>JAUIMM010000370.1:4362500-5622500 GCA_031769625.1 Taudactylus pleione
TATATTGTGCCCCCAGTAGAAGCCCCCCCAGTAGTAGTCCCCAGTAGCGGTCCCCCCTCCTGATACAGTGCCCCAGTAGTAGTCTCCCCAGTAGTAGTACCCCCCAGTAGTGGTCCCCCGATGCAGTGCCCCCAGCAGTAGCGCCTCCAATAGTAGTCCCCAGTAGTGGTGCCCCCAGAAGTGCCCCCTCCCTCCGATGCAGTGCAGATACAAACATGTAAAAAAAAAATACACTTACCTGAATCCACGCTCCGGCCACAGCTTCCGCCACCACACATCAGTCCTCCCGGACTGGCGCGCTTTGCATTATGGGAGAGATGACACAACGTCTCTCCCATTACCTACTGCAAGAGCCGGAAGGCGGAGCTCATGAGTGATCTCCAGCCCGGGTCTTGCAGTGAGCGCAGCAACCAAAGAGAGTCTGTCTGACTCTCATTGGCTGCTGATTAACACACACATCACCGCCGCACGGCGGCGATGTGTGTGCAGCAGCCATCCTCAAACCCGGCCACCGCTTGCGTAATGCCGTCCAGTCCGGCCCTGCTGCTGCTGCAGGAGACCGGGTCCCGATGCTGGATGCAGAAGACAGCACTTTGGAAGGTGAGTAATTAATGACTAATTAAGCTAATTGGAAACTTCAAAAATCTTAATTAGTCATTAGTAGGGTTGCTGTCTGGGTTTTTTGCTTTTCTCGCACCTAATTGAATATGCTCCTATGTGTTTATTTGTTGTTATAAATTAGCATCTGTGTTATATTGGGTGTAGATTTATTCAATGCTGGTAATCCAGTACTATGGATAGTAATAATATGTTAATATATTAAAACCAATAAAGATTGTTATTTATATGCGGGCTGGCTATATTAAACATTGCATAATATTGTGACAGATTCTCCTCCAGCAATATTCTGAATATAGGGGGTCATTCAGGACGCTTGCAAGCAGGTCGATGTTACCCAAAGGCGCATGCGCACAACGGAGGGAGCTCCGTCGTGCGCATGCGCGAGACCCGGACAGCGACAGCCAAGCTGTCGCTCCGGGTCTCGCACCAAAGGGGGCGTGCTGTCGATGGTGACTGCCAGATGGAGGCGTTCCCATGGGAACGCCTACCGTCTGGGTCCGGCCCCACTGACATCACTAGTGATGTCAGTGGGAGTGATTTTGGCTCTGATAGAGCCAAAATCACTCCAGGGCTTGCGGTCACCGAGACCGTACCGCAGGGTCTCGTCGCAAGCCCGATGGTCGTGATGGTCTTGACCATCGCGACCATCTTTTTGGCTGCTCGCATATGCTGTGGGTGGTCACCCACAGCTATGCGAGCGGCCAGGAGGCCGCTCCATTTTTAGGTAGGAGGGCACTGATTCAGAGCGAGCGATCTGGTCAGAGCGTCCGGCTCTGAATCAGACCCATAGTGTAATATGTGTAAACACCTTATATACAAGCTAGTTATGCGAGCACAAAACAATCTGATATTATAAATCAGTACCCTGTGTTTAAAATGTATTTGTAATCAAATTCCTTCTGTTATATCAGCAGTAAATTACTGCCACAAAATAGTGTTATGTTTCATAACATTGCAATCATTAAGTAATCATTTATGCAAATTATATTTTATAATCATATGATTTCATTGAGCATTTGCCTTTATAATATTGCTAGGTACATACCAACAACGCTGTGAACACAGGATAGCAAGCCCTAAGGCTGACAATTAAGCATGAGGGACATTAAACCACAAGTGTTCTGAGTGTTGCCAGTTTAAAATGACCCCCATTTTTTCCACCTCCTCCGGTTTCTTCTACACCTTTGTCTGTTATGTAATTTGAAGTCCCTATGTCTGCTGGTGTTATGGTGCCCACACACATACCGATGTGCTCACGATCCGATTTCTTGTCCAGTTTCCTCATGAACTTTCACGGGAACTCCCTTGCCGGCGTGATCACGATTTTGGAGAAAAGACACCCAATCTGATCTATCGGATCGTACGCATCGTGAGAATGGCCATAACAAATAGTAAGTTAAAAAAAAAAACCAGGCTTTTGACTATTGGTAGGAAATGTAAATAGACATAACAATGGGAGGGGCTATCTAGGGAGTATAAAAAGCAGGCACCCTTTAAACTATGTGTACATTCTGCTCTGCTACTAGATGAGGCTAGGTGTATTCCTGCTGAATCCTGTACATTGCTACTGTGCTCTTTGTATTTGGCTTGCCTTTTACAAAGTTTATTCTACTTGCAAGTGTGTGCTACCTACCTGCATTCTATCCTGTTCCTGAATTCTGTACTGATGCATCCCTATCGGTATAGAGTGTTGGTCGCTGAAGCCGGTGTCCGGGAGATTAGGAAGAGGGCCCAGCGAAGAAGGTCGAGAGCATGCTGGACCAAGGAGTGGCTTCTATAACGGGATACCCGCTCTCACATGTCTCTGCTGATGGAGATCAAGGAGAACAACCCGGATGACTATCAGAACTACCTGCGCATGGATGACGCCTCCTTCCAGGAATTGCTGCATCTGGTGACCTCCCACATCCAGAGACAGGACACAAGGTGGCGGAGGGCAATCCCTGCTGAAGAGAAACTGGTGGCTACCCTGAGGTACCTGGCTACAGGAAGGTCATTTGAAGACCTGAAGTTTGGGACACTCATCTCACCTCAATCCTTGGGCGTCATCATTCCGGAGACCTGCAAAGCCATCGTTAAAGTGCTACAGTACCAGTATTGCAAGGTAAGTAAAAAAAACACACCACACATTGGTTTCTTGTGTAAAGAAATTTTTTTTTTTTTTACTCATAACATAAAGCAAAAAATAGCCTTCTTTTAGTACAATGTGCACTGACCTGCAGGCAACTGAAAGTGTGCACTAAACTGTGTGCAATATCCTTTTTTTAAAACAATTTTACAAGAACATTATCACCAAATTTTATGAATCCTAATAGGTAGCCGGCTGTATGTGATAGGGTGGGTCAGACGCCAGTTTGAACAGGCCAATACACACATGGCACATTTCCAGCAATGTTTACGTGTGCCATGTGTGTAGTGACCTTGTCCAAATGGCATCATCACCACCCTATCCCATGCAGCAAGCACCTATTAGAATTCCTAAAATTTGGTGATATTAAAAGCAAGAAAAAATTTACGTCTGTATATTGGGGCGACTCATCCGCTGCATTCAGCAGAGCATTATACAAGGTTGTGCTGGTGCTTGGTGGGGGAGTAATATCTAACTGGGCAGGGGGGGATGGACATATCGATTTGGGGCAGGGGAAATAGCATTGGGTCTGCTATGTATGTAGAATTGAAGATATTTTTGCTCATACAGCGACTCAACAGGTCATAGTTTAACCTGAGAAATTTCTTTGGATATCTGTATCCATATTTCTCAATGTGCTGTTCCCATGAGCTGTGAAATCATCGATTGCATCAGGGTTTTTTTGGAGCAGCCGTTCTTCATTTTGGAAAAAATTGACCTCACGTTCTGTAAGATTCTCCTTTCTCCCTTGTTTTTTTTAATTTTTTTGGGGTTGTTGAGAAGATGAGGGTCCAGGTGGAGGTGGAGTTTCCACTTGTGTGGTATTCTCCGGCTCACTGTCACCACCGAGCAGACTGAGGTCTGGTGTGGATGATAAATCAGGGTGTTGGGTGGGAGTCTATATAGGAAAAAAAGATATAAAAAATATTATAGTCATGTTTTAACCCCTTTTTTACTATTTTTACAGTTTCCTAACACCGTGGAGGAGTGGACCAGCATCGCGGAAGATTTTGAACAATGTTGGAATTTCCCTAACTGCGGAGGAGCCATCGATGGGAAACACATCCGCATCAACCCACCTGCCAACACCGGATCATATTGCTACAATTACAAAGGATTCTTCAGCATCGTTCTCATGGCAGTGGTGAATGCCAACTATGAATTTCTGTTTGTGGATGTCGGCAAGAATGGGCGTGCTTCGGATGGTGGGTCCTTCAAAAAGACGGCTTTCTACCAGAGACTCGCCAACAAAACCCTCAACTTGCCCTCACTGGACCAGACAAAGCACAGCCTAAATTACGGTTTAATCGTATACGAGGCTTTTGCATTACATGAACATGTGATGAAGCCATTTGCACAGAGGGGCCTGACCAGAGAGAAGAAGATCTACAACCACCATCTATCCCGGGCACAACTAATTGTGGAAAATGCGTTTGGAATAATGAGCAACCGCTTCCCCATTTTCCACACCACCATGAATCTACGTGTGGAGAAAATAGATTGGGCCGTGATGGCGTGCTGTGTGCTGCACAACTTTCTGCAAAGAATATCTACCCAATGAGGACTAGTCCCAGCTAGACCAGAAGATGTAGGACCCCTGGAGGACATTGAACATTTGACATCTGTGTCTGCACCACCAATTACAACAACATCCACCACATGTGCCAAAGAAGTGATAGAGGAGTACATGGCCTATTTTAATGGACATGTGCTGTGCCATGGCAGGTGGACTGTCTGTGAACTACTGACTAAATTGGACATTTGGGATTTAACAACAAAAACATTAAGGATTTTGGTTTAAACTGTGTCACTACTTACCAAGACTTCTGCAACCTCCTCTTCTCCCTCACGCTCAGCCATCAAGACGATAGATTCCCTTTGAGGCTCTTGATCACTGATGAATGACATCATATGGTAGTACCAGAGCGCAGGAATATATATTTCTTCTGTGCCCGCTCCTGATTTTTTGGAGTCATCCACCTTCTTTTTTTCTTTGATATACACTGTCCTGAGATTTTGAATCTTTTGCCGTACAGTTTTCAGGTCTGCATCAGAAATGTACTTTTGCGTATACTCCAAAAGTTCCTCTAGTGCGGCCAACTTGTGTGTCTGGTTGTGGTACTTCCGAGAACTGATCTTCCACAGACACTCTTTCGAGTGCAGGATTTCAATGAATCCTGTAACGAATTCACGTTCACTATCCATGGACATTATCTATGAAGAGGAAAAAAAAAGGACATTTAAATATTTGTGTATATAGTTTTGTTAAATATGTTGTTATAGTTAACATTTTTAATGTTTTAATATTTTCTTTTTTACAGGTTTTTAAAGTTTTGTTATGGTATTGTAATCGTGTTCTCTTTTACAGGAATGTAATGTGTTCATTTCTTGGTAATATAATGTTTTTCTTTGTTTGACAGCATGGGTCTTCCACCTTTGGGCCTGTCGCTGTTGTGGAACTACAGATCCCAGGATGCCCTAAAACAGTTTTAACATGCTGTTATTTCCCAAGGGTGGGTGGCAGGGCATCCTGGGATCTGTAGTTCCACAACAGCTGGAGACCGAAAGGTAGAAGACCCCAGCTTTAAATAATGTGTGTTTTTAAATGTAATGTATGGTGATTATTTTGTTAAGTACGTGTTTATTTATTTATTTTTTTGTGATATTACTTAAAATGTATTTTATTTTATCTGTATTGAATTGATTTTTAAACATGTTTATTATTAATATAATATGTTATTTCAATATGAATAATCTTCCTGGAATGTATTTGTTTATCTTGATTAAATATTTTTGTCTATTAATTTAAAAAACATTATTGATTGGTTTTCTAATTAATTATTAGGTGGCCCCATGACATTGCTTGCACGTTAGTGGTTAGGTAGGGGGCACAAATTGGTGGGCAGTGGGAGCTTAATGCATGACCCAGCCACCGCCAGTATCAATACAGCAGGTGGTGGCTGGGTCATGCATTTATTACCTGGGGGCACACATTGGTGGGCAGTGGGAGCTTAATGCATGACCCAGCCACCGCCAGTCTCAACACAGTGGGCGGTGGCTGGGTCATGCATTTATTACCTGGGGGCATACATTGGTGGGCAGTGGGGAAGTACATATTGGTGGTCAGTGTGGTTGCATTTAAACTGTACAAATACTCACCATACTTCCAACAAAACAAAACTTCAGTTTGCAGGCTCCCAAAGTGCGTCTATCATCATCCATACATAATGCTGCACAAGATGGCGATGGGGCGTGCACAGGAAGCTGTCAATCAAATTCCGTGTTGTGCGATGAATCATACGATTCGAAAAAACCCTCACGATCGGCTTCCATCGTGTTCCAGGTTGGCTAATCTGCCCTACAGCACGGCAGATCAGAGGATGCGAGGAATGATGAGCGTCTGATGCGCATCGGCATCGTGCTCGTGAGTATAAACTTACGATTTGTACTTTTATTACCCGATTCGTCATCACGAATCGTCGAAATCGGCCAAATTGGATGAAAAATCGCTATGTGTGTGGGCACCTTAACTGCTGTTCCCGCAGGTACCCCTTCAACTGCCATGTCGGAAATGTCGGCTACTGGTGCCTGTTCAGGCCTCCTGGTGAGTCCGTTGCACCTGCTTGTAAGGGTGGTAATTTTACTGTTTTTTGCCATTACGGCAAAGCTAAAAAGGATTTCAGGGCGACTAAGCGACGCGAGAGTATGGGGAGGAGGCGTATTCCTCATACCATAATGGGCAGGCGGGTTTCTTTATATTTGCGGTATGCTATCTGGAATCCCGCCCCTCAGGAACACAGGAATGTCATCGGGTATCTCCACTTGATGTATTCTATGTTTCATTCTGTGAATAACTCCTCATGGAGGACATATGATGAGGAATTACGGTGTAAGCAGTTGGGTTCCTCAATTATTGATTTTGGCTAGAGGTGACTCAGATGGCCCCCACCCCTTCAGTCCCTGCCCCAAAGCTTCCGCAAACTCCCACAACCCCCCCTGTTGCTCAACACGGAATGGTGCTATGCCTTCAACGGTTTCAGCTGCACGGCAGGAGCTCATTGCAGGTTCCAGCATGCATGCCGTCAAAGTGGGTGGCCTCATCCTGCAAAGGATTGCATTCTTGCCAAATCTGGTACCACCCCCGGCCATCCAACTGCCGGTGGTGGATCTAAGTAAGGCGACATCCCCTATATGCCTCGGTCGTATGTTGCGCTGGCTATGGTTGTATCCCCATAGGGAGTTGTCTGGATTTTTGTTTTGGGGATTTTTCACGACGGGTTTTGTTTGTCAATTTCTGGCCCTGTCTCTCATGGTTCCCCAAAAAATTTGAAGTCTGCGTCGGAGCTGCCACACGTGAAAGATGTAGAGCTGGGAAGGATGGCAGGTTCTTTCCCGACCCCCCCTTCCCCTTCCTTTGGTGGGCCTGGTTCTCTCTCCTGTGGGCGTCATACCCAAGAAGGAGCCAGGTAAATTTAGGCTCAATCAGCACCTGTCTTACCTGTATGGATCCTCGGCCGATGACGCTACTCCTTCAGAATTGTGTCATGTACAGTATCAGTCCTTTGACCCTGCTTTAGAACTGGTTCAGCCATCTGGACCAGGATCCTTGTTGGCTAAGATTGATGTGGAATCAGCTTTTCGCCTATTGCCCCTACACCCGGATTATTTTAGATTCATGGGTTTTTTCGCCTGCAGGATGGTTTCTAATAGAGAAATGCTTGCCTATGGGCTGTTCCATATTGTGCACCTCTTTTTGGCATTTTTCTGTACATTCCTGCATTGGTGTGTTCTTCCTGGCACAGGGGAAGCTGGGGTGGCTCACTACCTCATCGATTTCCTGTGCATTGGTCCAACTGATTCTCCTCACTGCAGTAACCTTTTACTTTCAATGCAGTCATTGTTTGCCTTTTTTGGGACAACGGAAGGGCCTGTGACGCAGCTTTCCTTCCTGGGTATCGAGATCGATACCTTGGCGGGTTGCTGTCATCTTCCCGAGGACACATTAGACAAGTTACGCGGGTCGATCGTGGTTGCGCTAGGCGTGGTAAACTAACCCTGCATCAGGTTCAGTCCATGCTGTGGCTTTTTCCACTTGCCTGCAGGGTCATTCCCATGGGGAGGATCTTCTGTCGGTGATAGTATAGGTCTATTGCAGGCGTCCTCCATCACATTATTTTGTACGTTAATCAGCAGAGATCAAGCGCCACTTGTGAGTTTGGAATGTGTTCCTTTCCCAGTCCAACGGAATGTGTCTCTGTCCTGCCCGATCCTGCAGTAACACTCAGCTGCAACTTTTTACTGACGCTGCTAACGCGATTTGCTTGTAACTTACCTCAACGGTTCGTGGTGCACCTTGACCATTGATGTGGGCTGCGTAGGGGTTCACTAAGAACATGCTGTTGCTTGAGCTGTTCCCCTTTGTGTTTGCTTTAGAACTCTAGGAGGACTGCTTGAGGAATGCTAGTATAATTTTGGTGCAACTTCCTGGGCGTAGTGCATGTAATTAACCATCAGAGTTCGTCTTCCCTTCCGGTTGTTCGTTTGCTAGCGAGACTTGTTCTGCGTTACCTCATGGGAAAGTAGCCCCATGGTGACCCGTGTCCTCCTTTTGTTTGGCAGATCATCAGGCCAGCATGGAGGAATTAGCTTTGAAAGCCATTGCCCCCAGGACTTTGCGTGGTTATCAGGCGGGTTGGCTGGAATGGGAGCATTTCTGGGTTTCGATGGCTCAGGCACATAAGAGCTTGCAGCAAGTCATGCTGGCTTTTGTTTGGAATCTCTATTTGCAGGGGTGCTGGCTCGCTGTGTTATGGCGCACTTTATCGGGTGTGTCATTTTTTTATCTGCAGTCTATGACGGGCCCAACCCCTCCAGGTCCTTCATAATTTCGGGGCCTGGAGGGGTTGGTCGGTTGACTGCAGGCTTCCCATTGATATTTCCATGTTGCTTTACTTGGTGGCTGCCGTCCCTTCAGTTTGTTTTTTCAGCTTTTAAATGCTCGCTGTTACAATTCGGTTTTGCCTTGTCGCTTCATGGAGTATTTTGGGTCTGCAAATTAGTTGTCCCCTCTAAGAGGGCTGACCCACCACTCACTATTGTGGACATAATTTTACGCCCAGACACAATGTTATGCCTTATGCGGCACTCCAAGATGGACCAGGCTGGCAGAGGGTGCTGGCTTTCACTTCAACCATATCCCATTCCTGCAGTATGTCTGGTTGTGCTGGCGCCCACCTTTGAGTAGATGCATGGCGAACGGGATGGGGCATGGTTGATGCACAAGGATGGATCCACGGTTACGAGATACCAGTTTTGTCATGTTTTGAAGCGTTTTTTGGCATTTTCAGGGCTCGAGCCGGGTGAGTTCGTTACTCACTCATTTAGAATAGGAGCTGCTACATCTGCGGCTTCTGCTGGCTTATCCGAAGGGGATATCCAATCCCTTGGTCGGTGGCGTTCTGCTGCTTTTCAATGATATTCGTCCGGGTTTAGCTATTTTTGCTCCAACGAAGCTCAACGAAGGCCTAATCACTCGCTGACCTACAGCGGGAGTCTATGAGGAATTTTTCATTTTCCCCCGGGGGCCCAATTGGCTTCTGAATTATACAATATGGCGTGATTGTTAGTTTATTAAATTTTTTGTTTAATGTTTTTTGCCTCAAGTCTGGTTAACTACGTTGTTCTCCTTTCCCATCCCCGCTCTTTGTTACGTTTTCCCTGTCTTGTCGATATGGTGTGTCTGTGGTTCGACTGCTTTGTGTCTTTTCTTTCCATGTTATAAAGTGCTGCATCTGGGTGGGAATGATTTAGGTCAGCGCACTGCATTGGATTTGCACTGTATTGTCATTAGATCCATTTGATAGCGGCACTTGAAGTTAGTTTATGTTAATAGTTAGGATTAGTGGGTGCGCTCTCCTTGAAGTGGAGTAAGGCGACAGCCAATAGTCCTGGGCGGGAAATGACTATACCACCTGGACAGGTGGTTGAAGGTAAAGGAGAGTTGATCAATAATGCTTGGCTTGTGTGTGTGTTTGTTTGAGCAGTTTGGTTGTTATTGTCCTATGCGTTCTTTTTGTGCCGTCACCATTATTATTATTAACTTATAGTCTAAAACTGTGTCTTTATTTTTAGAAGTTAAATTACATTGTATTTACGAAGGTTATTATATGGTAAAACGATAAAACACGTTAGTGAGTTTATGAATGTGAGACTTGGAATGCATATGGAATGTACAGCTAGTATCAGCATCCAGATCTGAAAGTGCTACGTCACTTCTGGTATATGCGTCCCACAGAACCGGAAGTCCTGGCCGGCGTGCGTTCCACTGACCGGAAATACCGACAATTCATGGGTTTGCTAATATAAAAGGACTTTTCCATATATTTGAAACTGCAAGAACAGCAATTTGGATATGAGTAGGATGGGAGTATCATCTGCTGTCATATTAAGTGTATATAAAGGCTTTTATAAGAATGTTGCATACATAACAGTGCCCACTTCCAGGTTACTTGTACTTTAAAGTCCATAAGTGCATATATATATATATATATACTTAGAAATGTGTTTTTATTGTAAATGAAATATGAATGAAGATAACCCAGATACAAATGACCACCATAGTATATAAGGAATTTACACTGACTCCAGCCCACACTGCCTTGAGGAAGAGCCATTTGCTTGAAACTCGTTGGCTGTCGAGTTACACTTAGTGGAAAGGAGTCTAATACAGAGATTGACGATACAGATGTTGGTCTAAGGTGTTCCGAAACCTCAATCCATTTGATATCTACAGTATATGCATTGGACACAATCATTTCTGGTAAAGCCTCCACTTTACATAATTTTTACTTGTTAAGGAAATGTGTGTTTTAAACGTTGATTAATACATTTCAGAAACTAAATTGTGCAATTGGGGAGATATACTCTCCTTTATATTTTTTATATACATATATTGAAAACCCCCCATTCTGAGGGATGCCTGAAGTGAACATGAAGCAATAGATAACAAAGGTAAGTAGTATTATTTTAATTTTTATTTTTAATTTTCTTCACATGTTACTTTATTATAATTAAGCACACTTGAACAATTTAGTGTATGTACCAGTGTCCTACCCAATATACTGTATATACATATTATTTTCATCATTAACTGGTATGCTTGGGTGTGGTTCTGTCTCTTTAAGCCAGTACCTGGACGCATTGTATTTAAAATCTGTATGATAGGTGGAAACAAATGAAGCAGAGCAATGCTCATATTTTTGTGGTCATACTTGCTCTTGCACCCCAAGTTCCCATAACAAGCCCACTAAATCAAACTGTTAAAATATGGCTTTAACATTGCAAAGGAATGACTGCACCTGTTCAGGACTTAATTACTTAACAGCTGAAAGAATTTGAAATGATACCCCAATGAATGTGTGGCTTTATATATCCTCCACCCCAACACAATTCATAACTTTGCCTTCTGAGGAAACCGGGAGTGTGTTCTTACCCGGAGAAACGAGTCAAGGATCCACACCTACCTGCCACACTAAGATCGCTCAATACGGAGCACACGCTGGCTGCAGATAGCCTGCTTCAACAGACACCTGTGAGCCACTTTGCCCCAAACGGCCTTTACACTGAGACACTGTGGGACAGAGATTGCTCCAATTCAGTGGAGCACACACCGGAACAAGAGGTAACTGAGCCTTCCGACGGACCCCCTCCATATCATTGAGAGACGGTCCCACACTGGAGTGCTGGCTGTTCTGACCTGATGGTGAATTCATCTGACAGCGTATGGAAAAGGCTTACATCGGGCCTCCTGCAGGGTACATCAACCCCTTGTCCCACACGCTATTTCTGCAAGTATATCAGCTGGCACAATCCAGCAACCCTCTATCTATACAATTGAAAATCTCTTGACACAAACTTACTTTTTACTCATATGTTTCATTTTGAAGCTAGGAATAAGTTGTGTTACTATTCATTCATTATCACTCACACTATTACAGTGAATTGCGGACTGCCAAATGTGGCTAACTACCTCACAGGACTTTTTATTGTACTGATATATGTCATATCCATCTACCTCGCTTATATATACCATCTATTAATACATATTGCCATTTCTATTTATTTAGGATTATTGAAATATTACCTATAGTTTTTTATTGAGAAGAATATTATGTATTTATAAGAATCTTATAATAAATTGTCTGTACTGAATTCTACACGGCGCTGCACTATATTTTTCTTTTCCGTCAGTGGAATAGGTATGAAATGCCGATGGCTGAAATCCCGACAGTGGAAACTCGCATGGTGCAGAATCCCGACAGCGGTAGGTAAGTACCCTAACCTCCCCCTTCCCCCCTAACCCTAACCCTCCCTTGGTGGTGCCTAACCCTAACTTCCCAAGGGGGTGGCTAACCCTAACCTCCCCCCAGTCGTGCCTAACCCTATCTTCCCCTTCCCCTAGCCCAACCCTAACCCTCCCCAGGGAGTGCCCAAGCCTAACCTCCCCCCAGTGGTGTCTAACCCTAATCCCCCCCTTCCCCTAGCCTAACTCTAATCCTCCCCAGGGGGTGCCTAACCCTAATCTCCCCCGGTGGGCGGCTAAACCTAATCCCCACTTCCCCGGGGAGAGAGGCAGTTACTTACCTGTACGGACGATCGGGATTCCAGCGGTTCTGGCTGCTAACGTCTGTATCCTGTTCACCTTCGATATACCGATGCCTTGCATCCTGTCCGCCGGCAATTTGACTGCATCCCGTGTCATTAATTAGTATGCTTGGGTGTGGTTCTGTCTCTTTAAGCCAGTGAGCCAGCACCTAAACCCATGGAAGAAGCATAATGTGTATTTAAAATCTATGTGATACCTGGAGCCAAATGATCAGGACGGGTGCTAGGTTTCCGGGCGCCCTAGGAAAAGCTTTACTCTACTGTCTCTGTTTACCCCAGTGTGTGCACTGTAGTCACGTGCCACTTGCCACCCCTTCACCAACATAAAACAGTATTTCCCACACACCCTCCTGCACATGCTTCACAACACACTTTGCACAAAGAGACTGACTACCAGCAGAAGTACAAACAATGGTTCCACAACAATATCAATGATAATCACACAAAAAAGAATAGGAGTAGTACTGTGCAGATGCTGTCCTGATGTTGCAATCTTTGGAAGTAGAATATATGGGGGTATATGTAATAGGCTGCGGACTGCAGGCATCAGCGAGTTCTGTGATCTTTCAAAGTACCAGTCACTTATAAGGCAAAACCACGGAACTCACCGAAGCCTGCAGTCCGCAACCTATTACATTTACCCCATGGTCTTATAATTAATCGATTGATAGTGTAATCCTCCGTAGAAATATGTACAATCTATTAAAAAATTAGCACTGCCTAATAAATCCATAAGATGGATTCAATATAATAAGCCCATCAATGTATTCATTATACACTTTATTTTGTATAGCTAACGATAATGGGCCTGATTCTGACGACTCTCTTTCCATGAATGGAAATAATGAGTTTTACCATACTGCACATGCTCCGTAGCGAATTTACACATTTTTGCATAACTACAGAGGTGATCCAAAGATTTACGTATTTAAAACATTGGGCGCAAGCACCAGATGTTTTAAATCTGCACATGTCTCAGAGCTGCACTGAGCATGCGTCCCAATGGTTACTGCTGGGGGGGGGCACAGACCGGAATTGCGTTCCGAAAGGCGTTCTTGACAGTGACTGAGGGGTGGCTTTGCTTACATATATTCCCTTTTATAGTGGAAAACATGCCGCCTGTTTATTTATACTATACTGTGCATGCTTTAATACATAGGTACTTATATACTTATAAATAAACACTCATACAGTATACATATAAAAATACCCATGTCGAAGCTGGATAATTGGCTGAGACAAGATCAGTTTAAAATTGAATGGCGGCAATGCCATCTTGCGACTGGCCGCAAGACGCCATCTTGGAAATGAAATCGCAAGATGCCATTTTGCGAATGGCCTCCCCAGCGCCATTTTAAATAAACTCACAATTAAGAACATATGGCGGGATTACTATTAGCACCATGCGATTGCATCTTTCATCATTTCTCATATACACAGTAATACGCACAACTGCGCTGTTAACTAGTCGTATATTAGCAAATGCATAAGATCCTATATGAAAACACCATTTAGTAGCTAAATGCGCACGCATCTGTCCCCAGTTAACTAGCGTCTTTATATCAAACCCTGCATACTCACACATTACATATTCACATACAAGGTTTCATAAGCTCTAAGGTATAAGATTTAAACTTGTTCATTAAGTATAAATGCTATGAAATAAAGATTGTTTGGTAACTAACATTTTAGACATGATAAGTAAGCCATGTTTGGTTTTGTACTGATGCGTACTCTTTCCACAGTATTCCAGTATTATCGGTGGGGAGATCGCATCATGCATTCTCAACTTATGGACCACAGAGACTTCAAGCAACAATATGTATATGATATGAATAACTGTTAGGATGTTGCATGTGGCGGGAATCTAAGGACCCTCAGTTGTTGGAGGCTGGGTTGTGTCTATTTGAATCAGCCTGTTAAATGCTCTGTAACAGATTTATCCCCCTTGGGAACCAATAGCATCAGCAACAAACTTCTCTATTGTGTTGTCTATTCCTGGGGGGTATAAATATGTGTGCTCCAACACTGGGTCTTTAGTCTTCGTGCTGAATGCTGATAGACGAGGGGTTTCTTGCTGATGCCTAACATCTGGTTCGGAAGCGCTGCGTATGTATACTGTACTTGGGTCTGTATAATTCCTTTGCACCGAATTGTGTCTGGATCAATAGCGTGTAACTGACTATACTTTTACCTGAATAATACTTGTGCTTTGGAACCACAGATTTCAGGTCTTAAGTCTTTATTTACTGTATGACTGCGTACGCAAATTAGTGTCATCCTTAGGAGGTATAGGCAGGATATTAGAAGGTATAGGAAGGAGTGTATAGAGGTTCTGATCCAGTATCGTTAGTTGGGGGCTCGTAGTGAAGTCACTTACCTGCTCACACGGTACATACGGCTATCGATATTTCAGCAAAGGGTGGAGTGGCCACATGCAGGGTTTACCTGCAACCACTTTGTGCTGAAAGGTCGCTATCCGTTTCCGTGTGAATCAAGGAAGCTGACTAGAATCCATGGACAAGAGAGGAAAAATTTTGTTTTCCCCTGTTGATAGAACCTAACGTTTAAAGGGGTGCCGCAGTATTGAGTACGCGGCTGAGTCGCAGGTTTGCGCACAGCAAAGATGCACTTTTGTGTATGCAGCTAAAGGTTGTCATATGGTTGTGTGGTAGTCGCATTATTGTGTATGCGACTGGTCGCACAATAGCGTATACATACTTCCGGTTGTGCTGCCACGTGTTTAAATAAATATCTTGGTTAACGTGTATTTTTTTTTCTGCGCAGGAAAAAGTGTGTAACAGTGAGTGTTTGTTGGTAGGGGTAACTTGTTCCCTACAGTTAGAGGTACCGTATGACCTTTAAGGGCTAAGTGCTAGTCGCTCGGTAAGCAGCTTTACCGTTCCATACACAGTAGCAGGTGTACATGTTGTCTTTGTTGTAGAGAGGTGTGTGGAAGTAGCCTACATACAAACTTCCATAGGTGTGGAAGTTGCCTTACTAAATCTTATCCGGGTGTGGAAGTTGCCTTTTTCAAATCTTATCCAGGTGTGTGGGCGCCGCCGACTTAAATCGTCCACAGGTAAGTGAAAGTATCTTGATTGTCTTTCACCCGTTTAAATCTTTATTTAAAAGCGTAGGATTTTTATCTCAGAATGGGAGCCGCGCAAACAGTAGAGATGTTAGACAATGATGTGCTGCTAATGAAGGTGCCGATTGGATCGGCTCGTTGTATTATGCATACTAAGTACGGTACTTATGCGATAAGGTATTGTAATGTATAGTTTAAAATGACGATGAAGAGTGTTAGACCGTTTCCCAGAATTGGTAGTTTTGATAAAAATGTATTAGATAATGTCCGGGATCACATCAGTCTGATGCACTCCCAAGAGAAAAAGGTTAAAAATTATGAATGTTTAAAACTGTGGCAGCATGAAGGGGATGCGTGGCTTAAAAATGTGCAAGCGACGCAAACTAGCATCGCAAGCACATTGCCAGAGAATACATCCGCGACGCTAAATTGCAATACGGGTGAGCCGCAAAATGGCATGCACGTGCAGCAAGGTGGCGTTGTGAAGAGTATTGCCAGCAGTTCACGCTCACCTCCCCCACCTTATGTGGATGGAGGTGCAAGTACAGTTACCAAAAATAATCATAAAAATGTAACAAGCAATTTGTACCCTCTCTTAAGCAACCATAAAGACAATGTTTATGATGTGGATGATGAGCCTATTGTAATGTCTGCCATTTCCCATGCTGTACAAATGATAGATGCTGCATCACCACAATCACGAGTGGTGCCGTCATCTCCATTGGTAACAGCAAGGGAAGTGTTAACACCCTCTGCACCCGTAGAGGAAGTTGTTCATGCCATACGTAGCAGCAGCAGATTAAACCCCCAGCCAGGTAACCAGGTCAAAGGTAGCAGCGCTACCGGTCTGCATCCTATTCGGGCAATAACCATTCCAAATGGAAATGCAGATGCGAACGGTGTAGTGCCCACGAGGGAAGTAGTAATGCATTGTCCTTGGACAAGAGCAGAACTAAATTCCATCATAAATGATTTCCCCGATCCCAAAAAGGAACTAGCCAAATGTCAAAAGATTTTTGAGAAATTTGGGTAGTTCACATGAGCCCACTAATAAAGATTGGCGTGTGGTGTTATGGGCCTGTCTACCACGCAATACCGTCGTGACAAAATTTATCACGGATTGTGTATTGGATGGTGATATTCCCTTAACAGACCAAGTAAACCAAGGTAACATTTCCCGCATTGTAACTCAATTGGGTATATATTTTCCAGTAGTAGTTAACTGGAACAAAATTTTCACCATTAAGCAAAAGGAGAGTGAATCTGCAGAAGATTATTGCGACCGGGCACTGCAGGCTATCACCTAGTACACTAGGATAGAAGATATTAAAGATAGCTCTCACCACAGGGGAATGATAGTCACGGTACTCGTGGACGGTCTGAAAGAGAGTTTAAAAACCCGGGTTCAGGCCTCACAGCCTGGCTGGCGGGGACTCACAATAGATACCCTCATAGAAACCGCCATCGAACATGATAAAAACATCTCAAAGAAGAGAGAATCCCAGAGCGAAAAACTAATGGCTGTCAGTATCCAAGCTCTGGAGGGAATGATGGTAACATCACAGCCAACAGACACACTTGCACCTGCACACACACTTACATCTGAACAAGTATATGCCCTCACTAACCCTACGCAACAACAATCACAGCTCTATCCCACTAACCCAATACAACCATAGGTCCCATACTACTCACAAACTTCATATCCCCCACAATACCCTTACCCTCCCTATCCTTACCCATATCCACCACCTTTACCCTCTGCTCAAACCTCACAACAACACATGTCTTCACCCGATCCACGAACATGTTTTAACTGTAAACAAACAGGACACTTAAGTAGAAACTGTACAGTAAAAAGAGTAGGAACCCCAAGTCAGGGAAGACCTGGATATCCCCATAAGGGATATGCACAGAGACCAGCAAATGTCCAGCAGGCACCAGCTCCAATTGTGGCCGTAAATGCTTTATTGGAGAATGGTAGCCAACGCTAGGGGTCGGGTCATACCTGTAGTCTACAGATAGTTAGGTTAATGGTAAGTACTAGGGAAGAACTGGTCATGATGGTTGATGTAGCTGGTACTGAATA
Source organism: Taudactylus pleione (assembly GCA_031769625.1). NCBI lineage: Eukaryota > Metazoa > Chordata > Amphibia > Anura > Myobatrachidae > Taudactylus > Taudactylus pleione. The sequence continues at coordinate 4,380,093 of JAUIMM010000370.1, forward strand.
TCCTTTTCTTGTAGACACAGGGGCGACCAGGTCAGTGATAAAATCTCCCGTTAATTTACAGGTGACCAACGAGACAGTACCAACAATGGGTGTAACAGGTAAAGTGGAACATTATCCTTTAACAATGTCCACAGAGGTTACTATTGGGCCGTTGCATACCAGGAATTCTTTCCTTCTGGCTGCTGCGGCTCCTACTAACCTGCTGGGTAGAGACTTGTTATGTAAGATGGGATGTGTTATACACTGCACCCCTGATGGTGTATTTTTAGATATCCCAGAGAGAGTTGCACACGAGGTGTGGGATATATTGAACACTTCCCAAAGGATAATGTATCACTCTACAAGTTTAAATGAAAATCCATCCCAGGTAGATGAAATGTTGTCCCAAATTCCAGATTCCCTTTGGACTAAGGATGGACAGGACACTGGATTAATGGCAAATGTAAGCCCTGTAATGGTAAATTTAAAAGGCGGTAGGCAAGCTCCAAAAATTCCCCAGTACCCACTAAAAGGTAGAGGTAGAATTAGGGTTTTTTCCAATAATTGAGCGATTATTGCAACAGGGAATTTTAGTTCGTACAGCTAGTATAGGCAACAGTCCCATTTTTCCAGTGAAAAAGAGTGGTGGGAGGGGTTATATGCTGGTACAAGACCTTAGAGGTGTTAATAAGGTGGTAGAGAGTCAATTCCCTGTAGTGCCAAATCCAGCTGTCATTCTGATGCAGATCCCACCAAATGCAACCCATTTCACTGTCATTGACCTCTGTTCTGCCTTCTTCTCTGTGCCTCTCCACCCTGACTGTCAGTATCTATTCGCATTTACATACAGAGGTTTACAATACACATGGACACGGTTACCCCAAGGTTTCATAGACAGCCCCAGTATCTTCTCCCAGGCATTGCACGACTGTTTACAATCTTTTCAACCTGCCAATGGATCAGTTCTAATTCAATATGTGGATGCTTTATTGCTATGTTCTGACTCGTTTATGTCATGTTTAAATGGTACTAAACTTTTGTTACTTCATCTCTCGCATACAGGACACAAAGTGGCTAAGGACAAACTACAGCCGTGCCAATCCAGAGTAAAATATTTGTGACACTGCCTAACCCAGGGTTTACGACATCTTACAACGGATAGAATCCAGGCCATACAAAACATGACACTGCCGCAGAATCAACAGCAAATTCGTACCTTCTTGGGAATGTTTGGATACTGTAGAATGTGGATCCCAGGTTTTTCTATTTTGGCCTTACCTTTACAGGAATTAGTCTCTTCCTCAAAGCCCGATCGTGTCGTACACACAGAGGAATCAGAGCAGGCTTTCCTTAATCTTAAGGATAGTCTGACAAAAGCTCCTGCATTGGGAATACCTGATTATGAAGAACCTTTTGATTTGTATTGTACGGAAGCCGATGGTTGTGCTGCAGGTGTCCTTACACAAAAACATGGTGATGCCAGTAGGCCCGTAGCATACTACAGTGCCCAATTGGACACTGTGGCAAGATCACTCCCCACCTGTTTGAGAAGTGTAGCAGCTACCGCTCTATTGGTGAGTAAAAGTGAGGACGTAGTATTGGGCCATGATATGATTGTCTACACTCCCCATGCTGTATCTGCTCTGTTGAACTCAGCTCAAACCAGACACGTCTCTTCGGCTAGGTTTACCAAATGGGAACTAGCACTAATCGCACCCGCAAACATTACTGTTAACCGTTGCAGCATGCTGAATCCAGCAACGAATTTACCATATGCACAACATGATGTACAAAGGGTGGAAGGAGAGGAGTTGCTGGCGGGAGGTGAATTCAGCAGACATAATAATATGCACGATTGTATGACATATCTGAATCAGACCTTTACTGCTAGACCTGACATACATGACACACCTTTAGAGAATGTGGATGTGACTTTTTATACGGATGGGAGTTGTCATAGACAAACAGACACAGGTGAATTATGTACAGGTTATGCTGTTGTAAATGACACAGACATCATAGAAGCTAAGCCTCTTGGTCTTCCTCACTCAGCCCAGGTGGCAGAGTTAGTAGCACTAACTAGAGCATGTGAACTGGCAGCAGGCAAATCTGCTAACATTTACACTGACTCGAGGTATGCGTTCAGGGTGGTGCACGATTTTGGGGCTCTATGGCGTCTGAGAAATTTTATGACAGCAGCAGGCACCCCAGCTGCACATTCCCGACACATAAAACATCTTTTAGAAGCAATCCAACTGCCCAAAGCGGTGGCAGTAATTAAATATAAAGCCCACACATGTGAGGATGATCCGATGTCACTGGGCAACAACAGAGCCGATGAAGCTGCAAAATTGGCAGCAGGGTTAAAATTGTTTTCTCCAACTGAAAAAATTATGTCTTTCCAAACAATTGATATGCTGAAATTAATTGAGATGCAAAATGTGTGTTCAATTCAGGAAAGATCCATTTGGAAGTTCAAGGGATGTGGGCAAGAGTCCTCCGGGCTCTGGAGGGATGGACAAGGTAAGCCAGTAGCCCCAAAGGCATATTACCCCAGCCTGGCTGAGGCAGCACACGGTCTGACTCATCAGGGTAAACAAGGTATGTGCAAGTTGGTGAGAGCATACTGGTGCGCACCAGGTTTTTCTTCACAAGCAGAAAAGATAGCAATGTCCTGTCTGACCTGCTTGAGGAAGAACATAGGGAAAGCGATCCCTACCAAACTGTCCCACATTCCACCGACTGATGGACCTTTCCAGGTGATACAAATTGATTCATCCAATTACCACCCTGCAGGAACCTTAAGTATGTATTAGTGTGCACTGATGTATTTTCTAACTGGGTTGAGGCCTACCCAGTGGCCACTAATACTGCTGCGTTTACTGCCAAGAAAATAGGTCAGGAATTTGTATGCAGGTACGGTATCCCTAAAATCATTGAGAGTGACAGGGGTACTCATTTCGCAGGTGATGTTTTTCAAAATATGTGTAAGCTGATGGGTATTAATAGCCGACTTCATACCCCCTACCGACCACAATCTAGTGCCAAGGTAGAGAGGATGAACGGGACTATTAAAAATAAGAAGTAAAATCATGGCAGAGACTGGACTAGGATGGCCAGAAGAGTTGCCTTTGGTCCTACATAGCATAAGGACCACTACTAGACCCCCTCTAAATCTGTCCCCATTTGAAATACTGTTCGGTAGACAATCTCATATGATTATAAGTCCACTGGAAGACCTGAACGGTAACAACGAGGTAACTGTAAAGTATCTCATATCAATGAGTAAGCAGTTAAAGCAACAGCAGCAGAAAGTGAAATTGTTGTCTAATGATATGCCTGAAACTAACTGTCATGATGTTGAACCAGGAGAATATGTTATGATCAGAAATTTCTTGCGTTCTGGTTGTTTGACTGATCGGTGGGATGGTCCGTACCAGGTGCTGCTGACAAGTACTACATCTTTGAAGGTGGCCGAGAGAGATACCTGGGTCCATTCCACTCACTGCAAAAAGGTCAATCAACCGGTGGAGAAACAAGTCGGAGACAAGGCTGATAGTGTGGACCTGTCGCTCACGAGCTTGTTCCAGGAGGATTGAAAAGGTTCTAGTGAGATGCCTGAACCAAAAGAAACTTGCAGGTTTTGTTGTGACAATGGACGGACCTGCTGTGTTCATTTTCATATTCTCTTTTAGAGTGTTCACCAACTTGGTCGGTTCGGGAATATCCAGTTTCTGTGATGGGAGACCAATCGAGGAAATGGGAGCTGATGGCAGTGCTGATGGAGTGGAGTCAGGAGGAGTGCAATGCCAATCAGGGGAGTATCTGACCAAGCTTAGTACTGTTATTGTTAAGAGAGCTGTCATTCCGGATACTCGGGGACGGTGTGGAGGTTTATCGTCTGAAGATTCCTGTATTTGTGAGCTATGTGGGTCCCTAGTTGATGAGAACTGTATCCAATGGTGCCAACCTAAATATAACCAGTACTGGGGTGGGTATCCTTTAGAGGATTATCATAGCATGGTAGGCAAAGTGTTAAATCAAACTGATTGCTGGGTGTGTTCACATGTGCCACAGGGACAGCATAATGTAGGGTTGGTGCCATTTCCGCTGAATATCATGGAAATTTTAGAATTACAGAAAGGGAAAACATTGGATGGAAAGTTCCTCTCATCCAAACCACCTCATTTCAAACTCTATCAATTCCAAGTAGATAGATCACTTTTGTGTTTAAGCATAACCAACCCAATAAACCCGGGAGTTGGGAAGTGACGGGGAATAATCAGACGATGACCTTCTCACAAAGAGCTGATAATGAGCCCATAAACCATGATCTGTTACGCTCAATTAAATCTGGTGGGAAACATTTTTGGTATCGGTTTACATTGAGTTCCACCAAAGAAATTATTGGTAAGGTGCCAAATGGTTATTGTGCTAAAATAATACAGCCAGAAACTTGCATGTACCAGATGGAAGACCCAGAAATAGGATTGTTTGCAAGGGAAATGTGCTTAATGATAATGATGCATACCATTCCTTATGTTCTCCCTGATAATGTATATTTCATATGTGGAAGAAAAGCGTATAAATGGCTCTCCCCGAGTTCCGAAGGTTTGTGTTACCTGGGAAGAGTAGTCCCAGAAGTTATGACCCTCACACATGTTGAAATTCTTGGTATACATAAAAACACCTCATCACCATATCTTCACACACAATATGAACACAGAGGCAAAAGAAATATGATACCTGGTGACGTGCATAAAGCCACTCAGTTAATCAGTAAGACAACTGGATTTCAAGTTTTAGTCGCACTGGATCCCACCAGGATTGCTCGGGTTACATTAAATTTTAGGTATTATTCAGGAACTTGCTAAATTGATAGATAATATCACTGAGATGTACGATATCACATTCAGGTATACAGGGAAAGAATTCCAAGCGTACAAGAAAGGACTGGTGCAACACAGGCTAGTGTTGAATTATTTAACTGCTGTTACTGGAGGGTATTGTGTAATGTTAGCCACCCAGTTCGGAGTAAAATGTTGCACCTATGTCACCAATGATACCAGTGACCCCAAGGAGGTGATAGACCGAAAGATGGATGAAATTCTGCAGCTAAAATGGGAGTTTCGTAAGAACCATAACGCTTCAGTGGCTGAAGTAGGGGAAAAGATAGAAGGATGGGTTTCACAGCTGAACCCAGTAAAATGGTTCTCAGGTGTAGGGGAATGGGTCCAGGAGGTGATCGCTAGCATAGGCAAATTCTTGATCCTTATACTAATTGTCATCATAATAATTGGCATATGCATCCGGTGTGTTCTTATTGTGTTGAAATGTGGAAAATGTAAAAATAGAGTAAAACGCAAGAACGAAACTATGATGGTGGTCAGTAATGACAATATGAATACCAAGGTAAATATAGAACTGCATTACAACCCTGAACTAGGAAATACCATCATTTGATGTATTATATTTAGACGTGCATAGAATGTATTATTGAAACGTTATTTTTAGAACACCTCAGATAATGTAAAGTCTCAATTCCCCTTCAAGACTGCTTTTATAAGACTGGTGCATTCCCACACTTTTCACATGATCTTTCAAGAGCCGCGGTGTGCATATAATAGTAGTTTTATGTCCCCACCCAGAGACACATTATTGACTGATTAAGAACCACCTTGAGCCATTCCACAATAACACTAAATAATATGTAAATGTAAGCCTAAATTAAATTCAAAGAGTAGATTGTGATAGCATGTTGTTTGCTATCAAAGGGTGGACTGTTGAAGCTGGATAATTGGCTGAGACAAGATCAGTTTAAAATTTAATCGCGGTGACGCCATCTTGCGACTGGCCGCAAAACGCCATCTCGGAAATGAAATAACAAGACGCCATTTTGCGAATGGCCGCCCCAGCGCCATTTTAGATAAACTCACACTTAAGTACATATGGCGAGATTACTATTAGCACCATGCGATTGCATCTTTCATCATTTCTCATATACACAGTAATACGCACAATTGCGCTGTTAACTAGTCGTATATTAGTGAATGCATAAGATCCTATATGAAAACACCGTTTAGTAGCTAAATGCGCACGCATCTGTCCCCAGTTAACTAGCGTCTTTATATCAAACCCCACATACTCACACATTACATATTCACATACAAGGTTTCATAAGCTCTAAGGTATTTAAACTTGTTCATTAAGTATAAATGCTATGAAATAAAGATTGTTTGGTAACTAAGGTTTTAGACATGATAAGTAAGCCGTGTTTGGTTTTGTACTGATGCGTACTCTTTCCACAGTATTCCGGTATTATCGGTGGGGAGATCGCATCATGCATTCTCAACTTATGGACTGCAGAGACTTCAAGCAACAAAATGTATATGATATGAATAACTGTTAGGATGTTGCATGTGGCGGGAATCTAGGGACCCTCAGTTGTTGGAGGCTGGGTTGTGTCTATTTGAATCAGCCTGTTAAATGCTCTGTAACAGATATATCCCCCTTGGGAACCAATAGCATCAGCAACAAACTTCTCTATTGTGTTGTCTATTCCTGGGGGGTATAAATATGTGTGCTCCAACACTGGGTCTTTAGTCTTCGTGCTGAATGCTGATAGACGAGGGGTTTCTTGCTGATGCCTAACATCTAGTCTGGAAGCGCTGCGTATGTATACTGTACTTGGGTCTGTATAATTCCTTTGCACCGAATTGTGTCTGGATCAATAGCGTGTAACTGACTGTACTTTTGCCTGAATAATACTTGTGCTTTGGAACCACAGATTCCAGGTTTTAAGTCTTTATTTACTGTATGACTGCGTACGCAAATTAGCGTCATCCTTAGGAGGTATAGGCAGGATATTAGAAGGTATAGGAAGGAGTGTATAGAGGTTCTGATCCAGTATTGTTACCCACATAGACACCCCCATGTACATATTTGCACATATATAGAAATATAGTAGGTACATACTGTACACTCAAACATAGAAATACATACACATATACAGACACTTATATATAAATATATACACTCACACTTATACACAGAAGCACATTTCCAGAAGTGCCTACTATACCGGTTGCATAATGTATAATAACAGAGCACTGTGAGGACAAGCCCATTTCACAGGAGGGAGGGGGTGTGGCCAGGCCAACTGGTGCTCTGACAGACGTTAATCTCCACCAACGGCTGGGCTGAAGAGACATGTTGTCGAATCAGTGATTACCATGGTGACAGGGTAGGGAGGAGCATGACTTCCATTGTCAGGGGAAATGTCCGGAGCTAGCTGTGCATGCGCTGGGTGTTTTGGGCGCCTGGTTGCTTAGGGCTTGTCTCCGCGCTAGTAACGATGGCATCTCCGGGGGTGGAATCAGGTGAGCACAGGCAGTGGAGGTGCCTCTCCAGTCCGATGCCTCCCTGCTCCGCAGAGCCAGTTGAGTGCATTGCACGCATGTATTCCTCAAGGGAAGTGGGGAGGAAAGCTCCCAAGGAAGGGCGCTGCACTGGTTTCACAGCAGACGTCAGCCGATGACCAAGACAGACCAGTGTGGGATAAAGGGTCACAGTGGGGTCCAGCATAGTGGCGGCTGATAAGACCCTGCAGCTGCTGTCAATGGCATGTAAAAGAAACATTTTTTTCTTTGTTGGGGGGACTATAAAGCGCCCCCTAGTTGCCAACACTCTACGCAGCTGCTTAAAGCTGCCTAATAGTAGCGCCGGCCCTGCAAATGATGCAAAGCAATGCTCATATTTTTGAGCGACATGTAGGGACTGACCAGAATGGGAAGACAGTGACATGGTTAGTCAGCTTGACAAATTATTGCAATACTTTGGAACTTAAGGCACACATGCACTAGATGATTTTTTTGAGCGATTGAATGATAACGATATCATTCAATTATTCATAAATCGTTTGCAAAAATGTCTTAATTGACCAGCGATGTGCGCTCCCGCTGGTCGTGTAGACATCGATCATCGTGCAAACATGCTGTACAACCTGATGATATCATCAGGTTCTGCATGTTTGCAGATGATTGATGTGTCTTCACTGAACGACTGCTCATTCAGTGCAGGCTCATCACAGACAGACAAACGACTGCAAGATTACAATGTCATAATCGTGCAGGCTTTTTGTCATGGCTGCCGACACTTGAGACTCCTGGAGGGAGGCAGGCCTACTAGGCACAATAAACTGGGGTGGTCTTAGGAATGACCTTTCCATGTAGCACAGGTTAAAAGTAAAATAGAATTTATTCACAAAAGAAATATAATCAACAAGGTCTCATATAAAGTCTCAAACAGCACAGAGATTCACATATGCATTAATATGTATAGAAGAGAATCCCCAAATATATATAAGCAGTCTTTAGCACATAAGAACTAACGTGGTAGGGAACCCTGAGTCCAGAATGAGGCTAACACCTCAGGATGACATTAAGGACCTTTACCAGGATAGAACCCTGTAGTAATGGGAATCCGGAGCAGAGCGGACCCTACAGAATAGTATAGTTCCGGGACAGGGACGTGCCCTGTGGTGCAGTGAGAGACGAAGCAAACTTGAGCCTTGTGGAGTAGTGAAGTCAGAGCAGGGTTAAGCCCTGTAAGATGATGAGATTCCAGAACAGGGTTGAGCCCTGCGGCGTGGCTAGAGTTCTGAGCGGGGTTGAGCCCCGTGATGCAGAGAGGATTGTAGCGGAGTTGAGCCCCGTGATGCAGAGAGGATTGTAGCGGGTTGAGCCCCGTGACGTGGAGACGATTGTAGCAGGGTTGAGCCCCGGTGATGCGGAGAAGATTGTAGCAGGGTTGAGCCCTGTGGTGTGGCTAGAGTACGGAGCGGGGTTGAGCCCCATGATGCAGAGATGACACTGTAATGGTGCAGTTGACAACTGTAACAAGGAGTTCAATATCCACAGGAACGAAAAGACAAGAGGTAAAGAGCAGCAAAATGATGAAAGCACAATGATGGAGCAAAAAGCAATACTTAAACAATAGGAATGCTGGGCTCTGTAGTGCAGCGGACAACTGGCATCAGAAGTTCATCTGGAATATAAAAAAGTCCACAGCAATCCACACGCACAGCGGGGATCTGGCAGGAGTCCAAGAAAAGACCTGAAAGCAACGTTGCACAGACACTGAGACACAGTTAGTAACAGACTTTATACTAGAGGTCTGTGATCCATAGGAAGTTTCAGAACATGTGACCCAAATGGAATCAGGTTTGAAATAATGAGCAATCTATGAATCCCACAACCTGACGACACCTGGGAAACAGATGATCACTTTAACACTCTATCCCCTGAATGAGAAGCATGCCAGCAAGCAGGATAGCTCCTCCAACGACCACAATGGAACTTTGGCAACTGTAGTCTATCTTTATGTACGGAAATAGTCGCAGTCCTGACACTTTTGCCTGTCGTCTAGTGGATGTGTCCCTTAACATTCCCTGGAACTATAAGTACAGTTTGGAATATAATGGTGAGTGCCGAGCTTATATGATTTTTTTATTTAAATGGTGTGGTCACATACCGCAGGCACAGCAGATGTTTGAGTGTCGTATATCAAAGCCAATTGTTATATAAATATATATATGGAATCAGTATGTAATGCCGGCTGTCGAGATGCCTCCTGTCACAATACCGACTGCGGCATCCCGATGGCTGGTATCCCGGCAGGTGTTGAGTAAGTATACTTAGCCTCCCCCTTCTCCCCCTAACCCTCCCTTCTTGTAGCCTAACCCTCCCCACCCCACACCTTAACCCTCCCCAGTAGTGCCTAAATCTAATGCTGCCCATCTATTACACAATGTGGGGGATGACGGCATGATTACAACACCGTCGTCTCCCGCAGGGTGAACTGCTTACACTGAACATTCAGACGTTCAGTGTATGCAGATCAATCATCCCCGAACATGGCAACCTGACGGCGGTCGTCAGGTTGACCGTCATGTTCGGGCGATGATTGATGTTAAAAACGACCAGCTGGTGCGCACATCGCTGGTCATTTTTAACCTTTTACAGCCCGATTTGTGGGCGATTACCAAGCGATGGAGTGATAACGACCGTCATTATCGCTCCATCGCTAGGTATCATCGCCTAGTGGATGGGCAGCATTAGTCTCTCCCCTTAATGCCTAAACCTAACCCTCCCCCCTTAGTGCCTAACTCCCCCAGTGGTGCCTAACCCTCCCACCAAGGGTCCTTAGTCCTCCCCCCTAAAATCTAATGCTAACCCCGCTATGTAACCTAAACCTAACCTTTCACCCCCGCGGCTAACACTAAGGACTTACCTTGTTCTGGCAGCCTTCCTGTGTTTCGGTATCGGGATTAAGATAGGCATCAGTATTTCGGTACCTATCTTAAGTCGGGATTCAGCCGTCGGGATATATATATATATATATATATATATATATACGGGATGCAGTTAGGTCTAAATCCAGATGGCTGAATCCCGACATGGGACTTAAGATAGGCCACCAAAGGCATGCGTATATCAGAGCGTGCCTGCACACTGAAGGATGGTATACCTATCTTATAAAATGGCTCCTGCTGTGATGAGATAAGGTGAAACAGATACTGAATAGGATGAAAAATTGTTAATAGGCTGTTAACTTTGAATTATTTTAATGAATAAACATGTAACTGGATAACAGTGTAAGTGAATAAAGTAGTTGAAATGTTTCTGTCAGAGATTTGTATTTCTGTCAGTGAGGCAGTGATGTGCTGCTTTTCTGTGAGTGAAGCTGTGGTTTACACTTCTGGAGTGATACTGCTGTGGATTTGTGATAAAGCTTAGTTTCCACATGATTTGAATAAAATTTGGCTTCCTAAATAGACCCCTAAGTCATTTTCTGTCTTTCAACATTCACAATAGCGACCATGTGTCTCCCTCACTGAGGGATCAGAGGTTTTCTTTGGGAAGGAATCGGTATGAAATACTGACAGTCTGGATCTAGGCGGTCAGAATCCCGACAGGGTTAACTTACCAACACTTGGTGGACAGTATGCTAAATATCAAAATATCTTAGCAAGACAAAAAGACTCCTTTCTGGGGTACTCTTAGTATCACAGTATAATGTGTAATTGTAAAATTAAAATCACAAATTTTATTTATATACTCATAAATTTAAGTGCAAGTTTAGATTATGTATAAGATATAATCACATAGAAGTGTGACATCAATTCTGTTCTGGGAAAAAGGATTTAATTCGCTTTTCAATGACAGAAAGATATTGGGCGAATGTATCAAAAAATTATCCCTTCAGCTATACATACATCTGTAGTATCTTGAGAGAAATACATCAATAATCAAAGAGTATATACAGGGAAAGACAGGGGACAACGTCTATAATATAAACATAATAATCATTCCATTTATAGTAATGATGAAAGTATTTCCATACAGCCAAAACCACGGATGTATTGTACTACTGTGGAGTCCAAGACTTATTTACTCATTAATTATGGGAAAAAATAAAACCCAAAAAAGAGCTTGTCCACCTTATATACCTATTTTTGTTATTTCTAATACCAGTATGTATAGCAGAGGTGGAGAAAGAGACATAAATAGTTTGTAGCAGCTGCACAATGTATGAAAGAGATCTTATACAAAAAAAAAAATGTAACAATGATCAAAAGTTACTCTATTTCATATCATCATTTTCATAGGTAAATTTGATCATCAACACATGATTCAAAGCAATTTATCAATATGTACATGTTTGAATTAGAGATGAGCGGGTTCGGTTCCCAGAGAACCGAACCCACCCGAATTTAGCATATCCGAGTCGGATCCAAGCAAGCTCGGAGGTTCCCGCCTTACTCAGTTCTCGAAACCAAGGCAAAACCATAGAGATGGAAATCTTGCGGTTCGTGAGCTTTCGTCTCTATGATCAATGTAGTATATAAGGGACCACGTGACGAACGCCATTACCACTCCGGCTGTGGAGACTGAACAGGGAGGGTGGGTAGTGTAGGGCTGGGAGAGGTGCTGGTGCTTATCTGCTGTGTCCTGGGCTGGTGACTGCTGATCCATTCTGGTTTCTGGTCATGGTGCTGTTACTGTCACTGTGCTGTCTGTGCTGATCCATTCTGGTCACGGTGCTGTGGAGGGCTGTCACATGACAGGAGAGCAAGGCCAAGAATCACATGTTGTAGCTGCCGCCAGCAGTGCAAGGCCGTCAACTTCCTTGACCTCTAGGAAGGCCCATGCCCCAGGTCTTAAGTCACGCCATCGATATGGTAAAGCAGGTTTTACTGAAATTAAAAAAAAAAAATTTAAAGGATATTTGACTTTAATATAAACAAAAAATTGGCAATATGCCATTCACTACACGAAGTGGTACGGAAAGGAGAAGGCCTTGGCCTTCTTACTTTATGAAAAAGACTGCTGATTCTGATTGCCCTTCTGCTTGTAGTAGTAGTAGTGGTGGTGGTCCAATTAAAAATGTGAAAGTTGTTAAGACAGCTCCGGAAAAACCAACTGTGTGCCTTGAGAAATCGAAATCACAAATCCCCGAGGAGAGTGCAAGTGTGTCCGCGATTGCCATGTCTGAACCCGACCTAAATACTAGTGTACTGGAGGATCCTCCAAGTTCCAATATTTGTGTGCCCTCTGTAAATGTGGGGAAGGGCAGTCAACATCTTGCACACGTAGTCATTGAGGATGCTTCTGTGGAATTGCACATGGAGGAGGAGGATATTTTGGTGGATGAAGACGCTAAGGATGATGAGGATGTTGTTGATGAAAATGTTGGTGATGAGGATGTTGATGCCAAGGATGTCCTTTGTATAAGTAAGGCAACAGCTGTTGCCCATGATTTGAAAAAGCCAAAGCCCATTGTTGTCATGCCAGGACAAAAGACAAAAAAATCTACTTCTCACGTGTGGAATTATTTCCATCCCGATCCGGACAACAGTTGTCAAGCCATATGTGCCCATTGCCATGCAAGAGTGAGTAGAGGGATGGACCTAAACCACCTAGGAACCTCCTCCTTGTTACATCACTTGAAGCACATTCATCAAATATCAAAGTGTATGTCGCCTAGTTCCAAAACTCAAAACGTAACAAGTCCAGTGTCACCTACCTGCTCCCTCTCTGTGAGATAAAAGTGCCTTCGATCTCCAACACCAACACCTGCATCATCATCTACATCCTCATTCGTGATTGGAAGTAATTTATAAAAACAATTGACTATTAAACAGTCCTTTGATAGAGGAAGTAAGTATAACAGCTGTCACCCAGTTTCACAGCGGGTCACTGACGCCATGACAGCTGTGCTAGTATTAGATAGTGAAATAATAAAAAATGAGGCTGATAGTTTGGATAAAGTGCAAAAGGAGGATGAAGGGGAAATTTGTGTCCTATCTGACGCTAATGTGGATGTTGATGATAAGGATGTGGTTTGCGTAAATCAGCCACCGGTGGCAGCAGTTCTTGCTAATGATAAAAAGAAAGCCAGAAAAGCAACGTCTTTGGTGTGGAATTATTTTAATCTAAATTCTGGCAACAGTTGTGAAAGCATCTGTTCCATTTTTAAAGCCAAAGTTAGCAGAGGAAGGGACGTTAACCATCTAGGCAGCTCCTCCCTGTTACGTCATTTGCAGCGAGTTCATGCAATTTGTTTAACAAAATTATAATTTGTAAATTAATAACAAGCAGTCTAGTATCAGCTACCAGCAGTTTGGACCATAACATGCAATCTCCACCACCAACACCCTCATCATCAACCTCTTCCTTAATAATTGAAGATAGTCCTTCCAAAAAAATTTTTGAGGGCCCAAACAAACCAAGGAGTTCAGCCATGAAGTGTCAGTCCTATTGGCTAAAGTGCTTGGTTTGTTAAACTGTGCATGTCCTTTTTAATATCCCACATAAGAGTGGGTGGGAGGGACAATTCCATCTTGCACCTCTTTCCTTTACATTTGGCACAATTTGGGGAATTGCCGACTGACATTATTATAGTTTATTAAACTGCCATCCTGTCTGCCACTGCTGTGTGGCAATGTTTCATAGATGTCTGATATTTTTTATACTGCCGTGTGTTTGTGCCGCTGCTCTGTTGCTTACTTTAGCCAACCAGCTCGCTACAGCCTTTGGCCTATATTGGTGAAAAATAGTGAAATCAATATTGTGAGCTGTGAGGTGGTTAAACATGCCTAGAAATGCCTGAAAATCATTGTTATTAAGGTTAGGAACAAAAACAGGCCCAAATTATGTGGTTTTAGCTGTTTTTATGATTTTTTGCTAAAAATCCAGATCCAAGACCAAAACACGAAAACAAAACACGGAGGCAAAAAATCCAAAACCAGATTCAGATCCAAAACCAGGGGAGATCCAGATCCAAAACCAAAACAAGGGGGTCGGCGCACATATCTAGTTTGAATATCATAAGCATGCGTTTGTTTTAAGCAATTATATACCACCATATATCTTATGATTCTCACTTATTCCAATAGTATCAAGATAATCTAAATAAGGTATATGCAAGACTTTACAGTTTCTCTCCACTTCTGCTTTCTCTCATCTTACAAAGTATCAAATGAGTGATGAGAGAGTGGTAAGAATTAAGCTGGCCACACACATGGTGATGTGCACACGATAAGCAGATGTGTACGATTTCCCTTGAAACTCTCCCCGGCAGCTCTGCATACGATCTGCACACGATTTGGTGTCCAATCTTCATATGATCTCTCCTGCAGTCAGACTTTCACATTGCATCGCTTTTCTAGATTGTCAGATCTGCCCTACTGCAAGGCAGATCTGACGATGCAATGTGCGACCAGCGGGGACGCGCGTCGCATCGTGATTGTGAATGGGGACTCACGATTTACTCTCAATTTGGCCATATTTTACACGATCTGTCGTTCCAATGTGTCGGAATCGTCCAGAATGGCTAAAATATTGATATGTGTGTGGCCAGCATTAGGTCTATGAAACAAAAGTAAGGTATGGTCTGTTAAGGATTTATAGGGTGTTAGGTAATCTCTGATGCTTTAAAGCATTGCAGGGGTTAAATGCGCCCCAAGTCAGTCAGGCCACCCCAGAAAGGATAGGAAAAGAATACCTTATTGTATTAGGTGGTTATTGTTGCAAGTGAGATAAATTCAATACATTGTTCCAAGGATATTAGTTTAGCTGCTGTGTGTGTCTCCTGCTATCAATTCACTTTCTGTATAAAACAGGAGTATAGGTTTGTATCAGCACGATATCCACCTGGTTATACATGCTGTTAGCATTCCTGATAAAGGTTAGCTGGTCGGGCCCTATAATGCGTGCCCAAATATCAGCCCAGTCAGTCCCTGGTATAGCCCTGTGGTGTGTGTGATTGCAGGACAAATCCGGTCAGTTGCTATGTTCAGGGCTGGATTAAGGGGGGGGGTGACAGTGGCAGTCGTCCCTGGGCCCCCAGACACAGAGGGCCCCCACACTACTGCATGCAGCAGCACATTCAGTGCTTGCTGCATCAGCTTGGGGCAGGGCGGTAGTGTGGACGGCACAGATCATAAACACAGCCGCCGGCACCGGCAGCTGTGTGTTTGTTTTAGCAGCCGATGAGAGTCTGACTCTCATAGGCTGCTGCGATGTGGCCCACTGCCGGAGCCTCCGTCTTCCGGCTCCTGCAGTGGCTGAGGGGAGAGACGTTGACGTCTCTCCCACCATGCAGAGCGGGCGGGCCCGGGAGGATGCCGGACGGAGGAGCAGATGCCGGAGCGGGGATTAAGGTAAGTGGAGATTTTTCTTTATTTCCTGTGTGTGTGCGTGTGTCTGGCCGGCCGGGGATGACGACTACTCCTAAGGGCACTGCTGGCGGGGATCGGACTACTCCTAAGGGCACTGCTGGGGGGGGACTACTCCTAAGGGCACTGCTGGGGAGGGATCGGACTACTCCTAAGGGCACTGCTGGGGGGGGAACAGACTACTCCTAAGGACACTGCTGGGGGGGAACGGTCTACTCCTAAGGGCACTGCTGGGGAGGGAAAGGGCTACTACTAAGGGCACTGCTGGGTAGGGAGCGGACTACTCTTAAGGGCACTGCTGGGGAGGGAATGGACTACTACCAAGGGCACTGCCAGGGAGGGAATGGACTACCACTAAGGGCACCGCTGGGGGTACTACTAGGGGCACTGCACACTGCTGGGAACACTACTGGGGGACACTGCATAGAGGGGGGGTACTACTAGGGGCACTGTTGGGGATACTACTGGGGGCACTGCACACTGCTGGTACCACTACTGGGAGACACAGCCTTATAGGGGGCATCACTACTAGGGGTACTCCTGGGAGGACTATTGTTGAGGGAGGACTGCTACTGGGGGCACGGCTGGGCTCGGCTCTGTGTGGCTTGAAGGGGGCCCCCACAACTTAGTTGCCCTGTTGCCCCCACAAGCCGTAATCCGGCCCTGGCTATGTCTGCTCCTTGTCGGCACCATTCAGAAGTCTGGCTGAATACAGCGTGGTGTCCTGGAGCCGTTAGTGCTATTGCGGTCACGTGGTATGTGAGGCAGCTGATCGGGTCCTGAGTATGATGCGCATTTCGCCCTGAGGCTCGTTCACATAGAGAATACCCAGTATGCTAGCCCTACCCCTCTCCCCACCCTAACCCTCCCTCCCTGTTGCCTGAACCTAACCTACCCCCCTAGTGCCTAAACCTAACCTCCCAGTCCCTAAACCTAACCCTCCCCCTTTAGTGCCTATCCCTCCCCCCTTAGTGCCTAACCCTCCCCCTAGTGCCTAACCCTCCCCCCGACCCCATTACTTACCTTCGACATCCCTGCAGTCAGATTCTGACTGTCACTTACTGTATAAATTGCCATTGTTTGCATGTTGTGATGCATGTTGTAGTTACATGTCAGTGTGTGTCTTTTCTTCATTACTGAGTTCTGTCTTATTAAGTATGAAAATAAAATTTTACATGTCACTTGCTGCACCACTCATTTTTCAAGGATACTAAGGGAATATGCGCTAAAAATCCCATTTTCGGGGTTTTACCGCATTTTCCATATGCACTATGGAGTGGCCGCCGGGGCTCCAATGCAGAGGGTAATTACCCTATAGAAGCCTATGGACTTCTACCGCATTGTGCTGGTATGAGGGAGCCTCCCAGCATGCCCCGCGGCCACCTCATCTCTCTGCGCATGCACAGATGGACTCCCGGCTCATAAACCTGGAAGTCCAGGGCGCAGCTCTGATTGCAAAGGACAGCTCTCATCGGAAGAGCTGTCCTGTGCTGTACTGATCGCATACGTTAGTACATATGTGATCAGTATGGGATGTACTCTGCAAGGTTAGTACACCGCGCCCTAAATATCTTCCATCCAATAGTTTGTTATGATCTTTATTCATGATTAACATCTGAATAATACATCGATTTCAAAATCCAATGAGGTTATGTTGGGGCACAGACACAGTGTGGCTGATAAGGAGTTGCTTGGAAGTTAGTTTTGCGGATGGATCTTGCCAAATGCAACTCTCATTTCCACTTGTGGCTGAAGAGGTGTAACTGGGTGGTTCAGTGAGGGCAGGTTGTAGGCGAGTAGGTGGAATTGTGGTCTATGGTAACTGTTGTGTACACAGAGACCAATCTGGTATCAGGTATAGGGCTGGTATAAGTGCCCATTGGTAATGCACAAGCATACAGTATGGATCAGTGTGATACTTAGTTTGTGCACCGGTCTGAGTTCAGTTATAACCAACTTTCATTCAACTCTGTCTAAGCCCCAGTATGAGATGTCATGTTCTGTCTCCTCATAGGCTGAGAAAACTCAACTGAAAAGAACAAATAGAAGTTCAGTATGTGCAGCACTTTTATATGTATTCCAGCATGCTTTTACCATTTATTATTTTGTACTTTACAAATGTTTATATAGAACAAATGCTAAGAATCAATAGGAATAAATATGTGTATTTAAGGCATACATGATAGTAAGCGTACATCTATTACAACCATATTCAGCCTTGAACTCATGTGGTACCACCTTTTGGGGTAGTGGAAAGCCAGTTATCATTGATAAGAGAGCTTTTCACTGCTTTGTCCAATTCAGAGATCAATGAATTGCCAGCTTCATCTAACAGAACCAACCCAATAGCAAATGTCTGACTATGGCCCATGTGGTCTGGAGTTTGAATCTCCTGCAGGATAAGCTGTGTTGTGTGTATTTTAATACAGAGAATGATGTACACTTCTATGTTGTTCCAATATTAATTATATTTGTAAGAGCATAGACTGAGAAGTTGGAGGAGTCATGAATAGTCAGGGGATGAGTCTATGCCAGGAGCCAGATGCAGGCGCCAAGGTGGGCCAGTGTATTTTAATTTCCAGGGTCTGTTTTTAATCCCAGTTCAGACCTTCTTGTAACAGATCTACTAATAAAACATGGAAAGCCTAGATACGATTTATTAAGCTATCCCTTGGCTAAACCATTTGCTGTGGGTTAGGGTTTTTCAGTAACATAGGCAGTAAAGATAGGCGGCTCCATTGTGTTCTGTACAAAAACTGAATTCTCTTCGTAACGCGGTCATGGCCCAGTAGTTGTAACCATGCCCCCTGTGTCCCAATTGCAGAGACATACATTACTGTACAATTATTTGTGATAGTTCTAAATATGTAAAAGTAATCAAGGGTAAAATGATGGAAAATTATATTGTCAGGATTTTATTCTTGTTTTCTCCAGATAATACTGTAGATGTAAAATAAAATGCTGTATACTTTAATATATTGCCATAGAAACCCTTAGATGTCTGGGGGAGAAACAGAACATTTGTTTGAGTGGAAAACTAATTTAAAAATTCATTACATACAATTGATGTAAAAATAATATTTTTCTTTATGATAAAATAACAAAATAGGAAATATAAAGGAAATATAATTTTTACCACAAAGTAGTTAAAAGAAAATCTACATGGAAACATTTATGGAAAATATATGGAAGAAAACAGGTCTACCGTATTTAACTCTAGTTGACCTAGACAGGGCCGAAACTAGGATATCTGTCACCCGATGCAAGGCAGCAATTTTGCGCCCCTCCCTTCCCGTACCTGGATTTTGTCCTTGCTCCTCCATAAGGCAGTGCACTAGTTAAACATCCCTGGTATAGTGACACATACATGCTTGTTGCCAGGGGGTTCCATGCTCGTTGACAGGGGGTTTCATGCTCGTTGCCAGGAGGTTTCATGCTCGTTGCCATGGGGTTTCATGCTCGTTGCCATGGAATTTCATGCTTGTTACCAGGGGGTTTCATGCTCGTTGCCAGGGGGTTTCAAGGGAGAAGATGCAGCTTTCAGCACCTTCTACCAGCATTTGTGCTGGCCTAACAAACACTAGAGGTCCAGTAGTGTCTGTCTCCTCCTTGGCGGTGGCCATTTTTGGATGGCCGTTTTCAGCAGAGTCCATGTGGACAGCTAGACCACATGGAATCTGCTGAAAATGGCCATCCAAAAATGGCCACCGCCAAGGAGGAGACAGACACTAGAGGTCCAGTAAGGACCTCTAGCATTTGTCTCCTCCTTGGCGGCGGCCATGTTTTAATGGCCGTTTTCTGAATCTGCAGCCCCCAAGCCACCGTGAGTCAGCCCTTTTTCGCCCCCTGCATTTTGGCACCCGGTGCACGTGCACCTCTAGCCCCCCCCTAGTTGCGCCCCTGACCTAGAGATTATTAACTGATTCAGATGTGCAGTACTGATGTTTGCGCAGTTGAGCAATTTTTTGATATTGAGCGAATCGTCTAGAAAATCCTTACTGCACACACACAAATGAAGGTTGCGATGGCGTATGCATTTGCATAAAATAAATCGCTATTACTTGAGACAGCATCTGTGATCCATGGGAGGGTCAGGGTGGAGACTGGGAGGTGACCCAAAAAGAGGATGAGTCATGGGCATGTTATGGGAGTGTCATGGGCGTGTTATGGGAGTGTCATCAGTGTGTTATGGGAGTGTCATGGGCGTGCTATGGGAGTGTCAGGGGCATGCTATGGGAGTGTCAGGGGCATGTTATGGGAGTGTCATCAGTGTGTTATGGGAGTGTCATGGGAGTGCTATGGGAGTGTCATGGGCATGTTATGGGAGTCTCATGGGCGTGTTATGGGAGTGTCAGGGGCGTGCTATGGGAGTGTCATGGGCGTGTTATGGGAGTGTCATGGGCGTGTTTTAGGGGATTGTCATGGGCATGTTATGGAAGTGTCATGGGTGTGTTATGGGAGTGTCATGGGCATGTTATGGCAAGTGGCTGTGTTCTCTTTCGCAGCACCACAACCAGAGTGGCCTTGTTCTGAGGAAGTTGCAAGGCTCCAGACAGGAGCTGCTCAAGGAGTTGACCGACGGTGCGTCTATGGCGGAGAGATCGAACACACCAGGGCACTGCTCAGATATGCAAAGTGGGCGTCTAAGGGTTTGCTCAGTCCGTTTGCTTAAACTTGCATTTGCATATTTTCACACTTGTCAATCCGTGAGATATCGCAGCTGCACATAAACTGTGTGTACCTCTGAATCAGACCCTTTATCACCCCACTTCCAGGGGAAAGCTATGCAATCAATAGTATACATTCTCACATAATTACTGTTTTAACTATGGCACATTGCAGAGAGCTCTTAAAGTCTCCATCAGGGGTGCCATGAGGGGGGGTACTATTTACCCAGGCCCAGGCCTATAGGAGAGCATGGGTCCTGCAGCCAAAACACCCACTCCATACTGCCTGTCATCGGTACTTTACTTCGGGCAGGGAGAGAGAGGACTAACTGCTGCTGCAGCAGCCTCTCTCCCCAGCTGAGCACACACAACAGCAGCAGTCAGTCCTCTCTTTCTGCATTATTTGCTGGGGAAGCGATTGAGCCCCCACTCCTGGACACCGGTGCCCTCCTGTTCGGCGTGCAGGGCTGCAAACTTAAGGTTTTTTTTGTAAGGAGGTGATCTGGCCACACCTCCTTGGGCTGGCCATGCCCCCTCACTGTACCTGGGCCTAGCAGAGCTGTTGGAAGACCTGGTCTTCATACAGTACCTGCCTGTTTATGTCCTATATGCTTTATCTTGGCCAGAACTGGTCATACCATCACATTTATATATCTATACATACTAATAGTATTAAATAAAGTCCCTGGTAGGCATCTGTCTGTTGGTTCGGGCTAATCTCGACAACCATTGGGTGGATTTTGATGCAGTTTTCACTAATCTATACAGCATTTGTCGAGGAAGGTTTAGGTGTATGAAACATTAATGTATAACAAAAGGGAGCTGAGCGGTGATGATTTTAGTGAAGCAAGTCAATGAAAAAACGGACGTCCGAGCGCTTTCTTGGTTTACACTTCCTAAACCATTAAAGATATACTTTAATCTATACCATATAGAGATTCATACGTCTTTATCCAGAAAAATTGATGTACAGTAAGCCTGACTCGGATCTGAAATCGAGGCAAAACGTCATCATCCCGCCTTCCGAGTCTCGCGTGTTTTGGATCCTATATAAGGTACCCGCGTCGGCGCCATTTTCTCACTCGGCTGTGGACAGTGAAGAGGGAGGGTGGGAGTTAGGGCTGTGTAGTGTAGTGTAGTGTAGTGCTGCTGTTGTCCACTACTTCAAAGTCCATAGGGGCTGGCTGTGTTGTGCTGTGCTGCTGTTGTTAATAGGGGCTGTGTCCACTACTTCAAAGTCCATAGGGGCTGGCTGGACTGTGTTGTGCAGTCAGTTCTCCATAGGGGCTGTGTCCACTCCAAAGTCCTGTGCAGTGTCCCAGTCCTAAAGGGGTGCTGTAGTGTTGTCCAGGGGGTGCTCTGTCCATCAGGGGTGCTCCCCCCAAGTGCTAAAAAAATAATATATTTTCTGTGTTTGTGAATTGTGTGCGCAGTAGCCGCACGTGCATCAACAAAGTAGTGCCAAGCGTGCGCCTGTGTCATAAGTAAAGGGCTGGCTGGCTTGACCGTTAAGGGTGCTGTAACCCCCGAAAGTACACTCCAGTCCAAACCAAAAAAAAAATTATTTTCTGTGTTTGTGAATTGTGTGCGCAGTAGCCGCACGTGCATCAACAAAGTAGTGCCAAGCGTGCGCCTGTGTCATAAGTAAAGGGCCGGCTGGCTTGACCGTTAAGGGTGCTGTAACCCCCGAAAGTACACTCCAGTCCAAACCAAAAAAAAAATTATTTTCTGTGTTTGTGAATTGTGTGCGCAGTAGCCGCACGTGCATCAACAAAGTAGTGCCAAGCGTGCGCCTGTGTCATAAGTAAAGGGCCGGCTGGCTTGACCGTTAAGGGTGCTGTAACCCCCGAAAGTACACTCCAGTCCAAACCAAAAAAAAATTATTTTCTGTGTTTGTGAATTGTGTGCGCAGTAGCCGCATGTGCATCAACAAAGTAGTGCCAAGCGTGCGCCTGTGTCATAAGTAAAGGGCCGGCTGGCTTGACTGTTAAAGGGTGCTGTAACCCCCAAAGTACACTCCAGTCCAAACCAAAAAAAAAATTATTTTCTGTGTTTGTGAATTGTGTGCGCAGTAGCCGCATGTGCATCAACAAAGTAGTGCCAAGCGTGCGCCTGTGTCATAAGTAAAGGGCCGGCTGGCTTGACCGTTAAAGGGTGCTGTAACCCCCAAAGTACACTCCAGTCCAAACCAAAAAAAAATTATTTTCTGTGTTTGTGAATTGTGTGCGCAGTAGCCGCACGTGCATCAACGAAGTAGTGCCAAGCGTGCGCCTGTGTCATAAGTAAAGGGCCGGCTGGCTTGACCGTTAAAGGGTGCTGTAACCCCCAAAAGTACACTCCAGTCCAAACCAAAAAAAAAATTATTTTCTGTGTTTGTGAATTGTGTGCGCAGTAGCCGCACGTGCATCAACAAAGTAGTGCCAAGCGTGCGCCTGTGTCATAAGTAAAGGGCCGGCTGGCTTGACCGTTAAAGGGTTCTGTAACCCCCAAAGTACACTCCAAACCAAAAAAATATATATTTTCTGTGTTTGTGACTTGTGTGCACTGTGGCTGCACGTGCATCAACAAAGGAGCAGCGCCAAGCGTGCGCCTGTGTCCCATAAGTAAAGAGCCGGCTGGCTCATTTCTTAAAGGGTGGTGTAACCCACAAAGTGCACTACTCTCCAGCAAAAATAAAAAAATATTTTCTGTGTTTGTGTGCGCTTTAGCCGCACGTATATATATCAATATAACATAAATGGAGGACCAAACTTTCTCCGATAAAAATAAAATAGGGAAAGATCAAGAACCACTTCCTCCTAGTGCTGTTGCTGCTGCTGGGAGTTGTTCATCATCCCAGAGAGGAAGTAGGAACATCACTACTTTTACTAAACAATTGACCCTCCAACAGTCCCTAGCGATGAGGATGAAGTACGACAGCAGTCATCCTGAAGCAAAACGTATAACTGAGGCCTTGACTGCTATGTTGGTGTTAGACGTGCGTCCGGTATCCGACATTAGTGCAGTGGGATTTAGACAATTGATGGAGGTAGTGTGTCCTCGGTTCCAAATCCCGTCTAGATTCCACCTGCATCCTCAAAGCAGCAGCGACAAGTGTGCATCTGTCTGTTAAAGGGTGGTGACACCCTCAAAGTGTGCTACACAAACAATTAAAATATTGTTCTTTTTTTTCTGTCTTTGTGAATTGTGTGGGCTGTAGCCGCACCTGCATCCTTAAAGCAGCAGCGACAAGCGTGCGTCTGTCTGTTAAAGGGTGGTGACACCCTCACAGTGTGCTACACAAACAATTAAAATATTGTTCTTTTTTTTTCGGTCTTTGTGAAATGTGTGGGCTGTAGCCGCACCTGCATCCTTAAAGCAGCAGCGACAAGCGTGCGTCTGTCTATTAAAGGGTGGTGTAACTCTCAAAGTGCTCCAAAAAATAAAAAACTATTTTTTTAATGTGTTTGTGACTTGTGTGCGATGTAGCCGCACTTGCATCCTCAAAGCAGCAGCGACAAGCGTGCGTCTGTCTGTTAAAGGGTGGTGACACCCTCAAAGTGTGCTACACAAACAATAAAAATATTCTTCTTCTTTTTTCTGTCTTTGTGAATTGTGTGGGCTGTAGCCGCACCTGCATCCTTAAAGCAGCAGCGACAAGCGTGCATCTGTCTGTTAAAGGGTGGTGTAACTCTCAAAGTGCTCCAAAAAATAAAAAACTATTTTTTTAATGTGTTTGTGACTTGTGTGCGATGTAGCCGCACTTGCATCCTCAAAGCAGCAGCGACAAGCGTGCGTCTGTCTGTTAAAGGGTGGTGACACCCTCAAAGTGTGCTACACAAACAATAAAAATATTCTTCTTCTTTTTTCTGTCTTTGTGAATTGTGTGGGCTGTAGCCGGACCTGCATCCTTAAAGCAGCAGCGACAAGCGTGCGTCTGTCTGTTAAAGGGTGGTGACACCCTCAAAGTGTGCTACACAAACAATTAAAATATTGTTCTTTTTTCTGTCTTTGTGAATTGTGTGGGCTGTAGCCGCACCTGCATCCTTAAAGCAGCAGCGACAAGCGTGCGTCTGTCTGTTAAAGGGTGGT
This sequence comes from Taudactylus pleione, assembly GCA_031769625.1. NCBI lineage: Eukaryota > Metazoa > Chordata > Amphibia > Anura > Myobatrachidae > Taudactylus > Taudactylus pleione. The sequence continues at coordinate 4,404,549 of JAUIMM010000370.1, forward strand.
GTAACTCTCAAAGTGCTCCAAAAAATAAAAAACTATTTTTTTAATGTGTTTGTGACTTGTGTGCGATGTAGCCGCACTTGCATCCTCAAAGCAGCAGCGACAAGCGTGCGTCTGTCTGTTAAAGGGTGGTGACACCCTCAAAGTGTGCTACACAAACAATAAAAATATTCTTCTTCTTTTTTCTGTCTTTGTGAATTGTGTGGGCTGTAGCCGCACCTGCATCCTTAAAGCAGCAGCGACAAACGTGCGTCTGTCTGTTAAAGGGTGGTGACACCCTCAAAGTGTGCTACACAAACAATTAAAATATTGTTCTTTTTTTTCGGTCTTTGTGAAATGTGTGGACTGTAGCCGCACCTGCATCCTTAAAGCAGCAGCGACAAGCGTGCGTCTGTCTGTTAAAGGGTGGTGACACCCTCAAAGTGTGCTACACAAACAATTAAAATATTGTTCTTTTTTTTTCGGTCTTTGTGAAATGTGTGGGCTGTAGCCGCACCTGCATCCTTAAAGCAGCAGCGACAAGCGTGCGTCTGTCTGTTAAAGGGTGGTGACACCCTCAAAGTGTGCTACACAAACAATAAAAATATTCTTCTTTTTTCTGTCTATGTGAATTGTGTGGGCTGTAGCCGCACCTGCATCCTTAAAGCAGCAGCGACAAGCGTGCATCTGTCTGTTAAAGGGTGGTGACACCTCAAAGTGTTCTACACAAACAATTAAAATATTGTTCTTTTTTTTTCGGTCTTTGTGAAATGTGTGGGCTGTAGCCGCACCTGCATCCTTAAAGCAGCAGCGACAAGCGTGCGTCTGTCTGTTAAAGGGTGGTGTAACTCTCAAAGTGCTCCAAAAAATAAAAAAACTATTTTTTTAATGTGTTTGTGACTTGTGTGCAATGTAGCCGCACTTGCATCCTCAAATCAGCAGCGACAAGCGTGCGTCTGTCTGTTAAAGGGTGGTGACACCCTCAAAGTGTGCTACACAAACAATTAAAATATTGTTCTTTTTTTATCGGTCTTTGTGAAATGTGTGGGCTGTAGCCGCACCTGCATCCTTAAAGCAGCAGCGACAAGCGTGCGTCTGTCTGTTAAAGGGTGGTGACACCCTCAAAGTGTGCTACACAAACAATAAAAATATTCTTCTTCTTTTTTCTGTCTTTGTGAATTGTGTGGGCTGTAGCCGCACTTGCATCCTCAAAGCAGCAGCGACAAGCGTGCGTCTGTCTGTTAAAGGGTGGTGTAACCCTCAAAGTGTGCTCCACAAACAATAAAAATATTCTTTTTTTTTTTCTGTCTTTGTGAATTGTGTGGGCTGTAGCCGCACTTGAATCCTCAAAGCAGCAGCGACAAGCGTGCGTCTGTCAGTTAAAGGATTACATTGGTGACAGCATCCAAGTAGACATGTCAGACAGTCCGTACCTGTACTGGCAGGAAAAAGAAGCAATTTGGAGGTCCCTGTACAAACTGGCTCTATTTTACCTGAGTTGCCCCCCCTCCAGTGTGTACTCCGAAAGAGTGTTTAGTGCAGCCGGGAACCTTGTCAGCGAAAGGCGTAGGAGGTTGCTTCCACAAAATGTGGAGAAGATGATGTTCATAAAATGAATTATCAACTCTTCCAGGGAGACCAGCCTCCAGAACGTACAGAGGGACCTGTGGTTCCAGCAGGGACGAATTAATACTCTGTGAGGATGAGGATGTACACACTGAAGAGGGTGAGGAATCGGTGGATGAGGAGGATGAGGATGACATCTTGCCTCCGTAGAGCCAGTTTGTGCAGGGACAGATAAATTGCCAGCTTGTTTTGTGGGGGCCCAAATGAACGAATCATTTCAGCCACAGTTGTGTGGCAGACCCTGGCGCTGAAATGATTGGTTTGTTAAAGTGTGCATGTCCTGTTTATACAACATAAGGGTGGGTGGGAGGGCCCAAGGACAATTCCATCTTGCACCTCTTTTTTTTCTTTGCATTATGTACAGTTTGGGGCCTAGTTTTTCAATGCCATCCTGTCTGCCACTGCAGTTTCACGCCTAGATGGGTCACGTGTTTGTGCCGCCCACTCGTGTCGCTTAGCATAGTCATCCAGCTACCTCGGTGCAACCTTTTGGACATAAAAACACTATTGTGAGGTGTGAGGTATTCAGAATAGACTGGAAATGAGTGGAAATTAAGGTTATTGAGGTTAATAATAGCATAGGAGCAGAAAAACCTACAAATTCTGTGATTTTAGCTGTTTTTATGCTTTTTTTCAAAAAAATACATTGCAATTCCGAGTCGGATCCAAGACCAACTCGGGTTTTCCCGTGTGACTCGGATCTCAAAACGAGGCAAAACGTCATCCTCCCGCTGTCTGATTCTCACGGATTTTGGTTTATATAAAGGTCATCGCGATCAACGCCATTTTCACTCCGTGATCAACGCCATTTTCACTCCGGCTGTGTAGAGAAAAGCTAGCAGACGTGTAGTCACTGTCAGTCACTCAGTGTGTGTGTCCAGTCGGGGTCTTGGGCTGAATGCTGCTGCTGTGTTGTGCGTAAAGGGGCTTAGGCTGCAGTATATAAAGGGGGCTTCCTTCAGTGGGTGCTGCAGCTGCTGTGTCACTTGTCCTGTCAAAAAAATAAAAGTGCTTTTTTCTTTCTTTTTTTTGTGTGTGTGCCATTATTTTTCGGTGACACTGCCGCAGTTTATCATCCACATCGTTGTGACTCTGCAGGTGGTCTTTCCGAACTCAGTAGGGGTGCTTTGTTGTCCATAAAAAAGGGTGCTGTCTGTGTTGTTCATCAAGGGGCTGTTGCCTCGTTCAGGGGTGCTCTTCCCCAGTGTTAAAAAAATAAATGTGAATTAAAATAATATTATCAATCCACAAAAAATAAAAAAAAATATTTTTTTTTTTGCGTGTGCGCGATAGCAACTTAGCTGTGCTATTATTGTTTGGTGACAATGCCGGACAGATCGCAGTTTATCGTCCATGTATTTGTGACTCAGCAGATGGTCTGTCTGCACTTGGCACGGGTGCTTTGTTGTCCATAAAAAAGGGGTGCTGTCTGTGTTGTTCATCAAGGGGCTGCTGCCTCATTCAGGGGTGCTCTTCCCCAGTGTAAAAAAAAAATATTGTTTGGTCACACTGCCGGTAGACTGCAGTGTATGTTTGTTGATATGGAGGATGATCAAATGAGAAGAGAGCAGGACCCACATACCAGACTTGCAGCTGCTGCCAGGAGTCATGATGACGATGCAAGGCCGTCAACGTCATCTACGAAGGCCGATGCCCAAGGGCTTAAATCAAAATCAAAAAGCAATGTTTTACAGTGTTAAAGAAAAAAAAATTTAAAGCTAAGTTAGCTGCAGAAAAACAAAAAATTGGCAATATGCCATTTACTACACAAAGTGGGAAGGAAAGGATAAGGCCTTGGCCTTTATTTATGACTGGTGGTTCTGCATCTTATGATGATGTAAGCCCTTCTCCCTGTAGAAGTGTCAAAAAAATGTAAACTGCTAAGGCACATGAACCAACTGTTTGCTCAGAAAAGTCACAGATCCCAGAGGAGAGTCCAAGTGTGTCCGTGGTTGCCATGTGTGAACCTGACCTTTCTAATACTGTACTTGAAGAGGATCCTCCTTCCACCATTTGTGTGCACTCTGCAAATGTGGGGATGAGCAGCACAAGTTAACATGCTGACGTAGAAATTGGGGATTCTTCTATGGTATTGCACAAGGAGGATATTTCTGTAATTGGCAGAGGATGATGAGGATGTTGATGCCAAGGATGTTGCTTGTGTAAATCAGGCAACTGTTATTGCCCATGGTATGAAAAAGCCCATTGTTGTCATGCCGGGAAAAAAGACAAAAAAATCCACTTCTCGTGTGGAATTATTTCCACCCAAATCAGGACAACAGTTGTAAAGCCATCTGTAATGTTTGCCAAGCAAGAGTGAGTAGAGGTAAGGACCTTAACCATCTAGGAACCTCCTCCCTGTTACATCACTTGCAGCGCATTCATCAAATTCAAAAGTGTTTTTCAAATTAAGAAACTTTGGCTTAAAACAATTAGTCCAGTGTCACCTAGCTGCTCCCTTCTCTCTGTTAGATCCAAGCACCTGCGATCTCCACCACCAACACCTTCATCATCATCAACATCCTCAATCGTAATCGGAAGCAGTCCTGAATCCAATTTCATAAAAATTACTGACTCTTCTCCTATCCGTGCTTCCTCAAAAGGATCCTTGAGTGCTATGCCTGTTGCTGCTGCTGCTGTGAGTGGATCTTCATCCCAGAAGGGGACCAGGAAGAAAACTACTTTTAGTAGTTTAACAAAACAATTGACTGTCAAACAATCCTTTGCATGGGGAAACAAGTATGACAGCAGTCAACCAGTTGCACAGCGGATTACTGATGCCATAACAGCTATGCTGGTAGTAGATGTGCGTCCAGTATCCAGCATTAATGCAGTGAGTTTTAGACAGTTAATTGAGGTCCTGTGTCCCCGCTACCATGTCCCTTCTAGACTCCAGTTCACTTGAACAGCAATTCCCAGTCTGTACAAGGACATTAAAAAAAAACCTTATTAGTGTTCTCTGAAATGCCGTTGTGCCCACTGTCCACTTAACCACAGATATATGGACAAGTGGGACAGGGCAAACTAAAGATTACATGACTGTGACAGCCCACTGGGTAGGTGTATTACCTCAAACAGTGCAAACAGCAGCAGCATCTAAGAAATGCCAGCTCATTCAGAGGCAGGCTATTCTGTGTATCACCAGCTTCACTAAGAGGCATACCACTGAGAACCTCTTAGAAAAAATCTGGGAAATCTTTGCAAAATGGCTTATCCCGCTTGGACTCCTCGGGATTTGTGATTTCTGACAATGCCACCAATATTGTCCCATGTTTTGCTCACACAATAAATTTGGTGGTGCGACATTTAAAAAAATTTCTGGGGCGTGCAGGAGATGCTCTCGGTGGTCTGAAAGATTTCAGGACATTTTCGACATACAGCAACTGCATGTCGAAGATTGCAGCAGCAGCAAGTACTGTTGAATTTGCCCTGCCATCAGCTGAAGCAAGAGGTAGTAACTAGGTGGAATTCTACCCTCTATATGCTTCAGTGGATGGAAGAGCAGCAAAGGGCCATCCAAGGCTACACTACGGTCTATGACATAGGAATAGAGTGGGAATGCACCTTAGTCAAGCGCAGTGGAGAATAATTTCTGTGTTGTGCAAGGTTCTCAAACCCTTTGAACTTGTGAAGTTAAGGCCTAATTCAGACCCGCTTGTAAGCGCACAGCGCTCGCAGGCGCATCAATGGTGGGCCAGTGCGCACGCGCAAGCCCCGTAGCAAGTGAGAAATCAGTCGCTCCAGGGTTTGCAACAAAATGGGATGGCTGTCGATGTTGATTGACAGCTCGTCCCATTTTGTAGGCAGGGAGGGGGTGTGGCTGAACAATAGCAGGCATTCCCGAAGGAATGCCTGCTATTTGTGGGTGGCCCTACTGACATCACGAGTGATGTCAGTAGTGGACTTTGTGCTCTATTAAAGCAGGAAGTCCACTTGGGCTTGTGAGACCTGAGACCCTACCACAGGGTCTCCTCGCAAACCTCGATGGTCGTGATAATCGCAAAAATTCCTCCCCACCCTAATTCAGAGCGTGCGCTCGCAAATAGTGAGTGCCTCTGAATCAGGCCCTTAGTTCAGACACTAACAGCTTGAGTCAGGTCATTCCCCTAATCAGACTTTTGCAAAAGCAGCTGAAGAAACTGAAGGAGGAGCTGAATTGGAGTGATTCTGCTAAGTATGTCGGACTTGTAGATCAAGCCCTTAATTCACTTCGCAAGGATCCAAAGGTCATCAATCTCTTGAAATCAGATCACTATATTTTGGCAACCATACTTGATCCTTGGTTTAAGTCATACCTTGTGTCTTTCTTTCTGATGGACATAAATCTGAAAAGATGCAAAGAGCTGTTGATGAAAAAATTGTCAGCTCAAGCAGAACGTGACATGGCAGCATCTCCTCCTTCAGTTTCTGCGGCTGCCAGGAAAAAATAAAATTTTCCTAAGAGACCCACTGCTGGTGATGCAGATCAGTCAGCAAAATTCAATGACATCTGGTTGGCCTGAAAGAACTGCCTACAATGAGTGACATGTCTACGATGACTTTGTTTGATATGGTCACCATTCAGAGAAAGGTGGATGATTGTTTTAGGGATAGCACCCAAATAGGCATGTCAGACAGTCCGTTTCACTACTGGCAGGAAAAACAGGCAATTTGTAGTCCCTTACACAAACTGACTTTGCTTTACTTAATTTGGCCACCCTCCAGTGTGCACTCTGTAAGAGTTTTCAACGCAGCCAGGAACCTTGTCAGTGATCGGCGTAGGAGGTTACTTCCCCAAAATGTGGAAAAGATGATGTTCATCAATATGAATTACAAATTTCACGAGGAAGACCTTTATCGTCAATCAAGTAAAAAAATTACAGAGGCACCTGTAATTGTGGATTCCAGTGGGGACGAATTAATATTGTGTGAAGAAGAGGATGTATACACTGATGGGGATGATGATGATGACGTCTGATCTTAGCTATGTGGTAAAGCCAGTTTGTGTATGGGATCATTGCCACCAATGTCCACTGCGCATTGGCAACTTGCTTTGTGGTGGTCCAAACAAACCAATCATTTTACTGAAGTGATTGGTTTGTTAAACTGTGAATGTCCTGTTTCATATCTAAAACATAAGGGTGGGTGGGAGTGCCCAAGGACAAATCCATCTTGCACCTCTTTTCTTTGCATTATGTGCTGTTTGGGGCATTGTTGCATGACATTTTTAAATTTATGGTTTATGAAATTGTAATGGCCACAGACAGCCTCTCCTGTATGCCTCTTTCACTTAAAAAAAAAAAGTAGGAACCACCAAGTTGATGGGGTGGGCAAATCTGAGCAGCAGCACAAAGCATCTTCATACCAGGATATGTGCAATAAAGTGCAAATATGTTTAATACAAAATTAGTTGTGTGTATTGGTCACATACAAATATATACATGGTACATACAGTGTGTAAAGCAAGCTGAGGTAACCTGAAGCACGCCACCTGTTGTTGACAAATAACTTCCAGTAGGCCCAGCAAACATCACACATGCTGGGAGTTCTAGTTCAGCCAGAGAACTACAGGCTGCTTTCCTCTGATGTAAACAGCAAGTCTTGGTCCCATTATCCCTAACAACCTCCCTGAGTACAAAGTAAATGTCTGTTTACAGTATGTTCTAGCAGCACCTCCAAAAGCAAGGCCACCTCATTTCTATGTAGATGTGTAAAAAATTAAAACACCTCCTCCAGATCAAAGATGTATTTTAGGAACTGAAGAATTTGATCCTAAATTGATCTTCCCTCATAATTTTTTTTAAGAATCAAAACATTAAAATAAATAAATTAAAAACTAATTAATCCTTCCGTCCTTTCCCTGTCTTCAGTCCATAAACATATTCCAACTCCGTCGGCCTCTGACCTAGTTAAGGAAAACATTCTTGGTTTTTAAAATTCCTAGGGGTCGTATAGTTTACTAAACTGCCATCCTGTCTACCACTGCAATGCCACTCTGTGCCATGTTGGAAGCTGAACATCAGCATGTTAGTGCAACCTTTGCAACATCTGGATGCAACCTTTTGGCCCTAAACTAGATGAAAAAAAATCAATATTGTGAGCTGTGAGGTGGTCACAATTGACTGGAAATAAATGTTATTGAGGTTAATAATACTGTAGGAACAAAAACAGGCCCAAATTATATGATTTTAGCTGTTGTTATGATTTTTTTAGAAAAAATCCAGATCCAAAACATGCAAGAGACGGTTTTGGCAAAACCAAATCCAGATCCAAAACACAAGGAGATACAGATCCAAAACCAACACACGGGGTCGGCGCACATCCCTACTTATAAAGTGAAGAGGAGTAGTCCATTATTGTATAGAAACATTTATACAGGATTTATCTGTATTTTCAAATTATAATTAGGGATGTGCGCCGGACCATTTTTGCCGGAATTGGAATTCGTCGTCCGGCTTTGGATTTGGATTTGCCAAACTGCGGAGACTGGCTTTGGATTTGGATTTGGATTTTTTTTACAAAAATTGACAAAAAATAGCTAAAATCACATAAATTGGTCCTTTTTTTTCTTCTTAGAGTATCATTAACCTCAATAACATTAATTTCCAGTAATTTATAGTTAATTTAGACCACCTCACAGCTTATAATATTGTTTTCAACATTATTGGCCAAAGTTTGCAGTGAGCTGACTGGTTACTAAGCGATAAAGCAGCGGCACAGACACCACAATTTAAAGCACATCTATGAAACATTGCCACACAGCAGTGGCAGAAATAAACAGTAGTGCACCCACCCAGTGGGATACGGCCAGCAAAATCACAGTACTTGTTTACATAGTGGGCTACAGCCCAAGGAGTCACAGTGTGCATTCCAACACATAGTGCCCCTGATTCACATTACACCATAAAGTAGTGTCTCTTATTTATGTTACGACACAAAGTAGTACCCCTTTTACACAATGCCCACAGTAGTGCCCCTTTTACACAATGCCCACAGGAGTGACCCTTTTACACAATGCCCACAGTAGTGACCCTTATACACAAAGCCCACAGTAGTGCCACTTATACAATGCCCCCAGCAGTGGTGTCCCTTACACAATGGCCCCAGTAGTGGTGTCCCTTACACAATGGCCCCAGTAGTGGTGCCCCCTATGCAGCCCCTTAGTAGTAGGGCCCCCTATGCAGTGCCCCCAGTAGTAGTATGCCCCCCAGTAGCAGTGTCCCCATTAGCAGGCCCCCAGCAGTACTGCCCCCATTAGCAGGCCCCCAGTAGTAGTGCCCCCATTAGCATGCCCCAAGTAGCATGCCACCCAGTAGTATGCCCCCCAGTAGTAGTGCCCCCAGTAGTAGTGTCCCCAGTAGTAGTGCCCCCATTAACATGCCCCCAGTAGTAGTTCCCCCATTAACATGCCCCCAGTAGTAGTGCCCCCATTAGCAGGCCCCCAGTAGCAGTATGCCCCCCCTTAGCAGGCCCCCAGTAGTGGTATGCCCCCCCTTAGCAGGCCCCCAGTAGTAGTATGCCCCCCATTAGCAGGCCCCCAGTAGTACTATTCCCCCCCTTAGCAGGCCCCCAGTAGTAGTAGTGCCCCCATTAGCAGGCCCCCAGTAGTAGTATGCCCCCCTTTAGCAGGCCCCCAGTAGTAGTATGCCCCTCACTAGCAGGCCCCCAGTAGTAGTATGCCCCCCATTAGAAGGCCCCCAGTAATGCCCCGTTACACCCATACACGAATATAAAAAAAAAACTTACCAGAATCCCCGCTCCCGCCGCCGTCCGCTCTGCTGTATAACGCGTGGAGGGAGCCGGAAGACGGAGCTCATGAGTGAGCTCCAACCGGCTCCCTCCATGCAGCAGCCAATGAGAGTCTGTGTGACTCTCATTGGCTGCTGTTACAAACACACAGCTGCCGCTGGCGGCTGTGTGTTTGATCTGCATAGGGCAGACCACTATCACAGCGGTCTGCCCTATACTAGAGGAGCCCTGACGTCGGATTCTCTTGCGAGAATCCAACATCAGGAGGCTGCGGCTCGGCCTCGAGCGGGATCCAAGTCAGGCAGGGAACACCCGAACAACGTTCGGGTGTACTCGGATCCCCAATGTTCAGAGCGGTTCGGATTCCACAGAATCCGAACCGCTCATCTCTAATTATAATTCAAAATAATTAGTTCTATAGTAGTCTCTCCTGAGGAACTGTAGCCAGCGTTGGGGCAGACTAACAGCCCGTGATGTCACACAAGGTGGTGGGACCAGTGACAGTAAAACATGGAGAGCTTCCCGGATTGCTGTCTCTTGCTCAATCAGCTTACAAGATATTGTACATAAGTCACAGTCAGCGGCGGCTCCAGAGGTGGGGCTGCAGTGAGTCCCAGTCGGCAATGTTTGGCAGCGTTTGTGGTGGCAGTTGGTGTGGCTGCCCTATTTGAGTTTTGGATTGCGATGACAGACGGAATGCATCCCCCCAGCTATCTCAGAAACTATTATAATCTACTAACTTTGGCCCTCATTCAGAGCCGCTCGTTAACAGCAGTACGCTCGTTGCGTTCCGATGTTGAGAAACCACGCATGCGTCGGTGTAACACTGCGCATGTGCGTACGGCAGATTGCAAGCTTTTTGTCACTCGTTCGGCAAATTGCGAACAGGAAGTGACATGTCAAATGTGATTGACAGAACAGGCCGTTTTTGGGCGTTGACGGGGGTGGAGATGGAAAAACGCAGGCGTGGCGAGGCGTTTTTGGGGCGTACATAAATTAGCTCATGCGAACGTCAAATGTGTTCGTACCAAGTCATACGTCACTGGCTGATCATCTTTCCGTTCAAACTGCTCGCGCAGCGTGGGGTCTGGATTACTCGACCACAATGGCCATGGCCTTGTCCTTTGGCCCGGACCTCCTCGATGTTTCATCGATTTTTCACGGCTTGTCAGAAAAACTTTTTATTGAAAACCAGCTTGTAATGTGTTTTTTTTTTTTTTCTTTGGAATAGCACAAAACCGTACGCAGCTGAAAATCTCGGCTGCTAATTTCAGGATTACACAATCAATTTGCGTTTTTTTGTAGGAATGTATTTTACAATTTTGTTAGTGTTTTTGGATATTGTAACAATATTGTCATCATGTTTGTGTGTATTGTAACCTTTTGCATTGGGCTTGAGTTTTTTGGGTTTTTTTACCAAAGTGTTCCTTAAAGTAAAAAATGTTTTTAACCCTTGATTTTTTGGAACTCCAAAGCTAAGATTTCGTTTTTTCCTTGTGGTACAGGATTAACTAGAAACCAATTTGAAATTAATGTCACAATACAGTTGAGAACCATTTGTAGGTTTTATTTTCAAAACACATTTTAAAACAAATCATGTGCATTTTCACGTACAAGTTTGGGGTCATTGTTACCCACTAATCTTTGGTACATTTGTCTTTTTTAAATGATATTTTTGGTACAAAAAATAAAAAAATAAAAAAAACAATTCACAAGAAAGGAGAGGGAAATTTTGGCCAGAAAGGAATATGGGGCAAGCAGAGAAGGAGTGTGGGAAAAGTAGCCAGTGCTGTCATCGTTTCTTTCCCCGTTTGGCTGGGGTAGGGTGGGCGCCAGACCGGGTCTGGGATGTCCTCTGGCTGGCCTGTCCAGAGGCAGATGTTGTGGCCTCTGGACTAGGCACAGGGCTAGGCACATTTGGAGGAATGGCTGTTGTTGTGCCAGAGGTGGAGGATCCTGATGTTCCAGCAGGAAGGGAGGTCGGCTCCACCATGTGCTGGCGAACGAGCTGCTCCAGGGCATTGGCGATTCGGATGTTGGCCCTGGTATTTTCAGCCAGGGCCTGACCAATGGTCACGTTGGCTGCAGCATTTTGCTCCAGGGCCTCAGCCACACGTAGCAGACTGGCGTCCATCCTCTGCAGAATCTCCGTATGGGAATCCGATTTAAAATTGAGTTCTGTGAGGAGTGCCACTGCCTGCGAGGGGGATTGCCCAGGACTGGCTTCTGCAGGGTCCTCAGCCGGATGTACTGGTTCCTCCCCTGCAGAGCCAGCAGAAATTCTGCGGCCAAGCCTCCCCTCTGGAGCAGACTCATCCGCCTGTGTCTCTGGGAGAAAAAAGAGAAAAGAGGAACATTACAATCTACATATTGTCACTATAACATTTCAGAGTTGGTTACATCACAACATTTACCTGGGACAACATGAGGAGCCGCAAAGTCTGGCATGTCCGTATCCATGTTGGACACGCCAAACACCTCCACATCCTTCACACACCCCTGTGCCAGCTCTTCCAAATCATTAAACTCCAATGACACAGGGGTGGGACCCCCACCTGTCCCCCTTGCATGCCTAGCCCTGTCAGCCATTTTTTGCTTCAGGCGATATTTGAAGTCTTGCCATCTGTGGGTGAAAAAGTAGGCATTATTCCTGCATTATTTGACCCTTTTTATTTTGGGTGGTCAGGTTTTTACTTACCGCCGTTTGACATCCCGGGCTAGACGGACATAATCACCCACCCTATTGACAGCACTGGCTATCTCCTCCCACATTCTCCACTTCTGGCTTACACCCATATTCCTGTCTGCCTGTGGCAGGATGTCCACACACTTCTGAACCAAAACCTCCATCTCCTTTTTTGTGAATTGTGGCTGCCTTTTCTTTTTCCCAGCTTTGGCCGGAATACTGGGCCCAGCAGCCTCTTCCATGTCATCCTCAACACCTATTTACAATAAAATTGTTAAATTTTTGCTGGCCAACTTTCACTATATTCTGGCTCAAAATAATCCTTGATTAGAAATGCCAGAAATACTTACCGGCCGCCTCTTGGCCATTGTTTGGCTGGTCTGTAGCCATTTTTTTAGTCCAAACAAGAAATACACCAGACCGTTTTTTCTTGGTCATGACGTATTTATACATGCGTCCTTATTATTCGGCCGCATCATTGATTGTGTGTTCCTATGATCCGTCCTTAATTTGAGCGGGAAAAGAAACACTATTTATGGCTTTGGGCGACTCGAGTCTAGGTGGCGGGTGTTGGTTGTTTGTTGGAGGTTACGTTGGTCGGAGTGGATTGTTGGCGGGAGTTGTATTTGGCGGTGTTTGGTGATTTGTTCTGTGCGGTTTTTTTTTGGGTTTAACTTTCCGTTCGCTTTTTTTGGTGTGGTTCTTTTAGTTGTGGTGTATTTTTTGGTAAGTTTTTTACCGTCTTCCTTTTGTAAAATTTGGCTATCCTTTTTGTTTTTTTGGTACCAACAATTATTTTTTTCTCTCCTTTTGTAGGTTTCTTTTAGCTCTGCCCCAACGACCTTTTTGTTCTGTGACTTCTATATCCTGTATTGGTAAGTTTGGATTTTCACTTGTTTGTTAAATGTTCATGACTTTTTTTACGCATCTTTTGTGGACATTACTGTTTTTTTCTGTGTTTTTGTGGATCATAAATGTGAGAACTAATTAGCGCATTTTTGTCGGCTTGATTTCTCTAGTTAAATTGCGATCTAATTTGCACATTTTTGTCGTCTTGATTTCTCTAGTTAAATTGCGAACTAATTAGCGCATTTTTGTCGGCTTGATTTCTCTATTTAAATTGGGAGATATTTACCGTTCACAATCTGGGTTATTGTTTGGTGCCCAAATTGTGGAAGTCGGCGCAATGTCGGTTTGCTCTTTGTAGAAATGTGTGTTTATCCCCTTTTATGTTTTGTCTTTTACAAAATTAAGCTTACAAAATGGGCAACACAAATTTTGTCCTTGTTCTGGTCTGTTGAATTTTAGGTTTGGGAAATCATGACAATACCCCGGCATGTAAGCATCTTTGGATTGTATCATAAAGATAAGTATTTTTCTGTCTTTTTTGGGGGAAACAAACCTTAACTTAAATTCTTGCCATTTCAGGTTGATCTTGGTCGGATTGTTGTGGCCATGCTCCCGGAAGCCGACCAACCTCAATCTCGTCCCAGGCGTAGGCATCGTAGGCGTGCAAGGCCCCAGATATATAGAACACGTGTCACCCTTTTTGGAATGCCCGATGATGAGGTGTTAAGGCGCTACCGTCTTCCGCCCCAAATCATCATAGACACTCTCTCATTAATAGAGAGTGATCTGGAGCGGCAAATTGACAGTCCTACAGCAATACCACCACTTACGCAATTTATGGCGGTGTTACATTTCTGTGCCTCAGGATCCTTTCAAACCACGGTGGGAATAGTTGCGGGAATCTCCCAATCCTCCTTTTCAAGGATCCTGAGGGCAGTGATGGAGGCCCTTTTCAAGCACCTCCATCATTTTATTAAAATGCCTTTGGATATGGGTTCCCTTAGTGTGGCCAAGGCCAATTTTTACCAAATAGCTGGCTTCCCACACATCATAGGGGTTGCGGATGGTACTCACATACCACTTCAGCCTCCAGCATGGCTGGAGGCCATTTTTAGGAACCAAAAACACTATCACTCACTGAATGTAATGGTGGTATGTGATGCCTCCCTCCAGATCCTGTCCCTGAATGCAAAATTACCCGGGAGTGCACATGACTCATTCGTCATCCGGCAATCAGGGATATGGCAAAAATTAAACAACCTACAAGCTGGTGATGCGTGGCTTCTGGGTAAGTGGAGACCTTTAGTAGATACCAATGCAAAGCTTGATACACAGTGTTCCTGATGTTGTCACTTCTTTTTCACAGGAGACAGTGGCTACCCTTGCACGCCCTGGCTGCTCACTCCTTATTTGGCTCCCACACCAGGCCCACAAAGTGATTTTAATTCCGCACTTACAGCCACCAGGCAAGTGGTGGAGCGCTGTATCGGCCTTTTAAAAGGCCGATTCAGATGCCTCCACCGCTCTGGTGGCGAACTCATGTATTTGCCGGATATGGTTTTGAAAATTGTGGTCCTGTGTGGGATATTTCACAACATCGCCATAAGGAGTGGTGTCCCAATGCAGCCAGAGGATGCCTTGCCTGAGGATGGCCCCCCCGAGGTTGGTCGGAGGTCAGTATGTGGGGGGGGCCATACGTGATGATGTGGTGGCCAGATTCTTTAGGTAATTATTGGCACAAAATAAGTTATTTGACACAATGTCGAAAGGAAATTTTTTTTCAATCAAATTAATCGGTTTTTTATTTCCCACCTTGTGTTTTATTTCATAATATTTTGGAATGAAACGATGACTACTTCCTGCTCCCAAAAAATGACTTCATGGGGCCACATTGGATATATATTCTGGACCCAATTTTGAAACGCAACATTTGTGGAATCATGTTGGCATGCTCATTTGTCAACCAGTTCTTGATTTTTAGCTTATTTTTTATTATGGTGTTTGCTGGTTTTTACAGTTTGTTATCACTGTGTGTATTGTTTGTTACCCAACACTTTGTGTTTTTATTTTGTGGTGAATAAATTTTTGGTTATTTGAATCCAAACAATTCTTTTCGACATTACAAGCAAGTGTAAGCAGGTTCACCCAAGGAAAAGTTGCTTAATGGCTAATCCTGTAATGTGTCAATTTGCTCATTATTTAACTATGCTTTGTGGGTAAAAACCAACACCAAAAGGTATTATGTAGAATCAGTATTTTTTTGAATCTCGGCCTAAGCAGGTTTACCTAAAATTTTTTACATGTAAATAAATAAAACCCCAAAAAAACATCTGGTAACTCTCCAAACCTATTGTTAGTGTTAGGTGTTTCATGTGCCTGCTTTAAAAAACAGCATAACACAATCTTAGTTACATTAGTTTCAAATACTTGCTGCAAGAGTCTACTTATGTAAGTTTAAACAATCTAAGATTTTCAGACAAGGAATGAGACTGTATTCAGAATTTAACTTTTTATTTTAGAAAAATAATTCTGTGGAAAACAAAATAAATTAGGGGCGCAGGATCCCCGCCATCCTATCCAGGACCACCAGCAGGCCGATCACGTGCCCCCGCATCAGTTGGACAGACCCGGCTAGGTCCGCCAAACGCCTCTGGTCCTCTGTGGGTTAGAAAATTGTGGTGCTTACTAAAATGAATCCATAATTTATTAATCTAAAAAAATACTCAAGCAAAATAGACTTAGCAAAAAGTGACAATAGTGTTGCAAAAACCACAAAAAAAAACCTTGAACAATAAAAAAAACAAAACAAAAAAAACCCTTAAAAATCTAGCAACCGTAAACCAGAGATACAAGTTTGACTGTTTTGACATGTGGGATATGTGTATGGGGAAATCAGCTGTGAAATGTAAATACAAACAGATATATAACCAACCTTTAAAAATAATAAAAAAAAGGAAAAGGCACAGACAAAGGATTACATCAACACATTTTCCTTACAAAAAAAGGATAAAAGGGAAACATACCATTGTGAATGATTGCTGGCCCCGAAACCACTCCATCGTACTCCTTGGAGGTGGTCACATTTCCAAAGGAGGTGGGAGGGGTTATAACTGACTCGGGAGATGGGGTGGTCAAGAGAGGGGTGGGTTGAGGGGAGGGGGAATTGGGATGGAGGGGAAATTGCCAAGAGGGATGGGCGACAGGGTCTGGGCATACTGGGGTAGAGGGGGAATTTTGGGAATTTTGGGGAGAGGAGGTTTGGCTGGGGGTTGGGGAGAGGGGATGAGAGCGACGTCATTGCCGGCGATGATGCCGTAGTCTTCGCTCGGCCCCTAAATGATGGGAAACAAATTGAGGTTAGTTTAGATATCACCTTGCTAAACGCTAATTGTTTAACAAAAAAAAAGGAAAACATGCACACGCAGATATGAGTGAAAACAAGAAACAGGCCAAACAAGAAAACATGCACACGCAGATATGAGTGAAAACAGTAAACAGGCCAAACAAGAAAACATGCACACGCAGATATGAGTGAAAATAATAAACAGGCCAAACAAGAAAACATGCACACGCAGATATGAGTGAAAACAAGAAACAGGCCAAACAAGAAAACATGCACACGCAGATATGAGTGAAAACAGTAAACAGGCCAAACAAGAAAACATGCACACGCAGATATGAGTGAAAATAATAAACAGGCCAAACAAGAAAACATGCACACGCAGATATGAGTGAAAACAAGAAACAGCCCAAACAAGAAAACATGCACATGCAGATATGAGTGAAAACAAGAAACAGGCCAAACAAGAAAACATGCACACGCAGATATGAGTGAAAATAATAAACAGGCCAAACAAGAAAACATGCACACGCAGATATGAGTGAAAACAAGAAACAGGCCAAACAAGAAAACATGCACACGCAGATATGAGTGAAAACAAGAAACAGGCCAAACAAGAAAACATGCACACGCAGATATGAGTGAAAACAGTAAACAGGCCAAACAAGAAAACATGCACACGCAGATATGAGTGAAAATAATAAACAGGCCAAACAAGAAAACATGCACATGCAGATATGAGTAAAAACAAGAAACAGCCCAAACAAGAAAACATGCACACGCAGATATGAGTGAAAACAAGAAACAGGCCAAACAAGAAAACATGCACACGCAGATATGAGTGAAAATAATAAACAGGCCAAACAAGAAAACATGCACACGCAGATATGAGTGAAAACAAGAAACAGGCCAAACAAGAAAACATGCACACGCAGATATGAGTGAAAACAAGAAACAGGCCAAACAAGAAAACATGCACACGCAGATATGAGTGAAAATAGATAGGGCCACAAAGATAAACAGGAAAACCAAACAAAACATAACTTATTTTCCGCTATACGCATGCGAAAACATGCCAGCAAGCGGGGCGTCCGCCGTTGAAGGTTGGACCACCTACGCTCCAGCTGGCCAATCTGTCGGCGTGAGCCGAAGGAACGCAGGCGGCCGCGAACCTCCGCATAGGCGGCACGCTTCTCCCGATTGCTGATGGGGGGAGGCTGGCTGGTGATACGCCTGTCCATCACCTCTGTAAGAACCAGAAGCTCTCACTTGGTGAATGCAGAGGCTCTCATGATGGCAATGGTGTATTTTTAATAAAACAGTTTTAATAAAGACCAGAAAATAATTTTGATTGGCTAATGTAGTTGGGAAATTAACAGGAACCATTCTATTGGTTAGTGTATGAGTCATGTGTTCTACAGGCCAAAAAATCTATTGTGAGTTATGATAGGCTTGATGCAGTGACATGCGTAAGCTAATTTAAATAAAGAAATGAACCCAGTAAAATACGCGTGGGTAAATACACGGAAAACAAATGGATAATTGGCTCAAACATGTATTTTGGCAAAAGAAAACCATTGTTTAAACCGTACGTATTCTGCGGGTAAACACAAACATGGACAAGAGTAAAGTTTATTGAAAAAAAAAAAAAAAAAAAAAAACGAACACAGGTAGGCAGAATGAACGAGCAGGTAATCGGAATCTGACAGACCCACTTCCGGTTTGTACTTGTGCGTGCGTTCCCTACAAGCCACATTGGGGATGTACGCTCACTATTTGGCTCGCTCGTTAGCTAGAGGAGGGGTCGGTAGACTTTGGGGAGGAAGTTTAGCTGCGTTCGAAATTACGTGCGAGCGCTTAAATTAACATATTTCGGCACGTACGCCGAACGTACGAACGGCCACTTGCATCCGGGTCTGAATCAGGGCCTTTGTCTGCACAGAAGGGATGTACCACTCTTGAGTGATTTTTAGGAACTGCACATGTGAATATTTCTGAAAATCCCTACAGCGCATGCGTGAAACAGAGTGTACACACAAAGATGCTGTTGTGATCGGCACAGATGGGACAGAGAAATGATAGTCATTTCTGGGTGGTGATGGGGAAGTGGCTAGAAGTGAATGCAAAAACTCAGTCTCATGGGCGTTTTATGGGGGTGTCGCAGGCGTTTTAGTGAAAGCAGCTGCGTTCCCAGATGCACGCCACAGCCATAGGAGGCCAGAGACAGTGAAACTGCACCTGCTAGTGTAAGTGTCGATGGTGCGAGCAATGATGGTGTCTAAAGAATCGCCGGTGGTGTTACAGACTGGAGAGAGGCGGAAGTGGGCATCTCACTCCTAGCACATTCATATTACTTCACCAGGGAAAAGCTGATACTGCATATTATCATAGCCGCAACTCCAGCAACAGATGCAAGAGAGGATGCAACAGCGTCCATCTCTGAATCAGGCCCTATATGCCCAAATGCTTATATACTAATAAAAATATAAAATAGAAGCATTAATTGTGATTTCAATTGCATCATATTTACCTACCGTCCTGGAACATCCACAATTTTGGAAGTCCCATGGACCACTGGAAGAGTAGGTGTCCCTTACACATCCCCCCACTTCCTAGTGAAATGGGCGGGAAGGGGAGCATACACCCTTGATTCACAGATCCATGGGGTGATGGGGGGCAATACTTTGCCGTTCTAATGATGAGAAATGCCTGGATCTCTCCCCATCAGTGTTTAAATGCCTATCTCTGCCGGGCATAGGAAGATGGCACCGCACAGTGCAAGCAAAGACTCTGGAAATGTGCCTGAGCCTTTGCTCTCTTGTGTGCAAGTGCCATCTTCCCGTATATCACTGGGAATATGGTACCGTGGAGGAGAAGGTTCCCACTTGCCATCTGGCGCACAGGTAAGAAATGCGGCTGATATGAAGGAGGGAGGGCGCTGCTCAGTGGAGAGGGCACGGTGCACACACGTTCCCTTGGGCATTAATATGCCCCTGCTTCCGGGCTTCTGGAAGGGAGATATCGGCAAGTATGATTGACATTTTTTTAAGCTGTCTGGCAACTCATATATTTCATTTTAATAAAGCATTGACTATAGACTATATATTTGATAAGCTAAGTTTAGGTGACTATTCTTTGTGGGTTGCAGCTGAAGTTAGTTATTAAGCAGTCATTGCAGCAATATATGGAGGCCCTAGAAGAAGTCTTTCAGTAAAATAAAAATGCTGTCCCTGTTGGACATGACTCTTTGACTCGTCCCCCACCTTCATGCCATGCATTCCCTGGTACTGTGGTTTTCCTTCCTGAGTAATAACACACAGCAGCCGTGATGCATTTCAAAGTATTATTTCTGCACATTGCTGCGGTGATAATGTCCCTTGACCTACATATGCCATTTGGCTTGCCGTATAAAATGACAATTCATTCCACACATGGACCTGATTCAGAGCTGCACGCAAACAGCACGCAATGCCCCAACATTTCCTTTAAACTCCTACTGTGCACAGGTTATACTGTGTGTATGCACAAAGCCGCTGTTACAATCAAGATGCACGGTATCAGGAATGTTGTGGAAAAGTGATGGGGGTTCCTGGGAGGTGGCTAGAAATGCATGCAAAAATGGTCTGCTCAGTGGGCATGTTATGGTGGTGTCGTGGGCGTGTTATGGTGGTGTTGTGGACATGTCAATGAAAACCGCAGCGAGCACAGCCGCAGGCATAGGAGGCCATAGTTAGATGAAGAAACTGCAGCTGCCATAGAGCTGGTGCAAGTTTCGATGCGACCAATGGTGGTGTATAAAGACGATCTGTATTACTGAGTGTACAGACACTGAAAGCAGGTGTCTCACACCTTGCACATTAGGCCGCGCAGATGTGCACATGGGAAAGAGATTGTTTTGGCACTTGCATAAGGTAGCAGATGAGCGACCTCCAATTGACGCTGATGCGTGCGCTTCTGCAGCCGACTCAGAATCAGTCCCGTCCCATGGGGACAATGTTACTGGTGAGGACCCTGAATTTCTCATAGACTTTGTCATTTTTAGAAGTTAAAATACAAGCAAAAGTATACTCTTATACTGATTTATTATGGTTTATAAATCCTTGGAAGGGGATTGTCATTATCCTGACGGTCAGGATGTCGGTGCTAAGAATACTGGTGCCAAAATCCCAACAGCAGTCAGAATCCCGGCTCCAGAATTCCAACCACCAGTATCCCGATGGTAAGTATTAGGTTTAGGGGGAGGGTTAGGTACTAGGGGAGGGTTAGGGTTAAGCTGCCGAGGGGAGGGTTAGGGTTAGGCTGTGGGGGGGAGGGTTAGAGTTAGGCTGCTGTTGGTATTCTGACCGCCGGCATCCCAACTACCTGGATGCTCGTGTCCAACCCCTCGGAGATATGCAATCATTTTTTTTAGCTGATTCCTTAAGATCAGTGATTCATTACTGCCCTGCTGAGTCTGTGCTATGATGTCATTGGGTCATTCCTTCTGTCAGTTTGGCTGTACTGTACTGTCTCACATTTATTTCTTCACCTTCATTTTTGCTTCTTTGCTTTAAAGTTATACAGAGGGTTTCTAAGGTTTTTATTGACAAATGGGGTATATGACCTTCGCTCTTGAATAAGTTTCTCTTAATGTTTTTTCCTTTCTGGCTGTGTATGTGTTAACATGCGGGCACAAATACGATTTGTTTTACATTTTCTATTTCTGCAGAGAAGAGAGAGTGCCAGTTGCCACCTCTGTTATTTAGCATTAGCACCAGAGATTGTTGTTATTTGTTTAGCTTAATGCCACTGTTGGCTGTCACAGATGGTGGCATTCCACCCAGCCATCTGATACCCAAAGGAAAGCTGGCATGTCTGATTAACCCTTTTGGAGCCTGCATGTCTCCCAGTAATATAGGTAATTTGATTGTGATCATTTTTGCCAGCTACCCTTCCATGCTATGATATTGCATAAATGTTCACTTGTTTATTTCAAACTTTGAAGTATAATTTTGCTGAAATTCTTCTTGAAAAATTAATTATAAGCAGCTTTGGTACTGTATATACGTACATTCCATGAGCACTGCTGCCAGGTAGGTCTACACATACTGTATGCTTGCCATATCATCCCTATAATTCGGGACACGTATGAATTGTACAGATTCCATGGCTGGCTGACTTCAATGGGTAAATTTACTAAAAATCGTGTTTGCCATTGAACCCGATTCGCTGGGCATCGCCGGAACCTTTGTGCTCCAAATTCCTAATTTACTGAATCGTGTTTGTCTGTTTTTTTCTATCGCGATACTCTTCTAATTGTGGCATGGGCGATTTGATTGTGATTTGATGCAATTTCAATCGCAATGAGCATATTTTGATTGAAATCGCAAGTCTAGTATGCTCCAAAATTGCAATGGCATTCGCAATGCGATACAATTTTATTGTGCAAATCCAGGTTGCCCCTGGAATCACAATGACATTGTCAACGCAATACCGTTTAATTAGCAAAATGTTTGTTGAATGATTTCTATTGTTCCAATGCATCGCATGCAATTGTGTCATCAGTATTCCCTAATAAAAACGTACCAAACTGACCATACATGTGCATTCTTGGCATTACAGGTTGAAGGAGTTTGCACTGTGTTTGGTGAGTAGAGAAAAAAAGATAATTAATGAGATCATTAAGTGTTCTTGATAGTTGTCTTGTCTTAATTGGTTGTCTTGTATGTTTTCTGTGTTGGTCTTCATTTTTGTCCTTTGCCTATTTTATTTTAGTCTTTGTGTATGTGTGTGTGGGTGAAGAGCGTGTGGTAAGTGGTAGAGTATGTTTTATTTAGTTTCTTTTTTTCCGCTGTATTTTGTGTGGTAATGAAGGAGAAGAATGTTAGGAGCAGGGGTGAGGAGGAACAGTCAGGCTTGGAAGAGGAGGTGGCAGTGCAACAGCCTTTGGAGCGGTCTGTGGCTGATGAAGATGATGATGATGATGATGTTTTGGTGGCACGCAGTAAGACAAAAAGTGTCCGCAATATCCGATTTTCTCAAACGGAAAATGTGGCCCTTGTTACAGTCGTAAAGCATCATTATGAGGTGCTGCTTGGCCACATGCTTACACGTGCATCTGCATGCAAGAAGGCCTCATGTGGAACACTGTGCTTGGGCAGGTGAATTGTGCAAGCACTTTTAAGCGAAATGTTGACACATGTAAGAAATGCTTCAAGAATATAAAGAGGGTGAAGCATAGGATTGCCAACGAATCACAGGAACAAAGGCAGAATGGCTGATTGAATGGCTGAACCATGAGCAACCACTGTGGAGCAAAATCTCACCAGACTTGCCAAGACCTCGGAACCTAGATTTTAATAGCCCAAATGTGTGTTCATTATACTTATGCTCAGAAGGACTATCTGGTAGCAACAATGGAGACAGTAACCAGGAGAAATAGACATAGCTCAATTCACCTGTAAGGGCAAAAAAATGAAGGTTATTATTTAGAGGTGTATAGTGAAGAAGGGGCCAGAGGAATGTGTACTTACCCAGAAGCTCTACATCTTGCATTTGTCCTGCCCCAAACTTCTCATAGAGGGATGACTGACTGTGGACAAAGGCATCATTACATGAGTCAGGATACTCATGATTTTTAGTTTTGCATCACTAACCACCTGCATGTTGGTTGAATGGCCATGATGGCAATTCAGGTAAATATGGGTCCATGCTCTAAGTGTCTAAGACAAATGTGTGTGCAGTCTAAAGTATCCAGGAAATTAGGCATGCATGAGATGTTATAAATATCTAACTTGACTTAATGCCGCTGTGACTCATGACTAGGGAAGCAGATACAGGTGTAGGAGATGGTCTTTAGTTTGGCTAGGACTTGCCCCAGTAGTTTGGAAAAGGTGACTTGGGAAATCCCAACCACCTGGCCAGTGGCTGACTGAAAGTTTCCAGTTGCAAAGAAGTGCAGAACAGCTTGTGCACTTGAGCAGGCCTGGTATGGCTCGTGAAAATGCAGTGTCTGACTCAAGGTCACTTAACTAAACAAGGTCATACTGGTGCATTAAGTTATTGCAGTTGAGGCAAAACATCTGTACGACTTCGCCATCAGAGACTGCATTGAGGTTTAACTGCCCATGGAAGAACCTAGGCCTGCATAGCCTCTGCAGCTCCTCTACCTGCTGGTTATTTTGTTGTGTTCCTTGCTTCTCTTTAATTTTTTAAAAAAGTCCCATGTTTGATCAATCCTATCCATGTTTAAACACGGACAAACACGGGCCAGACGCGATTCTTAGTAAATTTACCCTTGTGTTGGGGCCTTCATTTATCTACCTTATGCACGGCAAATGAAATTCTGCATTTAATATTTATTTATTGAATATATACATTATGTTCATGCCTACCTACATCTAAAGTGCTGTTTAGCCATTTTGAATATTGACATTCCAGATTCCTCTGTTTGTGTTACATTTATTATCCCTATAAATTTTTGCTATAAACACACCTCATTATTTCTGCTATAAACCTAACACAATGAATGCCCTATAGACTCTTTGTGAAGTATTTTCCTGGCATTTTCCATAAAGCTTTATGCACTTACTGGTACTTGAATACCCCCAGGTCTAAAATTTCAGATTATAGGGGTACATTGGCTCATGGTAATGGCTGCAGAGATCTATATTGGATGGAACTAAGGGCTCAGAGTTGTACACTAATAGGATCATTGCAGCATCTTTGGATACAGCAGCATTGTTAAAATATGCAAATTATGCAGGAGGTCTAAAGAAAAAAGATGCTTTCTGTCAGTAACGCAGATCTGAGTGCATCTTTCGAAGATGGAGCATCGGCTCACAATCACCACCATCTGTTGCACTGGCTACAGAAATCACCCATCTGCGCAACTCTAAGCTTCCTCAGAATGGGCGATGGAACTCCTCTGCTGGGGCTAGGAAATCTGTGTTGTAAGATGCAGACCCTGTCCTCGGCACTCCCACAAAATGGAGGCTGCGGCGTCCAGTGCACTGCAACTGGGGTTGCAGTAGCATAGCTGCGCACTGCGACCCCAGGGCATTCGCAGTCAACCCACTATTAGACTTGTATGCAAACCCGATGGTTTGCACACAAGTCTGAATCAGGCCCAAAGTGGACATAAGAAGTGCAGGACATTGAGGACAGCAGGTGGAATGAACAAGCTGAGGTACAATAAATCCTGCAGACAAGAATTGTAAGTACACAGTGTAGGTACAGGGCTGGTGGCAGACAGAGACAAAATATGATCTGTAGTCAGAGCAGGTAGACCAAAGGGAGAATCAGAAACTAGTCAAGCTCAGGGCAGAAGAGAACCATAAACTACAAAAACAAGTCAGCAACAAGAAATCAAACAGGAACACAAGATACAACAACTGTGTAGAAATTAGAGATGAGCGGGTTCGGATGTCAGAGATCCGAACCCACCCGAACTTAGGAGATCTGAGAGATCCGAATTGGCTCGGGTGCTCCCGCCTGACTTGGATCTCACAATGAGGCAAAACGCCATCATCCCGCTGTCGGATTCTATAAAGGTCCCGCGATCACCGCCATTGTTCATTCCGGCTGTGGAGAGTAAAGAACAGGGAGCTGGGAGCTGTGCTGCGCTGCTGTTGTGCATTGTGACTTGTGACTACTACTAGGATGTGCTGGGAGCTGTGCTGCATAATTGAGGTTGTTCTGACCATAGGGTCTGGCTGTTATCCGTAGGGGCTGGCTGGCTGTTGCTGACTGTTGTTCTGTCCAGAGGGGCTGGCTGGCTGTAGTCCATAGGGGCTGGCTGGCTGTTTTGAGGTTGTCCTGTCCATAGGGGCTGCCTGGCTGTTATCCATAGGGGCTGGCTGGCTGGCTGTAGTTCTTAGGGGCTGGCTGGCTGTAGTCCATAGGGGCTGGCTGGCTGTTTTGAGGTTGTCCTATCCATAGGTGCTGGCTGTTGTCCGTAGGGACTTGCTGGCTGTTGTTCATATTACTCCATATAGGGGCTTGCTGGTTGTTCTCCTGTCCATAGGGGCTGGCTGGCTATAGTCCATAGGGGCTGGCTGGCTGTTGTCCATAGGGGCTGGCTGGCTGTTCTGCTGTGTTTTGTACAGAGGGTGCTATGTCCATCAGGGGTGCTCTTCTTCACCCCCAGTGTAAAAAAAATAAAAACAATTTTTGTGTGCGTGTGTTTTCCACACCACCAGTGAAAAAATAAAATAAAAATTTGTGTGTGCAGAATTGCATATTAGCCACACCACCAGTGTGAAAATAAAAACAATTTTTTGGTGTGTGCATGTTACCCAGCCACAGCACCAGTGTGTATGCGTGTTAGCCATACCACCAGTGATAAATAAAATATTTTTTTTTGGTGTGTGCGTGTTAGCCTGCCACACCACCAGTGAAAAAATAAAAACAGTTTTTTGTGTGTACACCACCAGGGTGAAAATAAAAATTTTTTTTAGTGTGTGTGTGTGTGAGCCTGCCACACCACCAGTGTGAAGTAACATTTTTTTTGATGTGTGCGTGTTAGGCTGCCAGACCACCAGTGTGAAAATAGAAAAAAAAAAATTGTGTGTGTGTGCGTGTTAGCCTGCTACACCACCAGTGTGAAAATAAAAGCAATTTTTTGTGTGTGTGTCCATGTTAGCCACACCACCAGTGAAAAAATAAAAACTTTTTTTGTGTGTGTGGTTGGTTGTGTGCATTAGCCACAACTTAGCTGCGCTATAATTGCTTGGTGATACTGCTCTAAGACCACAGTGAGTATGGAGGACAGTCACATGACAGGAGAAAAGGATCCACATACCAGTCTTGTAGCTGCCGGCAGCAGTCATTATAACGATGCAAGACCGTCAACGTCATCTATGAAGGCCGATGTACCAGGGCTTAAGTCAGGCTAAAAAGTCAGGCTAAAAATATCAACTTTTACCATGTTAGAGAAAAAAAAAAATCTAACGCTAAGTCAGCTTGAGAGAAACAAAAAAATGGCAATATGCCATTCACTACTAGAAGTGGCAAGGTAAAATTAAGGCTTTGGCCTTTATTATTTATGACTGGTGGTTCTACTGATGATTTAAGCCCTTCTGCTTGTAGGAGAGGTACAAAAAAAAAGAAAATTGTTAATACGAGTAAGACCCCAGAACCAACTGTGTGCTCCGAAAAATCACAAATCCCTGAGGAGAGTCCAAGTGTGTCCGCGGTTGCCATGTGTGAGCCAGACCTTTCTAATACTGTACTTGAAGAGGATCCTCCTTCCACCATTTGTGTGCCCTCCACAAGCTGATGTAGAAATTGAGGATGCTTCTGTGGAATTGCACAAGGAGGATGAGGAGGATATTTATGTAGTTGGCAATAACAACAAGGATGATGAGGATGTTGATGATGATAATGTTGCTGCGGAGGATGATTTTGTAAAAACTGTAAATCAGGCAACAGTTGTTGCTCATGGTGGGAAAAATCCAATTTTTGTCACGCCTGGGAAAAGGACCAAAAAATCTGCTTCCATTGTGTGGAATTATTTTCACCCAAATCCGGACAACCTTTGCCAAGCCATTTGTAACCATTACCAAGAAACAGTGAGTAGAGGTAAGGACCTTAACCATCTTGGAACCTCCTCCATGTTATGTCACTTGCAGCGCATTCATCAAATTGGAAAGGGTATTTCAAATTCTAAAACTTTGGGGACAAAAAAAACAAACAACAATCAGTCCAGTGTCACCTAGCTACTCCCTTCTATCTGGATCCAAGCACCTGCAATCTCCACCACCAACATCTGCATCATCATCAACATCCTCATTCGTGATCGGAAGTAGTCCTGCATCCAGTTTCATAAGCATGACTGACTCCTCTCCTATCCATGATTCCTCAGAAGGATCCTTGAGTGCTATGCCTGTTGCTGCTGCTGGGGGTTAATCTTCATCCCAGAAAGGGACCAAGAAGACTACTACTAGTAGTAATTTAAAAAAACAATTGACTATTAAACAGTCCTTTTATAGAGGAAGTAAGTATAACAGCTGTCACCCAGTTTCACAGCGGATCACTGATGCCATGACGGCTGTGCTAGTATTAAATGATGAAATAATAAAAAATTAGGATGATAGTGTGGAGGAAGTGCAAAAGGAGGATGAGAGGGAAATTTGTGTCCTATCTAACGCTAATGAGGATGTTGATGATGAGGATGTTGTTCGCGTAAATCAGCCACCAGTGGAAGCAGTTCTTGCTCATGATAAAAAGAAAGCCAGAAAAGCCACGTCTTGGGTGTGGAATTATTTTGATCTAAATTCTGACAACAGTTGTGAAGGCATCTGTTCCATTTGTAAAGCCAAAGTTAGCAGAGGAAGGGACGTGCATGTCCTTTTTAATATCCCACATAAGTGTGGGTGGGAAGGACAATTCCATCTTGCACCTGTTTTCTTTACATTTTGCACAATTTGGGGCATTGCCGAGTGACATTATTAAAGTTTATTAAACTGCCATCCTGTCTGCCACTGCTGTGTGGCAATGTTTCATAGATGTTCTATATTTTTTTAAACTGCAGTGCATTTGTGCCACTGCTCTGTTGCTTACTTTAGCCAGCCAGCTCGCTGCAGCCTTTGGCCTACATTGATTAAAAATAGTGAAATAAATATTGTGAGCTGTGAGGTGGTTAAAAATGCCTGAAAATGCCTGAAAATGATTGTTATTAAGGTTAATAATACTGTATGAACACAAATAGGCCCAAATTATGTGGTTTTAGCTGTTTATATAATTTTTTGGAAAAAATACAAATTCAAAACCAAACCTAAAACCTAAAAACAAAACACCAAGGAAAAAGATCCAAAATCAGATCCAGATCCAAAGCCAGGGGAGATACAGATCCAAAACCAAAACCAAAACATGGGTCGGCGCACATCTCTACTCTAAAGTAGGGGTGTGCACCGGCCACTTTTCGTGTTTTGTGTTTTGGTTTTGGATCTGGATCTTTCTTCGTGTTTTGGATCTGGATTGGTTTTGCCAAAACCACCCTTCCGTGTTTTGGGTTCTGGGTTTTGTGTTTTGGATCTGTATTTTTTTTAAAAAAAGCATAAAAACAGCTAAAATCACAGAATTTGTGGGTTTTCTGCTCCTATGCTATTATTAACCTCAATAACCTTAATTTCCACTCATTTCCAGTCTATTCTGAACACCTCACACCTCACAATAGTGTTTTTATGTCCAAAAGTTTGCACCGACGTAGCTGGATGACTATGCTAAGAGATACGAGTGGGCGGCACAAACACGTGGCCCATCTAGGAGTGACACTGCAGTGGCAGACAGGATTGCAGTTTGAAAAACTAGGCCCCAAACAGTACATAATGCAAAGAAAAAAAAGAGGTGCTAGATGGAATTGTCCTTGGGCCCTCCCACCCACCCTTATGTTGTATAAACAGGACATGCACTCTTTAACAAACCAATCATTTTAGCGCGACACGACTGTGGCTGAAATGATTGGTTCGTTTGGGCCCCCACAAAACAAGCTGGCAATTAATCTGTCCCTGCACAAACTGGCTCTACGGAGGCAAGATGTCATCCTCATCCTCCTTATCCACCGATTTCTCACCCTCTTCAGTGTTGTGTACATCCTCATCCTCACAGAGTATTAACTCGTCCCCGCTGGAATCCACCACCACAGGTCCCTCTGTATGTTCTGGAGGCTGGTCTCCCTGGAAGAGTTGATAATTCATTTTTATGAACATCATCTTCTCCACATTTTGTGGAAGCAACCTCCTACACCTTTCACTGACAAGGTTCCCTGCTGCACTAAAAACTCTTTCGGAGTACACACTGGAGGTGGGGCAACTCAAGTAAAATAGAGCCAGTTTGTACAGGGGCCTCCAAATTCCCAATTTTTCCTGCCAGTACAGGTATGGACTGTCTGACATGCCTACTTGGATGCTGTCACCGATGTATTCCTCCACCATTCTGTCAATGGTGACAGTATCATATGCAGTGACAGTAGACATGTCAGAAATTGTTGCCAGGTCCTTCAGTCTGGACCAGATGTCCAAACTTGGTCCTGCATGCCCTGCATCACCGCCAGCGGGTTGCTTAGAATACCTGAGTTTTTTCCTGGCAGCCCCAGTTGCGGAAGAAGCTGTTGATGTGTCACGTTCCGCTTCAGCTGACAGTGTTTTCACCAGCAGTTCTTTGCACCTCTGCAGGCTTGTGTCGGCCGGAAAGAGAGATACCACATAGGCTTTAAACCTAGGATCGAGCATGGTGGCCAAAATGTAGTGGTCTGATTTCAACAGATTGACCACCCTGGAATCCTGGCAAAGCGAATGAAGGGCTTCATCCACAAGTCCCACATGCCGAGCGGAATCACTCCATCTTAGCTCCTCCTTTACTTTCTCCAGCTGCTTCTGCAAAAGCCTGATGAGGGGAATGACCTGACTTAAGCTGGCAGTGTCTGAACTGACTTCACGTGTGGCAAGTTCGAAGGGCTGGAGAACCTTGCACAACACGGAAATCATTCTCCACTGCGCTTGAGTCAGGTGCATACCCCCTCCTTTGCCTATGTCATAGGTGGATGTATAGGCTTGAATGGCCCTTTGCTGCTCCTCCATCCTCTGAAGCATATAGAGGGTTGAGTTCCACCGCATCACAACCTCTTGCTTCAGGTGATGGTGGGGTAGGTTCAAGAGTGTTTGCTGGCGCTCCAGTTTTCGGCATGCAGTCGCTGAATGGCGAAAGTGGCCAAAAAATTTTCGGGCCACCCAAAGCGTCTCCTGCACGCCCCTGTCGCTTTTCAGAAAATTCTGCACCACCAAGTTTATTGTGTGAGCAAAACATGGGACATGCTGGAATTTGCCAAGATGTAATGCCCGCACAATATTGGTGGCGTTGTCAGATATCACAAATCCCCAGGAGAGTCTAAGTGGGGTAAGCCACTGGGCGATGATTTCTCTCAGTTTCTCTAAGAGGTTGTCTGCCTCTTACTGAAGCCTCAGTAAGCCTCAGGCGGTGTGCCTCTTACTGAAGCCTCAGTTAAACGTTTTGCTTCAGGATGACTGCTGTCGTACTTCATCCTCCTCGCTAAGGACTGTTGGAGGGTCAATTATTTAGTAAAAGTAGTGGTGTTCCTACTTCCTCTCTGGGATGATGAACGACTCCCAGCAGCAGCAACAGCAGCAGCGGCAGCAGGAGGTGTAGCAATGCAGGATCCTCCGGAGGAATCCTGGATAGGAGAGTCAGTCATGCCAGTGACATGGCCTGCAGGACTACTTCCGATCCTGGCTAAGGAGGAAATTGACGAGGAGGGAGTTGACAGTGTGGTTTGCAGGCACTTGGATACAACAGGACAAAGGGATTTAGGTGTCCCTGGACTGCTTACGGTCTTAGCCAAAGTTACTGAACTTAACAGTAACTTTTTATGAATGCGCTGCAGGTGGCGTATAAGGGTGGATGTTCCTAGATGGTTAACGTCCCTACCCCTACTTATTTCACCTTTACATATGGTACATATGGCAAGACAGTTGTTGTCTGGATTTGGATAGAAATATTGCCAGACCAAAGAGGTGGAATGTTTGGTCTCTTGCCCAGGCATGACCGTGATGTGCTTTTTCATCCCACGAACAACAACTGTCTCTCCCGGAGCCTGATTTAAACAAACCACATCACCATTAGAATCCTCCTCGCCAACTTCCTCCTCAGCGCCAGCTACACCAGTATCCTCATCCTGTTGTACTTCAACAGTGACATCTTCAATTTGCATATCAGCAAGTGGACTGTGGGTGCTCCTTTCAGCACTTGCAGAGGGAGTGAAAATGGTGGAAAGAGCCACCTCTTCCCGTCCAGTGCTGGGAAGTTCAGGCATCGCAACCACCACCACACTTGGACTCTCCTTGGGGATTTGTGATATCTTCTTAGAACGCACAGTTCTTCGCTGTGCTTTTGCCAACTTAACTCGTTTGATTTTTTTAGCGGGATGAGGGCTTCCATCGTCATGTGAAGCTGAACCACTAGTCATGAACTTAGTGATAGTCCTTAGCCATTCCTTGCCACTCCGTGTCGTAAATGGCATATTGGCAACTTTACGTTTCTCCTCAGATGATTTAAATGTTTTTTTTAAGGTCATTTTCCTGAACTTTGTCATTTGGGAATGTATGTGCCCTCTACTATGACATTGGGCAACGGCCTTGGCAGACGACGTTGATGGCATCTTAGCGTCTATGTCATGACTAGTGGCAGCAGCTTCAGCACTAGGAGGAAGTGGTTCTTGATCTTTCCCTATTATATTTTTATCGGAAAAAGTTTGGTCCTCCATTTATGTTATATTGATATATACGTGCGGCTAAGGGGCACACAAACACTGAAAATAATTATTTATTTTTGTTGGAGACTAGTGCACTTTGTGGGTTACACCACCCTTTAAAAAATGAGCCAGCCGGCCCTTTACTTATGGGACACAGGCGCAAGCTTGGCGCTGCTCCTTTGTTGATGCACGTGCAGCCACATTGCAAACAATTCACAAACACAGAAAATATTTTTTTATTTTGTTTGGAGTGCCCTTTGGGGGTTACAGCACCCATTAACGGACAAGCCAGCCAGCTCTTTACTTATGGGACACAGGCGCATGCTTGGCGCTGCTCCTTTGTTGATGCACGTGCAGCCACAGTGCACACAATTCACAAACACAGAAAATATTTTTTTATTTTGTTTGGAGTGCACTTTGGGGGTTACAGCACCCTTTAATGGTCAAGCCAGCCGGCCCTTTACCTTTGACACAGGCGCACGCTTGGCGCTACTTTGTTGTTGCACGTACGGCTACTGCGCACACAATTCACAAACACAAAAAAATATATTTTTTTATTTTTTTTGGAGTGCACTTTGGGGGTTACAGCACCCTTTAACGGTCAAGCCAGCCGGCCCTTTACCTATGACACCGGCGCACACTTGGCGCTAGTTTGTTGATGCACGTACGGCTACTGCGCACACAATTCACAAACACAAAATTTTTTATTTTTTATTTTTTTTGGAGTGCACTTTCGGGGTTACAGCACCCTTTAACGGTCAAGCCAGCCGGCCCTTTACCTATGGGACACAGGCGTACGCTTGGCGCTGCTCCTTTGTTGATGCACGTGCAGCCACAGTGGACACAATTCACAAACACAGAAAATATTTTTTTATTTGGTTTGGAGTGCACTTTGGGGGTTACAGCACCCTTTAATGGCCCTTTACTTATGACACAAGCGCACGCTTGGCACTACTTTGTTGATGCATGTGCGGATACTGCACACACAATTCACAAACACAGAAAAAATATATATTTTTTTGCACTTGGGGGAGCACCCCTGATGGACAGAGCACCCCCTGGACAACA
Source organism: Taudactylus pleione (assembly GCA_031769625.1). Classification (NCBI taxonomy): domain Eukaryota; kingdom Metazoa; phylum Chordata; class Amphibia; order Anura; family Myobatrachidae; genus Taudactylus; species Taudactylus pleione. Next base: position 4,437,069 of record JAUIMM010000370.1, read on the forward strand.
CTACAGCACCCCTTTAGGACTGGGACACTGCACAGGACTTCGGAGTGGACACAGCCCCTATGGACAACTGACTGTACAACACAGTACAGCCAGCCCCTATGGACTTTGGAGGAGTGGATACAGCCCCTATGGACAACAGCAGCACAGCGCAGCACAGCACAACACTACACTGCACTACACTACACTACACTACACAGCCCAGCCAGCCCTAACTCCCACCCTCCCTCTTCACTGTCCACAGCTGAGTGAGAAAATGGCGCTGACGTGGGTACCTTATATAGAATCTAAAACCCGCGAGACCCGGAAGGCGGGATGATGATGTTTTGCCTCGATATCAGATCCGAGTCAGGCGGGAAAAGTCGAGTCTGACTCGGATCGGCCTTGGATCGGGGGGGCTCAGGGGGGGGCATTAAACAACAATGTGAATGTGGAAACCAACAGAAAAGTGATCTCGCACCAATAAATATATAGATATGTTATATGAAGAGAAATCAAATATATTTCTTATTATTCCAGGCCCATCAACTTCATTTATATTATTATAATGCTTGTATAAATATGAAGGTGCTACCTTAGAATCCTATAATCAACATAGATTGAAGAAAACAAAAGAAAATTAAAATAACAGAGGAAGGACAGATAATCACTGATATGTTCCGTAAGAAAACAGCGACCAACAGCATTCTCCATGCCAGTAGTTCCCATTTCCTCGGCTACCATCAGGGGAATACCTAAAGGAGAATTTTTAAGAACCCGACGAAACTGTACTGAGACAACAACGTTTGAAGAAAGATCTAAAGAACTAACAAGAAGATTACAGAGAAGAGGGTACAGTAAGAAGACCATAAAATCAGAATATTATGAAGCAAAAAAGAAAAATAGAGAAACACTCATTTTCCTGAATAAACAAGTAAAAATAAGTGATAATAAAGTTAGATTCATCAGTACATTTTGCAACGAATGGAAACAGATAAAAGATATTCTACAAAAACATTGGAATATACTTACCATGGACAGGGATCTGGAGAAGGTACTTGGGAATAGGATTGATGTTAGCTGGCGGAGATCTGATAACCTACAAAAAAGATTGCTACACAGTCATTTTAATAAACAAAAGTGTCATAAAACTAGTTTAACAGGATGTCATAAATGTGGAAATTGTACCACATGCAAATACATAACACCTAAGAATAAAATAACTGACAGATTTGGACGAGATATTGAGATAAAAGATTATACTAACTGTAAAACGATAGGTGTGATCTATTGTCTATTCTGCACATGTGGGTTGAACTATATTGGCATGACTAAAAGACAAATGAGACAAAGAATATTGGAACATGTTCGGAATATAAAGAATGCCAGAACAGATGTAACAAAATTCAAGCCACTAACCAGTGTAGCCAAACATTTTTTTAAAAAACATAATAGTGATCCGAACCACCTGAAAGCTTATGGCATAGAAAGAATTAAATTAGGAATAAGAGGAGGGGATATCAATAAAGAATTATTGAAGAAGGAATCCAGGATGATATTCCTTATGAATTGTGTGGACCCTTACGGCTTGAACGAACAGAATCATTTTGGAGCCTATTTGTAAATATTGCCTTGCAAATGAGGAATTAGATCATACATTATTATTGACATCAAAACATGGTCTCTAATGTATTAGAAATATCTAACTCTTTGTTTGGGAATTCACTAGAACAATACACAAAAGATATCATAACCTATCCTTATAAATATATTAAGTACAGGAAGATGCTTTTAAAAGCATGTTTATATTGAATTAAAAAGATTGTACCAACACATACACAATTTTCTTATTTCTCACTTCACAAGTTAGGTTGACACTTATTCACACACATTACCTTCTTTTAGTATGATATATATTTTATGTTTCTGGTTTTTGCAATTGTTTTAGTTTTTGTTTTTATTTTTGTTTTTGTTTTATTTCTGCACATATTCATTATACTAATAGATTAGTCAGATACATTTAAATTAGATTAGGAATGATTGTACTAACACCTCATCTCTAATATATATATTTTTTATTGTGACTTTATTTTATTACACAGGTTCAATATATACTAACACTTTTTTCACTAACACTAAAATATTTAATTGTCGTTTTTGAATCATATACAGAATTATATATTTATTATATTAATAGATTTTAATATATGTATGAAATTACTAGGAAATTTTAGATAGATAGTATGGTAGATTTACTCCAATGATAATAAACAAGTATATTAGTTCAATCCATTTAAATGTCTTAAAATTTGATATAGAACGGTAAACTTTTCAATACAAATATTTTTTAACACTATACACATTTATTTGGCTTTTAAGCACCTTATTTGATATATTTTCATTCACATCCTTCCCCTTCCCCTCCGTTTTTCACCTCTCAAACCCCACCCTTTCCTCTGTTTTCCTTAGTTCTTTTTGGTTTATAGTTAATAAATATTTTTCACACCCTTACTGTTAAAACAATTAGTACTAATAATAATATGGGCACAATCACTATAATAGATTTATCATTAAATATTCCTTATTATGGACAGAACATGTTCATTGATTGAAAAGCTTTGTGGTCATTCTCCACATTTATAAGTAAATATATATATTTTTTTTGCCTTAATGGCATCAGCACTATAAAATATCATGAATATTGCCATGGTGACAGCAGTAATTTGGGGTTTAAATAAGATTTAAAGATATCAATTAGGGGATTAATGGTTATAGGAGTACATGGAAAGGCAATATAGATTTAGATATACTTTAATAAAATTATAAATACTCCATATTCTGCACTATAGATATATGACTGCTCTAATAATGTGATTAATTCTATGTGCAATGAAATATAGATATTTAATATATATTTGAGATTAATTAGGCAATTATTCAATTAATAAGGTAATCATGTTTAATATACCTTTACATTATACTATCTTAAAAGTGACATAAAAGGAAATAACATCGCTATTATCTAGGGACAATAATTACTATGTTGAGATCATATTTAAATTTTGTAAATATTGATATCACTACACGTTTTTGTGAAACACCTTTGTTTGTGATTAACTAGCTGGATGGAGCATTATATCATAGAGCCCGCAGGAGAACCTTTCAGAATGGCACTACAGAGAGGCAGATTCAAACTGACCTTAGGGGGGATATAAGCAGAACACGGCAGACACTCTGGTTGCACTGCCTTGATAAAGCAGCTATCGGCGAAACGCGCGTCGGCAAGCACGCTGCCGCCGGACTGTAGCACTATCATATGCTACCAACGTTATTGACCAAATTATTATACATATGTATACCGGGCACTAGGGGACTTTGTATGTTAATTAAGGAGTGATGCTGTAAACGGTTAGACTGCTTAATAGTACCGCCAGCTTGGGGAGAGCTGAAACTGTGACACGAGCATGTTAAGTCTACCCAGACTGTCTTGTTAAAATATTTTAGTGCATGCAACACTGTCAGCTTAGACTGTTTGCTACAACGTTGCTATATTTAAGTACACATAACATTGAATTGTAAGGGGACGCATAGTGTTAATAAGTATCAAGTTACTGGCAACATAATCCTGATACTATCAATATACTATCACTGACCTGAGGATTTGGAATTGTGAGAGATGAGTATATTAAAGCAGACTCATTTGCCAACATAAGGCTACTATATTATAGGATAAGCTATTTGCAATCCTATGAGAGCCACTATGGAATAATTATAAAATTAACAGCCGGTCACATCTCACATCATTTATTAAGTGGTCTATGAATGCCATATACTCAAAGTGTAATATATGTGTAATCCAGTTGCTGACAAGGTCTGGATGTGAACAGCTTGAAAACACTGATAAAAAGAAAACGGTCAAATTCAGCAAAAGAAAATCTAACATCATTGCTGAATTGAAAATTCTTCCCCCTACTTGTGATTAATTTTATGTGCAATGAATTATTGATATAATTTGATATGTTCAGTACATTACAAGTCATCCCATTTTAATACCGGATATACATTATATTTAACAATGTGTAGCAGTCCGGCGTCAGGTGGAATTTTAATCACTTTCTTTAATTTTTCTACATATGTATACACACTCTAACTGTATCTATTTATCTTAATATTATTTCCCCTTATTCTTTGGACCTAACGACCATTATTTTAATAATATCCAATAAAAGTCATTTTTTAATAAAATTCAGAGAAACATTTGTAACTGAAGATATGTAGACCCCATCAGTGCACTGTGAAAATCCTATCTTTTGTTTTCTTCAAACAATGTGAATGTGGCAGAGCCAGATTCCAATATGTAACAATAGCGTATTGCCATAAGACACCATTTTTTTAGAGTTGGTAGATAATAAAAGTCAGAGTGATTCATGTGGCCAGTGAAGAAAATATTGCTGACATTTTAACTAAAGACCTGACATCACATGTACTAAATAGCTTTCTGCAAAGATGCAGAAATGTTGATGTATTTTGTTATATTTTTTTTTACAGAACACCCTTGTGTTTTTGGTCACAGGGGATACTTCAATTCAGAATTGCTCCGGTGCGGAGACAGCTGTTTCGAAAAGCAGCTGTTCCTGCGATTAGTAGTGCTGCTACTTTAGTACTAGCATTACTTACCACCCCGTGGCTGGCTTCTGCGCATATGCGACCAGAGGGGAGGCAGCGAGGAGATGGCGGATGGTTCCACTTGGATCCTTATTTGCAACCCTGGTCCTCCTTCCCATAGAAAGGAGCAGGGCTCCAAGAACCAGATCCATCTGGCATTTGTTCTTGCAAGCAAACTCCAAAAACTTTGTTTTCAGAGTTTGCTGAGTATTAGGCTGCCCTATCGTACCCCTAATAATGAATGGCCCGTTACAGGACAATTAAGTGATGGTTAATTTGCCCCTATATGCGAATAGGCTATTTTCCCATATTTTCACACCCTTATGTCTTAGAGAAAAATCATATTTATTTTTTAAATCAGCACACCAATTACCTATGGAATCATCCAGAGAATTTCTGACCATATTCAGTGAATCAAATTTTGCAGACCTGTCTAATCTGAAGGTACTCTAGTCTAGGCAATACTAAATGACCTGCATTTTACCTTAATCCTGTTAATGCAATGTAACTGCAGGAAGAGAGTGCTGATACCGTTATGGGGATTATGTTCAGCTTCATCATTAAATGTGTAACGCTATCTCGATTAAGTCTGCATACACAGGATTATAGTTTACTAACTGTTGTCTGTAACATATTAATGTGATCCTCAGTAATATAATCAATATGTCCTATTGGTCTGATTCAGAGACTGATGCAGTGGTGATATTTACACAGATGGGGCGATTGTTTGCCAGTGCTCATGCGTATAAGATTGCTTTGGGATTCTGTTCACACAGAGGATCCATTCGCAAAGTGAGTAACAGGTAGTCAGCATTTGAGAGTGGTAACGGGGGGGAGGGTGAAAAAAACGCAGACGTGTATGACTGTTCAAACAACGTTTCATGTGCGTGCCTTAATTAGCCATTACAGGTGCATTCGCAGCATGAGAGCTCTCAGCGTGCGAGGAGACCTGCAGTATTTGTGGCTGGTTAGACCTGTCGCAAGGGCAAGATGGCTGCTCGATGTACATCGATGTTACCGATATTTATGCAGTAAGTGACGTTGTACACAGATGAGAAGCCAGCAGTGGGCGTCCATATGCTTGGGTGATCTTTGCAACAATTAGCATATTTTCGCAGCTGCGTTGCATACAAAATTGCAGCTGCGATCACATTAGCGTCCATCTCTCAATCAGGCCTAGGTACTGTATGTCTGCAATAAGATCCATGATAAAAAGAAAAAAAAAAGAAAAATATATTTCTCTGATTTATTATTCCTAATTATCCTCGTGAATCTAACAGACAACATAATCGCAATCACAACATGGGTGCCTGCCATGTAATGGTTTACATCTATACTGTAGAAGAATCAAGCAGAGTCAGATTATGGGGGGAACATAGGAGGTACATGTAACTTAATGGTGACGTGGCAGGCCTCCTGAAAGAGGGATGGGGGACTTTTTTAGGGGGCCTCCTACACCATGAACTAACAACTGCAGAGCTGTAAGGAGGAGAGGGAGGGACTGGAGTCTGAGTAGGGGGGCAGGATTCCTGCAGACACCATATGAGATAGGAGGAGGTAGCAGTGGGGTCACTATAGGTGGTGACACCCAGTGTGGTACTTGGGTAATCCTCGCATGTGAAAGGGAGCGTGGTCTCGTCTCAGCAAGGCCACACCTCCAATGTGTGCTGTTTTGGGGGCGTGACCAAGTTTCATGCCCCCATTTTTGTCACAGCACAGCGTGGATAATGCGGCATGTGTGTGTCACCTAAACACTATGCAATGCTGCTCGGTCATGCCAAAATAGCAGAGCAGCTCTGCTATTTTGGTATCTGCCCATTGGATGGTGTCACCTGGTGTGGCCTGCACCCCCCTAGTGATGCCACTCGGAGATGGAGATGCTATGGTCCCCAGATTGTCATGCCTAATTTAAGTAGATTTATACTAGAAAACACCTTTGAGTCTAACTGTACGTATTTCTATGGGTATATTGAAATGATTGGGGAGTGCTGGGAAGTTTCATTGTGTTTAGACTTTTTGGTACTAAGGTTGTGTTATTTTGGGGGGCGAAATTCAGAACGAAGGTGTTCGTTATTTTGTTCCTAATTTGGCCAAATAAATGTTTGGAAATATGGGATAGAGTCATAAGTAATGACTGGAATTAGGACTGGCAAATCAATAAAATGGAGAACTTCACATTTTTATTTGGCAAGAATTTTTTAACATGACCTGCTTCAAGTAAATCTAACCTATGTTTTTCAAAGAAGACTGAATTATAGGCTTTTTGAGAGTCTGTATCATCTGTTGCCACTAGCTTTAATAGCCTACAGTACTTGGTACATTTATTAAAATGCCCTCATGCAATGAAGTTAATATAGCCATAATCGTATCTGTAAAATTAATTGGTCTGTTTGTTTGTTTATTTGTACATTCGGACAGCCCTGCACCGATTGGGATAAAACCAACGTGAGGTGGTCCAGTTGGATCCTGGTCAGGTTTGTAAGGGGGTTATGGTCCCAATTGGATCCCAGAAGACATACTAGGGGGTTGAGGTTGCGGACAGAACTCCCATTCTTGTACAGTGGGCAGAACTGACTCATGGAGCCTGTTCTGGGCCTTCCACTGGATGGATTTGGATGAAAACTTCACAGAGTGGTGGCAATTGGTCTGGGATGCCTAATGGGGTGGTTGGGGTCCCGGTCAAACCTCATGGCGGAGTGCACCGGGCAGAACTTTGACCCAGGGAGCCTGTTCTGGGACTTCCACTGGATGGATTTGGATGACATCACATAATAAAACTTAATTACTTGAGGATCTCATCCCAGGCAATGCCAGGTACTTCAGCTAGTATTACATATTGCAAGATAAGCTGATGAATATTTTAAAACAGTGTGCATCATTTGATTAAAAAGGACTTTGCAAGGTGCATTTCTCTGCTTGACACAAAGAATTGTTCTGTATTTGAACAAGTTCCTGAACAGGCTGTTCTGCACACAGAGCAGCTGCTTCCAGTGTCATTGTTTACCTTGCTTTGGACAAAAGATGATGACGCTGGCAATGTAATGACACATGGCCTTGCTCTGAATCTGCAACCGAGGTAAATGGGATAAGGGTTTTGGATATTTATACAAAGTGTCATCAGGATTTCTTTCACTGTTACCAATGTAGTTGAGGTATTGTGCTGACTAGAATGACACTGGAACATACTGTACTGCAAGCTATTTAGGGAGGGTGAAGGGGGAACTTCTGTAAAAAATGCATTTCAGAAGCCGCTTTTGAGGAACAAAGACATGTGTAATACAAACACGTAACATTAATTCACTGAATGGTTGAATATACCAAATGTAATCATTTAAAAAATTGTTGCATAAAACCATTTTTGTTATAAACCTATTTATTTGGACTCTGATTCTTAATTTACTTCTTATTGCTAGTATATTTTAATTTTCCTCGTCATCTTTTTGCTATCCCCTCCACGGTATATTTTATTGTATTTGTTTTCTACTCATTATCATTAACTCACTTATCTAGTTTCTCCTATACTATAGCTTATGGAGTTATGTTATATATTTGGCTTTATGTCTGAGGGCTTCCCAGAGTTATGGCCACAACTGGCCTGTTGACTTTTTCCTGATGTTTGGTTCCTGCTCTCAAACCACCGTGGAATGTTAATCCTACACTTTTTTATGTTCTCTACATTGTCCCCCATGTTTAGTAATGTCTCCCCTGAGCCTCTCTTTGGTATTTTCGTGGTCATTGTAATTTTCCCTTTCTTTTGATGTGCTCGTGGGATGGAGTGGGTGGATGCAATTGGATGCTTTTATTGTGTATTTTGCTGTGACATGTCCCACTTAAAGTTCTGCTCCTGAAATGACAGTGGTATCAACTTCCCTATTAAATGTAGTAGGGTTCTTACTTACCTTAATAATTTTAATGCAGATATCTTTTTCCTCCAAGAAACGCACTTGATAGCTTCTGAACATAAGATGCTTAATATGCTCTGCCAACGAGTCCTGGTATTCTCATCATATGACTCATCAACTCCCGGAGTGTAGTTGTCCTGATTCACAGCTTGAGATGCCTCAGATAGATATGTGTTGCTACATAATACAATAAGATGAAGACCGTTATGTTTATGGCTCTACTTTTTCACTGCTATCCTCGCCAAGCTTTATTCCTACACTGACACACATATTATTCTAAGTGGGGGCTTCAACTTGGTCACTTCCAGTGACGTAACTAGGGTATTTGGAGCCCAGGGCAAATGTTAAAATGGCACCACCCCCCCTAATATGCGCGCAGCAAAAAAAATAGGCGTGGTCACAAGGGTCGGGGTCACTTGACAATGGGGCGTGTCAACAGGACACATAAACCCTTTCTCGTCACTCTTAACATTCCTTTCCATATGCACCTTAATCCCTGTAGTGCTCCTTATACAGTCCGCCCTATGCAGTGCCCCCAGTAGTGGTCCCTCTTATGCAGGCCCCCAGTAGTGCCCCTTGTACAGTACTCCCAGTAGTGGTGCCCCTTGTGCAGCTCCCCATTAGTTCCCCTTATACAGTACCCCCAGTAGTGGTCCCCCTTGTGCAGCTCCCTATTAGTTCCCCTTATGCAGTGCCCCCAGTAGTGGTCCCCCTTATGCAGGCCCCGAGTTGTACCCCTTAAACAGTGCCCCCAGTAGTAATCCCCCTTATGCAGCCCCCCAGTAGCGATCCCCACTATCCAGTGCCCCTTGTAGTGGTCCTGCCTATTTAGTGCCCCCAGTGCAGTGTCCCTTGTGCCTCCAGTAGTAAGCCCCTTATATAGTGCCCCCAGTAGTAGACCCCCCTTATGCAGTGCCCATTATATAGTGCCCCCAGTAGTAGACCCCCCCTTATGCAGTGCCCTTTATATAGTCCCTCCAGTAGCAGTCCCCCCATGCAGTGCCCCCAGTAGCAGTCTCCCCCTATGCAGTGCCCTTTATATAGTGTCCCCAGTAGTAGTCTCCCCAGTAGTGGTCCATGATGGAGTGCCCCAGTAGTAGTCCCCCCAATTAGTGCCCTAAGTAGTGGTCCCCCCAGTGGTGCCCTCAATTACTGCCCCCAGTAGTAGTCCCCCTGATTAGTGCCCCCAGTAGAGGTCCCCCCAATTACTCTACCAGGCTGGCACGCTCTGCATTATGGGAGAGACGTCATGACATCATGACGTCTCTCCCATTACCCACTGCAGGAGCCAGACGGAAGCCCGGCTCTTGGAGTGGGCGCTGCAGCAGCCAATGAGAGTCTATCTGACTCTCATTGGCTGCTGTTTAACACACACATCTCCGTCAGCACTGGCGGAGATGTGTGTGCAGCAGCAGCAGCAGCCAATGAGAGTCTGTCTGATTCTCATTGGCTGCTGAATAACACATACATCGCTGCCATGCTGGCGGCGATATGTGTGTTAGCACAGCTTGAGCCCGCCTCCCACCCTCCTCCTGGCGCTATTGGGCAAGCGCTCAGGGGGAGGGAAGGGGCTCAACTGTGCAGCACAGGACTGGCGCTGGAAGCCTAGCGCCGGTCCTGTGTAAATGTGTAGCGCTGACCGCACGCGGTCGGCGCTACACTGGCTAACTAGGGCGGGCCAGTACTGTGGCCGGTGACGCCCCTTGCGCCACCGGTCCCACGGCGCCCAGGGCACGCACCCTGCTCGCCCTGCCCTAGTTACGCCACTGGTCACTTCCCCAGGTTTAGATATGAAAAGTTCTGCTTCTAATGTCTACTGGCAGCCCAAACTTGGCCTTCCTTATATAACTAATCAACTGGGCCCCATGGACATATTGCACTCCTGCCACCCTATAGACCTAGAATATACTTGTTATTTCACTACTCGAAGCTCATTCTCCAGGCTGGATTACTTTATTTTTTCTGAAACACTGTCCCCAAAAATACTAGATGCACACACAGAACCAATTGGCATACCGAATCATGCCCCGATTTGGATAACTCTACAGGACCCCTATACCCTGGTCTCACATGTCCCATGGTATTCCACATTTTAATTGGCCTCTTCCACAAAATTTTAAACTATGTTGGAAATGGCCTAGATAAACTACCTTCACAACAACCTGTCATGGTGGTTTTGTGAGGGGAAATCATCTTTTATTTGTACGTCTAGGAGGGGGCAGGAGTTGTTTTATCCTGCAGCCCAGACATCCCTTACACCCGCCTTCCAGTATTTGAAGCGTTCCCCTAACTCCGCCCACAAATGCATTTATCGTGATAGCAAATCCCATTTTGATCAAGTAGTCACCCAGCTTGATAATACATTTCTGATGTATGGTAAATTTCATTTCTACCATCACGGTAATAGGTCCAGTCATTGTTTTCCAACATTTGTGTGGTGTTCAAGGTCCCACATATATTACTGCATTTAAGAATAATTCTTGGGCTGTTCACTATGAAGGGGGTGTTTTAATTTCTATTGTCCAACATTTTTATGGTACATTATATTCTCAAGATACTGTTCATATGATAAATATGGTAAACCCATGAACAATCTAACACCCTTCTTTAGCCAATTACTTCTAATGAGATGAGCCGAGCAATCAAATGCCTTATGTCCCTTAGAACTCCTGGGCTGGATGGGTATAGTGGTGAATTCAATTCAGTACTTCAGCCTCATATTCTTGCCCCCCTCACTGATCTATTTAATGATATTATAACAGTCAACTCCATCCTATCCATATGAACATTGCAATTACTAGGTTACTTTCTAGAGATCCCTTGCTTCCCTCCTCCTATAGGCCCATCTCATTGCTGAATGTTGACTACAATTACAAATTAATAATGTTAATACTGTTTGATAGAGTCAAATGTATCTTACTGTCCATTATACAGTGTAACCAAACTAGATTTATACGGGGACAAAACTCTGTGACCAATTTTAGGAAGATCCCAGCTGTTATTTAATCTCTGGGGTGCTCTTCACAGGTGGCCCTAGATTTTTTCTTACACTGCATGCTGAGAAAGCATTTGACTCGGTCACCTGGGACAATCTGTTTGAGACACTTCAGAGATTGGCTTTCCTGATCGTATATACAGCTTCCCCATATCCGTTATTCCATGCCCCTCACCCAAATATTGTCGAAACAGATTCTTGTTGTACCCCTTTTGCATACAACAAGGTACACTGCTGGGATTGTCCTTGTCTGCTTTCCCCTTCGCCTCTGTATTGGAACCCTTGATGGCGTTATGGAAAAGAATGCTTTCTTTGGTATTTTAATTGGACACACCAAAATGACGTTGGTGCTTTTTGCGGACAATGGGCCAAATGTAATAGGTCACAACTTTGTTTTCTCTTTACGAGTTTGACAGTAAATTCGTATGATTTGGCTAATCGCAAATGTAATAGACTGCGAGAACAGGCTTTTTCTCATTTTTCCCTTTTTTCCCCAAATTGCAAATTGCCAAATTGCATTTAGATGTTTTCCCATTCTAAACTTACAACTCTCCAAATGTGATTTGCAAATTCGCAATCCAAACTTGACTAAAATTCGCCAGAACTTTAGACCAGGTTCAGATAGGCGAGTTTATCATGAGTAACACAGAAACATGCACATATCCATGAGATACGTGCATGTTTATGGGTGTACATATAAAAACACTTAACATTTTTTTAAAAAAGACGTGCACCTCCTCCCCAAAAGCATAACCATCACTGGACTATATAAAGCCTGTCCTGGTTCTAAAAATACAGAGGCCAAAATGCGTATGGGGCCCCTGTATATTAGGTACCAGTACAGGGCTTTTCTGAGCCGGTCCTGGTTGTGGAAAAACAGGGGACAAAACAAGTAGGGGTCCCCTATAATTTCCATAACCAGCACCGGACTCTTTCTAGTGGGGGGGGGGTAATGCCACAGCCAGGAAAAACCTTTCACCGGTTTCCCTGGCCAAAGTATTACCCCTGACTGCTAGTCAGCCCAGGCCAGGGATCCCTGGGCAGGTAAGGACACCCCAATAAAGGGGTCTCCCTCTCCAGGGCACCCCAGGCCTAGGCTGATAGCCCGGGGCTATCCCCTGCACCTGTGGCCGGTAGGTGCCGGGTTGATAGTGTAAAAATGTGTTATGTAAAATAGAAGTGTTAATATTGTCTTAGCTGTGGTACTACACATTCCAGCAAGCCTCCCCCGCATGCTGGCATTTGGAGAACCACAAGTACCAGCATTCCAGGCATTACGGGCCTGCTCGTACCTGTAGTTTCACAGCCAAAGAAATATTTAAATAAAGCCAAGACACACCGTGAAAGTAAAAATTTTATTTAAACACCAATGCACACTCACACTAACTGACACACATACTCACCTAGTATCCATGATGACATCATGTCCCCTTGTCCAATAGCATTCCATAGGTGTACCTATAATAAAAAATCTCACCTCTCCTATGCGATGTTCATGTCCTTCAGTCCCTGTAGGAATCCATGGGTTTACAAAAAAAAATCAGCAAAAATCCGAAACCATGCTGGACAGAAGGAAAGGTATATGTTTACACATACCTTTCCTCCACGTAAATGACTGGATCCCACATGTGGCCAGTAATTGCAGGAGTCGCCAGTCAATCAGCGGGCATCTCCATTGGAGCCGCTCGCTTATTGGCTGTGTGCGGTCAGCCTGTCTCCTCCTTAGACTTCAATGGTGAGAAATCTCCACTGAAGTCTATGGTGGGGACCGCAACATTGTATCCAATGATGTAACTACAAGGTTACTTGAGCTGTGCCTGTGTGGGAGTCTCTGGCAGCACACAGGTGCCAGAGTATAGGCTCCATTACCTTACTCCAGTGTTCCTGTTCATATCCTGTTATCTGTTCCTGACCTTGGCTTTGTTCATGACTCCGATTTGTCTGACCCCTGGTACTGCGTTTGATATCTGGTTCTGATCCTTGGCTATTCCCTGTGACCTGCATACATCTGCTCCCTGGTAACATCTTGTCTGTTTGGTTCTGATCCGGCCTATTGACCACGCTGAAAGTCTTTTCCATTCCATCCAGAGTTCGCCAGCACCTGTATAGGGAAACCTACCCTGAGGGCCGCGACCTGTGTGTCAGACGCAACCAAGTCCATACCTTCTTGTAAGTCCCTGGTGAATACCTCGACACATTAGACTCCACGCCTCAGGAATAGGTCACGCCAATTCCCCAAATACAGGTTGCATCCACTATCTACCTGAGAATCGTGACAGAATACTCTGGCCCAAAACATGGATGTTGCTGGTAATTTGTCACCATGTGACCTGCTTGAGAACCTCCTCGCCAGAGTCAAGAAGCAAGAACAAGACCAGGCTCAGATTATGCAGTGTTTGCAGATGCTAATGCAACGAGTTAGTGTCACTCAGGCACCTCCAGTACAACCAGTTCCATCAACTATGGTGACTGTACAAGCTGCAGGTGCTTCCTTGCCATTACGGATTCCGAATCCAGCAAAGTACGATAGGGATACCAAAGGCTGTCGTGGATTACTGAACCAGTGCTTAATTCAGGTTGAAGTACAGATTGCAAACTTCTCTTCCGATAGGACAAAAGTGGCTTACATGATCTCGCTACTGTCCAGTCAGGCATTGGCTTGGGCCTCTCTAATTTGGGAAAGGAATGATCCTCTGATCAACAACAACGCCGAGTTCCTGACAGCTTTCCGGAAGGTCTTTGATGAGCCTTGACGAGTATCCTCCTCAGGTTCAGCTATCTTGCAGCTGAAACAAGGAAACCAATCTGCAGTACAGTATGCGGTGCAGTTCCGAACCCTTGCTTCAGAGTTAGAGTGGAATAATGAAGCCTTGGTTGCCGCATTTATTCAGGGACTGTTGGATCTAGGGAATTGCCAACTTCCTTGGACGACTTGATCACCTTGTGTATCCGGGTAAATCTTCGCCACAGAGAGAGAGTATGAGAAAAGGAACAGTCTCGTCACTTTACCTTTAAGCTCGCTCCATGTTTCACGGCACCAGTTGAGCCTCCAGAGGAACCCATGCAGATTGGGTAGTCTCGCCTCCCTGCCACAGAAAGGGAAAGGAGGTTCAAAAATAAACTTTGTTTGTACTGTGGTGAACCAGGTCATCTTCTCTCTGGCTGCTCAAAGCGACCGGGAAACGAGAAGGCCTAACTGATTGAGGGGTGGTCAAATTAGGTGCGTTTCAACACACCCCAAAAGACAATGCTGCTTCCCATTTCTCCATCAATGTTACTTTGGTCATAGGAAATTCCTCTGAAGATCTCAAGGCCTTTTTAGACTCAGAGCCAATGGCAATTTCATCACAGCTAAGAAGGTTCAAGAGTTAGGAATTTCAAGTGTGCCACTGCAAACCCCTCTTTGTGTCATTGGTGTGGATGGGAATAAACTTTCTATGGCTACCATTCATTTATGGACGATAGGTGCACTTCATTGAGAGTTGATAACATTCTACATTCTTCCATCAGCCGAGAGTCATTCTGGATCTTCCTTGGCTCCACAAGCATGCCTCTGTTCTAGACTGGGAAGAACCTCAAATCCTGCCGTGCATCCTGTTTATCATCTGTTAAACCTCCACACCATGCCATTTGAAGTTCAGTCCTCTCTCCGGAAGACCATCTCCCAGTTCCATACCAGTCCTTGAGAGACATATTCAGTAAAAAGGCCGCAGAGATGCTTTATGCTCATCGGGACTGGGATTGCGCTGTAGACCTGTTACCTGGGTAGGTGCCGCCCAGTGGAAGAATTTTTCCTCTTTTGCTTCCCAACTCCCAGGCAGTAACTGAATAAGTTAAGGAAAATCTGGAGCGTGGTTTTATCTGGGAGTCTAAGTCACCCGCAGGAGCTGGTCTTTTATTCATTAAGAAGGACAGAGATTTGAGACCATGCATTGATTACCGGGGCCTCAGTGTGATTACCATTAAGGACCAGTATCCCCTAACGCTGATTTCTGAACTCTGACTGAATAAAAGGGGCAAAGATTTTCACCAAGCTGGATCTTCGTGGGCCCTACAACCTAATCAGAATCCGGTCTGGGCATGAGTGGAAGATGGCCTTTAATACCCATGATGGCCACTATGAGTACTTAGTCAACCTTCATGCCAAGGGTTTAATACTATCCTGGTGGTGGTGGATAGATTCTCCAAAGCTGCGCACTTTGTTCCATTAAAAGCACCAAAGTTGGCGGAAGTGTTTATTGGAGAAATCTTTAGGTTGCAAGGGTTTCCTAAAGACATTGTTTCCATCCGAGGGGTACAGTTTACCTCTAGATTGTGGAGAGCATTATGCAGGTGCTTTGGCATCAATTTGAGCTTCTCTTCGGCGGTCCATCCCCAGAATAATGGCCAGACAGAGTGAGTAAACCAAGAATTAGAGAAGATTATTCAAATGAATGTTTCTGACAATCAAGATGTCTGGGTTTCTCTGTTGCCTTGGGCTGAGTTTGCCCACAATAATCTGTACCATAAAGCATTGGGGCATTCTCCATTTTTTACTCAGTACGATTTGCACCCACTGTTACCTGAGTTACCAGGTCTTCAGTCAGTATTACTTCCAGCTGTGCATGGTACAGTGAATCGGTTTTATAATATCTGGAAGGAGGTAAAGAGGAATTTGTGCAAAGCCTCTTCAAGGTATAAACTGTTTGCAGACAGAAAGAGGAGGAAGGGTCTGGTGTTAAGTCCTGGTGATAAAGTCTGGCTGTCAACCAAGCATCTGAGATTAAGGGGTAAATTTACTAAGATGGGAGATCTATTTAAGAAGTGATGTTGCCCATAGCAACCAATTAGATTCCAGGTATTATCTTCTAGAAGGGCTAGATAAATGAGAAGTAGAATCTGATTGGTTGCTCTGGGCAACATCACTTCGTAAATATAACTCCCATCTTAGTAAATTTACCACTAAGACTTCCAACCATGAAGTTTGCTCCCAGATACATTGGTTCTTTCAAAACTCTTCATGTGATCAATCCAGTGGCATTCCCTTTGAAATTACCTGGTACACTTAGGATACCCAATATGTTTCATGTGTCCCTCCTGAAACCCCTGGTGTTTAATCATTTCATGGCACCTTGCAGTCCTCCTCCTGTGATTTCAGTGGACCATCAGGAGGAGAATGAGGTGAAACAGATCTTGGACTCCAGGATTTCTAGGGGATTTGCTCAGTTCCTGGTAGATTTGAAGGGGTATGATCCTGAGGAACATTGTTGGGTCAAGGCCTCAGACATTCATGCACCTCAACTACTTCAGAAATTCCATCAGAAGTTTCCTAGCAAACTATTTGTGGGGTGTTCGGAACCCACCACTAGAGGGGGGGTAATGTCATAGTGCGCCGGACACCGGGGGGTACTTACTGGGATGCACCCGGCTCCCTCCGGCGGCTGTGAAAGGCGGCCACGGCTCTCTTAGGAGTGTGCACGCCAACCTGTATAGAATTAAAAAGGGGCAGGCGCAGCAAATGTGAAGTCACGTTTGGTGTGGGATTTGATCTCCTCTCTATAAGAGGGAGTCTCTGGCAGCACACAGGTGCCAGAGTATAGGCTCCATTACCTTACTCCAGCATTCCTGTGCATAACCTGTTATCTGTTCCTGACCTTGGCTTTGTTCATGACTCTGATCTGTCTGACCCCTGGTACTGCGTTTAATATCTGGTTCTGACCTTGGCTATTCCCTGTGACCCGCATACGTCTGCTACCAGGTACCATCTCCTCTGTTTGGTTCTGATCTGGCCTGTCGACTACGTTGAAAGTCTTCTCTGTTCCATCCAGAGTTCGCCAGCACTTGTATAGGGAAAACTACCCTGAGGGCCACGACCTGTGTTTCAGATGCAACCGAGTCCATACCTTCTTGCGAGGGTCCCTGGTGAATACCGCCGGCACATTAGACTCCGCGCCTCAGGAATAGGTCACACCAATTCCCCAAATACAAGTTGCATGCACTATCTACCTGAGATTCATGACACACATCACCTGTACTAAACTCTGCTGCCCTTGTGCAACTCTTGCTCCAAATCTTTGGGGGTGCCGCAAGATAGTTTAAGAGTTTATCCCAAAACATCACTATCATAACAGCTGCCAATATATCACTTTTAACGGTGTTTGTTACGTTAGCTCAGAAATCCATTTTAAATTACTGGATTCTTCATGCCACTTTCTACTGGCACAGACTGTTCTTATAGAGACATTGATTTTTGATAGAGTTGTCAGTTTTCCGATTGAAACTGGTGTCAAAATATTCTATAAAACCATAATACAAGAGGTGTTTGAACACAGAATTTCTTGAGGCAGATTACTCATTGGTATATACTGTATATCTTCATGATATATGTGTCATTTATCATTCTCTGTGGGACCACTTTTGCCCTTTGACTCCTAATTTACTCACAATACTTGATCTATCTGTGGTTCTATTTTGCTTGCCCTCTCCCCCACACTACATTAACCTCTCTTCTTTCCATGGTCTCACCTGTAGGCTGTGGCCCACATGTCCTCCATGCTTTCTCTTGTATTGTGTAATGACATGATTGTTATCATGCCAAGAGGTTCAATTTCCCACTAACTTTTCAGGCTCTTTTTATACATCAATGCTACTTTGTCTGACTACAGAGAGTCACTTTCCCCCAAATCTCCCCTTTGTTATGTTATAAACAATTGTGGATCCTGACTTAATGTTTGTTTCTAACCTTTTTACTATATATATATAATATACCTAATCTTCTTAGTAGAAAAACATGTATGTTCAATGGGCCTGATTCAGATTTGGGAAAAGACTGTGATAGAGCAAGTAACTTTGCACCTGGACACACCATGTTGCAATGCAAGAGGTGCATATACATACATTATTTTTGCATGCAGGGTAAATACTGGCTGCTTTTGCATGTAGCCCACAAATACTGGACAGCTTTATTTTTATACTGCAATTTAGATGTCAGTTTGGTCACACCCCTCCCAAAATCTATATCTGTCTGCACATTTTCCATCTGCCCCACCTGCAGTGCAGCATGGTTTTACCAAGATGAACAGTTACTTGCTCTTCCTTACCACGTACGTAGATCGGCAGATTGTTGCGTACTGCACATGCATATACCCCGCACTGCGCATGTGCAGCGATCACTCTGCGATTACAGGCGCACTGAGGAATCAAATGCAGATTGAGTGACACGCCGTGAGCGTTTGGGGGTGGTGACGGGGGTGTTGTCGGAGAAAGGCAGGCATGCCTGTCCATTTGAACGCTGATACATGGGCTTGCATATATTAGCCACTGCGATTGCCTACGCCGCTCGAGTACTCACTGCGTGCGACAAGCCTTGCATTTTCTGAGACAGGTCTTAGCTGCTGTAATTGTGCATGATGGTCCGATGTTACTGATGAACATGCAGGACTGTGAGGTATTACAGGTGTGAGAAGCAGTAGTGGGCGTCTCTATGCTGGCTGAGTTTTCGTAGATGCATTGCGTGCGATTACGCAGTTGCGATCCGTGCTGAATCAGGCCCTCTATTCACAAATCTGGATCAGGCCCAATGTTCTGTGTACATTTTGTTTTTCAGTACTTTTTGTAGAATGTTACTATAAAAACCTTTTTACCAAAAAAAATATATGCACATCTAAAATACTTTCCTATGCTACAATATAAGAACAACATTTAACATCAAAATCCAACAATGCACTTTAATAGTTAACAACTCAAACTAATGGCAGAATGTTCATCACACATCTTGCACAACACAGAGGGCCTGATTCAGACCCGGTCGCAAGCGCTGTGCCCTCGCAACCGGGTCAATGGTGTGCCAGTGCGCATGCGCACGACGGAGCCGGCTCCGTTGTGCGCATGCGCTAGACCCGGATAGCGACGGGCACTCCGTCGCTCCGGGTCTTGCAACAAAGGGGGCGCGCTGTCGATATTGAGTGACAGCTCGTCCCCTTTGGTGGGTGGGCCGGGGGAGTGGCTGCCCAAACAAAGGCGTTCCCATGTGAACGCCTCCGTTTGGGGGCGGCCCCACTGACATCATGAGTGATGTCAGTGGGAGAGATTTCGGCTCTGTTATAACCAAAATCTCTCTGGGGCTTGTGGCAACGAGACCCTACCACAAGGGTTTCGTCGCAAGCCCGATGGTCGCGATGGTCTTGACCATCGCGACCATCTTCCTGGCCACTTGCTATAGCTGTGGGTGGTGACCCACAGCTATGCGAGTGGCCAGGAGGCCGTTCTAAAAAAAAATAGCCCGGCCCTGATTCAGAGCGAGCACTCTGTCAGAGCGTCCGGCTCTGATTCAGGCCCAGAGTTTAAACTGCATTACACACTTTTTAAATAAATTTCCTGAAAGGTTCCGAATGTTAACTTAAAAATGTCATGCTAAGTCAACGGAATATTATCGTAGGGAGATCACAGCTCAAAGCGCATTCCTAGTTCCGTCTCCCCCTTTGTAGCGGAACAGACCACTTTACAGAGGAGTTCTTTCCATTACACTTTTGCTTTGCCATTGGGCAGAGTGGCTGATCATTTTCATCGGTTGTTTGACTTTCTGCCATGCTTCCAGCCTCAGGTTTGTCCAGCACCACAATCTCCTGTGCGGTAACAATATCCTGATTATGTTCTACTGGAGTAACTTCGTGAAAGATATTCCCTCTTGGGGAACTTATTTGTTTTGATTTGTCTTGATTCTCCATGCCGCTGTTTTGCTGACCTATTTGATTTGTAAGTCAACATTATATGACACATCTTTTGTTGTCAAGGATGTATTGGTGTATGGGTTGCTACAACAATAACTGTCCCTCTTTGGTTATACACAACACAACTTTTCACAAACTGGACTCTGTGCTTCTTTCTGACAAGGACACTCACAGCAATTAGGTTAGACCCAAGTTCTGATACAACAAACAGTACATATTCTATGCCAGTGACAACTGCCTTGCCTCCCACGCTTAGGCATACAGTAATTGTACCAACATGAGCAGCATTTAAGATCTTGCCTCCCACACAACAGACTCTAGTTGACTCACATGGCCTTAATGACTTGAACCTGGATGCGGTCATAATCCCGACCGTGGGGATTCCGGCAGTTAGAATGCCATTGCCGGAATCCCGACATTTGTCAGAATTCTGGCACCGGGATTCTAAAGGTAAGTAGCAGGGTTAGGGGGAGGGTTAGGCACTAAGGGAGGAATATTAGGTTTAGGATGTGGGGAGGGGGAGGTTAGGCTTAGGCACTAGGGGAGGGAGGGTTAGGGTTAGGGAGAGGGGGAGGGTTAGGATACCGACCAACAGGTGTCAGTGCTGGCATCGGGATTATGACCGCTGGCATCCCGGGCCAATCCCCTTGAACCAACAACTAAAATGCCTTGTGGCTCCAGAGTCCATGTACCAGCAGTCTCTTTGGTAACTGTCTGCTATATTCAAGGCTGAATAATTTCCACTGTCACACTTAAATGATGAGGTGCCACTTCAGTGTGCAAGCTGAGGCTTTGTGTCACATTTTGCGAGATTTGAAAAATATGATCTTAAACTTTTTGTACTTTGAACTTTTAGACAAAAGAACATAATTCTCAGTATTTGTTTTGGTGTGCATGTGCTCTTGGAACTACAACAGTTTTGCAAGTACCATCTCTGTGGTTAGCTTCATAGTACTAGACTCTAATGCCACTACCAAGATGTCATACTCCTGCATAAGATATTGCAGCATTGACATAGCTACCTCTTCATCTTCAATAGCAAGGCCAACTGAAATAAACTGCAGATGGATAAAATTTTGTCTATGTACTCATTCATATTTTCATATGCACTGTTTTGTTGCATACAATATGCGCCTCAGGTGAATTCTCCTCATTAAGCCTTTATTTTCATAAATCATCTGCAGCTCTATCCACATAAAAAATGTAACTTTCCATGGATTATAAATAAACATGTGACTCCACTGCTAGACCAACTGTCCTCAGCTCTTTCTACATCATCAGGATTTGGATTGTAACCAGGGTACTAGTGACCTTCCACAATTTCTAACGGTTCAGTTGCATCTTCATGGCAAAATTCCATGTAGTGTAATTCTCAGCATCTGTCAGCTTTTCAAAAGACATACTGTGCCCTGCACTTAACATTTCTATCACACAGATTGAATAAGGGTCTCTCCTGTACTTACTCAGATCCTCTTAATCCATTTCGTCTGGGACATTGCTGATTCTAGTATCAGCAAATACCACACCAAGAGTACCTGGACTTTCTGCACTCAGATTGGGCATGGAGATGGTCTTGTAACAGATCCCAGTTGCATTATACTGGTGGTTAGAGAGATGTTTAATCTGGGGATAGATGGTAACTGCAAACACATGATTATTGGGCCCATGACCTATTAGCAGAGTGTAGGGTGACAGCAGATAGTAAAAGCAGAGTGTACTGTCACAAATATGCATAGCAAATTGTGCTTGGTGCAGTCGTCCTCCTGATATCGAATTAAACCCAAGTACACTTGTATCAGTCAATAAACTGATGGTATAGTTTGGTGTTGGTGCTGGTGCGGTTAGTCCACATGCGGCATGCTTAATCACTTGCTTTGATTTATTGTAATCTGACAGAAGAGCAAGTAAATTAAACACAGGGATATAACAGGTGTAACAGAGGTAGGCAATCTGTGTGGAATATAGCAGCCTGGAGTTTAGGGTAGTACTGGGTGCTGTAGAGCGAATACACCAACGGATGATAGCCCTTCTGTGTATCGATGGTGGTATAAGGTACTTACGGTTATTATTACAGGCTGTACTGGCATGTATTCCAGTGGGAGCCTCTAGAGTCCATCCTGTCTTCATGTAAGCTGGGGAGAAAAGACAGGTAGGGAGGCAGAGCATGCACAGTAGCGCATGTCATGGTTGGACTCCTCCCAACTGAGCTACGTTGGGTCTTAGTGACTGATGATGACTCAGCTACAGGATGCTTTTGGGAGGCAATGCAAAAGCCCCCTCCTTCCAACAAATCCTACAGCCTAGAAGCCCCCATAGAAACCTGCTGACAGAAATGAAAGCAGCAGCAGATTTTAGAGATATCTCCTGTGGTCGCTCCATGATACATCCAGGAGATCCTTAATATTTGTTGGTACCTCCCCAATAACTGCTGTTTTCAGTGGATTTCATGCAAATATTATTTTATAAATAAGCCCCTAACTATGTATTCTAAGGACATGTCATAGACATGTAGGCAAAAGTGCAGGCTATGCTGTGTTGAGCATCCACAGAGTTCAATCTGATTTTGGGTCCAGCTTTTGTACCATGTGTGGAGAGGCCAATTTACTGTAGAATGGTCCCTGGGGTTAAAAATCCAAATAAAGAAATATTTTTATTTCATGACAAATTGTCAGTTTAATGCATCCGAATACTTGATTTAGTTTGAGGATAGATAAGCACCCTGTTTGATATGTAATTTTGTTAGGTAAGTTAAGGGTTAAAAGCTTGGGGGGGGGTGCTGCTGGTTATTGGTCACTTGAGGAGAGTATAAGCCTATGGCAGGATTTAGGGGAGGGCTTAGAGGTCCCATATAAATAGCCTGGTGAGGGGAGCCATCTTCCTCTTTCCAGTTTATTTCAACCCCACCCACCCGTGTAAGATGGTTTGTATAATTTTTCTGTTGTTGGATTATGCATTTGTCTTTAGTTTCTCCCAACAGGTAGAGGTGCAGCCTGGCGGGAAGCAGTGCTCATGGGCGGCCTATTATTAGCGCAGGAGTGCCAGTGGTAGCATCTTTCCTTTGAGAGTGACCTGTTTGTCATCACCTAAAGGGGGGACATGGTCTTTGTTCCAAGGGAGGGGCCAAGGCTGTGCCAATTAGGGGAGGATGGTACTGCCCCAGGTCAGTCTATGCAGGGCGGGGATCCGCCCCTATTATTTAGTATTAGTATCCATCGGACTGTGGCCTCGGAGCACTGCTTTCTTCTTGCCACCTATTCTAAAATTTCAAGTTGATCAATAAATTTTGGTTGTGACCTCTTTTAATTCCATATACATGTGTCAATGTGTTTATTTCTAGGTTTAGGATTAAGTTAAATTAACAAAAGGTAATAATAAAACAAATGGGTGACTTATTATTAGACATTTATTTACAAAACATACTAAGTAAATGCCTTAATGGTACTTACTGCAGAAATAAAAGGAGCATATGAATTTTTCATTACATAGGTACATCACATTGTTTATTACATAAATATAGATGTTACATAAAAATTGTAATATATACATGAATGGTTATGTTTGAGATGATTCAAAATGTGTCTATTTAATATTTTTCCAAAAACATGCATCATATATGTAGGTTTTGATAACAAAGCCCTTTAATGTTTACAGAGGGGGTGTTCTCCATAGTCATAAGCTTTGGGTGTTATATAATAAGAGAAGGGTATCCAGTCATTGTATCAACATTCATGGGCCCCCTGGGAAATGTATTTTGACCGACATGTTTTTTTTAAGACTTTATTAATTAAGTAATTTATTTACTTTTACTACGCTCCTGCATTGCTGTGGTTCCTGTGCTGTACATTGCAACGCGGCATAGATGGCGTGACTAGTGTGTCTGTGTCTATCCCGCACGCCATAGACTTAAATGGGATGAACGCCGGCCGCGCCCTATTGCAGCCCGGCAACAGCTGCGCTATGCTGCGATGCGTGTGCCCATGAGCACGCATTGCGGCAACAATGTAGGAGGCTTCATCTGTATTACCTGTACTGTACTGCTATCTTTGTGCTTAAACTGAGAAATGTACATATACATTTGTATATACAGTAGAATAACAAATGGAAACTTTTTTTTCTTGTTCAGATAATGGGTACACAGCAGATCAGTAACCGGAGGTTCTTTATGTGATGGACCTGGCACCCCTGTGTCCCTATAGGCTACATCTACAGGTCCCAGTCTGGACCTGTGTTTGGACTGGCATTTGTAAGTGTATTATACCAGTAGCGTCACAAGGGGGGCCGCACCTGGGTGTCACCCTTGGAGGGGGTGAAACAAAAATGCCGGATCCTCTTCAGTGACAGAAGCCGGCTGCTGCAGTGTGACATTCTCCTGCAGCAACCGGCTCCTGTTACAGAAGAGGAGTCGACTGTCCTGATAGCACAGTCTCTGGGGGCAGCCCAGCATCTCCTGTGATGCTGGGCTGCCCCCAGAGTGAAGTCATTGGGATTCCCTGTGAGACCACGCACTTTATTTTAGGCCATGCACACTTTTACTGTGGCGAGCAGGTATAGCCACCACACCTGGTGACGCCTCTGTATTATACAGTAGTAAACTCTACTCCTTGTATTCAACATTATACTTTACAGTTCAATAAAATCCATTATTGAGCAGTACATTGTGGCATGATCATACACCTATTGTGACATGACCATGCAAACATTTCCATGTGGCCAATTTCCTGTTTCTTTTCAAAAAGTGGATTGTTGTGATGTACTATATGCAGTACTATACTGTGGGCATTGTTACTGTACAGTGTGCTATGTAAAACAATATAGTTTCTAAATTTGTCTTTGGTTTCATTTGCAGGTCACTCTATGCTGCCATGGGAGTGCAGTGCGTTTAGTTGTGGCCTGGTGTTGGTCATATTCAGGAATGAAGTATACTGTTGTCCAGTCCCAAGTACAGAATTTATGGCAATGGGTCTCAGTTCAGTATCAGCAGTCCTAGAAGCATCCAGTAGACGAGGTTCATTGAGGTGATATATATATATATAAATATATATATATATATATACAGTACTGTGCAAATGTTTTAGGCAGGTGTGGAAATAATGCTGTAAAGTAAGAATGCTTTCAAAAGTAGAAGTGTTAATAGTTTATTTTTATCAATTAACAAAATGAAAAGTCAATGAACAGAAGAGAAATCTACCACCCTTTGCCTTCAACACTATCACTAACATCAATTCTTCTAGGTACATTTACACACAGTTTTTGAAGGAACTCGGCAGGGAGATTGTTCCAAACATCTTGGAGAACTAACCACAGATCTTCTGTGGATGTAGGCTTGCTCAAATCCTTCTGTTTCTTCATGTAATCCCAAACAGACTCAACAATGTTGAGATCAGGGCTCTTTGGGGGCCATATCATCACTTCCAGGACTCCTTGTTCTTCTTTATGCTGAAGATAGTTCTTAATGACATTGGTTGTATGTTTGGGGTCATTGTCCTGTTGCAGAATAAATTTGTAGCCAATCAGATGCCACCCTAATGGTATTGCATGATGGATAAGTATCTGCCTGTATTTCCTAGCATTGAGGACAACAATAATTCTGACCAAAACTCCAACGCCATTTGTCGAAATGAAGCCCCAAACTTGCAAGGAACCTCCACCATGCTTCACTGTTGCCTGCAGACACTTATTATTGTACCGCTCTCCAGCCCTTTGGCAAACAAACTGCCTTCTGTTACAGACAAATATTTAAAATTTTGACTCATCAGTCCAGAGCACCTGCTGCCATTTTCTGCACCTCAGTTCCTATGTTTTTGTGCATAATTGAGTCGCTTGGCCTTGCTTCCATGTCATAGGTACAGTATGGCTTTTGGCCGCAATTCTTCCATGAAGACCACTTTTGGCCAGACTTCTCCGAACAGCAGATGCAGGGCCAGTGCTAGGTGTCTCGGTACCCAGCACTGTCCAGTGCTCCCCCCGCTCTTTCCCTCACTGCACCCTCCCCCAGAGCATTAAATAATAACAGAAGCAGATGGGAGGAGGGCAGGGATCTTCTGCAGCCACAGAAGGGAGTTCAGACTCTGCTAGCTTGAGTCAAGTTATTCCATTAATTAGACTTTTGGAAAAGCAGCTCAAGAAACTGAAGGAGAAGATTAAATACAGCAATTCTGCTAAGTATGTCAGACTTGTAGATCAAGTCCTGTATTCACTATACCAAGATCCAAGGGTTGTCAGCATCTTGAAATTGGATCACTACATTTTAGTGCCAGTGCTTGATCCTTAGTTTAAGACATACGCCATGTCTTTCTTTCCACTGACACAGATCTCAAATGTTGCAAAGAGTTCCTGGTGAGCAAGTTGTCAGCTAAAGTGGCACATGACAGGATGATGTCTCCTTCAGTTTTTCTGGCAACTGTGGCTGCCAGGAAAAAACTGAGCTTTCCCAAGAGACCCACTGGTGATGCGAATGAGTCAACACAACATTTTGACATCCAGTCAGCTCTAAAAGAGTACCCCAAAATTAGTAAACCTCTACGTAACGATATGGTCACCATCCATAGATTGGTGGATGATTATTTTAATGACAGTGTACAAATAGACATGTCAGACAGTCCCTTTGACTGCTGGAAGGAAAAAAAATGCAATTTGGAGGTACTTGTACAATCTGGTTATGCTGTACTTTAGCTGCCCACCCTCCAGAGTATACTTGGAAAGAGTTTTCAGCACAGTCGTGAACATAGGAGGCTACTTTCTCAAAATGTGGAAAAGATGATATTCATCAAAATGAACTATACATTTCATGAGGAAGACCTTCACCAGCAATTATGTCAAAGTACAAAGACTTCTGTAATGGTGGATTCTAACGGGGATGAAATAATATTGTGTGAAGTTGATGTAAACACTGATAATGAAAGATGACATCATGCCACTGTAGAGATCATTGATAGTAGTGTTAGCTTAGCTGCCTTAAGCCCATCATTAACAACAGCACTGTTAGCTACCTTAGTCCCATCATTTACAACACTGTTAGAGTAGCTGCCTATTGGTAGCTTGTTTTGTGGGGGCCCAAACAAACCAATCACTTCAGCCACAAAAGTGGCAGTCCCTGTCACTGAAGTGATTGGTTAGTTAAACTGTTCATTTCCTTTTTAATATTCAACATTAGGGTGGTTGGGAGAGTCCAAGGACAGTTCCATCTTGCACCTCTTTTCTTTGCATTATGCGATTTTTGGGGCAGTGATGACCGTCTTTTTGCATAGACAACAACATTTTTATAGTTTATTAAACTGCCATCCTTTCTGCCACTGCTGTGTGGCAATGTTTCATAGATGTCCAATATTCTTTTAAACTGCTGTGCATTTGAGCCGCTGCTCTGTCGCTTAGTTAACCAGCCAAGTCGCTGCAGCCTTTGGCCTATATTGGGGAAAAGCGAAAACAATATTGTGAGCTGTGAGATGGTCAAAATTTACTTCAAATGACTGAAAAATAATGTTATTGTGGTTAATAATACTGTAGGAACAAAAACAGGCCCAACTTATGTGAGTTTAGCTGTTTTAATCATTTTTTTTTTAAAATAGATCCAAACCCAAAACATGTAAGGGTGGTTTTGGCAAAACCAAAACATGATGATGAATTAGGCCAAAATGAAAACATGGGGGTTGGTGCACATCTCTAATTATTATATGTTAGCATAGTGGGAAAGGGGTATGAGTGGAGTGACAAAGAGACATGGCTCGACCACTTCGACTGTCTGACTACCTTGTTGAGCAGCTCTGCCTCCTGGCACTCTGCTTGGGTGTACCACTAGGTCACGCCCCCATGACTGTGAAGGGTGGCCATGCTTCTTCATGTGCGTGCGCTCCTTGGGAGGAATGCCAGAGCCTTTTTTGAGCACCAATCAATACAAAGAAGGTACCATCATCTCTCGGTGGTCTGGCTTTTCCTTGTTCCAACAGCATTTGAGTATCACGAAAAGCACCAGTGCTTGGAGGTGCTCTTTATTATCCGCTCAAATGGAGACCAGTGCTGCTAGTTACAGATTGAACATTGATTTTTTTTCCTGCAAGTATTTATTTATGGAGTTTATACAGATGTGCCCAAGTTTATTATGGCTGATCGCGCCATAAACGTGTGCATGCATTGCGCTATGCACCACAGTACACTATGGCGTGCCCCCAATCACGGGAGTGCATCTCCATTCAGTCCTATGGAGATGCAAATGCACGTCTCCAATTGCGGGAGACCGTTTCGCGCCACGGACAAGGATGCAGCTGGGCATATCTGTATATGGGGTTCTCAGTGCACGCACACATAAATTATTTTCAAAATGACCTCTGTTGGTAGCATTGCATGTTAAACTATGTAAAAACAATTTAATAGAAATTTAACATTTTGCAATATCTTAACAATAATATGTGTTTCTAAAGTGCGTTAGAATAATAGTGGTGAGATGCAGCAGTTGCCATGTTAACACTTGCTACATCTGTATTAAGCATTACATTGACCAGAAATAGATGAGGCCAAATCATAAACAACAGACATATTTTATACACAGCTAAATTATCATTGCCAGACAATGCTCACTGTCTCCCCCAACAGTGTGTCTGCCCCCTTTAGAATGTAAGCTCTCACGAGCAGGGCTTTTGTCCCTCACATGATTTTCCTCCAATTACTTATACTATCATCTACTCCTAACTCCCTACAATGGCACATAATCCTTGATTTCTGCCACCCTGCTGCTTATTTAAGTTTTATGACTGCTAATGCAGCAATGTTTATAATCCATGTTTTTGCCTTGCATTGTCTTATACAGTAATTCACATAGTTCTTCTTCTGCTCCTTTTTTTTATGTACTTTGTTAGGCGCTGCGGAATCCTTCTGATGTCAAAGGATAATAATAGTAATAATAATAATGATAATAAATAATATATTGCATTGCAGAGAAATATACTTGAAACTACATGCTGCAGAGATATTCACTGTCCTCCCATTGCAAACAATTTTTTGTACTCCTATTTGCTCCTTGTATCTTGCACAGAATATTTCCAGCAATTCATTATTCTGAGACCCTATTAGAGGTGGTTGTCAACTCCCAGCCACCTGCTGCACAGAATAAAAACCTTTTCTACCAGCCACCTGCTTCACAGAATAAAAACCTTTTCTACCAGCCACCTGCTTCACAGAATAAAAACCTTTTCTACTGGACAAATACACAAATACCTTCTTTTCACATTTCCAGGAACTTACTAGTCCTCTTCTGAAGCTTCTAATGCCTCAATGTCACTCTCTTAATGGGGGCGATTCAATTCTGCTCGATTGAATATCCCCGGGAAGGAGTTCCCGGAGCTATTCAATAGACCATGCTATTAAGTCTGACTAGAACCACTTAAGTCAGAGAATGCGATTACCGTGCCTTAAACTGGGTGTTGAACCAGGCTATCCGGCATTTTCCGCCTAAAGTGCCAGCCGCGAGGCTGTTAGCACCATGCTAAGCCGGAAAACAGCATCGTGGCCGGCACTTAAGTCACATTTCTGCTCACACCTCAGGAGGGTGCGAGAAGAAATCTTGTAGTTGGACTAAACAGCATGGTCAAGTGAATAGCTCTTGAAACTCCTTCACGGGGCTATTCAAAATCGCATTGAATTGAATTTCCCCCAATTTTCAAAGTTAATTCAGGACTGAGAAAAACTAATTAGTTGTAAAAAAGTCAGGAGAAAGCACCACTATTGGGGTCTAGCAGGAATAGTGCTCATAGGTCCTGTTGACTGCGGTCTAGTGCAGTGTCAGTGGGGTGACATTACCTCTGCTGATAGCTTGCAATCAATAAGTAGATCCAATGGATTTTTAAATGTATTTGGTGTCGAAGCCGGATATTTGGCTGAGACCGAAGTTGTAAAATTGATATCTGCACGACGCCATTTTGCGTTGTTTGCACGACGCCATCTTGCATCATCTACACGACACCTTCGAGTACGGCGCTATGTTATGATTATTAGCATCGTGCGTCTGCCACTGCGCAATGTTAAAATTCTTCACAATACAATACGTACATTTATTAATACATATGATATGAACAATCCCATAAAGCACGTTTCATGTTGTACACCACAAACACGAAGATGCACAATGCATACTAGCGTCTTTACTCAATATCCCCACACTTACATGTGTATACTATTAAAAGGTTTCCTAGCATTAAGGTTAATATTAGAGGTATTATTCGCTACAAATTATGTTGTGAAATTAATGTATTTGATATCCAAGGTTTAGTACATAATAGACAGACCATGTTTGGTACCATTCTAAATCACTGTTTCTTTGCAGATCCCCGGTTCTATCGGCAAGGAGATCGGAACCTGTGTCTACATGTTATGGAATATAGAGAGATATAGATTAGAATGTATACTCTGTAATGTAGTGTCTAAATTAGTTTGAACTTGTTCTTCGGCAGGAAAAGATACACAAAGAGCCGTTGGAGGGCTGAATAAACTGACCTATGACCTGCATCGTACCAGAAGAACCATGAGCAAGAATCAATGGAATTATGCCAGCTCGTTCCTATTGTGTTGTCCACTCTCTGTAGAATATATATGCTAGCGCTCTCTGTCCTATAGTCAGTCATCTTCCTTCTTTCTTGATGGAGGCTTCACGTTTGATGCCGGGAATCTGGATCCAGAGCAGTAGCGTATGTATCGGCTGTACCTTTGTATTTATTGTCTTTTGCGCTAATTGTAATAGATCAAGGCGTGTACCTTCCTTTTTATTGCAATAAGAACTTTTTGTGCTTTGGAACCACAATCAAAGGCTGGAAAGCAATTATTTCTTATGCGACTTGTAGTGCTAAATAGCGATTTAGGGGTATTAATAGTTGGGGGCTCATAGTTTGGAGGCCAAGCTACCTGGAAGTCACACGATAGCGACCGGATCTCGATTTCGCAACAAAGGGTGGAAGGTGCCATATGCAGGAAAGGATGCACTGTGTTCAAAAGCTGCACCATTCAGTGTTGTGAAACCGATATCCGCTATTGTGTGTTTTCAAGGAGCGCTGGCTAGGCTCTTGGGGCAGGAGAGAAAAGTTTGTTTCTTTCATTGTCTGTCTCGACGCTAAAGTGCGATTCGCATAATAGCGTATACTTGTTTCCTGTATTGCTCCCACGTGTTTCAAACAATCGTTCTGAAAGTATTGTTGTATTGATAGCGATTACATTGTTTAAAACCTCTGAATATTAGTGAAAAGTTTATTTTCTGCGCAGAAAACTAAAAGTGTGTGTGAGCAGACATGTGATTATAACGTGATAGAGGCTACTACTGTGTGTGGGGCCTAGATGAGGTGCCATGTGTTGGTCCTGAAAGGCTCAGTAGGTGTCTGACAAAGCAGCAAGCTGCTGAGTATGTACACATAGCAGGTGTATTGCAGCAAGGACAGGGATTTTGTACCTTGAAGAAAACAACGGGTTTTCGAAATTCAGCTCCCAATAGTGGTCGCAGAGCCCATTGATCAGTTAGGTTCTCTGGACACTGCGACTAGACCGCATGGTTTGGTAGACCATGATTGTGGATGAAATCACTGGAAAGGGAAAGTGTTATTGGAACACTTAAATTCTAACAGGGGAGAGTACTCAAAAAGGGTAAGCTACCAGACAAGGGCTGAAAGGTGTCCGGAAAGACAGTATAATTGTATAAGACGTTATTCTGTACCTTGTTGTGCGCGCCGTCCATAACGGTTAGCGGGCCGGTTGTGCACAACGGGATATGAGTGTAACGTAGCTCTATTGGAATCATTCACCAGTCCACATTCACTAGCGAAAAGATGCTTAGCGTTTCCCAGATGGGCGCCAGACTGACACTGGGAATGGTTGACGATGTGCTGCTTTTGGAAGGGCCGACAGGATCGGCAAGGTATATAATGTATACAAAGTATGGTGCATATGCAACTGCATACTGTGATGTGTGAGTTAAGATGACTGAGAGATGTGTGAAACCTTTCCCTAAGATTGGCAGTTTTGATGTGGAGGTGTTGAATACTGTTAGAGATGGTATCTGTATGGTGAAATCTCTAAAGAAACGAGTAAAGTATAATGACTGTTTAAAATTGTGGCAGCATGAGGGGAACATGTGGTTGAGTGGCGTGCTTGTGCCGCTAAGTAGTGTCACAAGCACGACACAAAAGAGCGTGCATGCAACGCAAAACAGCGTTGCACAGGCACCACCAGGGAGCACACCCGCGATGCTAGTTAGCGTTGGGTGCGCACAACAAGGGAGTGTGCATGCACTGCAAGGTAGCGTTGCCCAAGGTATTGCTGTTAGCGTATGTGTACCTCCACCGCCCTATGCGGCTGCAGGTGATGGTACAGCCGATGCCAAAAATTATAAAAATGTAACAAGTAATTTGTACCCTCTCCTGAGTAACCATAAGGAAAATGTGTGTGTAGACAATGAACCTGTTGAAATGTCAGCCATTGCATATGCAGTAAATCTGTCAGAGACAGCACTAAACCTAGAAAGGGAACCAACTGTATCAGCAGTAGTGACCCCACCAAATATAGCAACAGAAATGATTCCACAAGCTGTATCAGCAGTGGAAACTGGTGAAGGTAATGTAGTGCGTTTTAGTAACAGATTAAACCCCCAGAGTACCAAGGTAAAAGTCCCCGTAAGTAACCTTAAAAATAGCTAAGTGGAAGGTATGCATCCTAGCCCTGATTCAGAGCCGGACGCTTTTACAGAGCGCTCGCTCTGAATCAGGGCTGGCCCTGAATTTAAGAGCGGCCTCCTGGCTGCTCGCATAGCTGTGGGTGACCACCCACAGCTATAGCGAGCGGCCAAAATGATGGTCGCGATGGTCTTGACCATCGGACTTGCAACGAGACCCTTGTGGTAGGGTCTCATCTGCCATAAGCCCTGGAGTGCTTTTGGCTCTATCAGAGACAAAAGCACTCCTACTGACATCACTAGTGATGTCAGTGGGGCCGGCCCAGGACGGTAGGCGTTCCCATGGGAACGCCTCCGTCTGGGCAGCCACTCCCCCGGCACGCCCACCAAAGGGGCATGCTGTTAATCACTATCGACAGCACGCCACCTTTGGTGCGAGACCCATAGCGACGGCTTGGCCGTCGTTATTCGGGTCTCATGCATGCAGACGACCGAGCTGCCTCCATCGTGCGCATGCGCACTTGGCCAACATCGACCCGCTTGCAAGCGCTCAGCGTTCACGAGCGGGTCTGAATCAGGCCCCCTGTCCGGACAATAACCGTTCCCAATGGGAATCCGGACGGACATGGTGTAGTACCCACAAGGCATGTAGCAATGCATTGTCCATGGACAAGAGCAGATCTACATTCAATAATGACAGTTTCCCGATCCTAGAAAAGAATTAGCTAAGTGCCAAAAATTTGTAAAAGATTTAGGTAATGCTTATGAGCCAACCCACAAAGATTGGCGAGTGGTATTACGGGCATGTCTTCCAGCCAATACAGACGTGAAAAGTTTATCATGGATTGTGTATTGGATGGAGATGGCCCTTCGACTGATGAGAATAATCAAAGTAACATCACCCGTATAGTCACCCAATTGTCCGTATATTTCTCAGTTGTAGTGAACTGGAGTCAAATTTTATCCATTAGACAGAAAGAGAGTGAGTCTGCAGCAGATTATTTCACCTGAGCGCTGCTGACAATCACTCAATATACAGGTATAGAAAATATAAAAGATAATACCCATCATAGGGAAGTAGCTGTCATGGTACTCATGAATGGTCTTAAAGATAATCTAAAGACCAGGATTCAAACCTCTCAGCCTAACTGGAGGAGGATTACTGTAGATGCCCCCAAGGAATCAGCTATAGAACACGATAAAAATATCCTCAGGAAAAAGGAAATGCAAAGTGAGAAGCTAATGGCTGTTAGCATTCAAGCTTTAGAAGGATTGTACCCACAGCCACAAAACACCTATCAACAAAACCCATACTAACCACACCAACAGAGCACATATCAACATACCCAGCTGCAAACCCCATACCACACACAACCACAAACTCTCCACGCACAACAACCTACACCACGACAACTAAGATGTTACACATGTAACCAGAAAGGACACCTAAGTAGACACTGTCAACAGAGAAATTGGGGGAAGAAAATACATAAATTTGCACCAAAAGGATACCCACAGAATGTAGGATATTTTAAGCAGTCACCTGCTCACATAGTGGCCGTGAATGCTTTACTGGAGAATGATAGTCAGCTCTAGGGGGTCAGGTCATACCTGTAGTCTACAGCCAGTCAGGTTAACAGAGAGTACTAGGGAAGAACCTACAGTGACAGTAGATGTAGCTGGTACTAAACACACTTTTCTTATAGACACAGGGGCTACCAGATCCGTGTTAAATTCTCTATCAAATTTACAGGTGACCAACAAGTACCAGCAATGGGAGTAACTGGTAAAGTGCAGCATTATCCTTTAACCAAATCTGCAGAGGTTACTATCGGGTCGCTGCATACCAGGCATTCTTTTCTCCTGGCAGCGGCGGCTCCTACTAACTTACTGGGAGGGGATTTGTTATGTAAAATGGGATGTATCATTTACTGTACCCCTGATGGTATATTCCTAGATATCCCAGAGAAGGTTGTGCACGAGGTAAGGGATATATTGGACACTCCCCAAAGGTTAATGCTTCACTCTACTGTTTCAGAACAAAGCCCATCCCAAGTAAAAGAGATGCTATCCCAAATACCGGGTTCACTTTGGACCAAGGATGGATAGGACACTGGATTGAAGGCAAATGTATCTCCTGTAGTTGTAAATTGAGTTAGGGGTTTATCCCATAATTGAGAGGTTGTTACAACATGGAATTTTAATTCGTACAGCTAGCCCAGCCAATAGTCCCATTTTTCCAGTAAAGAAGGCTGGGGGGAGGGGCTATAGGTTAGTACAGGACCTTAGGGGTGTAAACAAAGTTGTTGAGAGCCACTTTCCCATAGTGCCAAATCCAGCTGTCATCCTTATGCAAATCCCACCATCTGCAACCCATTTCACTGTCATTGACCTGTGTTCTGCATTCTTCTCTGTCCCTCTTCATCCTGACTGTCAGTACCTATTTGCATTTACATACAGAGGAGTACAATACACTTGGACATGATTGCCCCAGGGCTTCATAGACAGCCCCAGTATTTTCTCCCAGGCCTTTCAACCCACCAATGGATCAGTTCTAATTCAATATGTAGACAATTTATTGTTATGCTCTGATTCGTTTATGTCATGTTTGAATAATACTAAACTATTGTTGCTTCATCTCTCACAAACAGGGTACAAGGTTGCAAGGGACAAATTACAGCCATGCCAGACTAAGGTTAAATACTTGGGACACTGTCTAACCCAGGGGCTACAACATTTGCCAACTGACAGAATACAGGCCATACAGACCGTGACATTGCCGCAAAACCAGCAGCAAATCCATACCTTCTTGGGCATGTGTGGATACTGCAGATCATGGATCCCAGGACTTTCTATTTTGGCATTACCATTGCAGGAATTGGTGTCATCCTCAAAACCCGACCGTGTCACACATACTGAGGAAACAGAGCAGGTTTTCCTTAACCTTAAGGATAGTCTGACAAAAGCACCTGCCCTGGGAATGCCAGATTATGAAAAACCTTTTTAGTTATATTGTACGGAAGCTGATGGCTGCGCATCAGGTGTCCTCACACAAAAACATGGTGACACTAGCAGACCTGTAGCATACTACAGTGCTCAATTGGACACTGTTGCAAGATCACTCCCAACGTGTTTAAGAAGTATAGCAGCAACCGCTCTTCTGGTTGATAAGAGTGAGGATGTAATATTAGGTCATGATATGATTGTTTATACAACACATGCTGTGCCTGCACTACTGAATTCTGCCCAAACTCGACATGTTTCCTCAGCTAGGTTCACGAAATGGGAACTAGCTCTAATGGCACCTACAAATATTACCATTAAACAGTGTAATAAGTTAAATCCAGCAACATACTTGCCATATGTGCCTAGAGATGCACAAAGGGTGGAGAGAGGTGAGTTGCTGATTGCAGGTGAGTTTTGCAGGTATAGTGACACACATGATTCTATGGAGTATTTAAATCAGACCTTTACTGCTAGACCAGATATTCATGATACACCACTAGTAAATGCAGATTTGACATTTTACATGGATGGGAGTTGTCATAGACAAACTGACACAGGAGAATTATTCACACGTTATGCCGTTGTAAATGATGTTGTAGAAGTCAAACCACTTGGTCCACCTCACTCAGCACAAGTGATTTTGGGGATCTATGGCGTCTTAGAAATTTTATGACAGCAGCAGGTACCCCAGTTGCCACTCACACCACATAAAAGGACTATTGACAGCAATTCAGCTACATAAAGAAGTAGCCATCATCAAATGTAAAGCCCACACATGTGAAGAAGACCATTGTGTCACTGGGTAATAGCAGGGCATACGAAGCTGCCAAATGGGCAGCAGGGTTAAGAATTAACATGCCAGTTAATCAAATGATGGTTTTTCAGACAATTGATATGAAGAAGTTAATTGAGATGCAAAATTTGTGTTCCATTCAGGAAAAGGCAGTCTGGAGATCAAAGGGATGTGGACATGAGTCCTCTGGACTCTTAAGAGATGGACAAGGTAAGCCGGTGGCACCCAAGGCATACTACCCAAGCTTGGCTGAGGCAGCGCATGGTCTAACTCACCTGGGAAAGCAAGGTATGTGCAAGTTGGTCAGGGCATATTGGTGTGCATCGGGTTTCTCTTCCAAAGCTGAAAAGAGGGCAATGTCCTGCTTGACTTGCTTGAGGAAAAACATTGGAAAAACAATACCAACCAAACCATCCCACATCCCTCAGACAGACGGACCTTTTCAGGTAATACAAATTGATTTAATCCAATTACCACTTTGCAGGCATCTCAAGTATGTATTAGTTTGTACAGATATGTTTTCTAATTTGGTTGAGGCATATCCAGCTGCCACTAATACTGCTGCATTTACTGCTAAAAAGATTGTTCATGAATTTGTATGCAGGTATTGTATCCCTAGAATCATAGAAAGTGTTAGGGGTACTCATTTCACTGGTGACATCTTCCAGAACATGTGTAAGTTAATGGGTATTAATAGCAGACTTCACACCCCCTATCGACCACAGGCCAGTGCGAAGGTGGGGAGAGTGAACGGTACTATTAAGAATAAACTGAGTAAGATCATGGCGGAAACTGGACTAGGATGGCCAGAAGCCTTACCCCTAGTCCTTCATAGCATCAGGACAACTCCTAGACCCCCTGTTTGTCCCCCTTTGAGATACTGTTTGGGAGACAACCTCATCTGATTGTAAGCCCACAGGAAGATTTGAAGACTAACAACAAGGTTACTGTAAAGTATCTTATAACAATGAGTAAACAGTTGAAACAGCAGTAGCAGAAACTGAAATTGTTGTTACCTGATTTGCCAGAAACAAACTGTCATGATGTTGAACCTGGAGAATTTGTTATGATCAGAAATTTCTTATGTTCAGGTTGTCTGACAGATCGGTGGGAAGGTCCGTATCAAGTGTTGCTGACAAGTACGACATCCTTGAAAGTGGCAGAGAGAGATACCTGGGTCTATTCCACTCACTGCAGAAAGGTCAATCAACTGGTGGAGATACAAGGCGGAGTCGAGGCAGATAACACAGACCTGTCAATTGTGAGCTTGTTCCAGGAGAGTTAAAGACTGCAGTGAGATACCTGAGCAAGGGAAATTTGCAGCCCACTATTCCAGCAATGTAGTGGCGGGCTGGGGTTGCATTCCTATTTTCTTCCAGAGTTCTCATCATCCTTGTTTGGTTCAGGATGTTTTGTTTCTGTAACGGTGGACAGATGATGGAGGGAAAGGTCGATGGTGATACCAATGGAGTGGAGTCGGGAGAAGGAACAATACATTCACCAGGGTGGTATCTGACCAAACTCAGTACAGTAATTGCTAAGAGATCTGTTATCCCAGAAACTCGGAGACAGTGTGAGGGGTTATTGTTTGAAGAATACTGTATTTGTGAGTATTGTGGGTCCCTGATCAATGAGAGATGCCTCCAACGGTGCCAGCTCAAGTATAACCAGTATTGGGGTGGGTATCCTTTAGAGGATTATCATACCTTGGTGGGCAGAGTCTTAAATCAGACTGAATGTTGGGTGTGCTCTCACGTGCCTCAGGGACAACATAATGTAGGACTAGTACCACTCCCGTTAAATGTCTCTGAGGTCCTTGGATTACATAAGTGGAAGACGCTGGATGGGAAATTTATTATGTCCAAGCCTCCAAATTTTAAGCTCCATCAGTACCAGGTGGATAGATCCCTCTTATGTTTAAACATTACCAATTCCGATAAACCAGGAAATTGGGATGTGTCCGGGAACAATGAGACAATGACCTTTTCACACAGAGCTGATAATGAACCAGTAGATGGTGAACTTATACGTAACATTACCAGTGGAAGATACTTCCGGTATAAGTATACACTTAGTTCTACCAAGGTAAGGGTTGGCAGAGTACCAGAGGGGTACTGTGCAGTTATTGTACAACCTAAAATGTGTATCAGTCAAATGGGAAAATCTGGGGAAGGATTCTTTGTCAGAGAATTGTGCCCAATGATAATGATGCATTCTATTCCTTATGTACTCCCAGACGATGTGTATTTTATATGTGGAAGGAAA
Organism: Taudactylus pleione; assembly: GCA_031769625.1. NCBI lineage: Eukaryota > Metazoa > Chordata > Amphibia > Anura > Myobatrachidae > Taudactylus > Taudactylus pleione. The sequence continues at coordinate 4,476,019 of JAUIMM010000370.1, forward strand.
GCGTATAAGTGGTTCTCTCCGAGTTCTGAAGGTTTATGTTATCTGGGAAGGGTACTCCCAGCGGTTATGACCCTTGCACATGGTGAAATGCTTGGTATCCATGAAAACACACCATCAGCATATCTTCATATGCATTATGAACACCGTGACAAAAGAAACATGATACCTGGTGACATACATACAGCTACACAGTTGATTAGTGAAACAACTGGTTTCCAAATTTTGGTAGCAGTAGACCCCACCAGGATCACTCAGGGTACTTTAAATTTTAGATATATCCAAGATCTTGCTAAATTAATAGATAATATAACTGAGATGTATGATGACACGTTCAGGTATACAGGTAAGGAGTTACAAGCTTATAAGAAAGAACTTGTGCAACATAGGCTAGTATTAAATTATTTAACAGCTGTTACTGGCAGATACTGTGTGACTCTAGCCACCCAATTTGGTGTCAAGTGTTGCACATACATCACCTATAACACTAGTGACCCTAAGGAGGTGATAGATCGGAAGATGGATGAAATTCTGCAGCTGAAATTGGAATTTTGAAAGAACCATAATGCTTCACTGGCTGAAGTAGAGGAAAAGGTAGAAGATTGGTTCTCTTGATTGAACCCTGTGAAATGGTTCTCCGGTCTAGGAGAGTGGGTTCAAGAACTGGTTGCTATTGTGGGTAAGCTTCTGATCCTCATACTTATTGTCATCCTAGTAATTGGCTTATGTGTCAGGTGTGTTCCTAATGTCTTGAAGTGTGGAAAATGTACAAGAGCAAACAGAGAAACAGAGATTATGATGGTGGTAAGCAATGATATTATGGATACCAAGATCAAGGAAGAACTGCATTGCAACCCTGAATTATGGTGTACCATCAGATGATGGAATCGTGTGGTCATGCATGGATGTATTATTAATGTTATTTTTAAACATCCTAGATAATGCAGTCTCAAGTCCCCAACCTTCCTTTATAGGTTCGATGAGATCCCACAGCCCACCAATGATCCCTATAGATCCACAGATGGCATATAAGGGTTGTTCTACCATCTTGAAATGCATTATTTAATGGTTCAGTGACCTACTTGTGCCACACCATGTATAACCATGAATAATACATTATTATGCATGACTACAAAAGGTTAAGATCAGAGTGTGATAGCGTAGTGTTTGCTATCAAAGGGTGGACTGTCGAAGCCGGATGGTTGGCTGAGACCGAAGTTGTAAAATTGATATCTGCACGACGCCATTTTGTGTTGTCTGCACGACGTCATCTTGCGTCATCTACACGACGTCATCTTGCATCGTCTACATGACACCTTCGAGTACGGCACTATGTTATGATTATTAGTATTGTGCGTCTGCCACTGCACAATGTTAAAAGTCTTCACAATACAATACGTACATTTATTAATAAATATAATATGAAAAATCCCATTAAGTACGTTTCATGTTGAACACCACAAACACGTAGATGCACAACGCATACTAGCATCTTTACTCAATATCCCCACACTTACACATGCATACTCTTATTAAAAGGTTTCCTAGCATTAAGGTTAATATTAGAGGTTTTATTCGCTACCAATTATGTTATGAAATTAATGTATTTGATATCCAAGGTTTAGTACATAATAGACAGATCATGTTTGGTACCATTCTAAATCACTGTTTACTTGCAGATCTCCGGTTCTATCTGCAAGGAGATCGGAACATGTGTCTACACGTTATGGAATATAGAGAGATATGGATTAGAATGTATACTCCGTAATGTAGTGTCTAAAACTTGTTTGAACTTGTTCTTTGGTGGGAAAAGATACACAAAGAGCCGTTGGAGGGCTGAACTATCGCTGGACAAACTGCATCGTACCAGAAGAACCAAGAGCAAGAACCAATAGAATTATGCCAGCTCGTTCCTATTGTGTTGTCCAGTCTCTGTAGAGTATATATGCTAGCGCTCTCTGTCCTATAGTCAGTCATCTTCTTTATTTCTTGATGGAGGCTTCACATTTGATGCCAGGAATCTGGATCCAGAGCGCTAGGGTATGTATCGGCTGTACCTTTGTATTTATTGTCTTTTGCGCTAATTGTAATAGATCAAAACGTGTACCTTACTTTTTATTGCAAAATACATATATGTATGTACACATATATATCACATAAACTACGTATATGTGTGTCACAGAAATGCATACTCACCATATGTTAATTTGACTCCTTTCCTGCTGATATTATAGTATATGCCTATGTGCCTAATAACATGCTTATGTGCCTACAGCCTAATAATATGCTCATACAAAGAAGGGACATTACATTTGGGAAGTTTTTTATTATTATTTACTCTGCATTGGGGAGTTAGTAATGTGACTAAAACATAACCACTCTGTTCCTGACACAGTCAACTAGGCATGTACTTACAGATGGAATGCCTTTCTTTCAGTCAACCGGCTCGATCGGGTGCCTGTCACGAAGAGCACAGATGACTTAACTTTGACAAGTGCTGAATCACTTATATAAGAGAAAGGTGCTCCATCTGTATTTGATATTTTAGAGATGCCATGGGGATGAAATTTTAATTATATAAGTGTGGTTAGCAGATGCCTAAAGTATATTTACTGTGTAACTTTGTTATTCCAGCACATGTGCCAAAATTTTCAGTAGAGCACTGAAAAATGAATATATTCAAATGCATTAGTTTCATTAGTTTGCTTACCTCGACAGAACTTTGGATAACTCCTATATGTGAATGAATATACCATGGTAGCGCTATGTCATGCCCTTAGATGTATTGGTCAGTTTTCAATGTCTCAGAAACTTCATACATGACACAGTCTGTATAGGAGCAGCAAGAATAGTGTATTGGATATACCGTACAGTACTTTTCCCATAATGCAGCAAAGTGTCAAATGGTTTGGGCATTCTGTAGAGCACATACTAGAGACATATTTCATAAAAAATACTAGAGACATATTTCATAAAAAAAACAACACATTGGCAGAATCATTTTTCTTTGCCTATAATATAACATACAAACCGTCACTTGTGATTAATAGATTATGATTTATTCCATTACAATCCTTTTCTCATTATTTAATCTTTTCCCCAAGCAAACAGTTTTCAATGACTTTTTCAGAGCACTTTAAATGAGCATTAAATAATTAGAAAAGTGATCCATTCAGTGCAGGCTTTATATTATTACATTTATTATATAGTTATTCTTGAATCACCTTTGGGCAGTAATGCACTTAGTACAGTGCTTCTTGTACATCATGTTCTTATGAGGTAAAAGGAACAATTCTATTGTGACCATTAATAGGTGAGTCATATGTAGTTCATTTGGCCAGGTTACTTGCTCGGTAGCATCATAGAGCTTCCGTCTACCACACTATTCTGATCATTATAATTGTGTCTTGTCTTTGTCTTTACAGATAATCTGATTTTCTGTTGTCAAATGTCAGCATGAGGCAACCTTATATAAAGAGTTTCAAGTAATAAAAATATATTTTCCATATGCTAAGGCATAGTAAAAGTAAGAATTTAAAAGTAATGGTTCACTTAACTCCTGCATTATAAAATAACTGATTTGTTTATTTAAATGTAAACTTCTTGTGTTTATCATTATGCCTGTTAATGGTACAGACATGCAGTTAAACATCGTACTCATTAACATCCCACTTTAGAACAAGCACATGTTTGGAAGTGGATGTGGTTAATATCCCAACAATCGGGATGCTGGCTGCCGAAATCCCAGCGTCAGAATCCTGATCACCGAGAGACCACCGGTGCCGGAATACCGACATGACTGGGGATGCCAGCATCGGAATCAAGGCAGCCGGCATCTCAATCGTAAGGAGACCGAGGCAAGGTGAGTATTAGCCGAGGAAGGGGGGGGGGGTTAGGGTTAGGCTCCAGACAGAGGGGGTTAGGTTCAGGCACCACCGGGGGGAGGTTAGGGTTAAGCACTAAGGGGGGAGGGTTAGGTTTAGGCACTTAGTGGGAGGGTAAGGGTCCAGGGTAGGGAGGGTTGGTATGAGGGTACAAAATAGCAGGGCTAGGGGGTAAATTGGACAGGGAAACAGTACTCACCGTTCCCCTGTCGGGATTCCAACCTTCAGGATGCCGCTGTCAGTGTACTGACAGGCGGCATGTCCTCCGTCTGTATTTAATTCCGATTCCATATGGAAGGTATTATAAAGGATTTCCAAGGTGTGTTGATTCAAAACATGTTAGGTTGTGGCAGAATTATGCAGTAGATAAATAGGACTTTTTAGAACTAATCTATCTGGAAGATTTGTGGGTAGCAGGGCCAGTCTTTATTATCAGAATATACACCTCAGTTCACCCTTCCGGGAGACAGGACAGACCTTATTGTCCTTTATTGACCTTATTGGTGTCACCATTTTGAAATTTAGTGACAGCTGGTATGAACTCTGATCCTCCAACCAGTGTCAGTGATGTCACTTCCAGAGAGTCCCGGTATAACATACATCTACAGTCTCCACACACTTGTTATTCTCATCACATGCCACCTCATGATAAAAACACAGACACTCCTGAAAATCACCCCATAACAACATTGTAGCATTGTCTACAGAATCGGTATTATATCCCGCCGGACGTCAGCCCGGGGTATGTAATACCGACGCCGGAAGCTAGAAAGGACCACATCCCGACAGGGTAAGTATTCAATCTATCCCTATCCTTCCCCACCCTAACCCTAATCCTCCTTTAGGAGTGCTTAACCCTAAACTCCCCCCAGGGGTCCCTAAACCTAACCCCCCCTCCGTGCACTCTAAACCTAACCCTCCCGGGGGGATGCCTAAACCTAACCTTCCCCCGGGAGTGCTTAACCCTAACCCTTCCCCTAGCCTAACCCTACTCTCCCGGGGATGGGGGGTGCCTAACCCTAAGTTCCCCCCAGGAGCTCCTAACCTAACCCTCTCCCAACCACGACTGTCCGCTGCTTGCGCCCGGCTTACCTTCGCTCGGTATCCGGGTGTCGGTCTCGCAGCGTAGGGCTAGTGGTAGGCGTCGGAATTACAACTCCTATCATTAGTACCTTGCCGGGACATGACAGTTGGGAAGCCGGTGGTCGGCATTTCGACCGTCGGCTTCCTGACTGGATACCTTGTCTACAACCAACATGTATAACAGTATAGAAGCAAGGGAAAGGTCAATGTTAATGATGATTTATATAATTAAATTAAGTACTGATAAGAGAAAAAAGACAGATGAGATGAAGAAAGAGATGGAGTAAGAGGGGGGAAAGCCGAGAAGAGCATAAAAGTGGGTAGCACTGAAGAGAGATGGAGAGGTTTATATATCAGGTTATAAAATCCAACACTTCTGTTCGTGTATATGCCCGATTTTTAAAAGGGAAGTGTTTTTGCTAGGCATGTCTTGCTAATAAAAACACTGCCCTTTTAAATATCAGTCATAAACAAGGGCAGAAGTGTTGGGTTTTACATTTATTTGTAAATAAACTCCAAGAACAAAGAGAAAGAGAGAGAGACAGACAGAAGGAAAGAAATAAAGAAAGAGAGAGACCCAGGGGGTGCAGGGGACAACATCTAGTATTCTATGGAGAGGACATTTACTTAGGGCCTGATTCGGCCGATTGTTGTGTTCTGCACATGCGTATGCGGGAGCCAGCCACTGCGACCGGGACTGTGATTGCAGTGACTACTCAGACCCATCGCAGAGTGATTGACAGGAAGTGCCGTTTGTGGGTGGTGACGGGGGCAGTTGGCGAAACGCAGGCACGCCAGTGCGTTTGAACGCCGTTGCAGGGACGTTGCAGGGACGTGCATAAATTATCCACTGCAATGCCTTACGCAGCCTGATTACTCATAGCGTGCGCTGAAGTTAGCAATTTCAGAGTAAGGTCAGAGCTTGTGCAAGTGTGCGTGATGCTGCGATGGTACTCGATAGTACCGATGGTTTCGCACTCCTTATGTAGTGCTGTGGCGGCATAGCGATCGCAATGGATTAGCATACTATCTCAGTTGAACTGCGTGTGTAATCGCTATTGGAATCGCTGTTGCGCTCAGTAGTGAATTAGGCCCTTTGAACATTATTTATTTTGTTTCATTTTGTATAATATTAAAGATTTCATTATATATTATAAACATTTAGAAACATTTGCAATTTTCAGAATATTTAAAGAAAATATATAAGTTGTAAAAATATATAACTTCTATAAAAAAAAAAAAATTCAGTGGTCCAAACGCCGCACACTGAGTGTCACATCCACAATAATGCATGACACCCTATAATTCCATAGTAGCCCCTGGTATTCTAACACTTTCAAATTATTACCTGAACTGACATACTGTAGAAAAGTCTGTTACAGTGATTAAGTGATAATAATTCCTGGCTCTCCTTTACTTATAGCTCTATGCTAAAACCCTGCACACCGAAATAACTCACTAGCACCTCTATGCAGGTGGTTGTATAAAAGATCGACAGTAACAAGGTCGAAACCAGGTGGTCGACATGTAATAGGTCGACATGGGCAAAATATCATCGGGTACAAAAGGTCGACTGACAAAAGGTTGACAATGCAATAGGTTGATGGTCAACATAAAAATGGTTGACACTTTTTTTTAAATTTTAATCCCAATCTTAACCCTAACTCTCCTCATAGTGCCTAGCCCTAACCCTCCTCCTGGTGCCTAACCCTACCCCTAGTGCCTAACCCTTCCACTAGAACTAACACTAGCAGTCTCCTCCTGCAGCGTAACCCTAATCCGTACCTTAAAAATGTTGAAATATATATACGGTGCCTTGCAAAAGTATTCACCCCCCTTTGCATTTTTCATGTTTTTTTGCCTCACAACCTGGAATTAAAATGGATTGTTTGAAGGTGTGCATCATTTCATTCACAGAACATGCCTACAACTGTGAAGTTTGTTTTTTTTTATACTGTGAATCAAACAACATTTAGGACAACATAACAGAAAACTTCAGCGTGCATAACTATACACCCCCCTAAAGTCAGTACTCTGTCGAGCCACCTTTTGCGGCAATTACAGCTGCAAGTCGCTTTGGATAAGTCTCTATGAGCTTGCCACATCTTGCCCCTGGGATTTTTGCCCATTCCTCAAGGCAAAACTGCTCCAGCTCCTTCATGTTGGATGGTTTCCAGTTGCAGGGCCGAATTAAGGGCAGGGCGACAGGGGCGATCGTCCAGGGGCCCCCACACATAGGGAGCCCCCACACACTGTACCCGGTCCCTGATCCCTGGGCGCTTCTACTAATTAAACTGCTGCAGTCCTGGGCAGCTCAGCTGTTCCCGTACACAGCAGCTGCCGAGGACAGTGACGCACTACAGAGACAGTCACAGTCTCGTGAGATTATGATGTCAAATCTCGCGAGACTTTGACTGGTCTCAGAGAAGAGCCCAGGCTGCCAGCACTGCGTGCGGGGCATAGCAGCTGCCTCAGCGTTTCCCTGTGCGTCTGGCCGTGGAGCAGTGGAGAAGTCAGCAGAAGATAGCAGAAAGGTAGCCCACTGTCCCACCATGCAATATTATAAATATATGAGCACTTGTAAGTTTGTATGTATGTACTGTGTAAATATATATATATATATATATATATATACACTGCATGCATATTACATACACACACATACTTACGTCTGCATGTGTGTGTGTATATATATATATATTATATATACATACACTTTATACATACAAACACATACTGTACTTATACTGTCTGTATGTGTGTGTGTGTGTGTGTATATATATATATATACACACACACTGTATACATACACACACATACTTATGCTGTATGTGTGTGTATATATATATATATATATATATACACAGTATAAGTATATGTGTGTGTATATATATATATATATATATATATATATATTGTGATAGGATCACTGGTAAAGTGGTCTGTGGCAGGGACAATTATCCCAGATTCCTGTCCTATGTGTTTAAAATCCCCAGGAGAAAGTCTGCAGTGTAGCAGGCTTGAGTCTCGGCTTTTTGAAAAGCCGGTTTGGGACCTGGGGGTTGTGGGTGAGAGGAGAGGGAGGGCTCCACCCACAGCCACTCCAGGTTTTGGTTCTCTTAGCCTGGTAACAGGCTTGTTAGGGTTTCCACCTGAGAGTGGCCAATATAAGCCTAGCGTGTTGAGGGCTGATTGTCTCACCTGGGAGAGCAGACAGGGAGTTTGCTCAGAGACACTTGAAAACCTAACTGTAAGTGTTGTGCTGTGCTTTTGTTGCTGGTGAGGGCATTAGGCCCTGCCAGGTTCTGGTAGTGAGGGAACTACCTGTGAAGTTAGTGCCCCGACAGGGCTAGGATTTACGTTTATGTTTTCTTTGTGTTATTTCTGACATTGCACAAGAAAGACTGGCGCCGAGCAGCTTGTACTTGCATCCAGTCTGGCGTACTGTTTCCCAGCTGCTGTGTGTGAAAGGAAGGAGTCCTCTACCCAGGAGAGGGACCCCCTAACCTAACTGTGTCACAATATGGTGGAGAATTCGGGCAACCACACACACTGAAGTTGCAGCGAGAGGAAAACTTTCCGTTTAAAAATTAAAGGGACAGACACCCAATTTGTGAGTGTGGAAATAACACTGTGTCCTTGAAGTCCCATAGAGGAGGCGTCAGCCAATGCTCAGAGAGGCAAGGTTCAGCTTCCAACCTACACCCCAGAACAAAATGGAGGAAATTATTAAAGCCTTGCTCCAAGCTACAGGAGCTCAGCAGGAGACGAACAAACTTCAGCAGGAGACGAACCAACTTCAGCAGGAATCTACCAGAGCTCAGCAGGAAGCTACCAGAGCTCAGCAGGAGACTAACAGACTTCAACAGGTCGCCATTGAGGAAACCCGCCAGGCCTTAGCGGAAAACAGCCAGGCCATAAGAGAGGTGGTACAGCACCTGGTCTCCCAGCCCAGAGATGTTAATACTGGTCCTCCCACCACCACTCACTCCGTACGAGCCAGTCACTTCCTCCAAAAGATGACTTCGGGCGATGATGTAGAGGCCTATCTCGCCGCATTTGAAAGAACGGCCGAAAGGGAGAGTTGGCCCCAGGAGCAGTGGGCAAGTCTGGTGGCACCTTTTTTGTCTGGGGAGCCACAAAAAACATATTTCGACTTATGCCTGGCTGATGCCAAGGACTATAAAAAACTAAAACAGGAGATCCTAACTCGCTTGGGAGTCACCACCTTTGTTCGTGCCCAACGGGTCCACCGCTGGGAGTTCCATATGGACAAGCATCCACGTTCCCAGATGCATGACCTTGTCCATCTGTCCTCAAAATGGCTACAGCCCGAGACGCTGATGGGACCACAGATCGTGGAAAGGGTCGTGATGGACCGGTACCTGCGATCATTACCTGCGACTCTGCGCAAGTGGGTGAGCCATGCAGACCCTAAGTCCGCGGACCAGTTGGTCGAGCTGGTGGAGAGGTACGTGGCAGCTGAGGAGCTGATGAGTATGCCCCACCGAGCCCCGATGGCGCACCAGCGAACTCTCACAGACACTGGTAAGACTGTTCCAGTCGAGAAGGGTGCTGGGCGGTGGAATGTACCTAAGACTGAGGGTGTAGAACCTGGAGACAGGCCTGCCAGGCCAGGAAGGTCCTTGCCCCGTAAACGACTAGACATTAATATGATTCAGTGTTTCCGGTGTGGTGACTTCGGCCATATTGCCGCTAATTGTTCACTTACAACTGAACCTATGCAATGTGATACTGCTCATGTCTACTGCAGGGGGTCTTTCTTTGCACAGACAGCCTGTACGGCTGACCGGCAGGCTAAGACTGATAAGCACATGTGTGTACTCACTGTAGATGGCAACCGAGTAGAGGCACTGTTAGACTCTGGTAGCTTGGTGACACTTATAAAAGCTGAGCCGATGAACCCCTTGAGGCATAAGGGGAAAACTGTTGATGTGACCTGCATAGATGGGGATACTCGATATTATGTTACTGCCGAGGTGAACATCGAGACACCATGTGGCTCTGCTATAGTTTCTGTGGGTTTGGTGCCTGGTCTGATGTACGATGCAATATTGGGGAGAGACTTTGCTCTCTTCTGGAAATTGTGGGAAAGCCGTTTTGTTCCAGAAGTGAACAACCCCGGTCCACTTGAGAAGGTTGTCGATATAGTGGAGGAGGGAGTTTCTTCTGAGTCAGAGTTATTCCCTTTTCCTACTATGGTTGGCGAACTAGAGAATGCGGAGCGTGATGGTGGCCCTGCCAACTGATGTGCCTCCCATTGAGGTGGGAAGTGTTGTTGGGCCAGGTGATCGTCTGCCTGATTTAGAGGTCAGAAGAGAGGTCTTTGCCGTGGAGCAGTTGAATGACCCTACTTTGGTAAAAGCCAGGGAGAATGTAAAAATAGTTGATGGTAAACCCGTAGACCCTGATAGTCCTTTGTCCTATCCCCACATGGCAATGTGTCAGGATTTGTTATATCAGGTGACTAAGAAGGGGGAAGATGTTGTGGAACAACTAATAGTTCCCAAAGCCTACAGAAGAACAGTGTTGGATCTGGCCCATGGTCATATAACGGCAGGCCATCTAGGGGTAGAGAAAACCACTGAGCGAATAATGCAGAGGTTTTTCTGGCCCGGGCTTCATAAAGAGGTATCTGACTTTTGCGCATCCTGCTCTGAGTGTCAGTATCATGGTCCCAGACCACGTTTTAAGGGACCACTAGTTCGATTGCCTATTATAGAGGTGCCGATAGTGAGAGAGCACCTGAAACAGGCTCAACAGGCACAGCAGAGGGTATACAACCGCAATGCTCGGTTACGCAGTTTTGCTCCTGGGGACAGAGTGTTAGTGTTGGTTCCCACTGTGGAAAATAAACTTTTGGCTAAATGGCAAGGGCCCTTTGAAATCTTAGAAAGAGTGGGACAGGTCAGTTACAAAGTTTACCAGCCAGGGAAAAGAAAGCTGGAACAGATATACCATATAAATCTGTTAAAGCCCTGGAAAGATAGAACGGTACTGTCGGCCGTCCGAGCCCCTCCAGTAAGTCCAGGGCCCTTAGTTCCCGAAGTGACAGTGGCAAAAATCCTGTCGGCAATTCAACAACGATAGGTCAAGGAGTTTCTGGTTAGAAATAGGGTGCTGTTCTCTGACGTACCTGGGAAAACCTTGGTCGTTAAACATGACATCATCACTGACCCAGGGGTTAAAGTTAATCTAAAGCCCTATAGGTTACCAGAAGCACCAAGAGCATCGGTGTCGAAAGAAATTAAAAATATGCTAGAGTTAGGGGTTATTGAAGTATCACATAGTGAATGGTCAAGTCCCATTGTGTTGATTCCAAAGCCAGACGGGAGTGTGCGTTTCTGCAATGACTTCCGAAAGTTGAACAGTGTTTCAAAATTCGATGCCTACCCGGTGCCACAGTGGAGAATGAGGCGTTGGCCATAAAGTGGGTGTTACAAACTTTTAAATTTTTGGTGGAACACAGGCCAGGGGGCCTGTTGTTTAAAGCAGACGCGTTGTCACGCATTCATTGTTTGGGGGCTTCAGTTGTTCCGCCCCATAGGTCGAAACAAAGGGGGGGATATGTGATAGGATCACTGGTAAAGTGGTCTGTGGCAGGGACATTTATCCCAGATTCCTGTCCTATGTGTTTAAAATCCCCAGGAGAAAGTCTGCAGTGTAGCAGGCTTGAGTCTCGGCTTTTTGAAAAGCCGGTTTGGGACCTGGGGGTTGTGGGTGAGAGGAGAGGGAGGGCTCCACCCACAGCCACTCCAGGTTTTGGTTCTCTTAGCCTGGTAACAGGCTTGTTAGGGTTTCCACCTGAGAGTGGCCAATATAAGCCTAGTGTGTTGAGGGCTGATTGTCCCACCTGGGAGAGCAGACAGGGAGTTTGCTCAGAGACACTTGAAAACCTAACTGTAAGTGTTGTGCTGTGCTTTTGTTGCTGGTGAGGGCATTAGGCCCTGCCAGGTTCTGGTAGTGAGGGAACTACCTGTGAAGTTAGTGCCCCGACAGGGCAAGGATTTACGTTTATGTTTTCTTTGTGTTATTTCTGACATTGCACAATAAAGACTGGCGCCTACCAGCTTGTACTTGCATCCAGTCTGGCGTACTGTTTCCCAGCTGCTGTGTGTGAAAGGAAGGAATCCTCTACCCAGGAGAGGGACCCCCTAACCTAACTGTGTCACAATATATATAAATAAAATATACACACACAAGAGGGCACTCACCAACACCAAGGTTAATTACGCACACACTCACACACACATATATATATATATATATATATATGTGTGTGTGTGTACATATATCTACAGTATATATACATATATACTGTGTATAATTTTATTGATTGGGGCCCCCACAAGTTTGTTGCCCAGGGGCCCCCACAGACCTTAATCCGGCCCTGTCCAGTTGTGAACAGCAATCTTCATGTCTCACCACAGATTCTCAATTGGATTTATCTCTGGGCTTTGACTAGGCCATTCCAACACATTTAAATGTTTCCCTTAAACCACTCGAGTGTTGCTTTAGCAATATGCTTCGGGTCATTTTCCTGCTGGAAGGTGAACCTCCGTCCCAGTCTCAAATCACAGGCAGACTGAAACAGGTTTTGCTCAAGAATATCAGTGTATTTAGCACCATCCATCTTTCCCTCGACTCAAATCAGTTTCCCAGTCCCTGCTGCTGAAAAACATCCCCACAGCATGATGCTGCCACCACCATGTTTCACTGTGGGGATGGTGTTCTTGGGGTGATGGGATGTGTTGGGTTTGCGCCAGACATAGCGTTTTCCTTGGTGGCCGAAAAGTTAAATTTCAGTCTCATCTGACCAGAGCACCTTCCTCCATACATTTGGGGAGTCGCACACATGCCTTTTGGCAAACTCAAATCGTGTCTTCTTATTTTTTTCACTAAGTATTGGCTTTTTTCTGGCCACTCTTCCATAAAGCCCAGCTCTATGGAGTGTACGGCTTATTGTGGTCACATGCACAGATACACCAGTCTCTGCTGTGGAACTCTGCAGCTCCTTCAGGGTTACCTTTGGTCTCTGTGCTGCCTCTTTGATTAATGCCCTCCTTGCTCGGTCTGTGAGTTTTGGTGGGCGGCCCTCTCTTGGCAGATTTGTTGTGGTACCATGTTCTTTCCATTTGATGATGATGGATTTGATGGTGCTTTGGGGGGATCATCAAAGATTTGGATATTTTTTTATAACCCAACCCAGAATTGTACTTCTCAACAACTTTGTCCCTGACTTGTTTGGAGAGCTCCTTGGTCTTTATGGTGCGATGCTTCTTGCTTAGTGGTGTTGCAGCCTCTGGGGTCTTTCAGAAAAGGTGTGTTTATACTGACAGATCATGTGACACTTAGATTTCACACAGTTGGACTTCATTTCACTAATTATGTGACTTCTGAAGGTAATTGGTTGCACCAGAACTTTTGAGGGGCATCATAGCAAAGGGGGTGATTACATATGCACATGCCAATTTTCAGAATTTATTTATAAAGATTATTTTTATATATATTTTTCTCATTTCACTTCACCAAATTAGACTATTTTGTGCAGATCCATCACATAAAATTCAGATTAAAAAAAAAAAAAAAAAATACAGGTTGTAATGTAACAAAAAAGGTAAAAAGCCAATGGGGGTGAATACTTTTGCAAGGCACTGTATATATATAATATATATATATATATATATATCTGTGTGTGTGTGTCGACTATTTTTGTGTCAACCATTTGTTTTTCAACCATTTCAACATGTTGAACTTATAACCCTGTCTACCCTTTGTCAGTCGACCTTTTGTACCTTTCTACCTTTGTTCCTGTTGACCTATTGCATGTCGACTATTTGGTGTTGACCTATTGACTGTCAACCTTTTTATTGTTGATCTTTTATCCAGATTCCATTAAAATTATCTTGCTGGGATTAAGAGCTCATCTAAGCAAAAAGTAAATAGCTTGCAGTTTTCTACTGACTTCAGACCCACCTTGCCTATTGCGCATGCATGGCCGTTAGGTCTGCTTTATTTTTTGAAAACAGAGGGACTACCATGGATATCTCTGATATCTGCTGTGGTACACCCTTGTTAAATAGAATACAGCAACACTGCGAAAATGGATTTGGTTGCAATATTTACCTTAATTTCAAAGCTAATAAATTACATGACTCAATAATGACTGAATCATTTTGATGTATTTATTTTTATGGATGGGATGCAATGAGGGAAGTAAAGGGGATGCACCCATTCTGTGCATCACAGTTGCAGCCTTATGTACAGTAACCCTATTTGGAGACTAGTATGGACATCCTTTATGGTTGTGAAACAGTGTGTCTCTTTCTGGGTGGTGATCAAAGCTAGATTCACATTGAGGTAAACGGCTAACATCAAGGGGTAGAGCATGTAACAAAAGTTAACTGATTTTGACAGTTTTTTTTAAGAAGCAGATCAAAGGGATGTGATTTCTTCCTCTGTTAGAGACCTGTTTTTCTATGCATTAAATTGAGATCTAAGTGGTGCTTAAACTTTTTATTTATTATTTGACAGTTGGAACCTTATTTCTTTGGAGATACAAGTTCAGTGAAAACATATTCTAAAATCCTAATAGAGCATAATGCATATATCATAATCAGATAGCATAAAGCAAATTCTGGGGTCACCTGTATTCATAATGCAGACATCTACTCTAGTCCAAAGCCTTCTCATTAACTTTTACTTTAATGACCCTGGAGAGTTCCTACACCCAATAGCTCTATTTAAAAACTTATAACACCACAATTTGGTGTTTGAAGTGGGATCAAGTTGGGTTCTGTCCTTAAGGACTTTGGTGAGCCAACAAGGACTTGGTTATGCAGTCGTTGGTAGTGCAGCTCAAAGAGCACCTGCAAACACAATAGAGCAAATGGAAAAATGGACAATGTTTGCTTATGCTGTACCAGAGTTAATTGTATATCTTAGCTATTTACTATGTCCAATATTAATAAACTTCACAAAACACAGTACTGACATTAAACAGGTATATAGCCATAGTTTGTGAAGAAATAGAATTAATACATCAAACATAGAGAAGATACAAATATTAACAAAATGCTTCCATTGATCCTCTGTCTCTCAATGCTTGAAGACTCGGAGGGCCTGATTCAAAGGTAGAGGCTTATGCATGCCCGGCTGCTATTTCTTTTGATTCGCTGCTGCTATAATATGCAAATGCTAGTCTCAGCCTACCCCTTCTGTAGTTACGAGTGTCGGACATTACAAGCCCTGAGATGCCCACTTTCAATGTCTATGGACAGTGACAATCCACTGGTATGCTCAAACACTCCACCATTGGTGCACCATTGCAATGACCATCAACATAACGCCCTATAGCTGGTGCAGTGTCTTCTGATGAACTTTCTCTATTCCTGGCCTCTGTGGCTGCAGCTCCATGTTTGAGAATGCAGCCACAGTCACAGACACGCACTTGACACTCTCATAACACACCGATGAGATGGTCTTTCTTTGTGTTCAGGTGAAGCCACCTCCCATGAACTCCCATGGCTGTACTCCGCCAGCTACCATATATTACAAGCAACTCCATTCGCAAAAGAGGACCTTGCACTCATTCAGTAGTACCCATGTGCGGTAGGAATTCCCAGACTTTCCACGCATGCAACAGTACCCATAATCGTTCAAGTGCGCAAACATCAACACTGCGTCCACCTCTAACGCCAATGAGAAATGGTAACTGGGTAGTGTAGGCTTGTAGAATATCCTTTCTAGTTTCATACAGCTCTTCTCTCCATTATGTACAACTCTACCATAACCTCCTGCTGATTTTCATCCTTTTTACATGGAATGCTATGTAATATGGCGGTTATATATAAAATTTTATTTTGGGAAAGTTGGGTGTGAATTTTTACTTACCTTTAATGTACACATTTCATTGAAAAAAATCCAAACTTTATTATTATGCCTGATTGTATATTGTATTTTATAATAAACCAGTTTAACAATTATTAATAAAAACAAAGGCTTCCTTATGGTTACTTTAAGCAATTTCCCATATGTATCAAAAACTAGTCTGAAAGAGTTAATGTCTGTTGCCAGGTGACTACATCAAACTACCGTATTGCTGAAGAGATGCTCAATCACAGAGCACCGCTTGCTCTGTGAAATTTAGAGAATTAAAAAGACTTGCAAACGCTGCCCGCTCCGCACACAAAGCCTCCAGTGTAAAGCCTGAAATTGCTCATCAGCAAAAGAGACCAGACATGATTTGAGATGGTTGTCTTTGAATAAAAGCAATTAGCTCTGAAAGAACATGCAGTTCCCCCGCCTCATGCAGGTAAAACAGATTCAATATCCTCAGGCACACACTTAAACTTGCTCCCAGCTATTAGCTATTGTAAGCTGCGGACACGTAGAGCCTCAGTCGTTCAGACAGAATCAGTCCACTCTGCATGCACACTGAATGCCAACAACACTCAATAAGGAATGTGTACAATCTCTTATTAAATTAACATCTTCATTGCTGGCAGCATCACTGTGCCAGGCTAGAGGTCTTCTATCTCAACCTATTTTATCATTTACATTGATTACTACTATCTGTAGCCCCCCCCTTTTTTTTATTTTTTTTTACTAATACTAATGCTCATTTATAGAAGGCCAACATATTCCACATTGCTGTACGTAAAAAGTTGGGACAACAAGGAAATAGGCAGCTAGGGTGTTTGTCACTTTTCTTCTCCAAGGATGCATTGGCATGGCATGGTCAGCAATCATAGGAGACTTTCTAAAAAGAACTATGCATACCTCCCAACTATCTAGATTTAGGTGGTACAGTCTTCTTTTGGGGGGTGGTCTTAAACTATTGTTGATAGATGTCAGCCAATATGTAATGTTAGTTAGTCTACATGAAGATAACTGAAGCATGAGGATGGTTTATGAACCAACAGGAGCTTGCAGGGTTAAGCAGTACACAGGGAATGCAGTGTGGTATGCACAGGGTTAATGCCACTATACAGGGTGGTATGCAATGACTCATATACATACATACATTACATACATAGATACATACATTCACTGTCCAGGAGAAGAAATCAGCCACCTCTGTTCAGTATTTAGAATAAACAGTTTTATCAAAGCTTTGAGAGAGATAATGTAGAGAGCAGTGCTCGAAGTGGGGCGGTATACGGCGGTATGACATACCGCCACTTCCCGCCGCCACTTAGTTTTGCCACATTACAGTTTGTACCAGCACTGGGATCGCGTATGGGATCCCAGCGCTGGAACAGCAACGGCAGTGCATGGAGATGCGTCCGCTGGGGACATATCTCATCCGGCGGCAGCTCTGGGAGGGATGGAGACTGGAGGTACGCTGCAGTAGGGATGGTGACTGCAGTTAGCACCGACATGATTGGCTCACGGAACACAAGCCAATGAGAAGCTGCCAAGCGGCAGCTTCTCATTGGCTTGCGGCCCTCGAGGGATTTAAAATGCCGCCCTGTCTGCGGAAGCAGCCATCTCTCTCCACTGCACTCGGCTGTAAATCATTCATGAGTGCTACTTCGAGTACTGAGCAGCCGCGTCAGCGTGCAGCTGACAGCAATGTGCCCGATCTTCCCCCATAGTGACCAAGGCAGCAGGGACATTACAAGGCAGGGTGAGTATGTTATGCAGTACACGGGTTACCACTCTGGCCGACACATGCCCAACTGCTATCACATGCTCTTGAGTTGGACCATATAGCATATGAGTCCTTAATATTGACACAATAATTAGTAGGTCAATTAAGTTGTGTAGTGGATGCCACTGATCACTGATGTCACATAGTGCTCTGTGACTTCAGTTTAGGAACAGCCTCCATGCATACTGTGCTGCATCTCTGTAGGGGAAGTTACAGATATGCAAATGGATCTTTGAGACACATTTAAAACCAGAATGGAGAGAGTACCATTGATCCTGTCTGTGTATAAATGTTTTGTGACTGACTTATGATTTTATTTACCACCTATCAGCCTGCTTACTGATTTTCGTTATCACTAATCGATGACCTATTTATTATGGGAGGGGGGTGATTCAAAATTCCATACCCCCACCTCTAAATTCCCACTTCGAGCACTGGTAGAGAGAGATAAAGGAGGAGATTTATCAAAGCTTGGAGAGAGAAAAAGGGGCATATTTATTAACGAATTATAATCTTGAATTAAATGGTGTTCCAACAAATCGGCATCTGTCATTCTTCAAACACATGGAGCTGATTGGTTGGAACACCATTTTAGATTAGTAACAACTAGTGATAGCAAGAATATAACTCGTTATTAAATAAGTACTAACAAATAAGCTCCTAACTGTCATTTTACATGCTAGTTTGTTAGTACTTTATCTCTTTCCATTTTATGTCTCTCCAAGCTTTGATAAATCTCACCCAAAGTAAAAACCAGTCAGCTTTAAACTGTCATCTTACAGGCTGTGTTTGAAAAATGACATTTAGGAGCTGAATGGTTTGTACTTCATTTCTCTCCACTTTATCTCTCATCAAGCTTTGATAAATCTCCCCCAAGGTTTAGGAGTCACACTGATGTCAATACAACTCCAGCACTGTACCATGTAGACAAAGGAAACAGTGCATCAGTGGCATAACTAGGGCAGGGCGGGCGGGGTTCGTGCCCTGGGCGCCGTTATACCGGCGGCACGGGGGGGCGCCGCTGGCCACGGTACCGGCCCGCCCGCCCTAGTTAGCCAGTGTAGCGCTGACCACAGTGAGTGTGGTCAGCGCTACACATTTATACAGGACAGGCCCTAGGCTTCCAGCGCCGGTCCTGTGCTGCACGCCTGAGCCCGTTCCCTCCCCCTGAGCGCTTGCCCAATAGCGCCAGGAGGCGGGCTCAGGCTGTGCATAACACACGCATCGCCGCCAGCGCTGGCGGCGATGCGTGTGTTAAACAGCAGCCAATGAGAGTCAGATAGACTCTCATTGACTGCTGCAGCACCCACTGCAAGAGCCGGACTTCCGTCCGGCTCCTGCAGTGGGTAATGGGACTGACGTCATGACGTCTGTCCCATAATGCTGAGCGCGCCCGCCCGGGCGGGAGCGGCGTCGAGAGCAGGAGCAGGAGCAGAGATTCAGGTAAGTATATTTTTATAGATGTATATATATATATATTTTTTTTTAACCTATCTGCACAATGGGTGGGAGGGGGGTGGCTACTACTGGGGGGACCTCTACTGGGGGAGGGGTGGCTACTACTGGGGGGACCTCTACTGGGGGAGGGGTGGCTACTACTGGGGGGACCTCTACTGGGGGAGGGGTGGCTACTACTGGGGGGACCTCTACTGGGGGAGGGGTGGCTACTACTGGGGGCACCATTGGGAGGACCTACTCTACTGGGGACTACTACTTGGGGGGAACTACCACTGGGGGCATTATAAAAGGGGCCTACTAGAGGCACTGCACTCGGGGGACCACTACTGGGGGAAATAATAGGAAGGGCCACTACAGGGGGCACTGGATAGGGGGGATCACTACAGGGTGCCTGCATAAGGGGACCACTACTGGGAAAACTGCATGGGGGGGCTACTGCTGGGTCACTATATAAGGAGCACTGCATAGGGGGGGACTACTACTGGGGGCACAATATAAAGGGCACTGCATAAGGGGATACTGCTACTGGGCGCACTGCATTGTGGGGACTGCTACTGGGGGCACTGCATAAGGGGGAACACTACGTGGGGCACTGCATTTGGGGGGCCACTACTGGGGGTACTGAGTAAGGGGAACTAATTGGGGGCTGTATAAGCGGGACCACTACTGGGGATACTGTATAAGGGGCACTACTATGGGCCTGCATAAGAGGGATCACAACTGCATACTGGGGGTACTGTATAAGGGGTACTACTGGGGTTAAGGTGCATATGGATAGAAATGTTCAGCGTGAAAATAAAGGGGTGTGTCATGTTGACACGCCCCATTTTTAAGTGACCACGCCCATTTTTCCAAGCGCGCCTTAGGCGCGCGCACATATTGGTATGTTGGTGGGGGGGGGCTCCGTTTTCAAATTTGCCCTGGGCTCCAAATACCCTAGTTACGCCACTGCAGTGCATTGACTGCTCTTCCTGCCAACAGGTCTAGCATTGTCAAAGTGCCAGGGGCATGACAGTGGCCACTGTGATGTGGACATGTCCTCTTTCAGAAATATCCCGCCTCATAATTTTCAGATGTTGTGAGGCATATAAAATGTAATGTAATTACATCACTGCATATCATCTGTATTCTGTGCTAGCATTTAACATTACTGGTGGTGTCACATTTCTGTATTTATAATATGCTACCTTCAACTGATAACTTTTATATCGCTCACCCCACTGAACAAGGAAACTTCCATCAGATGCTTGTTGACAAAGTAAGAAACTACCTCTAATAATAATAATAAATTTTCAAATGTGTACTAAGTTCTTTTATTATAATTTTTATTATCATTGTTATTATAAGAGTTTACTATTGTTATTATTATTATTATTATTATAATTTTAGAGATGAGCGGTACGGTTTTACTCGGTTATGTTCACATTTAAAAATTGCATCATATTGCCTATCTGGCTCTCACGTGTTTTGGATAGCCAATGAGATTAATTAAAACTAATCCGAACCAACCAGAAATTGCGCTAATTTGGCGAACAGAACCGCTCATCTCTAATTATAATTATCATCATTGTAGTGCCTCAAGGCATCATGTCACACTTGGAAGGGAAGGGGTATTAAGTCTCATAAAGTCGCTTCATTGTTTCCTGCTTTTCTTCCCAACAAAGGGCCACGAAAAGCCGAGATCAGCGAAAAGCGCAATGTTTTCGTCTCATTCACCTGTTTTGAAGAAAAGTTTTCATGTGCTTTCACAATGTGCGTCCCCGCTTTTCGCCCTATTCAATTGCTAAACAGGTGAATGCAGCAAATAGCGAAAGCAGCGAAAAGGACAATTTTTTTGGGGGGGGGAATCAGTCTGTACCCCCTAAAAAGCATAACTGTCACAGGGAATCAATATAGAAGTGTATGCATATTTACGTAAGTGGAAAAATTATGGAAAGCAATTTCTTTTGGGAAAAATAATTGCTGTTGTTAAATTGGGGGTACATTAAAATGAGTACTGGTATATTTCTGTGCCTATAAAGTGCAGATAAAAAAAAATACACCTGCTGCAGCCTGAGCCACCTGCAATCCTAAAAACACCTGCCCCATCCATACAGCCCCCCAAAATACCTGTCTGAGTACTTTAGACCCATTTTCCAACACATTTAAAATTTTCTTTTTGGGGGTAAATTAAGATAATTTTTTATTTTTTTTGCCTAAATAGTCATTAGAGGGGGTGTCCAAAGGGTTCTGAACCAAGTCCCCACATTTGTACCCCAAAATATGGATTTTGCACTTCTTTTCTCCTGCCTTTGGGTGGAGAAACTTTTTCTGCAGCATATGAACTATGGAGCCGACCGCAAGCCAATCACACCTCGCGGAACGGCAGCCAATCAGGAGCGGCCGCTGCTGATTGGCTGATCAGGAGCTGCTGCTCCTGATTGGCTGCCATTCCGCAAACCAATCACAGCTCGCGGCCGGCTCCGGTCAATAGTTGAAATGTCACAGCGCTGATGATCTTTCTCCCTGCCTTCCGACGCCCTGTGCATTCCTCGTTGCTGTCAGCCGGGCCCCCTCTCTCTCCGGGCCCGGTACTAGAGTCCCGGCAGTCCCCCCCTGATGGCGGCCCTGACTATGCCACGAAAGCATATGCCCCCTTGCCCTGCTATTGTTTATATACCACTATGCCACCAATGTGTGTCCCCACATGGCCCTGCATTGTTTATACAAAGGTCATAACTTTTGTGCTGATTTATGTACACAGATAAATATTTCTAGATTAAAAATTTTATTAAAATCAACTTAACTCAACTATTAACTAAAAATTCAACCAATTATAAACTAAAAACATTATAGCACAAACAATGATCAACAATAAAATTTTCAAACATTTAAACATTAAACATATATATTTACAGATGTTTCTAATTTTTATTTCCACAGAAATGAACAGCCCTGGAGAACACCAGTTTATAAGTGGATTCCTCGAGCATTATCGCGCTCACGAGTGCCTGTGGAAGGTGAAATCCAAGGACTACAAAAATAAACATCACAGGGCGGTGGCGATAGATGACATGGTCAACTTTTCCCTTCCCTTCCCTTCCATGATGAGGCTTGTCCGGATTGGGTGAGAAGATGCATCCAAAACCTCTGCACAGTTTATGTTAAAGAGTGGCGGAAGGAGCAGGGACGGATGACATCTATAACAGTACACTCTGGTACTACCCTCTTCTTGAATTTCTCCAAGAGGTAGAGCCCCAGAGATCTACAGGCCCGGAAGAAGAGGCTGTACCAGTGGAGAACCCAGAGTATGAGCCGGCATCTACTATGGAAGTGGTAAGTACATACAACTTCATTATTTGATACTGTCCTCCTGCCATGGTACAGCACCCACTCCATTAAAGTAGGCCAGGTGTTGCTCCCTGACCTCTTTTGCCCACACACTCGCTACTGTCTCCCTCACTGTTGGTGTGGCGACAGAGGGCATTTCTAAACCCTCGTGTGTTTGCTCCTGCTCATCAATGGCCATCTCCATTGTCCGCAGTTGTAAAGTATGTTTTTTCCTCAGAAAATTGTGCAGAACACAACAGGCCATGACTACAGAAACAATTTTGTCCACATGAAGGTTTATAGCTGTATGGAGTATCTGGAACCTGCTGCACATTATCCCAAATGCATTTTCAACTATTCTCTGGGCTCTAGATAAGCGATAATTGAAACTGCGTTTCTCTCTGGTCAGTCCCCTTTGTCCATACAGCTTCAATAACTGTTCATGTATAGCAAATGCCTCATCAACCATGAACACATAGTTCAGGCCGTGTTTTGTAACCGCTGAAGATCTCAAATTGAGACAGTTGGTGGATAGTCTGTTATAAAATTCCGTATTTTTGAAGGATCCACCATCTGAAACACGGCCATTTTTTCCCACGTCGACATAAGTAAATTCATAGTTGGCATTGACCACCGCCATCAGCACGATACTGTGAAAGCCCTTGTAGTTAAAATAAAATGAGCCGCTGCAGGCAGGCGGGATAATGTGTATGTGTTTCCCATCAATGGCTCCTCCGCAATTTGGGAAATTCCACCGGCAGTCAAATTCATCACCTATGGTCTGCCAGTCCTCCACCATTGTAGGAAATTAAATAAAGAAAAAATATAAATTAGACTTTACTGTATATTAACATTAATCTCTTTCTACTCCTACAGTCTTTCCCGGCTAACTTGGACCCCTCTATTAGTCCACAAAGTGCACCGGCTACAACTGCTGAGAGTGTTGCAGAGGCACCGCGGCCTCCCCGCCGAGCTAGAAGACAGGCACGCAGGAGTCTTCCAAACCCGGATCCTATTATGCAGCAAGTCAGACAAGCACTCTACAAACCCTCAGACCAGTTCGACAGCTTGGGGTCACACTTTACAAGTACCATCCGGGTGATGGAGGAGGACCAAGAGCTTTATTCTGAAAGAATTATTTACCAGGTCACTATGCAGGGTAAATTAAAGAAGCTGACAGGCGCCTCCACGCTTGACCTACAACCTGTAACCCTGTTGCCTCCACTCCCCCTGCAGGTCCTCTACTCCAGTCGCCTCCATTTCCTTACGCAGCGCCATCCTACCATGGTCGCCCACCACCAACCTACCTGGCCACAGAACGAACGGGGCCATCCCCATCCATTCCTACACCCCCTCCCACTTACAATATGCTCGAGAGGATCTACCCCTCCACATCCACCTCTTTGGAGATTTTACATAGTGCCATGCTGGCTGAGGGGGATGAGAATCCCAAATTTTATCAAATTGGTTGATGCAGAAAAAAGTTTTAGACTCTTTTTCTACTGCATCAGCTATTTTTTTCTCTCCCAATACCTTCTGCATGGTATGGGGTGTGGATGATGTGGATTGGGCAGGGCCACTAAAATGCATGGCGCAAGGGCAGATTGTGGTTTGCCGGGGCCTCAATCTGCACTTGCATCATGTGCTTCTTGGCCTGTTCAATCTGTCATCTGACACACCGCATACCATGCAGCTGGTATTGGGCGACAATAAAATGTCTGATAATATTTATATGTGTGTTCCTGTAAAGGAAAAAGTTATGCTCCAGCGGTATGGGGCGACAAAAAACTGGCTAATATATTGTGTAATAAACAAACCATGTTAGTTTGATTAAACATTGTTTATATTTTACTACGTTGATTACAACATAATTTGTTAATTAACGTAACGTTAATTACAACGTAACATTTGATTGCAAACAGATTACAAAAAAAAATAAAAAATTTAAATTTTACACCAGTAAAAAAAGTGTTGTGTTTTTACTCATCTTAAAATACTGGTACTTCAGGACTTTTACAATTGCATCACAGGTTTCGATTATGATGCACCCCGACGCCTGGGCGGAAATGAGGTTCCCAAACTTCAGGTCTTCGAAAGACAATCACGTAGCTAGATATTGCAGGGTAGCCACCAACCTGTCCTCAGCCAGAATGGCCATCCTCATGCTCGTGTCCTGCGTCTGAATATAGGGAGTCACAAGACACAGCAACTCCTAGAAGGTGGCGTCATCCATCTGCAGATAATTGCAATAATCGTCCGGGTTGTTCTCCCTAATCTCCATCAGCAGGGGCATTTGTAATTGTGAAACGAAGCATCGGATTGTATGATCGTATGAAAAATTGTACACCTTTTGAACACATCGTATATAAAATTTCAAGGGAAATCTTATAATCTTGTACGTTTTTTTATCGCACCATGTATAGGCCGCATAAGATGTTTTCACCAAGGCGAAAATGTCCTAGAATTGAATAGGGTGATACTTCAGAAACAGGCGATAGCAGCTTTTCGCCTCTAACTGAATACGGGCCATAGTCCTAAATCTGTTTCACTCTTCAGGTTGTGGGTCATAGTAGGGTCCACTCTTTACAGATTTGCACCCTGAAGCACCAGTATAACACACGTGCCAATGGTGTGTCCCATAAATTACACAAATGAGCAAATATATATAGTCTACCCTAAAGCATGCTCTAATATTGAAGTATGCAATAGCAAATGTACTACACTATATCAGGCCAAGGAGGGCAGTACAGTCTTAAAGAACTATATGCCAGGAGGATACCTTTTCAAGATGTAGAAACCCAGGTTGTAATCCCTCTGAGGATAATGTGAGGAAAGTTCATTTGGTAGCAAGCTGAAATATCAGTATGTGTACCAACTGGAGCTTCAGCACAAACGAAGACTTATACGGTACCTCAGCAAGTAAAGCTAAGTGTATTGAAAAGGATTCAAGTAGTCTCTTACACAACAGTCACTATTAAAAGGATCCAACTACTTAATTAATTGTGAGGGGAAGCAAGCACCCAGGATTTTTATGCAATTAAACCCTTTTGTTAGGTAAAGATTAATTTGCAAGTTTAGGTTACCAGTTTTGAGGTCATTTTAAGTTAGCCAATGTGGTCATAGTGGGAAGGTTTCGGTTCCTTTAAATAAACTGTCAGATGAGTCATCTTCCATTTTCAAGTTTTGTGATAAACTTGTTTGTTTTATGTATTTTTTATTTTGTTGGAATATATTTTTATTGTATTTTCTCCCATGTAGCTCAGCAGAAAGCAGCGCACCTCAGTGGCCTCTTATGATGCAAGAGTGGTTGAGTGGCACTTCCCCTTTGAGACTGGTGAGTTTTGTCTCTAGATTCCTATATTGCCATTTGAAGAAACATGTTCTGTAATTACCATCATACACAAGAGATACACCATATGTCCCGAGTAAGATTCAAGATATACTTCTTAACAAGATACTTGGCTTATCACATGTGACGTTGAAAGCTTATATACAAGCATCCATCATGAGTATAGTATTAAAGGTACATAATAATTCTTAAGTGTGAACCAGAACAATGACTTCAATGAGTACCACATTACATTATTGAAATTTGTTCTCACCAAAAACTATTTCATATGTAATAAAAAGTTCTACCTCCAGCTACAATGTACTGCAATGGGGACCACATGTGTCCCACATATGCTAACCTCTACCTGGGGTGGTGGGAATGAGAGTACGTCTTTAATGAAGAAAATTATCATTATACCAGCCTTGTATCTTATGGTTGATATATATTGACGATTTGTTAATTATCTGGGAAGGAGAGATACATATTTTTAAAGAATTCCTGGAGAAATTAAACTCTAATGATCTTAACTTGAAGTTAACATTTGAGCCGAGTAAAACAAACATCAATTTTCTGGATGTTTCCCTGACTATTAAGGAAGATGGACATATTTCATCAGACCTTTTCCACAAAGCAACATCCACAAATAGTATTTTACACTGTGGAAGCTCTCATTTTCCTTCAGTTCTGAAAGGCTTACCTAAGGGTGAATTTATGTGCATGAAATGCAACTGCTCAAGAGAAGAAACTTTCCAAATAAGATCGGAAGAATTAAGCAGAAGACTGAGATCTCGTGGATACAGCCATAGAACCATTAAACGAGCACTCAGAGTAACAAAGAATTACACCAGAGATCAACTTTTAGTCCCCAAAAGGAAAAAGAAAGAGAATATACAGCAAAATATCAGATTTGTGGGGACATTCTGTAATGAATGGAGAGCTATCCAAACCATCCTTAATCAACATATAAATATACTACATACAGATCCCGATCTCGCTAAAATTCTTGGAGACAAAATTCAGATGAGTTGGAGGAGATCTAAAAAATTTACAGGACATCTTGGTACATAGCCACCTAAAAGATACAAAAACATCTCTTCTTCTCAGAAAAGGTTCCACGAAATGTGTAAGACATGTTCTACCATGGCAACCACTTATACATACTGTGACAAATTCAACAAAGCCTGGTCCATTAATGAACATATAGATTATAATACATCGGCTGTAATCTATCATCTACAATATACCTGTCATAAAAGTTATATTGGGAAAACCATGAGACCTCTTAAAAAAAGAATATTAGAACACCTGTGAAGCATTAGGAATGCCAAGAGAGACCATCAACTATTCAAATCACTGACCCCAATAGCCCGACACTTTCTAAAGTACCATCAAAGCAATCCCAGAGAACTAACAGCATTCGGCATGAAGAAAATTACTCTCAATATAAGAGGATGGGATATAAATGGAAAGGTCCTAAAACAGGAAACCAGACTAATCTTTTTGATGGATACATTAACACCGAAAGGACTCAATGAAGAAAATAATTACACACCTTTTCTTACATGAATAGGAAACCAATCTTTCTTACATTTTTTAATATCCCATTGATTTGACATTGTCCATACAGTGAATAATAATTTTATTCTGATTAGGTTATCACAATCATCACCGTTTTTTTCACGAAGTTTTACTAATTTTTTTTCTGGTCATGATTTTATTATGTTATTTTTTCACGATTTTGCACTTATCAATCTAAGACAAAGTACAATTAATGCAACCACTTATTTCATATTATTACATTACTATTTATCCACTAATATATATTTAGTAACATTTTCTTCTGTTCTTTTTGACACTTCATTTTCACTATCAATTACTTTACCCACACTAATGTGTAATAAGTCACACCGTACACAATCTATTCCTTTATTATAACTAATTTTCATATTCACTATCAATTACTTATAGACACTATTTTGCACTCATTCACACTAACTCACAATTAGTGTTTATGTCATGATCATATTAGATATATTTGGTACAATTTATATTTAATATTAATGTAAAATTAGTTATTATTATTATGATTAATAATAATTATTTATTATATTTTATCAAAAAGATGCAGTTATATTATTATTGAAACTTTTTTTTTTTTAAGGTAATATGCATTAAAGTTGATTAATGAATGACACTAATTCTGGTAGCATAATATTACTATATATTATAATTATTATATTGAATAACCAGGTCTGCAGGGAGAAAAATTTATATTTCGGTACTGATCTATCATACCTGTGGCTCTCTATATACTTTGCTAGCAGCTGCGGTCACATGACCAAGAAGCTTTATTGAGTTTTATAAATATCACCCACACAGTTTCAAGAACATACTTGAATTCATCTGTATTGTATACTGATACATCACATCATCACTAGCCTTCAACGTAATCTGAATTTCTCATATGTTTACTTATGTTTGATAATAGGTGCTCCTTTAATCTGGGCTAGGGGAGATCATTGTAATAGGCGCTTGATTCTACAATCTGAAATCCCTATTAACACTCAGTTACGAGTGAATAGGGCAGGAACTAAACTCGGGATCACTACTGATTGGCCAGCCATCAATGTCAGACATATGTCTATCATTCAGTCTAATTAATACAGTTATTATGTCATTGCTGGGAAGTGAACCATGTTATTAATATTTTAATGGCTCTTTAATGGCTCTATTTTCTTTTCTGAGCCATAAATTGGTGCCACCTAAACCTCTATTTTGTCTAGTACATTGTAGTTTAACCAGGGCAACTTTAGGTTTATCACCTCGCCATAAAGACGTAGTAAATAGTTTCGCTCAGAGTTTAATATTTTTTTGAGACATAGCTACAGGTAAAATTTGTATTAAATATGACAATTTAGGGAAAATTATACTTTTAAGCAGAGCACTTCGACCCATTATTGAAAATGGAAGGTTTAACCAGTCATCTAGCATTTTAGTTATTTTGGTTAGTAATGGAGTGTAATTAGCAGCATATCATTTGGATGTGGATGATGTAATAAAGATTCCAAGGTATTTAAGACTAACATTAGCCCATACAAATTGTGTACATATCAAAGGTAAAGAAGGAGATTGAGAAGGATGACCCAATGGCAGAAGCTCAGACTTGTGGAAATTAATTTTGTATCCTGAGAAGGATCCAAAACGGGAGATAACATCAATTATTTCAGGAATAGTTAGTTCTGGGTTAGATATGAGTAGCATCATATCATCCGCAAAAATAGCCACTTTGGTTTCCACGGTACCAACCTTGATTCCAGAGAATTCCTGTGTGTCTCTCTCAGAGCTATTACTAAGGGTTCCATTGCCAAAGCAAACGAGCGTGGGGATAATGAGCAGCCTTGCCGTGTGCCTCTACATATGGGGAGTGGTTGAGGTACCCATTATTAGCCACTTGTGTAGTAGGGCCAGTATAAAGCGTGGAGAGTATCTGTATGAAATCCTCCGGGAATCCAAAGTGTTTCAGGGATTCGAATAAGTGATCCCAAATCACCATATCAAAAGCCTTTTCGGCATCAAGTGATAGGAGAACAGATTTGGATGTATACACAACATTAAAGAGCAATTTAATTGTAAATCAACAAATGTGGTATATTGCCTAACATGTTCATGCAATATCAAATATGTAGGCATCACCACTCACAGGCTCAAATTAAGCATTTTGGAACATGCAGGAAATATCAGAAATGCAGAAAGAGACCTAACAAACATGAAACAATTCACTACTGTAGTCAGACATCACTACCATTGACGTCAGGACCCTGAACACAATTGAGAATGTACTGTTTGGAATAAATCAAACTTGGCATAAGGGGTGGTGACTACATGAAGGAGTTATTAAGAAAGGAAAGTGAGTGGACCTACAAATTGTGTACACTTGCACCAGACGGTCTTAATGAACAGATCAATTATACTGTATTTCTCTGACCCGAACAAGTAGAGTTCATATAATAACTCCCAGTTTCTTAGGAAATTATGATCACTCACTTTGGTTATAACATTCATAGAGAATCCCTCCTCATAATGCGATAGTCTCTGTTTTCAGTTTACCACTACAAAGTACTTTTAAAGGACAATTTATCTTTCTGATACTAGGGGGTAAATTTACTAAAGTGAGAGTTTTTAGAAGTGAGTTTCAAAAGTGATGTTGCCCATAGCAACCAATCAGATTCTACTTAACATTTAACTAGCACCTTCTAGAAGATAATAGCTAGAATCTAATTGGTTGCTATGGGCAACATCACTTTTAAAACTCACTTCTAAAAACTCTCACTTTAGTAAATTTACCCCTAGCTCATAGTCTACATCAACTTTCTTCTTATACACTCATGGGCACATACTTTCATATATTTTTCACTATATGTTTCCTGAGCTTCTTTGTATCACTGTTTTACTAGGAGAAACTTTTGTGAAGAGTCTCTCTGTGTCGTTTTTTGAGTGGGTTTTTTTTATTGATTGTTCACCTAATAGTGATTAGTTAGTACACACACCCCTTCCTTTTACGAGATTCACTTTCCTTCACCCTATCTTCTCAGGGTGTCCTACATTTATTTTCACACATATACTTCACATTGTGGTTTACAACTGTTTGAAGATATTATTAATATTATTTAAATATTTTTATCTTTATTATTTCTTAATTTTTTAAATTTTCTTTGACCTTACTTCTACATGTTATTTTTGATTATTCCACTTCACATGTACGTTAGGTGATTACGGTGGTGAATACATGGTAATTTCTTTATTATCTGGAGCCACTGAAGAATCTCTTACACACCACTAATTAAGTGATGTTGGTGATCAATATGTAGGGACTACACAAATATGTTACTGCACTATAGACCACATTCTTGTCTTTTATCTATATTAGTTTATTTCACCATTTTTATAATTATTATTTGTCTTTATTATCTGAGACACATATAGGAACGGAATGGGTATGATATACCGGCGGCCGCATGGCCGGCGGTTCGATTCCAGTCAGCGGCAGCCCGACAGGAGCAGAGTGCGACGCAGCAGAAGCCCGATCGTGGATAGGTAAGTATCCACTAACCTAACCCCCCTAACCCTAACCCTCCTTTGGGGTGCCTAACCCTTACTTCCCCCCCAAGTGCCTAACCCTAACCACCCCCTTCCCCGCTGCCTAAACCTAAGTCCCCCGGGGGGGTGCCTAAACCTAAGTCCCCCCCCGGGGGTGCCTAACCCTAACCCTCCCTCCCCCTAGCCTAACCCTAACCCTTCCGGGAGGGTGCCTAACCCTAAGTCCCCACCGGGGAGCCCTAAACCCAACCCTACCCCCCCCCGCAGCTGTCCGCTCGCGGCGCCCGGCATCACTACGATCGTGATGCCGGGCGCCGGTCTCCAGGCGTCGGAGAAATGCGGGCATCTACATCTAGAGGCCTGGCATTTCACCCTTGCTGGGATAAGACAGTCGGGAAACCGGCTGCCGGTATATAGGCAGTCGGCTTCCCGATTGCTTCCCATAGGAACAATATAGATATGTTACTGTATCACATATTATAATTATCTTTTCTATTTGTATGTATGGATATGAATGTATAACTGCAACAAGTATATGATAAATTGTTTGTCATATGGAAGAAATATGGAGAGTTTAACCACTGAAAGTGAACCTAGATCTGCATAATAAAACATGGGATATAAGAAATATATTCATAATTTCTATAAGAATATAATAATCCCATGCGGTGTAGATCAGGACTTCTAGCACAGAATTGTGCAATATCTGTGTGAGAAGTAAAAGGGAATTTGTCCTTATAGATAACCATCGGTGAATGGATTGGTTCTCTTTTAAATTTTAAACCTTTGCAATACGATGAGATGTTTTTTTTTCTCTCTCTAGACTTACTTGCTTATTGCCGTACTCCGTTCCCCGGTAAGCTTTCCTCGGGACACTTATAACTGCTACACCACATAGACCAGCGGGACGCCATAGGCCTTAAGAGACACATATTTTTTTTCTTCTAATAACTACACGAGGTTGCTTAGAGGCTTCTAGCAACTGATTTTTCCTCAGAAAAGGACCCAGATATTTGTTGGAAGTGGATATATCCAGAATTGTTGATATTGTCATCTGGACACTTAGGATATATATTGTCATCTGGACACTTTGGATATATAAATCTCAAGGAGTTTTGGAAAGTGACGAGTTAGTGAATAACAGACATTTTTTCATATGAACTGCAGATTCATATCACAGCAAAGAACACACTCTTTTCATTTTATTGTTAAGGTGGGTTTGAGACATGGATCTCGGCTCTGTAATTTTACATGATTGACCCTGCAGCTGATGACCGGGTCACAGTACAGGATAGGAGACCAGCTGACCGGAGGGAGGACACCACCGGAGCCCCGATCTCCGGTCCCTGGACTCTGGTAAGTTGTTTTTTTTTACAAATTTTTTCTTTCTTTTTTTTTGCAGTGTATCAGCGTGTGGTCTGTTTAGACCACACAGCTGATCACTGGGGCCGTCTCCGGGCTCTGCTCTGCCTTTTACAGCAGAGCAGGAGTCCGGTAACTAGGGGAAGACCCTAGATAATGCCACCTCCAGGTGGCGTTATTATCACAGGGCTTTCCCCGATATTTTTTTACTATTTATTTTTAGTAACTTTGGCCAGAACACATTTTCCATTACAATTATGGGAAATGCGATCTGATTATTAAAAATAAGTGATACTTAGGGGTTGGAGTAGAATTTTACGAATTCTACTCCAATTGCCCTGTAATAAATATAGGTGATACTAAAATAATGTGAAAAGGGTGTGAAAACACCCCTTTTCAATTTATTATAGTCAAAATAAGGTTAATAAATAGGTGTAGCGCTTTGGTAAACAAATCTATACAAGTACAATTTTAAAGTATTCCACCGTAAACCCGTCAGGACTCGGGGCTTTATTAGGTTTGACTAATTTGACTGCCTTAATTAAATCCTCCAAGGTGATAGGAGCTTCTAGATGATCAGATTGTTCAGAAGAGAGTTGAGGTAATTTTAACTGTTTCCAGAAGGTTTCTTTTTGTAAGTGATCAAATGGGCTGTCTGCATATACAGCAGTATAAAAGGAGTTGAATAGCTTGGAGATTTGTGCGCTGAATGAACCCTAGAACCATCTGGTTTCTGCAGCGTATGAATAATATTTGGAGATCTTGAGCCCCTTAGTAAATTGGATAATAACAGGCCTGTTTTATTTCCCACTTTGTGAAAATGATAATCCTGAGTATATTGAGACCTATCATCATAGTGAGACACCATGGTATCAAACAGTTGCGTATCTAGGGGGGGTCAAGCAGGGCTCGTGCCCTGGGTGCCATCGGACCAGCGTGCGTCATCGGACACTGGTCAGTGTAGTGTGGACTGCACAGAAGTAACCAGTAATCAAAACGCCGACACTGGATAGTACACTCGTACTACCCGGCAGCAGTGTGTTTGTTTTGGCAGCCAGGCAGCCAATGAGAGTCAGACAGAGCACCTTTTATGGTAATTCTTATTGTATTGTTTAATATATGAGACTATTTCTCCTCTCAATACAGCCTTAGAAGTCTGCCAGCAAGTTATTGGGTTTGTTTGGGCATTAACCATATTATTAAATAAGTAAAATTGCCAAGCTGATTCCAAAATGGAACGAAATTTCAATGAGGTAGCTAAATAATTAGGGAACTTCCATTGACAGTAGGGCCCCCTATCAACAGAATTAGATATAGAGACCATGTCAATGCATGATCAGAAATACATATAGTTTCTGTTCCTGCATTTACAACTTTGGGAAACAAGCTACTGGAAAATAGCATATAGTTGATACGAGAGAGAGAACCGTGTGCTGCAGACAGGCATGTGTATTCTCTCTCGACTGGGTGAAGGATACTCCATATATCTAAAAGGTCTAATTGTTGCATAAGAAAAGGGACACAAAATGTAGGAGGTTTAGTAATACGTGTATCAGAGGATTGTCTATCCAGTGCTGAGGAAGATATGATATTAAAATCGCCCCCTACTATCAGTAGTCAGGCGGAGCCTGTAATCTCCTAATCCTCCCACATATCTCTTAATGTATGTGTGATTTTTGCACCAAATCCCATAATTCTGCTGGGTTTCTCACAGCTTTGGAGTTGTGGCAATTGTAGATACTTGCGCAATTGTAGATACTTGCCTCCTGCTGCTGGTAGCTTTGTACACTTTGTCAATCAAGTCCTGGGATGTGTCTTTTCCCCTTAGTAAGCAATGATTCTGGGGCAGATAAGCAATATATGAAGATGTGATCCATAATGGGGAGACACAATAAAAGTTGTTGAAAGCACTATGCGTAAGATCCATGATGGCATAGGGGTAAGCAGTTCTAAGGTAGTCAGGTCAGATAGAAGATGGGGTGAGAAGGTGTTGCAGATAAGGAAGAAGCAATGGGTTAAAGTAGACTTAATAAACCAGTTGGGCAGTGGCACAAATTGTAGGCTGCATGGTAAACTGCAGGCATGGCATCTCTAAGTAGAACTAAGTACAAGGCTGAAGACATTGGTCATCGAGTGTCAGCATCTGTGAGAGGATCCATGGTAAATTTGTTTCAGCACTGAGACCAGAGGGCAATCATTGTTGGAGTCATCTGAATGGTAGGGTGCTCAGCAGGCAGGTAAGGTCTGTGAACTGGCCTGAGCACTGAAGGTCCAAGAAGGACACAACAGCATGTATTTTGCCACATTAAGTATAGGTAAAAATGGGGAAATCTGCCTTTACCCCAAAAAAAGCCAAACTTATATAGGATAACAATATAAAAGTGTACTAGTGGTCATAATAAAAGTATTTGGGGTTATGGCTGTTATACGCATGTTTCGTGGGGTTATGGCTGTTATACGCATGTTTTGTGGGGTTATAGCTGTTACAGTATGTGCATGTTTCTAAAACAGTGAAATAATGTTAGAAAGCAAGTGTTACTAGTCAAAATAATGTTCTACTTAAATTGGGGATGTATTAAAATGCCTATATGTAATTTAAAGTCACTTTTAAAAAACCTTCAAATAGGCCTCTAAAACCCACCAGCATACTTAAAAACAACTGTAACACTCTAACAGCACCCCTGTATACCTGCCCCACATCAATTAACCCATTTACCTGCACTATGTACTTTTTCACCCGCAAAATTATGTAATTATTGGCGAAATTAAGCTACTTAAAAATATTTTTTTTCCTAATTAGTCATTAAGGATGCCAATTATAGGAGTTTTGCACAACTTTTTAATTACTAAGGAGAGTGGTGAAAACTTTTCATGGAAAATGGTGTGGATAATTTGTACCCGCAATCAGTTGCAGCTAATTGGATTGCATGATAAGTACAAATTTGCGCAATAAGCCATTTTTCACAGAAAAGCGGCTTATCGCAGCTTTTTGAAATCCCCCCTTAATCTTATATTCTGTTATTAAACTATGTCTTGAGAATTTGTATAGATTAGGAAATAAGGTATGGGGCAAGTAATTAATAAACAAAACAGATTCATCATCAACTTCCATAGGAGAATCAGAGGGAAGTCTACTGGGGGTCTTTAATCATATTTAGCAACCTAGCTTTGGGTATTTAATTGTGCAAAAGCTTTTTACATCTGTATGTTTTCTGGAGCTACAGGCAAGGCAGAAACCAAATATAATGGAAGCAGAAACTCTGCCCACACCTTTCAATGCACATGAATGTCCACTTCTACTTAAACAGATGTCACCTCCCTGTGGTATTGTAGATTCAGATCAGGACCCTTGGAGTTAGCTTTGTAAATGGGAGAGTAGTGGAAGCTTGAGGCCTTGATAAAACTCCTTTTTATCTAGATCGCTACTAGAAGGATAGGTATGGGTGCATGTGAATGAAAACAACTAATGCAGTCTTTTAGGAGAAACTGGATAGAGTGTTGAGAGCATGACAGGTATATAGTCTCTTGATGATTCTGTGCTCTGCATTGTAATAAACATAGACAGGCAGCAGATGTGACCACAGCAAAGTCCCTGTAGTGCTGCACAGTACTGAGAGTGGGATGTGGATCAATGCACCAGAGTGTAGTGGGATACCTGCTGGAATGGGTGCAAAGTGCAGAATAGTCAAGATGGTAGAAGGTAGAGATGAATGCGGACTGAAAGGATGTGGGATGCGCTCATATAGAGGTAGCTTTAAGGGGTTGATGTACCAAGCAGTGAAAAGAGTGGAGTTGTACACCAGTGGATAAGTTGCCCATAGCAACCATTCAGCTTCTACCTAAATTTTAAAGAATGTACTTGATAATGCTGATTGGTTGCTAATGGCAATGTCCGATTAGTTGCTAACAGCAGTGTCTCCACTGGTCCACTACTTCTTTTTTTTTTTACTGCTTGATACATCAACCCCTGAGTCTGATACAGTATGCACATGAATGCAGAACACTAAAGACTGTGTGAGATGCACATGCACTATGTAAATGAAGAACACTGGAGGCTGAGTTAGATGCACTTTGTAAGTGCAGATCACTGAAGGCTGAGTCAGATGCAAAAACTGGAAAAGGACTGGAGGTCACTGCAGTCAGGAGACTGTTCTCAGAGAGAAGAATTTTGTTCTAGCAATGAGCTGGACACAGGAGATGGTTTAAATAGGCCGCTCCAAGTGCCTATTGGCCGAGCAGGTCATGTCATTGTGGCTGCTGGATTCTGTTTGGCAGATGAAATCATGTGGAGCAATCCAATATGGCAGCACTCATGTTCTGCCACCGCGGGATCTGACAGGATGATTAACACCAGGCACACATGCAGTAGTACCTGTCATGTCTTCAGCATAGGGTTTGTTATGTTGCACTAATTCACATTATCAGCCCCACCTAGTGCTCAGGACAGCAGCAGTTTAAATCTGATCTATTTTGACCTTCTTAGCATTCCATAGCAGTCTAGCAATGCATTCTGGGCTAAAGGAGCTGTAAGCAGCCATTTTCCTTTTCACATGGTCCCAGACAGTCATCATTACATAATCTCAACCTGGTACACCATCCGATGGTGAGTTCTAAGCTTCAACTGTGCCATCATATTGTAGATCTGCTTAGTCAGTAATGCATATTAGCTGTACTATGTGACATTGCAGCCTATACTTTTCATACTGTATGTTCCATGTTGTTTGCATATCCCATGTTATGTATATGTTTGCCTTGCATTCCCATGTACATATAATAATTGCTTTCATTGTTTGTTTACAGTTTTACCACATCACTTGCCATATCATTAGTTATCATCACTTATCATCATCACACCTGCATACACGTGCACATTTGTTTATATGCATCGATCTGTGTACATCCACGCAAGTTCCTCTATCGAATAATAAACTCAGTTCTTCAGATCACATCTGACTGGATTATTGGAAGATAGAGTATTGGTTATGCTGGCTGCTCCAAATTTGTCAGACACTTAGTGTTGGGCAGTACAGTAAAACATCGGGCTCCCAGTGTGTGATGCATATATCTGACTTCGTCAGCAACTTTGTCTGTGAGCAAGTGGGACACATACAGAATCACAGATCTGTTACACTGCCAGCCAGAGCTATCTGCATATGACAGCACAAGAGTTTCTATACAGTGTAACCGTGGCAGCTCAACAATAGGAGTACCGCCATTGACTACACAGGAATTTCACACTGTCAGTGCAGCCACCTGCATATGGCAAGACAACAGTCCCTGCACAGTCAAACAGCCTAACAACAGTCCCAAGACCCTGACTACTCAGAGACCTGCTACAGTGTCAGCTCAGTTATCTGCACATTACAATACAGCAGCCTCTACACAGTCAAGCATTTCCATTCCATCATCATGTCACAGAAAACGACATCTTCATACAAAACGAGGTCCCAAGTCTCTAGTTCCTCCAAATCTTTATCTGTCAGCAATGTTGCCATAATGGCATGCGCAAAAGCGGAAGCTGCAAAAGTGCGGGCCACCTTTGCTGAACAAGAGATGCAATTGAAAATAGAAAAATCACGTCTGTACATGGAGAGGTCACGTCTGGAAGCAGAAAGATCACGTCTGGATGCAGAAAGAGTTATGGAGAAACAACGCCTAGAAGCAAATAGTGAGAAGCTCACTACAGAGAAGGAGGCAGCAGCTGCTATCGCTGAAGCAGCATTCTTAGAATCTGTAGAACTTATTAATATAAGGAAGACCAATGTGCTTGACGCAGAGCTTGGATCGCAGAATTCATTGCAACTCACATCAGAATATGTCAATCAAGCATCCAAAATGAGTGGCAAACCTCAATCAGTACAAAGCATGCATTCGGATTTCATCAGTGAAACAAGCCAAACACACTATGCAGCGCCCCCACTAGTCAACAGTGAACTGCAAACTTGCAAACAAGAGAATTCCAGACACAGGGAACCCATGAGAGACAACTCTCCCCCACACCAGGTGTCTGAATCTGCAAACTACAACAAAGGCACAACTACCCACACACAAAAGTGGTATGATACAAGCTAACAGGAACTATACAATCCTAACAGGTATGACCACGCACCATTTACTCACCATGTTAATGCACAAACAGCATCTCCTAGAGCCAATCAAGACACATTAGACTTTGCCAAGTTTCTTGCTCACCATGAGCTGGTCACAAACGGACTCTCAAAGTTCAATTATCACCCCGAGAGCTTCCAAGCCTGGCAATCCTCTTTCCAAAATATATTCAGAGGGTTAGGCCTTTCACATAGCGAAGAGATAGACCTATTAATGAAATGGCTTGGGAATGAATCTGCTGAACATGCTAGAAGGATAAGAGTAATCAATATTAACCACCCTGAGAATGGCCTTAAAAAGATCTGGGATAGATTAAATGAGTGCTACGGCTCACCAGAGATAATAGAAAGTGCACTATTCAAAAGAATTGATGATATCCCTAGGTTACCTAACAAAAGAATTAAGTGACTTACTAATGGAGCTTCAGTAGCCAAGTGTGAGGGAGACTTACCAGGACTTGCCTTCCTCGACACAGCCAGAGGCATTAACACTATAAAGCAACCTTACAATCTGCAGGAGCAATGGCTCACCCATGGTTCCAAATATAAACAGTGGCACAATGTGTCATTTCCACCATTCTCTGTTTTTGTGGACTTCATGCACCAACAAGCTAAGACCAGGAATGATCCTAGTTTTGCCTTTACACTGACTAGCTCAACCCCTATTCTACCTAACCCCCGCAAAATGTCAGTCGCAGTTCACAAGACTAACGTGCATTATACAGATTCTTCCCACAGGTCTACCTATTCTACTCATCAAAAGAACAAAGATAAAGATCCTGCCAAGGAGTGTCCCCTGCATAGCAAACCGCATCCTCTCCTGAAATGCAGAGCCTTCAGAGAAAAGTCCCTGGATAACCACAAAGCATTCCTAAGAGAAAACGGCATCTTCTACAAGTGCTGCTCTTCTACAGCCCACCTTGCCAAGGATTGTAAGGTTAGTGTTAACTGCATAGAATGTCACAGCACAGAACACAACACAGCTCTACACCTTGGACCTTCCCCATTGACTTTACAACACAGTTATGGTG
The DNA here is from genome assembly GCA_031769625.1 of Taudactylus pleione. Lineage (NCBI taxonomy): Eukaryota > Metazoa > Chordata > Amphibia > Anura > Myobatrachidae > Taudactylus > Taudactylus pleione. The sequence continues at coordinate 4,515,354 of JAUIMM010000370.1, forward strand.
ACACAGAGCATGGCGGGGAGCTCAGTGTGGAGCAAAGAGACACTACTGCAGTCATACCAGAGATAAATTCACAATGTACTGAAGTCTGCAAAGACACTATTCGCAGCAGATCTTGCTCCAAAATCTGTTTAGTCAGAGTCTACCCTAACGGCCAACCAGAGAAAGCCGTTAAACTTTATGCAATCCTAGATGATCAAATTAATATGTCTCTAGCCAGATCAACCTTCTTTGAGACCTTTAATATCAAAGGACCCAGCACTCCATACTCCTTAAGGACTTGTGCAGGGAGTTTCAAGACAATGGGGAGAAGAGCAATCGGCTATCAAGTCGAGTCCTTAGACGGAAAGACATGCCTTCCCTTACCCACTATCACTGAATGCAAAGAGATCCCTGATAATAGGTCTGAAATCCCTACACCAGACGCAGCTATCCATCATGCACATTTGAAACGTATAGCATATCTGATACCGGAACTGGACCCACTAGCCCAGATAATTCTACTCATAGGGAGAGATATCTTACGAGTCCACAAAGTCAGAAGTCAGATTAACAGTCCACACAATGCTCCTTATGCTCAAAGATTAGAACTAGGATGGGTCATAATAGGAGAAGTATGTCTTGGAAAGGTGCATAAACCAGCTACCGTCAACAGCATGCTTACCTGTACTTTAGAAAACAGACGCTCTTCTCTATTTCAACCATGTCACAATCACTTCCTCATAAAGGAACTACCACACTGCACTGTCATAGACTCTCCTAGTGACAACCACATCTGTGACAGCTACCAAGAACATTTGGGGTGCACAGTCTTCCAAAGAACAAAAAGGGATGACCAAGTATCAATGTCCATAGAGGACAATCTATTCCTGGAAATAATGAAAAAGGGACTAGTCAAAGATGATGCCAACAGTTGGGTTGCACCTCGACCCTTTAAAACACATGGATGGCGCCTACCTAACAACAGAGAACAAGTATTTAAATGCTTCTCTTCACTAAAACGCAACTTCTACAGGTCATGCTGAGATAGCTACCATTCTTAAAGACACAGATGAATGTTGGTACTTACCAATGTTTGGAGTATACCACCCAAAGAAACCAGGTCAGATCAGAGTCGTGTTTAATTCCAGTGCCAAATTCGAAGGCATCTCCTTAAATGATGTTCTCCTGACAGGACCAGACCTTAATAACAAACTCCTCGGAGTACTCATACATTTCCGTAAGGACTCTTTTGCCTTCACAGCTGACATTTAACAAATGTTTCATTGCTTCCTCATGAGGGAAAGTGACAGGAATTTCCTAAGATTCCTTTGGTTCAGAGACAACGACCCCTCTAAAGATATTGCAGAGTACCGCATGAGGGTACACATCTTTGGTAACAGCCCTTCCCCTGCAGTTGCCATCTATGGACTCAGACATTCAGCTCAAGAGGGTGAGCTAGAGTATGGTTCTGATGTTAGACAACTTGTGGAAAAAGATTTCTATGTAGATGACTGTTTAAAATCTATGCCAATGGATGAGACAGCAATCAGCCTCCTCAAGAGAGCTCAGGAAATGCTTGCCTGCTCTAATCTCAGGCTTCACAAAATAGCTTCCAACAGCAAAAGAGTCATGGGAGCCTTCCCTTCTCAAGATCATACCAGTGACTTAAGGGATTTAGATTTAGGAACTGAGGGTCTGATTCAGAGCCAGACGATCTCTGACCAGAGCGCTCGCTCTGAATCAGGGCCCTCCTACCTAAAAATGGAGCGGCCTCCTGGCCTCTCGCATAGCTGTGGGTGACCACCCACAGCTTATGGGAGCGGCCAAAAAGATGGTCGCGATGGTCAAGACCATCGCGACCATCGGGCTTGCGATGAGACCCTGCGGAAGGGTCTTGCTGCCGCAAGCCCAGGAGTGCTTTTGGCTCTATCAGAGCCAAAAGCACTTCCACTGACATCACTAGTGATGTCAGTGGGGCCGGCCCCAGACGGTAGGCGTTCCCATGGGAGCGCCTCCCTCTGGGCAGCAACGCCCCTGTCACGCCCACCAAAGGGGGCGTGCTGTCACTCACCACCGACAGCACGCCCCCTTTGGTGCGAGACCCATAGCGACTACTTGGCCATCGATATGCGGGTCTCGCGCATGCGCAAGATGGAGCTCCCTCCGTCGTGCGCATGCACACTAGGGCACCATTGACCCGCTTGTGAGCGCTCAGCGCTCGCGAGCGGGTCTGAATCAGGCCCAGATTCTCCACCAGCTCAACGTAGCCTTGGACTCTTATGGGACTTAAAATCTGACTCCTTTACCTTCCAAGTGAACAGTGAGGAAAGACCCTACACCCGCAGAGGTGTCTTGTCTGTTATAAACAGCTTGTACGACCCCTTGCTGCTCCTGTCACTATCCAAGGTTAAGCCTTGCTCAGGGACCTAACCTGCGAGTCATCTGACAGGGACACGCCACTGTCTCCTCAGAAAAGAGATTTGTGGGAGGAGTGGAAAGTTCTCTGTCCACCTTACCCAACCTTTATATTACACGTTCATATGCTCCTGTGCCATCTACAGAAGTACAAAACCAGAGACTGTGTATTTTCCGATGCTTCAATCCAAGCAATTGCCACTGTTGCATATCTTAAAACTGTGGATATTAGAGGCCAGTGTCATATTGGGTTTGTCAATGGCAGAGCGAAGTTAGCACCACTTCCAAAGCATACCATACCCAGGCTAGAACTTTGTGCTGCAGTGCTAGCTGTGACAACGATCCATACCATGATCTCACATTGTCAACTTGAGCCACACAGATTCCAAAGATTCTCTACTTGGAAATCACTTCTTAGAGCAATTACCTGCCTAACTCATATAGCCTGTTCATTTAAACGTGCCACATTTCTAAGAGTGACTGAATGTATAGGTTGGCATCACTGTCAAAATATTTATGCAACCAAATAATTACAAATTCACTCAAACATCAACAGAGAGGAGAGATACCTCAGTTAGCAAAGTTGTAGATGGACTTCAACCCGCCTCATTCTTCTCATATGGGAGGTACATGGCAAAGGATGATTGACAGAATACGCAGAATCCATGATTCCATGTTCCTACAAGTAGGTACTGCAAGACTTACTCACAAGAGTTTAACAACTTTCATGGCTGAAGTCTCAGCTATCATCAATGCTAGACCTTTGACTTCAGTTTCTAAAGACCCAGGAGATCCGCTTCTACTTACTCCTGCTACTCTTCTTACTCAGAAGACCGGGTCTATCTATGCTCCTTCTGGAGAGTTCACCAACAAAGACTTATTCAAACATAATAGAGGTAAGTTCAAAGCCTAGCAAACACCATTTGGGACAGGTGGAAAAGACAATATATCTCTATCCTGCAGCCAAGGACCAAGTGGCAAGTTGCCAAACCCAATCTAAAACCTGGTGACATTGTGCTTGTCAGAGATTGTCAGTCACAACGTAACGAGTGGCCTTTGAGTATTGTCACCAAGACATTCCCAAGCAAGGATGGAAAAGTTTGTAAGGTCGAGGTCAAGATCTGTAAGCAAGTTGTTTCTCAGACCAGTGTCTGAACTGTTTTTATTGTTACCTACTTAGAGTTTAAATTTGTGGTATCAACGATACCAGACGGGGAGTGTTATGTCTTCAGCATAGGGTTTGTTATGTTGCACTAATTCACATTAGCAGCCCCACCTAGTGCTCAGGACAGCAGCAGTTTAAATCTGATCCATTTTGACCTTCTTAGCATTCCATAGCAGTCTAGCAATGCATTCTGGGCTAAAGGAGCTGTAAGCAGCCATTTTCCTTTTCACATGGTCCCAGACAGTCATCATTACATAATCTCAACCTGGTACACCATCCGATGGTGAGTTCTAAGCTTCAACTGTGCCATTATATTGTAGATCTGCTTAGTCAGTAATGCATATTAGCTGTACTATGTGACATTGCAGCCTGTACTTTTCATATTGTATGTTACATGTTGTTTGCATATCCCATGTTATGTATATGTTTGCCTTGCATTCCCATGTACATATAGTAATTGCTTTCATTGTTTGTTTACAGTTTTACCACATCACTTGCCATATCATTAGTTATCATCACTTATCATCATCACACCTGCACACACGTGCACATTTGTTTATATGCATCGATCTGTGTACATCCACGCAAGTTCCTCTATCGAATAATAAACTCAGTTCTTCAGATCACATCTGACTGGATTATTGGAAGATAGAGTATTGGTTATGCTGGCTGCTCCAAATTTGTCAGACACTTAGTGTGGGGCAGTACAGTACCAGTGCAGGTCTCAGGGATGACAGAAGTAACCAGGGAAGTGACATGACACAGCCATAACCAGACCCCAAAGTGTGACAACAGGCACTCTCATTACTGCTCTCCAAGGTCAGTGTTTGAGATCCCTGCTCTGTAATTCGCTGGAGACAAAGAGTGGCAAAGAGTGATGGTGGTCACTTAGTTTACAAACATCTTAAAAAGACTTGTGTGGCCATCTTGGTTGCAACTCAGCCCAGTATGCTGTCAGTGTGTGGATCTTCATTCTCTATCAGCCATTGGGAATCAAAAGGAGCTATTTACTTACACGCGAGACAGAGGGTACCTGATACAGGAGATTAATTATGTGTGCACTGCAGCATATGTAACATTGTGTACTAGTGTGACTTCTACCTCAAACTTGGCAAGAGCCTATTCTACTATTTTAGACTCAGAAACGTATTTTAGACTCAGAAATGTAAACATAGACAAACTGTATTTCAACTTCTTATTCATTTACCTTAGATATCAGTTTATGAAACGTAGCAGCACTATTGCAGGTGGTACCCCCTTGATATATATGGCAAAACCATATCATTGGTGAAAACACTTATTTTATTCCCCTTTAACAAATATTTCCTAAATGGGAAATAAGGTTAAATATAATTTGCCATGTCTCCACCAACTGCAGGTAACCTGGCCAGCTAATGGAACAATAATATATGTACAAATAGAGAACTACAGCCACAGATCCATTTATGTAATTAAATAACAATGAAAATATATGCTGTAACATACAGTAATTGTGCACTATATACATACCCAACAAGATGCAGAACACTTGTCTGTCGCACACACCTCTATATCAAGATAATATCATGCATCCAAATCGTTTATACAGGTGTGTGAACAGAAATGGCAAAACATTTTTATAAATGTCACACAGGAACACAAGCAAATGTTTCATAAGAATTTTGTTTTAGTAGGAACAGGTTTTCAGAAATGTCACCTGTTTTGCATAATGAAAACTGCTATGAACACAGCACTTTAAATCATTACAACTTCTGCTAGATATCTAACTTGTTGGCTATATCATATCTAGGAGACTATTTATGAAAACTATAAATCCTGTAAAAAAGTTTATTTTTTTGCAGGATTACAGCAGGTATAGATAACAGCACTATTTATTTCTACTGTGATGCTAGAGATACAGGGCTTCACTCCGAGGCAGCCGTACGGTCTACGACCGCACGGCTGCCTCGATGTTTGTCAAGTGCGCATGCGCACGAGGGAGCCGGCTCCTTCGTGCGCATGCGTGAGACCCGCTACGACCGACAGCGCCGGTCATAGTGGGTCTCTTTCCAAAGGGGGGCGAGCTGTCGATGTTGATTGACAGCTCGCCCCGTTTGGAAGGCGGGCCAGGGGGGTGGCAGCCCAAACGGAGGCGTTCCCATGGGAACGCCTGCCGTTTGGGGGAGGCCCCACTGACATCACTAGTGATGTCAGTGGAGAGCTTCCGGCTCTGACAGAGCCAGAAGCTCTCCAGGGATTACGACAAGTGAGACCCTACCCTAGGGTCTTGTCGTAAGCCCCGATGGTCACGATGGTCTATGACCATCGCGACCATCACCCGAACGGTCGTTAGAGCTGTGGGTGTAAACCCACAGCCTAACGACCGAAACAGAGGTGGCCGGTCAGGATGCAAGCGGCCGCCCAGTTTCTGAGCGACCGCTTGCATCCTCCGACCGCCTCTGAATGAGGGCCACAGTATCACCGGCATTCACCAAAATTTCACTCACTACCATCATCCCCATGGCTTTCTATGGGGTCAGAGAAATGGGTTATTTATCAAGATATGAAAAGTTTAGCTTTTTTGGAACTTGTCTCCAATAGCTAACTGAAAAATAATGTGATGACTCGCAACTGTTGGAACAACAGTACGGGATCAAGAATTGCATGAAAGGATCTTTTCAACAGAACTCTTCTGAATAATCTATGAAGAAGATGGGGATCCAGGTGGACTCTGTAACTGTAAATTGGTTCCATAATGAGTGTTCCTGGATGTTGAACGTTTCTTCAGTAATAAAATGTGTTCACTGAAGTCCACCATGGTTGTTACACAATGTTGTTAGATCAGGTATATGATAAATTGAATATCTTTTTCCTCTCCATTTTATGAAAGATATTGTGGACCATATACTGTGTGCTCAAAAAACAAACAAACAAAAAACACAGTAACAATGTGCCCTGCTTGGCTGCTATAAGATATTCATACTCATCCTTACTGCATAAAAGTCAAACCTTGGGCATTCATTTGTAGCAGTATCCATTTGTACCTCCAAGGAATGTTGATAGTCTTATTTAGGTTATGCCAAATTATTACCCATATGGAAATAATTATACTAATATTTAAAAAAAATATAATAAAACATAGTATTTTATTTATTAAATTTTAAAATTAACAATATAAATTAGAATATTTATTTATTAAATTTTAAAATTAACAATATAAATTAGAATAGCAACAAGAAATTGCACAAATTAAAAATGAACTGAGTTATAAAAGCCCAAATAAAATAGAATATACTCATCCAAACAACGCATTTCTCAGACTTCTACAGTATCAGCTTTATCAGGAAACTTATTGATAAACATATGGTCTGGATGAGTGGAGAAGAATCTATTTTATTTTTTTGTATATATTTTGTATACTTTTATACTTCTATAGTTTTTAATTTTGCACATTTTTTGCAATTACATTTTATAGGATGCGGGCAAGTGGGATGATGGTGTTTAGAATACCGTCGACGGAATCCCACCTGCCGGAATCCTGGAGCCGGAATCCCTGAAGGTAAGTAGCAGGGTTAGGGGGTGGATTAGGGTTAGCGGTTAGGCACTAGGGGGAGGATTAGGGTTAGGCACTAGAGGGGAATGGTTAAGTTTAGGGTGCAGGGGGATAGGTCTATAGTGCTCGGGGGGGGATGGATAGGTTTCATCAGCAGGGAGGGTGGGGTAAGGGTAGGAGAAGGCTTAGGATACCTAACCCTTTCAGGATGCTGGCGTCGGAATTTTGACCTCCAGAATCCCGAGCGCCAGCCTCCCGTACACGACCCATATTTTATATTTGAATCTTTACAATATAATACTATTTTTATGACTAAATATATTTACAATTTTTTATATTTTATTATATACTAGCTTGGATTCCCAGCATTGCCTGGGTTGAAGACTGGACCCTGAAGTACACCTGCAGCCTTTATTTTTTTATATTGTCCTAGCCTATAATGCCATTCCATTGATCCTGAAAAGGACCCCACTGTTTGCTAACATGCATGCAAACAGTGGCGTAACTACTGTAGGTGCAAGGGGTGCGGCTACTATTGCGCCTGAGCTGTCTTTGTGGCCCCCACTCCCCCTGTACCCAGTCACTCACACAAGGTGTGTTGTTGAGGGGGGACTTGGGTGTCAGCGGTGTTGATTTGGTGCCGGCCCGCCAGCTGATTACAGCTGGCGCTCCAGCAGACGGACATGGAGAGACAGTGCCACCAGTCACATGGCAATTGCAACTGGCAGCCAATCAGCAGTGGCAGCTCCTCATTGGCTGCTGGTCCGCAAGCTCTGATTGGCTCGTGACCAGCTCCAGATTCAAATTGGGCAGGCGCTGTCTGTCCATGTGTGATGCTGCCTGCTGGTGTGCCAGCTGTAATTAGCTGATGGCCCAGCACTAAATCCACACCTGCTGGCTGCTGATGGCACACAGGGGGAGGTGAGAGGCTGCTGGTGGCACATGGGGAGGTGAGTTTCTGGAGCATAATGTGTAAGGGGCATTACTGTGTGGCATAATGTTATAATGGGCATTACTGTATGGCATAATTTGTAAGGGGCATTACTATTGTGTGGAATAATGTGTTATATGGGGCACTACTACTATGGGGCATAATCTGTAAAGGGCATTAGTGTGTGGTATAATGTGTAAGAGGCATTACTGTGTAGTGTAAGGTGCATTACTGTGTGGCATAATGTATAAGAGGCACTACTACTGTATGGCATAATGTGTATAAGGTGTACTACTGTGTGGCATAACCTGAAAGGGCTCTATGTGGCATAACATGAATGGGCTCTGTGTGGGGGCAAATGTATGTGTTTTTTTTTACCTCTGAGGGGCCATTTTAAGATCTTGCTATGTGGCTCTCAAAGTTATAGTTATGCCCTTGCTTGCAAACACAGAGGACTGACTAATATATATGGTCACTTTAAATATGGCTAACTCTGGATTTAATATGAACTTGCATGAGTCATAAAGTTTGACACTTGCTCAGACTGTAATGTTAAATTGATACTTTTGTAAATTTCACACAGGTTTTTGGCAGACTGCCAATTTCTACTGGAGCCAGCCCCATTTTTAGGGATTGTGTGACAGTGTGTGGCCCTGACAAAGTTCAAACCTAGGCAAATACCTACTCCTGGTCAAAATACATCACCATGCCAAATTTGGTAGAGCTAGGTAAAAACTCTGGCCATGCATAAAGGACAGACAGACACGCTTTCTCCCTTATTATATAGATTTTTTTAAATAATATTGGTATACTTTTTTTTTTAAATAGCTCTTTATCCACATATGGATAATACATTTACCATGACCTAAATTGTACTATTAATATTAATGGGAGATACTGAGAAATGCCGATATAAATGAATATCCAAGGCTTGACTTTTATGCAATCTGAACATGACTTATGTCAATCTTCCCCAGGGTTACAGCATCTTTGGAAAGGGATATTCTGATCCCTCCCCAGCAGGCTGCACGCTCTTCCCCTACTTCCCAGTTTAGGTGGTTGCGCATGAGCATTGATCGCTATCATTTCACTATAGACTCTTCTCTGGAACAGACTCTTATCGAAGCCTAGGTCATGTTATGACTTTCTTGGTAAATAGCTCTGGTAATTCATCTGTTACTCCTGTAAATAGCATCAATAGCAGATGATAGCAAATGGGTACTTTGTGCAAAGATTAATAAATAGAGTCCATAAAGAATCACATTTCACAAGCTCATAACAGAAACAAGCTACTTCATGATAAAAATCAAGGCCACACTTCTGATCCCAGAAACCATAAAGTAAATGTCAGAACAAATACTAGACTGACAGCGACAGAAATTAAAGTAAATGACATTATTATTACCAAATATAACTTGTCATAGTAAATAAAAAAATATGCAGTATATTATCTTAATCTTTTTAATTAACCTACAAAACATTTGAAATTACAACTGTAAAGTAATTCACAATTGCATAGTTTTTGGCAGTTGCTGGCATTCACGTACATAGAGGTGAGGTGACAGAATATAATTTGCAGTCACACTAACACATCACAGAGCTGTCTGGCCACAACAATATGGATCCTCATACTGTTTGGCATATGGCTGAGATTTTTACTGTTTTTCACGAATTTTCCTCCTTGCCATCCTGTCAATGTTCTCAGAACATAGCCTTAATTTGGAAATGTGTGTTTCTTAATATTTTATTTTCTAAGAGCCTCTTTAACCCTACAATACTTTTTGGAAATTCGGAATATCATTTTACCAAAGTAAAGATCATCTCAGTCTTGCAGCTCTCCATTAAGAGCAAGTAATCTCCAAAATGGACTTTAATACATGTACTAGCAATGTAATAATTGAATAAAAAGTCTATTTATATTAAGGGTGTGCACCGGCCACTTTTCGCGTTTTGTGTTTTGGTTTTGGATCTGGATCTTTCTTCGTGTTTTGGATCTGGATTGGTTTTGCCAAAACCACCCTTCCGTGTTTTGGGTTCTGGGTTTTTTGTTTTGGATCTGTATTTTTTTTTTAAAAAGCATAAAAACAGCTAAAATCAAAGAATGTGTTGATTTTTCTGCACCTATGCTATTATTAACCTCAAAAACCTTAATTTCCACTAATTTCCAGTTTATTCTGAACACCTCACACCTCACAATAGTGTTTTTATGTCCAAAAGGTTGCACCGAGGTAGATGGATGACTATGCTAAGCGACACGAGTGGGCGGCACAAACACGTGGCCCATCTAGGAGTGACACTGCAGTGGCAGACAGGGTGGCAGATTGAAAAACTAGGCCCCAAACAGTACATAATGCAAAGAAAAGAAAGAGGTGCAAGATGGAATTGTCCTTGGGCCCTCCCACCCACCCTTATGTTGTATAAACAGGACATGCACACTTTAACAAACCAATCATTTCAGCACCAGGGTCTGCCACACGACTGTGGCTGAAATGATTGGTTCGTTTGGGCCCCCACAAAACAAGCTGGCAATTAATCTGGCCCTGCATAAACTGGCTCTACAGAGGCAAGATGTCATCCTCATCCTCCTCATTCACCGATTCCTCACCCTCTTCAGTGTTGTGTACATCCTCATCCTCTCAGGGTATTAATTCATCCACGCTGGAATCCACCACCACAGGTCCCTCTGTACGTTCTGGAGGCTGGTCTCCCTGGAAAAGTTGATAATTCATTTTTATGAACATCATCTTCTCCACATTTTGTGGAAGCAACCTACGCCTTTTGCTGACAAGGTTCCCAGCTGCACTAAACACTCTTTCGGAGTGCACACTGGAGGGGGGGCAACTCAGGTAAAATAGAGCCAGTTTGTACAGGGGCCTCCAAATTGCCTCTTTTTCCTGCCAGTACATGTACGAACTGTCTGACATGCCTACTTGGATGCTGTCACCGATGTAATCCTTTAACAGACAGACGCACGCTTGTCGCTACTGCTTTGAGGATGCAGGTGTGGCTACAGCCCACACAATTCACAAAGACAGGAAAAAAAAGAAGAATTTTTTTATTGTTTGTGGAGCGCACTTTGAGGGTTACACCACCCTTTAACAGACAGACGCATGCTTGTCGCTGCTGCTTTAAGGATGCAGGTGCGGCTACAGCCCACACATTTCACAAAGACAGAAAAAAAAAGAAGAATATTTTTATTGTTTGTGGAGCACACTTTCAGGGTGTCACCACCCTTTAACAGACAGACGCACGCTTGTCGCTGTTGCTTTAAGGATGCAGGTGCAGCTATAGCCCACACATTTCACAGAGACAGAAAAAAAAAGAAGAATTTTTTTATTGTTTGTGGAGCGCACTTTGAGGGTTACACCACCCTTTAACAGACAGACGCATGCTTGTCGCTGCTGCTTTAAGGATGCAGGTGCGGCTACAGCCCACACATTTCACAAAGACAGAAAAAAAAGAAGAATTTTTTTATTGTTTGTGGAGCGCACTTTGAGGGTTACACCACCCTTTAACAGACAGACGCACGCTTGTCGCTGCTGCTTTGAGGATGCAGGTGGAATCTAGACAGGATTTGGAACCGGGGACACACTACCTCCATCAATTGTCTAAATCCCACTGCACTAATGGCAGATACCGGACGCACGTCTAACACCAACATAGTAGTCAAGGCCTCAGTTATACGTTTTGCTTCAGGATGACTGCTGTCGTATTTCATCCTCATCGCTAGGGACTGTTGGAGGGTCAATTGTTTAGTAAAAGTAGTGGTGTTCCTACTTCCTCTCTGGGATGATGAACAACTCCCAGCAGCAGCAACAGCACTAGGAGGAAGTGGTTCTTGATCTTTCCCTATTTTATTTTTATCGGAGAAAGTTTGGTCCTCCATTTATGTTATATTGATATATACGTGCGGCTAAGGCGCACACAAACACAGAAAATATTTTTTTATTTTTGCTGGAGAGTAGTGCACTTTGGGGGTTACACCACCCTTTAAGAAATAAGCCAGCCGGCTCTTTACTTATGGGACACAGGCGCACGCTTGGCGCTGCTCCTTTGTTGATGCACGTGCAGCCACAGTGCACACAATTCACAAACACAGAAAATATTTTTTTATTTGGTTTGGAGTGTACTTTGGGGGTTACAGCACCCTTTAATGGTCAAGCCAGCCAGCCCTTTACTTATGACACAGGCGCACGTTTGGCACTACTTTGTTGATGCACGTGCGGCTACTGCGCACACAATTCACAAACACAGAAAATATTTTTTTATTTGGTTTGGAGTGTACTTTGGGGGTTACAGCACCCTTTAACGGTCAAGCCAGCCGGCCCTTTACTTATGACACAGGCGTACGCTTGGCACTACTTTGTTGATGCACGTGCGGCTACTGCGCACACAATTCACAAACACAGAAAAAATATTATTTTTTTTAGCACTTGGGGGGAGCACCCCTGATGGACGGAGCACCCCCTGGACAACACTACAGCACCCCTTTAGGACTGGGACACTGCACAGGACTTTGGAGTGGACACAGCCCCTATGGACAACTGACTGCACAACACAGTCCAGCCAGCCCCTATGGACTTTGAAGTAGTGGACACAGCCCCTATGGACAACAGCAGCACAGCGCAGCACAGCACAGCACAACACTACTCTGCACTACACTACACTACACTACACAGCCCAGCCAGCCCTAACTCCCACCCTACCTCTACACTGTCCACAGCCGAGTGAGAAAATGGCGCCGACGCGGGTACCTTATATAGGATTCAAATCCCGCGAGACCCGGAAGGCGGGATGATGATGTTTTGCCTCGATTTCAGATCCGAGTCAGGCGGGAAAAGTCGAGCCTGACTCGTATCGGCCTCGGGTCAGGGGGGCTCGGGGGGGTTCGGATTTCAGAAATCCGAACCCGCTCACCCCTAATTTATATATTAAGTGGAATATTTTTCTCACAATATGGCCTCGTGCTGCACATGCATAGGTCACCCCCGGGAACTGCTTATATATGATGGGTTTCATCTCTATTTAACAAATTTGTTTCTTATATATTATTTTCCATTGTAACTATTAATAATAATATTTTATTTTAATAACTGAAACTGAAATCTAAATGTCTTGGGTGGCAGCAATGATTGGGTGTTCAAAGGTGAGATGTAGTGGCTATGGGTCACAAGCGATAGGCATGTCTCCGGGGTGTGACTTTCCCCCCATCATCATGCAACCATTGATCCCATCGTGATGTGGCCACCTTCCATGTCCCAGTATATTGGTTTGAAATGTTGCAAGGTGTTCAGTGTTAACCTGACATTCAATAGGAGTCCTGTACAGTGTTGGAATGGGCCTCCGCAAGGGCAGATTGATGAGTAGCTTACTCTGATGCCCAGCACTCGGCTCCTCCTCCCCTGCTCTGCCTATAATTCCAGGGTGCCCTGAGGCTCAGGAATGTGGTTAGCTGTGCTGGAGGTTGCAGTGGATGCTGTGATAGAGAGGTAGGCACTGCGGGGGAGCCAGTCAGTAATATAGTGGACATGGGTTCATTTTGTTGTTATTGAGAAGTGAGTGCATAGAGATGCTAGTGAGTTATTTGGGTGTGCAGGGTTTTAGTATAGCATTGTAAGTGAAGCGGCGCCAGAAATTATTATAGGGCAATCACTGTAACAGACTTTTCTACAGTCAGTTCAAGCAATAATTTGAAAGTGTTAGGATACCAGGTGCTACTAAGAAATTATAGGGTGTCATGCATTAATGTGGATGTGACCGACAGTGTGCGGCGTCTGGACCACTTTTAAATATAAGTTATATATTTTCTTTAAATATTCTGAATATGAGATATTATTTATTAATGGGTAAAACAATGTAATTATCAAGTACCTTTCTTTTTTTATAATGAGTGAAAATCATTTCAACAGTACTGCCTTAAATAAAATGCTTTATTTCACAAGTACATTTTTTTAACGCTTCCCTTCTGGATCAATACCTCATAAATACGTTTTCCCATTTGGGATTATCGCTGATGGTAACCACATTAATATATAAGGTAATGTGAAAACAAGCCATTTATACCAGCAGAAACAGCCATTTTCTCCTACAAAAGTGCTTGTAGCCCCTTTGATAGATCAGCCCCTATTTTATATAATTAAACCCACTGGTTTTTTTTTAAAGGATCAACTTCTACTCAAGGTAGGACCAGTGTTGTGGTAACTGCTGGCTGTCAGTTACTGTTTTATTTGTAAAGCACCTCACTCCTAACATGACAACCTGCTACAAAGCAGTGATAGAGAGCATGGAGGACATATTTAGGTAAGAATAAATCATACTTGGTGAATCTTCATTGTATCACCTTAGCGATATGCTGTTGTAAGGTTTAAAAAAAAAGTGGAGATGTCTATGACTTGGTGCCATGAACTTGGTTGGACAAGGTATTTGATATTGTTAATTCATCATCACACAATTGCTCACTCACTATGGACCTCAAAGTAGGCCAACATGTTGCTACCAGAGGACCTACATGCACAAACCCTGAGGACCCATCCCCAGCCTCACTTCATAAAAGAAATTGAAAATATCCAATTATTTGCTGACATTAAGATTACAATTTAGCATACTTACCATTTAAATGTTTTTGTTTATTTATTGGTTCTGTGAAAAAAATGTTAACACAATAAACAATACTGTATATTTTGTAAAAGTATATCAAATGTGGTATACTGGCTTTGTACAATGTTCCACACAATATATTTTAACAGGTAGAATAAACAGATGTTTCTTCCTCTGGTTCCCCCTCCCCCCATCCATTCTACTCATGGGCATCCCTCAGGATTTTGTCCTTGGCCCCCTGTTCTCTGTACACCTCCTCTCTTGGTGAACTCATCAGTTCCTTTGTCCTCCAGTGTCACCTCTATGCTGATGACACTCAACTCTACCTCTCCTGATCTCTCCCTTTCCATACTCTATCAGGTGTCCAGTTTCCTCTCTGCCATCTCCTCCTGGTTGTCTGAGCACCTTCTCTAACTCAACATGGGCAAATCTGAACTCAATGGGCGGTATTCAATTGTTTTATCGTGCCTGATTTCCCGTCTAAAGTGACGGGAGATCACAGGCCGATATTCAATTGATTCAGAATATCGTGCCGGTCACGCCCAAAGAGGTCAGGTTTAGCTGCATAAAATGGCTAAGCCCGACCAAAGTGCTGGGCGCGTTCACGAAAATTTCCATTTGGGTCACTTTTCACGCATTTCAGCTTATCGGCAGGAGCAACAAATGAATAGCTCCGTTTGGCATGAATGGGGGACAGCAAAAACAATTGAATTCCGTCCATTGTCTTCCCTCCACCTACAGTCTCCTCCCCTCCCAATCTCTCTATCACTGTCAACAACACCTCCTCATTCCCTCTCCTTCAGCCCCCACATTCAATCTCTTGTCATATCCTGTCGGCTCCAGCTCTGCAACATCACTCACATCTGACCCTTCCTCTCCCAGGATGCCAGCAAAACCATTGTCCACTCACTGGGCATCTGTCACCTCGACTACTACAACCTTCTCCTGACTGAAATCACATGCTACTGTAACGGAATCACCGTTTAAGACCCCTAGAACCATTCAGACGAGGTCTTCTGCCAATAGCAACCACCCATTGTTCCCATAGAACATGGCACGTTCACTGGTACTTAGGCAGCCCCTGGTCTTATACTCTAGATAGCAGAGGCTTACACGTTTATCCTAAGGCCACATGATATTATGCGACTGATGGATACTGACAAGGTGAGCGTCTTTGAAGATAGACAAAGGTAGCAAGTATGTTGCCTTGAGGGCCGGGATGCGACCTTGAGGGTTGAGGAGCAGCTTTGGCAGCCGAGTTGTAGCTTGAAAGCTTATGTGAGCGCAGAGTCTGAGCTGTGGCCTTGAGAGCCAAAATGCAGCTAATGAGGCGGTGGATATTCAGGCTGAGATCCGGCCTTGAGAGCCGAGATGAGTACAGGCTGTGATGTGGTCTTGCGGGTTGAGGTGCGGCTATGACAGCTGGGATGTGGCTTGAGAGCTGAGGTGGATGCTGGCTGTGATGCGGCCTTGCAGGCCAAGGTGCGGCTATGACAGCTGGGATGCGGCTTGAGAGCCGAGATGGATACAGGTTGTGATGCAGCCTTGCGGGCCGAGGTGCGGCTATGACAGCCGGGATGCGGCTTGAGAGCCGAGATTGTACCAGGCTGTGATGAGGCCTTGCGGGCTCAGGCGCGGCTATGACAGCCAGGATGCTGCTTGAGAGCCGAGATGGTAGGCCGCAGGCACAGCACTCCGTAGATAGCAGTATATCAGAACTCTAGATGGAGGAATGAGAGTTAGGACTGAGATTCCATGGGGTAGAGGCAGAACTGGCACAGACGAGCAGGAACCAGAAGAACACGTACAGAAACGCTATAGCCGGCAAGCCAGCAATGAACCAGCAGTATAAGAAAGGAATTGTATATAAGTATTTACCAGGTGCTGCGCTCAAACTCTATACTAAATTGTGTATAATATTGAATGTAAATGAATATGAGTAGGCAGAATAGTGTTATAGAAATGGTATTTATTGAAAAACTGCAATTGTTAAAATAATAGAATAGAAGTGTACTAGTGTGTCTTGTACACATACGTGAAAAAGTACTGGTGTACCCACACTATCAACTTATCCCCTTCTGGAGTATTAAATTGTTCAATTTTTTCAGCATAAAAAACTGCTGCCAAACTTGCATGGATTGCCAATGTCAATAACGATGAATGGAAAAAATCCTAGGGAAAGAAAAAAAGAAAATAATGGCTTTTGTACAAACTGAATATATGAATAAGTCACATGTGCCGTATAACCACCAGTGTCAACTCACATGTGAGTCTATATAAATGACAAAAAGTCTGGGTGTGAGATATATACAGCGGCGTCCCGCTAATCTCAATTACAGTACCTTGAATAATGTTCTAAGCAAGATGTACCGTTGCCCGGGGTGAGTCTTCTCGCGATCCGGGGACAGCTAGCTTGAGTCGGCAGCGGGGATCACTCTGAGCTGCGGCGCACTGTAACGCATGAGCATGGACACTGCCCCTGTTTCCAGGGACAGGGCCGGGGGCCGTGGACGCTGCCCTAGGCAGAGGATGCTTACCCTGATGGGCTCAGCTGACTGTCCGTCTTCCTACTCCGTTGCGAGCTCGTGCCGGTCTTTTCTTTCTTGCCGGTGGTTGATGTTAGTTGATGCAGTGGTGGGTGGATATAGGTGATTCGGCACAGAGGTGAAGGGTTCTCAGGGTGTCCGAATCCAATGCATTTCGACCTGTTCGGTCTTCCTCTGGGAGCATATAGTCAGTCTGTGTAGTTCACGGATCTTAAATGTAGCTGTCTTCCTTGTAATTGGTTTGTGAAATGACATCATCATGTCCTGATTGGCTTAAATTCCTGTGGTATGTAGACGGCTCGTGTTTACCCAGATTGTTTATAGGTTACTATGGTGATTAGTCAGAAGTCTTGCGCTTGCTTATATTCGTGGATAGTTAATCTCCTCTTTTCCAACAACTCTCAATTAGTGGAGTTCATTAGGTTTAGTGAATGGTAACTTGAAAGCATGAACCGTTTGAGCTGGGGATTAATCTGTTACATATAGTTTATGTCAAAACCATGTCATGAATGTAATTCCCATACAACTACTTCTGTGGTGTTGGATGGGTTAATCCCTGCTAATTCATATCTCTGCTCTGTGTTCAGATTTCTAATACTACCGGTCCTACATTCAAGTGTATTAACTCATTCCTATTGATGTGTACAAAACTATTCATCTGTATTTATTCTAGTTTTGTTTTAAATAATTATCTTTTTAAAAAAATATTTTTTAAAGTGTTTTTAATCATAGATGTTAATGCAGAGAATAGCTCTATCCCACATAGTACATTCAGGGCTTGGCTCATATAATACAATATGAGAATGGAGTGTATACAAAACAAGTTAACATATAAAATATGAATGGGATTGGTATTATTTCTTGAAGAATTGATACATATTGGATTTATTCTTGGTAGGATCAAACCTAATCATATTTTTGTGATATAGAAATTAATTTGTTTGTGGAGAAGGGTACTTAAAATAGTATTCGTATATGTACCAGTATAACGTATTTCCATACAACTGGTGATGCTGAGGTCTTAATGTGGACCAGTTGTGGGGATCCTATGGGTGATAATTCTACCGTCATGATATTATATAAGATTATTGTTTACATATTAAAGATCTGATTTCATTGTCACGATTCAAACCTTTAGGGTGGAATTTTTGTAACTCATACATCCACCCTAGTTCCACTTTGTTTATATGATATTCAAAATCCCCCCCTCTCCAATTGGGTCTTACGGTTTGTAATGCTAAAAAGCTAAGATCTTTTGTATTGCTGTTATGGTAATCATTGAAATGTTTTGATAGGTTGTGACTCTCTAGTTTCTTGTTGATATTCCTGACATGTTCGGCTATCCTAATTTTCAAAGGTCGGGTAGTTCTCCCCACGTACTGCTTTGGACATGTACATTGTAAAAGGTAGATCACAGTTTATCATTGCATGTGAGTGTCTCTTTGATTGTATGTGTCTTTCCTGTTACACATGATGTGAATGTCTTCATGGGTTTTGTACTTATATTGTCAGTGCTTTTGCATCCTGAACATGAATGACAGTGAAAGAGAAACCTTTTTGTACTCCACATAGAGTGGTTTGTAGTGGTTATTTGGGGGGAATGTGATTTCTCACTAATTCAGACTTCAGGTCTGGCGCCTTCCTGTAAGTTATTCTGGGTCAGATATGTGTCCGACCAATAACTCATCCTCTAGAAGTATGTTCCAATATTTTTTAAGAATTTTTTCCAATTGTGTGCTCTGTTTGGAATACTGTGTGATAAACCGGACCTCCTCATTCCGTACTTTATTTTGTTTTGTTTTCGGATCTTTGTAGTTAAGCAAGTCATCTCTATTTTTCTGTTGTACTAATTCTAATGATTCTTGTATTAGAGTACTAGAGTATTTCTTTTCTTGGAATTGCGTAGAGAGTTCTTTACTTTGTTCAAGGAAATCCACTTGTCTAGAACAATTTATTTTTAAACGTAAAAATTGGCCTTTTGGTATTGAATTAAGCCAATTCGGGTGATGCCTACTGGTTGAAAGAATAAAACTATTTACATCTACTGTTTTTTTATGGGTGTTTGTATGTAACTGTTTGTTTTGTATAAAAATGTTAAGGTCCAAGAATACGATGTTAGTCTTACTATAATTGGCTGTGAAAAGCAAATTGTTTGAATTTATGTTGATATTCGCTATGAAGTTGTTGAGGGAATCTTCATCACCTTTCCATATGAATATTACGTCGTCTATGTAACGTTTCCAGAGCACGAGGTTTGCCCCAAGCTCCTGATCTTTCCAGATGTGATGTTCTTCCCACCAACTCATAAAGAGATTGGCGTAGCTTGGGGCAAACCTCGTGCCCATCGCTGTACCAGTAGTCTGTAGAAAAAATTGGTTGTCATTGTAAAAATAATTGTGTTTTAGAATATGCTCGATACTTTGTAGGATGAATTCAAGTTGTTGTTGTGGTAATTCAGAATCTTGTTCTAAATGATCTCGGATACTAGTGATCCCTTGTTCGTGGTTTATGATTGAGTATAAAGATGTCACATCTGTAGTGACTAACCAATAATCATCTTCCCAATTTATTTTTTGCAATATGTTCAGAATCTGTGTGGTGTCCTTAAGGTACGCTTTTTGTTTATGTACATAAGGTTGAAGTATTGAATCTAAATATTCTGACAAGTTGGAGGTTAGTAATCCTATCCCTGAAATTATGGGTCTGCCTGGGGGGTTAGTTGGGTTCTTGTGAATCTTAGGTAAGTAGTAAAAGACCGGAATAATCAGATGATTTGTGGTTATGAAATTATGTTCTGACTTTGCAAGAATGCCAGTTGTTAGACCTTTCTGAATATGTTGGTCCAGCTTCTTTTTGAATGACTCTGTTGGATCATGATTTAATTGTTGGTATGTACAGGTGTCTTTCAATAACCTGATAGCTTCTGTGTGATAGTCATCTTTGTTTAGAATGACTATCCCTCCCCCTTTGTCAGCTGGTTTTATGACAATAGAATGTGTTTCCTGAAGATGTTGTAATGTTTCACGTTCTTTTTTGGTTAGATTATTGGTCCTAGTTTTATGTAAATCCAATCTCGATATGTCTTTCTCTACCATATGTATGAAGGTCTCTATCTGCGATCCTTTAAGATGACTTGGGTAGAAAGATGCTGGTTTCAAATCTGTATGTCTGAAGAGATCTGTATTGATATTGGTTGAGTTTCTAATTTCTGCTGGAGTAGTTGACATATAGTATTTTTTAAGTGTAAGTTTGCATGCAAACCATGTAGATCTAAATATGTATTAAATTTATTGATATTATTGGAGGGGGCAAATTTAAGTCCTTTGTCTAGTAACTTTAGATGGTCGTCTGTAAGTATGGTGGTGCTTAACTTAAATATACCCTGTCCTACTGTGTTTTGTTGGATTATGGTTTTCATTTTATTTGATTTGTTTGATTTTCCACCTCTACATCCTCTTCTAATTTTTCTAATTTTCTTTTTGTCGATTTTGGGGTGTTGTGGTACTGCGTGGGGTCTGGAGGGATCGATATTAATGTGACTTGATCTAAAAAAGGTTCCTGCTCCTGTGATGCACATATTGGAAAAGATCTTCTTGTGTCTCTGTAAGTCACGTTTTCTGTGGATGATGTTGGCAAAGTTAAATTTGTTTTGGGAGCTTGGTTGTTCCCTGGAGATGATGTTTCATAGGTTTCATTGATAGACCAACCTTTGTCTATAGACTGTCTGGCTATTGTGTCATAATCTGGGATATTATCTATTTCATGAATAGAAAATGACTGACTCAGAAGTTCTTCTACACTGTCTGCCGATGAAATTGTTGAGTTATCCAAATTGAAATTTGATCCTGATTTGTTGCGTATTCTATTGTGGGTCTCTGTGTTTGCATGTATTCGTCTCATGTATTCTTGATATGTTAAATTAAGTTTCTTATATATTGGAGTACTCTTGGTATTGGTCAATTTGGACATTTGTTTATTCAGATAATTGTTTCTGTTTATATTTTTTATATTTTTATTTTTATTTTTCTTAATCCCCAGTTTGTCTCTGAGAATTTTTCCTTTCTTTTTTTCTATTGTACCAATTTCCCCTTTTTCTATTTTTTAATGTTAAGTTTGAAAGAGTAATAAACTCTGGATCTAATTTATATGGGTCTAATTGTTGGTCTAGATTGTCAATTTCCACCTTTAGTTCATCTAGTTGTTCCTTATGATGGTCTATTAAGAGCTGTATTAATTTAAATGAACATTCCTTCAAGATATTATCCCATTTGATCATGAATTCTATATCATCATGGTTACAGGTGAGTGTTTTGTTCACATGTAACCCTTTAGGTATGATGTGATTGTCAGTATACCATTTGAGAGTATGTGTATCCCACCATAGACGTGTTTCTTTATCAATCAATTTTTCTAACCTGAGGAAGGAATCACAAAATTTGTTAGTAATCTGTTTTGCATTAATCGTGTTGGATAATGTTGAGAAGGCTTTGGTGGCCCTTTCTTCCCTATTTAATCTGATGTCTAGAAGTCCCATTTACAATTAAATGCTGCTGGACCTTGGTCAGTGGGGTAATACAATATATAGAATATAGATTGATGGTCTAGCGCAACTTACGTACGTGGTAGGAACTTTAAAAGATGGTTTGCTGCTGCTCTGGAGGATGCCTGACCTCATCTAGTAAGAGACAATATATAAGTATTTACCAGGTGCTGCGCACAATCTCTATACTAAATTGTGTATAATATTGAATGTAAATGAATATGAGTAGGCAGAATAGTGTTATAGAAATGGTATTTATTGAAAAACTGCAATTGTTAATTGTTAAAATAATAGAATAGAAGTGTACCAGTGTGTCTTGTACACATACGTGAAAAAGTACTGGTGTACCCACACTATCAACTTATCCACTTCTGGAGTATTAAATTGTTCAATTTTTCAGCATAAAAAACTGCTGCCAAACTTGCATGGATTGCCAATGTCAATAACGATGAATGGAAAAAATCCAAGGGAAAGAAAAAAAGAAAATAATGGGTTTTGTACAAACTGAATATATGAATAATTGAATATGAATTTATTACTCCAGAAGGGGATATGTTGATAGTGTGGGTACACCAGTACTTTTTCACGTATGTGTACAAGACACACTAGTACACTTCTATTCTATTATTTTAACAATTAACAATTGCAGTTTTTCAATAAATACCATTTCTATAACACTATTCTGCCTACTCATATTCATTTACATTCAATATTATACACAATTTAGTATAGAGGTTGTGCGCAGCACCTGGTAAAAACTTATATATTGTCTCTTACTGGATGAGGTCAGGCATCCTCCAGAGCAGCAGCAAACCATCTTTTAAAGTTCCTACCACTTACATAAGTTGTGCTAGACCATCAATCTATATTCTAAGAAAGGAATTGAACCAATGGAGTAACAGGGCAGGTGATTAAAGGTAATCCACAGATAAGGAGGGCACATCATCCAGCATCACGTGCTGTAATCCGGCGTTCCAGTCTCCTAGAAACAGGAGTTGTTGTCCCAATACGGCATGTACGTTGCACAAGAGCAGAAGTCCGGGCATGTGGCTGGCGACACAGAGGAGGAGAGACAACCGGAGCACGTATATGTAACAAGGTGCGCTGGCTTTCTGCCCCTGGACTCCACTCCTCTATTGTTTTTGTTTCTTCAGATGACCTAGACCCATTATCTTCCCCCACGGTTATATCTACAGGTTTCACCTTAAGCTGAATATTTCCATTGCACCACTTAATCAGTGGCTGTGTTGAGATTTGCAGTGTTATTTGTTACTTGTCTACTCCATTGTACTGCACTGTTTTACTCTGTACTGTCTTATTGTTCTGATCTCTACAGCACTGTGGACCACTCATGGTGACCTATCAATAAATAATAATAATAATAATAATAATAATAATAATAATAATAATAACAATTTAAAAAAAAAAAAACTTTTGCCAGTGTAGATATCCATCAAGCACCTAAATTATATGAGGTAACATTACTGTATTTTTAGTTTTGCAATAATAAAACACAAAAGAAACTTAAACATGCCTGTCAGTTGGTAGTCTATTATTTGGGTGGGTTGGTCGTCGGTTTTTGGTCGGTATGCAAACTGATGCTAAGTATATCTGCAGTTTGTTTACTTGTCTATGTAAAATGATCAATAGTTGTACCAGTGTTCTAAAGTCAGTCATTTGGTCAGTTCAGTTTCATCTTAAGTAAATGGGCAGATTGCAAAACCTATGGAAAATCAACCAAAAAAAACAAAACCGACGATTAAATGTACCTCTGAGACTGAGAGGCAAGTACAGTGTGTCAGCACTGGGACCCACAGTTGACATCTATGGAGGCTGCGAGTGTGTAAAAGAGCTGTAAAAGGGAGACATCCCTACTGAGCTGCAGCACTACTGAGAATTGTTTAGACGCTATTAACTGTTTGATAGCTACTGAGAACTGTTACAAAGCTATTAATAGAATACTGAGATTTATTGGCAGATACTGAAACTTGCTGAGAGAAACTGAGATCTGCTATATTTCAAGTATTGTGCAATCCTGACTTGTGAAAGAGACTGAGATTGATTGAATAGCCTGTTATTAATCTTGTTTGAGCTACTAGAGAAACAGTTTAGCAGTGTAAAGAATGATTAAAACTTGTAGATCAAAATTTGCCACTCACATTCACCATTTCAAGTTTGTGACTGCCATTCTTTGATCATGTCTGCCAGTCATGTTTGAAGTTAGCACATGAGGATTGCTGTTCAAGATTCATAATCTCTTTAAAATTAATGCATTTTGATTAAAAACACATTATAAAAAAAGTAATTAATTGGTAATAACTTTTTTTAAATTGAACTGTGAACACTATTGTGTTTGTAGTTCATCATCAGAGGATTCTGTACTGCTTTCTTATTTTTATAGTACCCCCAAAATGAGGCCCTCCTCTACCCACCGTGCAGCCGTATAAACCCTATAACCCTCCTTCACTTTTTTTTAAATCACCTATTTCAATGTTTTATTTATTCACTTTCAGATTTCATTAGTCTATAAAATTCCACTTGTTCCTGTCTCATTTATATCCGAATTAATCATGAGAGCAAGAGAACATTGGTACTGTCTTTATTACCCTGTACGACAGTTCTCTATATGTTAAAAAGCCATTCCAAAAAAAACTATATGGTGTCTCTGATTATTGTGCCTAACAGAGGCATCTCCTACCTTTTTAGTACATGGGGGCTGAACAGCGGGCTGGCTGGCTCCTGTACTCTTCGGCTCCTGCCAGGTGCATTGCGCATGGGCAATGCATCTGTAAGGGCCCACGACCGGCTCATGTGCAGAAGCACCGGCTTCTAGGGGCTGCGTCTGCTGCAACCTCTAGAAGCTGGTAGGGCTGTTGTAATAGCAGGGGAGTGACTTCCCTTTGGAAGTGCTCTCTGCTGTCGCAGTCTCGACTGGCAGTGTCAGGGGTGAAAACACCTACCCCTGGGATTGCCTTTACAGCTATGATTAGCAGGGAGCACTTCCAATGAGAAGTCACTGCCACTGCTAGGCAGTCTCTGTGGGCGGAAAATATTACTGGAGGGTGGGGGGTCTGTCTGCAATAACTTCATCAGTGCATGCTGAGACAGTGGATTTTACCATAAAATAAGGGTGCAGCATTGTGTTCCCCTGAGTCCGGTCTGTACAGTCAAGGTATTTTTAAATTATGCTTTTCTACCTCAGAAGTTTCAGTTTATCCACCTCTGACAGAGGTTGCTACTAACTGAGGGTCTGATTCACAGATGTACACTAACCCAATAACATCTCCCATGTGTTCTTCGCTGAGCATGCACAGGTCCTGCGATATTGCACTGAGTTTCCCCAAGCCTCTGCCTGATTGATTGTGGGTCCCGGGACTGACAAAATAGGCAGGGCCCCACCCCCTTCCTACACAGTGCAGAAAACGTGAATCGGAGGAGAGCGCAGGCTCCAGCCGACAGCAGGTACGGCTAGTACCCCCCAAGGTGATCCCGCTCTGTGCAGCCATACCAGCTGCACACCCCCCCTTACGGATCTGTATATCAATATGCAGAGTTGTACACACTTCAAAGTGCAACTGCATCTGCACATGCAGCATATGTGCCTGGTTTGCTGCTGCTAGGTGCCAATGATATACCTCCAAACAGATATATATATATATATATACTGTAGTTTCATCTAGTCTGTATAGCCTATGTGAGTAAACACAGTTATGTTCTGTTTCTCCAGCCCTGCACTCTGACGTTTCTAGACCTTCTGCCTCACTCTCTGTAGGCCCAGCATATGAATCTTCTTACCCTTCTTCTGTTCCAGGCTGCTGCTCCTTAGACACCGAGGCTCCTCTCTCCTTCAGTGGTGCGTGGTAATGTCATGATGTCACGAGCGCCAGGTAATAAGCTTTATTGTACATCAGCAGAGGGGACGGACAGCAGAACAGACATCTATTTCACAGCGGGCAACCTGCTCCTTTTTCGTTGTGGTCAGGGCAGTAGCAGCGGGTTGGGAGGTGGACCATCCAGGGGCCCCATTCATTTGCAAGGGCAGCAGCAGTGGTGGGCGGGCATAGAATGGGGGGCCCCTTTCACCTTGCAGCAGAAGCCCCTGATGGCAGCCTGAATTTGCAAGTCAGGCTGCAGAAAGCTTCAGCTACCGCAACCTGGCCAAAGGGACAACAATCACTACCAATGGACAAGGTCATAGCGCTTGGAACAATCAGTCCATCTACTGTCCATTGGTCACAATTGTTGTCGCTTTGGCCAGGCGGCGTTAGCTGAAGCTTACTACAGCCTGACTGGGTCCTTGCGGCTTGTTAGGCTGCAGTAAGCTCCAGCTACCGCAGTCTGGCCAAAGGGACAACAATCGTGACCGGTGGACAATCAATGGACTGACTGTACCAATGGTAATCTCAGGCTGCGACCTCGGTCACAGCACTGGGATCACGCATATGCAGCAAAAAAGTGACACCTCCTGTTGCATATGCATTTCAG
Source organism: Taudactylus pleione (assembly GCA_031769625.1). Taxonomy (NCBI): domain Eukaryota; kingdom Metazoa; phylum Chordata; class Amphibia; order Anura; family Myobatrachidae; genus Taudactylus; species Taudactylus pleione. Next base: position 4,541,544 of record JAUIMM010000370.1, read on the forward strand.
ATGGACGGAATTGCATAGCCACTTGTGTGCGGCTCTGCAATTCCATCCATCTATGATTCAGGTCCTGAGTCTGATGGTTGGCTAAACTTAAGGGGGGTATCCACTAGACGATAAAGTTGAACGATTGAACGATAATGACAAAATCGTTCGATAATCGTTCAAACATCGTTTGAACATCGTTTGCAAATCGTGCAGTAATTGTTTCTAACGATGTACGATGCGCGCTCCCGCTGGTCGTTTGATCGTCTCCTCCATCGACTGAACATGCAGGTCAATTTCACTTGATTGCTTACAAATCGTTTACACATCGTTTACACATCGTTTACACATCGTTCATGCTGAACGATCAAACGATGAACCACTGTCTGCCCACTATAGCTGAAAGCTCTCAATTACAAATTAAAACAACATAGTTTATTGTTAGATCTTTTGCAAATCGTTTGCAGATCTTTTGCAAATCGTTTGCAAATCTTTTGCAAATCCTTTGCAAATCTTTTGCAAATCCTTTGCAAATTGTTCAGAGTGGAAGATCATATTTCAAGGGAAACTTCAAGGGAAAATCGTTAAGAGGTTGGACAGGGATAAAATCGTCTAGTGGATGCCCCCCGAACTGTTAATAATTGATCAGCGTATGCTATACATATACTAATCTGCTCAGCAGAATCAGTATGTTTTGCCACCGGCCGCAACCTGGCAGCCCGGCAAGAGTGAAAATGCTGATCGTCAATTAAGGTAAGTATCGCTAACCTTTCTCCCCCTCTAACCCTCCCTTAGGGGTGCCTATACCTAACCTCCCCCCCAAGTGCCTATCCCTAACCCACCTCTAAGTGCCTAAACCTAACCCCCCCTTCCCCACAGCCTAATCCTAAGTCTCCAGGGGAGTGCCTAACCCTAACCTACCCCCAGGGAGTCCATTACCCTAACCCCCCCTCCCCTAGCCTAACCCTCCCGGGGGGCTGCCTAACCCTGAGTCTCCCCCCCGGGAGCTCCTAACCTACCCCCCCCTGCGCAGCTGTCCGTGTCCGGCGCCTGGCTTACCTTTGATCGGGATGCCGGGCGTCGGGCTTCCGGCATAGGTAAAATGACAGGCGTCGGGATCTCGACACCTGTCATTAGACCAGGGCCGGTTCTATGGTTACGCATGGTACGCAGCCACGTAAGGCACCACATAGTGAAGGGCGCCGCGGCCGCGACCATGCAGATTTCAGTGGCTTACCGCGGTGCAGACTCTATCTCTGTGACACAGCTGCACCGCGCATGTAGCGCTGACCGGACGGAGTTCGGTCAGCGCTACACAGTGCCAAACAGAGCCGCCGGAGCCGGCAGCTGTGTGTTTGTTTCAGCAGCTGATGAGAGTCTGTCAGACTCTCATCGGCTGCTGCAGCTCCCACTGTGGGTAATGGGAGAGACGTCGTCATGACGACGTCTCTCCCATAATGCAAAGTGGCCCTGGAGAATGGTCGGGAGTAGCTGATATCGGCGGTAGGAGCAGGAGCGGGGGGTTCAGGTAAGTGTGGTGTTATTACGTGTGTCTCTACTGGGGGGGGCTACAAGGGGGGATTACTACTGGGGGCACTTGAAGGGAGGATTACTACTGGGGGCACTTGAAGGGGGGATTACTGCTGGGGGCACTTGAAGGGGGGATTACTACTGGGAGCACTTAAAGGGGGGATTACTACTGGGGGTGCTTGAAGGGGGGATTACTACTGGGGGCACTTGAAGGGAGGATTACTACTGGGGGCACTTGAAGGGGGGATTACTACAGGGGGTACTTGAAGGGGGGATTACTACTGGGGGAACTTGAAGGGGGGATTACTACTGGGGGTAATTGAAGGGGGGATTACTACTGGGGGCACTAGAAGGGGGGATTACTACAGGGGGTACTTGAAGGGGGGATTACTACTGGGGGCACTTGAAGGGGGGATTACTACTGGGGGTACTTGAAGGGGGGATTACTACTGGGGGCACTAGAAGGGGGGATTACTACTGGGGGCACTAGAAGGGGGAACTACTACTGGGGGAACTTGAAGGGGGGATTACTATTGGGGGCACCAAAAAACCGACTCGCTTACCAAAAAATTTGGGCTAGGGCCGGCCCTGCATTAGACCCTTGCTGGGATTAGACAGTCGGGATGCCGATGGTCGGCATTCAGACCATCGGCATCCCGACTGCATACCTGCTCAGCACATGCTTGCTAACACTTATTCATTGACCAGTGACTTTAATATCCTCAGCTGCATTCTTATTAGTGATTCATATACAATAAAGGAGCTTTGTATAGTACATACTGTATAAAATCACAACAAATATAATGCAATAAATATTAATCCATTTTATATCTATATATTTTATTGTTAATTATTTATTAACTGGTTATTCATCTGTCTGCATTGTTATACTATTTGTCTTCCTGAATTTTATATATTTTGCATTATGGGCCTGATTCAGAGCCGTTCGCTATTTGTGGTCGTTCGTTCAAAAACAAGGGGTGGCTATTCAAATGATCCGTTCGCAAATTGCAGTCTGTTCCCACCTCTAAGTCTGAACGACCAAGCAAAACATACGCTCGTTTTTTTGATAAAAACGCCCCCTGGCCGCACGCACCATACGTCATGTCCGCTATTTATTAGATTAATCGAGTACATCGTACAGCGTATGAACTGCTCGCTATTCTTGTGGTTGGTGTTTTCAACCGCTATTTTGCGAGCAGTTCTGAGTTAAAAAAAACCAAGTGACGTGGGCAATGACGCTGCTGTATTAATTATGCACTCCCTTAAAACGCCCGTTTTGACCTTTAAGCACGCCTGCGTTCGGATCTCCACTCCCCGTTTTCAAGCACCTTCCCCTGTTACCACCCACATACACCTCATTCTGTCACTCAAAATAGCAGGCCCTCGCTATATTGCGTACCAACGATTTTCGGTCGCACTGACTGGTTCGCGCATGCGTACTAAAAACCGTACGCATGCGCAGATGTGCGAACATCGCTCGGAACGAGCGTACTGCCGCTAGCGAGTGGCTCTGAATGAGGGCCTATATGTGTTGTGATTGTATATGTATTTTAATATGATGTGAGCATGCGGCTATGGGGGTAGCGAGTATGTGAAGCTACGGGGGCAGTGTGTGTGTGTTTGTGGCTATGGCGGCAGTAAGTGTGTGAGGCTACAGGGGCATTGTGTGTATGTTTGAGGCTATGGCGGTAGTGAGTATGGAAAGGCGGACGCCAAAGGAAATTTTCGATCTGGGCTCTAGTTTGTCTAGTATTGACCCTGCTGCCATACCACTGTCAATAGTACACACATAAAGTATTCCAACACAACTTACTTGAGACTCCTTAGACCACTGGCTGAGAGATCCACTTAGATCACAGCGAATCAGCAAGGAAAACAAATTATTTATATCTCTTTCTACATGACACTTGCAGCTGATTTTAGTTTCCTGTCTTAATTAAACATGATATGGTTTGAAAAAGGGTCTGGCTATTGTGGCAGTATCACCAGAGGTGGCACTGGTGAGCAGCAGATTCTGTATGAGGCAGGGGAGATCTGCCCACACAGATTAGAAAAGCATTGTGGGAAGATGCCTAATTGCTGCCTTGTGGATAGAGCTCAGGTGTGGGCTGATGAGAAGGCAGACCAGTCAGAGAGCCCAGTGAAGCTGAGCGAGCCATTGGGGGCCAGGAGGCCTGTGTCTGGACCTTGCAGGAGGCAAGGGGGGACCACAAACTCTCAGACTGTGTGACATTAAAGCAGTGAAGCTGCAGGCTGAGGAAGCCAGGGCCTATATCTGTATGATACAGGGAAGGCCACCAGGACTGACTGTATTTGTGTAGCTGTGGCAGCCAAGCCAATCCAGGCTGGAGCCAGCGATAGACCTGCAAGAAGCAGGCAGAGACTTTGTTGGCAGACTAGCTGCACCACATTAGAGAGGGCTCAAGAAGTGAGTTAGACGCCCTAAACAGGGTCTAGGTTGTTTATTGTTTTCTGGTCCTTTGTGTTGTACCTGTTTTCCCTGCTGGAAGTAAAGCACCACCTCATTGGTTTTACTTGAAAGCTGTGTGTGGATCCTCATTAAGCACCTAAACACTGTACCAACCCACCCTCTGCCGAGCTAATTACCCCCTAGATATCACACTATCCACAATTGGGAACATCTGGTGCTATACCATTTTACAACTTTTCATATCCCATGTAAACAGTAAACAGCCAGATATTTATCACAAATGGCATACATACAGTACATTACACCATATACAGTAATGGTAAATAGATAGCCTGCACACATCTTTATGAGCCTACAAGGTGGTCCTCTATGAAAAGTATTAATAGATACTGAAACTCCTTTAAATATATATATATTCTCAGTCCTTCATTTTCATCAATGCAACATAGCATTTGGATACAGTTCTAGAATGTTTTAGAAGAAATACCTGTTTGTAATTCTATGGAGCAAAATATAGCACTTTGCTTAGATACATATGCCACCTTGTGGAGACCCATAGCTATGTCAAGTTAATACATACACAGTATTAGGCAACTCAGTTTACATTTACTTATTTCTGCTTATAGTTATTTTAATATTTATTTATTTATTTTTTAAATTAACATTGCTGACCACTCTGTACACAAGGAAATGGGGGGCAGGTAAAGCAAATGAGTGGTCAAGAGGAAATATGGTGTGCTAAAGGGGGCATTAAATGGAAAAGTACTTTCCGAAATATATCCAACTAATAGGTAGCAGCCTGTACTCTCATTGGTTACAGGTTTAAAGATTTTTTTATATAGTGGATTTGGGTTTAGGAGAAAACTAGTGGTAATTGCAACATTAATGATGTAGTCAACAACAGAGCAGATTATTTTATATTATAGTTGGACCAGTGGGATGAGTTGCCAAGCCATCTGTGAGAAATGGCTCCAAATGTGTCACAGAGTGGGATCATTTCAGCTGGTTGTTCTTTATGCCCATAGTGGAATGCAGGGCCATGACTAGGGGTGGGTGACCTGTGCCGTCACACAGGATGCAGGGCCCTGGGGGTGGCACTGCTGCTGCCCCACAGCACCTGCATGTGGCTTGGAGGCAGCGGAACGGCAACCTGCAGCCAGTAGCGCTACTGCAGAACTGCCCAGATGGTTTGCCCAATGGTTTGCATACATCCCCGATGGTGGGGGCGGTGCATGACCCGTTTTGCGCATGTGTAGAACGTTTCTTGCAAGCTCACACACAGTGCCCCCAAGCCACAGCATGATTGACATGCTGCTGCTCTTTGGGTGCGGGGCGGGGACAGGGCAGTGCTGCCTCCATTTCCTGTAAACGGGGGACATCGGCCTTGTTTTCTTGGAGTGCAGAGGCCGTGTAGGGTACTTAGAGGGAACAGGTAAGCTGTAAATCATCAATGAAAATTGTATTCAAATAGTAGCACTGTCTATTGTATATTGTAATATCCACACTTCCACTTTTCTAATTGTGAATGTGTGAAAAATTCTTCATGTGTGCTACAAGTTATTTTTCATCAGCTATTACCAGCATCCTAAGATAATACACAACACTGCAGACAATAAAAATAAAATGTGTTGTATGCATGTATACATACAATATAACACAGGTATGTAAAAATATTTCTAGTTTTTTGTTGTTGCAGAATTGTTCCACAAACTTGCATTTCTCCCAAAATATAAATTGAGCAAAAAGAGACATTTAAGATATGCTCTTAAAACACCCGTTTTAAAGGAAAAGTTCAACAAAATGAAAAAAATTTATTCAAACCATCTCCTGTGTTATAAAATTCCCCTCACCCTGGTTTCTTGAGTGTGTGTGCGCAGTTTCACTCAGCAGTAGTTCAGTGACCGCGTCATCTTTAGCTGTATAACTCAAGTGGCTGACAGTGGCAATTGCCTCTTGGGGGTATATTTACTGAAGTGCGGGTTATTAGAAGTGGAGATGTTGCCCATAGCAACTAAATATTATTCTAGCAATTATCTTCTAGAAGGTGCAAGATAAATGTTAAGTAGAATCTGATGCTATGGGCAACATCTCCACTTCTAAAATCCAGCACCTTAGTAAATATACCCCTTGAAGTCTGTAGACTAGAGGAGAGACTTGCAGGATTCCTATTGTGAGCATATGCTTGTGCAGCTGTAAAGGTGAAGATAGAGTAGTCTGTCTGTGAGTAAATTGATTCTCTGCCAGACTTTTGAATTAAGTTTACTGGTCTTTTAATGCTTAAACATTATTTATATCAAACAGACAGAGTTAGCACTACCATTATGTTGGAGGTTTCCTTGGCCGCCAATGATTAGGGCAAGCTTAAAACACTGAAGGCATTACATACTGTCACTAAGGCCAGTGCAAGGTTTCTAGGCGCCCTAGGCAAAGCTACACAATACCGCCCCTTCTCCCACAATACCCTCCGCGCAACCATTCACATACACTGCACAACCACTTCTGTCAGTGACTAGGCCTCCTAGCCGTACTGAGTCACAAGTCAGGCTTGTGGCTGCGAAAAGATGCGCATGTGCACTAAAAAATGCAATTTGCAGACAAAAAAAGCAGCAAATTCCATTTTACATTGATTTTTTTTAATTATTTTTTTTTTTCACTTATTCTGTCTCTATATCCTATTTAATATTATTGATGAATATTTTTGATTAAATATTTATTATTTTTATCAAGCCATATGATATTTAAATTGACTATTGGTATTCAATTTATAGCGCTGTACATCCCTCTATTATTTGTATACAATTTTTGGAGGCTGACCCCTCTGTTTTACCACTGTTTAACTTCTCTCCTGACAGCACCAATCAGATCACATCAACATTTTTTATGTGAAAAAAAAACACCTTTATTTAAAACCTTACATGCAAGTGATAATTTCCTTCTTTTTTAAATAAATATTTTTTTAAATAATAAAAGTTTTCAATTTAATTGTATTATACATATACAAGGGTGGTTTTTACATAAAAGCTACAGTATCAAGCCAGTGATACTGTACCAGGGGTAAATTTACTGTGCAGTGCCTTTCAAAGCCACCAAGTCTTCAGCGGTTTTGGTCACTAAATTGAAGTGGGCAATAATAACATGTGGTTTTGGATTTAATATTATTGCCTTTTTAAATTTAGCAACCAAAATAGCTTATAACATGGCAAAGGCTAAGTACAATATCGGGCAAGGTCCCCTTATTTTCAACCACAAAAGTAGCCCCTGTGAGATTTATAAAGTTCAGATGTCGTTGACCCATAGTAGCCAATAGGCTACTGCACCGAATATTTTTCGTAGAGAGATCCCTCTGTCTGCTCATTGGGTCCGAACCTGAAAGCAAAGTGATAGCGGTAGCTATCACTTTGCTTCTAGCCATTTCGCCAGGACAGAGCTTTTTCAGAAATGCGATTAATGACAAATTTGCCTCTATGTATGACTTCACTCTTAACAGTCTCCAATTATCCACCTATGTAGAAGACAGTCAGCAGGGCATTGGCACTCAATCCCTGTGTGACGAGGGGGAAGCCCACTTGTGCGTAGTAAACAACACAGGGTTAGTGGTGCATGTAGGTCCCCAGGGCCCAGGATTAACAACATTGTGTTATGGTTGCAAAACACACTCACATAAACACACATACTGAAAAATATCAATATTTCATTCATCTAAACCAATTTTCATGTAGATGCAAACATCGGAATGACACTGTACACACTTTTCTGCCCACTGAACTTCTGTATATAGACAAATAAATGCATCACAATGATAACAACATTGAAAGACACACATTAGTAGTTCCAGGCCAGCAGGAGTGATGTGGAGACTGTATCACTATAGATGCAGGGATCTACATGTGCTCAATTCCCTCCACTGTTTTCATCCCTACCTGCTCCCCACATGTCTGTTTGGGAGCAATCAGCCCTCACTCATAGGGAGGGATGCATGATGCATCGCACTCGCCATGCGATGCATTCCGACAAGTCATCCCATGCATGCCGGCATTGGTACCACCAGTATATATGATGATCCCCGCATTGTGGTCCTTTGTGAAGGAGGCACTTCCCGGTCTATGACCCAGAAGCCCCTCTGGTGTCCTTCTGTACATGCGCAGAAGGACGCACGCATCAATGGGGGTGCTGGGAATAATCCAATTGGATCCTTCTATCAGCACTCAGCGGAGAGAAGCCCATAGACTTCTATGGGTAACACCATCAGGAAGATGGGGTTAGCCACTGCAACCAAGCCCCAGAGTGCATCGCATTCCAGGGCTTGGTGCATATGAGAAATGCGGTCAAACCCGCATTTTCGGGGTTTGACTGCATTTTTTCCCTTGATGCATCCCACCCATAGTCTCAGTCTCCTCCAACAACAGGGAGGAGGGTAGGGAGCAATAAGGGGCTCAGATGTGTTAGTAAATTATGGCAGGTGCTCCACTCTTTGTGTAAGCTAATATCTGACAGGGGCACAGCACTTACCACCAGTACCAGCACAAGCCCAGACTTCATCTCACTCACACAGCATGCAGGGTGTAGTTGCCAGCACAGACCGCTTCTCATCTCATCTGGAAGATGGAGCTTCTCTGAGCCTGGCTGGGATGGAAGGGGAGGAGGAGATATCTAAGAAGAGTCCAAGGGACAGACCCTAAGCCAGGGGCAGGCTGCACTTCACACACATTGATTTTAGCAGTTTAGCACAGGACATGTCACACATGTCTGTGCTGCTGCTGTGGCCAGCCCAGAAAGCAAAGAGCCAGCTGCAGCCAGAATTATGTAGATGAAGGATGTCAGAGTATCTTTCAGAGACTGACATCCTTTATTTTAGTGTGAGACTGACAAAATGGCACCTTCTAGTGGCCAGTGCCCTAGGCAGCTGCCTAAATACACAAATCCCTTCACTCACCCACTGCATTTGTTGATTATTTTCTTCAAACACATGTTGTCACATTGAAATCCTACATTAGAGACTCTACTCACTTTTTGAACCTCATTAAAGATTTAAAATGGAAAGCAAGTTTTATATTTATGACATGTGATGTTGAATCCTTGTATTCCAATATACCTCACCTACAAGGGATCTCAGCTCTTGAGACCTTTTTGACTTTTTATAAGTCTCTAAGCAAGAAGAGATGTCATTTTGTTTTGGATTCAGTGGGTTTTATTTTATCTCACAATTATTTCACTTTTGATGGCAAATTTTATTTACAAATTATGGGTACCACCATGGACACCAGGTTCGCCCCAAGTTTTGCCAACCTATATATTGGCCTTCTGAAAGAACTACTGATATGGAATGGTCCATTTTGGGTGAACCTGGTGCTCTATGGTCAGTACATTGACTATATGTTTTTTGTTTGGGGTGGTAATACACAATCTGCTTCTTTGTTTTTGGATTATTTTATTTTGGCCCCTTAAAAAGTGGGAGGCACATATAGAAACCATTGTAATTCCTACACCATTCACCTGATTTGGATGTAATTACCCTCAAATTAAATCTGAAAGTCTGCAGTTAAAGCACATCTTGTTTGTTTCATTTCAAAGCCATTGTGGTGGTGAATAGAGGCCAAAATATGAAAATTCTGTCAATATCCCAATATTTATGCACCTGACTGTATGTTATCACCTGCATTTGTGGCATCCAATATGTCAGAAGGACCACCCGTATGCTTCACACACGACTCTTGGAACATAGAAGAAATTTACTAAAGGGAGTAAATACACATAGTCTCTCCTAACATGTTAAAACTAAACATATGGGTGATATAATTGTTTTAAAATTCAAGGCATAGGACATATTAGTAAGACTCCTAGAGGTGGAGACTGCTTTAATCTGCTCTGCAAGTGCAAAGCCTCTTGGATATATTCTTTGGATACCTTGTTTCCGAATGGTCTTAATGACTCCATAGAGATGAATAATATCTAGAAGACTATTCAATCTCTCTTAGTTATATATCTGCTAGATGTACCTTAATTGTATAAGTTTATTGCCTAATTAGGTTTTAGGATCACAATTCTACCATTATTTTTTCCAACATAGATGGCAGTATCAATATGTTACATTATTGTTTTCTGCTATGCTCTATATGTAATTTTCTTTTGGATTTAAAATAGTTAGATATTATAGATAATAATGATGTATGCAAATATATAAATGTTAGAATTCCATTGTGTGTCTGTTATGGGATTAGAAATCTGGTCCCTGTGAGCTCTGATCTCTGTATACTGTTGTGTTTTGCTACCAATCATTGAGCTAATTGGATTGATAATTTGTTTCTACATCAGATATACAGTTTCTTCTCGAGTTTAGAGAATGTTTAAATATATATAGATACAATAAAAACATTTATAGTTTTGAAAAAATTCCTTTGTCTGCCATGAGGCTGAAAACTGGGCCACTGTGCATAGTGTGCTCTGCTATTACCCCACTTGGCTATATTAGCCTGGTAAATTTAATGGGCTTTTTTCTAATCCTTGTCTGATACTAAATACCTATTGTAGTTCTCAGTGATGCCTTTATTGCCTATAGTTATTTGAATTCACTTTTTATTGGTTTATTATTTAATTAATAGTGTGTTTATTATTAAAATTTATTATAAATGTTATTTATAAGTAAATCTTACAATTGGACTCAAGGTGCTGATCGTTTCTTTAAATTTATATAACCACTTAATGATATTAATTGTTGGACCAATATGATTGGTTGTTTGAACATTTAAATATCCTAACTGATGAACACTTGCATTACCTTCTGATGATACCATTACACTGCTGCAATGGAGAAACGCATTAAGGACCTTATATTAATATTCTCCACTGCTTGCTTGGAGATATAATTGTCTGACTGGGACATTGGGGACCAGATTTTACTTTCCACTGCTTTCAGCAAGAGCGGCAGTCTCCCTCCCCGCCAAAAGCATCTGCTCTCTTCACAGTTGCCGCACCAAATCTGCATCAGGTGGGCAATCCTTATGGTTGGTGGTGAGCATGCCTAGGACCTGTTCTCCTACTGTCGCTGCACTGGGACTGCAATCTGTGGGCGACCTCTGCAAAAGTGGTGAGCTGACTATATGATGGGGAGTTTGAGTACAACACATGCTGCTAGCTCTGATTCTTGTTATTGTATGATCTATTAGTAGCTGCCTAAAGCGCCAGCCCTGGCTGTCACTCATGAAAGGCCTTGTTCTGAGTTCCATGCAGGTCTGTATGCGTCCACATCTAACATATCTGAGCAGGCGCAGTAGTGAACATATGTGAAATGGGTATTTTAGGGTGGCAACACTTGGAAGAGAACCTTCTAGTCAGAGTGTCATGGGCATGTAGCCAGAGTTGCATCCTATTCTGAGTTTTGTGTTTGCCAAGGGGACACCTATCTCAGTCAGATCTCTTGTACCCAGCATATAGTAGGCACACTGTAAGTGGCAATACTTATGATGACGGCCGTGCTGGCGGTGCAAGGTGTATGCATGAAGATGTGCCTATAGTCGCTTTAGCATTCCATTAGCAAAATATCTGTATTTTGAATATGGACCTGCATGCAACTCAGAATCAGACTCAAGGTGTTTATCAGACCCCACCCAGTGACCACACATGGAGTGCTCACTGCTGACATGAAGTAGAAGTAGGCAGCAACTTCTCACATGTAGGGTGGCCATCAATAGTTTAAATATGATGATCAATGGTTTCTAATCCTAATAGTTCAGCCATTCATGGTTTGGGAATGCATATGCACAAAGGAACGATGACAGTGGCCGCATATGTGCAGTACTAAAAAGTAATGGGATTTTTCCCTAACAATAGTAATTCTATTTACCATTGGGAGGAAACCTTTGATAGTCTATGGGCATCCTTATGTAAATCTGCTGGCTGCTTCTTCTCCATATTATTGTTAAACTTGGAGCAGAAGTGTCTGTGCATTTGCCATGTCAAATACATTTAAACATCATCACATATACAAAACAACAGTACAAATTAAATTAATTGAGATACAAACATTTGTCTTCCCCTTTAAAAATCAAATGGGAATTGAGTAATGTGAATAGATGACTGTGAGTTCATATAATATAGTGGGAGGAGTCCAGATACAATCAGCCAATCAGAAGAGCGTGTCAATTATCATCACCAGTGCATGTTTTGCACTGGGGGTCGAGCTCCTGTAAAGGTGTACATGAATGTATGTCCAGGCCTTCCTCTGTTCTACAGTATTTGCATAAATGTCTTTACTGTACTCGCCCTACGCATAGAGAGACGTAATTGTAAGATACAACTGAATATGAATCACAACACAAGTGGAAATCCATTTGGAAGCTTGAATTTTATGCAGAAAAATAAAATCATCATTTCGACTCTACATGAGAGTTAATATGTTTAGGAGTAACATGAAGTTGTGGAAGGTATAAAGTTATTGGTTAAAGAATTAATGGTAATGACATTTAAAGAACAAAAATATATTTGTACCATTTCACTGCATATACACAGCAATGGATTTAAGTTTTGTGTCTCATGTGCTGTCTAAAAACTTCTGTATATTAATCAAATCCCAAAATACACAACCATTACATGAGCTGTAAATCAAAATGCTCATACTATGTTAGCTGGAGCTCAGGCACCTTTTTTCTTTTTTCCGTAGGGCTATTCAGAAAGTGTCAGCAAAATTGCAGATATCAATGATATATCTCCATCTTATTCATGGCAATATGTGACAGCAGACATTCAATTCTCAGAATTAACCTTTAGAACAAGGCTAGTTGTAGTCTTCACCTTTAGCAGTCCCCTTTCCCTAGAGCTAAAGGTACTTGGTTGCACTCAGGTCTTAGACATGCAGTAGTAGAAGCTGATTTTGGAAATTACCTTGACACTAGATATAGTTGTAATTCCCTTTAATGATACTATAAGGTGAACAAGAAATTCAGTTACTCACACTGGCCAGAAAAATGGAATGATCTTATGTCTGCACTGTAATCAGACAGCTTTCAGGTAATAGTTTTCAAATGTGCATTGTTTCAGAGAGTAGTCAGTTTCCAAAGCAGAGGTCAGGGAAGGCAGTAATTTAGAGAGAGTAATCAGACTCCAATGCAGAGGTCAGGTCAGGTAGCAATCCAGAAAAAGTAATGTAGAGGTCAGATCCAAAATCAAAATAAGCAGGTGTCTCACAGGCACAGCAAGACTGTACAACATGGACCTTCCTGCTATAACGTTCAAGGGGCCAATCAGGAGTCTCCTAGCCAGCTAGATCCCCTAATATGATTCACTAGAGTGCAATCATATGATCATACTGCACTGCACGCTAGAAGACTTTGACGTGCCCATAGCTATCAAGCAGCCACTGGAAGCGCATTTGCATGAAACAATTATTACACAATATTTTCTAAAGGCAATAAGCAACACAAGTCTGGGACAGCTATATGGAGAAATGTGTTAAGCCTTTATGCTTCACATATGTCAATGGCAGGATACTTTCTCCTGAAGACTCGATCAGCTTACAAAATGGTTTCCTCCATTGGTATAAAACAAAAAAAAATGATTTGCACAAACTTTACCTAAACGTTACAAGTAAAATCGTAGACAGTTGTCATGTTTTTTTTTTAAGCTACTTGCATATTAATTATTACATGTAGCAGAATTTCATGTAAATTGAATGTACAGTCAAAAATGTCCTATCACAGAGGTGTGAATTTGCAGAGGCACAAAGGTTGGTGCAGAGTTGCACAAGACATTTTGAAATTTTAAGCACTGTACATGCTCTGTAGCTTAGTATTTGAGTTGTACACATCTCAGTCACATGTCCACATTCATGTTGTTTATGACAAATTGTAACCTTACATGTAGCAGCTGAAATATACATCAGGCCAAGCAACATAAGTCACCCATTCGTTTTATCATTCTATTTGTTAACTTATCTTAACCTAAGCCTAGAAATGAACACACTGACACATGAAATGCAATTAAAGAGGTCACAGCCATAATTTATTGATCGAATTAGAATTGGTAATGGGTGGCAGGACAAAAGCAGTGCTCCGAGGCCACAGCCTTGCTGGAAACAATAATAAATAAACGGAAGCGGATTCCCGCCCCGCGCAGACTGGCCTGAGGTAGTACCATCCCCCCTTAATTGGCACAGCCTTCGGCCCTTCCCTTGGACAGGGACCAGGTCCCCCCTTATGGGCGGTGACCAACTTGCCGCTCTCAAAGGAAAGATGCTACCCAGTCACTCCTGCGCTAAATAATAGGCCGCCCAGGAGCACTGCTTCCCGCCAAAGCCCGGTTCATAGAACCAGGCCCGCCACCAAACTGTGACCCTCCAATACCTAAAGGAAACTACATAAGTCACTGATAAACAGCTCTAACCCTACTCCCGTTAGGTGTACCCCATCAGGCCTATAGAAGCTCTCCTCTTCGTAACGTAAACGTGGATGCCGTATGACGCGGCCACCCACACTGAGGATAAAACGGCCAACTGCCATATTGACCTTACGACGAACTCCGTCTAATGCCTTACCACCCTGGGGTCCTCGCCAAACTCGCCGTGGAACAATGTCCGACCAAGCAATGCGCACATTGGGCCAACGGTTAACTAGCACTTGCAAGTCGTTCCTAACAGCATGTATTAGCTCGATGCCTTTGCAAGTGCCCAAATCGTTCCCCCCTAAGTGAATGACCACCCAGTCCGGGGCCCCGAACTTATCCTCTGCCGTCCATAAGGCTTCCAGTAGTCGCTTCCAGTGCATACCGCGGAAACCTAACCAACGGACGTCATCTGCACCTAACAAAAGGGGGGCCTGCAAAGCTAAGGGGTGCCGACCAGCCCAAAATATAAATGAGTGTCCTACAAACCACACCCGACCGTTAGCATTCCTGGGTAACCCTGCAAGAAAAGTTACCTAGTCAGAAACTGAATCACAATATAACAAATAAATGCATCTTAAGGAAGGGAAAACAATAGTTGGGTGACCCAGCTGAAGGTGAAAAACATAAAACCTCTTTGAGGGCAAAACTGAAAAGCCCCTCAAACTCCAAAGCGGCAGTAGGCATAAGGCCCCTGGGTTTCCCAACAAACTCGCAAGGAGCGCAGCTACTTAAGCAACTTATCCTCCCTTAAATAAGTTTTATAAGCTGATGACTTCCATCGACCCAACTTTTGTAAGGTGTCGACCGAAGCACCATCAACCGCTGCGCAGGTTGCTGCCCCTATCCTAAATGAATGTGTCCCGAACTGGTCTGTGGGCAGGCCTAAGGCTATAAGGCAATTTTGAAACAGCTTTATGAACTGAAACTTAGATAAAGGTGTAAGATTAACATGTACAAGCCACTGCGCGCCACTTGGAGGGCGAAGAGCATTAAAACGCCGCGCCAAGGCAACTGGGCAGATAACAGCGTCTGAGTGTTCTTTTATAGAAATCCAACGACCCCTGACAAGTTGGTCAGTCTTGGACCTATGAATTTTACACAATATCAATTCCTTCTTAACTACCACGTGTTTAAACAATAAACCCGATGTCGCGGAACTCTTACTAGAGGTTACAAGCTCGCCGATTCTAAACGCCCCGAAATATGCCAATGAAAAAGCTAAACTAAAAAGGGCCGATTCGTACTCGCCTAAAGCAACCCCTGATACAGCCACAATCAGATCTTTAAGCAAAGCCGGGTCAATTGGTCTACGCGTGTCGCCTATGCTAGGGTGTTCCTTCGCCCACCCCTTCATCGCTTTGGATAGCAGAAACGATTTTGTGGGATCTGCAACGCCATGTAGTTTAGAAAAGTAAGCGATGCCAGACAGCGCCGCAGACATAGCAGCCTTAGAACGACCCCTTTCATGCCAGTTCCAAACAAACTCTGCCATACGGTCGTCAACCGTCTTACCTCCCTCACGTGTGGAAGCCAAGAAACCCTGCCAATTGTCCCAAGCTGCCGTGTAGGTCCTTAACATGCTAGGGGCCAGAGACTTCATTGCGAGGCCTTTGATGCCGGCACGACAATCTGCCATACATGGGAGGGGCAGTTTAAACCATGAATAGAAGCGTAAGGAGCGAGAGAACGAAACCTGTCCCACTGCAAATGAGATAAGGCGTCTGCTATCTCATTAGACACTCCCGGAACATGCCGCGCCCTAAACTCAATGTTCCTCCGTAAGCAAAGAAGCGTCAAGTGCCTCCACAACTTCAAAGCCAACGGAGACTCCGCCCTCTGATTATTTACTGCCTGAACAACACCCAAATTATCGCACCAAAAAAGGATCCTCCTATTACAAAGCCTGTAAGCCCATAACTCAACTGCCACTACGATGGGGAAAAGTTCTAAGAGCAGTATGTTCTTCGTAAGGCCCAAAACTCCCCAAACTTCTGGCCAAGGCTCCGCGCACCAATCTCCTTCAAAAAAGGCGCCGAAACCGATGGAACCGGACGCGTCAGTAAATAACTGAAGCTCTGAATTATCTACTGGGGCCCGGAGCCATATACGAACACCGTTAAACTCGCGCAGGAAAAGCAACCAAACTCGAAGGTCTTCCCTCAAATCTTGGGATATTCGAACGAGGTGATGGGGCTTCTTGATGCCCGCCGTGGCTCTTTCGAGCCGCCTACAAAAAACCCGACCCATGGGAATGACTCTACAAGTAAAGTTAAGGAGCCCTAGCAACGACTGCATCTGCTTCAGCGAGACTTTCTTTGACAAAACAAACGCTTCAAGCAACTCCCCCAAACGTCGCACCTTTTCAATCGGCAAACGGCATAACCCTAGCACAGTATCTATTTCTATGCCCAAATACGTCAAACGTGTAACCGGACCCTCCGTCTTGTCCCTGGCAACAGGAACGCCTACCACTGTGAACAAGGCCTGCAAGGAAAAAAGCAATTCCTCACAAACCTGGGTATCCGCTGGCCCCACCAACAGAAAACCATCTAGGTAGTGGGTAACCCCCGCTTGCCCTGTGCCCGCCTGTAAGCACCATTGCAAAAAGGAGCTAAAACATTCAAAAAAGGAACACGAGATGGAACATCCCATCGGCAAGCATCTATCTACATAATAGAGTCCCGCAACTCTAAAACCCATGTACTTAAAAGATTCGGGGTGAAGGGGCAACAGCCGAAAAGCCGACTCGATATCCACCTTGGCTAATAACGCCCTTCTCCCAAAACTCTGTACTATATCTAGAGCCTGCTGAAATGATTGGTAAATGACCCGACAATCCGATGGATCTAGCGCGTCGTTGACCGACCCTCCCTCGGGGTAAGAAAGATGCTGTATCAACCTAAACTTACCCGGTTCCTTTTTTGGTACGACCCCTAAAGGCGATATGCACAAACCTTCCAATGGTGGGGACTTAAAAGGGCCGCGCATGCGCCCCAACCCTATTTCCGCTTTAATCTTAAGTCGTACTACTTCCGGGTGTAGGCGTGCCGACTTAAGATTTCTTTTAGACACAACCGAGACCTCCCGTGTCACCGGTAAACGAAAACCTTCACTAAACCCATGAAACAAAAAGGCTGCTTCCTCCCTGAGAGGATAACGAGCCAACCAGCTCTTCAACGCCCCTAGGTCCACCGGCGAAGGTGCTTTACCTAACACCGCCCGCGACTCGTCGGGCTGATCACCTTGATTTGTCCTTCCACCGCCGGTACGCCTGCATTCTTTAGCTGGGTGCCCGCTCCCGCAGAGCATGCATATGTGTCTATACCGACAGCCCGACCCTCTATTACATTGCGCATTATTATATGCGTAGCATTTTCCTCTGCCGGCTCCTGCACCGCCTGGGCGGGCCGGAAAGGGCTGTTTACGCACTACCAAGGAATCCGCAGAAGCGCGAGGCAGTTGGTTGACTTCCAGCCACACCTCTACGTCCTTGAAGCCAAACTGAAAATTCGCCTGCCCCTCTTGCTTTTTCCGAAATGTCTCATCATATTTCCGCCAAGCTGTACCCTTGCCTGACGAGTGCATGCCGTGCACCATATGCATATACTTGAGAACATTCATGTACTCAGTCGGGCGTGACTCAAGGTATGAAGCTGCGAAAACGAACATCCCTGCTTCCCAATTCTGGAATGAACGGAAGCTTTCTTCCGTGCCTGCACCAGCTGATTTTGCCCGATCTAAAGCCTTTTTAGCATCCGCTGTAATTGAAAACATGTCCACGAATTTCCCCTTCCTGATCCTTTCCCTAACCTTAGACCTCAAACCCCTAAGAATGGCCGTGTTTGCGCAATGCACCATATCCCCCGTAGAATCTGGGACCTTAGCTGCTGACACTGTGCTGGTCTTTTTGGGACTCCCCCGTTTCCCTTTAATCTTGTGCGCTAAGTATCGCATAAGCTTACGCGGCCTCTCTGATGAACTTGCAGAATCGCTAGAGTCAGTGGAAGATGAGTGTGTGCTGTGCAATGTGGAAACAGCATGCTCACCAGAAACTGCCGTCGAAGGACCAGCCACTTCGTCCAGAGTGTTCGCCAAAAGTCCCTCGTTGCGCGGTGCACCCACCACGACTTGACTCGCCGAAACCATCTCGCTGTCCGTCCGCTGAATCTCAGCTGCCCGATTGGAATGCTCCCCAACTGCAACCTGAGGACTTGACGTAATCACAGGTGACTCAGACTGCACATCAACTCCCCCCGTGGAAAGGGGGGCATGGGGGGGCGGCAGGGGCGCATGGACAGCTGCAGGTGGCTGAGGGGGAGGGGGGGCGGGGTGGGAAGGGGGGGTGGGATATGCATGGGCTGGGCATATGCTGCAGAAGTGGCCGGAGGAAGGGCGAAAGGTGGCGGCAGGGCATGGTAATACGGGCCGAACCCTTGCGGAAGGGGGGCGGGCCCAGGGGTTAACGCAGGGAGGGCGTACTGGAACATAGTGGGGGGGAGGGCCTGGTGGAGCCCGATGGGGGCAGAAAAGTAAGGTGCTGCATTTGAAAAATGGGGTGGGCCGTAGGGGCCGGTGAAATATGGTGACCAGCTGGGCTGCTGCGCTGGTAAAGGGTTGAATGCAAGGGGGGGTTGCTGCATGTTGTAACCACCACCCATAGGTGCGGGGGTGGCGATGGGTAATAACAAGCTGGGGGGGGCACTTAGGGTACCAGTCCTGATGGACCCTGCAACTGATGCCACGCTGCAGGGGGAACCCTGGTGGCTGAATAATAGAGGTGAGGGCTGAGGAGGAGGGGGCCCCCTCGCTCCAGGGGTAGAGGGGGCTGAAGGGGGGGATGCCGAAATGCATAGGGCCCCCTGTGCTGGATCCTGGCTTAAAATGGCCGCCGCGACCCTGTGGGCGGGGCCAACTGAGGGCGCAGGGCGCGGGCTGGCCGAGGCAAGTGTGGGGAGAGGCGCTGGGCTACGGCCGCCCGCGCTGCTCGCGGCGCCGCCGGAGAGCCAGGCGGCCATCAATTGCGGAGAGGCAGCGGGGGAGGTGAGGGAGCGGGAGCCGGCGGTGGGTGCCCGCGCAGGAACGCGGGCGGGCACATGCTCGCGGCCTGCAGCGTGGTGCGGCCCGCGTCTGGATGGAGGGGGAGCCGCAGATGTAAGGGGCCTGGAAGCCTCCATCAATCGGCGGGGGGGGGGCGCTGAGCGGCGGGGTCTGGGCATTATGAAACAGGAATGAGGGGGGGGGCAGTAAAATCAGAGGACAGAGGGAGGGGGGGGGTGGAAACAGCAGGTGGATGGGATGTTAAACACAAAAAAGGGGGGGCTGGATAGAAGGAGCTGGAAGGAAAGGGGTGAGAGAAAGATGAGAATAAAAGAGATAGGTAGGATGTGAAATAAAAGAGAAAGAATTTAGACCAAGATATACAGCTATGCAGATACTATATGGAATACTTAGCCAGCCTGGTTTGAAGAAACTGGAAAAGAGGAAAATGGCTCCTCTTACCAAGGAATATATATGGGTAATTTGTAACCTCCCACAAATCCTATGATAGGCTTATCACATCAACTGACCACTACCTAACCACACCTTACCCAGCCTTAACCCTTAACTAACTAACAAATTTTAAATATCAAACAGGGTGCTTATCTATCCTCAAACTTAATTAAGTATTCGTATGCATTTTGTACTATTTTAAACTGTCCAGTTTTGGTGAGCCTGAGCAATTGTAGCCTTAGGTTTCCTGTTCTTGGCTAACAGGGCTGAAACCTGGTGGTGTGGTTCTGCTTCCGTAGCCCATTCACTTCCAGCTTAGATGTGCTGTGCATTTAGAGACATTCCTCTGCATATGACTATTGTAACACCAGGTTGTTTGTGTTACTTTTATCTTCCTTTGAGCTTTAACCAGTCTGACTCTGCTCCTCTGACCTCTCCCTTTGGGCTAGATGTACTAAGCTCTGAAAAGTGATAAACTGGAGAGTGATAAACCACCCGCCAATCAAATCCTAACTGTCATTTTTTAAACTCAGCCTGTAACATGACAGTTGGGAGCTGAGTGGCTGGTGGTTTATCACTCTCCAGTTTATCACTTTTCAGAGTACATCTCCCCCACAATCAGACATTTTCACTTGCTATTTTATGTAAGTAGAAATCCCAGGTGATCAGCAGTTTCTGAGATACAGTACTCAAACCACCCCACCTGGCACTGACAATCATTCCGCTGTCAAAGTTCACATTTTTTCCCCAATCTGGTGTTTGGTCTGAACAAACACTGAAGAGGGGATGCACTAAGCCTTGTATATGGATTAAGTGGAGAGAGATAAAGTACTAATCAATCAGCTCCTAACTGTAATTTTACAGACTGTGGGCGAGATGTATTATAGTGGCACGCATTGTGTCGCTATAGCTTCTTCCTGCTTCGCCTCCTTACCAAGACGAAGCAGGAAGCAGTACCAACGAGATGTGTTACCCCCCCTCCAGCGATCACTGCCAAACCCAACAGCGCATCAGTTTAGTGCTGATGTGCTGTATCTCACCTCCCTGCCGGCCCCAGTGGGCATGCACAAGATCTTGAAGGGAATCACGAGATCTCCTGTGTGCAGCCTGGTGCCCAGCAGCCGCTGCAGCCAGGGACAGTGCTGTGCAGGCGGCAACGACAGCTGCAACTGTCGGAATGGTCACTGGGCCTAATTTACTACCGTAAGCAACTGCGTATGCAATAGTGATTACGTACGCCATTCAACTGCAATAGTATGCTAATTAATTGCTATCGCTATTCCCTCGCAGCACTACACAAGGACGCCCACTTTACTTACCACACATCCGTAATGTTTAGCAAGACTGCAAAATCATTGGTACAATCAAGTATCATCGCAGCCTCATGTTCACTTGCACAAACCCTGACCTTACTCAGAAATTGCTAACAACCACGCAAGCTATCAGGACTCAGGCTGCGTAGGCCATTGCAGTGGAGAATTTGTGCACGCCCCTGCAATGGTGTTAAAACGCACTGGTATGCCTGCACTCTCATCACCACCCACAAAGGGCACTTCCTGTCAATCACTCTGTGATGTGTCTGCGTAGTCACTGCGATCGCAGTCCCGATCGCAATAGCTAATTTGCGCACATGCACTGCGATGCATACGCATGCGCAGTACGCAACAATCGTCCGATTACGTGCATAATCGCAGTTGTGAGTAGTGAATCAGGCCCACTGTCACTTGTATGTTGCCTCTTGAAGATAGGAGTACCGAAAATTACAGGGAGCATAGCGCCCTGGTCATTTCAAACCCTTTCCACATTAAATCTTGGAGGAGAAGTGGTATCAGTGCACATAACGTGTGCTGATACCACTAAACCCCATTATGTGCCTTCGTACATCTCCCCCTGTGTTGAAAAATGGCAGTTAGGAGCTGATTGGCTGGTACTTTATCTCTCTCCATTTTATCTATCTCCAAGGCTTAGTACATCTACCCCTGAATATCTTGACCATGTCTGCATGCTTTTATACATTGAGTTGCAGCCATTAGATATTTACATTAACAAGCAGTGTACAGCCATGGCCAAAAGTTTTGAGAATGACACTAGTATTGGTTTTCACAAAGTTTGCTTCTTCAGTGCTTTTAGACCATTTTGGCAGATGTTACTATGGTATACTGAAGTAAAATTACAAGCATTTCATAAGTGTCAAAGGCTTTTATTGACAATTACATTAAGTTTATGCAAAGAGTCAATATTTGTAGTGTTGACCCTTCTTTTTCAAGACCTCTGCAATTCGCCCTGGCATGCTGTCAATCAACTTCTGGGCCACATACTGACTGATGGCCGCCCATTCCTGCCTAATCAATGCTTGGAGTTTGTCAGAATTTATGGGTTTTTGTTTGTCCATCCACCTCTTGGGGATTGACCACGTTCTCAATGGGACTAAGGTCTGGGAAGTTTCCTGGCCATGGACCCAAAATTTTGATGTTTTGTTCCCCAAGCCACTTAGTTATCACTTTTGCCTTATGGTAAGGTGCTTCATCATGCTGGAAAAGGCATTGTTCATCACCAAACTGTTCTTGGATGGTTGGGAGAAGTTGCTCTTGGAGGATGTTTTGGTACCATTCTTTATTCATGGCTGTGTTCGTAGGTAAAATTGTGAATGAGCCCACTCTCTTGGCTGAGAAGCAACCCCACACATGAATGGTCTCAGGATGCTTTACTATTGGCATGACAACAATAATTGAACTAATTTAAAATATCCATTTAAAGTTATACTTTAGTTCACTACATTTAATATGAGATATTAAATGGATAGAGTACACTATTACAATTTTTTCACTTTGGATGTTCAAACAACAAAATAAAGGTTTGGAATTATTATTAGCATTTTTAAGAGCCACAAGGTGTACACAATGCCATTCAAGAGGTAACTTATGACCAAATAAAGTACACATCATGCATGCAATGAAGAGAGGGTGATGTTGTCAATGGAAAGAGAGAGCGGAGAGGTGAAAGTATCCTGGAAGTTGGGAAAAAAATTAGACTTCACCATTTCAGAAAGCACTTGGTCATCTAGGGTAAGATGACAGAGAGGCAGTTAGAGATTCTAGCATGGATAGAGGGAGAAAAGTCAGGGGAGGAGAGGCCGAATTCAGTGTCATCCACATAAAGATGATATTGGAGATTGAAGGAGCAGATGATGTTTCCATGGGAGGAGGTCTAGAGGTAGAAGAGAAAGAGGCCAAGGATGACTCTTGGGTGATTCTCAACATATAGAGGAAATTAAGTAAAATTGGAGTTAGAGGTAAAGACTGAGAAGGATCAACTGGGAAGGTAAGGGGAGAGTTAAGAGAGTACCGAGTCACAGAGGCCTATAGAAGGGAGGGTGCAAAGGAAAAGATGGTGATTGCCAGTGTCAAAAGGTGGCAGACAGAAGTGACCCTTAGATTTGGCAGATAAAAGGCAGTTTTGGTGGAGTGAAGCAGGTGAACACCAGCTTAAAAGAGGTCAAGATGAGAGCCTGCAGAGAGGAATATAGTAAGGTGGAAGTAAAAATTGCCTGGGGGAGCTTGGAAGCAAATGGGAGGAGATAGATAGGGTAGTATTTTGAGAAAGAGAGAGAGAGAGAGAGAGAGAGTTTATTAAATATGGGCATGTTTGAAGGAGGAGTAGACTGAGCAGAGAGAGACAGGTTGAATAGATTTTGAGAGGTTAAAGGGCTTAGAGCAAGCAGCAGGAGAGTGGGAGTGAAGGTTGTGGAAGGGAATAGGGTCAAGGGGGCAGGGGGAAGGATGATGATAAGAGGATGAAAACTTAATTTGTGATAGTGGGGGAGAAGCCTAGCTCCTCTAATAGAAGATAATAGATAGTGGAATCTGAAACCTATATAAAGATTTTATTTTACTTTCTATTCAGTTTATTTTGTCACATAATTGTTTTTTTGCAATAATCAGTTTTTATCTTCAGACACTTGGCATTGCAATGGGGTTGAGATTCACCCCAAACTTTGTGAATGACTTCATAGAAAATTCTGAAAATCAATATATTTGGACAGGTGAGTTTGGGGTAAGTCTTGTCCTCCAATGCACATTATACTGATGATTGATTTTTTATTTGGAAGGCATATTTTGATTCAGTTACACTAGCACTTTTACTTCTTCTAGCATAAACATACTGAAAATTATCCTCACTTTATCAGAAGACTCTGGGCCTCATTCAGAGGCGGTCGGAGGATGCAAGCGGACGCTCAGAAACTGGGCGGCCACTTGCATCCTGACCGCCCGCCTCTGTTGCGGTCGTTAGGCTGTGGGTTAACACCCACAGCTCTAATGACCGCTCCGGTGATGGTCGCGATGGTCAGAGACCATCGCGACCATCGGGGCTTACGACAAGACCCTAGGGTAGGGTCTCCCTTGTCGTAAGCCCCGGAGAGCTTCTGGCTCTGTCTGAGCCGGAAACTCTCCACTGACATCACTAGTGATGTCAGTGGGGCCGCCCCCAAACGGTAGGCATTCCCATGGGAACACCTCAGTTTGGGCTGCCACCCCCCGGCCCACCTTCCAAACGGGGCGAGCTGTCAATCAACATCGACAGCTCACCCCCTTTGGATTGAGACCTGCTACGACCGGCGTTGTCGGTCGTAGCGAGTCTCACGCATGCGCACGACGGCGCCGACGCCATCGTGCGCAAGCTCTGTGGGGGGCCATCGACCCGGTCCGAGCTCATCGGCGCTAACGACCGGGTCTGAATGACCCCCTCTATCTCTACATCAACAGTTTGTAAGCCAATTGACACAAAAAAACATGCATTATGAGATTAATCATGATAAACCGATTCTCAAATATACCTTAAGGACCATTACAGATATTCCATAGAAACTATTCTGGTTTGGAAACATTTAGAGCTCAACCAAAAACACTAGTAGCTGTTCTTCATATATAAAAAAAAATCATATTTGGAAGACCTTTTAAATAGGTCATATTATATTTAGGTATATAGGTATACAAGGTGTCTAACGTGTATATACAGTGTATATATATATATATATATATATATATACACAATATATATACACATAGATACATACACAGGTATGTACACAGGCAGCTTGCTGTATTAAGTCGCGTCATGGCATAATGAGTCACACTGGAAAGGCCTTAGGGCCTGATTCAGACCCACTTGCAAGCGGCTGTCCGCTCGCAAGTGGGTCGATGTTGTGCACTGCGCATGCGCACGACGGCGGGAGCTCCGTCGTGCGCATGCGCCAGACGCGATGAGCGAAGGACTTTCCTTCGCTCATTGTGTCTGATCAAAGGGGGCGTGCTGTCGATGTTGATTGACAGCATGCCCCCTTTGGTGGGCGTGCCGAGGGCGTGCCTCCCTGATGGGGGCGTTCCCAAGGGAACGCCTACCGTCAGAAGCCGGCCCACTGACATCACTAGTGATGTCAGTGGGAGTGATTTTGGCTCTGATAGAGCCAAAATCACTCCGGGCCTTGCGGTTGAAAAACTCAACCGCAGGCTCCGGCTCGCAGTGGCGATGGTCGCGATGGTCAAGACCATCGCGGCCATCAAACTGCATGCTCGTATAGGATGTGGGTGGTGACCCACAGCTATACGAACGTCCAGGAGGACGCTCCATAATTATGGAGGGCGGCCCTCATTCAGAGCGTGCGCTCTGAATGAGGGCCTTAGTGTGTAATACAACTTTCTGACCACCAGATGTCACTTTTCCTAAACTTCACTGTGCGTGCGTAAAAAAAACAATTCAGTTTCTTTAGCAATACCCACTGATTGGCTGACTGAACCTGCCATTCGGTACACTATAGTACAGCATGTTTGTCATGGATTGAGAGCTGTAATTGAGTGTGTAATAAAGGATTAAATAATTAGGTGTGCAAGACTTGTATTTATTAAAGAAACCAATTACTGTCCAGACATGCAAAATGCCAAGACAGGCTTACTGGGACCTGTCGTCTCATGGAAATGGATAAACAGATAATATGATCCCTTATTTTACACTATCAACCCCACGCATCCAGGGGCATTGAGCAATGTGATTACCTAATCAATATTATTTTATCTACAATACAGTTGGTACTGTATATATATTTTTAAATTTTAGTTTTTCACTTCACTGCATATCACTTGTAGTGTAGCAGGCAGTATCAGTGCTTCCATGGCTTAGTGGTCAAGGTGAATGTTTCACATAGCCGTCACCTGGGGTTTGAGTCCTGTTAAGGCTTGGGGCACTGACTAATGTGATTTTGTAATCAATATTATTTTATCTGGAATGCAATATATATATTTTAACATTTTAGTTCAAATTCACCCTTCATGCAATGCCACAGAGGGTGTAAAATGCGGTGGTGTAAAGACACACTTTCAGCTTTCAATTAATTAACTCACTGCGCACTGTGGGCTCGATTCATACCCGGTCGCTAGATGCGAACGCACTTTCGCAGCGTATGCAAATTCACCCACCAGTCTGTCTTAAGATGCCCACTAGCGCACGTCATCTCCAGGAAGTGTAAGCAACCATCGGTACATCGGGTACCATCAGAAGCAAACGCAGCGCTTGAGGTAGACTATACCCTACCTCAAGCACTTCGATCACTTCTGAGTGAAATAAAACCAGGTGACATGTACTATGACGCTGCGTGTTGATTATGCATGCCTTTGAAACGGCGTTATTTCCGTCAGGCACGCCTGCATTCTCATCTACACTCCCCCGTTTCTAGTGGCCAGCCCGTCACCACCCACAAACGGCTTCTCCTGTCACTCACTCTGGTGAGCTGTCTATACTCGGCAAGTGAACGCATCTTGATCTTTTGCACTGGTTTGCGCACACGCACTGAAATGCATACGCATTAACAGAATGTGAATATCGACCAGCTACGAGCAAATGCTTCTTAGCGTCCGGCTCTGAATCATCTCCAATATCTTTACACCATCCTCCCAACCTTCATTCCTATGCCATGCCAACAGAGATGGCTTTGCCGCTAATCGCTACAGACATTGCTGCTAGTAGGCTGCTCAACGTAGCGCTAATCGGTGCACATCACTGCTGTGGTGTAAAGTGCTATGGTGTAAAGACACACTTTCAGCTTTTAATGAAACCAGATGAATTCATGGTGACCATTGTCAGGGTACTCTGCTTAACTCACTGCACACTGTACCTTCATACTATCCCCCCAGCCTTCATTCCTATGCCATGCCAACAGAGATGTGTTGGCCATAGTTTAGGATTGCCTGCAGCTGCTATTTACAGGTGTTAGTGATTGGTTCGGTCTGTTGCTCCAGACCTGCCACTGGTATATTGTTGATTCTAACCCACTGTTAATGAGACCCATCCCCAGCTGTCTGACTAGCTCAACCCAGTGTGACATGGAGCAGAACAGACATGCCCAGAGCTAGGGGCAGTTTTGCATTTAGCTGCATCTGACGGTCATCTCTCCACTCACATTAGGACTGTGACAGAGCCGCAGCATGCACAATTACATCGGGGGAGGGAGCAGCAGACGGAGGTAGCCTGATGCTTACAAAGGAGTAGGAACTGTCAGATGGGCGGTCAGTGGTTTCTTTCTCTATAGCCCCCAGGGGCCATGCGCTGTAGCGACATCTGACAGTGCCCCTACTTCCTCTCTCACTCCTTCCCCCTCTTCATATGCAGGAGGTACTGCATACTGAACACTGCACACAGTGACTACTACACAGAGAAGATCAGCAACAAGTAAGTGGGTCTGGAGGGAGGTATAGTTGGTATAGTTGAGTGAAGAATTATTAAGAATAATAAAATTTTATTTGATCATTGTGTGTGGAGGGGGTTCTTGCTACTAAAGTAATTCATTATGAAAGGGTTCATTTGTTGAGACTGAGGGGCCTACTAATCATCAAAGGCTGTATGGCCTCCGATGATAAAGTATTGAACTCACTGTGAAGGATACTTAAGTATCCAACTTGCAGCGGGGGAAATGTGACACCGGAGCAAATCATCATTGCTCCGGTGAGGGGACAGCTGCTCCGAAAAGCAGTTGTCCTGGTGGTTAGTATTACAACTACTTCTGTAGCTGCGTTACTTACCTGCTCCCCGTCATCCCGGCTACGCATATGTGACCTCGGGTCGCATGTGCAAAGTTGCCGGGGAGGTAGTTAGGAGGCGGCAGAGGGATCCGTTCGCATCCTCAGAAGGAGTGGGGATCCGAGAACAAGCGCCGTCTGAAGATGGCGTTTGTTCTCGGAAGCTAACTCCGAAAACTTTCAGTTTTTGGAGTTTGCTGAATATCAGGGGGTCCTCCCTGATGATGAATAGCCCGGTAACCTAAATATGTGGAAACTAGCATTTCCGCATGGTTACCGGGCCATTTATCATATGATGAATAGGCCCCTGAGAGAGGTAATAATTAGCAGGTGAATGCATAGAAGGAATTAATTATATGGGTGTTAATTTATAATGAGAATAAGTGAGTTAATTATTGGAAAGGTGATAATTATGATAATGGTAAAGTAGTTAATGATATTTTATGGGGGTTAATTCATGATGAGGAAATATTTTATGGCTCTATTCTCTGGCAGTCACTGCGATGCGCTCTGTATTATCTGGTGGTCCTGTGATGCTCTCTGTATTATCTGAAGGTCACTGTGATGCTCTCTGTATTATCTGGCAGTCATTGCGATGCGCTCTGTATTATCTGGCGGTTACTGTGATGCTCCCTGTATTATATGGCAGTCACTATAATGCTCTCTGTATAATCTGGTGGTCTCAGCTATGCTCTCTGCATTATCTGGTGGTCACTGCAATGCTCTCTGCATTATCTGGAGGTCACTGCAATGCTCTCTTTGTTTTCTGGTGGTCACTGCAGTGCTCTCTGCAATATCTGGAAGCCACTGCAATGTTCTTTGTATTATCTGGTGGTCACTGCAACGCTCTCTGTATTATTTGGTGGCCACTGTCATGCTCTCTGTTTTGTATGGTGGTCTCTGTGATGGGGGAGGAGGGGACACCGCTGCTGTCACTCGCCCAGGGCATTAAAATGACAGAGCTGCAACCACGGAGGCCATGTTCAGATGGAGAACTGCAGTTGCCATAGGGCTGGTGCAAGTGTCAATGGTACACCGATAGTGCTGCGTGGAGAATCACTGGCAGTGTTACACCATGCAGAGACACTGAAAGTAGGCACTTTAGGGCTTGATCAATCAGACGCAGGCTACGATACCGGAGGAAAACTAAAACTAGCATATTATCACAGCTGCGACTCCAGCAACAGACACAAGAGCGTATGCAGCATCATCCACCTCTGTATAAGGCCTGTTGAGTCCTGAGTGTCTGAACAAATCCATTGAAATGGATTCTGATTAACAATGTATGTTATCCTCTCCGATAAACTGCCAATATTTGAGTTTAGGAAAAAGCACTTAATTTAAAAATGCTGTAATAAATATTATGTAGATGTGGTGGACAAGGGGAACATTATATAACAATTTCAGTTATTCAATTGTGAATTCCATAACGAGATTAGATAAGGGTAGGTACATCACTAATAAATTAAACCTGGAAGAAAATTGGGTAATTGGATATTCCGTTATTATTGACAAATTAAGTAATAAGTTATGAATCAATATTGAATTTATTGGATAAAAAGTTCTTTGTATCATTTACTCCCTAGGAGAGTAGCATTTCAGGTGTATGAGGAACATTAATAAAATATTTTTCTATAATAGCGTTATTTTCAGATTAGAAATGATCGTGATATATCATTATTGAGAATTAAATTGATGTAAAGTGTTATTTACAATCTCTGTCTTAAAGACTTTGTAAATACAGCTCTTCCGCATTTATAGTCATAGAGACATTGAACTTTTTATTATATAACAATCTGGTTACTTTCAATTTAATATCTATAACAAGGGAAGCCTCTGATTGCCTTGTTGTTACCTGTCGCAAATGCTTTACATATTAATAAGATTTTTATTTGATTTTATTACTGTAAGTTACATGATTTTGTTTTATAGAAATTATACAGGTATATCCTTATATAAATCATGGGACTTTGTTTTTAAGAAATTATTTCAAAGGTGCAGAATTGTCAAACCATAGAGATAGATAAAGTGGAGAGAGATAAAATACCAACCAATCAGCTTCTGTAATTTTTCAAACACAGCTTGTAAAGTGACAGTTAAAAGCTGATTGATTGGTACTGTACTTCTCTCCACTTTACATATCTCCAAGGTTGGATACATCTCCCCCATAGAGAGACATTGAACTTAAAAGGAAGACTGACGTGGGCTTATCTATAATGGGTGCAGGGTGTGCAGTGCACACGGGCTCCTGGGTCCAGAGGGACTCACACAGCACACCCTGCACCCACATATTATACTTACCTCTCTGAGGTCCGGCAATGGCATTGCAGAAATAACCCACAAAATGGAGCCTCCGCTATTTCCCCAAAGATTTGCGCATGCACAGTAAAGAAATCACTGGCACCATTACATAAGGGTTCTTTGCTGAGTAAATCTTATTCTAAGAAATGCTAAAACTAATACAAATATCTTGAAATATATATTTTTTTAATGATGTTAGATAGCACTTTTACTCACTTTGATGAGATGCTGTACTAATGCAAACATTGGACTTGTGACTTGGGGCCTGATTCAGAGATGAATGCAATAGCAATTATGTACGCAGATCTAGTGATTGTTTACCATTGCGCATGTGTATAAGCCGCACTGCCCGTGCGTTGCGTTCACATTGCAATTACGAACACACTTCGGAATACATCGCACAGTGATTGACAGGTTGGCAGCGTTTGGGGGTGGTGATGGGGCGAGGCTGAAAAAAGCAGGCTTCCCTGTCCGTTTAAACACCATTACATGGGCGTGCATACGCAGCATGAGAGCCCTCTGCATGAGAGAAGAGCTCCCAAGTCTATGGCAGGTCAGACCTGCCACAAGGGCAAGATGGCCACCGATGTGCATCAATGGTACTGATATTTACTCAGGTATGCATCGTCGCACACAGGTAAGAAGGCAGCAGTGGGCGTATTTATGCTCAGGTGATCCTTGCTAACATTAGCATATTTTTGCAGCTGCATTGCGTATGAAAACGCAGCTGCGATCGCAATAGCGTCCATCTCTGAATCAGGCCCTTTGTCTGCAGATTAAAGTCCCTGGGCTATATTCTCCTCAGATACTGTGCCTCAGATAACAACTGTGGTCTGTATTAACCTCATGTTATAGTATCTCTCCTCCTTCTAAGGCACTGTTCCTGGATCCTATGCTCCTTGCCCCCATCACACAGGATTCCTCCTGATATGTCTCCAGTGCCTATCCTCCCTCAGATAATAGTCAGGTCCCTATCCTCCTAATGACATAGGGCCTGATTCAGCACAGATCGCAGCTGCGTAATCGCATGCAATGAATCTGCAAAAATATGCTAATGTCTGCCACCACTCAGCCAGCATAGAGACGCCCACTACTGAATTCTCACACCCGTAATACCTAGCAGTCCTGTATATACATCAGTAACATCGTAGCACATCGGCCCCTCACGCACAATTACAGCAGGTCTGACATGTCTCAGAAGTTGCAAGTCTCGTCACACGCAGTGAGTACTCAAGCTGTGTAGGCAATCGCAGTAGCTACTTTATGCACGCCCATGCAAATATACAGGCACGACTGCGTTTCTGCAACCACTTCCCTGTCACCACCCCTAAACGCTCATGGCCTGTCACTCACCCTGCAATGGATTCCACAGTGTATCCGTAACCGCAGCGCGATCACCACGCAGATGCAGTGCGGCACATGTGCAGTACGCAACAATCGGCCAATCTGTGTACGTGGTTGCAATTGCGATCCATGCGGAATCAGGCCCATAGTCCCTATTGTCCTCAGAATAATTTTCTATTCCTTGACCGACCTGTGTCTGTCTCTGCGGCTGGATGGGAGACTCTGAGCTGGGTTCGGGAATGGCCTAGGGGCGGGATACCTAGGCAGGCTGCTGCTTCAACTCAGAGGGAGCCTGTCTCTCAAGCACGGTGCACGCAACTCTCCTTACTCGTCATGGTGGAGGTGCAGGGAGTAGCGGCAGATCGAAGACTCCAAACTATGGTCTGGTCAGAAGGCCGCATTGGACAACATGGTGGGCCGCAATTAGCTGACATGGAGGCAAGGATAAAGCTAATAAAGCTGAAAAAGTAAATATGCATAGAACAGGGGTTTTGTCTCTAAGAAGTCATATTTACTCTAATCATGCACAAATTAGTCAATCTGTTTTGCTTGTCGGTAATTATACCAACTGTTTGCCATAGACAGATATCTTGGAAAAATTAGTTGTTGGGTGTACTGGCATATTGGAGTCGAAAATCACTGCAATAGAGGATAAGGAGACGAGAAGCAGGAATATGAAAGCTTTAGTGAGTGAAAAATGTAGTCAATAGCACTAAGGGGT
The DNA here is from genome assembly GCA_031769625.1 of Taudactylus pleione. Classification (NCBI taxonomy): domain Eukaryota; kingdom Metazoa; phylum Chordata; class Amphibia; order Anura; family Myobatrachidae; genus Taudactylus; species Taudactylus pleione. The sequence goes on from JAUIMM010000370.1 coordinate 4,573,783, forward strand.
TTATTTATTATGTAGCAATAGGTATTTTAGTCACCATTTATTTTTCTTATGGTTCGTGTAATTTTGCACAGCATTGCATCCCCATAGCTTGGTATAGGAACGGCGATGTATTATCAAATCAAACTGCTTATATCATTATGCCAAAAAAAAATGTCATGTCACAATCGCATTATTTTTTACTTACCTGTCTTGGGACCTGATTCAGACCCGCTCGTGAGCGAATAGCGCTCGCAAGTGGGTTGATGGTCGGGCAGTGCGAACATGCGGCGTGCACACTGCGCGTGCGCGAGTCCCGGAGCGAGTGAGAACTTCACTTGCTCGAGGCTCGCAGCAAAACGGGGCAGCTGTCGATGTTGATCGACAGCTCGCCCCGTTTTGTAGGTGGGTTGGGGGGTGGCTGGAATACTACCACCAGGGTCTCGTCGCAAGTCCGATGGTCGCGATAATCGTGACCATCGCCAGGCCGCCCGCACAGCTATGCAAGCGGCCTGGAGTTGGATTTTTATTTTTAAATCCACCCTGATTCAGAGCGAGCGCTCGCAAATAGTGAGCGCCTTTGAATCAGGCCCTTGATCTGCAGCCCGCGGAAGAAGTAGTACTGTGCATGCACAATTTCTGTCTGAGGCATGTGCAGTTTGGGTGAAAGTTAAAGTAGTTACTACTGGCACACATGCTCAGTATGAATGAAAGTACGGCTGCTTATTGCACATTTGTGGGCTCTCATTCTTGTGCTTGTACTATAATGTATGATTGGAGTGTAACCCTGGTTAAGGGTTAAAATAAGAACTGTATTTATAAATCTATGTAATATTTATAAATGTACAATTTATGAGGTAATATATATATGTATAGTCACAATTCATTATATATGTATTTAATGTAATAACATCAATTTATGTGGTACTATTTTATCTCTGTGGTGAGGATGTGCTACAGTGTGTTGGATGCACTGGAGAAAAAGTGGCAGAGTAATATAGGTGGGAGTGAATTGGTTAGTATCAGGAAAAGAGGATCCGGTGAGAGGGAGGCCTATATAACAGCTGTTAGCAGCAGCTGACAGGCAGTCTGCTGATCCCTCCCTCCAGTGCCTGCCCTCTTGTGACCCGGGCAGCCAGTGAGCGGCGATGAGCTGCAGGGGGGCAGAGCCGGAGAGGGAGCCCAGCTGGAGCTGGGGAAGAAGGTGAGGCAGTGGTACTCACCCTGTCTGGCAGGAGAGGCAGCGTCGCAGCAGGTGGTCCCGGTGGCGAAGAGGAATGGAGGGACCCGCGCCGATGAGAGCGTTCCCTGCCAGAGGAGGCAGTAGTGCTGTTGCCCGGTGGCACTTGTTGCAAGGTGAGCCGGTGCACAGCTATGAGTTCAGCGGCTACAGGGCCATCAATCACCACTGCTATATGCCGCTGATTGGGAGCCGGTCCTGCATGCAGCCAATGAAAGCCGGAGACTGAGAGGCGAGGCAGCTCCAGTGTCAGGTGGACGGCATCAGCAGTGCTGGTCGGGTTGTGAGTAATTAATACCTTGCACTCACACAGACATAGATATCCCTATTGGCAGCAGGGACAGAGGTTTATATCCCAGGATCATAAGGAGCACTAGAGGATTTATCTACTAGTGGTGCCCTTTACAGTAGTTCTACCACAGCTGTATAATTAAATAGACATTTGTCTAAGAGGAGCAATTAACAAACTTCATACCAGAGAAACTATAGATATTTACCTTATAGACTATATCAGAGGAAACCTCTAATTACATTCTGTAGAGTTAATCCAGGGTCTGAAACAGTACCTGAATACAGTGTAACTTGAGCCAGAGGAACCTCAGAGACAGTTGCACTATAGAGGTGTGATCAGTGCTGTGTGGTGTGGGCGGAGCCACATGAGCATATACACACTCTATAATCTCAGCCCCAATGTCTCCGTATATATGTAAAAGAAAAAAAATGCATTATTTTGTGAGGTAAATAGAAATACAATTTTACTACTTATGATTTATGGCTGACCTTGTGGAGAGCAGATGGTCAGTCAACATCCTGTTGTCATGATGATGGGCCTATTTTTATTTGGAGGCCTGGAGCTGTAGCTCCATCCGCCCCATTGTTAATCTGGCCCTGACTACGTATTGAGTATTACTACAGTATATTGGGAACAGTAGAAGCTACAGTGGATATTTAGGAGAGTAAAGATGGCCACACACTAGACCACCTGCATCCAACCAGCCAACTTGTTGATTGGTTGGAATGAAAATCTGGTAAGGAATTGGAGTAAATGATGATCAGCAATTTGCTCCTAAATGCCAGAAAACAGATGAAAATGGTCGTTCAGACAAGTTTGTTAAATGTTTGATCTAAACTATTTGTTCAAACAACAGTTTTGGTCCATTTTCCAGCGTTTGGGAGAAAATTGCTAACTGTATACCTTACCAGATTTTCATTCCAACCAATCAACTAGTTGGCTGGTTGGACAGATAATCTTTAGATGTGTGGCCAGCTTAACTGCTCATTACTTTAGCAGACTATAACAAAGTTTCCAAGCAAATTCTGTAGCCACAAGAGTAGTTCAAATCTTATACAGGCACACAGCTTTGTTCTCTGGCTTTTACATGAATAATCCCACAGGATATTATATACTGACATTGTGAGAGTTTATTATTATGCCAGGTATCAGTATAGATACTTACATGAACTTTACGCTAATTTAACCTGGAATATACAGATACTAATTTGTGGTAGAACCATAACTTTACTTGCATCAAGAGGAAGTCCCATAACTAGGTTAAAGGACCATTGGACTAATACCAGGGACAGTATCTGTGATTTATGAACTTGAAATATTTATATCCTTAATCCTTAGGATTGTAATACTTTATTGCTTACAAGTTTAGGTTATTAGGTGCCATATTCAAGGTAGTAGTATAAGCATTGTAAATTGTAATAATATTGTTTCTGCGTTGTCATTAATGTTATGTCAAATGTCTGTGTATGGGAACAACTTTCATTTAAGTTCTTCATAAAAGTAATATATGACAAGTCAACTATCTGTATGTTTACTTACCTGGAGTAATTACAGTGGGAGATCCATTAATGCGGAATCTATGGAAGGAAAAGACATTGGTGTGAAGTGAAATGATACAGTATTGTATTGTGATAACACATTATATATACACCACACTAAATATTTTAACCATTGGGTTTTCCCAAGTAGATCCACATAAACTATAAGTACTTGGGTGGAGGCACTGACATTGGGGATGTACATTACTTAGAGGAATGCTAAGGTGGGTACATTAGGAGTAACAAAAGTGTTAGTAACCCAGTATCCCTTTTAGAGAGTAAAGGGGGGTTACAGGAGTAAAGGGCCCCACACATCTACTCGGAAATCTGCTGATTACCCGATCAGACCAGAACTGCAAATCCACATTTCGGAAATGCCAACCAGTGGTCATCGATGATCACCAATCCGCCAGAGAATCAGTGAAATTCTACATGTTAAAAATCCCCAATTTGCTAATCATGATCATCTTTTGATCGTGATTGGCAAATCATTGAAAACCAACATGTTGGATTTCACTGATGTGCCAACCCCGACATCTGGGGATCGGCGAATTAGCGCAATCTGTGGATAGTGTATGGGGGCCTTTAGTTAAAATAGGGAGACTAGATTTCCATGAGACATCGGAACTTTGTGTCTTGTCATAAATTGCAGCTGTACTTAATTGGGGATACAGTCAGTATCCCGACAGGCGCAATGCCGGAGCTGATATTACCGGCGCCGGAATCCCAACGCCTCTCACAATACCGATACTGGCATCCTGACCGCCGGGATGCCGAAGGTAAGTAGCAGGGTAGGGGGGAGGGTTATGTTTCGGGGTTAGAGTTAGACACTAGGGGGAGGGTTAGGGTTAGGCACTAAGGGGGGAGGGTTAGGTTTAGGGTGCAGGGAGGGGGAAGTTAGGTTCAGACACTAAGGGGAGAGGTTAGAGTTAGCCACCAAAGAAGGAGGTTTAGGGTCATGGTAGGGAGAGTGGAAGGGTTAGCATACCAAACAATAAGTGTTTGTATGCTAGCCCTGTCTGGACTCCGCTGTCGGGATTCTGATAGCCAAGATTCCGACTGCTGGCATTCCATACCCAACCCCTTAATCCTGTATCACTGAGATACAGAATGAAATGTACAACTGCAAAAGAGAGATTAAATAATAAATAGATCCCTATAAGTGGGGTAAGTAAAAGGGAAGTATATGAGGAAGGTGCATTGAGGATAAGACAAATAAAAAGTAAGGTATGGCAGCACAGATGCTGTAATGGTTAGCATATCTGCTTCCCAGTAATGTGTGGAATTTCCTTGTGCTTGCATGGATTTCCTCCAGGTACTACAGTTTCCTCCCACACTCCAAAAATATACTGGTTAATTGTCCCCCAACATAAAAAATTATCCCTAGTGTGTATGTGTGTGTGCACATGTGCTAGGGAACATAGGGCCTGATTCATAGATGGTTGGTAATGCTGCCACGATCACACCTACTCTGGCAGTAGAAATTGTGGGAATTTGCAAATGCTAATCTCAGACTTCCCTTTGTACTTGAGTGTGCAATGGGGTGTACGAGCAGTGAGGCTGTGTGGTCTGTGCATTTGCAATGGAGTTTGTAAACACATCAACATCAATGCAACATCGGTCACATCATCAACATTTGCGGTAGCCTAGGGTCTGTTCTAGCTACTCTACTCTAATCCAACTAAACATGGCCTCTGAAGCATTGGATTTGTGATTGGGAATGCAGCAGTGTTTCCAGACACACCCATGACACTCCCATAACACTCCCATGATATGGTCCCTTTTTCCAATAACTTTAGGTCCCCACCCTGTTACAGCCAGGGATCGCAAACCCCTTCTCAAGTGTTAGCAATTCCGTATTGAGCTACATTACACAATTGGTTTGCACGTGTGCTGTAAGGGTTTTCGAGATAGATGAGTGGCCAAATATTCTCTGTAAAGCAATTCTAATATGTGTGCGCTATATAAATAACTGGATAAATAAATAAACAAACTTAATGGAGGCAGCATTTGAAACCTATAGAGAAAACCTTTCTTCTTTACCACTGATCCCTTGTTCAACTATCGGTGACTTTATGGAATTCAAAACTCAGTTCGTCATGAGAGGCAGAGAAATTAAGAAGCTCTTTGAGTATCTTATTCACCCCCTTGTATACCCAGCACTATTGTTAGTTTAACCAAGTTCTGGGAAGGTGGAAAAAACATGGAGATATTGTACAACCATAAGCAGATAAAGCTTTAATTTAATGCGGGAAAGGTGGGTTATGGGGGGGGGGGGTAGGCTACTTACCTTCAGGCATCAGGATTCTGTCTGTCAGGGTTACGTTGCGGGTATTCTGACTTCGGGCTTCCAACAGTCGGGAGTCCATACCCAACCCTTCAGTCCAGATGGATAAATCAAATTGACTGATGTACTAATAAGTCACCTGTGCTCAAGCATGGATATCCTTAAAACGTGAACTGTAATGTCGAAGTTTGGGAACCTCTGATTTAAACCATTTTCCAGCAGTGTGCTACAATTTTTGTGCCAACTATCTAGCATTTCTGATTCAATGTAAGAAGTCAGGAGAATTTATCCACAGCAAAAAGTAAAGAGGTGCTGCAACAGCTCACACTACCCAGAAGAAGAGGGGAGGTATTATGAGCACATTGATTTGATACATAGTTGATGCTCACCAGCAGTGAGTGGCTGGAATGGCCAAGCAGTGCCAATAGAAGCTGTCAAGTAACAAATTGCTGACAACCAGCAAAACCACCTAACACATGATGGATGACAGGTTAGTAGAGTAAACAACGGTTGTAATATGGCCAATAAGTGATGAAATGGTATATAGAGGGGGTTGACAGAAATCATTAATTAACACTCAGGGGCCTATTCATTGAACGATAAATGGCCATGTAACCATGCAGAAAGCTAGTTTCCGCATATTTAAGTTACAGGGCCATTCATCATGAGGAGTCCGATAGGACCCCTTTGGTATTCAGTAAACTCCGAAAACTGAAAGTTTTCGGAGTTTGCTGCCGAGAACAAGCACCATCTTCAGATGGCATTTGTTCTCGGATCCCTGCTCCTTCCTATGGGAATGAGTTCCGGGGATGCGAAGACGGATCCGAGCGGAATCCTCCGCAGTCTCCTCACCAGCTCCCCGGCGGCTTTTGCGCATGCGTGACCTCTGGTCATGCATGCGTAGCCGGGACGGCGGGAAGCAGGTGAGTAAAGCAGCTACAGAAGTACTAACCATGGGGACAACTGCTTTTCGGAGCAGTTGTCCCCTCAGTGGGGACTTTTCCCCCTCTGCAAGTTGAATACTTAAGTATCCCTTGCAGCGAGTTAAAAACTTCATCATCGGAGGCTATGCGGCCTTCGATGATGAATAGGCCCCTCAGAGTTGCATTTTGGACCAGTGAAAGCTTTGAAAGTTAGAGAACATGAAAGAGCATTGCAGACTGTCAGAAGCAGCAATGGGAAGTGGTGATAAAATATTATAGATTCACATGATAAAGGAGGTAAATAGAGATGAGGGAGGAGTGCGGGCAAGAGCAGTACTGTACAATTGTGGGCTTTAAAGCAGAAACTAGAATTTCCAGTTGACTGTGTACACAAGCACACTAAACACATATACTGTACACAACTCAAACGTTAATAAGCACACAGGGTCTCATTCAGACCCGGTCGCAAGCACCAATGCACTCGCAACCGGGTCGATGGTTAGCCCTGCGCACGCACAGCGGCTTCACTGAGCGTGTGCGAGCCCCGGAGCATGAGAGAGAAACTCTCTAGCTCCGGAGCGCTCCACAAAATGGGCGGCTGTCGATGTTGATCGACAGCTCGCCCCGTTTTGTAGGCGGGCCGGGGGGTGGTTTCAAAAATGGAGACGTTCCTTAAGGAACCACTACCATTTTGTGGGCGGCCGCACTGACATCATCAGTGATGTCAGTGGGGAGCTTCCTGCTCGATCAGAACATGAAGCTCCCTGGGGCTTGCGGTTGCCGAAACCCAACCTTAGGGTCTCGTTGCAAGCCCCGATGGTCAAGATGGTGTTCACCATCGCGACCATCAACCTGGTCGGTCGCTAAGCTGTGGGTGGCAACCCCCAGCTTACCTAGCGACCAGGAGGCCGTACTAAAAAAAAAGGAAGCGGCCGTCCTCATTCAGATAGAGCGATCGCTTCTTGCGACCGCCTCTGAATGAGGGCCACAGTCCTTTGAAAACCGTTAGTATAGAGTACAATCATTTTCACAAGCATTTCTTGGTACCACACTTGTAGTAATAAATATACAAATAGTACATACCTATTTTTTTTTTTAAACTGGCTAGGAGATATTTGTAAGGGTTATATAAGTGATGATGAAAGCAGTAAAATCATAGCAGATCAAATAACATATCTAGGGAGATACAGGCATCCAGTGTAGAGGCTGCAGTGTCTGTGTGTGCATATTTTGCCAGTATTGCTTCAGCGACTATATAGAAATGCCACTACAAACCCTTCCCTGGCTGACGCACGCACGGGGGGGATGAAATCAGGCGGCGCATACGCGGTCACACTGTCAGGGTACTTTTGCAAATAATACCCTGAAAACTGTAAGAAGAGGATTCAAAGGGACAAAGCTTTCTTGCAAGCTCTGTCCCTGCATGCAGTATTTGGTACATCCTTGCGATGTATTCAAATATCGCATTGTGAATTCTGGCAATTTATCGCATCATATCCGCATTTAATATGCGGATTGTGATAAATAGAGCCCATAGTCCTGTTCATTCTCTATTTTCAAGTCATTATAATTAGCTATCATAAGCAAGGGGTCTTGCAGGGACTTTAAGCACAATCATGGGAAGGGTAGCTGCAGAAAGAGAATAAAAAAACAGTTTAGAAAGAATGGCCTCATCATTATTTCTAGTTAGTGATTTATTTTCCTTCTATCGAAGGGTAATTTATAACAGCATAGGTGTACAACAGAAGCAGAAATGGCAACAAACCTACTCTTACACAATTGTAGCCAATTTTATAGGAAAGTGCATGGGTTTGCAGCTAAAGATTGGTATCATGAGTTTGCCTACACACCTAGATTTCATTTTACACTTCCATATTATTTACATTTTATAAGGTAGAGTAGACACTGCTTTGAGGGTGCACAAAATCTTCCTCCCTAGATAAAGGAGTTGAATTCCTGGAGATCATAAACTTATAGGACCAGGTCACCCCTGAATGGGCTTTATGGGATATCCATTCTATCTATCCGAGACCTAGGTTACCTCGGGGAACGAGATTATTGTTAGCCAAGATTGTAAGCCTAAGCTGGGTACACATTATGCGATACTTTCCACGATATATTGTTCCGATGTGGGTCAGAACGATATATTGGGCAAATCACATAGTGGGCCTGATTCAGAGCCGCTCGATAGATGCGATCACTCGCATGATGTGTATGCAAATTGCGTAGGCAGTGCTACCACACAGCAATGCATTGGCACGCCCAGTATTTCTTAGAGAGCGATCACATAGTGTATGCAGACACTCACCAGCCTGTTTTAAGACGCCCACGTCATGTCCAGGAAGTGTATGCAGCCATCGGTACATCGGATGCTATCACAGCGCTTGAGGTTTACCATCCTACGTGCGCATGCGCGAGACCCGGCTAGCGACGGCCGCTCCGTCTCTCCGGGTCTTGCACCAAAAGGGGCGAGTTGTCGATGTTGATGGACAGCTCGCCCCGTTTGGAAGGCGGGCTGGAGGGTGGTTTCAAAAACGGAGGCGTTCCTTAAGGAATGAGACCCATTGTGTAGTGTGTACCCAGCTTAACAAAGAAAGCAATGTGGAAAAGTTATTTGACACCTGGCTCCCATATATACACACTCTTGCTCCACCTGTGAAAGATTCTCTTTGCTTAGCAATTCATCTAACTTCTAATTTAGAGTTGTTGACACTGGGAAGACCTCCCTTTTAAGTGCTTTGCAAATGGTGCAAAATACCTCTGGTCAAGCCGTTTAATATTGTTGTACATTGATATTGTATCTCTTTTATATAATTAAGTTCTGCATTGTGGTAACCTCACTCCTCATTATTGTGTCTGTATCAAAGAGAATGGTTTATTTTATTTTATGTATATTGTTATACTGTATATACTTTTACATTGTCCATTTATTCAATATTTTTATAATTTGTGCAGTTCTAAAATAATATATTTTGAAGAAAAAACAAATTTACAGGGCCAAACATTATGGGTAGCAGGTTTTGAAAGTGCTGAGAGTTTGGAGGATTAGCAGTCAGATTTAAAGTAGCAATGTTTAGTAAGGAAAAATGAACCTGCTTCATAACCCACCACACAGTTGACAGCAATTAAACAGTGAGGTGTATCCTTCCAGTGTAAAGCAATCTGACTTTAGTAGCAATTAGGAAATACTTAACAGTTTTTTGTATTGGTCTGTGGAATTGGTCTAGAGCAGGGATGGGGAATCTTTTTTCTGCCAAGGGCCATTTGGATGTTTATATAATCATTTGTGGGCCATACAAAATTATCAACTTAAATATTTGCCTGCTATATAGAGCCCAGCCCCACAGGAAAATTAAAAGACTCACCCAGGCCAGTTAAGTCTCCTCTCCTCCAAAATAGCTACAGCACAGCAGCCAGAGGGGTGCTCCAGCAGGCACAGACATCCACTGTCTCACTCAGTCATTAGTCACTGGGTGTGGGAGTGCAGCAGCAAGGCTCCCTGGGAGTGCATCAGCAGGGCTCACTCCCTCCTCCTTCCGTCCCTCAGATATTAAGCAGCACTGTATTTTTATAAATTGAAGACAGGCTGAGGGCTGCCTGACTCCCATTGCACACCGCTGCTCCGCGCTGCACCTCTCCATACTCCTCCGCTTAAGATGTCTGTGGGCAGGCTGAAGGTGGACGGACGGCATTGGGCTGCATGGGGCTGCATGACTTCTGATGTCACACCGCAGTGCTTCGCACAGCCTGGCAGCATCTGAGCCGAGTGCTCGGGGCTCAGCAAAAAACCAAAGAGAGGGAAGAGAGCCACAGCTGGCTGGCCCTGATAAAATGTTCATGCGGGCTGTATACGGCCTGCTGGTCGGAGGCAGGGCCGCCATCAGGGGGGGACTGCCGGGCCTGTAGTACCGGGCCCGGACACTCTGGGGGCCCGTCCACTCCTCCGAACGCATGTCCACTACTTACCCCCTGTTAAACTTACGTTCACTGACAGTCTCGGTCGGGGCCGCCAGCCGCCAGCGCCCTTTCCTATATCCTCTCACTATCTCTGACATCTCTGACTGCCCGACGCTGCTGCCGTGTATATGGCTGGCTGTGGGAGGCAGGCAGAGTGGATGCTCCCAGCCTGCTCTGTGCTGCTAGCCTATAGCACAATCGAGCAGCCGGGAGCATCCTCTCTGCCTGCCTCCCACAAGCAGCCACAAACACCACAGCAGCGGCGGGCGGCTGGAGAGGTAGGGAGAGGATATAGTACTGGGCGCTGTTGGCCGCGCAGTGGTATAAGCGGACCACCGGCCGAGCCTGTCAGGGAGTGTAAATTTGGCAGGGGAATAGTAGTGGGTTGGTGGGCCCCGTGGGCCCCTCGTTGTGAGGGGGGAGGGAGATTACTGGGGGGGGGTGTTTGCTGTGTTCTGCATAATGGGGGCTGGGGGGGCCCTACCTATTTGGTCCGTCCCGGGCCCCGCGATTTCTGAAGGCGGCCCTGGTCGGAGGTTCTCCATCCCTGATCTAGAAAGAAGACAATATATAGGGGAATTGGCATTTGGATTCCTGTAAAGGCTCTAATTAAATAATTAATCTGTTCACAAAATGCTTGGAATGTTTCTGGGGCTAAATCACACATTAACTAACATACAATTTTTGATTTTTTTTTTTTTTTAAGTATTAATACAGTAAATGTGTGATTTAGACCCAGAAACACAACATTGATGTTGATCAATTTTCATTAATTTTAAATTGATAAAAATCTATTAAAATCAGCATTTAGTAAATATACCCCTTGTGGCAGTACCCCCACCCCTCTAGGAGTTAACAATCACCTTTGGCACATCAGTTTCCACCCATATAGACATAGACCCCCACTGTTTTATTACCCCCCACCCATGTGTCACTATATATTAGGGATGAGCGGGTTCATATATTCGAAATCCGAACTCCCTGAACCCCCCTGATCCGAGCCAGGCTTGGGTTTTCCCGCCAGACTTGATTCCCGGTACGAGACAAAACGTCATTATCCTGGTGTCGGATTCTCGCGAGACCCGGACTTTGCACATTTTGTGACTCCCGCCCCACTATCTTCACTCCAGTCCTAGGTAGTGGGAGGACGTTTCTAATGTCTGTGGGAAAGTGGCTGCTGTATCAGTCTTGGGGTACTTGCTCTGCTGTATCAGTCCAGTCCAGAGGTACTGTGCTGCTGTATCAGTCTGGGGGTGACCTACTCTGCTGTATCAGTCCAGTCCAGTCCAGTGGTGCTGTCCTGTGCTGTATATACTATATTCAGCCCAAATAATTTTTACAGGGGCTGCCCTGTGTGGTGTAGGGGTATGTTGCCCTTCATACAAATAATTTTTACAGGGGCTGCCCTGTGTGGTGTAGGGTACATTGTCCTTCATACAAATAATTATTACAGGGGCTGCCCTGTGTGGTGCAGGGCTATGCTGCCCTTCATACAAATAATTTTTACAGGTGCTGCCCTGTGTGGTGTAGGGGTACGCTGCTCTTCATCCAAATAATTTTTACAGAGGCTGCCCTGTGTGGTGTAGGGGTATGTTGCCCTTCATACAAATCATTTTTACAGGGGCTGCCCTGTGTGGTGTAGGGGTATGTTGCCCTTCATACAAATAATTTTTAAAGGAGCTGCCCTGTGTGGTGTAGGGGTACGCTGCCCTTCATACAAATCATTTTTACAGGGGCTGCCCTGTATGGTTTAGGGGTACGCTGCCCTTCATACAAATAATTTTCACAGGGGCTGCCCTGCGTGGTGTAGGGGTATGCTGCCCTTCATAAAAAAATTATTATTACAGGGCTCCCCTGTGTGGTATAGGGGGTACGCTGCCATTCACCTCTCAAATTTGGAGGATAAAATAGGGAAAGATCAAAAACAACTTCCTCCTAGTGCTGAAGCTGCTGCCACTAGTCATGACATAGATGATGAAATGCCATCAATGTCGTCTGCCAAGGCCGATGTCCAATGTCATAGTAGAGGGCATGTAAAATCCAAAGTTCAGTGAAATGACCCAAAAAAAATAATTTAAATTGTCTGAGGAGAAACGTAAAGTTGCCAGTATGCCATTTGCGACACGGAGTGGCAAGGAATGGCTAAAGTCCTGGCCTATGTTCATGACTAGAGGTTCAGCTTCACATGACGTTGGAAGCCCTCCTCCCGCTAGAAAAATGAAAAGAGTTAAGCTGGCAAAAGCCCAGCAAAGAACTGTGCGTTCTAAGAAGATATCACAAATCCACAAGGAGAGTCCAAGTGTGTCGGCAGTTTGCAATGCCTGACCTTCCCAACACTGGACGGGTAGAGGTGGCTCCTTCCATCATTTGCACGCCCTCTGCAAGTGTTGGAAGGAGCACCGACAGTCCAGTTGCTGATATTCAAATTGAAGATGTAACTGTTGAAGTACAACAGGATGAGGATATTGGTGTAGCTGGCACTGAGGAGGAAGTTGACGAGGAGGATTCTGATGGTGATGTGTTTTGTTTAAATCAGGCACCGGGGGAGACAGTTGTTGTCTGTGGGATGAAAAAGCCCATCGTCATGCCTGGGCAGGAGACCAAAAAATCCACTTCTTTGGTCTGGAAATATTTCTATCCAAACCCAGACAACAACTGTCTTGCCATGTGTTGCTTATGTAAAGGTGTAATAAGTAGGGGTAAGGACGTTTACCACCTAGGAACATCCTCCCTTATATGTCACCTGCAGCGCATTCATAAAAAGTCACTGTAAAGTTCAGAAACTGTGGCTAAGACCGTAAGCAGTTCAGTGACACCTAAATCCCTTTGTCCTGTTGTATACAAGCACCTGCAAACCACACCAGCAACTCCCTCCCTCCCAGAGAGGAAGTTAGAAAACCACTACTTTTTTTTTACTAAGCAATTGACCGTCCAACAGTCCTTTGCGAGAATGATGAAGTACGACAGCAGTCATCCTGTTGCAAACCAGATAACTGAGGCATTGACAGCTATGTTGGTGTTAGACGTGTGTCTGGTATCCGCCATTAGTGCAGTGGGATTTAGACAATTGATGCAGGTAGTGTGTCCCCGGTACCAAATCCCGTCTAGATTCCACTTCACTAGGCAGGTGATATAAAGAATGTACATAGATGTCAGAAAAAGTGTCCTCAGTGTCCTAAAAAATGCGGTTGTACCCAATGTTCACTTATGCACGGACATGTAGACAAGTGGAACAGGGCAGACTAAGGACTATATGACTTTGACAGCCCACTGGGTAGATGTATTGCCTTATGTAGCAACAACAGCAGCATCACCAGTAGCAGCATCTCAGAAACGCCAGCTCGTTCCAAGGCAGGCTACGCTGTGTATCAACGGTTTCAGTAAGAGGCACACTGCCGACAACCTCTTAGAGAAACTGAGGAAAAACATCGACCAATGGCTTACCCCACTTAGACTTTTCTGGGGATTTGAGATATCTGACAACGTCACTAATATTGTGCAGGCATTACACCTGGGCAAATTCCAGCACGTCCCATGTTTTGCTCACACAATAAATTTGGTGGTGCAGAATCTTTTGAAATACCACAGGGCCGTGCAGGAGACACTTTCGGGCCACTTTTGCCATTCTGCGGCTGCGTGCCGAAGACTGGAGCGCCAGCAAACACTTTTGAACCTGCTCTGCCATCACCTGAAGCAAGAGGTTGTAACGCGGAGGAACTCATCACTCTATATGCTTCAGAGGATGGAGGAGCAGCAAAAGGCCATTCAAGCTTATACGTCCACCTATGACATAGGCAAAGGAGGGGGTATGCACAGGGATGTTATCTATAATAGGGTGCAGGGTGTGCATGGCACACGGGCCCCTGGGTCCAGGGGGGCCCCGTCCCGCTCACCCTGCACCCATAGTATTACTTACCTCTCTGGAGTCCTACATCGGCACGGTGGTCCGACGCTGTAAAAACAACTGGAAAATGGCCACTGCTGCCAATTTCCCGTTGTTTTTATGCTTTTTTCCAAGAAAATACAGATCCAAAACCCGGAAGGGTGGTTTTGGCAAAACCAAACTATATCCAAAACACGAAGAAAGATCCAGATCCTAAACCAAAACACGAAAAGTGGCCGGTGCACACCCCTAATTTTGAATACTCCAATCCTCCACATCCACGAGATCCTCTTAGAGCACCAGGTTTGACGATCTGATTTAATCTTATTAAGTAATGGAGGAAAGTTGAAGGAGAAGATTTGAGAGGGGTTTCTATGTAAGACAATCCCCAGATATCTGCATATGGTGCCACGTGAATTGAGAAATAGATTGTAAGCCTTGTAAAGTAGCCTGATCCACAGCAAGATTCAAAATTTGGACAAATTCACCTTATAAATGGAGAGGGAGCCAAAACGATTAAATTCCTTAAGAAGGTTGGGAACCGAAACCAATAGGTATGTTACTATGGCCAAAAGATCGTCAGCAAAGAGGGCGAATTTAAATTTGCTTTCACCCACTGTTACTCCTGATATGTTAATGTACCGTCGAACGGCCTCACCAAGCCCTCCATGCGAATACTAGTGGAGATAAAGGGCAGCCCTGGTGAGTGCCGTTTGAAATCAGTTCAGGGTCCAAAAAATACTTGTTAATTCTAACGCGTGGTGAAGGGTTGGAGTAGAGAGCTTGTATCCTATGGACACCAATTTAGCCCAAATCCAAATGTGTCAACTTGGGACACATTTAAAAAAACAGCAGCTAGTGCAGAGGGAGGCTTTATTGCAGAAGATACAGACCCTAGAACTTGTGCACAAGACCTCCCTGTCTGCGGAGACCTTTCGGTCTCTTACAGATGCTCAACAAGCCCTTAATATTCTTATATCTGACAAAATTAAATTAGATGCATGAAATGTCATAGTTATTACTTTCTTAGGGGAAATAAACCCAGCAAGATGCTGGCTAGCGCCCTTTTGTAACCACCATACTTCTACATACATTGCCCATATAAAAGGTAATTCTGGATCTTTCTATATTTCCACAAAGTATATAGCCTCAGCCTTTCTATCGTATTACTCCCAAGTATATAATTTGAAAGGTCTCAGAACTGAGGATGATTTAGCATTACACATGGCTTCCATTAAGGCTTATCTCAGGGAGGTTGGACTTCCCATCCTTTTAGAAACAGAGGTTCAGGCCCTTGAGGAGCCGTTTACAACAACTGAATTAGAGGGAGCCATTAACTCAACCCCTAATGGTAAGAGCCCGGACCCTGATGGGTTTTTTATTGTCTATTATAAAACCTTTAGTGACGTTCTCTCCCCCTTGATGCTTCGTGCGTTTAATGAGGTTTCAGATCTCTCACCCTTTTCCTCTCAATCCCTACTTGCCCAAATCACGTTTATACCAAAGGAAGAATAAGACCCGGCTCAGTGTTCCAACTACAAGCCCATTTCTCTGTTAAATGTACATTTGAAGCTTTTTGCTAAATGAATGACTAACCGCCTCAAATTACATCTTCCTAGTTTGATCCATTCGAGCCAGGTTGGCTTTGTTCCTGGTCGGGAGGCAAGGGACAATACCACTAAGGTTATGGACCTAATTCATGTGGCTTCCGGCCAGCAGATCCCAACTATACTCCTGTATACAGAAGCGGAAAAAGCTTTTGACAGGGTGGATTGTGATTTCCTGCTGGGTGTGCTGGACAAATTCAGGAAGCTATTGAAGATTACATTGCCACAAATTACCTGCCTAATACGCCCAAGGTAACAACCTGGGAAGCACACAAATGTGTCCTGCGGTGAAAACTTATTCAACTTGGAACACATTTAAAAAATCAGCGGCTAGTGCAGAGGCAGGCTTTATTGCAGAAGATACAGACCATAGAACTTGTGCACAACACCTCCCTGTCTGCAGAGACCCTTCAGTCTCTGACAAATGTTCGACAGTCCCTTAATATTCTGACAAAATTAAATTAGATGCACGGAAATGTCATAGTCATTACTTTCTTTGGGGAACTAAACCCAGCAAGACGCTGGCTAGGGCCCTTTGTAGCCACCATGCTTCTACATACATTGCCCATATAAAAGGTAATTCTGAATCTTTCTGTAATTCCACAAAGGATATAGTCTCAGCCTTTCACTAGTATTACTCCCAATTATATAATTTGAAAGGACTCAGAACTGAGGATGATTTAAAAATGGCTTCCATTAAGGCTTATCTCGGGGAGGTTGGATTTCCCATCCTTTTAGAAACAGGGATTCAGGCCCTTGAGGAGCCATTTACAATAACTGAATTAGAGGGAGCCATTAAATCAACCCCTAATAGTAAGAGCCCGGACCCTGATGGGTTGTTTATTGCCTATTATAAAACCTTTAGTTTAATGACATTTCCATGCATGTAAATTAATTTTGTCAGATATAAGAGCATATTAAGGGCCTGTAGAGCATCTGTAAGAGACTGAAGGGTTTCTGCAGACAGGGAGGACTTGTGCACAATTTCTGGGGTCTGTATCTTCTGCAATAAAGCCTCCCTCTGCACTAGCAGCTGCTTTTTTAAATGTGTCCCGAGTTGAATAAATTTACCCCGCAGGACACATTTCTGTGCTTCCCAGACTGTTACCTTGTGTGTATTAGGCAGGTCATTTGTGGCAATGTAATCTTCAATAGATTTCGGAATTTGTCATCTACAGACTGAGGAGCTGATTCAGACCCGGTCGCTAAGAAGCATTCGCTCATAGCTGGCTGATTTTTACATTCTGCGCATGCATCGCAGTGCGCGTGCGCAAACCAGTGCAAGAGATCGGGAAGCAGTCGCTCGCTGCGCATAAACTGCCCAGCAGAGTGAGTGACAGGAGAAGCCGTTTGTGGGTGGTAACAGGGGCAGGCCAGTAGAAACGGGGGAGTGGAGGTGCGAACACAGGCATGCATGAGCATCTTAACGTTGTTTCAGAGGCATGCATAATTAACAGGCAGCGTCATAGTACACGTCACCTGGTTGTAATTCACACTAAAGTGCTTGCAGTACTTGGGGTAGGGTATAGTCAACCTTAAGCG
Source organism: Taudactylus pleione (assembly GCA_031769625.1). Classification (NCBI taxonomy): domain Eukaryota; kingdom Metazoa; phylum Chordata; class Amphibia; order Anura; family Myobatrachidae; genus Taudactylus; species Taudactylus pleione. The sequence continues at coordinate 4,591,028 of JAUIMM010000370.1, forward strand.
CTGCGATCGCTTCTCTGATGTACCGATGGTTACATATACTTCCTGGAGATGATATGCGCAAGTGGGTGTATTTAGACAGGCTGGTTGGCGTTTACATACACAAAGCAATCGCATGCCAGGACATAGTGTGCTTATGCCTTGCTGTGCGATTGTCTGTCATGCCGTCACTTAGCCGAATTTGCATATGCTGGGTGCGAGCGTACGCATCTAGCAAGTGGCTCTGTATCGAGCCCTGAGTCCTGAAACAAGATGTAAGTTAAACTCCAAGAATAAGTCTTGTGGCAAGATGAGGGCAATCTAAACTTCATAGAGATAGAGGAATTTTCTGACCAAGAAATATTATCTATTGTGGTATCTATTGCTAAGTGCAAAAACCTGTGAGGTAGAAAGAGATATAAGTGGGGTGATGTATACACCACATATCAACCAATTAATGTTCATGTAAGGAACGTTTAACTTGATGATGGAGTTTATCCGAATGTCTAGGTGATGAGTTAGATGCGTCCAGAGTAGGATCTAGGGACCAATTTAAATCACCTACTAGCACCAACACCCCCTCAACATGTAGCTAAACAAGGTTTAGGACCTTGTCAAGAAAGTCGGGATGGGCACTATTTGGAGCATAGATGTTGACAAATGAAAATACCTGGGAATATATCATACACTTCACCATCAATACACGGTCTACAACTAACTGAAGGCAGGTGATATCAACTACGTGAAGATGACTGGCAAATAAGATTGCAACTCCCAAGGTATTACCCTCAGGGTTATTAGAAAAAACACTGCATGGGAAATCTCTATTCCTGGGAGACGGGGCATCTGCACCTTTAAAATGTGTTTCCTGAAAGAAGGCAACATCAGCTTTCTCTGCTCTCAATTCAAGTAGCGCACAAGACCGCCTCTCAGGAATGCTAAGTCCCTTAGCATTAACAAAGACAACATCTAACTGAGACATCAGAGAGTAATAAGATACCTACAGGATAGGACATAAACATACATCGATATTAACCTCCTACAAATAGCAGGACACAGAGAACAAGAAAATGTGCGAGAGACAATTGTTAAAAGAGTCCTGGCAGTGAGGAAAAAAGAAAAGAACAAAGAAGAGGTAAAAAAAAGAATAAAGAAAAAGAAACGATATACATCCTAACAATAAAAACATGGCATGAAAAAATAAAAAAGAGAGAACACTGCTCCTGAGCAGCATAATGGCAAAATCCAGTATCGCCACTAGGCCGAGGACCAAATCTAGCGATGCAAGGAGGCAACTGGGAAGAAACAGTTGCAACCATCGACACAAAATCATAACAGTAAATACGTGCAATAATATATCTTTTCAAAATGACAGATACACTTGATAAATCAGAAATACCCTAAACAAAAAGAACTCTTATCAAAATTGGCTACTAAGAAGCCCTAGTGCAAGTAATTGAGTAACAAACAAAGAATGAGGGACCAACCCACCTATCAGGAAGGAGGAGGGAGGATCTATGGATCTCAATGGACTCTGAAGGATGAGAGACACTAAGGGCCTGATTCAGAGCCGCTCTTAAGCGGCCTCTCGTTCGCTCTGAGCGATGTTCACACAACTGCGCATGCGTATGGGTCGTAATGCACATGCGCAAACCAGTCATTGCGGTCGGAAATCGTGCACTCGCAAAACAGCGAGGGGCTGCTAATTTGATTGACAGAATGTACCGTTTGTGGGTGGTAACAGGGGAACGTGCTTGAAAACGGGGGAGTGGAGATCCGAACTCAGCCGTGCCTAACGGTCAAAAGGGCGGTTTAATGGGAGTGCATAATTAGTAAAGGAGCGTCTCACGTGATCCAACCTTAAAGGACTAGGAAGTACTGGCAAATCTTCAGATGGGGTGCTCAGAGTGCAACACAGTCCCATCGAGATCAAGGCTCATCGACTTGAGAAACTGTAGAAGATGGAGAAGTTGGATGACGATGTCTCCAAGACCTGGGAGAGGCCCCCACAGTCTGAAAACGGGCCATCTTGGGAGGAGATGAAGGTGGATGGAGGCATGTCTGGCGAGCCTGCCACTCTAGTACCTGAACCTGAGCAAGGTCCAGAGCTGAACAGAAGGGGGTAATATCCTCAGGGGCACATAAAGTGGCTGATTTACCTCCATTGGTAGACATCTAAAAACCTGTCTACAGGTTTCTTCCCCTTGTCCGTGCCCCATTGGTGTATACATTATGTTTTTATTATAGTATCTACATATGCGCTTTTGCTATATGGTTTTGGTTTTATTGCCAGTTTTATTTTTTATTTTTGTGTACATGCGCATTATTAATAATATATATTGGTCGGGTCCTCGCCGCTGGTCCACGACCAATTAGTCTTATAATACTTTGACCCTTTGTACATATTTTTTATGTTCAATATTGTGTGTTGGATACTTATACTTCGGTAGAATTACAGTATAGTATATCCAAAAATAACTCTATGTTTATATGGGAATTCGTGTATTTACACTATATATATACTTATATTCATGTTCACTTATTTATTTATTTCCAGCTATCAGTAATAGTAACACGCCAAATAATAATTTCCTTGTGATAATAGTTTTCTTGTATGCACTAATGTTTTTGTATGTTAGTAGGATACCAAGGAATGTGTATATATATTAATTGGGAAAATAGACCTTTCAATGTTCCAGTTTATATTACTTAGAACTTAGATTGAGACCAGCAAAACAATTAAACTCCACTATGCACCTGGTGGCTACTAATGATTGGCAGGTGCACACCTACAGGTGATTTTACTAATGAGCAAAGGTATAAAAAGCCATCCATTGTACATTCACTTATTCTGCCTTCTTGAAGAAGCTACTATATGTAGTGAAACGCGTTAAGGATTACAGACAAATTTACCACCACTTTGTGCACCAGTGAATTGATTTTATATCCAGGATTCAGCACTAGCTACGCTCATCTTGTCCATCAGCCGCGGCCCAGCAAAGTGGAGTACTCACATGCGGCTGCATTATCCCATCTCTCTGGAGAGAGCGACTCCACTGCCGAACAGCTTACCATCTCACTGACTGCAGTCCTCACAGCGGGGCTCCAGGGCCGTGTCCCACGACCGCCAGAGCGGTCAATACCTCTTGGCACACACACGTGCATCTACTCTGCACACTCCTCGGCACTCTCCAGCTGCGTACCGGCCTCATACCAACAGGCTGGCACTGCATCCATTACTGGAACTTTTTACCATCATTGCCTTGGGGTGACTTCAGACATGTGAGTTATACAACATGATCATCCATATGCTATCCGGATTTATTTGTCTCATTGACTGACTTTCTAATTTTTTATATTTTTTATTATCTACTATATACGGACTCATAATATATCTATACATTTTTTGGGTTATCTTATCAGGTAATTATTTTGGAGCCTCATAATTATCTTTGGGAATACACATTCCAATTATTCATTCCTCCTGGTTATTGTTGCATTATTTTTCATGTGATACATAGTTGCTATAACATCTTACACCGATTGGCAACACGCACTATCTGGTGCAGAGTGTGTTTATAGTAGCTCATTGTATTTTTGTATTTTTATATGTTGATACTTTTGCTGATACGCAGTGCTGCTATATTTACAATAAACGTTTTATGCATTTGCACCATGTTTTATATGTGATACTAGCGCCAATCCACCTATTCATTCTTTACATTTTCTGAGCACCCAGTGCTCATTGGGAGTGGTGGCATACTCCCAGGTGGTAGGCAGCTGTGTCCATTTTAAGTATATGTACACACTAGTTCATATACATTCTGTCTTGTAGCTAGTTGGCTCACACTCCCTCTTGGTGCTTGATTATTTTTCTACATATTGGTAGCAATGAGGCTGAAAGGGTAGGTAGCCCCATTGATACTTAATGTTGAGGGATTGCAGGTTGTCAGTCAAGGGTTTTTAGCTGACACCTCATTTGAAGAGTGTGCCAGGAAAGGTCTTGGAACACCTGAATCAAATGGACATCAAATTCCAGACCCCAGATCCACAGAGTCTACAGAGAATGTCATCCTTTGAGCGAAGTAGTGCAAGTGGCAGATGACATCCCTTGGGCGTTAAGATTGGAGACCCCTGGGATGTAATGCCCTTTGGACTCTATCAAAGACATTGGATTCGTTAGGACCATGCCCGAGCATTTCATTAATGGGCTTAGTAAGAATGTCTTGGAGGCCCTGGTGTGGAACATCTTCCAGAATGCCCAGAACCTCAGGTTATTGCAACGACTTCTATTATCCAGATCGTCTAGACAGTCTCGCAAACTCTGTATTTCCTCAGTCTGCTCATGTCATAACCTCGATGAGTGCATGTTGGAAATCACAAGTAGCCTCACCCAGTTTCTCCAGGGTAGTGATATTAGACCCCAAGTGTGCCAGCTCCGTCTGAAGCATGGCAACTTCTGAGTGTACCACTTCCCGTTTATTCTCCAATGATTCAAAATCCGCTTTGGCAGGTAGTTCTTAGTAGGTAAGGATTTAAGAAGATGAAGGACTCTCTGAATATCCCTTTGCTCCTCTTGGGCAGATGTATCCGAGTGTTCTCCCAATCCAGATGGGGTCTCTGAGGCTAAAGAGTGAGCCGGCGAGGGAGGGCCTGACGAAACACACAAGGTGGATTCTCTGGGAGAGTGAAGAAAGTGCCGAAGATGCATACAGGGTGACTTTTCAGTGGTGTGGGGGATACTCTTTGACCCGCTTCCCTGTCGTCGACTCATGAAAGGAGATCAGTACTGTAGAAAGACAAATATGATGGTTATGTGTGCTTATGCGCTCAAAGTGTAGCACTCTTGTATTGGGAGCAGCTCAATGGTATAGGAGGTCACCTGCCTCAATGACAGAATTTATTTTAAGTGGGGAATACCATGCGCTCGCTTTTGAATATGTGACAAAAATGTCTAAACAATGTGTGTTACAGATACTAAATGACAGAGGACACTGTTATGGTAAAATTAATAGGTACATTTTATTCTTTAGTCTAAAAATTGTTATAAAGATCCCAAATACCGGACAAATAATCTGCTGATTATGGTATCTTTAAATCCATTAATCTTAAATAAACTGGCTGTTGTGTATATATTGTGTTAACATCAATACATATAAGGGGTAAATTTACTAAAGTGAGAGTTTTTAGCAGTGATTTTTAGAAAATATTGCCCATAGCAGCCAATCAGATTCTAGCTATTATCTTCTAGATGGAGCTAGTTAAATGTTAAGTAGAATTTGATTGGTTGCTATGGGCAACTTCTCTTCTAAAACTCACTTCAAAAACTCTCACTTTAGTAAATTTACCCCATAGACTGATAACAGACGTACTGCAAAGGGAGGGTGTGTGTGTTGGGTATTTGTGTAGAGACGCAGACAGTAGTGTAGAGTGATGAAGGGGAAGAGGGGCAAGGGGAATGGGGAAGGAATCCAAATGTTATTGTACCTGATAGTTTTTCTCAGAGTGTGGCAGCTGATACTGTGTTCCGTGCTGCCTTCTGTAATCTGACACACTTGTGCCATCTGCGTTTTCTTAGTAGTGTGATAACATAACCGGCTGTGTCTTGCCCAAAATCCAATGTGTGCCCTAACGTGTCGCGAGGAGTGTGTCCTCTCGTGATGAATACTGAGGGTGTGGACGTCCGAGTGTCACAAAGAATGAGCCGCTAGGACCCTCGGTACTTACCCTACCTTGTCGGGTGGGCTAATGTGCTGCAATGTACCAGGGTCTACGGCGTTTTCAAGCTTGTGCTCGGCATGTGGTGGCAGCTGGCTGCTTGTAGCCGCAATGTCCCTGTGTTTCGGCTGCACCATGGATGTCCCGGGGGCTAGCCGGTAGTCTTTCAGGGGGAGGGATCAGTATTCTGTAGTGATGTATACAGGCTCCCAATGCGTTTCGGCCGGATGAGGCCTTTTTCAGACGGCACAAGTCTAGCTGTCAGATTACAGAAGGTAGCAAGGAACACAGCATCAGCTGCCACACTCTGAGAAAAACAAATTCCTTTTGGATTCCTTCCCCATTCCCCTCTTCCCTTATCCCCTCTTCCTCTTCATCACTCTACACTACTGTCTGCGTCGGTACACAAATACCCAACACACACCCCCTCCCTTTGCAGTATGTCTGTTATCAGTCTATATGTATTGATGTTAACACAATATATACACTACAGCTGGCTGATTTAAGATTAATTTAAGAACTGGATTTAAAGATAACATAATCAGCATATTATATGTCCAGTATTTGTGATATGTATAGCAAATTTTAGACTAAAGAATAAAATGTACCTATTAATTTTACCATAACAGTGTCCTCTGTCATTTAGCATCTGTAACACACACAGGTTAGACATTTTTGTCACATATTCAAAAGTGAGCGCATGGTACTCCCCACATAGAAAGACAAATATGCAGAACAAAAGTGGAGACAATAGTCTGAACTTGGGACATACAGGATAGCCTTCAAAGTGCACAAACACAATGGAACACTTCACACAGATATCACTGGCCGACGAATCTCACACTAGGGCTGTAGCAATCAGTAGGGTACATGGAGAAGAGCATCTGTCACATGGTAAGTCTAGTGTGTGCTGGTAGCCACTATCCGCCACTCCCCATAGAAGCACTAGGAAGCCATCAGGAGAACAGACTTGTAGGTGCAGTTTTCTCATAATTTAGGAAAGCCAGAGGGACTGTAAAGACAGCAAACCACCACAAGATGATGCTAGAGAGTCTTAAATATATTCACATATTGTCCAAGCACAAATGAGTTGTATCCAATTCAGTGTCCCCCTAAGTGGCTCTTAGGTCACTCACTCCACAGCCAGTGGGGCTCTGTGTGCAATAAAGATTAGTATGAGGGCTGTGTAGCAAGTACTTACTATCACCAAAGTGAAGAGGTAACCACAGCCAGGGAACCAACAAACAGGGGGCTCAGACAGGGCAGGCTAATGGCTAGGACTGCAATTCAGCACAGGCAGCAGCTCCCTATAGTCAGATCCACTGCAGCCAGAGAGCAGGACAAGTGCAGCTGAGAAGTCAGGCAGCTGAGTGGTAGGAGCGCCGGGAAGCTTCACTCCGGATCCCTCCCCCCTGAAATCGAGACTGGGGCTTCAGATTGGCGGACAGGCTGCAACCTGCAGGACCACAGCTCTCACTGGCTGGCAGTTTCAGCTAGCACAGCCTTTCTTCTTTCCCAGCACATGGAGACGCAACCGTCGTCAGAGGTCCAGTGACCCCCCCATATGCATATACATGATGGAGATTAGACAGACCTTAGAGAATTATTATATAGATATACACATTTCCACCCTCATTTGTCTGATTGTTCTCCTTGTGTTTCTCCCGTTACCTACCATTTCATACCTCCCAATATTGTGAGGTATCCAAATCCATTGAGGGGGGCCTGAATGGGTCATTTTTTTCACAATTTGTTTGCCAAAGCAGGTGCACTGATACAGGTCTACAAATTATTCAGGCTTGGACCAGCAAAAAAGGCCCAGACACGCTACAATATTTTGTGACCATAACCTGTCCAGCTTCACAAAGTCACCATAGGGTGGCATAGTATCTCCTAGGGATGGGGGCTATGAATTCCTAATAAACATTATACTGAATATGTCGCTATTTTAGCGTAGCGTATACGCATATGAAATAATTGCTTTCCAGCCCAACTGTGGTTCCAAAACACAAAATTAATATTATTCACATAAAGGATAATACGCGCTTTGATCTAAAACAATTAGCGCAAAGAAGCAAGTAAATACAGAAGGTACAAACCGATATAAATGCTAGCGCTCTGGAATCCAGTACTCAGTCATCAATCCTGAAGCCTGCAGTCATCTTGTAAGGGATTATGACTCCCTTACAGTTCACACAGCCATAGCCTATATACCACACAGATCACATATACAACAATAGAGACGAGCTGGCATGATTTCATTGGTTCTTGCTCCTTGTCATTCCTTGTCATTGGTTAGTTCATATGGAGTCATCAGAGCTATGGATAAGCTTTCCAACTGCTTCTTTGTATAGGTTTCCTTACGAAGACCTAATAAAGAAACACTACATACAGAGGTACATTCTAACCTAGAATTCATATCTTGCAAATGCCTGCTGCGATCTCCTTGCCGATGGAACCGGAAGTCTGCAAATAAACAGTGGTTTAGAATAGCATCAAATACGGTCTGCTTATCATGTACTAAACCTTAGATCTTAAATACAGTCGCTTCATTACATAATTAATAATGAATAAAACCTTGAATATTAACCTTAATGCTAGGGAACCTTTTTATGGAAGTGTGCAATATGTAAGAATATTGCGTAGGTTCACTAATATGTGAGGTGCGTTTATGTGTTTTGTGCTTTGATAAACATGTGCGCTGTGCATCTTGTATATTTATATGTTTTATTTAATGTGTATGAATGTAAGTCTATGTGTGTGTTATGTAATTTAGGGTATATGTGATGGATTAATTTATATTATCCATTTCTAACATATTTTAACATCCAAGCATTGCCTGGACCAATTCGAAGGTGTAAATGGAAGCTGCTTGTAGGTGCCACATAGTCTCGTAGCCTGGGACAGGCTATTCTTCACTTAATTAGGATGTAGATGTCAGTTCCTATGAACCAAAACAGCACTGGGCAATAGGCACACAACTGCCAATGACTTGCAGGTCCATGACAGTAATTCGTAACTTTACATTTAGACCACTTCTTTTGAGCATACTAGTCTCTGTGTACATTTTAATTAATTTGTTACAGGCATACTGTATTAGCATGCGGAGTCTCTCAAAACATATGCAAACACCCACAGACATACACACCAAACCTGTTTTCCACACTAAACTTTGTATTTGTGCACATCAGAAATGCGCTGACACAGAGCAGCATCCAAGCAATTCGTCATCAGACCATAGACGACTAAATCGTTCAGATAATAATTTGCACGATGATCATAACCAATTACTTGATTTCAACATGGCTCAATGGAGTGTGGTAATTCCCACTATATGATGTCACATATCTCTCACATTATCCCTTATGTCTCTCTCAATTACCCCCTTCTTACATACAGTATCTTTACTAACCACCCCTCCCTACTTATCTCTCAGGCTGTTGATGTAAATATATATGTATACAGGCTAGTATAAAGCCTGTATACACATGTCAATCAATTTGGATACGCTGGAGATGTACTTACTCCGTTGGCGGTCTCCTCAAGCAGGGACGGAGACTATTCGCGAGCGCATGACTGAGCATGTGCAGAAGAAGAAACAGAAGGGATTGTTTTTGGAATCCCGATAACAATGCCTTCTGTGACATCGCAGGGACAGCGTGTTACCGCAACCACTGTCCCTGCAGAAAATATTGCTGAATAGTAGCCATATTTTTATTTTATAAATAAAAACTTGTGACGATGGTGCCCGATAATATTCTGGGCAACATCGTCACTCTTGCTGAATAGACCCCTTATCATAGGCGAAGCTAGGGGTGGTCCGGGGGTGCACCAGACCACCCATTAGCCTCTGCCGCCAAATCGCAATTTTTTTAAATTAAATTAGTCCTCTCCCGGTCAGGAAGGCGTTAACGCTGCTCAGTCTGCTCTACACACAGCACTCACCTGACCGGGAGGACATTTTCTGCAGCTCCGCCTCCCCTGTGTCCGAACCAATAGATGAATTCTTCTTTCTGCAACGTGCGCGGTGACGTCATGACGCTCTAGTAAGGAGCTACTGTGATGCCCTACACCTGGAGGGGGAGGACCCGATCCCTGCTGTCTTACCAACGCTGCAGCTTGCAGTGATGGGGATTTACCGGGGGCAGCAGCAGCAGAGCAGCAGCCGGCTCCCTGTCATCTCCACACACGGCAAAAACAGAGAGAGGTGATATGTGAGTGGTGAGGAGAATTGGGGAGGCGGGTCCTGGTGTGAGAGAGTCTGACTGCACTAGTCGGTAATCAAGTGGCAGGAACAGAAAGACCCTGGTGACATAGTACACTGATCCAAACACCCCCATCACCCATTATACCCCCCTATCCCACACATACACACATTATACCCCTTCCCCCATACAGACATTATACCCTTCTGTCCCCAGACACATTATACTCACCTCCAATACTACTACACATACACATCCTTTCACGTCCCTCCCCCCACACACACACACACACACACGCACATTGTACCACTTCCACCACTACAATCACATATCCCCCCTACCACCACACACTCTTCCCCCTCTGCCCCTCCACCACTACACAGACATCTCTCCTCCCTCCGCCCCTGCACAGGCACACTGTACCCCCTCCACCACTACACAGACATCTTTCCCCCCTCCGCCCCTGCACAGGCATACTGTACCCCCTCCACCACTACACAGACATCTCTCCCCCCTCTGCCCCTGCACAGGGATACTGTACCGCTCTCCACCACTACACAGACATCTCTCCTCCATCCGTCCCTACACAGGCATACTGTACCCCCTCCACCACTACACAGACATCTCTCCTCCCTCTGTCCCTACACAGGCATACTGTACCCTCTCCACCACTACACAGACATCTCTCCCCCTTCCGTCCCTACACAGGCACACTGTACCCCCTCCACCACTACACAGACATCTCTCCCCCCTCCGCCCCTGCACAGGCATACTGTACCCCCTCCACCACTACACAGACATCTCTCCCCCCGTCTACCCTGCACAGGCATACTGTACCCCCTCCACCACTACACAGACATCTCTCCTCGTCCGCCCCTGCACAGGCACACTGTACCCCCTCCACCACTACACAGACATCTCTCCCCCCTCCGCCCCTGCACAGGCACACTGTACCCCCTCCACGACTACACAGACATCTCTCCCCCCTCCGCCCCTGCACAGGCATACTGTACCCCCTCCACCACTACACAGACATCTCTCCCCCCTCTGCCCCTGCACATGCATACTGTACCCCCTCCACCACTACACAGACATCTCTCCCCCCTCCGTCCATACACAGGCACACTGTACCCCCTCCACCACTACGCAGACATCTCTCCTCCTCCGCCCCTGCACAGGCACACTGTACCCCCTCCTCCACTACACAGACATCTCTCCCCCCTCCGCCCCTGCACAGGCATACTGTACCCCCTCCACCACTACACAGACATCTCTCCCCCCTCCGCCCCTGCACAGGCATACTGTACCCCCTCCACCACTACACAGACATCTCTCCTCCCTCCGTCCCTACACAGGCATACTTTACCCCCTCCACCACTACACAGACATCTCTCCTCCATCCGTCCCTACACAGGCATACTGTACCCCCTCCACCACTACACAGACATCTCTCCTCCTCTGCCCCTGCACAGGCATACTGTACCCCCTCCACCACTACACAGACATCTCTCTCCCCTCTGTCCCTACACAGGCATACTGTACCCCCTCCACCACTACACAGACATCTCTCCCCCCTCCGCCCCTGCACAAGCATACTGTACCCCCTCCACCATTACACAGACATCTCTCCTCCTCTGCCCTTGCACAGGCACACTGTAACCCCTCCACCACTACACAGACATCTTTCCCCCCTCCGCCCCTGCACAGGCATACTGTACCCCCTCCACCACTACACAGACATCTCTCCCCCCTCCGTCCCTACACAGGCACACTGTACCCCCTCCACCACTACACAGACATCTCTCCCCCCTCCGCCCCTGCACAGGCATACTGTACCCCCTCCTCCACTACACAGACATCTCTCCCCCCTCTGCCCCTGCACAGGCACACTGTACCCCCTCCACCACTACACAGACATCTTTCCCCCCTCCGCCCCTGCACAGGCATACTGTACCCCCTCCACCACTACACAGACATCTCTCCCCCCTCTGTCCCTACACAGGCACACTGTACCCCCTCCACCACTACACAGACATCTCTCCCCCCTCCGTCCCTACACAGGCACACTGTACCCCCTCCACCACTACACAGACATCTCTCCTCCCTCCGTCCCTACACAGGCATACTGTACCCCCTCCACCACTACACAGACATCTCTCCTCCCTCCGCCCCTGCACAGGCATACTGTACCCCCTCCACCACTACACAGACATCTCTCCCCCCTCTACCCTGCACAGGCATACTGTACCCCCTCCACCACTACACAGACATCTCTCCTCCTCCGCCCCTGCACAGGCATACTGTACCCCCTCCACCACTACACAGACATCTCTCCCCCCTCCGCCCCTGCACAGGCATACTGTACCCCCTCCACCACTACACAGACATCTCTCCCCCCTCCGCCCCTGCACAGGCACACTGTACCCCCTCCACCACTACACAGACATCTCTCCCCCCTCTGTCCCTACACAGGCACACACAGACATCTCTCCCTCCTCTGTCCCTACACACAGGCATACTGTACCCCCTCCACCACTACACAGACATCTCTCCCCCATTCGCCCCTGCACAGGCACACACAGACATCTCTCCCTCCTCTGTCCCTACACACAGGCATACTGTACCCCCTCCACCACTACACAGACATCTCTCCACCCCCTGCCCCTACACACAGGGCCAGCCCGAGCCTAATTTTTTTGGTAAGCGGCTATAGATTTTGGTGCCCCTTGGTGAAATAAAGCCTCATATTTCAGTGTATGAAATATCAGGAGTACATGAAATGATGTAACAATTACAAAAAATAAACAATTGCAATTACAAAAGTGTTATAGCGCCCTTAAACAGCAGGATCAACCTGGGTGCTAAGCTACAATTATACCCAAATATACAAATTCAGAAAGAGGGTGGCAGCACTTGGTGACAGGGAGAGGGTGACGACAGGGAGAGGGTAACAGAAATGGGTTACAGGGAAAGGGTGACGACAGGGAGCGGGTGACAGCACTGGGTGACAGAGAGAGAATGACAGCACTGGGTGACAGAGAGAAAATGACAGCACTGGGTGACAGAGAGAAAATGACAGCACTGGGTGACAGGGAGAGAATGACAGCACTGGGTGACAGAGAGGGTGACAGCACTGGGTGACAGAGAGAAAATGACAGCACTGGGTGACAGGAAGAGAATGACAGCACTGGGTGACAGGGAGAGAATGACAGCACTGGGTGACAGAGAGAAAATGACAGCACTGGATGACAGAGAGAAAGAATGACAGCACTGGGTGACAGAGAGAAAATGACAGCACTGGGTGATAGAGAGGATGACAGTACTGGGTGACAGAGAGGGTGACAGAGAGAAAATTACAGCACTGGATGACAGAGAGAAAATGACAGCACTGGGTGACAGGGAGAGAATGACAGCACTGGATGACAGAGAGAAAGAATGACAGCACTGGGTGACAGAGAGGATGACAGCACTGGGTGACAGAGAGAAAGAATGACAGCACTGGGTGACAGAGAGAAAATGACAGCACTGGGTGACAGAGAGGATGACAGCACTGGGTGACAGAGAAAATGACAGCACTGGGTGACAGAGAGGATGACAGCACTGGGTGACAGAGAGGATGACAGCACTGGGTGACAGAGAGAAAATGACAGCACTGGGTGACAGGGAGAGAATGACAGCACTGGGTGACAGGGAGAGAATGACAGCACTGGATGACAGAGAGAAAGAATGACAGCACTGGGTGACAGAGAGGGTGACAGCACTGGGTGACAGAGAGAAAATGACAGCACTGGATGACAGAGAGAAAGAATGACAGCACTGGGTGACAGAGAGAAAATGACAGCACTGGGTGACAGAGAGGATGACAGCACTGGGTGACAGAGAGGGTGACAGCACTGGGTGACAGAGAGAAAATTACAGCACTGGGTGACAGAGAGAGAGAATGACAGCACTGGGTGACAGAGAGAGAATGACAGCACTGGGTGACAGGGAGAGAATGACAGCACTGGGTGACAGGGAGAGAATGACAGCACTGGATGACAGAGAGAAAGAATGACAGCACTGGGTGACAGAGAGGGTGACAGCACTGGGTGACAGAGAGAAAATGACAGCACTGGATGACAGAGAGAAAGAATGACAGCACTGGGTGACAGAGAGAAAATGACAGCACTGGGTGACAGAGAGGATGACAGCACTGGGTGACAGAGAGGGTGACAGCACTGGGTGACAGAGAGAAAATTACAGCACTGGGTGACAGAGAGAGAGAATGACAGCACTGGGTGACAGAGAGAGAATGACAGCACTGGGTGACAGGGAGAGAATGACAGCACTGGGTGACAGAGAGAAAATGACAGCACTGGGTGACAGAGAGAAAGAATGACAGCACTGGGTGACAGAGAGAGAGAATGACAGCACTGGGTGACAGAGAGAGAATGACAGCACTGGGTGACAGGGAGAGAATGACAGCACTGGGTGACAGAGAGAAAATGACAGCACTGGGTGACAGAGAGAAAATGACAGCACTGGATGACAGAGAGAAAGAATGACAGCACTGGGTGACAGAGAGAAAATGACAGCACTGGGTGACAGAGAGGATGACAGCACTGGGTGACAGAGAGAAAGAATGACAGCACTGGGTGACAGAGAGGGTGACAGCACTGGGTGACAGGGAGAGAATGACAACACTGGGTGACAGGGAGAGAATGACAACAGGGAGAGGGTGACAGGGAGAGGGTGACACCAAGAAAGGGTGACAGCAGTGGGTGACAGGGAGAGGGTGACAGCAGTGGGTGACAGGGAGAGGATGACGCCAAGAGAGGGTGACAGCAGTGGGGACAGGGAGAGGGTGACAGCCAGTGGATGATTAATACACAGCATTTCAATTTTCTTACCTGGGCCCAGAACTGCAGTGTAGCACGTGGATGGTGGCTCCTCCTTGGCCTTTTAATGCCGGGGACGGTCACGTTACGTCAGATGCCCGGCACCCAAGTACAGCCTTCAGAGAGGGTAGGAAGCCGGGGAACATAAGGTAAAAGGGGAGGAGCTGAGTAGAGGGGAGAGCGTGGCCTCTCCTCCCCCTCCAGCCTTGCACGGACGGACACCAGCATAGGCTGTCACTCTGTGGGGAGGAGCTGAGGAGAGGGGATGAGAAAGCGGCTCCTCCTCCCTCTCCAGCCTTGCACGGACGGACTCCAACATAGGTTGTCACTCTGGGGGGAGGAGCTGAGGAGAGGGGAGGAGAAGAGAGAGCGGCTCCCCCTCCCTCTCCAGCCTTGCACGGACGGACTCCAGCATAAGCCAGGCTGTCACTTTGGGGGGAGAAGCTGAGGAGAGAGGAGGGGAGGAGAAGAGAGGACGGCCTCTCCTCCCCCTCCAGCCGTGCCTGTACTGTCAATCACTGACAGTGTTCAGGCTGCGGCACTGGCTGGCGGCGGGCAGCGCAGCGGCACAGTATAATAAGTCAGTGTGACTTATTGTATTGCCGGCTGCTGTGACTGTGAGGGGCAGCACCCTTACAGCGGAAGCAGTATGAAATACCGCTGGCCGCGTGGCCACGAATTCGAATCCCAGCAGCGTGAGGGAGACAGCTGGAGAGATCCCGGCGGCGGCAGCCCGACAGCGCTGGAAATCCCGATCGTTCCTAGGTAAGTACTTACTAACCTAACCCCCCTAACCTTAACCCTCCTTAGGGGTGCCTAACCCTAACCTCCCCCCCTGTGCCAAACCCAAAAACACCCTCTAAGTGCCTAAACATAACGCTCCCCCTTCCACGCTGCCGAACTCTAAGTCCTCCGGGGGGGTGCCTAACCCTAACCTCCCCCCAGGGGTGCCTAACCCTAACCCACCATCCACCTAGCCTAACCCTCCCGGGGGGAGATGCCTAACCCTAAGTCCCCCCGGGAACCCTAAACCTAACCCTCCCCATCCACGGCTGTCTGCTCGCGGCGCCCGGCATCCCTTCGATCGGGATGCCGGGTGCCGGTCTCCCGGCATCGGAAAAATGACATGCGTCTAGATTTAGAAGCCTGTCATTTAACCCTTGCCGTGATAAAGCAGTCGGGAAGCCGGCTGTCGAGCTTACGTCAGCCGGCTTCCCGATTGTATCCCCTTACAGTACAGTATGTTTTCTTCAACACTAATATTTTTATCACATTTGTACTGACAGTAGCTAGTAGCGTGCTTGTACAGCCACTGCAATGAAAGTACAATACAACCGAAGTGCCCGTTCCCACACTTTCCTTATTTGGTTGCATATGAATATTAGGTAAGGTACACATCAGAATGATGTGTATCCCAGACGACCCGACACCCAATGGAAGGATATATCTGGCGGCCGTACATACTGCACCATCCTGCATTCACCTGCATGTGGCTGTCAGCGACGTTGGCCCATATGACGTGCAGCACATCAGATGGGACGTCACGGACAATGCACGTGAACGCGTAATTGAGGGTACACTCTGAGCACTATGGACTATACTTCGTTACGATGCGCGTTGGAATTAAATATCATCCAATATATCGCCTGTGTACCTGGCCTTATGCATAATAAATGTGCTCCACTTACAATGTATCTTTTTTTATTATTATAATTTATATTATATTATTATTATTATCTATTATTATTTAAATAATATTGCTAGATATTTTCACCAATAACTCTGCCTTATGTATTCCCAGACTAAATAAGTGCTGTGAGTAAAGGCCTGTGCAAGGAGGACAACAGACACGGAAAACCAGCTCTTCCACTTTAACAGCAGCAGACCTGCGGCCACTTCCTATTTGCACATTGTAACCTAACGTAACGAGTGATCACAAGGTTTTGGTGGGTGTTGTAAGTTATTGCATCGCCAGTCTGTACAGCTCTCAGACCCAGTAACTTCAGGCAGAGAGGGCACAGCAGGAGATCGCCTACATTCCTCCAACATATAACAATCCGGTAAGGCTAGACATCAGATGTTCTGTGTACGGACTCAGCAAGTCTCTTTTGATTCTGAAAGGAAAATGTTTGTGTGCAGATACATTGGGGGAAAACACATCAGAGTCCCTGACAGGAAGTGTGGGATTGTATTGTCTGTATGTAATGCAAAGGCACATTCCACATGTATCTACAGCTTTGGTACTTGTACAAGTTTTGCTGTAGTATGGTGAGAAACAAACAAAAACTATTCTTCGTATCTATGAAAACAAATTAATGAGCCCCACCCTTCTCTGCTGCTTAATCGCAACACTGGAGTTCAGTGACAACAGTACAGTACAGTACAGTACATTAGACTCAAAATCCACTTTCTATTCACAATTACTTGTTCCATATGACTACTGCAATATCACTCTGCAGCCCTGGGTACTAGTACATTATATTACTGTATATCGCACGTATAGAGTAGCACAGTGTTGGCTAACCTTGACACTCCAGCTGTTATGGAACTACATAACCCAGCATGCACTGCTACAGTTTTGCTATTAGGGCATGCTAAAACTGTGGCAGGGCATGCTGGGATATATAGTTCCACAACAGCTGGAGTGTCACGGTTAGCCAACACTGAAGTAGCATAATGAAATAAAAGCCATAGATCAAAAAATGTATGACATAAACAAGCTATTTATCAGTAAGGTACAGTACCGGGCTGCTTGATGGCAATTCTGGCTGGCAGCGCTAAGGAGGCTCTTAACACTTTGAGGCTTGCCCTGTTTTTACCTCTTGAGCTTCCAGATGCCAATTCATTTAATAAGAAAAATTGGGCTACATACTGTAATTTATTTTAGTAGTTACATATTTTTCCCTGTCCAGTCCCCAGGCTATTGTCATCCTATGATGGCGATAAGGATCACAGGACAGTCGCTGCCTTTTAAATTCGGAATCCCCATTATTTTTGCCAGAGAGCCCAATGATGGCTACCATCAGCTATTATAAGTATCCTTTATATGGCGCCACAAGGGATCTGAGGCGCCTTGCAGAGTAAATAAACAGAACAAAATTAGAAAAAAGTACTTACAGTAGGAAACATTGAAGAACACTGACAAGGT
The DNA here is from genome assembly GCA_031769625.1 of Taudactylus pleione. Lineage (NCBI taxonomy): Eukaryota > Metazoa > Chordata > Amphibia > Anura > Myobatrachidae > Taudactylus > Taudactylus pleione. Next base: position 4,608,952 of record JAUIMM010000370.1, read on the forward strand.
TTATAAACCTTACTGGATCAGCAGTCCTAATACCCAAATAATCAGCAGTCGTCAGAACCAAGGTTTGGTGCCATTGTTTGCAGTGGGGAGGGGATTTTAGTAAAGGTTGAGTCTCCCATATCCAAAATGCTTGGGACGATAACGGAATATTCCGAATTTTAGAATAATTGCATACCAATAATGAAATATCTTGGGAATAGGACCCCAATCTATACACAGAATGCATGTATGTGTTATATACACCTTATACACACAGCCGGCAGATCATTTTATACAATATTTTCAATAATTTTGTGGCTCAAGCAAAGTTTGTGTGCAGAATTGAAATTCATTTATGTTTCATATACACCTTATACACACAGCCTAAAGGTAATTTTATACAATATTTTTAATAATGTATACCTTAGACAAAGTTTGTGTACATTGAACCATCAAAAATCAAAGGTTTCATTATCTAAGCCATGCCAAAATTATTCTGTATTTCGTAATATTTGGATATGGGAGACTCAACCTGTATAAGTGAGAGAAGAAAAAGCACAAGAGGGAAAAGGGCTCTGCTCATGAGAGCTTACAATCTAAAGGGAACGAGCATACAGATGGGTAATGACCTCCATACACTAGCGAGTGATCGTCGGAATGCTGCGATTCACAGATGCCGGGTTGGAGGATCGGTGAAATCCAACAGGTTGGATTTCACTGATTTGCGGATCACAATCAAATATGATCATGATTTGCAAACTGGTGAATTTTAACATGTATAATTTCACCAATCCTCTGGCGGATTGGGGAACATCGATGGCTGCAGGTCTGCATTTCCGACCGGCGGATTGGCATTTCCGATCTGAACTCAATATGTCGGTAGGTGTATGGGAGCCAGAGGTGGTTAGAGAGTGAGCCAGTAGCATGATGCAATGGCCAGTGCCAGTTTTATCCTTTAATAAATAAGAATAAACTTTCCCAAAGTCTTGAAAAACTTTAAAAAAAAAAGTATAGCCTACAGTGATTGCATTGCACAAAAAAAAAATTGTGGGTCCCAGGAAATCCCCCCTTTTAAGAAATGATGGTACTACTCCACAGTTTTCTGGGTCCCATCACAATTAATGCTTTTGAGCTTCCGATTTGCCATGAGACCACCCCATATGCTCTAAGTTGGGTATGGGAGACAGGCAGTCGGGATGCCGGCCTTCAAAACCCTGACAGCGACATCCCGATGCTCAGAATCCCGACGGGCTCCATAAGTTTACTAACCCTCCCTTCCTGCATCCTAATCCTCCCCTCACCCTCCCCCGTAGTGCATAACCTAACCCTCCCTCCTTTGTGCCTGACCATAACCCCCCCATTGTGCCTAAACCTAAGAGACCCCCCTAATTTTAGCCACCTCATAGGCAAATGCAGGGGGGGTTCCGGTTGCCTGGAACCCCCCCACCAGCCCACACCACACAAATTAAATAATTAGTACCACCTGTTGAAATTTTAAAATGTGTGAGCCTGTAATGAATGCACTAACTAGGAGATATGGAAAACATAACTGTTAGGGTTGCACTGATAAAGACTATCTATAGGGTCAGTTATTAATACTGTATAATAATACACTATGCAGTGCATTAGAAGACCGATGTGTATATATATTTCCAGAGCAGTGCAAGGTTCTTTTGCTACTTCCCCAGACTCCCGAACTTGCTCAAATGCTCTGGCATGGAACTCACATATAAAATAAAAACATTCAGCTCAGGCAGAATGGCCCTACATATAATGGCATACTGTGACCGCTGGCCCTGTTTGTGTCAGAATTATTACATACACTATACTGTACTTTGTATATTATGACTGGTTAAGTGCTACAGTAATTATGGCAACAATTGTTCTAAAATCAAGAATTTGGAATACCCTCTCTGGAAAATCCTGCGTTTGCCACTGCACCTATATACTTTTCTTTACAAGTCCATTTTTTTGTGTGAAAACCTAAACTTTACAAATTGTTGTATGTATAAGTGTTTGTAGAGCAAGACCACAATAAAAATGTAATAAAAGGGTAAGTAAATTGCTGTGGCAATAGAGACTGATCATCCTTTAGAATGTAAGCTCTTATGAGCAGTGCCAGATTAGCAATGGGGCGGATGGAGCTACAGCTCCAGGCCTCTAAATAAAAATAGGCCCATCAACATGACAGCTGCCTAACTGGCCATACATTTTAAGTATTTAAATAGTTTTTCGAGTTTTCCCCCTAAAAAACATTATGCAATTTTTCTATTTCTATGTAGTTAGAGAGACATTGTGTCTCATAGTGTAGGGGGTGTACACACCAAGGTGACTTTGACCACACCCACACAGCACCGATCACAGCTATTCCCCATCTCAGTACAGGCCCTTGAACATTTTCAGCTCCAGGCCCATGTGGGCCTTAATCCGGCCCTGCTTATGAGCAGGGCCCTCTACCCTCTTGTGCTCCTCCTTACTCTACCTTCATCTACTTCTTACTCACCACTAGGGCACCTAACACTTGGTTGCTTTGCATTGTTGCTTATCTGGGTGTTATGGTCGCGAATGTAGCAATGTATATTATCCATGTCCTGTATTGTATTGTACTGTACTGTAAGTCCCTGTAATCTCAACCTATTTGTTTATGTACTTTGTAAGGCGCTGCGGAACATTTGTGGAGCCATATAAATATATGATAATAATAATCATGGTGAATGCAAAATGCATGTAGTGTGTGTGACTAATAATGTGTTTTATCTGTGCACCATGTGTCTGTTGTATCTGTGCTGTACCTGTGAGCGTGTGGGAGTTTTCAAGATTGGGGGCTGCTGCTGCCGCCCCCATAGGGCATGCTGTGTGAGGTCTGGGAGTTATGGGATGTGTATGGGCTGTAGTGGGAGTAGATGGGTCTCTGTGGAGTTAACTGTAGTGTGAAGGATCCTTGCATTAGTATTAGGTGGCTGTGGAAGAAGGAGACAGTCTGCGACCTAAATCGGGAGTAGTGAGGACCCCTGCAGGGTGCAGTTACCCGGTGAAGCCCATCTCTGCTCGCCCCATACCTGGTGTCCAGTCCGGAGTGCGGCAGATGGGAGCGAAGAGCCGGGGTCCCCCCTACTATGTAACACCCGAGAGAAGGGAAGGACGGAGGTCTCAGACGGTGATTGGGTGTGGAGTCGCTGCTGTAATTGGTTGGGGAGACACAGCACAACCCGCAGGACCTGGTCATTTTTAATAACTGAGCCCCTCTCTGCCTGTAGCGTGTAAAAATGTGTTATATATTGCGTATTTTGCAATCATTGGCTCAATAATCACTGGTGTGTGTATCAATATGAAAATGCCCATTGTGGAATGAGTGAGACATCACTTCAGTACAGGGGCTGATTGGTAACTGAAAGTGGCCCTGGAAACAACTGCGATGCCAGCCCTATGTGCGCGCGCCGCAGGTGTGTGCCAGAAAAGTGGGCGTGACCTTCTGGAAAGGGGTGTGTCTGTATGTGAAATGCGACACTCGCAAGCCACTCCCCTCATTTCATATTTCTCTCACAGTGTATTCGGCAGACATCTGCGCTCCTCCCCTGGGAGAGGAGACATTTTCCTGTTCCTTCCGTAGGAATGAACACAGGAAATATCTGTCTGTCGGCCGTGGCTGGGCATATACTGCCCGATGCGGCCGACAGTTTACCGGGAAATATTGCATCGGACGGGCATGCTGGACAATCCGGCATGCCCGACCGAGCAATTTTTAACCCTCGGTCGCCCCCCCACGCGCTACAATTATCGGGGCAATCCGCCGATATCAGGCGGTTCGCCCCGATAATTGTAGCGTGTATGGCCAGCATTAGGAATGCAGAGGCATTTATCACTCTGTTTCTTTTACAGGCAAAACCTGAATAGTGGTTTGACAACTTAATACATATATGTCCCCACATTGTCCCCCATATGACCCCATATACAGTAACCAGCTCCTTTTGTACTGAACACCCCAATGTTTGTGCTGCCCCAGCCATCTCCATGCATAGCATTTCCCAGTTATCCCATAACCCCATGCATATCCCCTCACTCACCCCTATGCAGGTGACTTGTTCCACATCACTAAGGGACAATCGTGTTTCTGTGGTCAGACACACTAAAGTTAGACATGTAAAAAGGTCGACAAGTAAAAAAGGTCGACACGGTCAAAAATTCGACATGAAAAATGGGATTTTGGTACCTACCGGTAAATCCTTTTCTCTGATTCCACAGGGGACACTGGAGGTGCTTACGCTGGGGTATAGAGGAGTGTATAGCTGGAGCTGGCACTTCAAAATTTAGAAGTGTGAAGCTCCTCCCCCTCTATGCCCCACCAGCCCTCAGTTTAGAAAATGAAGACCGAGAGGAGGTGGAGAACAAGCGAAGTGAAAGGAGAGAAGAACACACAATAATTAAATCATACAACATATAGAACAAAACCGAACAGGCAGGCATAGAGCGCAGAGGTGGGCGTCCAGTGTCACCTGTGGAATCAGAGAAAAGGATTTAGTGGTAGGTACCAAAATCCCATTTTCTCTTTCATCCACTAGGGGACACTGGAGATGCTTACGCTGGGGACGTCCCAAAGTTGTCCCCACGGGCGGGAGCTCTCTGCGGCGCCTGCAGAACAAGGCGGCCAAAACGGGATGCCGAAGTAGCAAACGTATCAAATTTGTAAAACCTGAACAACGTGTGAACTGAAGACCAAGTAGCCGCACGGCACAATTGTGACGTGGAGGCTCCTCTACCGGCCGTCCATGACGCACCCACAGAACGTGTGGAATGAGCCGAAATGGACGAAGGAGGCCGACGGTCAGCACTATCATAAGCCTGATGAATAGTCAGCCGTATCCAACATGCCAAAGTCTGCTTAGACGCCGGCCAACCCCTCCGAACAGCATCATAGAGGACAAAAAGCAACTCAGACTTACGGAGGGACGCTGTCCTGGCAACATAGATGTGGAGAGCCCTAACCACATCCAAGGTAGAAGATCCACCAGACTCCTCCAGCAACGACGGTACCACAATAGGCTGATTGATATGGAAAGCCGACACAACCTTGGGAAGGAAGGTGGCTACCGTCCCCAGTTCCGCCCTATCAGCATGAAACACAAGGTAAGGTGGCTTACAGGACAGAGCACCCAATTCCGAAACTCTACGAGCCGAAGCGAGAGCCAGGAGGAGGACAGTCTTCCAAGACAAGTACTTAAGATCGACCTCCTCCTAAGGTTCAAACATGGGCGACTGAAGAAACAGAAGCACTAAGTTTAGGTCCCAGGGAGCTATCGGAGGTACAAAAGGAGGCTGCACGCGCAAGACCCCTTGAAGAAATGTCTGCACCTCAGCAATGAGCCTCAGGAATGAGGGCCAATTTTCTTTGAAAGAAAATGGAGAGGGCAGAAACCTGCACCTTTAGAGTTCCCAGCCGAAGGCCAGAATCCAGACCGGTCTGAAGGAAAAGCAGAAACCAGGACAATGGAAAAATTCTAGACGGAAGACCCCGACTGGAACACCATGAGATATGTCAGTAAGGCCTGATTTGATAGATGCTTAAAATAAGAAAGAAAAACTGAAAATAAAATATATACGAAATAAAAGAAATAAATTATGTGGCTTGCTGGAGCACAGCAGGCTGTGACCAGCTCCAAGGGCACATTTTCTAAACTGAGGGCTGGTGGGGCATAGAGGGGGAGGAGCTTCACACTTCTAAATTTTAAAGTGCCAGCTCCAGCTATCCACGCCTCTATACCCCAGCGTAAGCACCTCCAGTGTCCCCTAGTGGATGAAAGAGAAATGGTCGGCAAATGTTTTACTTTTTTTTAGCCCTAATCTTCACCCTAACCCTCCCCTTGGTGCCTAACCCCAACCCTTCCTCCTGGTACCTAATCCTAACCGTCAAGTAAGTGCCTAACCCTAAACTTAACCCTAATCTTAAAAAAAGAAAAAAAAATGTGTTGACAATTTGTTTTTTAGCCCTAGTCTTCACCCTAACCCTAACCCTCCCCATGGTTCCTAACTCTAACTGCCCCTCCTGGTGCCTAACCCTAACCGTCTGGGTAAGTGCCTAGCCCTCCAGTAAGTGCCTAACCCTAAAAAAATAAATAAATAAAAATGTGTCGACCATTGTTGTGTCGATCATTTCCATGTCGAACTTTTGACCCTGTCGACCTTTTGTACCTGTCGAACTTTTTACATGTCAAACTTTAGTGTGTCTGACTTTTGTCTGTGTCGAACTTTTATCCTTGTCTAACTATTAACTGTCTAACATCAGGTTTCTATCTAGACATTGTCTAACTAATTACTGTCTATCTATAGTCCGGAACCCATTAAAGAAGTAGAGGTTGCATGTGGAACGCAGATCAATACTGATAATTGGAATTCTTTTGCAGCTATGGGATATAGGGCCTGATTCAGAGCCGGACGCTCTGACCAGAGCGCTCACTCTGAATCAGGGTCCTCCTCCATGAAAATGGAGCGGCCTCCTGGCCGCTCATATAGCTGTGGGTGACCACCCACAGCATATGCGAGCGGCCAAAAAGATGGTCGCGATGGTCTTGACCATCGCGACCATCGGACTTGCGACGGAGACCCTGCAGTAGGGTCTCCCTACCACAAGCCCTGGAGTGATTTTCGCTCTATCAGAGCCAAAATCACTCCCACTGACATCACTAGTGATGTCAGTGGGGCCGGCTTCAGACGGCTTCAGGCACGCCCACCAAAGGGGGTGTGCTGTCAATCAACATCGACAGCACGCCCCCTTTGGTGTGAGACCCGGAGCGATGGAAAGCCTGTCGCTCCCCGGGTCTCGCGCATGCGCAGTGGGGAACATCGACCCGCTTGCGAGCGTACTGCTGCTCGCGAGCGGGTCTGAATGACCCCCATAGTTCACAACAGTCTCCATATACACTATTGATTAATGTATCTGCTTTAAATTATTATTTTGTTTTATATTTTAATGTAATATGCTAATCTCAAAAACATTTTTAAGATTAAAAGGGATGCAATCTTTTTGTGTTAGGTGCTGTCTTTTTCTGGCTGGTGATTGGTCCTCCTTCATACCTCTTATAATTTAAGGTTGGTGAATGAAATTAATCCTTAATACAGACAAGCAGAGCCCTGAAAAAGTGTGGCATATAGCAGTGCCCCAACTATGGGGAGGGGTATGTTAGTATTATGTAGGTTATAAAAATCAGGCTAAAGCTGGGTACACACTGAGACGATGTCGGCATGATATGTCGTTTCCGGCCGAATCGAAGCAACATATTGGTCGCATCGCTTAGTGTGTACGGCCAATGTGCACGCTCCCACGGCCACTTGCGAAATCGTCCAGACGACCATGCTAACAATATTGCAAGCAGCCCCAGGTATCGTTCTGTCGTTCTTTACCTCGTTCTGATTTGTACCCAGGATCGGTCCGACATAACGGCTGGGTACACATCGCTCAGTATGTGTACCCAGCTTTACAATTCCACCATGTTTTTACACAGCAAAATCAGTGCATTTTGTAAAACCACATTATTAATACTCATCAGGGGATCTTTGCAGGCACAATAACGTCCTCAACTATGACTTGTACACGACAACAGCTTTGAAATGCTGGCAAATTAATAGTAAGGATTAAAAGTAAGGAAATTGTAGAAACTTACTGTAGGTATAATGGCCACACTATGCTGCACTTTACCGCATCATATGACATAAATCATTGTATTCCCACACATACTGTTCATAGGTATTTATTGCCAAAGTTACTAACAGCAAAAAAGCCAAACATGGAATTTTACAGGAAACAATATAGAAAGATTTTAAATGGGTTTCAACCACCAACTATTTCAATATGCTTACCTGTTCATGAAAAGTGATCATATGTACACATGGCTGTTATCAGAAAAAGCTGGTAAGATAAAGTAATACATGTACTAAGAGTATGGTAGACCAGTACATGGGAATCATCTTTCAGTTGATCATCTATCTATCTACACTGTGTTTATTAAACCTAAATAGTATGATATTGCATTGCTGTACCACTGATTACATGCCATACTTCCCCTTAAACTTAGCTTGAGTAATAAACATCATAAGTGATGCAACCACCAGTTTTACATTTTACATAATTGTAAGCACACATAGGGCTCCTTTCAATTCAACGCAAATTGAATAACGCTGGGAGGGAGCTCTCGGAGTTATTCAATTCAGCACGCTGTTTTGTCAGAGAATGCCAGTTCTCGTGCCTTAAACATGGTGTTTAGTCGTGAGAAACGGCATTCTCTGACTAAACTGCACGGCGCGATGCTGTTTCTGCAGCGCTAAGGGCAGAAAACAGCGTCGCGCCAGGAGTTTTGTTGGATTTCTGCTCGCACCCCAGGAGGGATGCGTAAAGAAATCCTTAACAGCACACTGGATTGAATAGCTTCGGGAGCTCCCTAGTCAATTCGCGGTGAATTGAATCAAGCCCTTTGGGTTTAATTTAATCTGTGGCCCAGATTGATATTCTTGTTATCACTTGTTACTAGTCTTAAATGGTGCTTCAACCAATCAGCTCCTAACTGTTATTTTTCAAACATATGACAGGAGCTGATTAGTAACAAGTGATAAGAATATCACTCATTGATAAATTTGGGCCTAGGTATTTTCTACTTATACTCATTTGTCATATCTTAGATTTCAGACATGGCACAGTCTGGTCCAGGGGGTGAATTCCGTCCAGTGGAGCTGGGTGCACATGGTTCTTCGCATTCAGAAGTCAACCAGGGCATCGGGGACGGGGAGAAACGAGGACAGCAGGAAAAGGAGCAGCCCCAGAGTTCAGAATCTTCTAACCAACAATATCTCCTAAGGAAGTTCTTTGTTGCCAGGGTAAAACCAGTCTGTCTACAGTACCCCCTATTTATATATGGGTGATTCTCTGTGGGACATTTACATACATTTAAGTTCGTGAACTGTTTATTTACCAACATTTTTTATTTCTGGTGTCCAAGGGGCCTATGTATCAAGCTGATTTTTACATAAAATGATGCAGAAACTACAGTTTCTGCATAATTTTATGTATTGTTGCTATGTACTAATAGCACAATGCATGAGATTTCACAACAATCTCCGGCAAAGTGCTAATTAGCACTTCAGATCGCAGTTTCCATTATTATCAATGGGGAGCACGATCTGACCCCTAAGTACTAAGCTCCAAAAAGTGAAGATATAAGCCTATGGAGGCTCCAGGTGCAGGAGAGAGATCTTCCGATCTCTCCCCCGTAGCCCCAGGCCGGCTCCGGAACCTGATGCTGTGCCCATGCGGAGTGTCTGCTTCCCCCATGAAGTCTTTCACTTCTGTGAAAGACCTCTACAATTTGCTGGGGATATAACTCGCAGGCACTACTTGGTACATAGCAGGGTATGTATCAAGTACATTAAAATTAAAATATTCCCGGTGAGATTGATACATAATAATAATATAAATAATAATAATAAATGCCGCGATTATTAGTACATAGGCTCCTAAGTCTAAAGGCCCCATACATCAGCAATTGATTGCAGCAGTCGTTCAATTTGCAATTGATTGTGTATAAAAATCTTTCCCTTTTTCAATCGACTGTGGCAATTCTGCAATCTACAATCGATTAAAAAAGGGAAAGATTTTCAGACACAATCGATTGCAAATTGCACGATTGCTGCATTCAATTGCTGATGTATGGAGACCTTTAGATACTTTGTTAGTAGAAAAGATACAACAGAAAAAAAATTCATTACAGTAAGCCGTTCTTTCTGTCATTTTTAAAAACTCTGCGTGATTACCGGGACTCAGCAAAAAATTGTTGTATAGAAACCGTTCACGTACTTGAATGCCTGTAAATGTCCTGTGCGTCACACAGATAATCGCCCATATAATTCTCTTACAATGTGTATGAATGCCTTTGCAAGTTATGCTTATTTTTGTTTTTCATGAACTAATCGAACATATTTGTTTTAGTAATGGCAATATGTATCAGCATTTGTACATTTCTAAATATGCCGGGGTTATCTCTTGCTACACAGCCAGCATTTAAACAATAGATAGGTGAAACAAGCACAAAGATATTCTCATTAGAGGTATCGTAATGATCATCCACGCGATAAGATCGCTTGTTCTGCTGTGCTACACGTTGGTGTAGTAAGGTGTGTATACTCATTACACTTATACTGCCCTTTTATGACAGAGTGCTGGAGGAAAATAATCATTGATGGTTTACTGTCTATCATGAAAGAAACAGTACACTGCTTGTATCACAGATGAACTCTGAATGTCAGTCACAAGACCGTTCTCTACAACCAGTGTACATTTGTCATGCCTTTGAAAGAGACTCTCAGATGACAAATAACTTTTTGTCAGAACCACATTAGTTACAGAGTGACATTGCGGGGTCTGCAGAAATAATCGCGATTGGATAGATTGACTGTTGCCCTATGTTCCTTAGGAAGTGTAAAAGGTGCGGCTTAATTATCAACAAAATTGTCATAGCTGTTGTAGTGTTTCTCTGTACTAAATTTCCATGTGATTTGATAGCTCAATACACCATTCATTTGTTAATGAATGAAGAGGTAAATGACACAAGCCAATTGATGAACATGAATACTGACCTAAAGTACCTGACGACCCTTCAAAACCCTTACTGTATTGTATATGACTCATATTTTTATTATTCCTCTTAATATGATTATTAGGCTTTATTTACGTGTCCACAGCGCCTTTACAAGGTACAGTACAAATACAGAAACAACATGAACAAAACAAGAACACAGGGGTAAATTTACTAAATTGGGAGTTCTATTAATAAGTGATGTTGCCCATACCAACCAATCAGATTCTACTTCTCATTTATCTAGCACCTTCTAGAAGATAATACCTGGAATCTGATTGGTTGCTTTGGGCAACATCACTTCTTAATAGAACTCCCATCTTAGTAAATTTACCCCAAAGTCACTTACCGGACAGAACATTGCAAGACATGGACACGGTTTATAAACATTACTGCATCAGCAGTCATAATACCCAAGGGAAGGTTGCTGATGTAGCAATTATATAAAGCAAAGCTGTACAGAGAATGTTTATTCTTTAAGATCAGTCCTTGCCCCAGTGGGACTTGACATTGCTAATTTCAGTGAGCCAGAGTAGCCAGGAACCAGTTAGACTAACAGTATGCTATGTTTACTCTTCTTGATCTGCAGAATATTTCCTCTCTAGAACTATCTCTGTGTAGATGCATAATCATATGTTTGGTAGCTATGCTACAAAGTTGGATTTACTTGACTTAGGGGACAATTCAATTAAATGTGATGTTGAATAGCTCCTGGCAATGAGTGCCTGGAGCTATACAAATCTTCCCATCTCGGCTTGTACTTAAGTTAGGAGATGCAGTTTAATGTCGGGTGTTTAGTTGTGGTAAACGTCATTCTCCATCTTAAGTGACCGTTGCGTTGCTGTTAGTGCATGTGCTAAGCCCACTACTAGCATCATAGCACTAGTTTAGTTGGATTTGTGCTCATACCTCAGGAGGGTGTGAGCGGGATAACAGCGCGGCCAATTGAATAACTCCGAGAACTCATTTCCGACGGTATTCAACATTACATTTAATTATGTTGCCCCCTTACATTGCTAACACTTTCAATTAAAGGCAATTTCGCTCCTTGAAAATTACCAACAAAATCTGTGTTCCTGTCCCACCTTACTTGCACTACTAGGAGCATTATTATCATTGTGGTGGTCATTTAGAGAAGCCGAGTTGGTTATTCCTGCTTTTCTGTTCCTATTTTACTCAAATGACTGGATATTAGAGGGATTTGTAGACATAACTGGACAAGTCTAAATCAAAATTACAGAAGCAGCCCCATTATATTTAAATGTGCAGAAGGCGAGTTGGCTGGGCAAATATGTTGGTGCCTTAATATGTGCAATGTGTAGAGCCTTTTCAAAGTGCAAACCAGCCTGAAAGTTTATTTTAAGATGCTGGAAAGATTCAAAGGGTTATATTTACTAAAGTGAGAGTTTTTAGAAGTGATGTTGCCCATAGCAACCAATCAGATTCTACTTAACATTTAACTATCACCTTCTAGAAGATAATAGCTAGAATCTGATTGGTTGCTATGGACAACATCTTAATTTCTGAAAACTCTCACTTTAGTAAATTTACCCGAAAGTGTCTAACCTAAAACATTCCTAAGACACATCCCATTGGTCCCCATACAGTAATTAACCACACTATTATAACAATATGAGGATGGAACTAACAGTGTAAAACCAGTGCTTAAAGTTCCTTAATTAACATCATGCTTAAATCCTCAAGGAGAGCTGTACCTATACATGACATCATAGTGCATGTGGTGGGTTTGGTATGTTAAGTCGACATGAGATGTCAAAATTTAATATGTTGTCATATTCATAATAAAGTGTCAACAAGGTCAGAATGTTTTTAGTCAAGTCTATCCCTAGCGCTAACCCTATTGGTAACCCTAACCGTAATGTCAACATTTTGACAATATCAACATTTTGTCCAAGCAAACATTTTCCATGTGTTGACATTTTAACCGTATTGACATCATAACATTATGAATGTCGTTATACTGTACAGTATTGACTGCACAGAGACGTGGAAATTATAAGCACCTTGTAGACATGTATGTATGTATGTATGGGCACAGAGCAAAATCTACTACAGAAGTGCAGTATTAGAACAACATGTTTGTATTGTGATTGTTCTAAGTGGTTATGTCAACATCTTTATGTTTCCATTTGTGCTTTGTTCCAGACAGAATGTACATTGAGGGAAACTCGGCTAAAATACTGCAGGCTTATGTTTTTGTTTGTGCTCCATTGATCGTTGCTGAATGATTAATTGATGATTAGACCTGCAGCATTTTTATGTGGTTTCCCTCTCTACGTCCTGTTTAGACAGTATAGCTGGGAAAGTTAAGAATGCACTTAAAACAACCATTAGTGTTAACATATTGTTGTTATATTAATTATGTTTTATATTAGTTATTCCTCTTTATTCATACAGTGGCAACATTTTACAAAGCACTTTAGCCTTACAGTGCATTATACAAAGTTCTCTACTACTGGCACACAATTGGACAGTCGCAAGGATAAATTTAGTTAGCAGCCAATTAACCGTCACATGGTTTTGATTGTGGGAGGAAAGGTGTATACAGGGAGAGGATACAGTACACACTCCAGGCAGATATCATGCTTGTCAGGTTCAAACCAAAATCTTAAGCCTGTGTAAAATTGAACTAGTTTTGAGGGTCACAACATGTCTGCAGTACAATCGTCAATCAACCCCAGGATGAATATATGGCTTGAAAATTGTGATTCACATTTGAGGGTCACTGTTCATGCAATTGCACGCAACCCTTGTATGCACCTGCGGGAGTCCGCCGGGACCACAGATGCTAATGCTGGAAGTAGACGCCAGTAGTCTCTATATTCCAGATGGTATGGGGGATTCCTCACGTGGACAGCGACAACAATAAAAAGTATTATATGGCAACCAGTCCCAGCGATAGCAAAGTAGTGAATGCACTAAGATATCGATTGTCCAGTCGTGCATTCGCAAAGGGCTTTGGATCCTCTAACCGGTTTCGCTCCTTTATAGAGGGAGCTTTTTCAAAGAGTGGCTACACGCAGGTGAATACACGGGCGGCGTGCAATTGCAGCCGCTGCACCTCTCTTTACAGCACGGGGGATGTTCAGGACTGCATATTCCCGCACAGTATACTGAGTACTGATTACTAACATCAGTGGAGAGTGGTGATTATGCAAGTTTTATGTTTCCATTTACATTCTTTTCTGTAGCTTACACAACCAGGAGCGATATCTTATGAATATATGGACTGAGGGCCTGATTCAGCTTTGGGAATAGAATGAGAATTAGCACTTAACTGTGTACCTGGACAAACCATGTTGCAATGCAAGGTGTGTAAATACATACTTATTTTGCATGTAGTGTAAATACTGGCTGCTTTTGCATGTAGCCCAAAAATACTGCACAGCTTTATTATTGCGCTATAATTTAGATGTCAGTTTGGACACCTCCCTCCCAAATCTAAATCTCTGCACATTTTAAATCTGCCCCACCTGCAATGCAGCATGGTTTCACCAAGTTGATCAGTTAAGTTCTAAATCTCACTCTTTCTACATCAGGGTCCATAGGGTATCCATAGGATACCTTGGGGGTATAGGTGATGACGTCAGGCATCGGACACCATAGAGTTAACTTTTCAGCCTCCCAGGATGCATCAGCGTCCCCCTCCTATACCCCGCCCCCGAGCCAAGGCATCCCAGTTTCGGTGGTGCCCGGCTCGGAGTTGGAGCACCTGTTTAGAGGGGGGCTAAGAATGACCCCTGAAGTTTCTTTCAAGGCAGCTGTGGCTGCACATCTGGGAGTACAACATGGACAGTCACTGCTGACGTCCATGCGGTCTCCCAAACACCCCGCTGTACCAGAACGCCGGTACTGATCCGGGGGTGCTGGTAAGTGTCTGGGGTCACAGCTAGCGGTGACCCCAGATACTTCGGACCATGGCCAGATCTAAGGGGAGCAGGTAAGCAGCGGGGGTCCCGCGGTGGGTCCCTGCTGAGAACATGGTCCACAGTCCCCAGGCAGGGGGCTCCCTGGGGACTGGCTGCAGCGTGGAGCCAGGTACTAACCTGCGCTTCCACTATCCCCCTGGGACAGCAGGCCGCAGCTGAGCGGCAAGCGCTGCGGCGTCCCAGGGGTTAATTGCATGCCAGGGGAGCGCGCCTTCCCTGTATACAGCCGGCGCCTCCCCCGCTGCACACAGCCCTCTCTGCGTTGCCGATTGGTCCTGTGGCAGCGCTTCTCCCCCAGGCCGGCCTCCTCTCTGCTCCTCGGTGGCCATCTTTGCATGGTGAACGCTGCTGGAAGCTGCTGTTCGGTGGCATCGCAGTCTGGGTCCCCCGGAATACCTCTCCTCCATTGGCTTAAGGTCAGTGTATGCAGCGCTGTGTCCTACCAGACTCTGTGTCTATGTAGTTGAGAAACAGCGCTGATAGTGCAGGGATTAATTTCTTCTGCATTGTATGTGACTTCTGCTAGCGCTGCTGCCTGTACTTTCACTTTCTACTGTCAGCCATTTTACTGTCCCTGCTCTTACTCTGCTAAAACCCTTGCTTTGCTGTGATTGCAGGGTGTTTCTCCCACTATACTAACGAGTATCAGTGAGAGGGGTCACATACTTCCCATCATGTCTGAGAGTGAATTTTCTCTCCAGCTTTTGTGTACTAAGTGCAATGTACCAATAGCGGAGGGGGAGGGTAACGCGGAGGGGCTATGTCGGCAGTGTTATTTATTGGCACGGCCAATTACTGTCACGGCTCCAGTACAGGAACCTCCCTGGGCTTGTTTCGCTAAGGCGCTTACAACCCTACTGGGCCAGTTAGCTCCGCCACCTGCGTTTTCCCAGATGGGATTGTCCCAGCAGTCAGTGGTGTCGTCACCCATGCAGGGTTTCCTGAGACAACTGATGGTACCCCACAGTCTCCCTATTTCCCCACCCCAGGTTTCACAGGAGCCTACGTGGGTTAACTTTCTGACATCTTCAGTACAGCATTTGTCGGATGTTTTACAAGGGGAGTCTGTGTTGCGGCCACATAAGGGGCCTGTGGCGTCCCTGTCTGCTCCTTATGAGGATGACGACGTGACGTCCGATGATGGGGAGATTCTGGATCTATCTGACCAGGAACCTCTCCGTACTAAAGAGTCGGACGCTAAATCAAAGGTATATATTCCTGGCCTTATTCGGGCAGTCCGTACGGCTTTAGTTATTGAGGATGATGATCCAAATATGCCTTTTTCAAGGATATTAAGGGTGACGTCACAGTGTTTCCTCTTTCTGGTCAGTTAGTAGACCATTTAGAGGAGGTGTGGAAACATCGAGTAAAACTGTATCAGCCTCAGAGGCGCTTAGCCGTAGCTTATCCGTTTGCTGACAATTATTTTTCTAAGTGGGAATCCCCTCCGCAGGTGGATTCCCATGTGACACGCCTAGTCAGAAGTGCCACTTTGCCCATGCCTTCCATGTCCTCCTTGAAGGATGCTACGGACCACAAGGTAGAAATCTGCCTAAAGTCCATTTATTCCCTTGCGGGCAGGGGGGGGGGGGGCGTCCAGACCGGTTATGGCCGTGTGTTGGGTAGCCAGAGCTATGGAGCGCTGGGCTGATAGTTTGGAGGCATCTTTGGACTCTGTGTTCGGCTGAACAGGCCGAGCTGGTGGGCAATCTCCGGGACTCGGCCACTTACATCAATGAAGCGGCCTTGGATATCAGTATCCTCACCTCTAGGATTTCTTCTGCAGCTGTTGCTGCTTGTCGCACCTTATGGTTGCGATCTTGGAAGGCGGACGCTGGTTCCAAAAAGGGCTTAGAAGGTTTGCCTTTTAATGGAGAAGTTCTATTTGGTCCGGATCTGGACAAAATTGTAGCTGGCAGCAGCCAAATCTGCATGTCTCCCGTCTGCTACGGTCCCTTCAAGTTCTGGTACGTCGTCCTTTCGGCCTTACAGGGCCCAGGGTAGGCCTAAAGCACAGTCTTTTCCCTGACAGGCTGGGTCCAAGAAATCGGCCAAGCCCAGGAAACAGGCCTGGAGTACCAGACGTCCGGCCCCTAAGTCAGATGACAAGCCTGCGGCCTGACGGTCTGGGCCTCCCTTTGGGGGATCCCAAAGTGGGAGGCCGCCTGCATCAGTTCGCCCAGTGTTGGTCGATAACTATGACGGACACCTGGGTTAACGAGGTGGTTTCTCACGGGTATGCCCTCTCCTTTCGGCACAGGCCTCCATCCCAGTTCTTCACCACAGGCCTTCCACTAGACCGGAACAAAGCCTTGGAACTGGTGAAGGTTTTGCACACTATGCTCCAGGCTGGAGTTATAGTGCCTGTTCCATTCTCCCAGAGGGACCAGGGTTTCTATTCCAATCTGTTTTTGGTGCAGAAACCCAATGGGTCTTACCGTCCAATACTCAACCTCAAGGCCCTCAACAAGTCCTCGAGGGTGCCTCAGTTTCGGATGGAGACCCTTTGGTCCATTATTCTTGCGCTGGACCCTGGGGATTACATGGTGTCATTGGACATTCAGGACGCTTACCTGCATGTCCCTATTCTTTTGCGCCATCAGCAATACCTAAGGTTTGCAATCCGCAATGAACATTTCCAGTTCCGGGCGCTGCCTTCAGGACTGGCGACAGCTCCACGAGTGTTCACCAAGGTCATGGCGGTCATGGCGGCTCACCTGCGGAAGCAGGGAGTCCGAATGTTACTGTATCTGGACGATCTTCTGTTGTTGGCAGGGTCTCCAGAGCTCCTTCTACGCCATCTGGACCTGACGATTGCAGTGCTGCAGAGTCACGGCTGGTTGATTAACTGGCAAAAGTCCACCATGACCCCGTCTCAGAGGATCCTGCACCTCGGGGCCTTGTTGGACTCCAGGCAGCAGCGGATCTTTGTGATGGAGGAAAAGATCTCTGCTTTGCAGTTGAGGGTGCGCAGTTGTCTGCAGTGTCGCCGCGTGTCTGTGCACTCGGAGATGCGGTTGCTGGGCTCCATGGTGTCAGTATTCGACATGGTGGAATATGCCCAGTTTCACTCCAGACCTCTGCAGCAATTGATCCTGTCCAAATGGAATGGACTGCCTCAGAGTCTAAAGTCCTAGATGATGGTGCTCACTCCGGGGGTTCGCCTGTCTCTAGCCTGGTGGTTGAAGACGACCCACCTCAACAAGGGTCGCCCATTTTGGGTGGAAAACTGGGTCCTGTTAACAACAGACGCCAGTCTCCGGGGCTGGGGAGCGGTCACGGGTCCACACTTATTCCAGGGCAGGTGGACTCAGGCAGAAAAGGAGCTTCCAATAAACATCTTGAAACCCCGCGCGGTGTTCAATGCTCTCCAGCAGGCACATCGGGTTCTCCAAGGTCACCCTGTGCAGGTCCAGTTAGACAACGCCACGACCGTGGCCTACATAAATCGACAAGGTGGAACCCGAAGTCGGGCGGCACTCGCAGAAGTGTCCCGCATCCTGGTCTAGGCGGAGCACAATCTCCCAGCTCTATCAGCGGTGTTCATCCCGGGAGTCCTCAACTGGGAAGCGGATTTTCTCAGCCGGCAGGACGTACATCCGGGAGAATGGTCTTTGCAGCAGGACGTCTTTCAACTTCTGGTGGACAGGTGGGGTCTTCCAGAGATAGACCTCATGGCGTCCCGGCACATCAACAAGTTGCCGGTGTACGGGTCTCGAACAAGAGATGAAAAGGCGTCTCTTATGGATGCTCTGTCCGTCCAGTTGACGTTCCAGTTTGCCTACCTCTTTCCTCTGTTTTCCCTTCTTCCGCAGGTAATCCGGAAATTCAAACAGGAAGGAGGTATGCTCCTCTTGATAGCTCCCGAGTGGCCCAGGTAGCACTGGTTCTCGGACCTCCAGAGTCTGTCAGTGGACGTTCCTCTGCGGTTACCACTGCGGCCGGATCTGCTGTCACAGGGTCCTTTTCTTCACCCGAACCTGACTCGGTTGTCTTTGACGGCGTGGCTGTTGAGACAGCCATGTTAAGGTCCAGGGGGTTTTCCGGCTCTGTGGTGCAAACCATGCTAAGAGCTCGGAAGCCATCCTCTGCAAGAGTATACCATCGTGTGTGGCATACGTTCTTCCAGTGGTGTCGACCTAGAGGTTATGCCCCTCGGGAGTTCCGCCTCTCTAGAGTGTTGGCTTTCCTATAGGCTGGCCTAGACCATTGGCTTCGCCTTGCTTCCCTGAAGGTGCAGGTGTCTACCCTGTCAGTCTGGTTCCATCGTAGGATTGCTGCGCTCCCTGATGTGCGCACCTTTATGCAAGGTGTTCTTCGCATTCAGCCACCTTTTGTTCCACCGGTGGCTCCTTGGGATCTGGCTGTGGTCCTGTGAGCTCTCCAGGGACCGCCGTTCGAACCACTGGGCTCAGTGGACCTTTAATGGCTTACAGCTAAAACAATATTCCTTCTGACCAGTGCTTCAGCCAGACGTGTTTCTGACTTAGTGGCTCTCTCCTGTAGACCCCCTTTCCTAATTTGTTATAGGAACTGGGCGGTGCTGCGCACTTGTCTTGGATTCCTTCCTAAAGTTGTTTCAAGTTTCCACATCAACGAGGACATCGTTGTGCCGGCTTTTAATTCACCTGATCTTTCAGTGGGTGATGCCACTTTGGATGTTGTGCGGGCCTTAAGGATTTATGTTGACCGCACTTCTTCTTTTAGGAAGTCGGATGCCTTGTTTGTCCTCTATGGCTTCCGTAAAAGAGGTTGGCCTGCTTCAAAGCAAACTTTGGCAGGTTGGATTCGAAGGGCAATTTCAGAAGCTTACTGTATCTTCGTGAAGGCCTTCCGGTTCCATCCTCTGTGAGGGCTCATTCCACTAGGTCTGTGGGTCCTTCGTGGGCAGCTCGACGTGGTGCCTCTGCAGTCCAGATCTGCAAGGCTGCCACGTGGTCCTCTGTTCATACCTTTGTGAGGTATTACACTTTTGACACCTTTGCCTCTCAGGATGCTTCTTTCGGGCGGCGGATTCTCCTTTCAGCACAGGAGCATCCCCACCCTTAAAGCATACTGCTTTGGGACATCCCCAAGGTATCCTGTGGGTACCCTATGGACCCTGATGTAGAAAATAGGAGATATGGTAAGAACTTACCTTTGTTATCTCTATTTCTATGAAATCCATAGGGTTCTGTCGCACCTGTGCTGCAGATGGGCTTTACTCTGGTCACCGGTTTTTCCGTCTCTCTCTGGTGATAATGTGATTCTTGTGTGTGTCCAGATCTTTCTTCTCTCTCTTCCTTCTCCTCCTCTGGCCTATGGCTTGGTACGTAACTGAGATGCCTTGGCTCGGGGGCGGGGTATAGGAGGGGGACCCTGATGCATCCTGGGAGGCTGAAAAGTTAACTCTATGGTGCCCGATGCCTGACGTCATCACCTATACCCCCAAGGTATCCTGTGGAACCCTATGGACTTCGTAGAGATAGAGATAGCAATGGTAAGTTCTTACCATATCTCCTATTATTTCCAAAGCTGAACGAGGCCCTGAGTCCTTTTAAAAAGCACAGTGTCATTCACATATT
Source organism: Taudactylus pleione (assembly GCA_031769625.1). Classification (NCBI taxonomy): domain Eukaryota; kingdom Metazoa; phylum Chordata; class Amphibia; order Anura; family Myobatrachidae; genus Taudactylus; species Taudactylus pleione. The sequence continues at coordinate 4,629,061 of JAUIMM010000370.1, forward strand.
AGACTTGGAGATCTCCATGAAATTATAGTTGTTTTATTTGATGTATGTATTTTTATATGCAGCATTTGTTGGTATTTATGTATGTGTTATATGTCTAAATATTAATGTTTACACTATGGCTATTTATATTCTAGTCTGAATAAATATACCTTGCATATAAAATATATTAATATTATATTAATATATTAATATTATAATATTATAATAATATATTAATATTATTCTATTAATATTATATTATGTGTTGTTTAGTGAACATCAGACCCCCTGATTATTATTCTTTATAATAAATAGTGTCTTTTTCTCTTTGTATGTTGTTGTTACATCAGGAGTAACAAACAGTAGAGCTGTTGCTAACAGTGTCATTATTATATGATGAAGTCACAATACTCAATTTGTACTCAGTAATATTGTAATTAAGCGTTCTATACATAAAATAGAGGTGTCTACTATGTGTAATGAAAAAAATAGGGCAGCACAGACTGTGTAATGGTTAGCATTTCTGCCTCGCAGCACTGAGGTTGTGGGTTCAATTCCCACCACGGCCCTAACTGTGCTCGCGTGGGTTTCCTCCGGGTACTCCGGTTTCCTCCCACACTCCAAAAATATACTGGTAGGTTAACTGGCTCCCAAAAAAAATTAACCCTAGTGTGTGTGCATGTGATAGGGAACATAGGGCCTGATCCAGACCTGCTCGCGAGCGATGAACGCTCGCAAGCGGGTCGATGTTGGCCCAGTGCGCATGCGCACGGCGGAGCCGGCCCCGTCGTGCGCATGCACGAGACCCGGATAGCGACGGGCAAGCCGTTGCTCCGGGTCTCGTACCAAAGGGGGCGTGCTGTCGATGGTGAGTGACAGCACGCCCCCTTTGGTGGGCGTGCCGGGGGCGTGGCTGACGTGGCTAGCCACCCGACTACACCCCGGCACTTGCCTGATTGCCTAAGATCTCTATGGTGTGTGGGCGTTTGGGACCTGCAATGCCGCTGGAAGCCAGGGCCTTGCCTAGACCCACAGCAGCTGGCCAGGCACTCTGGAACCCGTGGCTTTTGGGAGGAAGGGGGTGCGGTGCTGCTGTCTCCTACATCTCTGCTGATGACCCGGGGCCATATTGGGCTATCCACTATACAAATAGAGCGGAACAGTGTGCTGCCCCGGTGGGCTGGGTGAGAGGGAGGGAGACGCTGTAGGCTGAGATTGTCTGGATAGACTACAGGCGAGGATTGGCTAGGGCAGAACATAGCGCGTCCTGTGGGACCTGCTCATCTTCTAAAAGTGGGCCCTATGCAGCGTTTCTGGGTAAAATGCGATATTTGCGAACACTGATATTTTAAATATTTTATTTCAAAATAAATATACCTAGGGGGTGTTTTGCACCCCGCACCCCCACACCCTTGTCCCTAGGCATTATGGTAAAATCACTTCCCACCACCCAATTAAAAAAAAGATCCCCAGCAGTATCACCCTCCAGCCTCCTAATGGTAATATATCCCAGTGGCAGAGCCCCCTACCCCCAAAGTACCAAAACGTGCCCTGCCCCCTCATATTGCAAAACACAGCGGAGCATGTGGTAGATGGAACTGATGATCAGTCCCCCCCTGCGGCAGTAATGTCGGTTGTTACAGACCGTGATATCACTCCTCGGTGGCAGGAGCAAGAGGAAGAGATTCAAATAGATTTCCTCCATAACAGACAAGGGACGCAGTGGGACGGTACAATTGCATGGGATGGGACCGTGTCACCTAAAGCCCAGTTGGCTGCGGTAGCACCTCATGCGACCATGCCAGGTAAGTGGTTAAATATAAACATTATTGTATTCACCTTTCAAAATGAACTGAGAATATCTGAATATAAATTCCAATTAAGTAATGCAAATAGATGTCTGCGACTTTTATACTATAATTTCAAGGGGTCCAACTGCCAATTGTCATCATCATTACATATTATGCAGACCTACTGCCACATGTATATTCATTACATGTCCAGATCTATCTCCACACCATTCACGCGAACATGCCCTTACTGTACTTGGCCTACAATTCCCACCCCTGTTCTGCCAGTGCAGACCCTCCAACGTGACCCCTTCCATCTGGTACAAATATCTCTGCTCCTGGATTTCTCTCTTAATTGATGATTGCCGGACACCTGGGGTGATACACCTGCCTCATCTTTTAGCTAGCTCAACACATGTGTCTGCAATCATCAATTAAGAGAGAAATCCAGGAGCAGAGCATTTTGCGCCACATGGAAGGGGTCATGTTGGAGGGTAGGCCAGTGTAGGGAGTCGTAATCCTAAATCATTTTGGGGCCCATTTATCAAAATGTATTTGAAGTAAAATCCGTGAAAACACCCGTTTTCGGGGCTTTACCTCAAATACTAAGTATCCCCCATATGTATGAAGGAGGAACCGCAGCAGGAATCTCCGATACCTGCTGTGATCCCTCCATTGCCGCTGTCAGCCGCCTCCCCCGTACATTTCTATAGGGGATGCGATGCTGGCAAATTTACCAATATCCGGACTGCGATGCATTCTCGATATTGGCCCCCGCAGCTAACGCAATCTGAAGATGACGTTAGCTGCTGTAGCCTATGGGTTACAGCGCACACTATTAGCCGGCGGAGGAATCCACCAGAACCCTCCCCGGCTATGGTGGATGTGCATGTGCAGTCCATGGGACTGCGCATGTGCACCACCCCCTGCACTGGCCAGCAGCTCTCCGGAGACATCCAGGGACGGGCTCCTTTTGGAGCCCGTGTCCCTGCATGTACCGGATGATAGGATCGCTTTTTGCAATGCGATCAGGGGTGTTACTGGCATGCCCTGATCGCATAGCAAAAGCGATCAATGATAAATGGGCCCCTATGTGTGGTTGCACAGCATGGAATGTGTATTCTATACAAAAATCATGGATACCTGCAACTGTACGTCAGCCCTTAGATGCACCTTCCCAGTAGCAACCTGTTTCTGGATATTAACAATGTTTTCCACCATGTTACTAATGTTTTCAAAGTTCAGTCAAGGGCTGTTTGCTGATGTAATACTTGATATAAGTGGCATGTCACATTAATGCTTACAGTTGGTAAGAACTGTTTATCAGTCTTAAATTTTCATTGTTCTGTTTTCCTTTCTTAGCCGGGAGCATTTGACCAGGCGGTCCAGGATTTGACAAACCAGTTATTATCAAAGGAGAAGGAAACTGTTAACAGTGCCTGGCTGCTAGCAGAGTGAGTATTGTATTGTAAAATGACTAAGACACTGCTTACCAGGGCTGTGGAGTTGGTACACCAAACTTTTGACTCCCAAGCGCTCTATTTTACTACTACTCCGACTCCTTTACAGTAGTAAAATGGTTACACAAGACATTGACATCACCACCACATAAATCATCAGGCTGCTTAGATTGAATGAATATAAAATATTTATGAAAATTTCTGAACAAGAAAACTTTGCTAATTTTCTATGAAAATTATTTTTTTTTTTCATTTTATTTGCAATAGAACTTTATTGTTCTCAAACAGAGAACTGCCCCACCTGCTGACTGTGCTTCAGCTGCTATACTCTTTAGCCTGCCCTCCTGCTGCTTAGTAAAATACATGATTTTACTGTCATATATTCCCCAGTAAATAATGTTCAATGCTGCTAAATCCTCATCAGTAACAACATTGGAGCTGCTTTAGAGTTGAGGCAAATTGGGTGCAATTTGCACCTGAAAAAACCATTCTGTGTTGCAGGGGGGGAATTAAAAATGCACAATATAATGTAAAGTTGTTATGAAGGCACAGACTAGCCTACCTCTAAAGTGCAGTGTAAAAATAGAGCTGACCGCAGCATGTAAAATCATGCAGTATTAATAAGAAAAATACATTTGCACACCTCGCTTGCATTGCTGCATGGTTTGAGCAAAGAGTGCAATTTGCTCTAACTCTTTATCAGGGCTATCATTAGTACTCAGTCTATACACTGTTCCTCTACCTAAACTTGTGTGCATATGTTAATGCGATCGGTGATATTTATATGATCTTATAAGTTATTATTTTGAAGTTGGAGATGTTACATTTCAGTACTCCATCGAAAATTGACTTCGACTCCTCAATTTTATCTCCACAGCCCTGCTGTTTACTGTATATGTTCCCTTCTAAAATGCCATGTAACACTAGAGTAACAACCATATACTGTATGAGTGATTTTTAGGCCTTCTCCTATGTATTAAACTAAGTGTTCATTTATTTTTGTAATAGAGATTGTATACACTGTAAATGGTGTAGCACAATGCTTGTTTTATGCCAACTTTGTCTTGGCACGGAAATCATGTTTTCTATTTGTTTCTATTAAACAAATCCCCAGTAGGGTGCTGTTGAAGAAACAGAATGACAAAAACATTGAGCCACCAAAGCTGACACCTTAGTCTACAACAGAGATACGTTTTGTAATTAAAGCACTGAGCAGGTGGCAGGGAACAGCTTGCTAAAAGATGCATTGTACATAATATATCCAGGGAAATGTTTTATTTATCTTAAAAGAACAGGCGCTTTGGTTTCAATATAAGATATTCTAATTGTTACATTTATATACCTACCAAGATTTTCTGATCAGATTATTACATGCCATCTGCGGTGAACAAATACATTTGAATGTGTCCTTTACAAATTGTTTATTATTGGTCAGTCCTTTTTAAAGGTAAACTCTCTCCATGCATTAAATACTGTATGCTGCTCATTTTCTCTGCATATTGGTGTATTATACACCATTCATAGAGATCTATTGTGAGCCATGGATGGATTTAGCCACAGCACAAGCTGGTAGTTTCTCATTTTCTGGAAAATCCCTTTAAAGTGAAATGTGACTGTTCCAGGGGGAGATGTATCAATTCTTGTAGAGATAAAGTAGATGCTGATTTGGTTGCAAAATTACTCTGTCATACTGTAGATCTAGCATGGTCTTTGAAATGACAGTTACATGCTGATTGGTTACTTTGGGCAACTGCTCCACTTTATCTCTTTCCAAGGCTTCATACATCTCCCCTCCAGTGAGAAAGTTTCCTACAAGTCTAAAGAAGTTCTACTGGGAATTACCAAACAAGCCTGTAAATGAGCACAGTTCTGGCAATGGAAAGTAGTTGATTGATGTGCAATTAGTTGTCATTGAATGATGGAAGAAGGCATATACTATTTGCTCAACTATGTGTACCGCTTTCCCAGGGGAGTGTATTTCCAGATTGTCGACCTCATGTCTAACATTTTAAAACTGTGATAAAGGTTTAAAATAGAGCAGCAGCATACTGCCGAGATAAAGCATCTACAGCCATGGCCAACAGTTTTGAGAATTACGAATATTGGTTTTCACAAAGTCTGCTGCTTCAGTGTTTTTAGACCTTTTTGTTAAATGTTAGCGCTACAAAAAGGTCTAAGCGTTTTTCCAGATGCCCCAAACAATCTGAAAGGGGATTTATCAGAGGAAATAACTTTACCCCAGTCCTCAGCAGTTCAATCCCTGTACTTTTTGCAGAATATCAGTCTGTCCCGCATGTTTTTCTTGGAGAGAAGTGGCTTCTTTGCTGCCCTTCTTGACACCAGGCCATCCTCCAAAAGTCTTTGTCCTGTTTCAGGCCAACAGTAAAGCATCCTGAGACCATTCATGTGTGGGGTTGCTTTTCAGCCAAGGGAGTGGATCACTCACAATTTTGCCTAAGAACACAGCCATGAAGAAAGAATGGTACCAAAACATCCTCCAAGAGCAACTTCTCCCAACCATCCAAGAACAGTTTGGTGACAAACAATGCCTTTTCCAGCATGATGGAGCACCTTGCCATAAGGCAAAAGTGATAACTAAGAGGCTCGGGGAACAAAACATCAAAATTTTGATTCCATGGCCAGGAAACTCCCCAGACCTTAATCCCATTGAGAACTTGTGGTTAATCCTCAAGAGGTGGGTGGACAAACAAAAACCCATAAATTCTGACAAACTCCATTCATTGGTTAGGCAAGAATGGGCGGCCATCAGTCAGTATGTGCCCAGAATTTGTTTGACAGCATGCCAGGGCGAATTGCAGAGGTCTTGAAAAAGAAGGGTCAACACTGCAAATATTGACTCTTTGCATAAACTTAATGTAATTGTCAATAAAAGCCTTTGACACTTATGAAATGCTTGTAATGTTGCTTCAGTATACCATAGCAACATCTGACAAAAAAGTCTAAAAACAGTGAAGCAACGAACTTTGTGAAAACCAATAATTGTGTCATTCCCAAAACTTTTGGCCATGGCTGTAGACGGAATCGGTATGAAATACCGATGTACAGGATGCCGGCTGTCAGTACACAGACAGCAGCAGCTCAATGGTTCAAATCCTGACAGGAGAACAGTGAGTATTGTTCCCCTGTCCTATTTACCCCCTAACCCTCCTTTCCTGCACCATCATACCAACCTTCCCTACCCCGCACCCTAACCCTCCCCCCGGTGGTGCCTGAACCTAACCCCCCTGTCTAGAGCCTAACCTCCCCCCTTCCCGCAGCCTAACCCTGAATTGCCTAAACCTACCCCCCCTCCTCCGTGGCTGATACCTTTCCCCGGTCTCCTTACGATCGGGATGCCGTCTGCCGGGATCCCGGCGTCAGAATCCCCAGTCATGTTGGGATACCGTCGCCGGTGTTCTGTTGGCAATCAGGATTCCAGTGGCGGCGTTCCGGCAGACGGCATCTCGGTTGTCGGGCTCTTAGCCGCATCCCATCTAGACATTATGGGGGGAACTCAGGTGCCAAAAGCGATAAATTTGCATACTTTGCATTATAATTTTCACACTACGCCTTCATGCGTGCACCCGAGATGCGCACGATTCAATTAGAAATGCGAATTCGCACTACTCACAGTGAGAGTAGCATGAAAAGTGGGGACACCTTCCTGGACCTCAAAAAAGTGAAAACTTTGTTAGCAGAATCATATAGAAGACTGTTAGTGGCCATAAGGAAAGTACTGGATGCTTTTAAAAGGTGTCAAATGGCTGATTTGTGCATTTGTTTAAAAAGTTAAATAATGTAAAAAGCTGTAGAATTTTGTTTAAATACAATGGAATTAAACGGAAATTAATGGAAAATGCAATAAAATAGTAGACAGATGCTTTAGGGGTAACTTGAGGCGACTTTAAGAAAAATTATAAAAAGCAATTATTTTTCGTTTAAATAAATACTTTCATTAAATTTGGGGTGCATTGTTTAGATAAAAAGCCTATTTGGAGTAATTTGAAGCCATTAATTTTTTTTCACCCGAAAACTGACATGTAATTAATTTTCGGCCCAATTAAGCTAATTGAAAAATTCCAAATACTTAATTAGTCATTAGAGGGGTGTCTGAGGGGTTCTGAAGCAAATACCCAAATTTTTACCTTTAAGATAAAGTTTTTCTCTACCTCTTCACCTGGTTAGGGGCGTGAACAAAAACAGACAAATTTGTCTTGCGGGACCAAACTCTGACCTAATTGAATTCCCCCCTATACGTCTGTCTGCTAGCGCTAACAGCAGGTTTCAATATCTCGCTGCCATAGGCACCTGTGGCAGCGCTAAGTGACCCAGGTGCTACTAAACAGAAATGTCACCGTTGGCTGTCACCTCTAGCTGCCGCTATCTCATTCTCCTCATTGTAGAAGCAGGAAGTGACCTCTCTGTCAATTTTGCCGGTGTCGTTAAAGTTTGTTTAGAAAAAAAACGAAATCACTTCTGCAGCTCAGCGGGAGAGGTGAGATCCACAGTCTCTGCTCCACCGCCTGACACCGCCGAGGGGTGACTTACCGCTCACTCTCCTCAGCCGGTCTGTTTTCTAGTAAACATGAGATAGCCGCCTTCTGCTTTGCAACGCTAGCAGGCGAAGCAGAAACGTCATTAACGCCTATATTTCTTTCGTGTTTCAGGTTCTAAGTAGATAATTTTGAAGGTGGACATAGTTGTGTGTCCCTGTTACTGTCTTAAATGCCAATGAGCAGGCATTAAAAGTGCTGAAAAAAAAATAACAACGGTGTTTTATTGAACAGCGTTGGTGATTTTGATCTGGAGATGGGTTTGTGTTGTGCATGGTACTTTACATGTCATCGAGCCATCTTCTGTAAAGAGACAGATGGGACAATAAACTGGGGTGTGTTATTTGTAGTGCAGGTCTGCCAAAGGCAAATGTACAAACCTTTACAAATGGTAAAGCAGAGTGTATATGTTTGGCTTATGTATGGTCCAGTAGGCATCACCAAACTCCAAGAGGGTAGAACTAGAACCAGTGACTGAACACTGAGCCTTTTCTTCAGTGGATAGTTATTTAGATTGGCTCTTAGGTGTAATACTTAAAGATGTTGATGTTACCTCTGCAGGGACTACAAATATAGTCTATAATGACAACTCACAGCTTCATATTTTTCAGCATTGTAACCTCTTGTGGATTACATAGTGCTGTTCTACAGCTGCTGCTAGCAGGAGACACTTCATTTGTTACCTTTTATTTATTATCAGTTATTTTTATATTTATTTATTATGTTATTTATATAGTACACACATACGGATGTGTCCTCCATCCTCGTTGCTGCAGTCGTGTTAAACAGCCCTTCTAGTCCCGCCTAGTCCCGTGCCAAATTACTTATGCAGTGTCTTTTCGTTTGTCTTTTTCGCCGTAAATGCGTCTTGTTCCCAATGTGATGTGAAGAAGATGCACAAGCAGACTTTTGTAATTAAAATATTTTACATATGCGACTGCAGCTGTGTCTGCATATGAAATGCTATTTTACAGTGCCAGCAGCTGTTTTCCACGGTATGCGGTCAGGAAGCGTCGAAATCCAGACGCCTATCATTATCCACCCACCGAATTACCAACTCCCGGCATACCGAACGGGTGCTGGGAGCGGACAGCTGCGGGGGGAGGGGGAGCGTTAGGTTCTCCCAGGGGGGACTTAGGGTTAGGCACCCCCCGGGAGGGTTAGGGCTAGGCTAGGGGAAGGAGGGATTAGGGTTATGCACCCCCGGGGGGGAGGTTATGGTTAGGCACCCCCCCGGGAGGGTTAGGTTTAGGGTGCGGGGAGGGGGGGTTAGGTATAAGCACCCCTGGGGGGAGGTTAGGGTTAGGCATTGTGGGGGGAGGTTAGGGTTAGGCACCCCTAAGGGAGGGTTAAGGTTAGGAGGGGGCGAGAGTTAGGGATAGTTAAAATACTTACCCTGTCGGGATCTTCACTCTTCTGCCTTCCGGCGTCAGTATTACATCCGCCGGGCTTAGGTCCGGCGTTATGTCATACCGTTTCCGTTTTCCACACCACTCAGCCGCACAGAGAACATACACTTGCTGCATATCATATCAATCAGCAAAGTCTGCTCGTGTGTAATCACGTTGCATATAACTCATATTTGCAACGAAAAAGATGCGTGATGCCGGCCAAGTCGCACGGGAGCCAGCAGCTCTCATGCTCCCTGTGTAGCGCAACTCATAACGCACAGAGGATAGACGAGGAAGAACATACTGTATCTATATTCCACAATGCAAATAGAAAGGAAGAATGTTTTAATGTAGTGAGCATATAAGTCTGATAACAATATTCCAGGTATTAATAAACAATAATGTGTAGTGACTACAAAGGTAGTGTAATAAAAATAATAAAATAACAGCTATTAAGTCGGTGATTGCACTGAGCGACAAAATATGTGGGTTCCAGGGACCCGACATTTTAAAAACTGGGGTCCTACCTGACCATTTCTGGGTTCCATTATAATTTATGCTTTAGACCTCCCCACATTCCACCACACTTCCCCACATACCGCTAGAATGCCCATCTGTTACCCACAACAGTTTTGTACATAGATGTCAGACTTCAGTACCCATTGACAATAATGGGGACTGCAGTCTGCTCCGGTAGTTAGCATTCTGCAGGAGATTTCTGTGAAATTTTCTGCATTAGACTGTTCTTACATAACGGTGGTACATAACATTATGCAGAAACTACAGTTTCTGCATAGTTTTATGAAAAACCACGAACCAATATATACATTTTAAAAATATACCAAAAGTTTTACTTCTCTTACCTTTGTACAAAAATGCTCAAATAATTATTTGCCTCTAGCTGTGCACTAGTCTGTCTTTTTATCTGTGTGAGCAGGATGGGGGCGGCTGCGCTCATGCTGCAGGTCCTTATAGCTCCTCGTCTTCTTAATGTGCGGGAGGCGGAGTTGCGGACAGGAGTAGGAGGTGGGGACAGGAAGAACCGGGGAGTCAGAGATTATAGGAGGTGGGGAGCTGGGGACCGGAGTAGGAGGCGGGAAGCCGGGGATAGGTGTAGAAGGTGGGGAGCAGGGAAAAGGAGTAGGAGCCGGGGACAAGAGTAGGAGGTGGGGGGCCGGGGACAGGAGTAGGAGGTGGGGAGCCAGGGAAAGGAAGAATTGGGGAGTCAGAGATTATAGGAGCTGGTGAGCAGGGAACAGGAGTAGGAGGCGGGAATCCGGGGACAGGTGTAGGAGGTGGGGAGCAGGAAACAGGAGTAGGAGGTGGGGAGCAGGGAACAGGAGTAGGAGGCGGGAATCCGGGGCACAGGTGTAAGAAGTGGGGAGCAGGCTACAGGAGTAGGAGGTGGGGAGCCGGGGAAAGGAAGAATTGGGGAGTCAGAGATTATAGGAGGTGGTGAGCAGGGAACAGGAGTAGGAGGCGGGAACCCGGGGACAGGTGTAGGAGGTGGGGAGCAGGAAACAGGAGTAGGAGATGGGGAGCAGGGAACAGGAGTAGGAGGCGGGAATCCGGGGCATAGGTGTAAGAGGTGGGGAGCAGGCTACAGGAGTAGGAGGTGGGGAGCCAGGGAAAGGAAGAATTGGGGAGTCAGAGATTATAGGAGGTGGGTAGCAGGAAACAGGTGTAGGAGGTGGGTAGCAGGAAACAGGAGTAGGAGGTGGGGAGCAGGGAACAGGAGTAGGAGGTGGGGAGTAGACTACAGGAGTAGGAGGTGTGGAGCAGGCTACAGAAGTAGGAGGTGGGGAGCAGGCTACAGGAGTAGTAGGTGGTGAGCAGGGAACAGGAGTAGGAGGCGGGGAGCAGGCTACAGAAGTAGGAGGTAGGGAGCAGGCTACAGGAGTAGGAGGTGAGGAGCAGGCTACAGGAGTAGGAGGTGGGGAGCCGGGGACAGGAGTAGGAGGTGGGGAGCAGGCTACAGGAGTAGGAGGTGGGGAGCCGGGGACAGGAGTAGGAGATGGGAAGCCACGGACAGGTGTAGGAGGTGGGAAGCAGGAAACAGGAGTAGGAGGTGGGGAGCAGGGAACAGGTGTAGGAGGTGGGGAGCAGGCTACAGGAGTAGGAGGTGGTGAGCAGGGAACAGGAGTAGGAGGTGGGGAGCAGGCTCCAGAAGTAGGAGGTGGAAGCAGGCTCCCAGAGTAGGAGGTGGTGAGCAGGCTACAGGAGTAGGAGGTGGGGAGCAGGGAACAGGAGTAGGAGGTGGAGAGCAGGGTACAGGAGTAGGAGGTGGGGAGCAGGGTACAGGAGTAGGAAGTGGGGAGCAGGGAACAGGTGCAGGGAACAGGTGTAAGAGGTGGGGAGCAGGCTACAGGAGTAGGAGGTGGGGAGCAGACTACAGGAGTAGGAGGAGGGAAGCTGGGGACAGGAGTAGGAGGTGGGGAGCAGGCTACAGGAGTAGGAGGTGGGGAGCAGGGGACAGGAGTAGGAGGCGGGAAGCCGGGGGCAGGTGTAGGAGGTGGGGAGCAGGCTACAGGAGTAGGAGGAGGGAAGCCTGGGACAGTTGTAGGAGGTGGGGAGCAGGTTACAGGAGTAGGAGGTGGGGAGCAGGCTACAGGAGTAGGAGGTGGGGAGCAGGGAACAGGAGTAGGAGGTGGGAATCCGGGGACAGGTGTAGGAGGCGGGAATCCGGGGACAGGTGTAGGTAGCGGGAAGCCAGGGACAAGTGTAGGGGATGGGGAGCAGGGAACAGGAGTAAGAGGAGGGAAGCCGGGGACAGGTGTAGGAGGTGGGGAGCAGAGAACAGGAGTAGGAGGAGGGAATCCGGTGACAGGTGTAGGAGATGGGGAGCAGACTACAGGAGTAGGAGGTGGGGAGCAGGCTACAGGAGTAGAAGACGGGAAGCCACGGACAGGTGTAGGAGGTGGGGAGCAGGGAACAGGAGTAGGAAGTGGGGAGCAGGGAACAGGAGTAGGAGGTGGGAAGCAGGCTACAGGAGTAGGAGGTGGGGAGCAGGGAACAGGAATAGGATGTGGGAAGCTGGGGACAGGAGTAGGAGACGGGAAGCCAAGGACAGGTGTAGGAGGTGGGGAGCCGAGAGAAGGAGTAGGAGGTGGGGAGCAGGGAACAGGAGTAGGAAGTGGGGAGCTGGGAACAGGAGTAGGTGGTGGGGAGCCTACTCCATGTGAGCCTGATCTACGCCTCCAAACAGCAGGAGGGGCGGCAACAAATTACATTACCGTCAGCACACCCATGCCCTGTTTGAATTATCAGCACCGCCACTGCTGCGCGTTATAACCAAATTCCCACCGCACCTAACCAGCCCCCACCCGCTACCGCTCCAACCCCCCCATTGCACTACCGTGGCGCTACATGCTATCCACTTACCTGTCCCAGGGAGTGCAGCTAGACTCATAGTATCTTGCCTGGTCCACGGAGCCTTCGGTATGTCGGGCCGCAGTCTTCACTCTGGGGGCCTGCGCCGCAGTCTTCACTCCGGGGGGCCGGGACAGTCCTCCACACCAGTCCTCATGTATGAGCTGCTGCTGGTTCCACCCCTTGTTATAGTCCCCCCTGCAGCTGGGCCAGGGGAGACATCAATCACCTAACCAGGAGCCAGAGGATTGGCCGGCAGCGGAGCACGTCCCCGGGGACCCTCCCATTTTGAAAAAGTGAGTCCCCGGTCCTCATTTGTGGGTAAAATACGTGCTATAGTGCGTATTTGCGATCACTGTAATTGATTTTTGATCCGTCTGAGATAGGCATCCACTTGGTATACGCAATATAATAGGGCGAAAACTCTGACTACACCCCCACGACACTAGAATGGCGTTCTCACGATACAGTTCTCTTATGTGTGTCCACCCAATTGAAACCCAGAAACACCCATTTCACCCATTGAGAGAAATGGCTGAGATCCGTCTGACTCAGGATTGCCAAGAGATCAGCAAAGATGTGTATACTCGCTACAGCACATGCGCAGTTTGCTATATGCGGCCACATATAGAGCTGCATGCAATTCATAATCAGGTCCATAATGTCTGTATCATTCCTCTGTCCAGCCTCTCTTTGGGGGAGATGTATTAAACCTTGGAGAGAGATAAATTACCAACCAATCAACCCCTAACTCATTGTACAAGCTGTGTTTGAAAAATGACAGATGCTGATTGACTGGTACTTTAACTCTCTCCAAGGTTTGATAATTCTCCCCCTTTGTGATAAAAAGAACACCCGTTGCTATCCTTAAAATTGGTAATGGTGTATTTACACATAACTGGGCTGAGCTTCCTTTACATGGATATCAATTCATCAATTACAGCTGCATGTATTGCATATATATATATATATATATATATATATCTATAATAATATTTATTACACACATAATTATTTTATACAATGTTGTGCCAGCGACAATCATACTGAGCTAGAGAAGTAGGGCAGTTTTCCAATTAACAGTAATCTTGCTTAATGCCGAATTGCAGTTCCCTGCTCAGTTCATGTAGAGTATATTGTTTGAATGTGTGTGTCTAAGCTGACCCAGGAGATATGCTGCTGTTTATACCAATCAAACAATTCCTTTATTAGATGCTGCTGGCACTAGATGAGAAGTTTCAAACTGATGCTTTATACAGGCTGCACCAGCTAACTAGAATGCAAGCTTGACCGGATTGTCTGCCCTTTGGTAATTTTTTTGTATCCCTGACATCCATACACAACAGGAAGTTAAATAAAGTATTTGGTAAATTCTACTTTCAACTCATTAATACATCATCCATTCATACTAAAGGCTGCTCTTGCAGTACTGTATGATGCTGGCTCTTTCATCTGTACTGGCAAGCAGAGGTACAAGTAAAACACAAGGAGTATTATTGAGAGTGAGCCCTGATGTTCAGTTTTTAAAATCTTATAAGCCAGATAATACTATACTGAATATATTTATTAAAATGCACATTAATGGTGAAACGTGTGAGACATAACATATGTCATTGCAAATCTTCCTCCCATGTAAATGAGACCTGGGTCAATTTGTTTGCGGTACTTTCCGCTCATCAAGGAAATGCATTTGAAACCACACATTCTAAATATATATCTTTAAAGGCCTGGCACAAGTTCCTGTAACATTGCTTAGTAACACCTCTCAGAGATGCCTTGTGAACAAAGAGCCTAAACTTCCATGTCATCATGCACACTCAGGCATAATTGTATTTCTGTGAACAATAAGGGTAGATGCAGAATTAAATGCATGGCAGCTGCAGTAACACTAAAGCTGGATACATACTAGGTGAACCTATATGATGATTAGTAAGTGTATACACACTAATCATCTGCCCAATGTACCTGGTTTGACAGCTCAACTGAGCAGGCATTTAAATCGCACGCCAAGTTGATCTGTCAGTTACCGCCGGGTCCCTGCAGAATGTGTGTGCGGGTGATCGTTGGGTCACCTGTACACACCAGCAGATGACCGATTTTCAGATATATCGGCCATCTGCTGTGCTGCATAGCTGATCGGATATGTCTGTGAACAATGTCATTCAATGGAATCGGCAATTCAATCAATGGAACGTCATTCAATGGAACCGCCCGTTGAATGGAACCGGGGATATATCAGTGTGTACCCAGCTTAACATTGTGTGCACAGAACTAATGGCTCCATGTACTAGTGTGAGATGGGGGGAAAAATCAAAAAGAAAGCACAAATTCCTGTAGATATCACTTCTCGGTATGTACCATAGGGATTTCTTTGTCTTCTACACGCATGTGCTAAAAGAAATTTAGAATTGCGGTGCCACCATAGGCACCTATGACAGTGCTAAATGACAGGTCAGAAGGCACAGTCAGGGGTCTTTTTCAGAGCTAATTTCACTGTTAGAAGGTCCCATTATTTGCATCCAGCTAGAGAGGCAATCTGGACATCTTCTCTGTAGCTTTGTTTGATTGCCAATAAAGTTTTATAGAAAAAAATCCCATAAAGCAGCACAGCACCAGTATCGCACGGTGTGCTTCTCTGCGGACACCATTGAGGTGGTGACTTTACGTTCAGTACCTGAGCCCTAAATGAGGATGTTTGCCCTTATGCAGAGTTGTGCCGCACTGTCCCTATACATATGCTTGGTTTTATAGCCATCGTCATTATCAACACGCATCTGCGACAGCGATATACTTAGTTCAAGAGATGCGTCTGAAATCAGACTGATCTCTGCGTACATACATACAACTTTGCATAGCATGTAGTTCCGTGTACATTCCCTACCCACAAGCACTCATTGACCTTGGGATACATGGGAATGCCCAGTTGCCACCAAGATTATGCAGATTCAGCCACAAGTGGATTTGTGTATGATTGTAAATCGCCTGGTACGCACTGCTACATAGCATGCTCATTGACTATAAATCGCAAGAGCCATCTGCAAAGGTGACTTGTGTGCTAATCTTATAATAAACATTTTCTTAAGGTAGCAGTGGCCCATTTTTATACATGTTACTACTTACTGATCCTGATAAGGGGCTCAACTACAGTCATATTTAATTTTTAAGGGTTTAATTGTAGAGTATGTATATGCAGCACCATAACAGGGCAGCAGTGCACGCTGTGCCTCCTTTGCCCCCTAAATCCGTGACTCCATGATATCACGCCTTGTTGGTGAGGCCGTCGGTACTGGGAAATAGTGCACCAAGGACGCTCCGGGCAGCTCTACAGGGTGTCTGCCTTGTGGCTCTGCTGGCTGCAGAGTGCCGTCCCAGGCTTACCCTGCAAACCGCAAGCAGTTGGCACAGGTTGAACAGCCCTATTTATGGCCCTGGGTATATGATCTAAGAGTTTGAATGTTTCATTTTCTACTTAGGTGCAAGAACAGTGCAGACATGGCAAAAAGTTTTGAGACTGACACAAGTATTGGTTTTCACAAAGTTTGCTGCTTCAGTGTGTTTAGAACTGTTTGTCAGATGTTATTATGGTATACTGAAGTAACATTACAAGCATTTCATAAGTGTCAAAGACTTTTATTGACAATTACATTAAGTTTATGCAAAGAGTCAATATTTGTAGTGTTGACACTTCTTTTTCAAGACCTCTGCAATTCGCCCTGGCATGCTGTCAATCAACTTCTGGGCCACATACTGACTGATGGCCGCCCATTCTTGCCTAATCAATACTTGGGAGTTTGTCAGAATTTATGGGTTTTTGTTTGTCCACCCGCCTCTTGAGGATTGACCACAAGTTCTCAATGGGACTAAGGTCTGGTAAGTTTCCTGGCCATGGACCCAAAATTTCAATGTTTTGTTCCCCAAGCCACTTAGTTATCACTTTTGCCTTATGGTAAGGTGCTTCATCATGCTGGAAAAGGCATTGTTCGTCACCAAACTGTTCTTGGATGGTTGGGAGAAGTTGCTCTTGGAGGATGTTATGGTATCATTCTTTCTTCATGGCTTTGTTCTTAGGCAAAATTGTTATTGAGCTCACTAACTTGGCTGAGAAGCAACCCCACACATGAATGGTCTCAGGATGCTTTACTGTTGGCATGACACAGGACTGATGGTAGCGCTCACCTTTTCTTCTCCGGACAAGCGTTTTTCCAGATGCCCCAAACAATCTGAAAGGGGATTCATCAGAGAAATGACTTTACCCCAGTCCTGAGCAGTCCAATCCCTGTTCCTTTTGCAGAATATCAGTCTGTTTTTGATGTTTTTCCTGGAGAGAAGTGGCTTCTTTGCTGCCCTTCTTGACACCAGGCCATCCTCCAAAAGTCTTCTCCTCACTGTGTGCATGAAGATGCACTCACACCTGCCTGCTGCCATTCCTGAGCAACCTCTGCACTGGTGGTGCCCCGATCCCGCAGCTGCATCAACTTTAGGAGACGGTCCTAGCATTTGCTGGATGTTCTTGTGCGCCCTGAAGCCTTCTTCACAACTATTGAACTTCTCTCCTTGAAGTTCTTGATGATCCGATAAATGGTTGATTTAGGTGCAATCTTACTAGCAGCAATAGCCTTGCCTGTGAAGCCCCTTTTGTGCAAAGCAATGATGACTGCACGTATTTCCTTGCAGGTAACCATGGTTAACAGGAAGAACAATGATTTCAAGCTCCACCCTCCTTTTAAAGCTTCCAGTCTGTTATTCTGACTCAATCAGCATGACAGAGTGATCTCCAGCCTTGTCCTCGTCAACACTCTCATCTGAGTTAACGAGAGAATCACTGACCTGATGTCAGCTGGTCCTTTTGTGGCATGGCTGAAATGAAGTGGTAATGTTGTTTTTGGGATTAAGGCCCTGATTTAGAGGTACTCGCAAAAAGCGAGCGCTCGCTCTGAATCAGGGCGGGCGCTTGTCTTTTTAGTTGCAGCCTCCTGGCCACTCGCATTACTGTGGGTTACCACCCACAGCTTATGCGAGCAGCCAGGTGATGGTCACGATGGTCAAGACAATCGCGACCTTCGGGCTTGCGACGAGACCCTTACGGTAGGGTCTCGTGGCTGCAAGCCCCAGTGGACTTCCTGCTCTATAGAGCAGGAATTCCACCTACTGACATAACGAGTGATGTCAGTAGGGCTGCACACAAACGACAGGCATTCCTGCAGGAATGCCTCCATTTGCCCAGCCACCCCCTCTCCCCACCTTCCAAACAGGACGAGCTGTGGATTAACATCGACAGCCACCCCTTTTGGATGCGAGTGCCGGAGCGCGTGCTTTTTGCGCTCGCTCCGGGGCTCGTGCGCCGCGTATGCGCACTGGCCCACCATCGACCCGCTTGCGAGCAGGTCTGAATCAGGCCCTAAGTTCATTGTCATGGCAAAGAGGGACTTTACAATTCATTTGATCACTCTTCATGACATTCTGGAGTATGTGCAATTTGCCATCATAAAAACTGAAGCAGCAGACTTTGTGAAAACCAATACTTGTGTCATTCTCAAAACTTTTGCCTATGGCTGTAGACGTTGCTGTGGTATTAAGAAAAACATTCTCAAACTGGTTTTTTTATTGAATTCTATTACCTGAGCCACACAAACATTGAATCAGATTTCAACATTTTTGAGGTCACCATTACATTCTTGCACACCTGTTGATTTATACATTTCTCCAATTTTTATTTCTTGATCAGACAACTTTAGTATACTCAAAATAAATGTGTAGAATATATTATACATGTTCTTAATGAATACCTAAATGTCCCCCTATTACCATCTCTGCTAGCCAGATTATTTTTTGCCGCAGTTGCACTGTCACCAATATCCATGTTCAGACGGACGGACATTCTGTGCCTCCATAGGGATGGTGCAACGTCCTATGGTACCACCGATGGTGCATCTTTGTGCGCATGTCAGCGGATTCTGCTAATAAAATTCAATAAAGTATAACGCCCCAAATATCATAAGGAAAAGGGTCCTCGGAACCTCAACAGGTAATTAGAATATAGGGAACAAGATGAAGCAGGAAGTTGCTAGTGTAGCAGTGCTGTGGAAGCTCACATAGGAAGGCAAATTACAGTATACAAAGAAATATGTAGAGGGTGAGAGAGTGAGAAATACACAGATAACAAAACTGCTCCTCACTTGGGAAAAAAGGATACGGTGGTGTAATGTCAATTAAGCCCAAAGTTATCCGGGTATAATATATACTGTATATTAACAATGGAATATGACCCACAGAACCGGGACATATACAAAATAAACGGCCAATAATTCCAGGTCTTATCAAGAAGGAACAGGAATAATAGAAGGTTGTACAATCTGATCCTGTTGCAGATCCCACACAAATCTTTGTTAAACAGTATTAGATGCGTCTGGTTTGTGACGGGCACACATCACAGAGACGCTTCACTTGTGCCCTTGTTGTATACTATTTATTTTATGGGCAACTAATTCTCTCGTTATTAGGAATCCCTAAACTCCCGGATACAGCAAAAACATTTTCTTAACACTCGTGAAAGCAGCAGAATCTATGACCGAGCAAGATAGAAAGCAATGATAAATGTCAGAGTAGTATTCAGTATTCGCAAATAGTCCGTCACAAGCTGCTATTTGTACCTACCCCTGATAACCCCTAATATTTACAGCTTGCCTGGGCAATAAGTAAATGCGTCTTTTTTTGTGTGTGCATGTGTTCACAATTCCCTCCATGTTTCAGCCAACCAGGTGCAGACTGGGCAGAATCATGAAGATGATGCTTGCTCCCACTATTATGCACATGCAAAGTGCCAGTTAATGGAAGATACCCTATGCCAACTGACGGTTCAAAAAGGCCTGTAAAGTGATAATTAGGTGCTGATTGGTTGGTACTTTATCTCCATCCACTTTACCTCTCTCAAAGGCTTAGTACATAGACCCCTATAGTAGTACTCACTCTGCATCAACACCACAATGTGCAACCATTTATGCAATACGCTGTGCACAAGTTCTTTATAATAAGTAGACAGCACCCATGTGAGACAGTCAGTATTCTTTTAGTCGGGATGTGGTTAAGATACTGCCGCCTGGAATGCCGCCCGTCGGAATCCCAACGCTAGAATCTCGACCAGGAACTAACGATAGGTGTCTAAATCCAGACGCCTATCTTTAGCCAGAAGCCGAAATCCCGATGCCCGGCATCCCTGATCATAAGCTGGGGCTCCTTAGCTGTTAGCAGCAGGGGGGAGGGGGGTTAGATTTAGGCACCCCCGGGGGGACTTAGGGCTAGGCACCCCTGGGGAGGGTTAGGGTTTGGCACCACTGGAGGGAGGTTATGGTTAGGCACCCCCCTGGGAGGTTTAGGGTGCGGTAAGGGGGGTTTAGGGTTAGGCACACCCCGGGGAGGTTAGGGTTAGACACCCATAAGGGAGGGTTAGGGGATGGAGAGGGGAGGGTTAGGGTACTTACGTGCCCCTGTCGGGATATTCATCCTTTTGGGCTTCCAGCGGCATTAGATACCGATTCCTTATAGTCCTGTCATGTGAATAATAATGATTACCCTGACAATTTGGAAACTAGTTATTTTAATAGTATTTACATCCATCTCTATAAATAACATAATTGGCATAATTTATTGATATTCCATCTTGATCTGCTTTTTCATCTGATTTAATTTTTGCTTTCATGCAGTTAGGCATTTTTCAACTTTACTTGTTTGATTGGATCATTTTAGTAGAGCTGAGCGGGAGTCAAATAGCATTGAGTTTGTGCGCTCTGCTAAGAAGCATAAAATTATGATCCATCCAGGTGGTATTGCAACATTGTGTCTGTTTAATGAAATTGCAGTTCATCTTTCATACCCATCATTTCTGTTCTGGCAGACACTGTATTATGGAGAATGTTGTGATGTATGTGGGCCTGCTCTATGTACAGTACTCTCCATGCTCATTTAATAGGCTGGTTTTGTGTGGGATTTTTGTGCCTAGTTGAAAAGCTGCTTGCATCATATTTTTACCTCTTATTTTTACATTCTCTGGGGCTGTCAGAATCATTCTAAATGAAGACAGCTACTCACAGAAACTTGTGAGGCTTTACAGTTTTGTTCATAATCCAGATGGGAGATATTTTTTAACAAGATTTCAGAATGAATAATCACCATAATGTCAAATTAAAAAGCTGGCATGCAATTACTTTCACTCTGCTTAGATTTGAGAATGTGCTGCCATCTTGTGGTCACACTCCAAAATGCAAATAATAAGTGTTAACTCTTTTTTGGCACAGAATCCAATCTGTCTGTTTAATGCATTCAGTTAATTGTTGATATTGTACACACATAAAAACGTATACAGTTTTGCTTTGCAATATACATAATGATTCTGTAATACTTCAAATGAACTGATCAGTTTTAATGTACTGTTAATTTGCAGAATTGACCACTGGAACAATGAGAAGGAACGTGTTGTTCTAATCACAGAAAAAAGCCTTTTTATTTGCAAATATGACTTCATCATGTTATGCAGTCAACAGATCCAGAAAGTCCCTCTCAACTTCATAGACCGTATATGCCGTGGTCCATTCACATTCCCAGAGAAGTCTGTAGACAAGTAAGTTTATATATTTTTTAACATCTGGTATTGTTTGATATGCTTTAATATCTGCTTTAATGTCCCATTGGGATAGGAGGAACCCATAATTAAATAAAGCTTCTTCGTTTCAGGAAGAAATTGTGGGATATCATACAGTATTATTAGGACAGTTCCAGTGTAGTGCAGGTCAGCTCACACCAGTCATTCCAGTTGATACCCATCAATCTTGCTAAGTTAAAAAAAATATATATGAAAATTGATCTAACTATGCAGTTTATATATATAGCTCTGCCATCCCTTCACATTTTAAGTAAGATACACATATACACTATGGTACACTTTTATTCAGCAGACCTAGCTGATTATATTTTTAGGTAAATTAATAACACAGTGATTGAATAAAATGGCACACGCAGTGTTTAATAAAATGAGATGTTTTCATGATGCGACTAGTACTCTAGTTGACTGCTGACATTGCCACTTGCAGCTTGCAGTACAGTATCTTATTGTTTGCAATAATGGCACAAAGACAGAGGCCTTATTCAAAGTGAGAGCTTCAAATATTTGTGAAGCATAGGGACAAGCCCCTATGCAATAGCAGTGAAAATAATCAATAAATTGGAGAAGACATTTTATAAAAGTAAATGGCATCAGAAGGGGTGTGTACAGTGCCTGAATAAAGTAGGTGGCTGCACTGGGTTAGTGGTATGGTCAGTACTTAACATAGCGTTCAACTGTCTGTTTGTTCCAAGTTGGCGCAAAAACTACTGAACCAATTTTTATCATAACTATAATTTTGTAGTGGAAAGTCCTATAATTAACCTGCACTTAGTTTCATCTCGATTCGTCAAGTTACAGCTGAGCAATAACAAAACAAAATATATTGACATTGTCAATGCAAGAAATAGGTGTGGCACCATGTGTGCGGCTGGTAAGGGGTGGGAGGAGAGGTGCTTTGGGCCCTCATTCACTTAAATAGGATGGGCTACATATATGTGTATGTGTATAGGGCACACATTTACATTTGTGTGAGTGGTGGGTGAAGGTGCTGCTGCCACCAGTCTGTATAGCGCTGCTGGTTACGTGGGCCACTCCCGCGACAGGGCCCTTATGCAAAGCAATACAACTAGAGTACTTCAAATAAAAAAAATGTTGGAAGAAGCAATTTCATCATTGGCAAAGTCGTAGGCAACAGTTAGTAAGTATTATTATTATTAGTCATCATGGGCTTTGATGACTATTACAGAATGCTATACTATTTCTGTGACACTAACCACCCTGATGCTATGGTTGGTTTGAGCAGTGGGGAATGATCCCAAACCCAAGAGATATTTCAATGCCAACACCAGCACTTATGAGCTAATACCTGCATCTTATCTCTAGCATGTCTGTGAAATTTCAAGTCATTTATGTAGCGCAGACTGACAACAGTTTTTAGTGTGCAAGTGTTATTATTAATGAATAGTTTTATATAGTGCACACATATCCTGCAGTGTTTTTTTATTAGCATCTAGTAGTTGTGGGCTATACTGAATGCACATTAATATTTTTTGTAACAAATAACTGGATTTATAGTTAAACTCTAGATAGATAATATCTGAAGATGTAGGTAGAGATTTACGATAGTGCACTTTAACCAAATTGAAGGTTTTCATGATATTGTGCAGTTTGCTAGCCCTGATATTTACTAAAGGTAAAACCATATCAAGTAGCATGCAGCAAAACCACATTGGCAAACCCTCCAGGTACCTTTGCTATTGGGCACCAGATTAAAAATAATTAGTCACATAGTGGTAATTAGTTATTGGCTGCGCACCTTAGGAGACAGTATTACATAAAACCTAAATAGAAAGGTTAATATTAATTTTGGGAAAGTAATTATTGCCAGATTTTGTTTTATTAGGGCCAACTATTTTTGTTGGGACACATGAACGCAAGCACCCCAGTAGTAGTTCTGCGACATACAATAACAATCACCAGCTATCTGTAAATGCTGATAATTGTACAGTATTGCCACAGTAGGTTTTCAGTCTAATATACAATATACAATTTTTTACCCTAGTACCCAACACCAAGGTGTCCAGTGGTTAGTCTGCATTAATTCAATGCCTTCTAGGGAGCCAGTCAGTTACACATATAGATACATGTATCAAAGCTGTTCCGGTAGCACCTCACGTTTAATTGGCTCTGCTCCTAGATGTGCAGGCCTGATAAAAAAATTTGCACTCCCCCCTCCTTAGAGGACCGAGCCCAATAGAGTAAGCCATGCTGTTTAGTTAATGTAAGGGAAAGGAGATATGTGTTAAACATTATTATGATTTAAAAAAATACTCGTGAGTCACGAATAGTTTCACTTCCTTTTTTACGCCTGTAATCCTGATGTTTGAAACTAACATTTGCAATTACCCGCACTTTATTAAATCTTCCCTGTATATTCTTAATTGACTGTCAGCTTGTGGATCGGGTAGCTTCAAAAGTTTAGATTTTTTTTTTTTTAAATAGATATTTTTGGGAAAAGATAGCAGGGTAGTCAATTAATAAAATACCATGTTCTTTAAACATTTGAAGTATGTTTTGTTTTCTCTCAAGATGATGTTATATGCTAAACACTTTCCGTTACAGTATTGTCAACCACATAATGAAGGGAAGACAGATTCCTAGACCACACACACAGCTGACATCTCTTGAATTTGTTATGTTGTTATATGATTACAGGAGTACCATAGGGGTCAGCCCTAGCAGACAGTATAGAAATGTTGGGAAAAAAAAAACAGGACACACACACAAATGTCCACAGACATCCCTCATTTACCACTTTATTATTCACTCAGAGGACCTCATTCAGAGTCGGTCGTAAGCGGCCGCTCGGTCGTATCCAGCGATGTTCGCAAAACAGCGCATGCGTAAGTTTCGCAATGCGCGTGCGCAAACTAGCTGTTGCGATTGGAAATTTCCCCCTCCTTCAACTTGGCCAGGTCGTTAGTTTGAGTGACAGGATGAGGCGTTTGTGGGTGATAACAGGGGAAGGTGCTTGTGAACGGGGGAGTGGAGATCCGAACGCAGGCGTGCCTGACTATGCAAACGGCGTTTTATGGGAGTGCATAATTAACTAAGTAGTGTCATGGCACATGTGACACGGGAGGTTTTTACGCTGACATGATCGTAGTGCTTAAGAGAGGGTATGGTCAACCTTAAGCTCTACGACCAGCTCCGATGGTCCCCCATGGTCTCGATTAATCCTTATATGCCCGGAGATGACGTGTATTGTGAACGAGAAGGGGGCGTGTTTTTAGTCTTACGGCCGCATCCTCCCCTCGCTCGTCCAGCTAACGATCCCATCTTTACAACGCAACTTGCGAGCGCTTCATTTGCATATCCGGCCCCTTTTCCCTTACAACCGAGCGGCCGCAACGACCGACTCTGAATGAGGTCCAGAATTCTTTGGGAAAGGGTGCTATTCATTCCATGTAGCCATCCAAACTTGACCAAATAATGTACCATATTGAATGACGCTTCAACCATTTTTATTTTTTTCACATACGGAGCCAGAGAAGAGAGCTGCATTAGCAGCTACAGATGTGTCCTCATATACCCAGCCTCATGGTGCAAGTGAACCGTGCTGAACCATGTAGCGTAGTGACTTTTTCTTTAACTTTGCATATAATTCGCACCGCAGATGCAGTGAAACACTACTCAATCTCTACCAGAGACGTCGGGCTGCGACTATAACAGCACAAGAACATAGTGTGGAAAAAAAGCCATGACTGCTGCATCATATCACTTCGTATACAGATTCAGACTCAATCTCCCAGAGATATACAAGTGTCACATATCAAATTAATCAGTGCAGTCACATTAAGCAGTTTTGTCACATCGCATTGCGACTAAGATGCATATTCGAGTGAAAACCGCTTGACATTAGCCCGAGTCGCACGGGACCTTGCGCTCTGGGAAAGTCTGTTTGGCGCGACTGCAAGTAATAGTGTATGAGGACACATCTGTATCTCGCCAGCTGATTTTTTCAGTGAACATTTCTGTCACATTTCCAGCAAGTTGCAAACTCGATGACTATTACATTAACTCAATCTTTACATTATAAAAGTTGGAGCTGCTTGCCTGTTCCCTCCTGGATCCTCTATTGTGAGGTTCCATAATTGGACCAGTGTAGGTTTTAGATTCCCCGCTGATTTTTCTGACCAAGGCCAGTGGTTATCCTTCTCTGCACTGTAACAGAAAACCCCATCCCAGACACTTATCCCTTTTGAATTCTTTCAAATTCACCATTTTTTACACACCCTACCTTCTCTGTCCTACAAGCCATTACCCCCTTTGAGAGTCTTTGTAAACATCACTCATTATCTAAGGGTTTAATTTCTCAGCTTTAAGTTCTCTCTTTAGATGCTACCCTCCCATCTCAAAGGTCCCATGAAATAGCTAGGGAGGGGGATCTTGGACACCCTCCAGATGATGAGGCCTGGGACAACATGAGACTGGGAATATCCAAAAGCTCTATTGCAACCAAAATTAAAGTGACTACATACAAAATTTATTATCGCTAGTACAGACGGCATAATGGTTAGCGTTACTGCCTCACAGCACTGAGGTTATGGGTTCGATTCTCACTACGGCCCTGTGGAGTTTGTATATTCTCCCTGTGCTTGCGTGGGTTTCCTCCGGGTACTCCGGTTTCCTCCCACACTCCAAAAACATACTGGTAGATTAATTGGCTCCCCACAAAATTGACCCTAGTGTGTATGTGTGCGTACATGTGGTAGGGAGTATAGATTGTAAGCTCCACTGGGGCAGGGATTGATGTGAATGGTAAGATATTCTCTGTACAGCGCTGCAGAATATATGTGCGCTATATAAATAACTGGTAATAATACAGTGTTCCCTCCTGGAGGCTCCAATACCAAAAGATCCCTGCATATTCTTATTGTGCTACCCACCCCCGGCCATCTGCAAATTTTCCAGGTAATTGGCCGCACACATTTTCGCAGCAGTGAAATCCCTGTTTACTCTAAACTGGTAAAAAGACCTCTCCCCCACTTTTCGCTGTTCTTAAGAATCAGATCTGGCATGTTCCAACCATGGAGGAGATTACTTACTACCTTCATGACAGCGGACATGTCTTTACCCAAGTTTGGGCTCCCTGGTTGTTTGCCGAGCGTAGTCCTCCCCCTCTTCCTCTTGAGTACTGACGTCTTCTCTTCACCTCTTTGTTTTCATCCCTGATGCTGTTGTTTTCTCCTATTTTTGGATGCTTATTATGTATCAATCCATATGATGTTGTGTCTTGTGTGTGTCCCCTCCTCCCCCTCCTTCACCCTAACCCACCATTTACCCCTCCCCTTTTCATCAATTACCTAACTATGGTTGTATTATTATTACCATGCTTAAAATCTGGTCTGTATTGGGCTTTTGTTGCCCCTTTTTTTTCTGTATTTACTCCCATTTTGACTGACCATTCAAAATAAAGAATTCTAAAAAAAAAACCTGGGGTCGCATCAAGATTGGAACCAGGTTCCAGATATTACATTGATGGTGCGTCTGCTATTTGCCTCTAGTCAGGCTTCAGCTTTACTGCTGGCTGGACGACAGACACCCCCGTTGGTGGAGGAGAGTGAGGCAGTGTATCCTTTACCGGGCTACAGACAGCAACACCATCTATATTACAGACATCTCCGCTGGTGGTCCACGTTCTAAAGCTACTTGGGAGAGTGAATGCAAGGGGAGCCCCGCACCACACAGATATTTTTCCCTCCCTAAGAGTTGGAGCACAGGCTAGTGACTTATAAGCCTGTAGTCATCTGTTATACCCGTTTATTGAGCCCAAATATACAGACCATTGCCGCTGGCTCTATTAGGGTTTGTGAGTATTACTATAAGTGGATACACTCATCCTGGATCGCAGGAGGGTCTGTAAGTAATTACTTATTCCTAATATATGATTATTAGTTTGTGACTGCCACCTTTTATTATACACTTAGAAAAGGAGGCTGACATACATCAGGCATTAATCACGCTTACCACCTGAGTGTGTTGGACTTATATACAGGAGATTTGTGGTATATTTTCGAAGTGGTTGCTTCTGGAACATTAGAAAAGAAATGAATTGAGTGATATCTATTTTCTATTCAAAGAGATCTGCAACAGTCTTGTCATTATGTTTTTATCTGATATAATATGCCAATTGCTTAGTACACTCTGGATGATATGTTATTTTTTATAAACAGTAGGTTTTTTAAGGACAAATTAAACGTATTTTAGTACTGACACACCTGCCTTTCTGCTTTTCACCTATACAATATCCACAATTGTCACCTGATTATATAAGACAGCACTAATTATTCATTTATCTCATTTTGATATATTTACAACTTTGTAAGTTGCCTTTTGAATTTATTATCATCTATTAAGAGAGTCAATAATAAGGGGATGCGCAGACTATTCTGTATATTTATACTTACTAACAGGGCCGTACCTAGGGTAGTGCAGTCGGTGCCATCGCACAGGGCACCACAGGTCAGGGGGCGCTGTTTGGGCCTGTCAAATTTCTGTTCATTATCATTCTTGCTTGTAGCTTCCTCTTATTTCATCCCCAGCATCTCCTGGCCTCCCCTATCTCTTCCCTGGCCCTTCCCCATGAAGCCATGGCCCTTTTTTGGGTGCATTATGTCCCTTTGAAAAATAGGGGGGCGCCAATACTCTTTCTGGCACAGGGCACCAAAAAGTCTAGTTACGGCTCTGCTTACTAATCATGTAAGTAGGGAGGTTTAGCCTGATTGGCCACATGCTAATGGAAACTCAATGTGTATTGTGAATAATACCTTAATTCACTTGTATACATAATTAAGCTGATGTTTAGTGTTCTTTTTAAAAAAAAAGGAATTTATTTTAATCACTTCTGGTTGCAGATGATAATCAATGTAATGGGAAAGATTGGAAAAGGCTGAGGGCCTGATTCAGAGGCACTCGCTATATGCGAGCGCATGCTCTGAATCAGGGCGGGGAGGAATTTTTTATTTTTTTTTCTTGTCCTCGCAAAGCTGTGGGTGCCCACCCACAGCTAGTGCGAGCGGGCAGGATATGGTCGCGATTATCGCGACAATTGGGCTTGCGAGGAGACCCTGTGGTAGGGTCTCAGGTCTGCAAGCCCGAGTGGACTTCCTGCTCTAATAGAGCAGGAAGTCCACCTACTGACATCACGAGTGATGTCAGTAGGGCCGCCCACGAACGGCAGGCGTTCCTTCGGGAACGCCTCCGTTTGTACAGTCACCCCCCCCTCCCCGCCTACAAAATGGGGCGAGCTATCAATCAACACCGACAGCCGCCCCGTTTATTGCGGGCCCCGGAGCGAGTGATTTCTCACTCGCTACGGGGCTTGCGCACACTTGTTGGGCCACCATCGACCCGCTTGGAGCGCAATGCGCTTGCGCTTTGGTCTGAATCAGGCCCTGAGTCTGTTTCTGCAACTAATGGTCAATCGGGGGATTACGCTGATCTTTATGAATTATTGTATAACATTAAAGACCGGAATCATGGGGTGTTCTTTGATTTATAAGTTTTGCTTCCTGTTTGGATATGTTACACACACGCACACTATCTGCTGGTTTAAAAGTTATATCTACTAGTATGCCTGTGGCGAACATATCGCCAAGTTGAACCCAGAACATACGTCCGGAAAATAGAAGATAATGGCTAGATCATTTGTTAATACGACAGAATCGGGTAATAAAAGATGTGTGATTTTCTTCATTGTAACAGTTCACCAAGTTGTGCATGCGATGATATATTTGGCCATGTACTCTGAAGCAAAATGGACCATTTCCAGGAGGTATCGCAAGCTGAGCCACTATAGACGCAAATGTTACTGTTACTCCACCTCACTGTCTCCCAACCTCCCGCCAATCAGTGGCTGCCAACAGCTCTTTTGGATAGCAGAGAAAAGAGGCGTTGCTTTCGAGGCGCAAACCAGGTGCTGATTATCTGGGAGTTGTGAGCCTGGAATCGACATGTTGGAGAAAGTAGGTGGGGGAAGAGCGCCCCCTATGGGAGCAGCCTCACGTGTTGTGCCACCCGCGCGCCCTCCCTAATTATGTAATGACTACGTAACATAGCCAGACAGCCAATAAGGAGCTGTACTGGGCAGAACGTAAACAGTGTCCGCACATGGCTAGGGCGCCGGTTGCATGTGAGAGCACAGACCACCAGTAGTGCGTAAGAAGAAACTCTTGTCCCGGTCATCTTTATCCCGCTTCCCCCGGGTCACTGTGCCGGCGCTGTGTTCTGGTAGTTTTCTTGACATGTTTAGGTTTGTGTCGATTTTTTATTCTCATCAAACTTTATACAGTTTTATTCCAAATTCTGTAATTTATTGCTGATTGAAATCCATCGCAAAAGAATCGCATTAATATCTTAATTAGTCAAAGAGCGTTCGTCAAAGATTCTTACCTGACCCCTCCAGTGCATCTCTTTATTTTCTGCAAAAATGTCATTTTTTTCCCCCATTTGGGCTCCAATTGGTCTATTTCTGTGCACAATATTTTATTAAAGCTTTCTAGAAAACATTCTAGCGAGTGATAGTGGATTTGGGTTTAAAAATACTAGCTTCTCAACTTTTTTCAATCTTCTTATTTTAAAAAATATTTTTTAGGGTATAACGTGTAAACTTTTGCAAATCAATATATACGTTTGAAACTTGTTCAGTTTATTGTTAGGGGCAAACTTTAATCCCTTTTTAAGCAATCTCTTCTTCTTTGGTAAGGTTAAGGCTACTAATGTTAAATATCTTGGTTTCCTCGTTATCCACAATTCTTTTATTTGTTTACAAAATGAAAGCTTTCTTTCGGTTTTTTTTTCTGCCCCCCTCCTTTTTCCTATTTGTTTACTTTTGAACATAAGCAAAACTAGACATTTGGTAATGGGTGGTCCCAGTTCCAAATACCTCGTCAGAACATGTCACCTTGACAGTTTGCCGCTCAAGACCATTAGTTAGGCAGTAAAGCTTTGTAGCTTCATCTGTATACTCAGGTTATAGTTTTTGATGCCTGTTTTCTTTTCCTACCCATTTTGTTTTTTTAAATTAACATGAAACATCACCGTAGTGCTGACCATTAATATTATGCCACATGGAGCTAAGTAAAATCTTGGGGGCAGCCTAGGCCTCCAGAAGCTTTATGGTTTTTAAGAAATCTGAAGGGGTGTGACCAGAGGGGCAGAAGGAAAGAAGAATAACTTCCCTGTCTGAGTGATTCTCCTTTTCTTCTTGTACAGTACAAGGGTCATGGGTATCATTTTAGCCAGGGTGTGGCTGCTCTCTGATCCCTTCCTACAAATACATTGGCAGTGCCCTGTGCTCTACAGCTAGGTGCATGCAACTTGCCCTTCACAAGAATAGCAATGTAAGTTTTACATGTCTCCCAACTGTTCTTGCAGTAAGGACAAAGGCCCTCATTCAGAGCCGGACGCTCTGAGCAGAGCGCTCGCTCTGAATGAGGGCCGTCCTCCATAAAAATGGAGCGTCCTCCTGGACGCTCGTATAGCTGTGGGTCACCACCCACAGCTAATACGAGCGTGCAGGATGATGGTCGCGATGGTCTTGACCATCGCGACCATCGCCAGTGCGACCAGAAGCCTGTGGTCGGGGTTTTCGACCACAAGCCCTGGAGTGATTTTGGCTCTATCAGAGCCAAAATCACTACCACTGACATCACTAGTGATGTCAGTGGGGCCGGCTTCAGACGGTAGGCGTTCCCTTGGGAACGCCTCCGTCTGGGAGGCACGCCCCCGACACGCCCACCAAAGAGGGCGTGCTGTCAATCAACATCGACAGCACGCCCCCTTTGATCAGACACAACGAGCGAAGGAAAGTCCTTCGCTCGTCGCGTCTGGCGCATGCGCACGACGGAGCTCCCTCCGTCGTGCGCATGCGCAGTGCACACCATCGACCCACTTGCGAGCGGACAGCCGCTTGCGAGTGGGTCTGAATGAGGCCCAAAGTCCTGACTGAGCAGAGAAGTTACCGAAAATCGCTACTTCCCCTCCACAATTAGGACAATTGGCAGAAAATTCCGCTCTCTCCTACCTGTTCCTGCAGTTTTCACTGCCTGCTGCTGCTTGTCTGAATCCTGAAATGTTGGGGCTCTGGGCCTGATTCAGACCCGCTCGCGAGTGCTGAGCGCTCGCAAGCGGGTCGATGGTGCCCTAGTGCGCATGACGGAGGCGGCTCCGTCATGCGCATGCGCGAGACCCGAAAAACGACGGCCAAGCCGTCGTTATGGGTATCGCACCAAAGGGGGCGTGCTGTCAATCACCATCGGCTACCATGGGAACGCCTACCGTCTGGGGCCGGCCCCACTGACATCACTAGTGATGTCAGTGGGAGTGCTTTTGGCTCTGATAGAGCCAAAAGAACTCCTGGGCTTGCGGTCACCGAGACCCTACCGCAGGGTCTCGTTGCAAGCCCGATGGTCGTGATGGTCTTGACCATCGCGACCATCATTTTGGCCGCTCGCTATAGCTGTGGGTGGTCACACACAGCTATGCGAACGGCCAGAAGGCCGCTCCAAAAAGGAGCAGGGACAGCCCTGATTCAGAGTGAGCGCTCTGGTCAGAGCGTCCGGCTCTGAATCAGGGCCTCTGTTTGGAGGAAGGATTACAACATGAAATATGGAAATTCCAGCAAGGAGTGAACACTGTAAGGTTCCCTCCTCCCCCACCCCCCACATCTCCACCATTGTTAAAGCAACAGCAAACATGTTTAGTAAACACTCCTCCCTACCTGCAACTGAACCCTGACATAAAGATTACATTGAAATAGTTGCAGACCGCTTGAACCTATAGACAGGCCCGCTGCCTGCTTCTATGAGCTTCTACATTTCCTGTTACCTATTTTAAAGTATAAAAGTCACAGTGTAACCCCACTCTTCCCAGTTCTCTCTACTCTGACACTGGATACACTTAGCTCTCCATCTGTTCCAAGCCCACTATTATCTCCACGGATCCATGACTTCTAGCCCACTTCAAATATCCCAGTCAAAGCCATTCCAACTGCTACTAGCCTATTGTAATATCTCCACTTATCCATCCTTTCCCTACCCACTGAAATATGCACTCATCTATACTATTCCTATTCCACTGTAATATCCCCACCCTTCCCATTGCATGAAAATATCCACCCTTTCCAATCCATTGATAGCTTAATATAGTTAAGCCTACACACTCTTCAACTCTGATTCCACTGTAATATCCTCACTCCTCCCAGTAAAATGTACAAGCCTGCCTGGAGAGAGGAGATAGTTATGTTGATTTTTTGGATTTTGTTTTGCTATCAAAGTAGGTGGTGAATTCAAGGGCAGAAAGGTAGGATGCATTGCTAATGGGGGAGGAGGAAGTTGTAGATAGCAAAGAAGTGGTGTATGTTGGGTGATTGGGAGGAGATAAGAGATTTGAAGTATGATCATTTAGCATGAGGCAGAATGGTTCTCTAGAGCACAAATATTAAATGGAAGTAGTCATTGTGAATCTGTGATTTCCTCCAGTACTCTTGCCTTGGATGTCTGCAACATGAAGGTGAATAGGGTGGAAGAGGCAGATAGAGTGGACCTCAAAAGGAGTATAATAAGAGCGATAGTTCAGGGTAGTACCTGGAAGTTACAGCAGGGGAGAGAACTCCCCCAACACTTCCCTGTCAGTAACTGGGATGAGGGGTGTGGAAGAGAGAGAGAGCAAACAGAGCAAAAAGTGGTTTCAGGCTGTGAGAGCCACGTTTCACTAATGGTAAGGAGGTTGTGAGGGTCAGAGATAGAGCTATCATTGATAAAGGTCAGTGTGTGACAAAATGATCTGCAATTCCAGATGGCACAGGAAGGAAAAGAGGGGGAATAGGAATAAGGTTGGTAAGGGCTGACAGTAAACTGCGATGTTTCAGGGGAGTGATGTAGTGGGGTGAATGAGGGTGGTAGAGAGTGGGGATAGAACAGGAGGCAGTGGTACCTGATAAGGGAAAGGAGGTGTGCTAGGAATGAGGTGAAGATATTAGAGAGCGTAAATGAGGATGGTGGGGCAGAAAAACAGAGGTATAAAGAGTGGGAAGAAAATAGGGAAAGAAATTATAGTAAAGGGGGCAGTGAGTATGATGATAGACAATGATGAGTGAAAAAGGTACCTCTGGGGAATGGTGTGGTGAAACAAGAGAGGGGATATCCTTAAAACCTGAACTGTTAAGGTGCCCAGAGGACTGTGTTTAGGAACCACTGGTGTAGGATAATCACAGTGTAGTAGGCTATCAGATATTGGGCATGACTCAGAGTTGGGCACAGTGGCAATATCCTCACAGTTGGCCGTTGTTTTGTCTACAGTGCATGTGTCTGAGTTGCACAGCACAAGCCTCCCAATTGAGCAAAGTTGCAGCATGGATTTCTTACAGGGTCTGTGCAAGTAGTTTAAATGCAAAACATGCATGATTAAGCATGAGGGATATTAAAGGAAGATTATGCAGAGACCTTTAGTTGATATCCTGTATCCAAAAGAGTAAATTAATTTGTGCAAAATAAATGTCAAACAGAACCAACATAAACACATATGAGATTGTGCTATCACATACTGGTTTTTGCTATTTTTTTTTACCAGCAGAGGGCATTAAAGCTCTAAGTATTTAAAACGTTCTCTGTAGATTTAATCAGTGTTATTCAGTCACATGTGCAAGTATAATCCGACAGAGATACAGAGATGACTGATTTATAGAAATACTGTGGATTAGTTCTTCAGTTCAGAACGCTTCATTTTCTCATTTCTGTAATAATGTGGGTGATTGTACTTTCCATTCTTTGAGTACAAACATAGGGCCTGATTCAGAGTTGTACACTATGCCCATGTTTTACGAATGCATCTGAGTCGCACTGCGCATGCATTAAGGTACATTACCGTAGTCCGTCGCAGCGAGTATTTATTCGCAGTGTGATTGACAGTCAGGGCTTGATTGGGGGATGATAATGGGTAGTGTTGGCTATAACCGCAGACGTGTTGCGACTGTTTTGGGGGGAGTCACATCCTGCGTCTGTGATACACCGTAAACATGGCTCCGGAATCTAATTTACTGCAGCCATCCTGCACGGCCTTTCAATTCTGATCTACAACCAATGCTGCGTCTTTGTACGCAGTCGCTTGGATTTGCAAATACTTCGGTGGGCGGCTCTATACATATCCCATCTGCTGCAACATTTGCATATTGTCACACGGCAGCTGCGTACGGTATTGCAGCTACGGTGGAAATAATGTGCAACTCTTAATCAGACCCATAGTGTATACAAATGCAGATAGATTTATTGAACTGTTGGGCATGCGGAGTGAAATTATTAACTGCACCATAGTGCTGTTAACTTGGAACATACAGTTTATTAGATGGTCATAGGATCACAATACTAAATCCAAACAGCACAACAGTGCTTCTATTTTTAGCTTGCTATATTGGAATGTGTAATACTTTTTTCTTTCTGTATTGTTTGATACCTCCTTTTACCTTTGTACTAAAAACTTTTCATCTGATCAGTTCATACACCTTTTATCTCTGGCTGCTCCTTACCTGTGCAAACTCATCCCTCCCGATCTGCATCTACAGTAACTGTCACTGTCTGTCTTTGAAGCAAATCGGCTACCTTGCCTGATACATCACTATCTCTATAACACCTGCGAGCAGCACCTTACATTTTTAGCACTTTTGCATTTCCTTGTATTCTTTCTTTGTACATCTCCACCTATTCTGTTAGTTTGTGAACTTATTATTTGTATTGGTCTGTCAAGCTCTGCAAAGTTCATGTGGCCGCATATAAATAAATGTAATAACAGTAGTACTGTAAACCGCAGAAACAACATTTAATGGTATAAATTTGATGACATTCGGTACAGAAGCAATACAGATGTTTTATTTATCGGTTTGGTGTCATGACTTATAAAAGTATCAGAGAAGACTGCTTCATCACTTATGTAAGTTACAATCATATTGCCACGCTGTGAACTGTGCACCCCAACTGGCAAGCCTTTTCATT
Organism: Taudactylus pleione; assembly: GCA_031769625.1. NCBI lineage: Eukaryota > Metazoa > Chordata > Amphibia > Anura > Myobatrachidae > Taudactylus > Taudactylus pleione. Next base: position 4,664,247 of record JAUIMM010000370.1, read on the forward strand.
TAATGCTTTACCAAAGAAGCCGTTCCCTAGACTGTACACCATCTGTACAGTACCTGGAAATTATGTCTGAGGATCAAGTATCTCAAATATTATTCTTGTATTTAACGTAACAATGTGTAAAAAGGCCACTTCTACACATTTTCTAGAGAATCTGAGGCATCTTACATTTGCGTGGCTTAGTAATACATCATAACCATAACTAGTGAGGTTAATGGAGATTATTTTATGCTTGTGACCTTCTGGAGTGGGCGCCGGAGAGAATTGTGGACAACAACAGCACAGAGAAGAAGAGAGTTAAAGCGGAGGGACTACTTGATTATTTTAATAGACAGCAAGACCCCTTTGATGTTTACTTATAATATGTAATGTTAATCCAACCAAATAAACAATATCAAAGTAAGCATTCTGGTTTGACCTGATTGATAATATGTGTTTATTGCAAAAAAGCCCTAATATACGTGTATAGAGGCTTTATTTTTCTCCTCTGCAACATCAACTTGTAAATAAAAACGGACTAGAAGAGACTATGTAGGAGGGCATAAATGGGTCATCTGTTATGGTGGTTTTGTAGCTGGAAACTTTGAAGTCGGCCTGTCTTATTTTCCAAACGTTTATCCTTGAGCTAAGATGGGAGAGGCAGAGTGCACTGCAGGCAAGAGGTAATCTCAAATTAAATATTCACTTGGCTCTTCCAAGTTGCTGTAATTGTACAGCCAAAAGTAGGATAACTCCAGGCACCCTGCTGTTAGGGCTGATTTTTTATTTTATTTTATGGGGCGTGGGGTCTGAGGGATGAGCTTTTATCTGGTAATTATATCTTGTTGTTATACTGTGCCACTGGCTCAGTACAACCCCCCCTAAGGAAGATAATTACGATGAGGCTTGTGAATGAATACATACATCTATGTCAGTTATGGAGGCTCAGCATGTCCCTACCTGTCCTGCATTCCTAAAGAAATCTCAGTTCTGTTTATTATGATCCCTGCACTTTTTGATGGCACTGAGAATTTTCCAAACTGAGCACTGCAGGTTTTCTTGTAATATTCAGTATTCAGTGTCCTGCAGCATGTACCACTAAACGGAGACAGTCTGACTCTGCTTTTTGAAGTCCTTATTTTAAAATAAGTTGATAATACTTGGTATACACCCGCTAGAAATACACCAGAATGTTAATCAGAATGCAAGCTGAGAATCCTGCTGCTGTGCTTTGACTACGTTAATGTTTGTTTACATCCATTATTAATTTGATGCAAATTTAATGCATTTAGTAAATAATACATTGATGATGTTAAAATTGTATTAAGTCTAATAAAAGCAAAAAGACAGAGCAAAATGTTTTTGCACTGCAGGTTGTAAAATTAAAGCTAATGTCTGGTTGCTATGGACACCAGTTTTTCCTTTGCATCCGTTTCCAAATGTGTTGTGTATTTTGTTATATAAAATGTATAGAATCCCTTATGTTGATAAAATCTAGTGGATTTTTTAAGTGGTATCTCAGAGTGCATCATATATGTTGCCTAGGGTTCTGAAAGACTATAGATTCTATAGGGAAAATCCAATTCAGCCATCTGCAAATTTCCAGCCATTACAGTACGGAAATCTTGCTTATTTTTTACTTGCACCTTTAATTGAATTGCTCTCTTTATATCCAAATTAATTTATTCAGACACTGCAAAGTGTACAAATTGAAAGATGGTTGAATGAATAATAGTCTGTCCAGTCCAGGCTAAAAGGCCTAAATATCAGTGGTTTATGCTTAGAAGAAAGGTGGGCCCATAGGCCCCAAAAGTGTGTGTGTGTGTGTGGTGGGGGGGGCATACCTGTGAGGCGCAGCTTTACCCCCCAAGATGGTGTAGCCACACCCCTTGAGAGGTGCACCATTGGGTCCTGGTTTTCACAATGGGCGTGACCATGCCCAGACACACCTAGCTATGTTAGTTCCAGGACCCGAAAGATCTCATGGGCACTCAGAGATGGGTAACCAGTAGAGTACCATATATTTGTGATGGGTCGATGTACTAAGTCTTGGAGAGAGAGAAAGCACCAACCAATCAAATCCTAACTGTAATTTTTCAAACACAACCTGTAACATGACAGGAGCTGATTGATTGTACTTTATCTCCATTTTATCTCTCTCCAAGGCTTAATACATAGACCACTTTCTATTAGTTATGATAGTACATAGTGTATCAGTGTTCTCCTCAGAAATTTTTTCCAGCCGGATTGCATCCAAAAGTAGCTGGGTGGGGACCTTCGCAATTATGCGCGCGTCGGGAAAAGGGGTATCTCCCTCACCAATCCAGCCCGACAGGTCTCAGGCTGCTCCCCCACTGGCTCTCAGTCAAAAGTGCCCATTATACAGTGCCCCCTGTAGTTTTCCCCTTTATGCATTGCCCCCTGTAGTTTAACTTTGCCTTATGCATTGCCACCTGACTGAAGTAGTGTCCCTATGTAGTGCCCCCAGACTGGTCCCTTATGTAATGCCCCCAGGCTTAAATAGTGCCCCCAGACTGGCCCCCTTGCAGTGCCCCCAGGCTTAAATAGTGTCCCTTATGCAGTGCCCCCAGGCTGGCCCCTTATGCAGTGCCTCCAGATTTAATAGTGTCATTTATGCAGTGCCTCCAGGCTGGCCCCTTATGCAGTGCCCCCAGGTTTAATACTGTCCCTTATGCAGTGCCCCTAGGCTGGCCCCTTATGCAGTGCCCCCAGGTGTAATAGTGTCCCTTATGCAGTGACTCCAGGCTGGCCCCTTATGCAGGGCCCCCAGGTTTAATAGTGTCCCTTATGCAGTGCCCCTAGGCTGGCCCCTTATGCAGTGCCCCCAGGTTTAATAGTGCCCCTTATGCAGTGCCGCAGGCTGGCCCCTTATGCAGTGCTCCCAGGTTTAATAGTGTCCCTTATGCAGTGCCCCCAGGCTGGCCCCTTATGCAGTGCCCCCAGGTTTAATAGTGTCCCTTATGCAGTGCCCCCAGGCTGGCCCCTTATGCAGTTCTCCCAGGTTTAATAGTGTCCCTTATTCAGTGCCCCCAGGTTGACCCCTTATGTAGTGCTCCCAGGTTTAATAGGGTCCCTTATGCAGTGCCCCCAGGCTGGCCCTTTATGCAGTGCCCCCAGGTTTAATAGTGTCCCTTATGCAGTGTCCCCAGACTGTTCCTGGCCCCAGCCCCAGCCCAGCACTTACCTTTACTTGCTGGCCGCTCCCGCTGCTGCTGCCTCGCGCTGACTGGATCTAACTAGATCCAGCAGGCGCGCGGGGCAGGCTCCTCACGTCGCGGGTGACGTCATGATATCATCCGCTCAGTGCATCACTGGGAACTCTGGCCTCTGAAGTGATCAGAGGCTTCTTTAGCCTCCGTTCACTTCAGAGGCCAGCGTTCCACAGCAGGGGTCGGCGGGGAAAAGTGCCGGGCGGCAGGCTGGGCGATGCGCTCGCAGAAAACAGCCTGGGGAGAACACTGCTGTATCCTTCTGAGTCTGTAATGGTGAAAAATTAAACAAACAGTTATTAAATGTTGTTCTTATATTAGAAATGGTTGTTTCCTCCTATAAGTGGTAAATTAAATGCATAGTTATTATAAGGAGTGGACTAAAATCTTGCATCCTAAATTTTGTGAAATCAAATGTAAGCAATGTAAGGAAATTCATGTAGGACACAAGAATCTAGTTGCAGGCTATGGGGACGATTCATTTAGAGGCTCGGCTGCGATGTGCCGTTCTGGGATGGCACATCACGGCCAGCAATATCATTACTTATTCCTTCTACCTTATAGGGGAGTACAAGAAAAGTGGGTGTGGATTAACAGAGAGACAGTAAAAAGGTTGACAGTGTCCAGATGTTAGACAGTTAAAAGGTCGACTGGGACTAAAGGTCGACATGTACAAATGGTCGACCAGGTCAAAATGTCGACGCAAACATGGTCGACGCATGATTTTTTGTTTTCTAGCCCTAATCTTCACCCTAACCCTCCCCTTGGTGCCTAACCCTCCCTCCTTGTGCCTAACAGTTAGGGTAGGTTGCTGAACCTAACCGTCCCTTCTAGTGCCTAACCCTCCCTCCTGGTGCCTAACCCTAACCGTCGGGGTAAGTGCCTAACCCTCCGGTAAGTGCCTAACCGTAAAAAAAAAAAGAAATCAGTCAAGCATTGACCATTTTTGGGTCGACCATCTGAACCTATCTACCTTTTTTTTCCCAGTCGACCTATTGACTGTCTAACATCAAGGGCCAAATGTAATAGGGTGAGAGTTTAGAAAATGCGAGAGTCAGTAGTAAACTCTCACATTGGTCGAGTTTTATGGGAAAACATCTGGATGAGATTTTTTTGACACTGAAAAACATACAAGTTTGCTCTGTTGCTTTGTTCTCGGACTCTGTTACATTGGCCGAGTTTAATGAGTGTGAGAAAACTCTCACATTTTCTAAACTCTCACCCTATTACATTTGGCCCTGGTGTCTATCTAGACATTGTCGACCTTTCTACTGTCTGTCTATAGTCCAGAACCCAAGAAAAGTAGCGATGTTGAGCATACTGTACTTGATTGTTATGTGCTCAGCAGAACTTTGTGGGATGTTCAGCAGCACATAGCCACTAACTGATTCCGCCCTTATAAATGATCATGGGCTCCATTTACTAAAAAATATAACCCCTTTAGCGCTCGCTAAAGGGGTTATGCCATCTTTCTGTATTTAGTAAACAGCGATAATCTTAGATTACCGCTGTTTTTACAGCATCGCTCTCGCCATCTTTTAGATGGCGAGAGCGATGCAGGCCCCATTGCCGGCAATGGAGACCCAGCGGTGCCTTTCTGGCTTCAGTGAAGCCTTCCAGGCACTGCCGGGTCTCCGTGTCATGCACGTGCGCAGACGGACCGTCGCGCATGCGCATAACACTGGAGCCCCGTGTTAGGCTGCCAGCAGCCCAGCGGAGGACCTCGCCGAGGACCTGGACCTCGCCAGAGGGGTAAGTATTACTAAATACCAGTGGAATTTTTGTTTGATCACAGTGATATTAAACGAAAATTGCCGCTGGTATTTCGTTCATTTGTAAATGGAGCCCCATGGTTTGCCAGTAATAACATAATTCAATTGACACAAAAGTCATTGTTCATGTATATTCTTGCATGTTAAATATAAGAGAGTGTCTGTCTGTTTAACACTCCAAAACTATACTATTCAGAGATGTGACCCTGGTGCTTTGTTTTGATGCTTTTTTTCTGTTTTGTTTTATCAAGGTTGTATTAAACCTCATTGTATAGATGTGGTTTCAGTCAACCATGCCATGTTTCTTTAATATGATTAGAAATGTATGTGTCTGCCATTACCTGCTTGTAGTATGTTACTATAAATAAAAATAAAAATTATTTAAAAAAAAGTAATCAGAATAGTAAATCAGTGGGGAATACTTGGCTCTATACAGCCAAGTATATACAATATAACAACCTGTAACTGCTACTATATTTCTCCCTATGCTTAGAAATAATAGTAGCAGTTAGAGGTTGTTATATTGTAACTTTACAGGTCACTGGTGAGCATTGTGAATAGTCTGAAGGCTTGGTCTCCTAAAAGACTAACCCGTCTATGGACTCAATAAATCTGGCCACTCTATGTTACGCTTAAGCATCCAGTAGCCATTTACGACCACAGGCCTTGAGCTCAGACCCAGTTTTTTGTCTGTTTCTCCACTCTGTGTACACTATAACAATTGCCGCCCTCAGACAAATCCGCAAACACCAACAATCACACCAACAATCATCCCACGTTCAAAGTCCGTCAGATCACATCATTTACCCATTATATCATGAGTAATACACTTCATTCGTCTCTGTATAACTTTACCTTTCCATTCTTATACAGATTCAGACATCCTACTGTATGTCAGCATGATCTGTGGAATAGCTACTTTGCTTATAAAATAAAAATATTTTATTTGTTATCGGGATTTCTCACAAAGGGAAACATTCCATGTGTAGGACAAGAGGCTACTATAATTAAATTATTAAATAATACATTATGAAAACATAAGTATATTATAAGAATCTTTAATGAAAGCACACAATTTTATATTATAGCTAAAACTGTTTTCATATATGTAATATAAAAAATACCTCAAATTAAAAATAATAAAGAAATAGTTGGAATTATGATATTTGTTTCCTGAAGAGGTGAATTCAAGACCAGAGTTTGCCCATGCTACTGTCATTTGTACACTACTCTGTTGTTCATTTCACTACAGTACCTATCTCTGTGGCTTCCTGCTTTCTTCCATTACCCTGCACTCATTTACTCTGTCAGATTAGTAGACATTTTTACTGCCTGTAACATGATTAGCAAGCTCCTCTCCTGAAATATATTGTGCTGCTGGTAATATTCCCATGATCTAACCATCAATGAAATGTTCTGATCCCATCCACTTTGAAACAGGGCTCATTAAGAAAATTAAGAACAACATCAAAAAGTCTTTTCACCAATGTCAAAAACACATTAGAAAGGAAACTAGTCTTTAATCCATCTGAGTTGCAGGATACAGTGGTGGCCCAGCTCCCAATTTAATGATCTGCCATCTATAGAATTCAGATTGCTATCTCATTCATTGCTCAGAGGTGTGCGGGAACACTTGCGATGATAGCACTACCATAAATGGCCGATATGTGCGCAGCCGAGCATAGCCAAGATGGCCGGTGACAAATCGCTTTGAATGGAATTCCCCTTTAAAATGGAATCATTTAGAATGTCTACAATGCTACAAAAACATTGCTCATACCAGTGTCCTAGAATCCAGCCAATGTTTGGTTGAGGTGGTATAAGGTATAGTACCCATATTCTCTCCTACGTTGTTCAATCAATTGTTTTTACGATGTAGTAGGAGTATAAAAGCTGCAAAGGCAAACACTATTTATGTTTTTGTTTTCATACCTAGATTTAGGTTTATTCAAAAATAAATGACATACTACTGTTATATGTGTGGAAGTTCCAGACTTGCCACGGGGAAATAGGAGGGGAGCTGGCAACTTCAATGAGGTGACGTATTGAGAGAGACATAAAGAAAACCTTTGTACATGAGAAGTATATTTATATGGAACAATAGATTATTAAGATTTTAGCAGTGTTTGCTTTAATAATAAGACAACAAACAAGAATTAGTATAAAAATAAATAAATAGAGGTAATCAACTTAATAAGTATTAACTGTGCAACAAGGACTCTGATCTAGACATGCTTCTACATGCTCATTTTTATGACACTTTTCCAATATTGTAACTGTACCAGAACATAGTGTTTTAGGATTAAACAGGTCACATAGGCTCAGAATTTTTAAAAAGCTTGTAAACTATATGGATAGCTCATTACCTCTACGCAGTCATAATGTCAAAATACAGTACATACCAGACTGTCGACATGTACAGTACATAATGTCAACATTCAATATGTCAATATTCAAAATGTCGACAGATGATTTTAGGGTTAGATTAGGGCTTGATTTGCATTATGGTTAGGCTGCAGTTAGCATTAGGCTTACATTCAAATTGAATGTAAAATAGCATTATCAACATGCCGATTATCAACATTATCACTGTCGACATTTGACATGTTGATATTCAGATCATATCAACATTTTGAATGTTGATTTAGTATACCACACCCTTCATTATAAGATTGTGATTTTTTTTTTGTTAGTGCCATCACATTGCCTAATTATTGAACCCCATGTTCTAAAAGCTCATTCCTCATCTGTCATGATCTTACTTTAACAGTATAAATCATCTTTGCAGGATTTCAGTGTGGCCACACAAGGATGACTGCCATCCCATATTTGTGGAATTACACTAGGCACTTTATGTTGAAAAACTATATTTGGAGGACTCCTTGGACTCTTGTTATGTGTAAAGTGTTATTTGTTCTATCTATCTATCTATCTATCTATCTATCTATCTATCTATCTATCTCTCTATCATATTACACAGACAGGCCATAACATTAAAACCACTGACAGGTGAAGTGATTATCTTGTTACAGTGGCACCTGTTAAGGGGTGGGATATATTAGACAGCAGGTGAACAGTCAGTTCTTGAAGTTGATGTGTTGGAAGCAGGATAAATGGGCAAGCGTAAGGATCTGAGTGATTTTGACAAGGGCCAAATTGTGATGGCTAAACGACTGGGTCAGAGGATCTCCAAAAACAGCAGGTCTTCTGGGGTGTTTCTGATATGCAGATAGTACCTACCAAAAGTAGTCCAAGGAAGGACCACCAATGAACCGCCAGCAGGGTCATGGGTGCCCAAGGCTCATTGATGCACATGGGGAGGAAAGTCTGATCCTATGCCACAGCAGAGCTACTGTAGCGCAAATTGCTGAAAAAGTTATTGCTGGCTATGATAGGTGTCGGAACACACAGTGCATCGTGGCTTGCTGCGTAGCTGCAGACTAGTCAGAGTGCCCATGCTGATCCCTGTCCACCGCCAATGGGTACGTGAGCATCAGAACTGGACCATGGAGCAATGGAAGAAGGTATCCTGATCTGATGAGTCACATTTTCTATTACATCATGTGGACGGCTATGTGCATGTGCATTATTTACCTGGGGATAGAGATGGCACCAGGATGCACTATGGGAAGAAGGCAAGCTGGCAGAGGCAGTGTGATACTCTGGGCAACGTTCTGCTAGGAAACCTTGTGGATGTTACATTGACATTCATTGACACCTACCTAAACATTGTTGCAGACCAAGTATACCCCTTCATGTCAGTGGTATTCCCTGATGGCAGTGGCCTCTTTCAGCAGGATAATGCACCCTGCCACACTGCAAACATTGTTCAGGAATGGTTTGACAAACATGACAGAGATTTCAAGGTGTGAACTTGGCCTCCAAATTCCCCAGATCTCATAAGCATATATGGAATGTGCTGGAATAACAGGTATGAGCCATGGAGGCCCCACCTCACAATTTACAGGACTTAGAAAATCTACTGCTAACGTCTTGGTACCAGATACAACAGGACACCTGCAAAGGTCTCATGGAGTCCATGCTTCTGGTTACAAGGTTCTAATTGCCCAGCCAATAGCATGTTTCATAGGAATGGGGAAGCTTTATTAATTTGTCACCTGCTCATGATCTAGAGCTTGGCCAGCTGGTTATGAATAATTGGATGAGTCCAACATGTTTTTGGGGGCCTTTATTTACTATATACCTAAAAATACAGTGCTGGTTCTAATATGGCCAAGCCATATTTTGTCTTACTTTAATGTGAGGGGTTCTTCTTATGCAGCAGGCCTGTTACCATGGACATCATGAATGTGTGATGTAACCATTATGTAGGTAATCAATGACATTGTAGCTGTGCAAATGAGGGCATCACATTGGGATGTCAACTACCGGAAATACACACTGTTAATTGAAATATTTTAAATTATTTAATCATTCATACAGAAATTTGCTTTGTGGCTTATCATGGTTTTATTGTCACTTGTGGTTAGCCACACAATTTGGGGACATTACTGTTAACACGTGTCACACAATTGCCGAATGAACTAGAAGGTTTAACCTTTCTGTCATTACATTATTGCTGTAATTCCCTGATGAAATTTTCTTTTTTACCTCTCTGGGTGTAAACTATTTTTCTTTGGTTATTCAGTTTATTTTGCAACAATGATTTTATTTTCATTTTCCATTGTGTTTGTTGTGCTAAGATCATGATATAGCATATGTTTTCATTTTGCAATTTGCCATTTAATTATACCATCCACACTCACAATGGCTGTTGTGTGTGTATCATGCTTTCTAACCAAAATATTATTTTGTGGTCTAATGCTTGTGATCAATGTACAGTACTTTGCCTCTGGATTTCTGTTCTTTATTAGAGAGGCAGTTTTGCAACCTTAATACCCAATGGCATTACTATAAAAAGATACGTAAGGCATTAAGGAGTGTATAGAAAATAAAGAGTTTGTGCTATAGCTACAGTATATGGATAATTACTGTGTAACAGTCACAAGCATACTGTATATTGACTATTTCATATAGGACTCCATACTCAAAAATGTATTTGATATACAATTAAGCACCTTTTAAAATAAATGACTGCTGTATATATGTAAAATAGTGGCACTTACACTTACAGAGCTCAATATATTTTGCACTGTTCACTTACTGAACAACTATTCTCTTCTATCAGCCACTTTAGGCTCTGAGTAGCTCCCTGCATTGTCCTGATGTATACTGTACTCTTCTCTGCATGCTGCTTAAATATACCATGATCTAAACATCTTCATGACATGTTCCAGCATTTTTATGTGGTTGTACGGGGAATAGGTATGAAACACCGCCGGCCGCATGGTTCGATTTCCGGCAGCGGCAGCCCGACACTGGAACAAATCCCGGCAGCGGCAGCCCGACAGCGCTGGAAATCCCGATCGTCCCTAGGTAAGTATTAACTAACATAACCTACCCCCCTAACCCTAACCCTCCCTTAGGAGTGCCTAACCCTAACCTCCCCCCCAAGTGCCTAACCCTAACCCCCCTCTAAGTGCCTAAACCTAACCCCCCCTTCCCCGCTGCCTAAACCTAAGTCCCCCGGGGGGGTGCCTAACACTAACCTCCCCCCGGGGGTGCCTAACCCTCCCTCCCCCTAGTCTAACCCTAACCTCCCGGGCGGTGCCTAACCCTAAGTCCCCCCCGGGAGCCCTAAACCTAACCTTCTCCCCCGCGGCTGTCCGCTCACGGCGCCCGCCATTCCTTCGATCGGGATGCCGGGCGCCTGTCTCCCGGCGTCGGTGAAATGAGCAGCGTCTACATCTAGACGCCGGGCATTTCACCCTCGCCGGGATATGACAGTCGGGAAGCCGGCTGTCGGTATAATGTCAGCCGGCTTCCCGATTGCATCCCATTGTACGGGGCTGTAATTGGGGTGCCATCCCACAGGGACTAAGGGTTGGACCATCACTGCCCCTTGACACCTACATTTGGCATGCATGGTGTCTGGAGCGGCACCCTGCAACCAGGAAATTTGCTGCCTGGAGAGTCCTTAGGGTGCACTGGGTGCTCAGCTAGTCCCAGCAGCAAACCACTGCAGTGCTGCCCGTAGCAACTTTAAAACACTCCAGGTGCTCAGCTTCCCTCTAGTCCCAGAGCATTCTAAGGATGCATTGGGAGCTCAGCTTCTTCCCCTGGTTCCAGCCCAGGACAACCTATCGGCTGGGGTCAGCCCAGTGCTTGTAACATGGTTTTTATATGGTTATACAGAACTTCTTGTCTATCAATGCAAAAATGGTCCCTGTGCTACTTAGGGTAGATTGACATAACTTTCAAAATCTATTGTGTATTATTAAATAGTTAGCTCATTATTAAGGATATTTTAGTATTATTTTATTCTTCATTGTCTAACAGTGGTAATTAAGCAGAATACTATACTTAACATGTAAAAGGCAAGGCTTTGTTTTTTCAAAACATAACCATAGGTCTTGATGCTGTCTCTGTCATGCAAAGGGCAAGCAAACTATAATCATAGCCTAGGCAATGTGTAATGCTTATTGCTTTGCGAAAAGTTTCTACCCTCCCTGAGATTGCTTGTAATATACTAAATATTATGCAATAATGATTCGATCCTAATCCTGAGAAGACAAAATGGTAACACAATTTAATATGGATTCTGATACCAGGATGTATACTAAATAGCTAAACGTATGTAGACATTCTAATTAGGGTATTTGGCCATTTCATACAAATTCATTGCTAACAGATGAATAAAGTCATTGCGGCCTCCGTAGTAAAACTTTAGTGTGATAATCGACAGTTGCCACTTGGTGAAGAGGGTGCATAGCAGTGCCATTTTAGATAAAGTTGATTTAAAAAAAAAAGAAGCAGTTGGACTTGTGAAGTTGGAGCTGTGGAGAGAGCAGAGCCATTGGGCTGAGATAAGCAGCTGAGAGAGAATAAATATAAGAGTGAGCAAGAGAAGTTGCAACCAAGAGTGGCTTGGACTTGTGGTACCAAATGGGAAGCCAATCAGGGAGTCATGTCCAACTGTTTGCTGTGCCTACTTTCTGGTTGCAAGCTGCATCCTGATTTAGGTAATCCGACTGGGTGAGAGAAGGCCATTATTACACACGTTCTAGGTTTGATATAGAGACACTGCTCCTACTTTACATATCAGTGCTGCAATACGTATTGCTATTCGACCCTCCGTTGTATATATTTAAGGGCCCCAACACTTTAAGGGCCCCAACGTGTGCACACAGTGTTTATAATACCCGAGCAGGGCAGTATCTATAGTGGGTGCTCACGGCCCCTGGGTCCAGGGGGACCCACATCGCGCACCCTGCATCCATTTATTCAATACTTATCTCTCAGGAGCCCCGCAACGGTGATAGCATTGCTGTACACATCACCTGGAAAATGGGTGGTGAGGCCATTTTCCTGGTCTCTTGTGCATGCAAAGTAGGGAAATCACCAAGAAAATGGCTACCACATCATTTCCCCGGTGATCTGCACATGCACAGTAGACTCTGGCACAGAGACTGCACACGGGCTCCCTCCTCTCTTAATATGCCCCTGTAGCTCAGGCTACCAACCACAGGTCCACCGTATTAGGCTGTTGGGACATTCTACTAATGTGTGAAGGATGTGCTAATTTGGTATATGGAAGAGTCACTTAGAACAAAAAGTATCCAATTCTAGTCATTTAATGTAATGTAGTTGATATTTGTATATTAATTAAAATGGCTGCAACACATTCATCTGTGTTACAATTTAGAGAAAGATTAATAGCAAGTGTTATTGTGTGTTATTCTATAGAATTGACCCTTTCCAGTAACTTTGGGTTGTTAAAAATAAATCTAGATAGCATTTGCATAAGTTATGTCTCCAAATGTCTGTGTATGGTTAGGGAACCCTTGCCTTTCAGCCAGGCATGGTCTGAGTTGGGAGTTGCCGCTGAAGGAAAAAGTCAGAAAATTGTTCCTCACAGGTAACTCCAGCTTTCACCAGCATCACACCATGTGTATCCCCAACTCTGTGGTGTATTACATTAGCATTAGAATGAGTCACACTCAGGGCCAGATTAACAATGGGGCGGATGGAGCTACAGCTCCAGGCCTCCACATTAAAGTAGGCCCATTGTCATGACAACATGATGTTGACTGGCCATCTGCTCTCCACACGGTCAGCCATAAATCATAAGTAGTAAAATTGTATTTCTATTTACCTCACAAAATGAAGCATTTGTTTCTTTTATATATTTCGAGAGACATTGGGGCTGAGAGAATAGGGGTGTACACGCCCACGTGGCACAGGCCACACCCATATAACACTGGTCACACCTCTCTTCTCATAATAGGCCCTTGGTCATTTTCAGCTCCACGCCCATGTGGCCCTCAATCCGGCCCTGGTCACACTGAAGAGCTCAGTGGCTTTCTGCAAGGCACTGTCATAGGATGCCATCTTTCCAACAAGTCAGTTGGTCAAATCTGTTAGAGCTGTTATCATTAAGTGGAAACATTTAGGAGCAACTACAGCTCAGCCACAAGTCAGTAGGCCACACAAGCTCACACAACACAACTGCCAACATACAAAAATTGTCTGTCCTTGTTGCAACACTCACTACTACAGGGCTCGTTAAATCCCGGGGTGCTCCTCACTCATTCATGTAATTTGTTTTTTGGGGACACTGTGGTCTGGCTCCTACACTTTCCTGCTGGCTCCTAGATTTTAGAAACATTTGTCAAGCCCTGCACTACTAGTTTTATGCTGCCTCTGGAAGCAATTTCAGCTCAACAACTGTTCATCAGGAGCTTGTGTAAAGCACATTGCCATTGGACTCTGGAACAGTGTCAACGTACTCCGTAGGTTAATGAAGCAAGGTTCACCCCCAGGCAATCTGAAGGACAAATATGGATTAAGCAGATGCCAAGACACCACTTCTTGCTACAGTGTGTGCCTCCAACTGCAAAGTTTGGCAGAGAAAGAATATTGGGCTGTTTTGGGAATTTTGACCTAGGCCTCAGCATATAATACCTCTCTAAAGAATTGTGCACATCCAATTTTGGGGCAAACCCTTTTCTGCTTCAGAAGGATAATGTCTCCATTCACAAAATGAGGCCCATCAAAAAATGGTTTGCAGAGTTTGGTGTGGAAGAATTTAACCTGACCTGAACAGAGCCCTGATATCAACCCCACTGAGCTCTTTTTGGATGATTTGGAACGCTGACTGTGAGCCAGGCTTTTATGCCCAACAATGCCTGACTTCACAAATGCTATTGTTGCTGAATGAATGTGAATTCCTACAGCCATGTTCTAATATCTAGTGGAGATCCTTCCCAGAAGAGTGGAGGCTATTATAGCAATAAAGGGTGCGCTAATGCCATTGAGCCTCCAATTTACACAATTTCCTAAACAATTTCTTAAAAGAAATGTAGTAAAATGTAGCAGATGCCTCTGACAGGGGAAGGTTTCTTCAAAGCAAGAAGTAGCCAAATGAAAAACTGTGGGCTCCGCTTGTCACTTACCAGTATGATGTTACCTTTTTTATAGGCATAACAATAAATCTAGATCTTCTTTTAACTGAATATACAATCATCACTTATGATCATTAATTTGCGTATTCACCCTCTGAATAAGACTGAAACCTGTGCAAGTAGTATTAATTTCAGTATAATGAGAATAATTAGTTTCGTTTTATCTTACAGGAATAAAATCAACAAGACCTCGTTACTGTGATTCAGCTCATTAAATGTTCTATTTAGGATTTGCATAAGTATATGAAATTGAAAAATAAATTAGCCTTTTGTTGATCACCTAGAGGTGGCAATTACATATAAACCTTTAATTCACCTAATTCTAGTTGACATAATCATATTTATGTCTCTCTCTATTCGGTTCTTTTGTCCTTAGAAAACATGCTTCACAATAAATGAGCCCTCATCTGCAAATATCCTGTACTGAATGTACTTTTTAGATATATGAAATGATTCCCTTGTTCTTTAAGCACTTATTGTAAGTATGGTAGATATTTGAATAAAAATAAAATAGAAAATGTAACTTACAATTTGGAAAGGGATAAGTAATGGAAATAAAATTAAATTTGCAGCTTTTGCCATTTTGTTTTACTTTCAAAATCCTACAGTGGCTATCCTGCATGTATTAAAACATTGGTGGATTACAAAGCTGTAGCTGCCTTTCGTCTTAATGCCATCCCATCCCATCTATCACAATCGTACACAGTAAATGTCCAAAATGTGATCAAACACACTGTCACAGGTCTTTATTGCACACATCTTCCATACCTGGGCCGTTGCCATTTGCTAAAAATGGTAAGCTCTCTACATCTGCCGCAGTGGCAAACGCAGAATTTCTAGAGGGGGGTTTCCAAATGCTTGATTTTAAAGTAAGTGTGGCCAGTCCATGAAGAGTACACTTAACCAGCTTTAATATGCATCATACAAAGTATATTGTGTGTCATAATCCCAGCATATAAAGAACCAGCGATCACAGTAAGCCATTAGATGCGGCAGTAGGACCATCCTGCCTAAGCTGAGTATTTCTATTTCAGATGTGGCCACCATTCCAGAGCATTGGAGCAAGTCAGAGAGTCTGGGGAGCAGCAGAAGAACCTAGTGCTGCCCTGGATATTTATGTACATATTGGTCTCGTTATGCACTGGATAGTGTATTATTTATTATACAGTAATTAACCCTATTGATAGTCTATAGCAGTGCACCCCTAACAGTGCATGTTTTGCAGATCTCCTAGTTGGTGCACAGGTGTATTTATTACTGCCTGACACATGTATAAAGTTCAACAGATGGTGCTAATTATTTCATTTGTTTTACTGAGAAGAACATGCAGCACTAGTAAAATTTTATTTATATGTTAATTGTGGTCATAGTGTATGTTGGGAAGGGTGTTTCCAGGCAACCGGAAACCCCCCCTGCTTTTGCTATGTGCCGTACACCTTTCAGATGCTACCAGTAAGTTCTACAGTAAGCACCCTGAATAGGGCCTTATAGAAATGTATTTTTTAAGTTAAGTGGCCATGTTTGTCATTATTTAAATTAGTACAACTCCTAATTTGGGTGGTGTGAACTTTCTCTGTGATAAAAGCTAACTACCCTTATGCTATAGACAGGATCAGTTGGATAGATGCAATTACAACTTTCATTTTAGAGCAAGCTCATTGCTCTGGAATCCATCTGACAGCCCCCACATGTATTAAGTATAATATACTGTTTTATAATTCAACATGCAAAGTAAGGTGATTGATTCCCTCCAAGGCAAATATTCAATTAGCCGCAAAAAGCCGAACTGCAATGTTTTCGCCGCCTTAGCCTGTTATGAGGCGAAACTTTTTCCCTGCGTGCTCCCGCTTATCTCCTTATTCAATTCCAAAAGACGTGAAAAGGCAAACAGGCGAAATCGGTGGAAAGCGAAAATGGCGAAAAAGTCCCTAAGATTTTGAGGAAATCAAAAGCTGCACTAACATTAGAAATCAATATAGATGTGTTCTAATAGCCCTACTAAAAGTGTTTTGTGTTTTTAAAGTGTCAGAATTATTGGCTGATATATGCATAAGTGCTGACAAATTATAGAAAGCAATATTTTTTGAAAAAAATAAGTACAGAGCACAATATAGTACATGTAAATGGGTACTAGCATATTTTGATGTCTCTAAAGTGAAGATTTAGAAAATCTCAAAAATACACCTGCTGAAGCCTCATGCAATCCCCAAAACACGTGTCCCATCCATATAGCCCCCCAAATTACCAGGCCCCTCACTTTTTTACCCATTTTCCAACACTTTTTATTTTCTCCCTAAAATTGACATGTAATTTTTGGGGTGTTCTCAAAAATAGTCTTTTGTTTTTTTTCGACTGATTAGTCATTAGGGGGGGTATCCAAAGAGTTCTGGACCAAGTCCCCACATTTGTACCCCAAACTAGTGATTTTGCACTTCCACTTCGCCTGTCTATTCATAGAGAAAACTTTTCTCCTGGTTTTTTTCTGCGTAGGTGAAAACTCCTGTAATTGAATACACGCGAAAAGTCCAAATCTGCGAAAACTTCTCCAAACCGCACTTTTCGTGGCTAATTGAATTCGGCCCCAGGTCCAAAATATCTCCTCATTTCTCTATATTTCTACCTCTAGTGGATAAAGCTGATTTGTAAGGTGGATCTTCTTTCTCTATGTTATTCCAGCTACTGCAATAGAGCTCTGAACACTTTGCAAGTGCTGTAGATGATGCGCTGCTGATGCCGACCCTAAGACGTTTTCTATACGTCCTACATATACTCCCCCTCAATAGAAAATCTAAACTTAAACAATAAAGGGATCAAATCTAAACTTAAACAATTAAGGGACCAAAGACTTAATGGAAAAATGCCCTTCAGAGTTGAAATGTATCAGCTATATTGAGTGCATGTGATAAAATGCACATGCGCAGAACGAGTCATGCACGTGCCCCACCATTGGACTTGTGTGCAAACCATCGGGTTTGTGTACAAGTCTGAATCAGGCCCCTAGTTCCCATTTTTAAAACATGCGTAGTATTAAAATATAGACAACCAACTTGCAATGAAATTCAATCATTTGTAATTTGCTATGTTTTGTGATATACCTTTATTGTAAGAGTCCATATTTACTTAAAATTACTTGGGTAGCACCATAATATGCTTTGTTGCCAATATAGTTGCTTTGCTAGTTTTATTATTATGAATATTGCTCTCCTTATGGGCTTCATGAAGGGATTAGAACATTTGAATGTTATATATGGTAGAAGATACTGTGGACCTAATTCAGAGATGTACGCTAACCTGATGGTTAGTGCACATCTCCAATGTTTTGGTGGCTGCGCATGTGCGTTTGGAGGGCGGAGCAGGGGCATGGCTGACCACCATTCCTGGAAATGGAGACCACCATTTTCTGGGAGAGCCGAGGCCAGGGTCTGCAGATTTCCTGGCCTCACAAGTGACCAGGACCTGGTCAGGCTGCGGTTATCTCTGCAGCCTGGCCAAAGGGTTGCGATGGTGATGTTAAGCTGTGACCTCGGGATCACAGATGCAGCAAGGAGGTGTCTGTTTCCTACAGACATCTCCTGCTACATTAGCATTTTATATGGCTGGAATCTGAATCAGGCCGTGTGTTCGTTCCGAGTTGATTGCAGAATTAATGTAATTTACAATTGCAAGAGATTTGCAGAAAAAAAGAACATGCTTCCGCCCATATGCAGAGCTCCAGTTACATACTGGTCTTCATATCTGCAGCAGTAGCTTATGCGCCTGATTTACACCAAGCTCTCATCAGAGACCACTTTGTCCCACTTGCACCTATATTGTAACCTTTTAATTTATGTGTAGCAAACACATACACTTTTAGGCATCAATTAAACTACAAAAACATTTTTACTACAGAAGAAACATCTCCCTATCTTATGATCCCTTCCCCCAAAAAACTTTCCTTCAACGTGCCCGAGGCACAAAGAAGGCACCAAAATCGGTGTCCGTAAATAATTCAAAAATAGCCAATCAGAAGTGATTCGTTAGTGCTAGGGGCCATCATCATCGGCCACAATTTGCTGCTGACCACCTGCAAATATGCCATTTTCAGGTGTTTACAATTTTGCTAACACTCCCTAACTATACTTGGCCAGTGTTAGTTCATCTCCTTATTGCTCAACCAGACGCAGGCAGACCTAAGTGGCAGAATCACGCATATCTGCAGGATTGCATATGGGTGCACCCACTGCTCTGCGCAATCACATTGTGACTTCATGCTACTGTACATAGCACATGGATCGGCTATGTCCGAATGTACATTAGCTATGTATGTTTAGTATTTTATATTTATTTTAACTTAAAAGATTTAGTATTGTATGGAAATATTTTTGTCCCTAGATCCAAACACTGACAGCCTGAATGCCTACTAATTAGCATCATTTACAGGTTGAGAGTTTCTCATGAAACACGCACAGTAGATCACAACATTTCCTAGAGGTCTGTATAGCAGGTTTTCCCGTAATGATGGATATTTACACCACAAAAACATCTGTATGCTTGCTCTCTCCTGTTCAGCTAACCGAGTTGAAATATGCTGTTTGTGTTGCATGGTAGCTAAGAGGGATGTAATTTAAAGCCTTCCACATGAGATCATGTTCCAAAGGCCACTATTGAGATTTCAAGCAACAAATTCCTTGCAGTTTCTAATGACCATGCCTTGGTGGCACAGCTCCAAGAATGCCCCATGTTTCTTTAGGGTGTGGCATGAGTACTGCTGCCCAGCGTAGTCTGATGACAGGGCTCATCGTCTATGGGATTGTTGGGCATTTCCTTACATTCCTCATAGTGCAAACAAATACCAACGTCTTTTTGCCCTATCAATTTATTTTGACCAATATTTGAACCTTAGCTCTATTATTATCTCCCTCAGTTAATGTTACCTAGAGATGCTGGCTACATGAGTTGATAGCAATTAACTGTTAGATGACTATTCAATAGAAAGTTAATTTAGTCATTGTTAATGCCAATATCTAACACATTGCACTCAAAACAATCCTTGATCTGCACTTTTTTAGTATTTGCTGAAATCTAACTGCATATTCATGTAAATATTATGTATGTAAAGTCTTTGCATGTTGCGTAATTGCCATGTCAGCATGTATTGCAGTGTCAGAAGGGTTTATCACGGCTGTAGTGGTTTGGCAGATGATTAGATGAAATAGAAGAGGCCAGGAAATGTGTGCTGTGTCTCATAGTGCCGTTACCCTGGATGAGCTTTCTTAGTGAAGCTCGGCTGCTATGCTGAGCATGCAGATACCTGAACAGGAGCAGCAGCCACTCCTGATCTGCTGACTCATTGCTTTATAACAGGGTTAGCAATGGGGAAACGTGCCATTAGACTGACTGAAGGGCCAGTAGAAATTCTCTTCATTTTTTCCTATAATTCAGTTCAAGTATTTTTTTGACAATATTTAAATGAGAGCAGTCTTTAAAACTAGATGAAAATTGTTTGTGTTTTTTTTTTTTTTTTCTGTAACGAGCAAAACATTGTTTATTCACCTTCGGAGACGAAAGCATGAAAGGCGCTAGCAAGAGTCGTCATTAGTCAGTTAGTCAGGTCTTAAACATTAATAATTATTGTTCTTCTAATGTATTGGTAACCTGTACAAAGGGGCTCATGCTGAATGGGAAGCTAATCCACAAAATAAATAAGCACTGTTTCAGAGGCGCCAGTAGCATATGTGGCAGGTTTATGACAGGTATACTTATATCTAACCAGGTCATAGGCACAATAACAATTTTTTAACATCCCTTTAAAAGTGAAAACACATTTGCTATTAGGTTTGATTTAATTGATTAAATGAAAAAAAAAAAAACTATGTACAAAATGTAGAGCTCTTTCTTCTGTTCTTTGAATGAAAGAAGCTAAAGTTTCAGTATACCCACAAAATTATATTGCATATGCTCAATCAATGAAGAAAGCATCTACTGGCTTCAGGGATCCATTTACAATCAGTCAGTCCAGTGCCGGAGGACACTCTGGGCAGCTCTTCAACAGTGATGCTGGCCACAGGGTGCAGTTCCTGGCACACCAAGTCAAATTCAGGGGCTGTGGGGCATCGACGGTGCCACACCCAGTGCCCTGCACCCTGGGTGGTGGCACTGCTTGCACACCCCTTGTTACGACCCTGAGTCAATCACCATCAGTGTGTATATGCACCAGCCCATAACACATCTTCAAGTGATCTGTCTACTGACAATTACTTGAACACACCTCTAGTGTACTCTGACTGCGTTTACATGCCTTTTCTATCCCCAGTTCCACATCTCCAAGCTTAATGTGGTGTCAGCTCTGCGTACAGATGCTTTTTTGTGAGCTTACACAGTACAAACTTGTGTATTTTATGCTAAGTAAATGGACTTAAACACATAAAAGAATTGCATTTAAAACTAAAAATTTCGTTTTAGAGATTACAAATATTAGGTTAAATGAAAAGCTATAGTTCCATTTTTGTGTAGTGATGCCCCAATCCAACATGTCTGCCAAGAGCTCCTAAAGTCCAGTGCAGTAATCCTCTTTCTCACAGCCAGTTACCCAATTCATGCAACAGGGAAGACTGGGGGGATTGATATTGACAACTATACTGTTATTTCATTGGAAGAAGAGAAAATTGCAGCACTAAAGTGTCAGAGGGTTTGTGAGGACGCACCACTACAGGGTAAACTTGGACAGAAGGTAAATAAAATAAAAATTCGGCAACGTGTTTGTTTTAGTGTGTAGTGCCGCGGACCACACTGGACTGCGGCTGAAGGCGGCGCCCTCCAAACGCACATGCGCAGCCACCAAACATTGGAGATGTGCACTAACCATCAGGTTAGCGTACATTTCTGAATTAGGTCCACAGTATCTTCTACCATATATAACATTCAAATGTTCTAATCCCTTCATGAAGCCCATAAGCAGAGCAATATTCATAATAATAAAACTAGCAAAGCAACTATATTGGCAACAAAGCATATTATGGTGCTACCCAAGTAATTTTAAGTAAATATGGACTCTTACAATAAAGGTATATCACAAAACATAGCAAATTACAAATGATTGAATTTCATTGCAAGTTGGTTGTCTATATTTTAATACTACGCATGTTTTAAAAATGGGAACTAGGGGCCTGATTCAGACTTGTACACAAACCCGATGGTTTGCACACAAGTCCAATGGTGAGGCACGTGCATGACTCGTTCTGCGCATGTACATTTTATCACATGCACTCAATATAACTGATACATTTCAACTCTGAAGGGCATTTTTCCATTAAGTCTTTGGTCCCTTAATTGTTTAAGTTTAGATTTGATCCCTTTATTGTTTAAGTTTAGATTTTCTATTGAGGGGGAGTATATGTAGGACGTATAGAAAACGTCTTAGGGTCGGCATCGGACCGCACTGGACTGCGGCTGAAGGCGGCGCCTGGTCCGACGGCCCCGCTCGACCCCCCAACGTTACACCACTGCTTAGCATTTCACTCACTTGTTAATAATAATTTATCCTGGCAAAGCTTAGTATATGGAGATTACAAACAGCAAGGGAGATTGATCGCAGCCATACATTGCCACAGTGGACGGGCCCCCTTCTGTCCGGGAATGGGACTCCAGTACCTGCTAGACATGGTCTTCAATGTTGGTCTGCAGAGTGATCTCAGGGGGTGATTCAGCTGCGATTATTTGGAATCTGCACATGCGCCTGACCCGTACTGTACATGTGCAGAATAGGTCTGCGATTCCGCACACAGTCTGGCAGCAGACTGTCAGTGATTGACAGTCTGCTGCCAATTCTGGGTGGGGAGGGAGCGGCAAAGGAGGCATGTCGCCGCCATTGGGAAGGGAGAGGACAGGCCAGGATCTCCATCGGCTGATGTAGATTTCCTGGCTTCTTTCTTCTGTGGCGTCCGGCTTGCATAACCCCATCGACACTCAGCCGGCCAAAATAATCGCAGATGCTGCAACCTCGGATCAGTAATGCATGCAGGGTGCATGGCGCCTCTTGCTGCATTACCATATTACAGCTATCGCTAGCATATCTGTCCGCAGCTGAATCACTCCTCTGTTCTGTAGTGATTTCTGAAACGCAAGTGATTTTGGAAGCTATACTGATTCCTGTTCCTGTATGCTACTGATATACCCCATTCCAAATGGTATGAGAGTATGCCTGCCTGCACTGTCATTAACACCTAATTTGTATAGTTATTCAGGTTACAGACGAGGACAGTATAAAAAATAAATAGTGCGGAATGTACTTCAGGGTCCAGTCTTCAACCCAGGCAATACCAGGTATCCAATCTCGTTTTTTATAAAGCAGACAAAAATATGAATGGAAGTAGCCCTGTTCCATGTCATGTGACCTGTTCCGCACACTACAGTGGCCGCACAACACATCCAAGCCGAAAGAGGGACTGATATGCAGACTCCAGCTAGGATGGTACATACAATAGACTTTCATTGAGAGGGGCCTATGCAGAGGCCTGAATCCCTACCTCCCAGCTCTCTCGACTTGCGGTCCTCAAAAGGGACAGAGCTTATACAGAAGTGACCAGATCAGGGAGGCCGTATACTATTAAATTTGTCCTTTAGAAATGTTGAGATGTATGTGAGGAAGGGAGATTAGGAGAGGTTTGAGTGCCATATGGATGGCATGTGAGAAGGTCTGAGTGGCAAGGAGATGGAACCTCGGAGCAAGTGAGGTGCATTTTGCAATCAGTAATGCTGGGGTGTTGAGATAGTTTTGGGGCTGATTTGTTATTCTTCATATTAAGTATATAAGGTTGCCCATAAATGGGCTAGGATTTCTATAGCTAATTCTGGAAGCTGTTTCTCTTTACCTGCTGTTAGAATTGAGCTTCAGAGTAGAGAGGTATAAAGTGTTGTAGCAGCTCGAATGAAAGGGGTTACTATATAGCAAAGCTAATGTGAAAGGTAAATAAGTCACGTATGCTCATTCTATTGAGTTAAAACATACTGTATGGCTGGTATTGGTTTTCTTCTTGTTGACAAGTTAAGGAAATCATGTCATGTTTGCTAATGACCATTTTCCAAGTTATAAAGGAGATGCAAGCTGGAGAAAGGCCATGTATTTAGTGCAATGTAACATGTTAAGACTGGTTTAGCAGTGACACCTTCACTGTGGAATTTTGTGATATTTTTATTATAATACTTTACTAAACTGAAAAAATAATAATAATGGAAGCTACAGTGTATACACACCCTAGTTAAATCTCAGACCTTGCATTTTACTTTAACATCTGTCATTAATTAAGCAGACAACTGTTTAACTGTTTAACTGTTAAATAGACTTGGTCTATTTCCTAATCAGCAGTGTTTGGAGACAGAGTGAAAAGTGATAAGGTGCCAGCCAATCAGCTCCCAAGTGTAATTTTTCAAACACAGCCTGTGAGATGGCAGTTAGGAGCTGATTGGCTGGCACCTTATCACTTTTCACTCTGTCTCCTAACACTGCTTAGTAAATAGACCCCTTGATAATACACCAGGGGACAAATGTAATAGGGTGAGAGTTCAGAAAATGTGAGAGTTTTGCAGTAAACTCTCACATTTTTTAAACTCGGCCAATGTAATAGAATCTGAGAACGTGCAAACTCACATGTTTTTAGACTAAAAAAACTCTCACGATTTAAACTCTCATCCAGATGTTTTCAAGATAAAACTCGACCAATGTGACAGTTTACTGCTAAACTCACATTTTCTAAACTCTCGCCCTATTGCTTTTGGCCCCAAGTATTGTATAAGGAATTATGATAAACTAACAATTCCAATATTCAGATGTGTTATGTTATTTTGCCAATTCTTATACAGTATAAAATGTTGGCTGGAATAGTGTAAGATAAGAACAAGTGGGAGTGGAACAACTTGCTGTGGTCAGTGGTTTAAACAAGCACCATCAATGCAGTGTCTGTCTTCTCCGCTTTTAGCAGAATATGACTGCAACTGAAGATTAGTCTTTATTAATTATACTTTAAAATAAATGAATGCACCACAAACGTACCGAGTAATTAACAGAATTCTTTTAATATGATCATTAAGGAAGAATAAATAAAATAATGGACAGTGTGGAATATTTATTTTAAAAAATATTTGGAAATCTTGTAAAATCTTTAAAGACAATAAATCAGTAAATGGCATTAAACCCTGATGTGTAAGTCAGTCTCTGAAAACTAGTAACCTGCAATTAAGTGCCCAGTGAAGAATGTACAGTACATACCTGAGAAACAAAAAGATTTAAGAGTTTCATGCATGCAGCAGTTATAAAATAGCATGTATGGATATCTATAATTTTATAACTTTGAGGAAAAACATCTCCATTTAAAAATGATGCCCTTCAATATGTGCTTGGTGATTAGAGAGAGCAAAAGATCCTGCAAATTGGGCTGCAAGCCAACTGGCACAAGATTCTCAGAGGTGTGCAGTTCCTGCGCTGCAGTATTCAGCTTCCACTTTAGCGTCATCAGTCCTTAGAATACAATTCTACACTGTATATTTGTCATTTCTATTTTACAGCTTTTATAGCTTAAATAGAGGTGGAATGATGATAGTCATTTCATTCTGCTGCGTGGTTGTGGTAGACTGGGTACTCTTGAGACCCCATTTCGACAGACAGCTAAACATGAAAACATGTTATGTACATTTTTCTCACCTCTATTGGTCATACACATAATACAGGAAATATGTCACTAATGATTACTTTGGAAAATTCTTGAGCACAATGTAGTTCTATCAAGATATTCCCTAATTTTGTTATGAAGTGTGTTATGTGTCAATGTTATTGGAACTTGTTGGTGGGATGCATTAATCATCGCATTTTGCTTGCAATGCATCCCGCCACTCAATGCATGCATGTCGGCGTTCATAATGCTGGTATGCATGAAGAAAATCGTAAAGGAAAGTTTTCCCGATGAGATCTGTCTTTTGCAATAGAGGGACTTCCAGGTTTATGCCCCAGAAGTTCCTCTGCACATGTGCTGCTGGGGGTGCTGGGAG
Source organism: Taudactylus pleione (assembly GCA_031769625.1). Taxonomy (NCBI): domain Eukaryota; kingdom Metazoa; phylum Chordata; class Amphibia; order Anura; family Myobatrachidae; genus Taudactylus; species Taudactylus pleione. The sequence goes on from JAUIMM010000370.1 coordinate 4,689,768, forward strand.
GTACCCGATTGGATCCCTCTCAGGTCAGAATGCGAAAAGAAGCCCACAGGTTTATATTGAGCAACGCCATTTGAAGATAACATTGCCCACCAGTAGTGTTCACTCTAGGTCCGGTGCCAGGCTAACGCTACACTAGCTCCAAGCTTTCCGAAGCTTGGTGCATATGAGAAATGCTGTAAAAAAAAACCAGAAAACTGCATTTTTGTGGGTTTTACTGCATAATTGATGATAGTGCATCCCACCCAATGAGTTTACATGCTTAATACTATACCACCATTACCGGCATTTTGTATCGCCAGCATGTAGGATGACTAAACTGCCGGGACAGCTCTTTATGACCCAGGAGACCTAATGTGCACCAGCTGCAGTGAACAGACAGGACATCTTCAGCTTCCTCTATGGTAATTTCTATCTTAAAGAAGCCCATAGACTTCCAATGTCATCTATAGGTGGTGTTGCATATAGAACTTGCTCTATACGGGCTTATCGCAGGTCCATGGAGCTTATGGGAACTGCTGTGCGATGGATCCGCTGCAGATATCTTTATAATACTAAGGGAAAGCCATATGTATTGCGGTAAAGCTTTGTAAACTGCAGTGTTCTGAGGTTTTACCACATTTTTAGGATGTTGATGATATTTTCAGGAAAGGAACATTCTCATCAATTCACTTTATTTTATCAATATAATGTAGTACAGTTAACAGGAATAATGTTTTGGCCAGCCGGAAGTTAGTTCACATATTATTTTGTAAGACTAATAACATGCATCATGACTAAAGATCCATACATTCGACTTCTAGACTTCAAACTTTCATGTAATTCCATAGAGAAGAGATTGAGTGTGACCTTCCTTTAGATGTTTTGTCGATCTGTGTAATTTGTAGGCCTTATCAAAATGCTGTAAGAAGCACTAAAGTCTGATTTACAGGATTAGCTGTGCACTGTGTTACAAGCCTGTGGCATGTCCTAGAAATAATTCTTCATCCTGACAGTGATAACCTGCAGGATTAGGTCTTGGGCCAATGCCTGATTAGTGCTGAGTTTAATGCAGTAACTATATGCTCTTATCTTTACAGCATCATTGTATAGTTATAATATGTGACCCACTGCACCAATTCTGTATGGACACTGCTTGTCTTAAGTTTTAACTGGACCTACTCTTCTATGTGCAAAGTTCTGAAAATAAATATGTTTTGTTGAGCACTTATAAAATGTTAGAATATTACTGCTAAGTAAGTGTTTTAATAGATTAGGAACAATAGTCTGAATTGTGTAAGTCATTTTTTAATTTTGGTTTTTGTTGATGTGCTTATCAACTATGCTTATATAGCTGATTTGTTACCATTGTACCACACACCCATTTCACGTTTTAAGTAAATTCAGAGATTTATTGAACGTCCTAATTTAGTAATCCTGAAGGATTGCAGAGAGAAAATGGCATATAGTAACACTCTTGTATGTATTACCTAATATTAGACCTGAAGTGTTTTCCTATACGGGATAAAGCGCTTTGCTTGGGGTTAGTGTATTTTGGCATTTATGATTGAGGTGGGTGCCAGATCTATATCCCTTAGGCTGCTCCATCCACTTAATAAGTCACTTTCTTGCTGGCCAAAGCTAACAAACAGTTAATGTAGAAGAGGTGAGGTCTAAGGAGCATGCTGGTTAAAAGCCAGGTGAGCAAAGAGCAGATAAAGGAGCACCTGCCTGGAGGTTTGTAAGCGCCTAAGGGTATGGATAGACTCGAGACACTGTGCAATCTTATTGTCTGACACTGTGCCAGCGTCTTTTATTCTTGTCATGGAAAATATTTCATTTGAGGTCATGCAGTCAGCAAAGCAGCATTTAATACCCTCTGTGATGCCAGCTCTTTTACTTTCTTTGTTTTTTTCAGTGTAAACACAGGGTCACATTTCTTATGGTGGAGTCAGGAGGTCTTATATATGTTTTATGTTATTGAACAGTGCGCCAGGTCTTCAAATGCTGGGCAGCCTAATGCAGCAGCTTACTCCTGTGTCTTTTTTATCTGTGTGCATTCTTTCCTGTCCACACCCAACATTACAGCAAAACCCTCCTCGTAAATCTTTCTTCTCCTTCGGGCTATGTTTTATTTCCCTGTTTCTGATGGAAGCTTAAGAAAAAAAAATCAGCTGTACATTTGTATTATTTTACTAATCTAAAATGGCTTTCATTGTGTATACTGTAAATTACATATATACAGTATCGATGGAGTTAATTACCCCAAAATATCAGTTTTAGTCAAATAAGCTAAACATTTATCAGAACTTTTTTTTTCCCTTTATTTCCTTTCTACTTTAATTTACTGTTGCAGGTACCTGAATGGAATAAAGCAATTGACGTTAATAAAACACATTTAACGTCAAGTATTTTGACTCATGTTGTTGCGATCAGAAAATAATATGGAAATATAAACATAGATTTGTACTCCTGTTGAAGTTAGCAATGTTGGGGGGGAGTAGATTACAGCAGACACAATGGCTCTAAAATTCTTCAGATAAAAATTAAATGCTTTGCTTGGGGACATTCACCAAAATATGTGTATTACGTGGAAAATATGTGGATTGCAAGGCATTATGCCTTAAAGAGGTCGAACATGTACTCTTGCAATAAGGGGATGAGAGTAAATTTGGTATTGTAAAGAGCAGCAAGTAGCCATCTTACAACCAATCATGCAACGGGCAGAATTTACGAAGCCGATTGCTTCCCGGCGGGTTGCAGGTACATATTTAAAACGGCCCCCGGAGTCAGTGTAAAGCCCGACGAGTGCCGTTTAAAATATTCACCTACAACCCGCCGGGAAGCAGCGACTTATAGAAGCCGTTGCTTAGTAAATTCTGCCCAACATCTCAAAGTTCATTTATTTGAAGTTCACATGAAGTCGGTTCTAGTAATTTGTTCCAAATTTAGGGCATTTACTGCTTCTTGGCAAGGTTTTCAGTTTTGAACTTTAACATTTTCTGAAAGAAAATATTTATAATTTAGGGGCATATCCAAGTGCAGGCAAAATTTTGAAAAACCCCACAGCGCAGGATTTTTTCCAGCATCCGCAAGGTTTTTCCTATTCAATTGCCAGGGAGAAATTCAGCCATGGTAATTTCTGTAGGAAATGCCTGGGGTATCAGGACTGCAGCTGGCAGGGATTGGCCACTCTCCCAGAGTCCTGGGTGCCTCTGCCTACAGCCTCTGCAGAGTCATCTGCTTGTTCATGCTGCTAGTGCTAACAAGGGGGGTACAGGACCAGGTTGATGTAAAAAAAAATTCCTCATGGATTTTCAAGAAAATTGAAAGCGACCATTTTTTTTTCAAAAATTGGACATCGCGGTTATCTGAAGCTCGTATACCCGCGGTAATGAAAAAATGTTTGTGATAGCCGTGAACATTTTTACTGCAAAAATCGCACACCCAATTGAAATTCCCCTTAGAGTGATTGTTTTCTGGGCCATATATAGTGGGCCATAACGGGCCAAATTGAGTACCATAACACAACCATAACCACATGTCTATGTAAGTTCTTACATATGAAGTCAATGAAAATTAAAACAAATCCTCTATATTCCCATATAAAACAAAATATTCACAAAGTATGCTGTGGTGGTGTTGCAAAGAAAATAGAGTATGCACCATATGTACCTTGGTATGTACTTGATTCCTTTTCTATTGGGAATTCTTAAGGTGGATGAATGTATGCACTGCTTCCAAATATGAAAATGTCACTGTGGTGATTGAGTTTAATAAAAATAAAGTATCAAAAATGACCTCTTTTAGTAGCATATAATAATGTATTTGAAGGGCCACTGAAAAGAGAAACATCAAATTACTTTCACAGCTTTGTATCGTGTTAAGTTCTTACACCTTAATTCCACCCAAAATTAGAAATGTAGCTTTATGGAAAATTAGGTGAGTGAAGTTAAAACACAAAGGGGTCTAGTTACTAAGCAGAGTTAGGAGACAAAGTGAAAAGTGATAAGGTGCCAGCCAATCAACTCCCAACTGTCATTTTTCAAACACAGCGTGTGAGATGGCAGTTAGGAGCTGATTGGCTGATACCTTATCTCCTTTCTCTTTGTCTCCTAACATTGCTTAGTAAATAGACCCCAAAGTTTTACCTGTTAGCGTTTCAAGTAGGAGACCCTCCCTCATACTCTGGTAAGGCCCTGCCTGGAGTCGCCCACATCTCTCCCGTGTGATCTCCTGCTAATAAAGTTGGATATGTCAGGGGATGCTTTGCAGTCACCAATCATTTGTAAGTAAAGCATACTTTATTTTTGCTCAACTAATAACATCCAGAACTAATTGTTTTGCTATGTGCTGATCTGGTATGTGGTTTAGCTATATACAGTCAGGTGCATAAATATTGGGACATTGACATAATTTTCATATTTTGGCCTCTATTCACCACCACAATGGCTTTGAAATGAAACAAACAAGATGTGCTTTAACTGCAGACTTTCAGATTTAATTTGAGGGTAATTACATCCAAATCAGGTGAACGGTGTAGGAATTACAACAGTTTCTATATGTGCCTCCCACTTTTTAAGGGGCCAAAAGTAATGGGACAAACTAAACAATCCTAAATCTAACTTTCACTTTCTAATACTTTGTTGCAAATTCTTTGCAGGCAATTACAGCCTGAAGTCTGGAACACACAGACATCACCAGACGCTGGGTTTCATCCCTGGTGATGCTCTGCCAGGCCTCTAATGCAAATGTCTTCAGTTCCTGCTTGTTCTTGGGGCATTTTCCCTTCAGTTTTGTCTTCATCAACTGAAATGCATGCTCAATCGGATTCAGGTCGGGATTGACTTGGCCATTGTATAACATTCCACTTTTTAGCCTTAAAAAACTCTTTGGTTTCTTTTTCAGTATGCTTCGGGTCACTGTCCATCTGCACTTTGAAGCGCCACCCAATGAGTTCTGAAGTATTTGACTGAATATGAGCATATAATATTGCCCGAAACACTTCAGAATTCATTCTGCTGATTTTGTCAGCAGTCACATTATCAATAAATACAAGGGAACCAATTCCATTGGCAGCCATACATGCCCACGCCATAACACTGCCACCACCATGCTTCACTAATGAGGTGGCATGTTTTGGATCATGAGCAGTTCCTTTCCTTCTCCATACTCTTCTCTTCCCATCACTATAGTACAAGTTGATCTTTGTCTCATCTGTCCATAGGATGTTGTTCCAGAACTGTAATGGCTTTTTTAGATGTTGTTTGGCAAACTCTAATCTGGTCTTCCTATTTTTGAGGCTCACCAATAGTTTACATCTTGTGGTGAACCATCTATATTCACTCTTGTTAAGTCTTCTCTTGATTGTTGACTTTGACACATATACACCAACCTCCTGGAGAGTGTTCTTGATTTGACCAACTGTTGTGAAGGGGTTTTTCTTCACCAGGGAAATAATTCTTCTGTCATCCACCACAGTTGTTTTCCGTGGTCTACCGGGTCTTTTGGTGTTGCTGAGCTCTCCGGTGCATTCTTTCTTTTTAAGAATGTTCCAAACAGTTGATTTGGCCACACAATGTTTTTGCTATCTCTCTGATGGGTTTGTTTTGATTTTTAAGCCTAATGATGACTTGCTTCACTGATAGTGACAGCTCTTTGGATCTCTTATTGAGAGTCGACAGCAACTGATTCCAAATGCAAATGTCACACCCAGAATCAACTCCAGACCTTTTACCTGCTTAATTGATAATGAAATAACGAGGGAATAGCCCACACCTGTCCATGAAATAGCTTTTGAGTTGATAGTCCCATTACTTTTGGCCCCTTAAAAAGTGGGAGGCACATATAGAAACCGTTGTAATTCCTACACCGTTCACCTGATTTGGATGTAATTACCCTCAAATTAAATCTGAAAGTCTGCAGTTAAAGCACATCTTGTTTGTTTCATTTCAAAACCATTGTGGTGGTGAATAGAGGCCAAAATATGAAAATTCTGTCAATGTCCCAATATTTATGCACCTGACTGTATAACCTTCTTAAATAGATTAGAGCAGACTATTTTCTTGGTGGTTTTCGACAATGGTCTTCTTACTGGATATCTAGTGAATGTATTGCTTTCCATACAACTGGTAAATTGGATCTCTTAGGTCTACCAAGTTTGTGAAAGTTTTTTTTTATATATTACTGTTGGCGGAATCTTTGATTTTCCTTGAATTTTTGTGTGTTATGATGGTTATAATTCGGCATGACATAAAAGAAAGTAACACGCCTAGTTGCAGGTTATTAGTCTTTTCACTGTATTAGGCAAACACATAGACAAGCCCCGTAACAGTTGATGGTGGCGACACGCCCTTCATCAGATGTTTCTTATCAGACCTGCTAATATGGTTTCTACCTCACTTATTTAACTTTATTGGCAATGGAATGCTTTGTAACATAACACATGCCTGTACTTCAGGACAGATGGTTAAATACTGACGAGTGTGGCGGTAAGTAAATGTGTACAATAGCGTACTTGCACACAAAGCTGCTGACTCTCCATTGTGTGTATTGTTTTAATGGACCGCTGCCAAGAGGCTCCATTAACCGCACATACCGAGTTTTCACTAAGCTGGGGTTTTGTTACCAGATGCAAAGAAAACATTCTAATGTTGAAATAAAACTGGTGTGTTATAGAGAGGGAATGGCATGCGTTGCAATTCATCATTTCTTTACAGCACGATATCTAATCTTTTAAAGAGGATTAAAAGCGAAAATTATTAGGTTTCAAATCTCATATATACAATTATTTAACTATAGTTAATATATGCCAATATCTTGATATATAGAATGTGTCTGGGTGAGGTCATTGAAGAATCTGATATTCTTTTTTATGAAGCAGCTATATTGACTTTTGGTAACAATTTGGGCGGTTGTAACCACAGCAGGCTCTTGCAATGGACATCACTCATCCTTTCATTTTCCTTTGTTGGTTCTGCCTAGGTGTAAATTACATAAGGATTATATTTGTGTACCCAATTAAAAGTTATTCAGCTGTGTAGATTCATATATGTTCAATTAGAAAGGGACATTTTGATGGAAAAACTGTTTCTAAGTGCAAAAATCTGATCCTAGCGATGGTTTGTATCCAGTACCTCTGCTTAGCAGCTCATGCTTAATGGTTTTAAAACATACAGTGACATTTTGTTGCCTATACTGAAACAGTGTGAACTACAAGCCATAGTTGACTACAACTCAGGTCCACACATAATAGGATGGAAAGGAATGACCAATGAGGTCTAACTAAACAGTCTATGAATTATGTGGCGGCAATGATAAGAACCATATTCTTTACATTCAGAGATGAAAATGCAGATTTACAAACATGTATCTTTAACAAAGGAAATAGTATGTTTTATGCAAAATACTGTTTCTCAATAAGTAGTGCCTTTTATACAGCATTAACAGGTAATCGTTTTATCTTTGCAGGAGGGCTGGAGAAGGTCTGCGTATCCATTGGGACAAATTGCGTGAACCCTCCTTTATCTCCCGCTGGAACCCTTTGTCTGGTGACCTGCCCTACACTACTTTCATTGATCACCCTCTGAGGACCTGCTCTGAAAAGTTATCTGTTATCAGCCAGGTGAATGATTATAGAATACACTATACAATTTGAGTGCACTATGTATTGTAATATTGGCTACTATACACACATGTAATAGTTCTTTATAATTCCCCTGTGAGACAAGCCATGTTCAACAACTTTTTCATTGATCCTAGCATTCAATAAGCATTTGTTGGTGGTTAGTTAGGAAACTCTGTTAAAATCAGAACATTAAAGGATAACTCAGCTTAAAACTGAAAATTCATCCATTTATTCCACAATTTCAGTATTAACCCGGTATATTACTTATTTTGTGCCTGGCATTCCTCCCAATCTGGTGGTTCACGTGCTGTCTGCCGCAGCCCAGCGTACGCTCCTCTCACCTGCCAGCAGCATGTTATTCTGACAGCCAAAAACGCAATATAATTATTCAAGTTCATAGATAATGTAATGAGCATGGTGACCCCAGTGTTTCTAGGCAGAAACATATAGGCAGGAGTGTAGCAAGGGTGGTCCCAGTGGAGCTCATGCTCTGGGCGCCTGCTCTGGCCAGGGCGCAGGAGATCAAACATCCGATGAGGGGCAGATCTACTGCAGAGCCTGAAGTACATGGAGAGATCAGAGACTCCAGACAGGGAGCCTGGTGTGGGCGGAGCAATGCTTGTATGTGTTTCAGACTCAGCAGATGATCCTCCCCCCTTCGGATGACTGATCTGCGCCCTGTGAAAGTGAGGAGGACACATAGGAGGAGAGTAAGAAGCTACGGAGTAGGACCTGTGTATGTGTCTGAAGAGAGGAGAGCTGCGTGTGTGGGGTGGGGGGAGAGTCTGAGAGGGGGAAAGATCTGTGTGGGGGGGATCAGACTGATTGGGGAGAGCTGTGTGTATTTGAGGGAAGGGGGTATTGTGTGAAGGGGGAAACTGAGGGGGGAGCTCAGAAAGTGGGGAGAGCTGTGTGTTTGGGGAGGTCTGTGTGATGAGGGGAGAGCTGTGTGATGGAGGGATCTGTGTGTTTGAGGGGAGGGGGAAATGTGTGAAGGGGCGAGCTGAGTGAGGGGAGAGAGCTGTGTGGGGGGATCTCAGTGAGTGGGAAGAGCTGTGTGTGTGAAGGGGGAGCGCTGTGGGTGTTTGAGGGGAGGTGAGCTGAGTGAGGAAGGAGCTGTGTGTGTGTTTGGGAGGGTCTGTGTGAGGCATGGGGGAGCTATGTGAGGAGGATATCTGTTTGAGGGTGGGAGGGCTGTGTGATGAATTTATATACTGTATCTATTTATATATACATTAATATGGAGCCCGAGGCGTTATTTTTCCAAGGGCCCTGTGGGGTCTTAATACGGCTCTGGGACTGAGCAGTAGTGTGGATGGATGGAGCCACGAGCAATAACAAAGAGGGTGGAGGAGGCAGTCCTCTCTCATCATCACCTCCGGCTTCTCCTCTTTGCCTCCACTGAGCTGGGTCCCACTTCCCACCCTGGTCCTGACATCAGCTGTCCTGGGTCGCACAGATTCAGCATCAGTTACACCGGAGGAGATAACATGGCGGCTGTGTCCCTGCTGCTGAGGGGAGGCCTGAGCCGGGTACTGCTGCTGAGAGCCCAGGTCGCAGTGAGGTCATGCCTGACTGCTCTGATGCCATATGCCAATAAGGGACACTACTGGTGGCTTAAGGTGTATAAGAGGCACTACTGTGGCATAATGTGTTTAAGTGACACTAAGGTGTGGAATAACGTGAATAAGGGGCAGAATTGTGTGACAATGTGATTAAGGGACACTACTGTGGGGCGTAACATGAATAGGGACACTGCTGTGTGGCACAATGTGAATAAGAGACACTAGTGGCATAACGTGCATTGTGTGCATTACTGTGTAGCTTAATGTGAATAACGGGCACTATTGTGTGATATAATATGAAAAATGGGCACTACTGTGGTATGACATGAATAAAAGACATTACTGTATAGTGTAATATGAATTGGGGGCACTATTGTGTAGCATGGGAATTGTGAGCACTATATGTGGCTTAATGTGTATTGGGTGCATTATATTACAGTACATATAATGTAACAATGCTTGTATTAATGCTATATTCCTGTTGTATATATTTTATTAGTGGAATTACTTTAGTGGGTTGGCATATATCTAGCTCTCCATGCCCCAGTTTGAAACTGACCCTAATGTTTATTTTTATTTTTGTGTAATTTGCCGCTACGTGATAGACACACCTCCTACCTGGCACACTTGGGGGGGGCGATAGAACACACATGCTCCGGGCGCCATGTCTACACGCTACACCTCTGCATATAGGTCAGAGCTTGTGATAGCTAAAACATGTTTCTATCATTATTTTATCAGTGCATTTGCAAATGATAGTGGGGTTCTTAATCTGTCTCCCCTGTGCTTAGCACACCATTAGTGTGTGATCTGTGGTGAGTGCAACACACAGCAATCCTGTAGATCAGAAGTGTATAGTCAGTATGCAAGATAGTGTCACACGGTGCGATCATGTGAGTACTCATGTGTGACTGGGGAAAATGGATCTGCCATACTTATACATGCAGGCAGCTATTCCAGATATTCTGTACGTTCAGTGAGCACTTGTGGTGTTCCTCTGCTATGTCTGACTGTTCTAGTACAGGCAGACTTATAATATATTGTGGATAGATGGGGCAGGTTAACCCGGTAACGCAGCATCATTTATCTCTATTGCTATCTACCACTAGAAGTAAGTACAATCATTCTCTGGGGGCGATTCAAATGTTTTTTGGGGGCGTGATAATTAATGAGCGCCCAGTTTGCTATTCAATTGTTCTGGGTGCTCATTAATTATCGCCCTCTTCGCCGACTATGAGATGAGGTTTAGCCGTGTAAAACGGCTAAACCCGTCTTAATTCTGGTTAGGGCATGCTATCTGCGGTTAGCGCGCCCTAAGCAGGGTGTTTCCGACACATTTCTGCTTGCGCACTCCTGAGTGCGTGCAGAAATGCCGGCGCCGGCGGCTATCGGGCCCTGACAGAGCAACAATTTAATTGCTCTGTCGGGCGTCTTAAAAAATAAAAAGCCGCTGGCAGAACATTTGAATCGCCCCCTCTAACTTGATATATTTTGATGATTATGCTTTAAAAAATGTAGTGATACTGCAGATAAGTTTGAGTCAATCTAAAGAGTTGTTTAAATTATACTTCCTTACTATGACTTCTTACATGAAGATTTCTAACACCATACGAGCGAATCACCCCCACAGTTTGTGAATGGTGGGTTGTTCACATGGACAGTAAATCTCTTAAGTTTATAGGTAGGTGTAAGTAAGGTCTATATAAGCCGTTTCCGATAAAGCCACATGTACAGTATATGGCAATGCTGCTTTGATGACAGGTGCTGTGTGGAATTCAGATATGTGGGCAGTAAAACTGTGTTTGGAGTGTGCACCCACTGCTCTCTGTAGGAGGATGACATTTTTCCTGAAACTTGAACTCCAGAACATTTGCAAATAGAAACAAGCACATATTTTCTGTCAGGTCTGTTTAGGGTAAATGCAACATACTACACGATTGAAGCACAATATCATAAACTTGTAGATGCATTAGAGTTAAGCTAGGTACACATCTGAAAGATGCAGATCGACTGATGGTTGTTCATACACATCGAACAATCATCACTGCTATCTGGCTGTGGGTCGCGTCACACTCCCCTCTACGGCGGACTGTGCAGCAAGCGTGCGGGCGGTTAGATGACACATATCTGCAGATATCTGTCATTTTCTGTGCTGCATAGCCGACGCGATATGTCTATGAAGCCATATGTCTGTGAACTACGTAATTCACAGACATATCGTCTGTACACACTGGACGACGTGCACATGATATATCGGCCGTTCACTTGAACAGCGATATGTTGGCCACTGTGTCCCAAGCATTATTTTCCTCTTTTTTTTGACAACTATTTATGAAGTTTACTTTGTAGAACAAATCAACAAATACAATGTACATGATTTCCTCTAGAGGGCACTGTGCACAGTAATGTGAAAGGAAAACTAGATGAAATGCAATGTACTCTTTGTAAAAGAAAATATGCAGTAAGTACTATTATCAAATATTCCAAAATATAAAAAAATGTTATATGTAATTGTCTGCACATGTGATGCTTATGTTTTAGCATCCTACATTGCAAATGTCTTTTTTTTTTTTCTTATCCAGCCCAACAATATTCAATATTTTAATTTAAGCAGTGCTTGGACCATACAACAAAGCAGTGTTTATTTTGTCATTCATTTATGTGCACACAATACATAGTGCTGGATTCAGAAGACAGGAGATATTATTATTGCCATCTTTAACTATGGTTGAATATTAAGTCGTCATTTTAGTATGAGATTTGTTCTTTTTGGGATTCTGAAATGAAATGATCATTACGTTTAGCTGCACTGTAAATTATATATGTGTGTGTGTGTACACTAACGTACAAATACTGCCATTGTTCATTTTTCTCTGCAGATTTCGGGCTTTGTTGATCACCTGACCAGAGCTGTCCAAGACGCACACAGGACAAGCCCTGTGCCAGGCCGAGCCAATGGAGCCTTGATATTAAATCAGCCTCTTTTAATTGAGACATATGTTGGAATAATGTCCTTCATTGGAAACCGCAACAAACTTGGGTATTCGCTTGCAAGAGGCAGTGTTGGATTTTAAGTACATTTTATTTGATTAAAGTTTCAATCAATTCATAAATGTTTTCTATTCTGCACACTTTATTTAAAAGAAAATATACTATATACTACATCTATCTTGTTATGTTTATAATATTCAAATGTTGATACTAGACCCAATGCAGAGAGGGCAGGCTAAATACTGCTGACAGGGCACTAGTTATGAATGTACAGTACAGAGTCTCTTACATCATGTGAACATTCCAGGCAATGTTGCATAAAGTAGAAAGTACAATACAAGCCATACATAATCCTCTCTATTGCAGTGTATATCTAATACATATTTGTATATGTTCTTTATACCAGTTGAAACTATAAGAGCTTTAGTAAGAACATTAATTATGTTTTGACAATTAATAAAACAGACTATCTCTGTATTATTTGGTTATGTGTGTTTTGTCTAGTTCACATAGGGGCTGATTCTTAGTCGCATGCAAGAGTGTATGCAGTGACGGTCGCACGTCTGCGAGTTTATGCAAATTGCCTACAAACTCCTTCCCTTGTGCGGTCCACTTTTAGTGCCCATGAACGCTGTACTACCGATTGGGGTGTCATTATATACCACCATCGGTCACAACATCAAAAATTGCACCAGCCCTGTGGCCCCATACCACAGCCTCCTATGCTTGCGGCTGTGTATCTGTGAATGCAGCCTCTTGCACTAGTCACCGCCAAGGAATGCCCATCACTTTTCCGCCACCTTTCTGATGTTTTTTCTGAAATTTTGGCGCATGCATGTTGATTTGTTCTGCTCTGAATCAGACACATAGTCAGGGCCGCAACTAGGGGGGCTAAGGGGGCACGTGACCCGGGTGCCGGAGAGAGGCTGCCGTGAGGCTAGGTTGCTGCTGTTGGGGGTTTGGAGCCGCATCCCGGCCTTGAGAGGCACAGACAAACCGTCAGTCTAATGTTGTGCCAGTTGCAAGCCAATCAGTGCTCGTGGACTGGCAGCCTATCAGCAGAGGCTGTCGGTCGTGAGCTCCAATTGGTTCGCGAGCGGCTCCGCATTACAATGATGACAGTACTGACAGTTCCCCAGTGTGTGGCATCCTCATCCCTCGCCACCCCGAGGTCACCCACCGCGCGGCCCTGGCAGGTAAGAGAAGGGAGATGAGGCCTTGCTGTGGCTTAATGTAAAAGAGGTCTTACTGTGGCATAAATGTATAAGGGGCATTACTGTGGCATAAATGTATAAGGGGCATTACTGTGGCATAATGTATAAGGGGCATTACTGTGGCATAATGTGTAAGGAGCCTTACTGTGGCATAATGTGTAAGGAGCATTACTGTGGCATAATGTGTAAAGGGGGCCTTACTGTGGCATAATGCATAAGGAGCATTACTGCAGCATAAATGTATAAGGGGCATTACTGTGGCATAATGTGTTGTAAGGGGTATTACTGTGGCTTAATGAATAAGGGGCATTACTGTGGCATAATGTGTTTAAGGGGCATCACTGTTGCATAATGTGTTGTAAAGGACATTACTGTGGCATAATGTGTTATAAGAGACATTACAAGGTGGCATAATGTGTTGTAAGGGGCATTACTGTGGCATAATATGTTGTAAGGGTCTTTAATGTGTGGCATAATGTGTTATGAGAGGCATTACTGTCTCACAAAACCACACACCCTTTTCGTCCTCTATGTTGTATTTTTTTGGGGAGTGCCAAATTATGGCCTTGCCCCAGGTGCACTGCTTTATATTTTACTGGTACATAATCTCCATATGGCTAATTTAGTAATGCAGTGACCGATGCTGTGGCCTGCAAACCGAGCATCCGATTTCATAAGTATACACCTTTACCGATCGGCCGCTCGATATGTCTGATCAGACATCAAAACTAGGCGGGCATTTAAATTTGCATGCCCAGTTGTGATGTCATTGTCGCTGGTTCCTGTGGCTAGCATAATGTGTCGGTATCCAGTATCTTTCAGATATAACGCATCTGCTGTGCTGCAATGCCGATGCAATATATCTGTGAACGTCAAAATGTTCACGGATTTGTCATGTGCACACCCGGCCAGTAGCACTGAACAATTTATTGTTTATTGGCTGTACAAACAATATATTGTGCAGTGTGTACCCAGCATAATACTTTCTATGAACAATATAAGACAGCTCAGCTTTAATTAAATTCATTCTTGCCTAATTTTGAAAAAGCAGTTCAGGGAGATTGTGAAAGCAACAACAGCTATGTGCGTGCTGGTAAAATGAACTTGTACTACTTGTTAACGAGAACACACTTATACTTTTCAGTGTTTGTTCATTGTGTTCTAATCACATGTCATTCGAAATAATTGGCCACGAGAAACCTTATTTGAAAATGCATGTAGCCATAGGGATCATTGGGGCAGATGTATGAAGCTGTGGTAAGTGATAAAGTGCAGAGTGATAAACGACCAACCAATCCGCTCCCACCTGTCATTTTTCAAACACAGCTAGTAACATGACCGTTGTGAGCTGATTGGTTGGCCGTTTATCACTCTGCACTTTATCACTTTCCAGAGCTTCATACATCTGCCCCAATGTGCCTTATAAGCAATGCAGGGAAATGACACTGATGATTCGGTTTGAATGTATATATCTCTGATCTCCTTTTTTTTCCAAGTACCTAAAAGCTACATTATGGGGGTAAGGTGCAATCAGGGAGATTACTAGACTTTTCAGGGAGCCAGGGAGATTGCTACTATTTCAGGGAGTCTCTCTGACATTCAGGGAAAGTTGTCAAGTACTGTATGCTTAAATTACACATACAATATGATTTAATCACCTATATTTAATGTAAAATATTTGCATTTAGCCTTAATTCTCTGCGAAAGGTTCCTAAACGCGGTCCTCAAGGCACTCCAACAGTTCAGGTTTTAGAGAGAGCCATTATTGAGCACAGGTGGTTAAATCAAATTGAGGTACTAATTAAGTTACCTGTGGGTAAGCATGGCTAGCCCTAAATCCTGGACTGTTATGGTGCCTTGAGGATCAAGTTTGGGAACCTCTGCTGTGCGACAATAATTTTTTTCTCTATTTTATGCTTAAATTCCAACAAGAGCTCATTGATGTTCACTCTATCAACTAGAATTCCCTAATTTTGCCCTCAAAAGCAATCCCAGATGGCTAAACAGCTACTGTATAACGATTATACTGTAGCTTAGAGTTTAGCCATCTGGGATTGCTTATATTATTTGCTACTACACATCAGCAAATTACAGATTCCATGGAGAATATCTGCAATACTGTGATATGAGCAGTGTTTATGTCTCGCCAATAGCATGTGGTTTGTTTCTTTTCTATAGCAGGAGAGGTGAATTATCAGTGTGGCATGTCCACCTGGGGAGAGCCAAATAACATGCCTGATGGCGAGTGGATGTAGTCGGCATCCTGACAGACGGGATGCAAGCGGTCTAAATACTGGCGCCAGAATCCTGACCACCGGCATACCGAAGGTAAGTATCGGGTTACGGGAGGGTTAGGTTTAGGTTCAGGGTTAGGCCCTAGGGGGAGGGTTAGGGTTTGGCACTAATGGGGGATGGTTAAGTTTAGGGTGCAGGGACGTTAGGTTTAGGCACTGGGTGGGGGAATAGGTTCAGGCATCGGGGAGGGGGGGGTAATGTTTGGGAACTTACCTGTTAGCGGCATTCCATCAGTCACAGTCCTGACACTGTCTGTATTCTGATAGCCGGCATCCCATACACAACCTGTTGGCTAGTCCTGAGGACAATTTTGAATACTATTACATTATACTGTTATTTGTACACATTTGATCTATCATTGCAGGAAAGCACTTTCTTAAGTTATTGTGAGGGTTGATTTAAGTTGGTGGGAGGGGAAGGGAGCTTAAGTAGGTGGTAGGGGAGAAGGGGTTTAAGTTAGTGGAAGGGGAGGGGAGCTTAAGTTGTCCTTAATGTTACACTTGTTTACACATCAAATAAAATAAAAAATACATTGTAAATGTCCAACACCATTTAGACTTTACAAAGCAGTGAAGTGCACTATATTAATAGAAACCATTGGTTTACTTTAAATTAACTTTTCATATGTTAATGAGATCCTTAAACGTGTATTGCATCCAAACGGTTATTACAAGACTTTAAAGTCTATAACAAATTAAACTTCAACTGAACAGTATTATGGTTAATATCACAACTATTTTGTCCATGGAAGTTAGCAAACATATTAGGATTTTTACCATAGTTATGGAATTTATTACTAAATATATTATCTCATCAACACCTTGCATCTATCATAGTTGTGCTACAGTACAGAGCATACTAATATGAATTGTTTAAACTGGTAGAGTATGGTGTATAAACAGATATAAAAGTCAAGGAAATAGACCAGTCACAAGTTCATACCTTGGGGGTTGCAAGATTAGTCTTTGTTGAGCAATAAATGGTTGATTGCTGGGACAACCAGCATCATATGGCATATGATTATAATGGATTGAATATGTCCTTCCTCAATGTAGAAATATTTGAGCAATGTTGAGTTATAGTGATTGATGCAATTCTAGGTTTAATATGATTATTTCACAGGAAAAATCAACCCTGCCCTCAGGAGTCAGTGGCACAATACACACGTAACCTCCGTCACATTTGGCTCCATAGGTATGGATGAGTCATTTTGTATTATCCATGCTAAACTCTGGGCAGCTCACTATGCAATTTAAACTTTTGGAAAACTAGATAAAGACTTATATTTTTGAGAGATTGTAGTATACGTTTCTGTTCTATATCTTAAATTAGAATTTTTTTTTATAACTAAGACTTTTATATATATTGATAGAAAGGGAAATGTTACAGAAAAGTAGGGAAGGCAAAAGGAAAAAGGTACAATACCCATTTAAGGGTAGATTTATGCTATACTTATAAAATTTTACAATATTTTTAACTTTGCAAATAGCATAAATATCTACAAACCCCTCCACCCCTAGTCTAATGATCCTGCATGTTTCCATAGACAAATTCAGCATTATCCACCTAACATCTGTTCTCATTTCAGTCAAGGATCACACACAAAAAGAACTTGGGGAGAGGGTCTGTTAAGGGTTGAGAACGATATCCCAGCAGTGACCATCTCGACGGTCACAATACCGGCAGCGGAATCCCAAGGGTCAAAATACAGATTAATTTTAGTAAGTATTCTCAGCCTAACCATAACCCTCCCCCAGTGCCTAACCCAAATACTCACCATCGGGATTCGTCTGCCGGTACTGTGACCATCGGAATGGTCATTGCCACGATCCTGACTACATTCCTCTGTTAACATATGGTTCATTATTTCATTGTGTCAGGACCCCACACAGGTCACGTTTTTCAGGTCACCTAGCAGGAGCACAGGTGTATTCATTACTCACTGACACATTTTTAAAGATCCACAGGTGGAGCTAATTATTTTCTTTGTGATTCTGTGTGGACATTTGGAAAATATGCACTGTTCGGGATCCTGAGGACCGAGTTTGAGAACCTGTGGTTTAGACAATGCTATAATAAGGGCATTAAGCAGTGTAGTTAACATAGTAAAGGAATTAAACATTTTAGATTAACTTTTGTGCAAGCTCTCCACTTCTCTCCAAAGCCCCCAGCATTAGCACAGGCCAAATATGTTTAAAGAAGCCACAGCCAGTACAACAACCACTGAATATATTAGATTGTGCACACAGTCTCATGAACATACTGTACATTAGTTGATATCTTTTGGATTGCTTGAAAGGGTTAATTAAAGCTAAACCACCTAATCTTTCTAAAAAGAACTGAAATCATCCACAATTATGTCTCAGACTAACTATTAAATCGAAAGTTCTGCCACCTCTAAGATTCAGTTTAAAAGCTGACACTCTAAAGCTGGGTACACACTGACAGATATATTGGCCGATCAATTGATCGGCCAATATATCTGGTGCCCGTCGGCAGCAGCGTCAGCGAAATGTCTGTGAGCAACGTCATTCACAGACATATTGCGTCGGCTGTGCTGCACAGCCAATGGCAGATATATCTGTCCATCGGGCAGTGTGTATGGGCGGTCTCCCGACCGCCCGTACACATGCAGCAGCGGCCGCGAGAAGGGAGGCGGGACATGCCCCCGGCCAGCAGGACACGTGGGAGAAGCAGATGATTGTCGTTCAGTGTGTATGAACGAACATCATCTGCAGATATATCTGTGCAGAGTGTACCCACCTTTAGAAAGTTTCCAGTTACTCCCTCTCATCTCAAATGGGAATCACAAACTCGTTTAATGAGTTAAGGGCCCCATTTATCGGCGATGGATTGGTGCAACATGTTGAATTTTCCCGGTTCGACGTCTGCGATCAAAAAATTGTCGTAATTGTCTAATCGGGGACATTTACTGTGTACAAATTCAGCGATCCTGCAACGGATCACTGAACAACGATGATGGGCGTTCGGCGTTTCCACCCGGCAGATCGGCATTTCTGATCGCATTGCAAAATCGCAACAATCCGTATGGACACCTTTACTCTAAACCAATTATCTGCCTTAATTGTAGTATTATAAAAAACACCACAGAAAAGACATAAGCCAGTGCTCTGTAAATTCCATATTATACGTTGTACTGTAGCAGCTGCATAGCAATGTACAATGCTCTATGTGGATACAAAACGAAGACTTGTCAGTGATTGTCTGACTTTTATAAATATTAATATATTTAGTAAAGTTAGAGTATGAGGTATTAGTTCATACTGTATTTTTGTTAAAATATTTAAGCATGTAGCCTAGCAGGTCCCCATATTTCTGCAAATCCAAACTGTCAACATGATTAAAATACAGTAACAATCAATTGTAGTCCCCTACATCATGCAGACCAACATGCAGCAAGGCCCATAAACACTAATGACCCAGGGGTTAAATTTACTAAACACTGGTTTGTTTTATCGTCTTTTTTACGACTTCGACGATATCAGGCAAAGTTGACAATATCGTACAAGTTCGCCTGCATCTCGTTATCATTCATGTGGGAACGTGTATCGTTGGTCGTTCACTGCATAAAAATTAACGATATGAACGGTATATCCTTGAGCGATATCGCTATCGTTCATAGATATCGTACTGTGTGTATGCAGCTTAAGTTGTCTTGTTTCTTTCTCTATTGTGTAGTGTCTTTTAAAAGTTTGTAAAAAGTTTTGTCACCTCTGTATTTATTATTTCTGTCATGCCTAGTGAAGGTTTTATTTGTGATTTTTAATATATATATATATATATATATATATATATATATACACACATTTGTGTTCCTATGGAGTGGGAGATGAGTAGGAGTAGGGAGGAAGAGCTGCAGCCATAGAGGAGAAGAACTGAAGCCATACTTGCCTACCCTCCCAATTTGGCAGGGAGCCTCCCAAAAATCGGGTGCCGCTCCTGGCCCCTGGGAAAGGCAGGCAAGCCTCCCGGCAGCCGCCGACCCCACCTGTCCTCCCTCGCGATTATATGAGAATCCCCGTCAGCAGGGGGACGGTTATGCAATTCACGCTGAATCGCATAATTTTAGCCCCGCTCCTTGCTGCACAATGCCGGAAATATCAGCATTGTATAGCGGGGATAGGGTCAAATGACGTGATCCCCCCGATTTTGCCGATCTGGCTGCTCCCTCCCGGTAGTGGCAGCCAGAAGGTCAGCATCTATGACTAAAGCAGGCCACAATATTCCTTTAAAATGATGGTGAGAGTGTGGCCCTTGTCACTGCAGTATTTGATTACTGTGATGTGCTCTATGGTAGGCTGGCTGCTCGAACTACAGGGCGCAGAAAAAAACAAATATGGTACAGTGTGGTGCAGGCTGTCAATGCAATTGGACACATTAATAGAGATATTGAGCCCTGTACATAAAAAGGTTCAGCAACATAATAAGGCGAAAGAAGAGTAAGATGGCTGAAGGCAGCAAGGCAGACTGGTGGTGAGTCCCCTCTCCAGATGGACTATTTAGAATATGAAGAGCAGGTGCATGCCATCCAAACCTATTAAAAAAACCTGTGAGTCAGCACCCATTGTATCACTGAATGTACTGCTTGAAATGTATTTGAAGTGAATTGTAAACATGTGTAAACTCATTTAACAACTACTTGTATTTCAGTGCATTACAGAACATGCATCAAAAGGCAGATATATACGTTTTGGGTATAAAAGATACGGTTAAGGGTGGTTTGTGTAGATTTATCTTGTCACTTTCTCAAGACAGTTACATGAAAGGTGCTTCTTATCCGCAGTAATTACTTGCTCCCAGTCCTGAATATGCAGCAAGGCTTGCCCCTGACCTCCAGCGAATGCTTTGGAAATATGGTGCCAATGCCCACCAGTCAGAAAAAATTGTTGGGGCATGTGCCCTAGTACCCCTCCCTGGGACTGAAGCCTTGTATGACTTTGTCACCATTGTTTGTGATTCTGATGTTGTGATTACCATTAAAAATTGCTATCTTTGACTTCTAAGTGGTTCACACACATCCATTCAAGTGTGATAGAAGCACCACACTCTTGGCAAACTTCTATAGTTTCATGTTATCTGCACTGGAATTCTTCCAGAGCATTGGCTACATCAAAAAGTACGCAAGTATGTATCAAGTGGTGGTGATAAGGATGAAACACAAGTAAACCCAGATGCCATTCCTAGAGCAAAACCACAGTCAAAATATATTTTAGAACAGAATCGAACAGAGCTAAAATTATTAGGCAGCTGTTTTGGTGTCATTTAGAAACTGCCACCAAAATGCCACCAAACCACCAGGGTTTAAAAACCACTGTCAAACCGCTGGGGTTTAGAACCAGCTGCTTAGTAAATTTTGCCCCTAGAGTTAAGGTACGTGATTGTAATGTTTAGCCTTTCTGTAGGCAAAATACTATGCAATCACAGATTGTTCATTGCCTTTTGTATCTCCATTTCTTCCTAGCACTTTTAGGCTCACTCAAAAGTTGGAAAGTTGACATTAGCTTCCTGCAGAAATACATTTCATTGGCATGATATCCACATTACAAAAAATGGACACAGACATGTTTTGCTTCAGTAGACTGCAAGTATAAAGAAGTAACAATTCTGTTTCCCAAAACTTCCCTTTTTTTCTTCCTGCCAACCAAAATTGACCCAGAGGGAAGATACTTATTTGCAATTGGGTGCCTCCATATGCTCTCCTATAAAAGCAGGCATCTTTCCTACCAAAGTTATTTCAATCCAATGGGCAAGTTACGATAGGTCATAGTACCAGGCTTCCGCAGAATTTTAATTAATTATCAATCCTAAATCTCTGCTTTCTCTTTCCAGAGCTCATCCAAGAATAAACCCCATCCCCCCACCCCCTGGCTTAGATTTATGACTACTGTGCATCTTCTCAATGCATACTCTTTCTTCTAACTTCACTCCCTAGAAGACGCCTCAACGAGGTGGGTGGCCCACAAAGTCACAATACGGAACAAAGAAATCTAATCTATAGAGATTAATATTGAAGATTTAGGGCCGAATTCAATTAGAGGCGAAAAGCCGCGATCGGCGAAAAGTGTTTAATTCCAGGACTTTTTCACCTAGGCGTAAACTCCTTAGGCAAAAACAGGCAAAAAAGTTTTTCCAGCAAAAGGCAGGAGAAAATAAGTGCAAAATCCATATTTTGGGGTACAAATGTGGGCACTTGGTTCAGAACCCTTTGGGCACCTGCCCCCCCATAATCACTAATTAGGCACAACTATTTATCTTAATTCACCCCAAAAAAGAAATGTCATTTTTGGGGCATAAATGTAAAAAGTGTTGGAATATGGATAAAAATAAGGGCCTTTTATTTTGGGGGCTATAAGATTGAGACAGGTGTTTTTTTGGATTGCAGGAGGCTGCAGCAGTTGTTTTTTTTTCGATTTTTTTAAATCTTCACTTTAGAGATACCAAAATATACATGTACCCCAAATTTGACTACAATACTTATTTTTCTCAAAAAACATTGCTTTTTATAATTTTTCACACTTATGCAAATATGCATATAACAGCCCTTTGACTCATTATAACATCACTACATTTTTTTGGTACTTGTGTACTTTACGGACTCATTGCAGAGAGAACCCAATGAATGTTTTATATGATACTTGTGTACTTTACGTACACAAGTACCGAAAGTTGTCCCCACCTAAAGAAGAAAGTTGTTGCCTTGCGGGCTCATTGCGCTACACTTGCCACAAGGTTATATTCCCCCTCTATCCCCACTTGGATGGTAGGGAATGACGCTGGACACTGGCTGATGACGTCAGGGTCCTCTCCGTGAAGGGGACTTAGACATTACCATGATTGATAATAATAATGAGTGTAGGACACTTGGGTTCTCTCTGCAATGAGTCCGTAAAGTACACAAGTACCATTATTTTATTAGGGCTATTAATACTCTTCTATATTTATTCCTAGGGTCAGTTAGGCTTTTTATGGGGTACAGACTGATTTCCCCAAAATATGCTGTCCTTTTAGCTAGTTTCGCTATTCACTACATTCGCATATCCGCGTTTTCACCTGTTTTGGAACTGAATAGGGTCGAAATGCGGGAACACCCATGGCAAAAACATCGCGTCCAAACAGGCGAATGAGTTGAAATAATCCCGCTTTTCGCCAAACCAAACTTTTTGCCTCTGATTGAATTCGCCCCTTACTCTCTAAATCATTCCTTTCCCTAACCTACTATCTAAGATTTCGAATTTGAAGGGCCAATTAAAAACACTACTATCCAATACAGTAACCCACACTTTAAAAAGCTTTTACAACAATCTCAGACAAAACACGCTAAAGAATACGGTGGCCATTCATAAATTAAAGATCCACACTCCTGTTATAGCTACAGGCCAATTTTATTATTGAACATACATGATCCTTAAATTGTGTACAAAAAGTCTATAAATAGATTTGCTAGTATGATGTTTTCACCTCATTATCTATGGATACTGGAGAGAATGCTCACTAAGAGCTGGATTCCGAGGTGAGCGCTGCTGCATCAGCTCTTGCTTTTGTTGTCGAAGTCGCAGCTGTGATAATATGCAAATGCTAGTATCAGCCTTCCCCTGGTGTAGGAGCCTGTTTCTAAATGGGCAAACACTGAGATATCCACTTTCTGCATTGTTGCATGCTGTAACGCCGCCTGTGATTCTTGACACACCACCATTGGCAGTCCATAGCGCGCACCACTTGCACCAGCCCTATGAGAGGTACAGTTTCTCCTTATGAATATGGCTTCTGTGACTGTGCCCCTGAGAAGGCAGCTGCTTTCATTAACATGCCTGCGACACTCCCATAACACGCCCATGAGACAGATTGTTTTTTTGTGTTCAGTCACCAACCACGAAGGCCCATCACTATGCCGCCCCATATCTGATACCATCTGGCCTGTTACAGCATTTTTGTGTTCAGTCACCACCTGGGAAGGCATATCACGTTGCCACCCCATATCTGATGCCATCTGGCCTGTTACAGTATTTTTGTGCTCAGTCACCACCTGGGAAGGCCCATCACTTTATCGCCCCATATCTGTTACCATCTGGCCTGTTACAGCATTTTTGTGTTCAGTCACCACCCAGGAAGGCCCATCACTTTATCGCCCCATATCTGATACCATCTGGCCTGTTACAGCATTTTTGTGTGTACACTTTGTGTAATTAATGTATCATAGGGGTTTTCAGAACTTTCCGCGTATGGCAAATTGCAAATATTCGCCCAGCTTGGTGAACATTGCCATTGTGTTTGAATTGCGTGCACCTATGAATCACGCCCGAAGTGGTTTCATTTCTGTATATTTGATGGAACTGCCCCATATCACAAGAGTTTCTGGTTCACTATCAGAAATGTAATTGTCGCAGTCACCCTTTTAGTAATTCCTTCTCTCATAAATGCTGTCTTCCTCCGCTTTCTGCCCCACACAGCTTCTCATCACCAGAATACCTCACACAACAAATGATATCAGTAATCACATGTCATTTGGCTGTGGACTCTCTTGTGCCATATTTTGTTTAACACTACCTAGTACATCTATAAAATGGAGTGCCTGGTCTGTTTCCTCACAAACTCCAGTCTCTCACTCTAAATTCTGGGAACTGTGGGAGCTGCACTCTAACACAACATTACCTTTCTTTATCTTCTCAGAAATGGTTTCTGTAGTCTCAGTTCACTCCCCTCCCCCGGCTGAACATTCCCTCTATTACCAACCTCTTATTAAAATATTAGTTATTATAAGTTGACTCTGCTCCATTCCTGTCTCTCTTCTCTCCCAACACCCTCTCTCTCCCTTTAATGTTCTCTTATTTTATGTCAAACCCCATTATTTCAGTCATTTCCTCATTTTAATCTGAATATGGGTTTTTATACTGTATGTGCAACGTTGCTATATAATGTCACACTTTGCATATTGTTTCTCTCTTATTTTAACCTGTTGGACATTTACTCAGTTATTGGCATATATTATATTTTGTATACCCTCAAATAAAAATATTGTTTTGGAAAAAGATCAGATTTCTTCCAAACCTGACAGGTCTGCTTTAATGAAACAAGGCTGTGGAGAGCATTTCCATTCATAAAACATTCAAAGTGCACACAGCAAAGAGGAATTCACTAATAATTATACATAAAATATTGTTATATGCCTGTTGACCTAATAAGATATCTACAGTTACATTTGTATGAAACTATAGTTACATCATTAGTATGAATACACCTAAGCTGATCACTGCCAGAGTAACCACTTTAGTTTGAATGAATATTCTTGAATAATAATACTCTCCAGGAAATAATCATAGTGCTCCATTGCCTCAATCAAAAAAGTGCTTACAAACGCATGTGTGAATTTATAACAAACAATATAAAGTCCTACTAGCTGATCCAACCATCAACAATTAAGGAAAACGATTGATTGAAGTTATTGCTGCTCATTGGTCAAAGCAGATCACATACTTTTACACACGAAAAATTTGTACCGTAATATTGGACCTTGTTGAAAATTAATGAAATAGTATATAATTTTGTGTGTTATTTGATTTATTGGGTTCTCTTAATCTATTTTTCTGACTTAGATGAATATCTGAAGTTCTGAACAAATTTAAAGTCCCACTTATGCAGAAATTCAGACAAAATTCTAAAAGATTCAAAAACTTTCTACCTCCACTGCATATATCCTGGGGCTTATTCTTTATCTTAGCATTTATTTGTTACAGCCATCAACATGCAAGAAAGATGGTCAGTCAGCGATTGCAAGGAAACCACGTATGTTGTCATTTTATTGTTTTGATCATATTTCAATATCCTTCTCATCAGGGCTATTTTTCTGCAAAAATAGTTTCAGGAACTGCGGGTGGAGCTATAGAAATAATAATTAAAAAAAAATATGAGATATGGTAAGAACTTACCCTTGTTATCTCTATTTCTACGAAGTCCATAGGGTTCCACAGGATACCTTGGGGTATAGGTGTGACGTCAGTCGCAGGGCACCAAAGAGTTAAGCTTTCAGCCTCCCAGGATGCACTAGGTCCCCCTCCTATACCCCGCCCCCGGGCCAAGGCACCTCAGTTAGTTACCAAGCCATAGGCCGGAGGAGGAGAAGGAAGAGAGAGAACAAAGATCTGGACACATACAAGAATCACATTCTCACCAGAGGGAGACGGAAAACCGGTGACCAGAGCAAAGCCCATCTGCAGCACAGGTGCGACAGGGCGGGAGTCCTGTGGAACCCTATGGACTTCGTAGAAATAGAGATAACAAGGGTAAGTTCTTACCATATCTCATATTTTCTACTTCAGGGTCCATAGGGTATCCACAGGATACCTTGGGGATGTCCCAAAGCAGTATCCTTTAAGGGTGGGGACGCTCCTGTGCAGAAAGGAGAATCCGCCGCCCGAAGGAAGCATCCTGAGAGGCGAAGGTGTCAAACCTGTAATACCTCACGAAGGTATGGACAGAAGACCACGTAGCAGCCTTGCAGATCTGAACTGCCGAGGCACCACGTCGAGCTGCCCACGAAGGACCCACAGACCTAGTGGAATGAGCCTTCAGAGAAGGAGGGACCGGTAGGCCTTCATGAAGATAAGCTTCAGAAATAGCCATACGGATCCAGGCTGCCAAAGTTTGCTTTGAAGCAGGCCAACCCTTTTTACGGAAGCCAAAGAGGACAAACAAAGCGTCCGACTTCCTAAACGAAGAAGTGCGGTCAACATAAGTCCTTAAGGCCCGCACAACATCCAAAGAGGCCTCACCCACGGAAAGACCCGGTGAGTTAAAGGCCGGAACAACTATTTCCTCGTTAATATGAAACTGGGAAACAACTTTGGGAAGAAACTCGGGCCGAGTGCGGAGCACTGCCCTGTTCCCATAAAAAACCAAGAAAGGGGGTCTACAAGAAAGAGCCCCTAACTCAGAAACACGTCTGGCCGAAGCAATGGCCAGAAGGAAAACAGTCTTAGCTGTTAGCCATTTAAGATCCACTGAGCCCAGTGGTTCAAACGGCGGTCCTTGGAGAGCCCTCAGGACCACAGCCAAATCCCAAGGCGCCACAGGTGGAACAAAGGGCGGCTGAATGCGGAGAACACCCTGCATAAAGGTGCGCACATCCGGGATTGTAGCAATCCTACGGTGAAACCAGACAGATAGGGCCGAAACCTGTACCTTCAAAGAAGCAAGGCGAAGCCCATGATCTAGTCCCGCTTGCAGGAAGGCGAGAATCCGAGACAGACGAAACTCCCGCGGTGCATAACCTCTCGGTCGACACCACTGGAAGAACGTATGCCACACGCGATGGTATATCCTCGCGGAAGACGGTTTCCGAGCTCGCAACATGGTACGCACCACAGAGCTGGAAAACCCCCGGGACCTCAGCATGGCCGTCTCAACAGCCACGCCGTCAAAGACAGCCGAGTCAGGTCCGGGTGAAGGCAAGGACCCTGAGACAGAAGGTCCGGTCGTAGCGGCAACCGCAGAGGAATGTCCACGGACAGACCCTGAAGGTCTGAGAACCAGTGCCGTCTGGGCCACGCGGGAGCTATCAACAGGAGCGTCCCTCCTTCCTGTTTGAATTTCCGGATTACCCGTGGAAGAAGGGAGACCGGAGGGAACAGGTATGCGAACCGGAACGTCCACCGGACGGACAGAGCATCCACCAGAGACGCCCCTTCGTCTCTTGTGCGAGACCCGTACACCGGCAACTTGTTGTTGTGCCGGGACGCCATGAGGTCGATTTCTGGAAGACCCCACCTGTCCACCAGTAGTTGAAAAACGTCCGGGTGCAGGGACCATTCCCCCGGATGAACGTCCTGGCGACTTAGAAAGTCCGCCTCCCAATTGAGCACTCCCGGGATGAAGACCGCTGATATGGCCGGAAGATTACGCTCCGCCCAAACCAGGATCCGAGAGACCTCTACGAGAGCCGCCCGACTGCGAGTTCCTCCTTGCCTGTTTATGTAGGCCACGGTGGTAGCGTTGTCCGACTGGACCTGCACCGGGCGACCCTGGAGAAACCGCTGTGCCTGCTGGAGAGCATTGAAGACCGCACGGAGTTCCAAGATATTTATTGGAAGCTCCGCTTCTGTCGGCGTCCACCTGCCCTGGAACAAGTGTGGACCCGAAACTGCTCCCCAGCCCCGAAGACTGGCGTCCGTTGTCAACAGGACCCAATTTGGAACCCAGAACGGACGTCCCTTGTTGAGGTGGGTCGTCTGTAACCACCACGTAAGGGACAGGCGAACCTCCTGGGTGAGCACAATCGTCTGGGACTTCAGAGACTGAGTCAGCCCGTTCCACTTGGACAGGATCAGGTGCTGCAGAGGTCTGGAGTGAAACTGGGCGTATTCCACCATGTCGAACACCGACACCATGGAGCCCAGTAACCTCATCGCCGAGTGTAAGGACACCCGGCGGCTGTGCAGACAACTGCGCACCCTTGACTGTAAAGCAGAGATCTTGTCCTCCGTCACGAAGATCCTTTGCTGTCCCGAGTCCAATAAGGCTCCAAGATGCAGAATCCTCCGAGACGGGATTAGAGTGGACTTCTGCCAGTTGATTAGCCAGCCGTGCCGTTGCAGCAGTGCAATGGTCAGGTCCAAGTGGCGTAACAGGAGCTCTGGAGATCCTGCCACCAATAACAGGTCGTCCAAATACGGCAACATGCGGACTCCCTGCAGCCGCAGAGAAGCCGCCATGACCGCCATCACCTTGGTGAAAACACGTGGTGCTGTTGCCAGGCCAAAAGGTAACGCCCGAAACTGGAAGTGGTCGCTGCTGATTGCAAACCTGAGGAACTGTTGATGGCGCCAAAGAATAGGGACATGCAGGTAAGCGTCCTGTATGTCCAATGACACCAAGTAGTCCCCAGGTTCCAGCGCCAGAATGATGGACCGTAGGGTCTCCATCCGAAACTTCGGGACCCGCAAAGACTTGTTGAGTGCTTTGAGGTTGAGAATCGGACGATATGACCCATTGGGTTTCTGTACCAAAAATAGATTTGAATAGAAACCCTGGCCCCTCTGGGAGAATGGAACCGCCACTATAACTCCAGCCTGGAGCATAGTGTGCAATACCTTCCGCAGCTCCGTAGCCTTGTTCCGGTCTGATGGGAGACCCGTGGTGAAGAAGCGAGCCGGGGGTCTGTGCCGGAAGGAGAGGGCGTATCCGTGAGAAACCACCTCCAGAACCCAAGTGTCTGTCGTAGTGGTCGACCAACACTGGGCGAACTGTAGCAGGCGGCCTCCCACCCTGGGATCCCCCAAAGGGAGGCCCGGACCGTCAGGCCGCAGGCTTGTCATCTGGCTTGGGGGCCGGACGTCTGGTACTCCATGCCTGCTTCCGGGGCTTGACCGATTTCTTAGGGCCAGCCTGTCGAGGAAACGACTGTGGTTTGGGCCTGCCCTGGGCCCTAGATGACCGAAAGGACGATGGTCCCGAACCAGAAGGAGCAGCGGCCGACGGGAGACAGGCAGATTTGGCTGCCGCCAGCGTGGCCACAATCTTATCCAGATCCGGACCGAAGAGAACTTCTCCGGTAAACGGCAACGCTTCCAGACCTTTCTTGGAATCTGCGTCCGCCTTCCAGGATCGCAGCCACAAGGTGCGACGAGCAGCTACCGCTGCTGAAGAAATTCTAGACACCAGAGTACTAATGTCTAGAGCCGCCTCGTTGATGTAGGTGGCCGAATCACGGAGATTGCCAATCAACTCCGCCTGATCGGCCGGACAGTCGGATTCAAAAGAAGCCTCTAATGAATCCGCCCAGCGCTCCATCGCTCTGGCAACCCAGCAAATGGCCATAGCCGGCCGTGCTGCCCCCCCTGCAAGGGAATAAGCGGACTTCAGGCAGATTTCTACCTTGCGGTCCGTAGCATCCTTAAGGGAGGACATGGATGGCATCGGCAATGTGGCACTACGGACAAGACGGGTCACGTGAGAATCCACCTGTGGAGGGGATTCCCACTTCGCAAAATAATTATCCGCGAACGGATAAGCCACCGCCAGGCGTCTCTGCGGCTGGTATCTTTTGCAAGGTTGTTTCCACGCCTCCTCTAAATGGTCCACCAACTGACCCGAAAGAGGAAAGACTGTGGCATCGCCCTTCACATCTTTGAAAAAGGCATACTTAGATTTAGCCGCTGGGGGAACTTCGTCCTCAATCACCAAGGCTGTGCGGACCGCCCGAATAAGTCCAGGAATATATACTTTGGACTTAGCATCAGCGTCCTTAGTATGGAGAGGTTCCTGATCGTAAGGATCTAGAATCTCCCCATCATCAGACGTCCCTTCGTCATCCTCATAAGGAGCGGACAGAGACGCCACCGGCCTTTTATGAGACCGCATCACAGACTCCCCTTGCAACACATCCGACAAGTGCTGTACAGAACTCGTCAGGGAGTTAACCCACGCTGGCTCCTGAGAACCCGGGAGCGGGGAAATAGGGAGACTGTGGGGTACCACCAATTGTCGTGGGAACCCCTGCATGGGTGACGACACCACAGACTGCTGGGACAAACCCATCGGAGTAAACGCGGGCTGCGGAGCTAACTGGCCCACTAAAGCTGTTAACGCCTGAGCGAAACAAGCCCAGGGCGGCTCCTGTACCAGTGCTGTAACCGTAATAGGCCGCGCCATGGACAAACACTGCCGGCAAAGGCCCTCCGCGCTACCCTCCCCCTCCGCTAACGGTACTTTGCACGTGGTACACTGTAGCCGGAGGGGAAAATCACTTTCAGACATGATGGCACCACGTATGTGACCTCTCTCACCAATTAAGTATTAAATAGGCGAGAGACCACCCTGCAGCACCGCACCGCAAGGGCTTTAGCAGAAAGAACAGGGACAGTAATAAAGCTGACAGTTTAGAGAAGAAAAGATTACAGGCAGCAGCGCTAGCACAGTCACATACAATGCAGAAAAATAACAATTCCTGCACTAACAGCGCTGATCACTCAACTACACAGACACAGGGCCTGGTAGGACACAGCGCTGCATACACAGACCTGACCACAGCGGAGGAGAGGTATGCGGGGGGACCCAGACCACGATGCTTCCGTCCAGCGCTTCCAGCAGCGTTCACCATGCGTTCTGGAGAAGATGGCCGCCGAGGAGCAGAGAGGAGGCTGGCCTGGGGGAGGAGCGCTGCCACAGGACCAGTCGGCAGCATGCAGAGAGGGCTGTGTGCAGCGGGGGAGGCGCCGGCTGTGAGACAGGGAAGGCGCGCTCCCCTGGCATGCATTTAACCCCTGGGACGCCGCAGCTCTACCGCTCTGCTGCGGTCCGCTGTCCCAGGGGGTAGTGGAAGCGCAGGTTGGTCGCCTGGCTCCACGCTGCAGCCAGTCCCCAGGGAGCCCCCTGCCTGGGGACTTAGGACCATGTGATCAGCGGGGACCCACCGCGGGACCCCGCTGCTTACCTCTGTCCCCCTTGAATCCGGCCATGGTCCGGAGCATCTGGGGTCACCGCTAGCTGTGACCCCAGACGCCCACCAGCATCCCCGGATCAGTACCGGCGTTCTGGTACCGGCGGGGTGTAGGGAAGACAGCATGGACGTCAGGACTGACTGTCCATGCTGTTCATCCAGTTGTGCAGCCACAGCTGCATGAAGAATAAGCTTCAGGGGCTCTTCTAGCCCCCACTCCAACAGGTGCACCCGACTCCGGCCGGGCACCAAACTAAACTGAGGTGCCTTGGCCCGGGGGCGGGGTATAGGAGGGGGACCTAGTGCATCCTGGGAGGCTGAAAGCTTAACTCTTTGGTGCCCTGCGACTGACGTCACACCTATACCCCAAGGTATCCTGTGGAACCCTATGGACCCTGAAGTAGAAATACATATATATATATATATATAAGTATTTTAAAAACAAGGCACTCTAAATGGCCTTTAAAATTAGCCTTATCTAGTGGAAAATACATTTTGGCCCAGGATATTACTTCACAGTTAATGATAGGATCAAGAACTGAGTTCCTGCTTGTTCCTGCTGAAAAAATACCCCTGCTTCTTATTATATTAGTGGTTGCACAAATCTTTAAACTTTTAGAATTTTTCATGCAGTTTTTTTTCAATCAATATCTCAAGTGTGCAGACAAACGTACCAATCTCTGCCTACATTATACACCATGCTTACAATCAGAATTATTCAGCATTATTCAGATGTACAAATATATTGATCATTGGAAGTAACTAAATTATATGAGTAATGTCTGGATAATTTTTGAACCAGGAGACCTACAACCAGTGGCGTGCTGGGCCGGGGGGCAGGGTGCCATGTGCCCCCCGGGCCGCTCTATCACCAAGCATCGCGGGCCGTCTCCTTAGACAGCAAAGGGCCCTGGTGGTCCAGTGTGTTGTGCTGCTTTGTTGCAGCCGCTGCTGCATTCCGACTTTGACTGTCGGCGGCAGCCGCGGCCACATGATCTTAATGTGTCCTGCAGGCAGCTGCACGGCCACCACCAGGATGAGGGCTGCTGCTGACAGTCCTGCCCGGGCCGTGCAGCTACTGATGAGTGCCAACTGCGTGCCTTCCGGCGCAGTACACTCGTGACATACAGTAGTTTGTTATTTTTTCACAAAGACCCGGCGCGTGTGACGTCATGACGTCATGCGCGCCGCAGAAGAGAGAAGAGGAGCCGAGTGAGCAGAACAGAAGCCTGCAAGGTAAGTGCGGGGACTGGCTGGGTAAATGGAACGTGGGCTGCTGGGGCCATAGAAGATGGGCTGCTGGGGCTATAGAAGATGGGATGACTAGGGACAAAAGGGGCTGACTCTGGATTCAGAAGGGGGGTTGCTGGTTCTAGGGACACAAGGGGGGGCTGCTGGGGCTAGCTATAGACATATAGATACAGAAAGGGGGCTGCTGGGGACACAGAAAGGTGGCTGCTGGGGACACAGAAAGGGGGCTGCTGGGGATACAGAAAGGGGGCTGCTGGATCTGGGGACATAATGAGGACTGCTGGGGCTGGCTGGGGACACAGAAGGGGGACTGCTGGGGATAGAGACACAGAAGATGGGCTGCTGGAGATGGGGACACAGAAGGGGGCTGCTAGGGATGGAGACAGAAGGGGGGCTGCTGGAGCTGGGGACACAGCAGGGGAGCTGACTGGAAGAATACTGCTGGGGCTGGCAACAGAGAATGGGGGCTGGTTGGAAATGGAAAGACACTGCAGAAACATGTAGTGCAGTGAAAGGAGAACATTGAAGGGGAGGGGAAGGGGTGCTGTGCCCAGACCTGCCTAGTGACTCTCTCACCCTGTCACCCACAACATCTTCCCCACCTACACTTACCTTATCACCCACTAGATTTGCTCCTGCACACTCACCCTGTCACCTATAATTCCTGTCCCCGCACACTATTACACCTGTCCCCGCACACTCACCCTGTCACCTATAATTCCTGTCCCCGCACACTCACCCTGTCACCTATAATACCTGTCCCCGCACACACACCCTGTCACCTATAATTCCTGTCCCCGCACACTCACCCTGTCACCTATAATTCCTGTCCCCGCACACTCACCCTGTCACCTATAATACCTGTCCCTGCACACTCACCCTGTCACCGATAATACCTGTCCCCGCACACTCACCCTGTCACCTATAATTCCTGTCCCCGCACACTCACCCTGTCACCTATAATACCTGTCCCCGCACATGCACCCTGTCACCTATAATTCCTGTCCCCGCACACTCACCCTGTCACCTATAATTCCTGTCCCCGCACACTCACCCTGTCACCTATAATACCTGTCCCTGCACACATACCCTGTCACCGATAATACCTGTCCCCGCACACTCACCCTGTCACCTATAATTCCTGTCCCCGCACACTCACCCTGTCACCTATAATTCCTGTCCCCGCACACTCATCCTGTCACCTATAATACCTGTCCCCGCACACTCACCCTGTCACCTATAATACCTGTCCCCGCACACACACTCACCCTGTCATCTATAATTCCTGTCCCCGCACACTCACCCTATCACCTATAATTCCTGTCCCCGCACACTCACCCTGTCACCTACCATCCCTGTCGCCGCACACTCACCCATTCACCTATCATACATGTCCCGGGATGTAGATTATTATTAATATGTACATGCGTATATATTATACACACATGTACAAATATACACACTACATAGATATAATATGTATAATAAATAATGTAAATGTATATAACATTTATACTCTATCTATAGTTTTCTGTCATTTTTTTTTTCATTGACAAACCAGGGCCACTTGCTTGTGTTTGCCCCCCAGCCTGAAAGTTGCCAGCCAGCCCCTGCCTACAACAGCAAGCTCACCGCACAGTCAGTAAATAGGTGTGCTGCAGGCTTATATAGAAGCATCAAATTACATGAATGTGGCAAAAATCATTACCCACGTCAGCAGAAAAGAGGCTCAGTGTTAGATACTGTATCTCATAAGAGTGTTCCAACTGTCATCCTGCATTGGACTAGTGAAATCATCATTATAGCTCTGCATGTCACCCTATCAAAGGACATAATTATAATTTAACTATCATAGTTCCTATAATGCACATACTCCGCTGATTTAGATCAAAAGACAGTGACATCATGAAGCGGATTATCATGGCAGTGTTCGGAAAGCTTATTATTTGCTTTGATTCTTTAACTACTGTACAATGATGACATAATTGCTATGATTCACTCCAAACAGAAATGTTACTTATAATGATCATATCATGGTTTACTATTCATACTGTCTCTGAGTCCTACAAAACACTTAATTTCCTCCACTATACTCTGCTTTATGTATAGTTTGTGGTAACGAGCATGGACTGAATGTACCAATCTTGGAGCACCGCACAGTAGAACATAAAAACGTTTTTGTGTAGTGATATGTTAATGACTCACGCCAGCTGTTTTCTAAGCATCCTAACAATGAGCACATTCTAAAATAGGACCTCATATCAGGGACTGAGCTAAGTCCTAATGTGCCAGATATGGAATGCTGGGAATGTCAGTGCAGATTGCAGGCCGCCTTTCACGCCTCATGCCAATTAAACACAGCATCTAAAGCTTAGTTTGGCTCCTTGCTGCTCAGTGGGAGAATATTACAATCAGTATTGGACAGTTTGTGCAAATACATTTTAAAAAGTTACAACATAACAGGAGACTAATTCTTATATTGTATTAGCAATTGATAAAAGTTTTTTATAGACCGAGCACATGACCTAATTCACAACATACACTACACTTGATGAGCAACACCTTGCCTTCACAGTGGTACACTACAGTCAGCCCACCAAGTCTTTACCTGTGCCCTCCAGCTGGACATACAGCTATATACCTATCCAATCGTCGTCCATTCTTTAGAATACAAGCCTTTCTTTCGATATAGGAATAGTGTGTACTCACCTCCGATCATGTTTTGTCGGAAGGAAACCGATATATTTTATGTACATTTTAAATTTCACCCGATTTGACAGTTCCAGGACGGACTAAAAGTGCAATGTGGGCGCACCTGTGCCCATTCCTGCAGCCTTTCTTACCATTGTACACGAAAGTAAGGCCACCTCTGATTACACTCAGGTCAGGAAGCATGCTGTGTCTCGCACTCTTCATGTAAACATTTGCCTTTTTTCGCTTGTTCAGCACTTTTTGGTCCGTAAACCCTTTACCATAACCCTTACCCCAGCACATATACTCCAAGCTGTACCAGGGCTTGCTGGCATGTGTAGTTCCACAACTAGCTGGGATGCACAGCCTGACAACATCTGGATGGTTGATTAGTGTCTACCCCTGATCTATACTGTACTATCTATCTATCTATCTATCTATCTATCTATCTATCTATCTATCTATCTATCTATCTATCTATCTATCTTTACAGATTGTTTACCACCTACTTACCTTTAAAAAAACACAAGTATTTTTCCAAATAAAGTTTTTATTTAAAAGGTTATGAATAAATGACAACTTTTTGTTGTTACATGAGCCAAATAAAAAGGCAGACACCAGCCTACATGGCTGTACATAAAGATAAGTGGGCATCTGCAAACCTATAGCAGTATTTGTCACTCATACAGTCCCCTGGCATCACATGTCAACCCCCTGGCCTGTTTTCATGTGATGCATAGCTGGCATGCTCCCTTATACTCGATATATAACAGTATATGTTTGCAGGCACAGAAAATTGCACTGTAAAGCAGCAGGTGCATTACTATAATTATACAGCAACATAATAAAACACCCCACCCCCTAAATGTACTAAATGTTCCAGAAGATATGTTGTGTTTTCCACAATTTTTCCATTCTGAAAGATAGTTACATAGAATCTGTGGTTTACCTTAGGTAATAAATTTGGCTGCCGCAGTCATCTACCATAAACACGTGTGATATGCAGCACTTTTCTTCAATAAGACTCTTTTTGGCATAAGCGAGCACCTGGTGTGGTTAGTACAGACAGTAACTTGGATTATTTTTATCAGTGGCTCACTGCTATAGAGAATTCCTGCAACTATAACGTAAATCCAACTAGTGACAAACAAGTTATATTGTATAACATGCATTGGGGGTATGTGCAGTTTCCAGGGATAGTCAGAGCTTAAAACACTTGAAATTGCTATGTACTATCTGCACGTGGCAAACATGGCAAGTGCTCTATAAAGATAACATGCAATACATAATAAATTATGATTTGAGGTTATATGAGATATCTTATCCTTTTAAACTTTCCCATGATAGACAAGTTATTGTGCAACAGAGTTTGGGCCAAAGGATCAGTGACACTACAACAATGCAACGCTGTCCTATTAGATACCAAATTGTCAACAGCATCTGTTA
Organism: Taudactylus pleione; assembly: GCA_031769625.1. NCBI lineage: Eukaryota > Metazoa > Chordata > Amphibia > Anura > Myobatrachidae > Taudactylus > Taudactylus pleione. The sequence goes on from JAUIMM010000370.1 coordinate 4,726,275, forward strand.
CAAACTGTTAGAATTGCACTTCCAATGACCATCTGACCAACAATTATGTATTTAAAGAAGAAATAAAAGTTAAGTTTCTTCAGATTAAATTTTTATGGCAAATCACATTAGCTGTAATTACATTGCTTCAATATTGCAGGACAATGAATATTATAAGTGGTGTATAAGAGATTTATTCATTGTAAGTTTGTTATTCATCCCATATACATAGTTCCCAAATGTCCCTGTTTTTGAGAGGTGGTCCTCCACTGGATCCAGGCACCTGTCCCTGCTTATTTTGCAGCCATTTCCCTTTTGTGTTTGATGAATTGATCTGTATAAATCCATACCTTGGAATTGTCCTGCTTTGGGTGGGACAGTCCAGCTTTTTGGGGACCATCCCGCTCTCCTACCTGTGGGCCACAGTAGTCCATGAGGGTGAGGGAGGAGTTGGGGGAGCACCACTGGTGCAAGTCGAGAAAATGTCTTAGTGGTATTGTGTGCAAAAAAATGGCCATGTGGCAGTGTGGTATCAGCATGATGTGCCACCCATTTCTCATCACTCTGGGAACATTCCTCACCATTCTATTCTAAATACACCTTACCTTTATGGTGATTTCTCTGCAACGAGAAACCTCTGAAGAAATTGGTCCTCCCTGGGCAGACAGTGTCTTCAGTCGGTATTCACTATTCGTGTAGATCACATGGTCCGGAAGATGCCTGTTTGTGCAGGAATATAACTGCCCCTGTGTCACCTCCTGCCCCCTGTATCCACTCCAGCCTTCGGTCAGGGGCTGTGCTTCATAGCAATAGGCTGCACAGCCCCTGCACCGCATGGTAGGAGGAGATATAATGTGCGTTCTGTTCTCTTTTTACCTTACTGTAATTACTACTCACCCTGAGTGCCCGATATCCCCTATACTACTAAAAGGACAATAAGGCATACAGGGCCTGATTCAGAGCCGGACGTTCTGAACGAGCGATCGCTCTAAATAAGGGCGTTTTTTTTTGGAGCGACCTCCTGGACGCTCGCATAGCTGTGGGTTACCACCCACAGCTTATGCGAGCGTCCATGATGATGGTCGCGATGGTCAAGACCATCGCGACCATCAGGCTTGCGACGAGACCCTGCAGTCACCGCAAGCCCTGAAGTGATTTTGGCTCTATCAGAGCCAAAATCACTCCCACTGACATCACTAGTGATGTCAGTGGGGCTGGACCCAGACGGTAGGCGTTCCCATGGGAACGCCTCCGTCTGGCAGCCACGCCCCCAGCACACCCACCAAAGGGGGCGTGCTGTCACTCAACATCAACAGCACGCCCCCTTTGGTGTGAGACCCGGAGCGACAGCTTGGCTGTCGCTATCTGGGTCTCGCGCATGCGCATGACAGAGCTCCCTCCGTCGTGCGCATGCGCACTAGGGCACCATCGACCCGCTTGTGAGCGCTCGCGAGCGGGTCTGAATCAGGTCCACAGTACATCCATATTTCCAATCTGTCTCTGAAATGTCCCACTTTTGGGTGGACACCTGGCAAACTGGGCATTTTGCCATAGCCCTTGTTGTCAAGGAAAGGTGTAATGGTTGGGCTAAATAGGGGCTTACAGTAACAAACAGGGCGTTTTTAATTATAGAATTTCAGATTTACATTAACTCCTTGGAAACAAGCTTTCTGCTTTAAAGATTTCCCAAAAGTAACCAGAAAAATAATTGAACATTAATGCAGCCACCAACATTGAGATAATGAATGATCATAATCGTAGATCAATTACACTTTTGTTACAACCCTAACCAACGATACATAAAGTAATGTGTGCCCTGGGACTCAGAAAGACTCTGGGCCCCTGGCTGTTGCCCTGCATTTTCCCATAATACAACGTAGTTGGGGACCTGGTTTGGTCTTTAGAATTTGAGGGTACAAAAAAATGTAAATGTGACACGCACCCTGTATATTACATAATATAAAATAAGAACAGCAAAATACTGTATGATGAAGGACTGTGGTAACCACCTTAGTAATATTTTTGAATATAGAAAAATGAATCAATGTGGCTGGTTCTGATTTTTGTCCAAATTTCAGAGGTTCACCAACAGAAAATGAGTTTGTTAATTAAATTGGCAACCCTGACCCAGTTGGCAATGCAGCAGTGACCAATGATAGTCTGAAAAATTGCTGCTTTGCCATTATTTATGTGGAAGGCTAGTGCCAGAGATATAACAGGTACCGCTTCACTATCCACCATAGATCTTGGTGTTAAGCTGGGTACACAGTGTTATCAGCCCGACATGGCTATATCAATACAGATATGGATGATAACTCTGAAGTGTGTACACAGCACCAGGACCCGATGGTCGGTCTAAAAACTTTGGCTCCCAAAATAGCATGTGCTGCATCCGCTAGAGCAGTGATTCCCAACCTCGGTCCTCAAGGCACACTAACAGTCCTGGTTTTAGTGATATCCAGGCTTAAGCATAGATGGTTAAATCAAAATAACTAAGGTACTAATTAAGTCACCTGTGCTCAACTATGGCTATCCTTAAAACCTGGACTGTTAGTGTGCCTTGAGGACCGTGGTTGGGAACCCCTGTGCTAGAGTATGTCGGCCCCATCATTTTCGTATCATTCAGAAAGTGCAGTCACAGTGTGTGATCAGTTGGATCAGTTGGAACTAAATGATTATCGGGTAGTGTGTACGGAGTATATAGTTTGTTTTCAGGATAGTTTTGGTCTTTTGGATGATCTGAATTTGTCTAGTTGATAACATTATTGGGCAAAATCTTACAATGTATACCCAGCCTTAGTTCTGGCTTCAAAGGACTTCTAATGTTTAAAATTATGTATATAAAAGGACTAATTTCAAACTGTGCATTCTCCATCCCAAAATCTTCAAACAGCCAATCACAAACTTTTTACACTTTACTCATTTGTTATTGGCTGCATTTAAAGATGCATCTGGTGAACTCCCACCTGTCACAAACCAGCGTTGTTCCGCAGTGCTGTGCCGGACGCTCTCTCACTCTGTGCGCTGCGCTCTGCAGGTTAGGATATCCAGGTTTGCCTGGGAGATCTGTTCAGCTACAGGCTGCATCATGTGTCTATGTTGCTAGTTGCTGGATTCCCCTTCTGAACTGATTATACAGGTGTGAGCCTCTCTGTCTGTGAGAGCTGCAGACTCCTGATTACAAGCAGAGTTTTGCAATCCATCTGATATACTGGACCTGAACTGCAGTGATCATGCGGATGTATTGTTCCCTGTCATTTAGTGCTTACCATTCTCTCTGCATGTCCACAGTGTTCTCCACGCCTGAGTTCCCTCCAAAATCAGAGATGGGTGCAGCCATATTGTTTCCAATCAGGTGACTAGCTCACAGCCAATGGAATCCCAATCAGCCATCACCTGACTCCACGAACAGCCAGGTATAAAGAAAGCTTCCTGAGCACTCACTAATTTTCAGTGCTTTGTTGTCAACAGACCTGCTGTGGTCACTCCTGGAAATCTTCAAAGCAAGAGTTCTGCTCAGCGACTTCAGTGCAGTAACCATCTCCAGCAGGCCCTGGCTCATCCCAGAATTCCTGCAATAGCTGGTACTGCGCATCCCAGAATTCCTGCAATGGCTGGTATTGTGTGATACCCAGGACTTGGTGCATACATGCCTACCCTCCCGGTTTTCGCGGGAGGCTCCCGATTTTTCGGGTAACCCCCCGCACCCACGGAAGGGTAGGCATTTCTCCCGCATTCTGCCCACTTCCTAGTGAAGTGGGCAGAATTAGGAGAATACCCGCGGCAATCGCGGGTCTCCGTGAAGGGGGCGGGGCTTAAGCTGTGATTCTGCATGAATCACAGCATTTGGCCCCGCCCCCTATGTAAATTGTGCCCAATTGCAGCAATCTTACCACGAGGGGGCGGGGCTTAATGACGCGAATCGTCAAGCCTCGCCCCGTCGGCCCCCTGCTGCATCTCTTACCCGGGCTTCTCCCGGGAAGAGAATGTTAAAGGTAGACAACCCTGACTTGGTGGCCTTTCCTTCCGACACAAATTCTTTTATTTTCCAGTTGAATAGTAAGAGGTCTACTTTAACTCAGAAACAGTCACAATTGGACTTTACCATTGAGAACTCAACTTTATTGGCACTTCTATTTTGCAGGATATTTAAGGTTGTTTTGAAAGTCTCACAAATCACTTTCACAATAGCATAAATTTGCAAGGAAAATCACCTTAGGTACTTAACTGTAAATGTAACACTTTAACAATGTTTATTCATTACCAGGTTCATACATATATAAATTAAATCACATATATTGGCTAAGACGGGTCCCCATAAAAATATACTGTATAACTCAGTTCAGCTGAATTGGCCACGGTGGTGCACGTTATAAAGCTGAGAGCTTTTCGGGGTTAAATATATGAATTATCAATCCATAGTCATCAAAGTTTAAGAACTGGATAACTTTCACTCTTGCAGTAGTTTATGTCTTGCTCTCCTGAAAAGAAAGAGTAGCAGCTCTCTGCCACACAAGTCTTTTATATCCCATTAGATGCTGAGGCTACGTTGTACTATATTGTGCTACAGTGTACTGGCAGAGACTGAGGAGAGCTGCTGTCAATGTCTAGCCGGCTGACTGAGCCTATACTGGGGGTGTGTCTACTCCTCGTCATTAGCAATTATTAACTTCACAGTCAATGCTGGTAGTAAGATGGCTGGCTGTCTTATAATATAGTTTTAAAGAGTTCACTTCTGTATGCTGGTATACTAGTCCTCAGATCCTGCAATAAGATGTCTGTAGCACAGTCTGTTGCTAATCGCTGGGGCTCTCACTGTTGAGTGATGCAGGAAGGTGTAGTAAGTTAACAGGGGCTTACTAACCTCCATCTAGGCGTTTGCTTTACCCCCTGAGCTGGCAGGATCTGCCCAATGATCTGATGTTCCTCCCTTTGGTAGCCGATTATGTAGGAAGTAGTGCCCCTGCATTACTGTATATTGCTCACCAGAAGCTGTACTGAAGAAGGGAGCGCCTCTCTGTCTGCCTCCACTGGGAGGGAAGAAGCTGCTTACTTGGCTGGAAGATGTCACTGGGGACCAGCTTCACTCAGGACCCGCTGCCACTAATCGCCACTGCTGTCCAAGAGCCGCTCTGACGATCTCTGGTCACCGGGAACACCTCTATGTCTCAGGATAGTGTGCTGCGTCTCCCCACTCTCCTCACGCCTCAGTCAGCACTACAGTCAGGGAGTCTGTGGCAGTGTAACTGTCCTCTCCGCTGCACATGCCGGCTCCTGCCCACCTGAGCCATGCGCAGAATGCCAGGCATCCAGAAATTTCTGGCACTGCAAACCGCATCCTATAAAGAGTCTTTAAGTGCTGGCCATTGAAGTGGGGTGGCAATACATTGTCCATTACCCCCATTAGTGCAGAGTTCAATATTTCACCTTAAATGCAAACAGCCCCCTATCATACAATAAATGAATGCTTATTATATAGTATGGGCAGCCTAAGTCTACCCAACAGAATAGTGGGGTACCACATTTGCTAATCCCAGCCTTCCTGCAATAACTGGTACTGTTGTGGATCGGATCGCCTCGGATCCCTGAAGTTCAGTCTCATCTCTACAAACAAGGCATTTGGGTTTCAGTCTCAAAATCAATTTTGTGATTCAAAAGTTTCCTAACAACTTCTTTGATGCACAAAATCAATTTTGTAGCGACAAAATATTTTTTTTCACACAAAATTTTTAAGTGTGATTCTGTAACACAAAATATATTCTATTCCCACCACGGCCCTACCTGTGCGGAGTTTGTATATTCTCCCTGTGCTTGCGTGGGTTTCCTCCGGGTGCTCCGGTTTCCTCCCACACTCCAAAAATATACTGGTAGGTTAATTGGCTCCCAACACAAATTAACCCTAGTGTGTATGTGTGTGCGCATGTGATAGGGAATATAGATTGTAAGCTCCACTGGGGCAGGGACTTATGTGAATTGCCAGATATTCTCTGTAAAGCGCTGCGGAATATGTGTGCGCTATATAAATAACTGGTAATAAATAAATAAATAGCTATGAAATCTCCAAGTAATATTGTGTAAATAATAAAGTAATAATTTGTAAAATAGAATAAACTGTCCCAACTACAAAATATATTTTATCCAGTTAAAAAAGCTGTTTGCCAGTTTAAAAAGAAGAATGTTTAGTCTGTATTTCTCACTAGTTCCTGCCATATATCACTACACATTCATTTAACTAGAATGGATTTGTAAATTATGATTTTTTCTTTCTATAGAACTGGAATACTGTATTCCACAAGGTAGATTTCACTCATAGAATGTCTCAATTAATCCAGGACACCAAACAAAAAGTAAATTTAATTGGATTAAAAGCATTTTCTACCTTTTTTTTACTATTGATAACAATACAAATTTGTCACCTCCCTACTGTCTTTTTTTAATCTTTTATAAACTCTGAGAAGTACCACAAACTTGAAGTAAAGAACACTGGAGTACAAATTGGTGTTGTTTAAAAATATTGTATTCACATCTATGTATTTCTGTTAATTTAGCAGAACGGTGATTGTTGCAAGACTTTTACTATGGACTCCAGTATACACTTTGTAAGTTGACAACATCTACAGTATTCTGGAAATAAATGCTTTCACTTTGCCATTGATTATACATGTTTACAAAACATCATTCCCTTATTGTTGAATATTTTGCTGGAAGATAGTAGAAGAGTGCCCTAAAGGGTTTAAGTATTCGAAATGCATTTCCATATTAGGCTATTCCAAGGACCATCTTCTCTATCAGTCTTGTTCACCAGCCCAGGTCTGAAGAGAGAAGATACGGAGTCTATTTTTTTCTTTTCGCCTATGCTGATTTCCATCTGAAGTCTGTAATGAGGACAACCATTAACTTTTATCCCTTTGCTCAGGCTTAAGAGTTTTTTTTATATGTATGTGTTTCATGTTTTATGCTATTTTCTTATGAGAAGAATAAATGGTTTTTATGGTATCACACTATTGCCTGTTTTCTATACCTTTCATATTCGAAAAACTGAGGAGTATCTACCAACAAGATCGTTAATGGTGAACAATAACCGAGTATACATATGGTGGACAATAACCGGGTATATCATATTAATATGCCAATTCACATTCATGTTGATGGAAGCATATGACCAAATGAGTTTTCTCTGTGAGTGAGGATAATATTGCTGTTTCCCTCTACATTTTCTGTTTATGAAATTCCACATCTTGGATTAAGAAAGATCTTCCATGCGCCACAAAAGAGAAATTCCATATTTGTATTATTCACAGATAGCGCCCAGTACCCAACCTCTTATTTGTCTGTTATTATTTCCTATTGTTGGTCCAAAGTGGAGGACTGGAGGAACGTGCATAAGCTAGCTATAATCTCATTCCAGGAGTGCAGTTTGGAGGTCTATACAACTTTTTTCCCATCAAATGTATACAGATTATTATTACATGGGTAGAGGTACTACATTTATCACTTATCAATAGGTTGAGTTCTCCATTATTTTGGTCCACCTCATAAATTATTGTTTATTGATTACTTGTGCGCCTCTTTTTTATTATTATCCTTTATTTGTATTGTGCCACAAAGGTTTTGCAGTGCCTTACAAAGTTCATACAGTAAGAGGAAGCAGTGCAAACAAAACAAGAAGAAATAAAAGGCAAAAGACTTACAGTACCAAATATTATAGAAAATGGGAGTAATATAAACTTTATTTCATATGCTGACTTAAAATACCCACAAAAGTAATGCCTGCTGTTGAACCCAAAGATGTGGTGCCATTGTGGGCAGTATGAGGGAGATGATGGTATAAGTGAGAGAGGGAAAAGCATATGAAGAAAAGAAGGTCCTGCTTATGAGAGCTATCTAAAAGGGAGGGACAGACAGTTAAGGGGTGACATAGAGGGGAGAGATGGTGAGTATAAAGGATAGAGCGGTAATTTAGAGCTCAAAGGCTTTAATTAAAAAGTTGGTATTGATAGCCCGTTTGAAGATTTGGAGGGTGATGAATATCCTGATTGGGGAAGGGAGAGAGTTCCAGTGGTGGGGAACAGTACGGCAGTCTTTGAGGCAGGAGTGGGAAAGAGTAATCAGTTGGAAGGAAAGCTGGAAGTCATTGGCTGAAAGAAGTGGGCGGGTTGAGAGTGAAAGGATAAGAGGTTAGAGATGTAGTGGGGAAAGGATTGGGTGAGGACTTTATTGGTGTGAGAAGTTTGAATTGGAATTTGCAGGGAATGGGGAGCCAGTGTAGTGCCTGGTGCATAGGAGAGGCAGAAGTTTGTTTTGACAGGAATATGACCCAAGCAGAGTCATTGAAGATAAATTGTAGTGGAGGCTAGGTAAGAGAAGGTTGCAGTCAGCTTGTCTAGAGATGACTAGTGAACGGATGAGGGTCTTTGTTGCCTCTTTTGGGAGAAAGGGTCTAATCCTGGAGATTACAAAGGTAAAAGAGAGCGATCAGGAGGGATCAGAGGTTGGAGTGAGGGGTAATTCCTCTTGTGACAAGCCTTGTTGTTTTGATTTTATTAAGACATAACATGATAGCAGTGGTTCTTTTCTGATGGTACTTAACAGTACAAAGTACCGGCACATTTTTAGGGCAACATTTTTTATTCTTATAAATAGTTCTAATACCAAGACAAAATCTGCTAAATCAGTGTACTGTGAACTGGAACTACCGTCTCTGAAGTATCTGTCTACAAATAAGAAGGGTAAGTGAGGATCTGGATGGACCAATAAAACAGGAACAAACTAGAAAACGTTTTTCTAACTGATAAAAAGCTTCGCGTGTTGAACGTGTACATTCAAAAAGTGTTTCTTTTTTGGTTAATGCAGTAATTGCATAGACTATTTTAGAGAAACCTCTGATAAAATATCTAGAATAGTTGGCAAATACCAGGAAATGCTGGGCTGATTTAATATTTATTTATGAATATTATAGATTCAGTTTTGACAGAGTACATTCATTTATTCAGCGGTGACTTTTATTTATTCATCATGATGGACTATTACAAATTAGCACACTAGCTGATTATTCACAAACAGCCATCACTTACTGTGATAATCTGGCAGGATTCTAAGAGACTATGGGGCCTATTAATCAACACTGAATGGCCCGGTAACCATGCGGAAGAGCTAGTTTCTGCATATTTTAGTTACCGGGCCATTCATCATCAGGGGTCCCAAATGGACCACCTGATATTCAGCAAACATCCGAAAACTGAAAGTTATCAGAGTTTGCTTGAGAGAACCAGCGCCATCTTTAGATATCACTTGTTCTCGGATCCCTGCTCCTTCCTATGGCAAGGAGTTCCGTGGATGCGAAGAGGGATTTGAGCTGATCCCTCTACCGCCTTCTCACTACCTCCTTGGCGGCTTTGTGCATGCCGATGAGGAGGAGGTGAGTAATGCAGCTACTTCTGTAGCTGCGATGCTAACCGGGGGGGACAGCTGCTTTTTGGAGCAGTTGTCCCTGCATCGGAGCAATGATGAATTTCTCCAGTGCAAAGTTTCCCCAACTGTGAGTTGGCTACTTAAGTATCCCTTGCAGCTAGATCATTACTTAACCATCGGGGATCATACGGCCTCCAATTATGAATAGGCCCCTGAGTCTGCAGCAACAGTTTGGAGGTGTGTATGGTCAATTACAGTAGTAGAGTATTCCACATTCAGGTTGGGTCAGTCTGGACAACAAGGTACTATACCATTTATCTGAACATCAACCGGCCGGTATACATCTCCATTCTCAGAAAAGGGCATATAGTGCGCGGTGAGATCATCTGACATTTTGCCTAAATACTGCAAGCCACCCAGACTTCAGTGGAATCTTGTGGTGAGAGATTCATGCTATTAGGCCCTTTTATTCCATGAACTTTATCATTCTGTGGTTTGTAAACTTGCAAGCAGGTTCTTTGTCTGTTATTAAGCGGTCCTGTCTTTTACTTTTATTAACAAATATAACTAACCAAATGTTTATAAATACATTTTAATAAATAAATAAATAATACAAACCACATGCTGCCAAGCACATTGATTACTGCAGCACTCTCAGTGTGTATACACGTAGGAATACTGGTGTGGTATTATCACTCTACATTCTGTATTATTGTTGCTGTATTCTTAAGTAAATATTGTGGAACAAATCTTTTTACCTGTATTTGACATAATTTTTTTTTAATCTATTACTGGGATCACTTCTGAGGAATTCATTGTTTACATAATTTCATGACTATTTAAATTCAGTTTAAATCAGCTGATTCATTGTTATTCATCTATTATTATCACTCGGATTTGTATATACAGCTTGTCACAACATATATGTTTTTTTATTCTTTTTTTATTGAATAAATATTAATGTATTACAAATAATCAGATCTATGGGTTGGGTATGGGATGCCAGTGCTCAGGATCCTGGCGGTCAAAATCCTGACGCCGGCATCCTGACAGGGTTAGGATACAGACACCTGTCGATTGGTATCCTAACCCTCCCTCACTCCCTGGTGCCAAAACTTAACGTCCCCCCTAGTGCCTAAACATAACCCTCCCCCAGGTGCCTAACCCCTAACCCTAACCCTATTCTGTGATGTGTTTCTGACTGCAGGACTGTGTTAATTCTTTTCTTTGTAAACTTGCAGCTATGTAACAAGAAGCATGGTATAACACTCTGCAAGGGTCTGGTACTGTACACTTACAGGGAAAACATTCATCAACAACGTAGTCTTATAAAGTCCATGGGTCTGGTACATTTGTGAACAAAGAGGAGACAGAAAGTTAAGGAGAAGCAATGCCAAAGCAGTGCAATTTTCCTCCCTATGCTGGTCCTGTCCCGAACATGTGACATCATGATGTCACAATTTGCCACCAAATGCAGATGCCATGGGGCAGCAACGTTGCAGCCCCCTAGGCCCTGCACCCTGGGTGGCAGCACAGCTTGCCCACCCGTAGTTACAGCCCTGGACAGAAGCATAGTCTTAATGAGGTCCAAAGGTCTGGTATACTTGTACTATCAATACTGGGAATAGCGAGAGAGAAATCAGAAAACACACAGCCAGGTACATAGAGTCTGGATTGCACAAAACTCAGGGACAAGCTATACTCAGGGACAAGCTATACTCAGGGACAAGCTATACAAGAGAATAGCAGCAGCATTGCGCAAGCGCAATCCACTCTCAGAGACTCCAGATAGTTCTTGTCATCAGCTTGTGGGAAATATTCTAATTTGTTATTAAGCCAAATAAAAAACATTCAGTTTAGACAGGATGGCCCTACTGCCGCATCTAATGGCTTATTGTGATTGCTGGTCCTGTATTTGCTGGAATTATGACCAGGGGCGCTGAGAGGTGGGGGGGCCACCTCGTCTCAGCCGCCACGGTCACCGTCAAGTTCGGGCAGCAGGGAGAGAGCAGCAGCCTCTCTCCCCAGCCCAGCACACATGCTACGAACACACTCTCTCCCTGTGTTATAGGCGGAAGGGTGGAGTGATTGGGCCCCCACCCCCTGACACCCGCGAACATAGTCATTTTATTTTTTTTTTTATTTAAGGAGGGGGTCTGGCCACACCTTCTCAGTTGGCCATGCCCCCCCTGTACCTGGGCGCGGCAGAGCTGTTGGTAGCCCTGATTATAACACACAATACACTCTTCATGACGCATATTAGAGCTGGATAAGTGCTAATTATGCCCTCTTCATGGACTGGCCACAATCACTGTAAAAGCAAGAATTTGGATCCCCCCTCTAGAAATCCTGCATTTGCCACTGCCAGCTCCATGCCTGCATCGCATCACCATACTATTGTATGGTGAGTGCGTTTCATGAAGGAACGGAAAGCTCAGCTTTCCGTTCCTCTCCTGCTGTACAGATTCGCCATCAGAGGATGGCGTTATCTGTACCGCTAGCTGAACAGAGCAGGGAAGTTGCATACTTCCCTGCTGCCTGCCCGGCACCCGCCCTATATATATATATATATAATATATATATATATTATTTATGTAGATAAAAGGAAGCAGTTCTTCCCCTCCTTAGAAAAATATACAAGTAGGCACACATTTGAGAGTGAGGTGTCCTGTTGATCACCGGTATAAGTCAACTTAGACAAATAAAGAACTGTTGTTTTTTGGGAAACCAACAGATTTTCAGAAATTAGAAATGTAAGTGGTCCCTCATTTGATGCTATAGGTTGCCTATTTTCCTTAATGGTATACCTTGCCCAACTTTTTCAGTTTTATGCACCTCTTATCTCATATTATACACATATAATCACAGAAAAAGTAATAGATACATATGTTTTACTTCTAGTACTACAACTAAATCCATATAAATGGAGTAGCATTCTTGTGGGGAGATTTTCAGCAATTATGTAAATTTCATCAATTGCACTGTTTAACCAACTTTTTAACTAAACACATGAAAAATATTTTATTAATCTACACAAAGTTGAGAGTTTTTTAACCCTGGCAATCAATTCTTTACATTATACAACTGAAATAATAAATAATGGAAAAATGGAAAAAATGCGCAATAAAATATGAAGTGCAGCTTAAAAGAATACACAGGAGTATACACCCATACAATACTCAGAGTTTACATACGATAAAGTGAAAGATGTGCAAAACGTCTAAAAGCGCTCTCCATTTAACATGTTTATAACATAATGCACCAAGGTGTAAAGCTCACAAAAAAATATCAACAATAATCACCATAAATAAAATGGTTCTAATCGAGTGTCCGAAACGCGTTAATCGGGGCTCATCTGGTGGACTTCTGACAGTGCTTGCAGGGTCGCAGTGTGTATTTCCCAAGTAGGACCTGAACATCCGGAGTTACGGTCTTATTATCCCTTGTATACATCTGGGACAGAGACTTACATTCTGGCTGATGCTGCCGATATTTGCCACTGGAATATGTTACTGATCCATTGTAAGTGCATTTTTGTAAATTAAAATTATCGTTTTTACAAAACAATCTGCACTATTATCCTATTCTTTTGTGTCCCCCTATGCTCCTACTGTTGGTTAGAGCATAAGGGAGGGTGGGCACCTTTTTTTCCACAGATTCATCAAGGTGAAAATTTTCATTATAGAGGTTGGAACTTCTCACCCTGGATTAGAACCATTGAATTTATGGTGATTATTGTTGATATTTTTTTGTGAGCTACACCTTGGTGCATTATGTTATAAACATGTTAAATGGAGAGCGCTTTTAGAAGTTTTGCACATCTTTCACCTTATTCTACGTTATACAACTACACAACTAATAAATAAACACATGTAGACTCGTGTTTGGTGATACTTTTTTTTGTATACAGTAAATTGGAAAATATGAGCTGTGTAAATAATGAGGCAACAAAATCATTCATCCATCAGCTGCACTATCCAGTGATAATTAGACACATGCTGCAGCCAGAGTTTTGCAAGTAATCTCTCGCAACCACAGGAACTGAACCCCAAAACCACCGGGCAAATGAGCATAGAAGAACAGGCAACCCATTTCCTCCAATGCGTTGCAAGAGCATAACACACCACGTGGGATTTGTATGTGTCCAAGCCTATTAACCTGGCATCTATGTAACATAAAGGACAAACAAGCAGCTGACAGACAACCCAGCAAGCCAACCCTATGCTAAAATGGTGGTAGGACAGAACTAGAAAAGCTAAGTGCCAAAATTTCCCAAGTGGGTACAATGCCCATCTGGCGAGCTACAGTAAAATCAAGGGTCAACAAGTTTCTGTGTTTGCCGATAACCCCAGAATCAAATAGGAGCCATCATGGGGAGGTGAGCACCACAATGGTACAACACGGGCACCCTGGTACCAGGCAAAGCCTCATACAGGAGTACCTAATCCCACCTGGTCTAGCACAAGATCCAGTGAAGGGGCTGCAAAATCCAAACAGAACAATCATATGCAGTGAGTCAAGAGACCACAGCCCTTTTAACAACCTCCTTCCCCACCCCTGTAGAGGCAAAACCAAACAGAGTATACGTAAAGTGTAGATAAGTTTACTAACTTCACAAATTATGTGTCCGAATGTCCGAAAAGTGGTTTTAGGCCCTTAGCAATCCCGGAGTAACTCCCCATGTAAACAGATGCACAAGCTTCCTGCAGTTACAGCAAAAACATATTGCAGCCCCAGATGGAATCACCTTCAAGAGGCCAAGTAAAACAAACCCTTCCAGTATCTTGGCAATAAGCAAAATAGCAGAATTAAAATAGATCCTTTCTTCCATGCTAAGGAAAGTGAGAAATAAAACGGTGAGGAGTGATCTGTCCACCTCCCACAAGTCCAGCTATTCACCATGTACCTATGACGCAGAGCTGAGCTGAGATTATTAGTCACCACAGTGATCCCCATCCTCCTCAAATTATATTATTATCTATATTCCCTGGATTACATTTTGCTAAGGGGCAAAAGAAGAAAAAAACTCTTGGGGGCACTCATAAATACATCTGACTATAAAAATGAGAATAAAGAGACATAAAACTTAGCTCTTAATAGAAGATCCAATCAATAAAAAGAGTGATAAATAGGTACACTATATAAATTCAAAAATGTTTCTTTTGTGTCAAATCACATAGTAAACTGCCTGCATGTAGATGTAACGGCGAAAATTTCCCAATGCCTAATATATTAAAAAATAAAATAAATATATACACTACTGTTCAAAAGTTTGGGGTCACTCAGACAATTTCGTGCGTTGCATGAAAACTGACTTTTATTTATCAAATGAGTTGCAAAATGAATAGAACATATAAACATTGGCAAGGTTAGAAATAATGATTTTTATTTGAAATAATAATTTTATCCTTCAAACTTTGCTTTCGTCAGAGAATGCTCCTTTTGCAGCAATTACAGCATTGCAGACCTTTGGTATTCTAGCTGTTAATTTGTTGAGGTAATCTGAAGAAATTTCACCCCACACTCCCTGAAGCACCTTCCACAAGTTGGATTGGCTTGATGGGCACTTCTTGCGTACCATACGTTCAAGCTGCTCCCACAACAGCTCAATGGGGTTGAGATCTGGTGACTGCGCTGGCCACTCCATTATAGACAGAATACCAACTGTCTGCTTCTTCCCCAAATAGTTCTTGCATAATTTGGAGGTGTGCTTTGGGTCATTGTCCTGTTGGAGGAGGAAATTGGCTCCAATCAAGCACTGCCCACAGGGTATGGCATGGTGTTGCAAAATGGAGTGATAGCCTTCCTTATTCAAAATCCCTTTTACCTTGTACAAATCTCCCACTTTACCAGCACCAAAGCAGCCCCAGACCATCACATTACCTCCATCATGCTTGACATATGGCGTCAGGCACTCTTCCAGCATCTTTTCACTTGTTCTGCGTCTCACAAATATTCTTCTGTGTGATCCAAACACCTTAAACTTCGATTCGTCGGTCCATAATACTTTTTTCCAATCTTCCTCTGTCCAAAGTCTGTGTTCTTTTGCCCATATTAATCTTTTCCTTTTATTGGCCAGTCTCAGATACAGCTTTTTCTTTGCCAATCTGCCTAGAAGGCCAGCATCCCGGAGTCGCCTCTTCACTGTAGACGTTGACACTGGCATTTTGTGGGTACCATTTAATGAAGCTGCCAGTTGAGGACTTGTGAGGCGTCTATTTCTCAAACTAGAGACTCTAATGTACTTGTATTCTTGCACAGTAGTGTTGTCCTGTGTTGACACTGCTTCCCCTCTCACAAGACCTTTAGCATGGCCACATCACTACTCATGATAACTAGAGATGTGCGCCAAGTCTATATATATATATATATATATATATATATAATATATATATATAGCAGTATACAATGTGGTTAAGGTGGCACTCAGTCAGTTAGAACCGCAAGTCTCAGTCAACGTTTCAATTCGATAAGAAGTCCTAATGAAAATTCTTATCAAATTGAAACGTTGACTGAGGCTTGCGGTGCTTCCGTGTCATTACTTAACATTAACTGTCTGAGTGCCGCCTACACCCCATTGTATACTGCTATATATATATATATATATATATATATATAGACTCGGCGCATATCTCTAGTTATCATGAGTAGTGATGTGGCCATGCTAAAGGTCTTGTGAGAGGGGAAGCAGTGTCAGCACAGAACAGCACTAGGCAGATATGTTTTGGTTATGTTAGCTGTGTGTGTATTTGTATGTTATTTATACATATATTTAAGACTCATAGAGTACACCATATATTTTGTTTTCTCAGAGCAGAAACTTCTCAAAATAATGCCTGTCAAATTAGGATAATTATTATGTTGGATGGTTTTAGAATGTCAATAGGACTATGCTTATTTCTGTTGTTTAACAAACTGCTCATGTTAGTGAGGTACAGGTTGAGTCTCCCATATCCAAAGTGCTTGGGACCAAGGGAATTTTGGATAACGGAATATTCCGTATTTTGGAATATTTGTATTTAATAGTGAGATATCTTGGGAATAGGACCCCAATATACACACAGAATGCATTTATGTATTATAAACACCTTATACACACAGCCTGCATGTCATTTTATACAATATGTTCAATCATTTTGTGGCTCAAACAAAGTTTGTGTACATACATGAAATTAATTTATGTTTCATATACACATTACACACACAGCCTGCAGGTCATTTTATACATTATATTTAATAATTTGTGCCTTAGACAAAGTTTGTGTACATTGAACCATCAAAAATCAAAAGTTTCATTATCTCAGTCATGCCAAAATAATTTTGTATTTCGGAACATTCCGTAATTCGGAATATTTGGATATGGGAGACTCAACCTGTAGACTCAAGCAGAATTCACCAAGCGTTGGATTGTTCACCCACTAATAGGGAACGTGAGCTGGGATTAGACCATTGTGAGACAGGTTAGTTTTACCCTACTGATGAGGTGTTGTTGCCATAGTAATCCTGATGAGGTGTTCTCGCCATAGTAATCCTATTGTTCACCCTCTAATAGGGAACGTGAGCTGGGATTAGACCGTCGTGAGACAGGTTAGTTTTAAACTACTGATGAGGTGTTGTCGCCATAGTAATCCTGGCTGTCTGTATGTACTTTTAGTTTATTACAAGTGAACTTGACATAAAGTTACAATGCTGATTGAATAATCATAACAAACAGACATACTAAGATATAGATACAAAAGAGTTTCTTTAAAATAAAACCAAATATACAGAAATAAAATAATCAGAAAATACTACACCATATTTACCGACTTTAAAGAGTCTCTCTCCGGGAGAGCTTCTGCTGCTGGCCGGATCAGGGGTGGGGCCAGATGGTAGATGTAATTAGGCCCCTCCTAATCTTGCCTGCTTCACTAGGAAGTGGGCAGGATTCAGGAGATCTGTCTAGACGTGCGGGGGCTACCCGAAAAATCGGGAGCCTCACGCGACTTTGGGAGTGTAGGCAAGTATGTACTACACTCACATAGAATTGCCACCTGGGGAAGTCTAGAAGGTGGATAATTCCTCAGTGGTAGACCAATCAAAAAAACCTGACTGTTTTTAGAAGCAATAAACTACTATTAAACATAATTTCAGTGGTTGGTACTTTATTTCTCTCCACTTTGTTTCTCGCCAAGCTTTGATGAACCTCCCCTTAGACTTTAGCACAATTGTTAGTAATGCAATAATAGGAGTAACCGAAAGTCGGATAAATACTTCAGTACTTGAGACTTGGAAAATAGTAATGTTTAGCACTGGTCTTTAAGCACTGGAAACTTGAAAGTGGAACTAAAGTCTCCAAACACTTATTACCTAGAATAGGACTTACAGGTAGGGATGTGCGCCGAACCCCGTGTTTTGGTTTTGGATCTGTATCTCGTGTTTTGGATCTGGATTTTGTTTTGCCAAAACCGACCCTTGCGTGTTTTGGATCTGTATTTTTTTTTTTAAATTGATAAAAACTGCTAAAATCACATCATTTGTTTTTTAGTTTTTTTTGTTCCTACAGTATTATTAACTTCAATAACATTAATTTCCACTCGTTTCCAGTCAATTTTTACCACCTCACAGCTCACAATATTGTTTTCATCTGGTCTAGGCCCAAAATTTGCACCAAGCTAGCTGGCTGATTAAGCTAGGGGGCAGCAGTGGACAGCACAAACACGTGGCAGTTCAACTTCCAACATGGCACATCAGGAAACAAATGTTTTTGTTATTCAATAGGCCTGAGTGAGTTGGAGTATGTATGCAGTTGAAGGCAGGGAAAGGAAGATTTGATTAGTAGTAAATGTAATTTCATTTTTTGATTCCGAAGCAAAATTATGAGGGAGGAATGGTGGGGAGGAGAAAAGGCATTTACAAAAATATATTTAAATCATTCACATCAGTCCTTGCCCCATAAGAATCCTTGGGCGCTATGCCTGCTGCTGCTGGGAGTGGATTTTCATCCCAGAAGAGGACCAGGAAGACTACTAGTAGTACTTTAAAAAACAATTGACTGTTAAACAATATTTTGCAAGGAGGAGCAAGTATGACAGCAGTCACCCAGTTGCATAGTGGATCACTGACGCCATAAGATCTACAGTATGCTGGTATTAGACTATTAGATGTGAATCCAATATCCGCCAATAATGCAGTGGGTTTTAGACAGTTAATTGAGGTCCTGTGTCCCCGCTACCAAATCCCATCAAGATTTCACTTCACTAGAAAAGCAAAACTGCATAGGCACAATTAAAAAAAAATAATTAGTGGCCTCCAAAATGCCATTGCATCCACTGTTCACTTCACCACAGATATGTGGAAAAGCTGAACAGAGCAAATGCAAGATTTAAGATTTTGTGTCTTTATTCCCAATGGACACAGATCTGAAGAGATGCAAAGAGCTGTTGGTAAGCAAATTGTCAGCTTAAGTGGCACATGATGCAGCGATGGCTTCTCTTTTAGTTTCTCCAGAAAGTGCATCTGCCGAGAAAAATCTAAACTTTCCCAAAAGACCCACTGGTGATGCAGATGAGTCAACACAAAACACACAAACTTTTTGGATGGATGCGCTGCAGATGACGTAACAGGAAGGAGATTCCTAGATGGTTCCTAGCCTCTACTTACTCTGGCTTTACAAAGGGTACAGATGACTTGACAATTGTTGTCCAGATTTGGGTACAAATAATTCCACACATAAGCATAAGTTTTTTTGTCTTGTGCCCAGGCATGACAATGGGCTTTTCCTTATCATTGGCAATAGCTGTTTCTTCCACTGGTGCCTGATTTACACAAACATCCTCATAAACAACATCCTTATTAGCATCAGCTACACAAATATACTACTCATCCTGTTGCACTTCCACAGAAGCATCCTCTATTTCTATGTCAGCATGTTCACTTGTGCTTACATCATCATAAGAGGCAGAACCACCAGTCATAAATAAAGGCCAAGGCCTTAGCTTTTCCTTGCCATTTCATTTGGTGAAAGGTATATTGCCAATTTTATGTCTTTCTGCAGCTTACTTTCCCTTTGATGTTTTTTTCTTTAGCACTGTAAAATATTGCTTCTTGATTTTAGATGCCCTGGCTTAAGCCCTGTATGCCCTTGGGCATACGCTGTAGTAGATTATGTAGATGGACTAGTATCGTCATGACTGGTGGCACTGGCAGCAGTTCCAGCCCTAGAAGGTGGATCCTGCTTTCCTCTCAACTGATCGTTCTCCATATCAACAAACACGAATGAAGTAGGTTACAGCACACACGTCAATTTGTAACAATTTTAAATATCACACTGCGGTATCAATGACCTACAGTGTCACAAGATTTTTTTATGAATAAGAAAAGAACACACTGCACTGCAACTTAGTGTCACAAGATTATTTATGTATAAGAATAACACACTGCGCTGCCACTTAGTGTCACAAGAGTTTTTATGAATAAGAAAAGAATAACACACTGCTCTGCCACTTACAGTGATGTGATTATGTTTTATATATAACGCATGTTATTTAGCACTTTGTTGTGGTCTTGTAGTCGGCGTGTAGACTAATCATTTATTCACAATTGAGGAAAGAAGTGAAAAGTTGAATATTAGACTGTGCTACCACTTACAGTGTCACAAGATTTTTTATGAATAAGAATAACACACTGCGCTATGACTCATAGTGTCACAATACATGGACAATAAACTGCGGTCTGGCGGGCAGTGTCACCAAACAATAATAGAGCAGCTAAGTTGCTAATGCAATTTCTCTTTTATTTTTTTTACACTGGTGAGGAGCACCCCTGAATGAAGAAGCAGTTCCTTGATGAACAACACAGACAGCACCCCTTCTTTATGGACAACAAAGGATCCCTGCCTAGTGCAGACAGACCACCTGCAGAGTCACAAATATGTGGACGATAAACTGCGGCAGTGTCACCAAACAATAACAGCGCAGATAAATTGCTAATGTACACACACAAAAAAAGAAAAATATGTTTTTTCTGTGGATTGATATTAATTTAATTTCACTTTTATTTTTTTTTACACTGGGGAAGAGCACCCCTGAATGAGGCAGCAGCGCCTCCATGAACAACACAGACAGCACCCCTTTTTTATGGACAACAAATCACCCCTGCCGAGTGCGGACAGACCACCTGCAGAGTCACAAATACGTGGACGATAAACTGCGGCAGTGTCACCGAACAATAATAGCGCAGCTAAGTTGCTAACACACACACACACAAAAAGTACTTTTATTTTTTTTATACTGGGGAAGAGCACCCCTAATTGACAAAGCACCTCCCCTGGACAACACAGCACCCCTTTATGGACTGCAGCCCTAGTCTTATGGACAGGACAACAACACAGCAGCAGCCACAGTTAATTGACAGGACAAGTAACACAGCCGGGGGGAGGCACCCACTGAAGGAAGCCCCCTTTATATACTGCAGCCTAAGCCCCTTTATGGACGACATTGCAGCAGCCTTCAGCCCAAGACCCCAACTGGACACACACACTTAGTGACTGACTACACGTCTGCTAGCTTCTGTCTCCACAGCCGGAGCGAAAATGGCATCAATCACAGGGACCTTTATATAATCCCGAAATCAACAGTGGGAGGATGGCGCGTTTTGCCTAGTTTTCGGATCCGAGTCAGGCGGGAAAACTCGAGCCAGACTCAGATCTCACCTTGGAACACGAAGTTCGGGTGGGTCCGGTTCTCGGAGAACCGAATCCGCTCATCTCTACTTACAGGTATTGCTGTTTTAATGCAGTTTGATGAATGATAGACCAGATGGCTTGGAATGCTGAAGTAGGATTCTCAGAAGAATGGCAGAAGTACACCGTAGAAGCAGAGGCGGATTTAGGGGATGTAGTTAATATACCGATGTGCTGCAACCTGGCTGAAGAAATCCCGGCACCAGAATGCCTCTACCTGGCTAGAAGACTGGTGCCAGGATAACATCCCGACGCTGGAACCCTGACAGCCAGAATGCCGAACGTAAATATAGCGGGGTTGGTTAGGACTTAGCCAAGTGGGGGGGAGGGTTAGGTTTAGGTTTCACGAGGGGGGGGGTAGGGTTAAACTAGGGGAGGGGAAGATTAGGGTTTGGCACCAATGGGGGGGTTAGGTTTAGGTAATAAGGGGGGAGGGTTAGTGTTAGCATGTAAAAACAGAGGGTTAGGTGGAGAAGGGGGGAGGGTAAGTAATCTTACCTGACCCTTGTCAGGATCCTGAGCATCGGGATGCCGCTGTCGGTGTATTGACAGCAGGCATCCTTTCATACTCATTCCGGATTTAGACCCCATGGGGCCCTAAGCAAGACACCGATATGGGTGGGACCCCCCTTCCTCAAACAATCCATAGCACTATTTTTTCGTTCCTGAATTATGTCCCTTTCATTTTTTATCCTTATATTTAACTTTTTAAAACATAAAACATTACCATCAGCCCATACTGTAGACATAGCATAATAAAAGTTTACTTTTTGCTTATTTTTAATAAATGTAATTAATTTTGCGTGGTATTTATTAATATACATATAAATAGTGTAAAAATTCATACATGCTTGTTTTTAACAATTGAAAAATTTTGACAAAGCTTTACCATTTGTCAACTGCAAACTCTTTGTCGCTTCATTGCCTTCCTATCTGACTTTGAAATGTCTTTATATGATATTTTCCTTTGCATTATCCTTCAATGGTAGCATACAATATGCTTTGCACAGTAACAATAACCATGTTCCCCTTAGCAAAACTGGGAAGCCGTCATGGAGCACAAAATAATAGACGCCATATGGAAAACAGGTGTTCCTCACTTACAGCCAGATTCAATTAGCTGCAAAAAGCTGTGGTTTGGCGAAAAGTTTACACTTGTGCAAAATGTTTGTCAAAAATGCATAGCACGCTATCCTATGAGCTGCGGCTTTTCGCCCATGCAAATTTTGCGCAACTAAAAGTGGTGAGTAGTTTTCACCATCTCAGAGCAGGTGAATAAATGTGCAAAACCCCTATTTTGGGCTAAATATGTAGGGACTTTAGTCAGAATCCCATGGTCACCCCCTAATGACTATTTAGGCAAAAAAAAATTTAATCAACTTAATTCCAACAAATAATGACATGTCATTGTGGGGTCAAAATGTAAAAAGTGTTGGAAAATGGGTTTAAAGTAGTGTGGTAGGTATTTTGGGGGTGTTTTTGGGATTGCAGGTGGCTGCACCAGTTGTATTTAATTTTTTTTAAAGTACCCTAAAACGGCACAAAAATATAGTTTCACCAATTGCTATGTACCCCTAATTGCATTTATTTACAAGCAAAGATCAGCAAACAGAGCCAGAATCAGACCGTGACAGTGTTTCCCTCCCCAGTTTACTGCATTCAGAGCTAGAATCAGACAGTGACAGTGCCCCCCCCACACACACACACAGTTTACAGCAATCAGGACCAGTTTCAGACAGTGACAGCGTTTCCCCCCACCCTGACCCTCCCCCCATTTGTTGCAATCAGGGCCAGACACAGAGCCTCAGAGAGTGACAACGTGTGCAGTGCCCATTTGGAACATACAAAGACAAAAATCTGCGCTGTCACTATATATGTCAAATAAGATCAATAGTGAATAAAGTAGTAAATTATAAATATTTTAATCAAACAAACTAAAATAATAAACACACATTAATACATAAAATAGACACAGTAATACAGACAGGATAATTTTCCTTGCAAATAAAAGTGACAATGTCACTAAAAAGCAATATTGATTCACAAGTTGCATAAAAACACCTACAGACAATAGATGGAGTGTACAATCTGTTACTACTCCTTATTATGCTATAGTCACACTCCTGTGATATGGCTTAAGTATTCAATTCCTATTTATCCAGACTGTCTGCCACGCATGTAATATAGTCCTGGAAGGCTCAATATATAGTCCTGTATAGATGATCGTTATCAATATAGAAAATACTTGGAGGTAGCTCTCATATTCAAATCACAGTTGGTCTGAGAAATGAACGATGATCACTAATATGGACAGCCTCTATACAAATGAAGTTTAAACCAAGTCACTGCAAAATGATTACTTGGAAGCACTTCACGGCATGAAGAACCGTGGTATTAGATAGTACTCACAGTCCGTGGAACCAGCAGACTTGGGCCCCCCCCCTAAACTGGTATAAATATTCTTACCACAGGGTCCTGATTAGAGTAGTGGATATGCGCACAACCAGAATGAATGCTGCTTTTCAATTGACGGTGAAGCCGCTAGGTCCCAGACCATCAGATGCGGCTGTTGAATCCTCAGTGTGAGCGTCCGTAATGAGTGTGTCAGCTGACACTGGCAATGGCAATGGTGCTCGTGTGCACAGCCAAATCAAGTGCTGCCGACAGAGGTGAAGCCGCTGGGTCCCGCCTAATGCGTTTCGTCACGTGACCTGTGACTTTTTCAAAGGTGATGGAATGGGACTACCTTGCTCCTACATATACCTGTTCCTACAGGTGGTGATTAATGAGCCAATTAGAAGTCATAATTAAACATTGTAGTTTTGTTTGTGTCTGCTCAGCATTTATAAAAAACAATTGTTCACAATAATCATTTATATCACATAATCAAAAAACAATACAAAAGACAATAAATGAATACTACCTTATAACTTCAAATAAAGATTAAAAATTATTAAATTACATTTAAAATTATATATCCATTACTCAATTTTTTTTTTAAATAAATCACAATTTTTTCCAACAAGTGTCAGGAGTGCGCCTAT
Organism: Taudactylus pleione; assembly: GCA_031769625.1. Lineage (NCBI taxonomy): Eukaryota > Metazoa > Chordata > Amphibia > Anura > Myobatrachidae > Taudactylus > Taudactylus pleione. The sequence continues at coordinate 4,750,431 of JAUIMM010000370.1, forward strand.
TGATATTTTCTACAGGAAAACTTTGAATGAATTTAAAAGCCTATGCAAAAAACAAAAAAAGAAATCAAGATATAGGGATAATCTTATGTTGAAAGAAAGATTGGCCATTAGGACCTTGGCTGGCGATCCCTCCATCATTATCAAACCGACGGATAAGGGTGGAGTGATCGTCATCCAGGACACCAAGGACTATATGACTGAGGCGATGCGACAGTTGAGTAACAGGGATCAATACTCTGTCTTACAGGTAGATCCGACCAGTCATTTTCAGGAACAACTGGTTTCCCTGTTGGACAGGGCATTAGGAGAGGGGGTGATAACAAGGGATGAGAGAAAATATTTGATTTTGAACCACCCAGTGATATCGATATATTATCACCTTCCCAAGATTCACAAGACACTCACTGCACCACCTGGGCATCCTATTGTGGCTGGTATTGTGTCTCTCACTTTTCACCTTTCACATTTTGTTGATTTTTTTCTTCAGCCCTATGCAACTGCTTTAAGATCACATATTAAGAACACCAATCACTTTTTACAATTGATTAAGGATATTATTTGGAAGGACACTTATCTATTTGTCACCTGTGATGTACAGACACTTTATTCAAACATTCCTCACGATAGCGGTACACAAGTGGTGGAGAATGTTTTAAAAGGGGACACTGAGGTCACTATTAATCAGAGAAGGTTTATTATAGACTCAATCAAATTTATTCTCACATAATTACTTTATTTTTCATCACGTGTTTTATTTACAGACACTTGGGACAGCGATGGGCACGAGGTTCGCGCTGAGCTTCGCCAACCTATACATGGGGGCCTTTGAGGAGGCACATGTGTGGGGGGCTGGGCTTGGCGCAAATCTCGTGCTCTATGGGCGTTATATTGATGACTTGTTTTTTATCTGGGATGTTGATGCACATTCACTTGCATGCTTCATTTCACAGTTGAATAATAATAATAATTTTAATTTGACATTCACGAGCACTCATCACCCATCTAGTATTTCATTTCTCAACTCTGTATGTGGAAAATGACAATATTTTTACCAAAACCTATAGGAAGGATGTTGATACATTTAACTATCTACACTTTACAAGTTCGCACTATAAGCCTTGGTTATGTTATATCCCATACGGCCAATTAAGGAGAATACGTTGAAATTGTTCCAGTGACGCCGTTTTTGAGAGTCAGGCGACAGAAATCGTTGAAGCTTTTAGAGAAAGAAAATATTCTGACACCCTTCTTAAAAATGCTCTTGAGAAAACTAGGTCACTTAATAAAGATGAGCTTCTTGAAAGTAAACTGAAAAATACGTGTGGGTTGGACCATCCCAAGTTTATATCCAAATTTAATAATAGTTCCCACAAAATCAAAAAGATATTAACGTCCAATTTTCAGATTTTGCTCTCTGATAATACACTGAAAGAAAATATTCCAAGTGACCCAATGGTTGTTTTCAGGAAAGCTGATAACCTGAGAGATCTATTGGCACCAAGCTGTTTTAAGAATCAGCTTACTGCCAAAGATACAATTAATAACAAGAATGATTGGCTGGTTAGCAGACCTAAAGGGTGTTATAAGTGCGGGCGTCCCTCATGTATTACTTGTGAATTTATAGTTAATAGATGCTGTGAATTCACATCGACCAATTCAAATGAGACTTTTCCTATCAAAAGCTTTATTAACTGTAACACACCATATGTGATCTATATGCTGGAATGTACATGTGGTACCCAATATATTGGGCAAACTATAAGACCACTTAGATGTAGATTCCTTGAACACAGGAGACTCATTATGAAAAGCAATATTATGCATAGCTTTCCAAGACATTTCATCCATAATCATCGGTCTAATCCAAGGGATATTAAAATTATAGGTATAGAGCACATTCCATTAACTGATAGGGGAGGTAACAGGTTTTCCAAATTGTGTCTTCGTGAAAAGTTATGGATACATAAGATGGGCACCTTGACTCCTGATGGCTTCAATGAGAACATTGAAATCGATGCATAATCCTGAAAGTGATATTCACTCTGTTGATAATTTCTGCATATGCTTATGTATCATAGGACTGCTTGGTGTAGTAGCGGGACTCGATGTCAGGGACCCTTTAACTGGAGGGACTTGAGTTCTAACTCCTTCCCCTACTTCATGACACGTACCTTCATGACACGTATATTAGAACATATGATACATCTCTATATCATATATAGGCTATCCTGATTTTCAATATTTTTGGTATGGTTATACTAGTTTGGGATCGATAGTCAATAATTTTTAGTAGGGTGTATTTATATGTCGGTATTCGCATGAAATATATTATACTAGTCTGTAGATTATACTACGTCTCGTATATTAATGTTATACAATATTTTCTGTATTGGTATAACATTAGACTAGATTTACCATTATTATTATTATTATTATTTATTATGGGTCTACTTCTTTTGATATAAGTTTATAATTAAATATTTTCTATGTTTGTCATGTATCGCCTCGTCTTTGGAATATAGCTCCTTATCTGGTTTAGTAAATGTGGAGTTCGTCATATTAATTATCATTTTTATAATTATTTTCTTTGAGATTTTAGATTTTATATTTTTATTCTCTATAAGTGAGCATATAAACAAATATTATTTTTCAATATTAAGCAATCAATTTAGTAATGGATATATCATTTTAAATGTAATTTAATAATTTTTAATCTTTATTTGAAGTTATAAAGTAGTATTCATATATTGTCTTATTTATTGTTTTCGGATTATGTGATATAAACGATTATTGTGAACAATTGTTTTTTTATAAATGCTGAGCAGACACAAACAAAACTACAATGTTTAATTATGACTTCTAATTGGCTCATTAATCACCACCTGTAGGAACAGGTATATGTAGGAGCAAGGTAGTCCCATTCCATCACCTTTGAAAAAGTCACAGGTCACGTGATGAAACGCATTAGGCGGGACTTAGCTGATTGATACAATGTTGCCGGTGTCAGTGGACACATGTATCACGGACATCCTCACTAAGGATCCGTCAGTTCCTCTCCTGTGCTTCCGACCCAGCGGCTTCACCTCTGTCGGCGGCACTTGATTTGGCTGTGCACAGGAGCACCGTTGCCGTTGCCAGCTGACACACTCATTACGGACGCTCACACTGAGGATTCAACAGCCGCATCTGATGGTCTGGGACTTAGCGGCTTCACCGTCAATTAAAAAGCAGCATTCATTCTGGTTGTGCGTATATCCACTACTCTAATCAGGGCCCGGTGGTAAGAATATTTATATCAGTTTAGGGGGGCCCCCCAAGTCTGCTGGTTCCACGGACTGTGAGTACTATCTAATACCACGGTTCTTCATGCCGTGAAGTGCTTCCAAGTAATCATTTTGCAGTGACTTGGTTTAAACTTCAATTGTATAGAGGCTGTGCATATTAGTGATCATCGTTCATTTTTCAGACCAACTGTTATTTGAATATGAGAGCTACCTCCAAGTATATTCCTATATCGATAACGATCATCTATACAGGACTATATATTGAGCCTTCCAGGACTATATTACATGCGTGGCAGTCTGAGACTGAATATACTAATAGGTCACTGTTTATTCCTAAATAGGAAGTGAATACTTAAGCCATATCACAGGAGTGTGACTATAGCATAATAAGGAGTAGTAACAGATTGTACACTCCATCTATTGTGTCTGTAGGTGTTTTTATGCAACTTGTGTATCAATATTGCTTTTTAGTGACATTGTCACTTTTATTTGCAAGGAAAATTATCCTGTCTGTATTACTGTGTCTATTTTATGTGTTAATGTGTGTTTATTATTTTAGTTTGTTTGATTAAAATATTTATAATTTACTACTTTATTCAATATTGATGTTATTTGACATATATAGTGACAGCGCAGATTTTTGTCTGTATGATCTTCTCAAATTCAAACGCACACAGAGTTTGATATCTGCTGCAGTCTTATATATTGTCTTTTATATACGTATTTGTTTAATAGTGTTCAGCGCCTGAAATCACCTTATCATTCCCATTTGGAACAGGCAGTGGGTCTGATTCAGAGCCGGACGCTCTTTAAGAGCGCTCTCTCTGAATCAGGGAGTTTTTTTTGTTTTGTTGCGGCCTCCTGGCCGCTCGCTAAGCTGTGGGTGACCACCCAGAGCTTTTGCGGGTGGCCTGGTGATGGTCGCGATGGTTGCGACCATCGCGGCTTGCGACGAGATCCTTGTAGTAGGGTCTCGTCTGTCGCAAGTCCCAGAGAGCTTCCTGCTCTAACAGGACACATCTCCACAGAAAAACACATGAAGAGCAGGTGATAAACTCCTTTAATCGTGAGAAGAATTTACTTCTGTTTTATCAGGTGGTGAGTTCCCACTGCGGCTGCCATAAATGAGGGCAGGAACCAATCAGGAGGCAACTGGAAACAGGGCTGAGAGTGCTAATGGACACAGTGCCTGATTCAGCAAGGAACGCAGCGCAAATTTGTATGCAACTGGACGATATTTTCACACAGCACATGAGTCCTTGTCGCAGTGCGTGTGCGCGACCTGGCCGCAGAGGCTACGCAGACCCAGGGCAGAGCGATTGACTGGAAGTGCCGTTTGTGGGTGGTGACGGGGGGGGGTGGTCGGGCGAACGCAGGCGTGCCAGTGTGTTGAGATGTCGTTATAGGAGCGTGCATATTTATGGCAGTGCGGCGGCATATACGCAGCCATACCATAAGCTGTACACAGGAAGCGCCCAAAATCCTGCGGCAGGTCAGGTCAACCACTATTGTGCATATGGGTCTGATGGCTCTCGATGTTTATGCTATCTTACGTACTGATCAGGCTGTGGGTAAAGGGAGATGGGCGGCTTAATATGTGGCTGGGCGTCTGCATCTTGTGCTGCGGTCTCCGTGCGTATGCATTTATTAGCATATTCTTGCAGCAGCTGGGTGCATGAGTCTGCTAGCGTGCGTTTCTTGCTGAAGCAGGCCCACAGTGCAGTCACATGATCACCTGATAACAAGAAGCCAACAGCCTTTCCAACTCTTTATCTCATTTCACTAATTGCACTTCTCAAAATGCAATTGTCATGATTCCTGGTAATGTTCCCAAGACCAGACCCTTTTTCTTACCTGTCCGGCCGTTTGTCAGACACCGGAATGCGCTGGTGGCCAGGAGGCGCACAACTCGTGCAACTGTGGTGGTCCCCATGGCAGATCCCGTGCGTGCCTATGTCGCTGTGCATGTGTGCACTGTACAGGATTCGGAGTGCTGTGCTGGTGTCCCTCATGGCGTTGTTCCTGCCGGGCCAGTAACATGGATAGCGCCATCTTGCCCGGCATCAGGTAAGCAAGTCCAGGCAAATCCTGTCCAGCCAGGTAATCAGCTGACACTCCCAGCCAATCCGGATCTGCCCATGGGTATAAAGCTTCCAGGTCAACAGGGCCTTGGTTATCAGTGCCATAAATCACACAGCTCTGCTTGTGAGCTTTGTAACTGTTCTCCTCTGTATTCACAGACAGTCTCAGCCAATCCTTACTGCTGCTCTGTATCTGTTAGTGATTCCTCTGGTGTTAACTCTGACTTGGCTTCTTAGACAGCCATCGGTGAAAGTCCAATATTCATCAGTCATTGGTGCAAGTACGATATTCCTTAATCATCAGTGCAAGTCTGATATTGTTCAGCCATTGGTGCAAGTCCAATATACCTCAGTCATCAGTGCAAGTCTGATATTCCTCAATCATTGGTGCAAGTCCGATATTCCTCTACCATTAGTGCAAGTCTGATATTCCTCAGTCATCAGTGCAAGTCCGATATTCTTCAGCCATCAGTGCAAATCTGATATTCATCAGTCATCGGTGCAAGTCTTATATCCTTCATTCATTGATGTAAGTCCAAAATCCTTCAGTCTTCAGTGCAAGTCCAATACTCCTTCAGTCATTGGTGCAAGTCTGAAATCCTTCAGTCTTCAGTGCAAGTCCCATATCCTTCAGTCATTGGTGCAAGTCGGATTATCTTCAGTCATCGGTGCAAGTCCGATTTCATTCAGTCATTGGTTCAAGGTCGATATTCCACAATCTTAAGTTATCCCTCTAGTGCTAGCCCAGGTGACCTAGTCGACCGGCCCGTCAGGCACACACAGCTGAGCCCATATTTCTTTGCGGGATTTCCTGGTTAAGACTAACGGTGGGGTAAGATTCCGCACCCCTGCTCTTGGCCTTCGTCAACATCTTGGAACTAGTTTTAGTTCACCCATTGTATCCCCTTAACATTCTCTGTGGTTACAGCTGAGAGTATTTAATTTATGTGAAGAAATTACATTAAGCCATCCAGCTTCTCTCACTACTCCAGTCCAAACCCACACGACCCACGCAAAGGGTTGAAGACACAACCACATCAAATCCTGTCTAAAAGTGGCAGCTTTTGCAAAGACCAACTGACGCGTTTTGTTGTTTAAAAGTGGCAGCTTTATCAAAGACCTTGGTAACTATATATACTCATTGGAAAGACTTGGTGTCACTCAACATCGACAGCACCCCCCCTTTGGTACGAGACTCGGAGCGACGGTTTGCCCGTCGCTATCCGGGTCTTGCTCATGCGCACGATGGAGCCAGCTGGGCCACCATCGACCCGCTCGCGAGCGCACAGCGCTCGCGAGCGGGTCTGAATCAGACCCTCTGTGCTCCTTGCTATGTGTGATTAGGACCACAAGTGTACAAATGACCTGATTCTCTACGGCTCGCTATTGCGATCACGGCTGCAATTATGCATACAGGTCTGTTGCGAAAATATGCTAATGAATGCAATCGCAAAGCCATCGCATGGCCAGCATAGAGACGCCCAATTCCCCTATCTCACATCCGTAATATCTTGCAGTCCTGTGTATGCATCGGAAACATCGGCCCCTCGCACAATTACAGCAGGTCAGACCTTACTCAGAAATTGCTAACCTTGTTGCATGCAGTAAGTACTCAAGCCGCATATGCCAGGCTAATTTATGCATGCACATGTAACGGCATTCAAATGGACAGGCACACCAACCACTCCCCTGCCACCACCCCTAAACTCTGACCTCTCGTCACTCACTGAGCTGCGTGATCGCAGTGCAATCGCAGTTCTATGATTGCACACGTACACTACAATGCATAAGCATGTGCAGTAAGAAACAATTGGATGTCTGCATACGCTATCGCAACAGGGATTCATAGTGAATCAGGCCCAAAGTCTGCACTAAAGTGAAGAAATTACATTTTCTTTTCTGCAACATGAATATTTAAATAAGATTAAGGGTGCAGAGGACACATTTACAGAGGCGATCACTGCTATGCAATAGGGAACACAGGGCCTGAGGGCCTGATTCAGAGCCGGACGCTATTTGCGCTCGCTAGGTCAGAAAAAGGGGCTGGCTATTTAAATTGAGCGCTCGCTCTTTGCGGTCTGTTGACGCCTCTATGTCTGAGTGAGCGAACGAAACATGCGCTCGCTATTTTGTAAAGATGCCCCCTGGCCGCTCGTATCATACGTCATCTCCGCTATTTATTTGATTAATCGAGTACATCGAAAGGCATCTGAACTGCTCGCAGTGCTTGTGGTAGGTTTATCCTACCGCAATCATGCGAACAGATCAGGCTAAGAGACAACCAAGTGACGTGGTCGATGACGCTGCTTTGTTAATTATGCACACCCTTAAAACGCCCGTTTTGACCGTTTGGCATGCCTGCGTTCGGATCTCCTCTCCCCATTTTCAAGCACCTTCCCCTGTTACCACCCACAAATGCCTCATCCTGTCACTCAAATTAGCAGGCACTCGCTATTTTGCGAGCGCTCGATTTCCGACCGCAATGACTGGTTGGTGCATGCGCATTACAACCCATATGCATGCGCAGTTGTGCGAACATCGCTCGGAGCAAACGAGCGGCTGCTTACGAGCGGCTCTGAATCAGGCCCTGAGTCAGCAAGGGACGCAAGAGAGAACGCACGCACTCGGCCGCTGCGTGTATATGCTAATCAATGTATACGCACGGCAACCGCAGCTCAAGGATGCAGACACCCAGCAATACATAGTGCCGCCCATCTCCCTTTACTCAATGCTCAATCTTTACGCAGGATAGCACAAACATCGGTAACATCGAGAACCATCGGACCCAGATGCACAATAGCGGATGACCTGACATGGCGCAGGAAATTGTCCCCTTCCTATGTGCATCGAGTCGTCTGGCTGCATATGCCACCACATGCCTTAATTATGCATGCCCCGATAACGGTGTTCCAACTCACAGGCACGCCTGCATTTGCCCAACCCCCCCCTGTCACCACACACAAACGGACCTTTCATCAATCAATATTGGAAGGGTTTGCATACACACTGGTGTAGTCTATGTACCCTTACACGATCACACTGGCTAGTTCGCGCATGAGCAGTGCGCTGCATGTGCAGTGCAAAAACATTGGCCGAGTGCGTGCGTTCTCTCCCTTGTGTCCCTTTGCTGAATCAGGCCCACAATCTTTTCCTCTGAGCTCCCAGAGATGGAGTCTATTCCATCTCCAATGATACACACTTTGCACCTTCCAGTTATACTTTACTGGAGATTGCAGTTATAAATGCGCTTCAAACAATGCAATAAAAACTTTAAAATATTAGCAAGAATAGACAGTCTCAATGAACCTTAGTTTTCATGATTAAATTAAACCACCAATGCAATGAGGCTATGCCCACCAGTATTTTATGATCAAAATGTAAGAGGCTGAATTAATAAATGGAGTGGTCCTGAACTGGCATTAGGATGGACTATGATGTCACATTTTTACTTCTTGTTCTCAGCACATTTTCTGGAAAATCCACCAACCTGCAAAACTAGGGGTGTTTTCAAACTCTATGGAGTGCACCTTAAATGTGCTTGGGGGACAAATAAGAGGAACTGGCATATACTGTTGGTCAGCACTGAAAAAACGAGACATTTCCAGAAACAAAAGCTTTCTAGGGACAAATTGCTCCTGGAGTGCCTTCCGCTGACTGTTTTCTGTGACCAAAAAGTGGGCTCAACAAGCTGTCAATGAGCTTGCCCCATTAAAGGGTTACAGCAATTCAGGGCCGGCTCCAGGGGTCGGAGCACCCTGTGCCGGCCCTCTTCACTGCTCTATCTTCGCCGCGCACAACGGTAAATGGGGGCGTGTCCTAATTACCATAGGCCATGCCCCCTATGTGACGTTATTAGGTAGCGTACCCGCCTCCAAATAACGTCAGGCTGGGGGGGAATCTCACTAGCTGGGCTTCCCCCAGCCCCTCTCCCGTCACTGAATGGATGTTGCGCAAATGTACGCAGCATCCATTCAGAGTCTCCAGGGTCTGGCCCCCCTGCCCCAAACTCCCGATTTGACCACCCGTGGGCCACTTCGGCCCATGGGTGGAACAGCGGGACAGTACTGTCCCGCTGAAATCGGGATGTTGGGGAGGGGCGCGCCCTCTATGGGTGGGCACAGGTCAAACACCCCTAGAGCCGGCCCTGCAGCAAGTTATTAACAACATCTAACCCACAATGGCCACGATATATGTGTGATGTAATGTTTTTATTAATTTTTAAATGTATTTGTTTTAAATAAAACCAAATATTAACAAAGCAGACAGAAACTGATTGATTGTCATTGGGTGTACTCTGGTTGACGGTATCAAACTGAAACTTTATCCCTTCATCTTCATCCGACTTTAAAAAAGAAAATATCAAGGGAAAATTTTTAACCTGCATAATATATACTGTATAGTGTCGGACTGGGGCATGAAGGGCCCACTGGGGGAATGCAGTGATAGGGGCCTATATTTAGGGGTGTGGCCAGCATCTAGAAGGGTGTGGCCAGCCTCCACAGAGTATATATAGTGAATACTGCTAGTGCATGTATGATAATGTACCAGATTAATAACAGCAATGCATTGTAGAAAATACACCATAGTACTGTACAGTATAATGTAACATATGTATAATGTTTAGTTCAAGTGCACAATCTTGAACCTGATCTCTAGAGGAGGGGATGGGCCCACAGGCAGTGGGGCCCACCGGGGGATTCCCCTGTACTCCTGTAGGCCAGTCCAACCCTGTATGTATATATATATATATATATGAGCTGGCATAGAGCGCCTACTGTGCTTATATAACTTAATAAAAAATGAAACTAATACCAAACATATTTGTAAAAGTGATTTTGTGCAATTAAAGTGCTAATACAAGAGTGGCAGTATTTAAACTACCATCATCATTAAATATATATGTAAACTTATTAGTATGTGATCTTTAGAATAAAAACAATCAGTACAACTAAAGTGCCAATGCAAAGATCCTTCAAGAATCCGTAATTAATTAATGACAATAATGCGTAAAATAACGTGTAAATTAATAAAAGTGAAAAAAATTCATTTTTTTAAAAATGCATAAATTATTTTTAATCAGACACAACAATAATATCCTCCTACATGAAGGATAAAAGACATAAAACACATAAAAACATGAATAAAAATATGTATATATATAGAAAAATAGTTGTAAATTTATCAGAATAAATAAGGGTCAAAAATCATCTCTTATCTGATAAAAACGGCAAGTTCATAAATGGGAAGAGAATAAGGGCCACCACCAACGCGTTTCGTCCGTATCCTGGACTTCTTCAAGGGATATTCTGGCTCCTGTGGGGTATCCCATATTTATACCCCTTCTAATAAGGACAAACAAGGATTGATAGATCTCATTTGTGACATCACTTCCGGTTTTCTTATTGATACATGTCCATTAGAATGGAATAATTACTTATATTTGTAATAGACTGTTTCCTTTATTAATGCATTATTGGATTAGAAGTCTGTTTCTTAAATATAAGTTATTTAGTAGTACATCGCTCCTTTTAACAGCCACATAGCGTTGCGTCACTTCCGCCCTTACTTTCCATGCAAAACAGTACTTCTGCCCTCCTCTAAGTGTGTGGTGTGAATCGTCACTTCCGCCTCCACTAACTCCATCCTTGTTGAGCGCTATACGACCTCCTTTGTTCTTCCGGATAGGCTGAAGGGTCCACTCATTACCCGATCACGTGCCTGTCGTGTCCTGCGTCACTGCTTCATAGGACATCTCCAGTTTCATCTTTCACTGACTGGCGGCATCCATCTTGGTACTCCAAGGGGTGTCTCTTCTCGCGGCCATCTTGTAGCTCCCGTTTATTGCCATCTTTGTACTCCCATATATACTTGATTTCTATGATCCTGGAAGTAGCAATTGAGTTATTTTCCTATATAATACAATGGAAACACTATTAGTATAGATATATATTGCTAACCATATATTGGGCAATATGTGAAATAGATTTGTTAAAAGGTCACAGTTTCCCGCATCTGCTCCAAATCTGAATCAAATTCTTAATCTCTCTACCTATAAATATCACATGAATTATTGTGTAATAAATAAATAAATGTGAATAATTATAAAATCCTAAATTTTCATTATGTGAACTGGTTCAGTACATACTTAAAACACTTTAATAAATAATGATAAAAAATGTAATGAAATTAAAGTCTCCTTTGGTCATTTTTGCATAAATTCCTTGGAAAAAATGGGGAAAATATATCTATATATGTATATAATCTTTTCAAGCTGTATAATCAAATGGTTCTTGTATGGGTCTTAAGGTGTGGAACCAATACTGCTTCATTCTTGAAATTCTTGCATCCATCTTCAAGTTGTAAATCAGGGATTTCTTCTTAGGGCCCATGTCTTAGGGGGTTCATGTCTATATGTCACATCAAAGACTACCGTACCTGGTCTTCCCTGGAGGTCTCCCATCCAAGTACTAACCAAGCCCAATGGTGCTTAGCTTCCAAGATCAGACGAGATTGGGCGTTCTAACCCAGGTATGACGGTAGGTATATTAGGACATAACATGAATCACCCCAACATGTTTTCTTCATCCTCATTAGAGAAAAGGAGCTATCTCATAATTGTCGTTGAATCCTCTAGGATTCATAGTATCCAGTTCAAATATCCAGAACATCTCACATCTGGATAATTTGTTCGCAAGATCTCCTCCTCTGTCTCCCAATTCCACATGTTCTATTGCTTTGAATGTTAATTCGTCTGGGTCCGATCTATGATGTGAAATAAAATGTCTAGACACCATATGAGTCTCCACCTTATTTTTAATGTTCCTGATGTGTTCTTGTATGCGAAGTTTCAAAGGTCTTTTCGTTTTGCCGACATATTTTATTCCACATGAACATTCCAAGAGGTAGATGACTGAAGTTGAGTTGCAATTAAGATGTCATTTGATTTTATATTCCTTACTATTTGTAGAATTACTGAAGGTCTTTCTCTGCCGATGTAAAAATTTGCATATATTGCACTTGCCACATTTGTAACTCCCTGGACAGTTATGTATGATGTTGGGTTTTGAGGTATTAATGTCTCTTAGCATACTAGGTGCTAGAGAGTCTTTTAGGTTCCTTGCCTTTCTAAAAACAATGGGGGGTCTTGGTGGTAAAATTTCCTTTAAAACTGGATCCATTAAGAGGATCTTCCAATGTTTGTTAAAAGAATTCTTAATATCTCTCTCCTGTGCATTGTATGTTGTAATGAATGGGATGATATTCTTCTTTATCTCTTCTGAATTCTTGTACTCCAGTAACCTATTCCTCTCCATGGTATCCATTTTGTCTTTTGCTTCCACTAATAACTTCAAAGGATATTCTTTTTCTAAGAATCGATTTGTATATATATGAATTTGCTCATTACATGTCTGTACTTCACTACAATTTCTTTTTATCCTGTGAAATTGTGAGTACGGAATGTTCTCCTTCCATCTTCTTAAGTGTCCGCTTTTAAAATGGAGATAACTATTAGTGTCTACTTCTTTTATGAAGTTCTTTGTGATGATCTTATTTTCTTCTCCACTTAAAACCAGGTCCAGGAATTCAATCGTACTCTTATTAATTTTTTACGTGAATTTCAAATTCATATTATTGGCTGAAATATGATTTAAAAACAAATAAAAATCTTCTTCCAACCCTTCCCATATTATCAGAATATCGTCTATGTACCTCTTAAAAAATATAATGTTGTCGCCAAATGGATTATTTTCATAGACGTAATTCTTTTCCCAACATCCCATAAAAAGATTGGCAAAGCTTGGGGCAAAAGTCGTCCCCATGGCAATGCCACAAATTTGCTGGTAAAACTGATGTAAAAATTTAAAATAATTATGATCCAGGATAAAAGACATTAAATCACATAAAAATTCCTTATGTAAAGTGCTGATTGTTGGGTCCCCTTCAAGAAATTCTCTACAAGCATTAATCCCTTTACAATGTTCAATGCATGTATATAAAGATTGAACATCAATTGTAACCCATGAGTATGTTCCTTTCCATTCCATCCCTTCTAAAATTTGTAATAAATTAGTAGTGTCTTTTAGGTATGATTGAAGTTCTTTCACATATTTACATAAAAAAATATCCACATATTCAGACAGGTGTGAGGTTAATGAATCTATCCCTGCTATGATGGGTCTTCCTGGGGGATTTTCCAAAGACTTGTGAATTTTCGGTAAGAAATAAAATATGGGGGTAGTGGGATTAGTCTGTAGGAGATACTGAAACTCCTCCTTGGTTAAAATGCCATTGTGTAATCCATATACTAATAGTCTCCTTAATTCATCCAAGTAATTCTCCAAGGGATCACAATCAAGTGTTGTATATGAATCAGTATCACCTAATAACCTATAAGATTCCTTGATGTATTGAGATCTATCCATAATGACTAATCCCCCCCCTTTGTCAGCTTGTTTGATGACAATATCATTGTTCTTCTGTAGATTTTTAGGGCTTCTTTCTCTTTATTCTTTAGGTTCTGTTTACTATTGTGTTTGGGATTTCCTTCACATAAATCTTTTTTCACTAGGTCATAGAAAACATTGAGATAATTCCCTTTAGATTCAAGTGGATAATATTTTGATTTACCCTTTAGTCCTGCTTTGGAAGCAGGCTCCTGAAAATTCTTAATAACTGCGTCATCTTTTCTTATGAAGTGAAGTGTCTTTTTAATGTCAGATTTCTTATAAATTTGTTGAGATCAATAAAGGTTTGAAACTTGTTCATGTTATTTGATGGAGCGAATGTCAGCCCTTTGTTCAATAATGACACTTCATATTTAGACAAGGTATGTTTCGACAGGTTGAAGATCCCTCTTTCCTTGGGGTCTACATCAGGTTCCTCCTTTTGTAGTTTCTTCCTCCTGCCTCCTCGTACACCTCTTCGTCTCTTATTCTTCTTTTCATGGGTGATGCCAACTTTGTGGTTTCCCTGAAGAAGGTTTTTCTTGGATTCATTAAGTTCTGGTCCAGGCCTGGGGATAAAAAATGATCAGAGTCGCTGTTTGAGTCAAATATCTGGAGTGTCGAAAACCGATTCTTTGTATGGTGTGTTCTATAATTAGATTGTTCATTGATAACATCATCTCTTAGACTTGGTTTTCTTCTAGATGGAACTGTTCTCCAAGTAATTCTTTCTTGTCTTGGATTGTGTGTTGGTTGTTGTCCCACAGATTTATTAAATCTGCTCCAATTTTTGACTTTGTTGGAGTCATAATCTTGTTTGTCCCTGATAAATTTTCTCTCTTTCCCTTGCATGACATCCTCTTCAATACGGTCAAGTTTGCGTAATAAAACTTTATCATTAATTTTATATTCCTCATTGTCCTTAAAATTCTCCATACGTGTTTCCTTTTGTTTTATCTCAATTTCCAATTCTGACAATATATTTCTCTTCTCCATGATGATTAATTTCATCAAATCTATGGAGCAATTATGCAAAATTTTGTCCCATTTATCCAAAAATTCTGATTTATCCAAGCCAAAGGTTGGATTTTTTAACAGTCTCAAACCTCTTGGAATTCTATTGAATGATATATAATGTTCAAGACCCTTAATGTCCCACCATGCCTTAATCTCCTTGGTGAGAGATTTTTCTATCTCCCAAAACAGGTTGTCCAAATTTTCTGTTGGAATACTTTCCTGTGTTAAAACAAGGTCCTCATTGAAGATTTTCTGGCATAAATCGCTTCTTTTATTTAGGCATTCATTATTTCTATACATCTTTGTGTGTTTAACAGGACGGGACTCCCCCAAGAGGTTGTTGTGTTCAATATCCAAGATTTATGTATAACAGAAGACTGCAGCGCCAATTGTGTACGAGTCCCTTTATATAGTATTATCTCAAATGTGTGTCCTTTATCACACTAAAAAGTTTTTTGTGAAACCGTTATTGTGCACCCCCAAATAACATATGAGTGTCAGCTCAACCAGCAGAAAAATGTAACAGTGGTGATCTGTTACATATACAAACAATCAAAGGATACAAGAGCTGGCATAGAGCGCCTACTGTGCTTCTATAACTTATTAAAAAATGAAACTAATACCAAACATATTTGTAAAAGTGATTTTGTGCAATTAAAGTGCTAATACAAGAGTGGCAGTATTTAAACTACCATCATCATTAAATATATATGTAAACTTATTAGTATGTGATCTTTAGAATAAAAACAATCAGTACAACTAAAGTGCCAATGCAAAGATCCTTCAAGAATCCGTAATTAATTAATGACAATAATGCGTAAAATAACGTGTAAATTAATAAAAGTGGAAAAAATTAATTTTTTTAAAAATGAAGTGACGCGACGCTATGTGGCTGTTAAAAAGAGCTATGTTCTACTAAATAACTTATATTTAAGAAACGGACTTCTAATCCAATAATGCATTAATAAAGGAAACAGTCTATTACAAATATAAGTAATTATTCCGTTCTAATGGACATGTATCAATAAGAAAACCGGAAGTGATGTCACAAATGAGATCTATCAATCCTTGTTTGTCCTTATTAGAAAGGGTATAAATATGGGATACCCCACAGGAGCCAGAATATCCCTTGAAGAAGTCCAGGATACGGATGAAACTCGTTGGTGGTGGCTCTTATTCTCTTCCCATTTATGAACTTGCCGTTTTTATCAGATAAGAGATGATTATTTACCCTTATTTATTCTGATAAATTTACAACTATTTTTCTATATATATACATATTTTTATTCATGTTTTTATGTGTTTTATGTCTTTTATCCTTCATGTAGGAGGATATTATTGTTGTGTCTGATTAAAAATAATTTATGCATTTTTAAAAAAATGAATTTTTTTCACTTTTATTAATTTACACGTTATTTTACGCATTATTGTCATTAATTAATTACGGATTCTTGAAGGATCTTTGCATTGGCACTTTAGTTGTAATGATTGTTTTTATTCTAAAGATCACATACTAATAAGTTTACATATATATTTAATGATGATGGTAGTTTAAATACTGCCACTCTTGTAATAGCACTTTAATTGCACAAAATCACTTTTACAAATATGTTTGATATTAGTTTTATATTTTAATAAGTTATATAAGCACAGTAGGCGCTCTATGCCAGCTCTTGTATCCTTTGATTGTTTGTATATGTAACAGATCACCACTGTTACATTTTTCTGCAGGTTGAGCTGACACTCATATGTTATTTGGGGGTGCACGATAACGGTTTAGCAAAAAACTTTTTAGTGTGAGATAAAGGACACACATTTGAGATAATACTATATAAAGGGACTCATACACAATTGGTGCTGCAGTCTTCTGTTATACATAAATCTTGGTTATTGAACACAGCAGCCTCTTGGGGGAGTCCCATCCAGTTAAACACACAAAGATGTATAGAAATAATGAACGCCTAAATAAAAGAAGCGATTTATGCCAGAAAATCTTCAATGAGGACCATGTTTTAACACAGGAAAGTATTCCAACAGAAAATTTGGACAACCTGTTTTGGGAGATAGAAAAATCTCTCACCAAGGAGATTAGGGCATGGTGGGACATTAAGGGTCTTGAACATTATATATCAGTCAATAGAATTCCAAGAGGTTTGAGACTGTTAAAAAATCCAACCTTTGGCTAGGATAAATCAGAATTTATGGATAAATGGGACAAAATTTTGCATAATTGCTCCATAGATTTGATGAAATTAATCATCATGGAGAAGAGAAATATATTGTCAGAATTGGAAATTGAGATAAAACAAAAGGAAACACGTATGGAGAATTTTAAGGACAATGAGGAATATAAAATTAATGATAAAGTTTTATTACGCAAACTTGACCGTATTGAAGAGGATGTCATGAAAGGGAAAGAGAGAAAATTTATCAGGGACAAACAAGATTATGACTCCAACAAAGTCAAAAATTGGAGCAGATTTAATAAATCTGTGGGACAACAACCAACACACAATCCAAGACAAGAAAGAATTACTTGGAGAACAGTTCCATCTAGAAGAAAACCAAGTCTAAGAGATGATGTTATCAATGAACAATCTAATTATAGAACACACCATACAAAGAATCGTTTTTCGACACTCCAGATATTTGACTCAAACAGCGACTCTGATCATTTTTTATCCACAGGCCTGGACCAGAACTTAATGAATCCAAGAAAAACCTTCTTCAGGGAAACCACAAAGTTGGCATCACCCATGAAAAGAAGAATAAGAGACGAAGAGGTGTACGAGGAGGCAGGAGGAAGAAACTACAAAAGGAGGAACCTGATGTAGACCCCAAGGAAAGAGGGATCTTCAACCTGTCGAAACATACCTTGTCTAAATATGAAGTGTCATTATTGAACAAAGGGCTGACATTCGCTCCATCAAATAACATGAACAAGTTTCAAACCTTTATTGATCTCAACAAATTTATAAGAAATCTGACATTAAAAAGACACTTCATAAGAAAAGATGACGCAGTTATTAAGAATTTTCAGGAGCCTGCTTCCAAATCAGGACTAAAGGGTAAATCAAAATATTATCCACTTGAATCTAAAGGGAATCATCTCAATGTTTTCTATGACCTAGTGAAAAAAGATTTATGTGAAGGAAATCCCAAACACAATAGTAAACAGAACCTAAAGAATAAAGAGAAAGAAGCCCTAAAAATCTACAGAAGAACAATGATATTGTCATCAAACAAGCTGACAAAGGGGGGGGATTAGTCATTATGGATAGATCTCAATACATCAAGGAATCTTATAGGTTATTAGGTGATACTGATTCATATACACCACTTGATTGTGATCCCTTGGAGAATTACTTGGATGAATTAAGGAGACTATTAGTATATGGATTACACAATGGCATTTTAACCAAGGAGGAGTTTCAGTATCTCCTACAGACTAATCCCACTACCCCCATATTTTATTTCTTACCGAAAATTCACAAGTCTTTGGAAAATCCCCCAGGAAGACCCATCATAGCAGGGATAGATTCATTAACCTCACACCTGTCTGAATATGTGGATATTTTTTTATGTAAATATGTGAAAGAACTTCAATCATACCTAAAAGACACTACTAATTTATTACAAATTTTAGAAGGGATGGAATGGAAAGGAACATACTCATGGGTTACAATTGATGTTCAATCCTTATATACATGCATTGAAAATTGTAAAGGGATTAATGCTTGTAGAGAATTTCTTGAAGGGGACCCAACAATCAGCACTTTACATAAGGAATTTTTATGTGATTTAATGTCTTTTATCCTGGATCATAATTATTTTAAATTTTTACATCAGTTTTACCAGCAAATTTGTGGCACTGCCATGGGGACGACTTTTGCCCCAAGCTTTGCCAATCTTTTTATGGGATGTTGGGAAAAGAATTACGTCTATGAAAATAATCCATTTGGTGACAACATTATATTTTTTAAGAGGTACATAGTAGATATTCTGATAATATGGGAAGGGTCGGAAGAAGATTTTTATTTGTTTTTAAATCATATTTCAGCCAATAATATGAATTTGAAATTCACGTCAAAAATGAATAAGAGTACGATTGAATTCCTGGACCTGGTTTTAAGTGGAGAAGAAAGTAAGATCATCACAAAGAACTTCAATAAAGAAGTAGACACTAATAGTTATCTCCATTTTAAAAGCGGACACTTAAGATGGAAGGAGAACATTCCGTACTCACAATTTCACAGGATAAAAAGAAATTGTAGTGAAGTACAGACATGTAATGAGCAAATTCAAATATATACAAATGGATTCTTAGAAAAAGAATATCCTTCGAAGTTATTAGTGGAAGCAAAAGACAAAATGGATACCATGGAGAGGAATAGGTTACTGGAGTACAAGAATTCAGAAGAGATAAAGAAGAATATCATCCCATTCATTACAACATACAATGCACAGGAGAGAGATATTAAGAATTCTTTTAACAAACATTGGAAGATCCTCTTAATGGATCCAGTTTTAAAGGAAATTTTACCACCAAGACCCCCCATTGTTTTTAGAAAGGCAAGGAACCTAAAAGACTCTCTAGCACCTAGTATGCTAAGAGACATTAATACCTCAAAACCCAACATCATACATAACTGTCCAGGGAGTTACAAATGTGGCAAGTGCAATATATGCAAATTTTTACATCGGCAGAGAAAGACCTTCAGTAATTCTACAAATAGTAAGGAATATAAAATCAAACGACATCTTAATTGCAACTCAACTTCAGTCATCTACCTCTTGGAATGTTCATGTGGAATAAAATATGTCGGCAAGAAGAAAAGACCTTTGAAACTTCGCATACAAGAACACATCAGGAACATTAAAAATAAGGTGGAGACTCATATGGTGTCAAGACATTTTATTTCACACCATAGATCGGACCCAGATGAATTAACATTCAAAGCAATAGAACATGTGGAATTGGGAGACAGAGGAGGAGATCTTGCGAACAAATTATCCAGACGTGAGATGTTCTGGATATTTGAACTGGATACTATGATTCCTAGAGGATTCAACGACAATTATGAGATAGCTCCTTTTCTCTAATGAGGATGAAGAAAACATGTTGGGGTGATTCATGTTATGTCCTAATATACCTACCGTCATACCTGGGTTAGAACGCCCAATCTCGTCTGATCTTGGAAGCTAAGCACCATTGGGCTTGGTTAATACTTGGATGGGAGACCTCCAGGGAAGACCAGGTACGGTAGTCCTTGATGTGACATATAGACATGAACCCCCTAAGACATGGGACCTAAGAAGAAATCCCTGATTTACAACTTACAACAAGATGGATGCAAGAATTTCAAGAATGAAGCAGTATTGGTTCCACGCCTTAAGACCCATACAAGAACCATTTGATTATACAGCTTGAAAAAGATTATATACATATATACATATATTATCCCCCTTTTTTCCAAGGAATTTATGCAAAAATTACCAAAGGAAACTTTCATTTCATTACGTTTTTTATCATTATTTATTAAAGTGTTTTAAGTATGTACTGAACCAGTTCACATAATGAAAATTTAGGATTTTATAATTATTCACATTTATTTATTTATGTATTACACAATAATTCCTGTGATATTTATAGGTAGAGAGATTAAGAATTTGATTCAGATGTGGAGCAGATGCGGAAAACTGTGACCTTTTAACAAATCTATTTCACATATTGCCCAATATATGGTTAGCAATATATGGCCCTGATTCAGAGCCGGACGCTCTGACCAGAGCACTCGCTCTGAATCAGGGCCCACCTCCATAATTATGGAGCGTCCTCCTGGACGCTCGTATAGCTGTGGGTCACCACCCACAGCATATACGAGCGTGCAGGTTGATGGTCGCGATGGTCTTGACCATCGCCACTGTGAGCCGAAGCCTGCGGTTGAGTTTCTCAACTGCAAGGCCTGGAGTGATTTTGGCTCTTTCAGATGTCAGTGGGGCCAGCTTCTGACGGTAGGCGTTCCCTTGGGAATGCCTCCATCTGGGAGGCACGCCCCCGGCACGCCCACCAAAGGGGGCGTGCTGTCAATCAACATCGACAGCACACCCCCTTTGATCAGACACAACGAGCGAAGGAAAGTCCTTCGCTCGTCGCATCTCGCGCATGCGCACGACGGAGCTCCCTCCGTCGTGCGCATGCATAGTGCACACCATCGACCCACTTGCGAGCAGACAGCCGCTCGCGAGTGGGTCTGAATCAGGCCCTATATCTATACTAATAGTGTTTCCATTGTATTATATAGGAAAATAACCCAATTGCTACTTCCAGGATCATAGAAATCAAGTATATATGGGAGTACAAAGATGGCAATAAACGGGAGCTACAAGATGGCCGCGAGTAGAGACACCCCTTGGAGTACCAAGATGGATGCCGCCAGTCGGTGAAAGATGAAACTGGAGATGTCCTTTGAAGCAGTGACGCAGGACGCGACAGGCACGTGATCGGGGAATGAGTGGACCCTTCAGCCTATCCGGAAGAATGAAGGAGGTCGTATAGCGCTCAACAAGGATGGAGTTAGTGGAGGCGGAAGTGACGATTCACACCACACACAGAGGAGGGCGGAAGTACTGTGTTGCATGGAAAGTAAGGGCGGAAGTGACGCGACGCTATGTGGCTGTTAAAAGGAGCGATGTACTACTAAATAACTTATATTTAAGAAACGGACTTCTAATCCAATAATGCATTAATAAAGGAAACAGTCTATTAGAAATATAAGTAATTATTCCGTTCTAATGGACATGTATCAATAAGAAAACCGGAAGTGATGTCACAAATGAGATCTATCAATCCTTGTTTGTCCTTATTAGAAGGGGTATAAATATGGGATACCCCACAGGAGCCAGAATATCCCTTGAAGAAGTCCAGGAGACGGACGAAACTCGTTGGTGGTGGCTCTTATTCTCTTCCCATTTATGAACTTGTCGTTTTTATCAGATAAGAGACGATTTTTTACCCTTATTTATTCTGATAAATTTGCAACTATTTTTCTATATATATATATACATATTTTTATTCATGTTTTTATGTGTTTTATGTCTTTTATCCTTCAAGTAGGAGGATATTATTGTTGTGTCTGATTAAAAATAATTTATGCATTTTTAAAAAAATTAATTTTTTCACTTTTATTAATTTACACGTTATTTTACGCATTATTGTCATTAATTAATTACAGATTCTTGAAGGATCTTTGCATTGGCACTTTAGTTGTAATGATTGTTTTTATTCTAAAGATCACATACTAATAAGTTTACATATATATTTAATGATGATGGTAGTTTAAATACTGCCACTCTTGTATTAGCACTTTAATTGCACAAAATCACTTTTACAAATATGTTTGGTATTAGTTTCATTTTTTAATAAGTTATATAAGCACAGTAGGCGCTCTATGCCAGCTCTTGTATCCTTTGATTGTTTGTATATGTAACAGATCACCACTGTTACATTTTTCTGCTGGTTGAGCTGACACTCATATGTTATTTGGGGGTGCACGATAACGGTTTCACAAAAAACTTTTTAGTGTGAGATAAAGGACACACATTTGAGATAATACTATATAAAGGGACTCGTACACAATTGGCGCTGCAGTCTTCTGTTATACATATATATATATATTATATACATGCAGGCAGCATAGTGTGTGACTGATAATGTTGATAGTTATAATGAATAGTGTGTGACTGACCTGCGTAGTCATTTTTTCGGACCCGAGGAGCAGAGCATGGCCGGAGTACCTGGCCTGCCTTTCCCCGGCATTCAGCCCCACCGACCGGCTCAGCCTATGCAACTGCTCCCGCAAGTGCTGGTTCTCTCCCTGCAAGTTGGTGACAGAGTGGGATGCCTCAGCACGTTTTCCAGCTGCCTCTCCACACCACGCCGAAGCAGATGACAGCTTCCTGTTTGCGTTCCACAGTGGAACGCAAATCCAGGAAGCACGGCAGCCGGCACAAAGAAATTGACTTGGGCTGGCAGCCACTGTTAGCCGGCCCGGCAGAGGGGTGTCTGGGTCTGGCCCAGTGGGAACTTTCCAGCTGTCCTAATCCGCCCCAGGGTAGAGCATAGCAGCAGCTGCAGCTGAAGACTCGTGACGACTGTGAATAGTTTCAAATATACTTTTTCTGATGAGGAGACTCTGAGGTGCCCCCTGGTGGCCGGTGCTATAGGCAGCTGCCTAAAGCTGCCTAATGGTAGCGCCGGCCCTGCTAATAGCATTTGTAGTTGGTGTCCGCGCTCTGAGGTCTGATGGTGTTCTATGATATACAATCCTAGTGTATTAGTTAGGATATAGGGACCTAAATGAGCAAAATAGTAATGGGTTACTAATTTATAGTTTGTGTTCAATGGACCAAATATCAGAGTCTTGTTTACACAGTCCTGGTGTGAACCACCTGTATATTACTGTAGGATGGCTGTTCTTAGAACATTAGTCCTGGTGACAAGAGCTGGTTTGCTATAACTTTGGGCAGTGTGTTCATCTGTCTGTGAATCAAAGTTCAGATTCATGAATTCAAAAGTTACTGATGTATTTATCATGATAAAGATGTACTGAAGATGTATTCTCCGCTCTCCAATGGTCTCTGTACCAGGAAACCGCTACTCCACCTCAAGAATTCACGAAACAAACCAAAACAGACCACAGTATCAGGTGCTGATAGACACTATGGTGCGGAAGATAAGTAACATGTAGGACTTACCCAGCTCTTGGCATGATCCTGCAGGTTCACCAAATGCACTTCCTTGTATGGCTGTTGCTTGTGGGTGTAAGGGGCAGGGGACACAAGGTCCAATGATACCTTGACAGAACACTATGCATATATGAGAGGGTTAAAATACATTTATTACTCTGTGCCCATGCCTGGCTGTGGCCATAAGGGTGTCAGAGCAAAAAAAAAAGAAAACTAAACAATACAGAAGCAGATCATATAGACATGCAATCTGAGGGTAAAAGTATATAAAGTCACGTTTCTTTGAGAATATATAGTCCCAACGCCTTTCATCCCATGTGGGGACTCTTTCAAGGGTAGGTGAATTGCTGTTCCCAAATCGGGGTTTAAATACCTTGTAAATTGCGGCCATGTCATCACCTGTCAGTTACTACCGGTTTTCCGGTGTACCTCCACCCCCCGCGTCATCCGCTAGAGCGCAATCTGTCCTGTGATGTTGAATAGCCACGTGGTGTTCGAGATGATTGCGCATGCTCAATAGTCTATGCGCAGACATACGGTAACCTGATTCAGTGTCCATTTGTTCTCCTGCAGCTCATCTGTTGTTCTGTTATCCACTGTTGTATTGGTGGAGATAATGTCACCAACACGCGGGGTTTAATTGCAACCTCTGCAATATAATCGTATTGTTATATCAATGGCTGTATTATGGTATTGTTGTGAAGTACATACTTTATGGTCAGTGTCTATGTTCCTTATATTATGATACCCATAGCTCAGAGGACCCTCGCAATGGCATCACCTAAAATGTGTCTATGGGATACAGAAACCCATTCTTATGGGTCTATATTAAGGCCTTCTGGTTGGAGGGTCTTCATCTCAAAGATCCAATGGCTTTCTATTCTGTCAATCCTACTTGAGTGATCCCCCCCTCTCCAGTTGGGTTCTACTCATACTATCCCAGTGAATTTAAGGCCATCTGGTTTACCAATGTGCATGCTTCTGAAGTTGTCTGATACACTATACCCAACAAAGGCCTTATTGATGTTGTTAATATGCTCATTTATCCTTACTTTTAAGGGTCTAGTTGTTCTCCCTACATACTGTAATTGACAGGGGCATTGTAGAACATAGATGATGTTGCGACTGTCACATGTAATCATGTTCTTAATTTTGTACGTTTTTCCAGTGTTCAGAGCAATTAGTTGTTCTGTTGGTGCAGTGCTTTTATATCGCAGTTGTTTGCAGGCCTTGCATCGCCCACAACAGTAAAAGCCAGATTTCACTACCTGTCCATCTAAAGTGGATTGTTTGTGAAGATGCCTACTTTTTATATGGTACACCACTAGTTTTCTCCCCAGGTCTGGTGCCTTCTTAAAGACCAGATCTGGTTGTGTTGTTAAAATTGTATGCAGTTTCTCATCCATATGAAGTAAAGGCCAGTGTTTGTTTATGATTTTCCTAACTTGACTGGCCGATTTTGTGTAGTTAGTTACGAAAAAGACTTTATCTGTCTTCTTTTGTAATGTTTTGTCTTTATATTCTAAGAGGGGAGCTCGTGGATTTTCGAGTGATTTGTTAAATGCTTGAGGTGGAGTGGCAGTTTCCTGGTACAGAGACCATTGGAGAGGGGAGAATACATCTTCAGTACATCTTTATCACGATAAATACATCAGTAACTTTTGAATTCATCAATCTGAACTTTGATTCACAGACAGATGAACACACTGCCCAAAGTTATAGCAAACCAGCTCTTGTCACTGGGACTAATGTTCTAAGAACAGCCATCCTACAGTAATATACAGGTGGTTCACACCAGGACTGTGTAAACAAGACTCTGATATTTGGTCCATTGAACACAAACTATAAATTAGTAACCCATTACTATTTTTCTCATTTAGGTCCCTATATCCTAATACACTAGGATTGTGTATCATAGAACACCATCAGACCTCAGAGCGAGGACACCAACTATATATATTTCCTACTATTTAGGAAGGCGGGGATACCTTCCAGGTGTTCAGCAGCTAGAGGTAATACTCATTAGTGCAAAACCTTATATCTATCTATAATAACATTTGTAATCCAGTCCCTGTTCCTCCACTCTCCTGTGAAATTGTGCCTGATCATTAGGGAGGGACTCTCATATGCAATCCAAAACATGCAAGATCCGACTCCAGGAAAATATTTGCGATCACCGCTGTATATACAGCATAGCGCAGCGACTGACAAAACTCACGTGGGTTCCTGCACTATAGCCTTAAATGGCTTAGAGTCAGATAGTTCTTAGTAAATCAGCAGGCTGTTTCTATGACATTGTCTGCTGATTGGCTAACAGCGGTTTGACTCTTAGCCAATCATGGCTATAGTGCAGGAACCCACATGGGCTCTGTCAGTTGGTGCACTATGCTGTATATTCAGTATAGCTGTCCGTGTGGATCACGAATAGCGTATTTTTTATTAGAAAACCTTGGAATTCTACGTGAAGAAGGGGGCCGACCACCTCCAGGTAGAAGGGAAGTATGTTAGTGTGAGTGTGCATGACTATGTAGTAAACAGTTAATTCATACAGTGTGTACTTTCTTTTGTTAATAATTTCTTCACAGTGGGGGTACAGGTGCCAGCGGACACTTACTGTCCAGATCTGCTACACTTGTGGTTCTTCAAGTGCATGTATGCTGGTGTAACTTCCCCCTTTACTGACAATAAAGGGGTACGGTTACTAAATCCTTTGTTGCCTCATGTAGCCACCCATAACCTCCCTCTAAGTGGTGTACATTGTTTCATCAGTTCAGTGCCTTCAGCCATGTATCAGTAGTAGTCTGGGCCTACATGGGAAAACCCTATTATGCATTGGCTTGGATAATAAGTAGGGGTGAGCGGGTTCGGAATTCAGCCCCCCCGATCCGAGGCCGAACCGAGTCAGGCTCGACTTTTCCCGCCTGACTCGGATCTGAAATCGAGGCAAAACGTCATCATCCCGCCTTTCCGGGTCTCACGGGTTTTGGATCCTATATAAGGTACCCGCGTCTGCACCATTTTCTCACTCGGCTGTGGACAGTGAAGAGGGAGGGTGGGAGTTAGGGCTGGCTGGGCTGTGTAGTGTAGTGTAGTGTAGTGCAGAGTAGTGTTGTGCTGTGCTGCGCTGTGCTGCTGTTGTCCATAGGGGCTGTGTCCACTACTTCAAAGTCCATAGGGGCTGGCTGTGTTGTGCTGTGCTGCTGTTGTTAATAGGGGCTGTGTCCACTACTTCAAAGTCCATAGGGGCTGGCTGGACTGTGTTGTGCAGTCAGTTCTCCATAGGGGCTGTGTCCACTCCAAAGTCCTGTGCAGTGTCCCAGTCCTAAAGGGGTGCTGTAGTGTTGTCCAGGGGGTGCTCTTTCCATCAGGGGTGCTCCCCCCAAGTGCTAAAAAAAAATAAAAAAATCTGTGTTTGTGAATTGTGTGCGCAGTAGCCGCACGTGCATCAACAAAGTAGTGCCAAGCGTGCGCCTGTGTCATAAGTAAAGGGCCGGCTGGCTTGACCGTTAAAGGGTGCTGTAACCCCCAAAGTACACTCCAGTCCAAACCAAATAAAAAAATATTTTCTGTGTTTGTGAATTGTGTGCGCAGTAGCCGCACGTGCATCAACAAAATAGTGCCAAGCGTGCGCCTGTGTCATAAGTAAAGGGCCGGCTGGCTTGACCGTTAAAGGGTGCTGTAACCCCCAAAGTACACTCCAGTCCAAACCAAATAAAAAAATATTTTCTGTGATTGTGAATTGTGTGCGCAGTAGCCGCACGTGCATCAACAAAGTAGTGCCAAGCGTGCGCCTGTGTCATAAGTAAAGGGCCGGCTGGCTTGACCGTTAAAGGGTGCTGTAACCCCCAAAGTACACTCCAGTCCAAACCAAATAAAAAAATATTTTCTGTGTTTGTGAATTGTGTGCGCAGTAGCCGCACGTGCATCAACAAAGTAGTGCCAAGCGTGCGCCTGTGTCATAAGTAAAGGGCCGGCTGGCTTGACCATTAAAGGGTGCTGTAACCTCCAAAGTACA
The DNA here is from genome assembly GCA_031769625.1 of Taudactylus pleione. NCBI lineage: Eukaryota > Metazoa > Chordata > Amphibia > Anura > Myobatrachidae > Taudactylus > Taudactylus pleione. Next base: position 4,778,020 of record JAUIMM010000370.1, read on the forward strand.
CTCCAGTCCAAACCAAATAAAAAAATATTTTCTGTGTTTGTGAATTGTGTGCGCAGTAGCCGCACGTGCATCAACAAAGTAGTGCCAAGCGTGCGCCTGTGTCATAAGTAAAGGGCCGGCTGGCTTGACCGTTAAAGGGTGCTGTAACCCCCAAAGTACACTCCAGTCCAAACCAAATAAAAAAATATTTTCTGTGTTTGTGAATTGTGTGCGCAGTAGCCGCACGTGCATCAACAAAGTAGTGCCAAGCGTGCGCCTGTGTCATAAGTAAAGGGCCGGCTGGCTTGACCGTTAAAGGGTGCTGTAACCCCCAAAGTACACTCCAGTCCAAACCAAATAAAAAAATATTTTCTGTGTTTGTGAATTGTGTGCGCAGTAGCCGCACGTGCATCAACAAAGTAGTGCCAAGCGTGCGCCTGTGTCATAAGTAAAGGGCCGGCTGGCTTGACCATTAAAGGGTGCTGTAACCCCCAAAGTACACACCAAACCAAATAAAAAAATATTTTCTGTGTTTGTGAATTGTGTGTGCAGTAGCCGCACGTGCATCAACAAAGTAGTGCCAAGCGTGCGCCTGTGTCATAAGTAAAGGGCCGGATGGCTTGACCATTAAAGGGTGCTGTAACCCCCAAAGTACACTCCAGTCCAAACCGAATAAAAAAATATTTTCTGTGTTTGTGTGCGCCTTAGCCGCACGTATATATCAAATCGATATAACATAAATGGAGGACCAAACTTTCTCCGATAAAAATAAAATAGAGAAAGATCAAGAACCACTTCCTCCTAGTGCTGAAGCTGCTGCCACTAGTCATGACATAGACGATAACATGCCATCAACGTCGTCTGCCAAGGCCGATGCCCAATGTGATAGTAGAGGGCACATACAATCCCAAATGGCAAAGTTCAGGAAAATGACCTTGAAAAAACATTTAAATCATCTGAAGAGAAACGTAAACTTGCCAATATGCCATTCACGACATGGAGTGGCAAGGAATGGCTAAGGTCTTTCCCTATGTTCATGACTAGTGGTTCAGCTTCACATGACGATGGAAGCCCTCCTCCCACTAAAAAAATCAAAAAAGAGTTAAGCTGGCAAAAGCACAGTGAAGAACTGTGCGTTCTAAGAAGATATCACAAATCCCCAAGGAGAGTCCAAGTGTGGTGGTGGTTGCGATGCCTGACCTTCCCAGCACTGGACGGGAAGAGGTGGCTCTTTCCACCATTTGCACGCCCCCTGCAAGTGCTGAAAGGAGCACCCACAGTCCACTTGCTGATATGCAAATTGAAGATGTCACTGTTGAAGTACAACAGAATGAGGATACTGGTGTAGCTGGCGCTGAGGAGGAAGTTGGCGAGGAGGATTCTGATGGTGATGTGGTTTGTTTAAATCAGGCTCCGGGGGAGACAGTTGTTGTCCGTGGGATGAAAAAGGCCATTACGGTCATGCCTGGGCAGAAGACCAAACATTCCACCTCTTTGGTCTGGCAATATTTCTATCCAAATCCGGACAACAACTGTCTTGCCATATGTACCATATGTAAAGGTGAAATAAGTAGGGGTAGGGACGTTAACCACCTAGGAACATCCTCCCTTATATGGCACCTGCAGCGCGTTCATAAAAAGTTACTGTCAAGTTCAGAAACTTTGGCTAAGACCGTAAGCAGTACAGGGACACCTAAATCCCTTTTTCCTGTTTTATCCAAGGAATCGGTGGATGAGGAGGATGAGGACGACATCTTGCCTCCGTAGAGCCAGTTTGTGCAGGGACACATTAATTGCCAGCTTGTTTTGTGGGGGCCCAAACAAACCAATCATTTCAGCCACAGTCATGGGGCAGACCCTGGCGCTGAAATGATTGGTTTGTTAAAGTGTGCATGTCCTATTTATTCAACATAAGGGTGGGTGGGAGGGCCCAAGGACAATTCCATCTTGCACCTCTTTTTTTTCTTTGCAGTATGTACTGTTTGGGGCCTAGTTTTTCAAACTGCCATCCTGTCTGCCACTGCAGTGTCACTCCTAGATGGGCCACGTGTTTGTGCCGCCCACTCGTGTCGCTTAGCATAGTCATCCAGCTACCTCGGTGCAATCTTTTGGCCATAAAAACAATATTGTGAGGTGTTCAGAATAGACTGGAAATGAGTGGAAATGAAGGTTATTGAGGTTAATAATTGCATAGGAGCAGAAAAACCCACAAATTCTGTGATTTAAGCTGTTTTTATGCTTTTTATCAAAAAAATACAGATCCAAAACACAAAACCCAGAACCCAAAACACGGAAGGGTGGTTTTGGCAAAACCAATCCAGATCCAAAACACGAAGAAAGATCCAAAACCAAAACACAAAACACGAAAAGTGGCCGGTGCACACCCCTAAAAATAAGTAGTATTAAGGCTTGCCTGGGTAAGCCTGAGGTAAGTATATTTCTTTACCTTACCTAAAATCATATGATATATGATATTCTCCACACTCTCCCATGTAAATAAACACATGAATAAATATATTTTAACATTTTATATGTTTACTGTTATCATATACTGACGAGCAATACGAGATAATGGTTACTGCTGTACACATGCATAGCATACATAGCAATACAAAAAGTATGTATACATATGGAAAACAATATTGTTAAAACACGGATTAAGGTGATGGCAAATGCTAAATATCATAACAGTGTGTAATTCCAAGACTTTACACCAATTACCATAACATTTGCTATGTTTATATACAAGTGGGATGAGTGAGGGTGAGACAAGTGTAATTCTCTTAGTAATGAAAACTATATGGATATTAACATGTTAGTTCTGATTCACCCTCCACAACTTATAGTACAATAACAGTGTTTCACATCAAAGTGTAATCCTCACTTTTAAATATTATAAATTCCAGATGTCTTATACTGCTAACAAATTAAGAAATTTGAGACACTTAGAACAGTTATCCTCCAGAAGGGTTAATTGATTGCACTTCCTTGTATATTATTTTCCAGAATATAAATGAACAATGTCACTTCCCTGGGTGCTCTTCTCTCTCTGATGCAGGGCCAGATTTCCCATCAGGCAACCTAAGCGCCCACCTAGGACCCCTCAGGTCCTAAGAGGCCCGGCCCCAAACTCCAGCCCTGTAGTTAACCCTCTGCGCTGTGCTTGAACTGCTTCTGCTGTATGGCAGCAGAGCGGTCAGGGGGACCTGCCTCTACTATGCAGGGGGGAGGACGCAGAAGCAAATCGGCAGCCCGGGTAACCACTGTCATCACTGTCTGCAGCATGGCTCCAGTCCACTTCCTGTTCCTGCTTCTCACCTCAGCTCAAATTAACACCACCCCCCGGGCAGTGTGAGCTGCTACCGTCAAAGAGTTCAGTCAGTCTCCTCCCCTGCAGTGTAGCCAGCCCCTTCATCTAATCAGCCCACTCCAACCAACTACCCTCCGCTGCCTGTGATGATGTAGCCAGCCCCTATAGTCAGTGAGTGGTGCTGCCGGTCTCCTCCATTGCAGCCCCCCGCAATGTAGCCAGGTCCTCCACCCTGCAGCATGCGCTAATCTTTTCAGCCCAGTCCACCCCAACACAGCCCTTGTGTAGTTTGCAGTCATAGTAAGTGCCGCCCATTGAGCACTCTGTCTGAACGGGATCTGCCGGTGACGCGACGTTCTGCCCTGGCCTGCGGGATGGGCGAGAGCGAACGCCGACCAGCGGGAGAACTAAACGGCTCAGTCCCTGTCATGCACATCGCTACGGATTTTCAAATGTTCATCATCATCATCAGTTACCAGTAGCCAGATGAGATCTCCCGTTCCCGCCACAGTGAGGGTGACATGTTGTGCTGTATTTACCTCAGTAATGGTGTATGTCACTACACTGGCATAGCAGATGTAAAACATCGATGACATTAACATCAGGAGGAGTTGGTGTGTCTCTGTTGTGTCTCTTACAGCTGCAACTACAGTATGCTGTCACACAGGTCAAAACCCATTATTACCTGGAAAGTGACACTTCCCCTGTTGCATAGCTGGATTAAGGCTCATTGGGGCCCCCTCCAATAAATTTGACACCCCAACACCTCTATGCCCCTTACCTTGACCCACAGGGCTGTAACTAGGAGTGTGCTAGTGGTGTCGCCACGTAGAGCGCAGGGCCCTGTGGATGGCACCAACGCTGCCCCACGGCAGTACTAGCGCTACAGAGGGACAGTCTGGGCAGGCACCCAGCAGCCATTGGAGCTGCCCGGAGCATCCTTAGGATGCTCGTGGGCAGTGCCCCTTATGTGGGTTTAGGCACTGGTGGTGGAATAGACCCCTGTTACAGCCCTTAGTTGGGGTCCCCCACACAGTGCCCCATACCCTATATGCTGTACAGTGTCCCCAGTATGGTATACAGTGCCCCGCACCACCAGTGCTTCTAAGTACTTCAGTGCCCAACCTCCTACATTGCTCCCCCCCGCAGTGTAGCCAGCCTCCGACGAAACACCCCCCCCCACTCCCTGTGCATTGCAGTTACCTCCAAATCTATCTCCCCTCTACTGTTGGAACCACAGGAGGCTTCCATTACCCTGATACTGCACTTTTACCTTTGACATAAAGAGCAGCAACATGACCAAGCACAGACAGAAATGGCAGGCTGGGTAAGTTTGACTGACAAGATATTCTTTACTTAAAGTTTTATACACAGCTCTCTCTCTTTCTCTACATGTAGAATCACTGGTCACTAACTATTTTGTTGGTGTTTATTTTCTTTTCTGTTCCCCCACCATTTCCTGCCTCCCTCTGTTCTTCCCCCCTTTCCTCCAGTCTCCCTCAGTTTGTCCCCCAATTCTTCTGTCTACCTCTGTGTGTCCCCCATTCCTCCCATCTCGCCTCTGTATGAATGTGTGTGTGTATACATATACAGTAGTGGAATTAATTCTGGACACTATTAATAAAAAAAAAAAAAATTTGATATTTATGCAGAAAATTCATATTCTGCTATACCAAGTCAATACTTTAATGCTTTTATTTTAATCTATGATGTTTCTACTTAATATTTTAACACGATTTGTCAGAGAGAGAGAGGAAACAGAGAAAGGAGGATGGAGAGATAGAGTGGGAGAAAGAAGCATCCATGCAGGCTCATGTGCTTTGTTCAGCACTCAATTCATCCAGACTGTGGCAGCCTTTACAATCAATCCTCAAAGCTAGTTGCAGCTCTGGTCAAAGTGTGAAAAACGACTAAATTGGCTCTGAATACCTCGAAACATCTTGACTGGTCGCCTGGGAAGAGAGGCAAAGCCATGACGCTTTGTGAGGAAGGGTATACCTACGAAGAAATTGCAAAGAGGTTGGGTGGTGGGGCAACAAAGTCAGGTATAAGGAAACTCTGCATAAGGGTTGCGAGCAGTGGATCGACGAAATTGGCCGCAAGAACTGGGAGAAAGCCCACGCTTACAAAACAAGATGAGCACAAAATCTGTCGCCTGGCCCTGCAGAACCGTCGAAGGTCTGCAAAAGCCATCAACAACACAATGAAAACATCTGGTGTCCAAGTTTGTGACCAAACCATCCGAAAAAAACTTTGTGACAATGGTTTGTGAGCTAGGACCCCAAGAAAGAAGCAGTATCTAAACCAGAAACAGAGACAGAAACGTATAGATTGGGCTCTGGCACACAATGAGTGGACAGAAGAAGACTAGGACAAGATTATTTGGAGCGACGAGACCAAAATCAGCATCTTCTGGAGTGATGGAGTGAAAATTGTTCGGCGTCGGCCTGGGGAAGATCTTCTGCCCGAGTGCACCACGGCAACTATGAAGCACCAAGTGAGTGTGATAGTGTGGGGTAGCATGGCCAGCCATTGTATGGAACGTTTGGCTGTCATTTATTGGAATATCAATGCCAAAAAGTATCAAGAAGCAGTGCTGGAGACAAAACTGTTGTCCACAATTGAGGATTTGTTCGAAATTGACCCACGGAAGTGTATCTTTCAGCAGGATGGAGCGCCATACCACACCGCCAACAGTTCCATGAAGTGGTTCGGTGATCACCAAATCACTGTCTTGCCTTGGCCAGAAAATAGTGTGGATTTAAATCCGATAGAAAATCTTTGGTCAAGGCTTAAAGTGATGGTATCACGAAAAAATCCAAGTAACAAGAGAGAGCTGATCGAAGCCATAATCCAGGCCTGGTACCACGTGATTTCACCTGAAGATCTGGGACGTCTGGTTAACTCGATGCCTCGACTAATCAAAGCTGTTCTTAAAAACAGAGGATATCCAATTAAATATTAAGTTTGTGTATTGCTGAAATTGCATATTTTTTTCCATAATAAAAGCATACCTGTAAAACTGTGGTTTTACTGAATTTTTCACTGGAAATTTGACAAATGACAACTTAAACATAAATAGTAATGATTATACTCACATATTCTTCGATTGGAATATAAATTATAAGTGATTATAATGTAAAAATAATGACTAAACGAAAATGTAAAAAATTTCCTAAAAGTGTCCCGAATTAATTAGACTAGTATATATATATTATACACACCCCTTTCATACATATACATGTGTACGGACAGTTGGCTACATATACATATTTAATTACAGTTGGTGTCACTGGAGCAAGATACATACATCATATGAGGATTGTGTTTTACTACATATTTTTTGTTTTGCTTCTGAGTTATTTTTGTTTTCTGATATGTTTTGAATTGTATATGTGTTTCCATGTATGGTAACATTTAGTATTTTTGGTACAGTGTGACCAGTCCCCCCCCCCTCCTCCCATCCAAGAGCGCCTGGGGGAGCATTACACGGACAGCTCTAGAACGCAAGCCTGCTATTGCTAGGGAACGTAGTACCCGGAAGTGCGTCAGCTAGGTGCTTCCGGCTGGTGGGTGGTGATGGCAGTGCAGATAACATATGTACCTGTGTGAGCATTTATTGGGGTAAGTGTTCTATGTCTGATTGTCACAGTGAGTGGTGTGGGCTTGAGAAAGGGGCTTACATCCCGAAATGTTGCTCTATGAAGATGTCTCAGAGTGCCGTTCTTTATCCCCTGAGATATATATATATATTTTTTTTAACGTGTGTATCTTGCTCCAGTAACAGGATTGTTTGAGGAAGGGTGGCCCCATCAGTATCTTGCCTAGGGCCCCATGAGGTCTAAATCCGGCTCTGAACTGACATGTGCAATTATGTCATTTACAATAGAAATTATAGTTTCCATAAATGTTGTAACTCTACTGTATTTAAGTATTAAAGTGGTTATACCACTGATGTAAATCATATATCATATGATTTTAGGTAAGGTAAAGAAATATACTTACCTCAGGCCAGAGCCGTAACTAGACTTTTTTGTGCCCTGTGCCAGAAAGAGCATTGGCGCCCCCCTCATTTTTCAAAGGGACATAATGTACCCCAAAATGGGCCATGGCTTCATGGAGAAGGGCCAGGGAAGAGATAGGAGAGGCCAGGATATGCTGGGGATGGGGAAGCTACAAGCAAGAATGATAATAAACAAAAAAGTGACACAACCCAAACAGCGCCCCCTGACCTGTGGTGCCCTGTGCGATGGCACCGGCCGCACTACCCTAGCTACGGCCCTGCCTCAGGCTTACCCAGGCAAGCCTTAATACTACTTATTATTATGCGCTATGTATGTGTACAGCATTAACCATTATATTTGCTTGTCAGTATATGATAACATTAAATATATAAAATGTTAAAATATATTTATTCATGTGTTTACTTACCTGGGAGAGTGTGGTGAATAAGCGTATTGAGTTACTGTTCAATCTTTTCTTGTCTCTTAACACTTCTGCATCTATTATTTCCAGTAACTTTGTATGATTTTTGTGATACTAGAGAGATTTCAAGTGAGTGTAGTGTAACTATTCTCACTACAGACTTGGTGCTAATGCCACTGCCCACATACATGAGATGCATTTCCAGCAGCTTTCGTTGAAGGAGGGAGGTCCGATTCTCTAGAAAGAGCTGCCTGCTGCCTGTGAGTGCACGACGTCAGCCTCCACTATGCTGCACAGCAGGACCCTACAAGGCCTCACTGCCTCACCACTATTGCTGCTGTTTCTCCAGGCCAGCCTCGGCTCTTCCCACCCAGTCTCCATGCTCACGGACACTGGCCGTCACAGAGTACTTTGCCCTACACCAGCAGCACCAGCTGCCATTCGGAAAAGCAAGGTGAGTACCCCTGCCCACCGGCCTCCACAGCTCTTCTGTCTGTGTCCCCCCTGCGCCCAGCAGCATATCACTGCTCACCTGCTGCCTGGAACACAGGGGGGCAGGCACTGAAGGGATGGATCAGCAGACTCCCTCTCAGCTGCTCCTGACAGCTCTTATCTACCATTCTCTAAACGGACTCTCTTTTTCTGACAGGAACCAAATCCCTCTTTTTACTCCACCCCTTCTTCTCCAGTGCAGGTGCATCCCACACACTGGGGCACATACTCACCACATAGAAAAAATTACCAAACATCTATATTTCACATATGGCATTATATTCATTAACATTTTACCTCAGAACATATACATAAAACATATACATAAATTAATTACATATTACTGTGTAGATAACACCTTTTAAAAAAAAAAATATATATATATATTTATTTTTATTAATACCCTACCCTTTACCAGGGTTACACTGCTTTGCTGTGACCTGTGGCCCCACTGTAAAGGATAATATTATATCTAACTTTAACACAGTAACCCTGCAGCCCCCACCACCAGGGGTGCAGGTAATTGCCCTGGTTATCAGCCCAAGGCTAGCTGATCCTCGGGAGGGGGGACCCTTATTTTATTCTTGGGGTAACACTGAGAATTGACCAGTTTAGGGTTGGATTTACATTATGGTAGGGAAACCCCATGCTATGTGTCTCCCTGCTATAGTCAAACCCCCCCCCCAGCTGGTTTTGCCCGGTGCTAGTTCTAGAAAAATAGAGGGAACCCCATGCCAGGTCTTTTTCCAATTTTCCTCTGTGAGCCCAGGCTGAAAGGTCACAGGCTGGTTATGGATTAGAGGGTGACCCCACACCTTTTTTAAATGTTTTTTCAAACTATTTAATTGCTTTAAGCTAGGGGTGTGCACCGGCCACTTTTCGTGTTTTGGTTTTGGATCTGGATCTTTCTTCGTGTTTTGGATCTGGATTGGTTTTGCCAAAACCACCCTTCCGTGTTTTGGGTTCTGGGTTTTGTGTTTTGGATCTGTATTTTTTTGAAAAAAAGCATAAAAACAGCTAAAATCACAGAATTTGTGAGTTTTTCTGCTCCTATGCTATTATTAACCTCAATAACCTTAATTTCCACTCATTTCCAGTCTATTCTGAATACCTCACACCTCACAATAGTGTTTTTATGTCCAAAAGGTTGCACCGAGGTAGCTGGATGACTATGCTAAGAGATACGAGTGGGCGGCACAAACACGTGGTCCATCTAGGAGTGGCACTGCAGTGGCAGACAGGATGGCATTTTGAAAAACTAGGCCCCAAACTATACATAATGCAAAGAAAAAAAAGAGGTGCAAGATGGAATTGTCCTTGGGCCCTCCCACCCACCCTTATGTTGTATAAACAGGACATGCACACTTTAACAAACCAAACATTTCAGCGCCAGGGTCTGCCACACGACTGTGGCTGAAATGATTGGTTCGTTTGGGCCCCCACAAAACAAGCTGGCAATTAATCTGTCCCTGCACAAACTGGCTCTACGGAGGCAAGATGTCGTCCTCATCCTCCTCATCCACCGATTCCTCACCCTCTTCAGTGTTGTGTACATCCTCATCCTCACAGAGTATTAATTCGTCCCCGCTGGAATCCACAACCACAGGTCCCTCTGTACGTTCTGGAGGCTGGTCTCCCTGGAAGAGTTGATTATTCATTTTATGAACATCATCTTCTCCACATTTTGTGGAAGCAACCTCCTATGCCTTTCGCTGACAAGGTTCCCGCCTACACTAAACACTCTTTCGGAGTACACACTGGAGGGGGGGCAACTCAGGTAAAATAGAGCCAGTTTGTACAGGGACCTCCAAATTGCTTCTTTTTCCTGCCAGTACAGGTACGGACTGTCTGACATGCCTACTTGGATGCTGTCACCGATGTAATCCTTTAACAGACAGACGCACGCTTGTCGCTGCTGCTTTGAGGATGCAAGTGCGGCTACAGCCCACACAATTCACAAAGACAGAAAAAAGAAGAAGAATATTTTTATTGTTTGTGTAGCACACTTTGAGGGTGTCACCACCCTTTAACAGACAGATGCACGCTTGTCGCTGCTGCTTTGAGGATGCAAGTGCAGCTACAGCCCACACAATTCACAAAGACAGAAAAAAAAAGAACAATATTTTTATTGTTTGTGTAGCACACTTTGAGGGTGTCACCACCCTTTAACAGACAGACGCACGCTTGTCGCTGCTGCTTTAAGGATGCAGGTGCGGCTACAGCCCACACAATTCACAAAGACAGAAATAAAAGAACAATATTTTTATTGTTTGTGTAGCACACTTTGAGGGTGTCACCACCCTTTAACAGACAGACGCACGTTTGTCGCTGCTGCTTTAAGGATGCAGGTGCGGCTACAGCCCACACATTTCACAAAGACAGAAAAAAAAAGAACAATATTTTTATTGTTTGTGTAGCACACTTTGAGGGTGTCACCACCCTTTAACAGACAGACGCACGCTTGACGCTGCTGCTTTGAGGATGCAAGTGCGGCTACAGCCCACACATTTCACAAAGGCAGAAAAAAAAAGAACAATATTTTTATTGTTTGTGTAGCACACTTTGAGGGTGTCACCACCCTTTAACAGACAGACGCACGTTTGTCGCTGCTGCTTTGAGGATGCAGGTGCGGCTACAGCCCACACAATTCACAAAGACAGAAAAAAAAAGAACAATATTTTTATTGTTTGTGTAGCACACTTTGAGGGTGTCACCACCCTTTAACAAACAGACGCACGCTTGTCGCTGCTGCTTTAAGGATGCAGGTGCGGCTACAGCCCACACATTTCACAAAGACAGAAAAAAAAGAACAATATTTTTATTGTTTGTGTAGCACACTTTGAGGGTGTCACCACCCTTTAACAGATAGACGCACGCTTGTCGCTGCTGCTTTGAGGATGCAAGTGCGGCTACAGCCCACACAATTCACAAAGACAGAAAAAAAAAGAACAATATTTTTATTGTTTGTGTAGCACACTTTGAGGGTGTCACCACCCTTTAACAGACAGACGCACGCTTGTCACTGCTGCTTTGAGGATGCAGGTGCGGCTACAGCCCACACATTTCACAAAGACAGAAAAAAAAAGAACAATATTTTTATTGTTTGTGTAGCACACTTTGAGGGTGTCACCACCCTTTAACAGACAGACGCACGCTTGTCGCTGCTGCTTTGAGGATGCAAGTGCGGCTACAGCCCACACAATTCACAAAGACAGAAAAAAAAGAACAATATTGTTATTGTTTGTGTAGCACACTTTGAGGGTGTCACCACCCTTTAACAGACAGACGCAAGCTTGTCGCTGCTGCTTTAAGGATGCAGGTGCGGCTACAGCCCACACATTTCACAAAGACAGAAAAAAAAGAACAATATTTTTATTGTTTGTGTAGCACACTTTGAGGGTGTCACCACCCTTTAACAGACAGACGCACGCTTGTCGCTGCTGCTTTGAGGATGCAAGTGTGGCTACAGCCCACACAATTCACAAAGACAGAAAAAAAAAGAACAATATTTTTATTGTTTGTGTAGCACACTTTGAGGGTGTCACCACCCTTTAACAGACAGACGCACGCTTGTCGCTGCTGCTTTAAGGATGCAGGTGCGGCTACAGCCCACACATTTCACAAAGACAGAAAATAAAAGAAGAATATTTTTATTGTTTGTGGAGCGCACTTTGAGGGTTACACCATCCTTTAACAGACAGACGCACGCTTGTCGCTGCTGCTTTGAGGATGCAGGTGGAATCTAGACGGGATTTGGAACCGGGGACACACTACCTCCATCAATTGTCTAAATCCCACTGCACTAATGGCGGATACCGGACGCACGTCTAACACCAACATAGCAGTCAAGGCCTCAGTTATACGTTTTGCTTCAGGATGACTGCTGTCGTACTTCATCCTCATCGCTAGGGACTGTTGGAGGGTCAATTGTTTAGTAAAAGTAGTGATGTTCCTACTTCCTCTCTGGGATGATGAACAACTCCCAGCAGAAGCAACAGCACTAGGAGGAAGTGGTTCTTGATCTTTCCCTATTTTATTTTTATCTGAGAAAGTTTGGTCCTCCATTTATGTTATATTGATATATACGTGCTGCTAAAGCGCACACAAACACAGAAAATATTTTTTTATTTTTGCTGGAAAATAGTGCACTTTGTGGATTACACCACCCTTTAAGAAATGAGCCAGCCGGCTCTTTACTTATGGGACACAGGCGCACGCTTGGCGCTGCTCCTTTGTTGATGCACGTGCAGCCACAGTGCACACAATTCACAAACACAGAAAATAATTTTTTTTTTGGTTTGGACTGGAGTGTACTTTGGGGGTTACAGCACCGTTTAACGGTCAAGCCAGCCGGCCCTTTACTTATGACACAGGCGCACGCTTGGCACTACTTTGTTGATGCACGTGCGGCTACTGCGCACACAATTCACAAACACAGAAAATATATATTTTTTGGTTTGGAGTCTACTTTGGGGGTTACAGCACCCTTTAACGGTCAAGCCAGCCGGCCCTTTACTTATGACACAGGCGCACGCTTGGCACTACTTTGTTGATGCACGTGCGGCTACTGCGCACACAATTCACAAACACAGAAAATAATTTTTTTTTTGGTTTGGACTGGAGTGTACTTTGGGGGTTACAGCACCCTTTAACGGTCAAGCCAGCCGGCCCTTTACTTATGACACAGGCGCACGCTTGGCACTACTTTGTTGATGCACGTGCGGCTACTGCGCACACAATTCACAAACACAGAAAATATTTTTTTTTTGGTTTGGACTGGAGTGTACTTTGGGGGTTACAGCACCCTTTAACGGTCAAGCCAGCCGGCCCTTTACTTATGACACAGGCGCACGCTTGGCACTACTTTGTTGATGCACGTGCGGCTACTGCGCACACAATTCACAAACACACAAAAAATATTTTTTTAGCACTTGGGGGGAGCACCCCTGATGGACAGAGCACCCCCTGGACAACACTACAGCACCCCTTTAGGACTGGGACACTGCACAGGACTTTGGAGTGGACACAGCCCCTATGGAGAACTGACTGCACAACACAGTCCAGCCAGCCCCTATGGACTTTGAAGTAGTGGACACAGCCCCTATTAACAACAGCAGCACAGCACAACACAGCCAGCCCCTATGGACTTTGAAGTAGTGGACAACAGCAGCACAGCGCAGCACAGCACAACACTGCTCTGCACTACACTACACTACACTACACAGCCCAGCCAGCCCTAACTCCCACCCTCCCTCTTCACTGTCCACAGCCGAGTGAGAAAATGGCGCCGACGCGGGTACCTTATATAGGTTCCAACACCCGCGAGACTCGGAAGGCGGGATGATGACGTTTTACCTTGATTTCAGATCCGAGTCAGGAGGGAAAAGTCGAGCCTGACTCGGATCTGCCTCGGATCGGGGGGGCTCGGGGGGGTTCGGATTTCAGAAATCCGAACCCGCTCACCCCTACTTTAAGCCTAAGTAGACTGCACTGATCATAATGGCCTGTGCAATGCTTCTCCCAAACTTGTCTGCTTCAGGCAGGTCTGTTATCTGGTCAATTTTGCTGTCGACTTTTGGTAGATTTTTGGTCGATTTCTGATCTAGCCGTTAGTAATCCACTGGTTTCTATTGTCTATGTAAAATTATTGATGGTTGTTCTGATGTTCTAAACTCGTCTAAAGTCCAATTTTTGGTCGATTTGATGTAAATTTCCGATTTGCATAATCGATGGAAAATCAACCAAAAAAATCTACATCGACCAAAAATCGACCTTCAGGAAATTTAACCAACTGTGTCTATTGTGGAACCTACAATAAATCCATGTGCAAAACGGGAATAACTTATAATTTTATGGCCTGATTTAGAGATGTACACAATGCAGATATTTATGCAGATCTAGCGATTGTTTGTCATTGTGCATTAGTGGCAACCGTAAGCATGTGTGTCAATTAGGCTCCCTTCCCCTCCCCCCATACCTGTGTTAACGCCCGTTAAATTGATTTGTTAACGGCATTAACACTGGTTATTGGGCATTAACACACTGAGGGCCTGATTCAGAGATGGACGCTCTGAATCAGGGCGTTTTTTTTTTTTTTGTGCGGCCTCTAGGCCGCTCGAATAGCTGTGGGTGACCACCCACAGCTATTGCGAGCGGCCAGATGATGGTTGCGATGGTCAAGACCATCACGACCATCGGGGCTTGCGACGAGACCCTTGTGGTAGGGTCTCGTGGCCGCGAGCCCCAGAGAGCTTCTGGCTCTAATAGATGATGTCAATGTTCTCAATGGTGATGTCAGTGGGGCCGCCCACAAACGGCAGGCGTTCGCATGGGAATGCCTCCGTTTGTGAAGCCACCCCCCCGCCACGCCTACAAAATGGGGCGAGCTGTCGATCAACATCGACAGCTGCCCCTTTTGTAGTAAGCCACGGAGCGAGAGAATTTCTCTTTCACTCCGGGGCTTGCACACGCGCAGTGAGGCAGCTGCGTGTTCGCAGAGCACACCATAGACCCGCTCGCGAGCGCTCAAGTGCTTGCGAGCGGGCCTGAATCAGGCCCTGAGGACCTAATTTAGCAGTGCACGTTAGGCGTGATGCCTCCTTCTGCATTACCATATCAGCACAGACGGAATAGCCAAGGTGCTTGCGAGCAGCTTAACTATTCCATCTGAAGCTGAATCATGCCTGAATCCATGAAAAGGAATCCATGAAAAGGTCAGGGATTTGTTTGTTAATTGCCTGTTATCACCCGATAACAGCACAGTTAGGTGGGGCTAATTGAACAGTCCACGGCGATCAATTAGCCCGCAGTATATTACAGCTACTTATTGAATCTCCCCCTATATATTCTTATTACTTTAGCTTTTGTACAGCAGTCTTTTTGTTTCCCTGCAGATGGCAAAGTATTTTTTTTATTGGTTAGATCATCAAAAAATAAACATTATATATTTGAACTTGTTTTTTATTTTATTTCAATCTTGACTTATTCTCATCTGTTTTTGGCACTTCCTATCATTTTTTTTTAGTGCTGGGCGATATATAAAATAAACTATATAATGTCCCCAGTAGCAGTGAGAAAAGCTCCTACACCTACCTGAAAGCTTCTTTTTTTTCTTCAACTATACTCCATCCCCATGGCCAGGACGTAAAGTGGTCCTGGAGAAGTGGTGGAACTCATCTCTCCTGCCGCCTACTCCCCACCCCCCGACACGCTAGTCTGAAAGGCCAACCAAGTGTGAAAACTGTTCTTTACACACACACTGTTGTGTATAGGAAACGGTAAAGTGAATGGCTTTGGCAGCCTAGGCCCCCAGAAGCTTTGGGGGTTATGACAGTATGAAATACATATTAGATGCTTTTTTAGCACTCCTGCCATCAGCTGAGACTACAATGTTAGATCACTTAAAAAGAAAAAAAAAATGTTCTATATCATCAGTGTTATTTTTCTGTGGGTCCCCACAAACTAGTTTATGTCACTTGGATGCCCAATGTTTTTTTGCAACCCCTATCCATTGATTCTTTCCTTACCTATATGCTGGTTTCTCTGAAGAAATTGAGCCTCCCTAGGCAGACAGTGAGTGGCTCTCTGTCTGTGCGGAACTTCTGTGCAGGGACTTGGTGGAGGTGGAACTAGTTCTACCTACCATTAGAGGTGACGGAAAGGAGTTCCACCCTGTTCCTGCCCAATTTAACCCCTGCCCAGGGCCGGATCAAAGGCAGGGCGGACGGGGAATTCGCCAAGAGGCCCCCACACATTGGGGGCTCCCACACTGCCGCAAACAGTGGCCAGAACCTAGCAGGGCAAGACTCTCCTGGGCTGGCTCCCACCTCCCAGCAACATCACGCAGCACACACACTTACTGTGACTGATGGACCAGACCGTGGCTGACCATGGAAGCCCCGCTCCCTTTGCTGAAATAATGCAGCGATTCGCGAGTGATGGGGTAGGGGGTGTGGCCTAATGCTGTGAAGTGTCCACCCTAGAAAGCTGGTGCTGTAACAGGTACAGGTAGTGTGTGTGCGCGCTCTCTCAGTCCCTTCCTCCCTCTATCTCTCTCCCTCCCATTCTCTGTCCCTTTCCCCCTCCCACCCTCTCTCTTCACCCTCCATTACTCTTTTCCTCTATCTCACTCACTGTCTCTCTCCCTCTCTGTCTCACTCCCTCCCCACTCTCTCCCTTTCAGCTCCCTCTCTCCCTCCTTCTCCCTCCCTCTTTCTCTCTCTCTTCCCATCTACCTCCACCTTTCTATCTATCTCAGTCCTTGTCTCTCTCTATCTGCCTGTCCCTCCCTCTCTGTCTCCTCTTCCCTCCCTCACTCTTCCCTCTCCATCTCTCTCTCTCTTTCTCCCCGCTCTCTCCCTCTCCTTTCCCTTCTCTAACCCTTCCTCTCTCTCTCTCTCTCTCTCTGTTTTCCTCCATGTCCTTTTCTTCATCTCTCTCTCCTCATTCACTATCTATCTATCTATCTATCTATCTATCTATCTCTATTTATCTCTCTCTCTCTCTCTATATATATATCCCTACTCAAAATCCTGTGTTTGCCCCTGGCAGTGTAATAGATCATGTCCGCTCTGCTGCTTAGTTGTCCTGGGGCCCCCACAAGCCTTAATCTAGCCCTGTCCATCCCCATATCCCCAATACTACATATTCAGTAGTACACTTTCACAAATCCACCTCTACTTTTATTATATAGAGATACAATTTGTGTTATGGAGGTATCATTAAATTATTGCAATATTTTAATAAAATTATAGTGAATTGGTTGCTTTTTCATGACGATTTGTTAAGCCATTGAAATGGCTGCATTAGCAGTGTTTGATAATAGGTGCATTTTAAGCTGTCCCCATAAGATACTTAATATAAAACTGGAAACATTTGACCTAACTTAGGATCCCCTGCGCACAGATACCAGATTGGAAAAAATGCAGTATGACATTTCCTAAGTGCTGTGTCCATCAAAATTTGATTTGCTTGCCTTTACCATAGCAATGAACTATGAGTCATTTTGGGTCACAGGTAATATGATTACTCCCTTTGATTGGCTTTCCCTCTTTAGTGTAAACACTTCACACCTGTCCCAGAAATGTGTACCATGTTATGGAAGTTTCCACCATTGCTCACATTAGCTCTACCGCAGGATCCTGCATCTGTTCCTGTCACAGCTGTGGCCATCCTGTTCTGTCTGCATGTTCCCAAACCAGAAATACTGTGTTTTTATTTATGTATTGCTCACCAGCTGTCAGTGTTGTGTCTGGGTCACTACAGTGATATCCTAAGTGTGCCAAGATGTTATTCAGTTTTTTTACTTTCTTTGAATAAAATTCCGTCAGGAAGTTACATTTTTGTTGATCTGTGTGTACTATTTAGAGGTATTAAGCAGAGTAAATAGTATACACCAACTGATTTACTGATTGCACCGAACAACTCAGGACTTAACCATGACTTTGGTTTATTGCATAGTAGTGTCATGTTTGTACAGTCGTACGCACAGTTATATACAGTCAGAATCTTGTATGGAGAGGAGCATGTGGGTAGTGGTGTAATGATAAACTGTGGTTGTACCCTTTTGTGTTGAAAGCGGAGAGCGCTGATGAGCAAACTCCATTTTCTTCCTCCAGCAAGGTTTCATTTCCTGTTCCAAGATGGCCACCGCGCGTCAACATCTTGTTATTGTTTTGAGTGTCACATCTTCCTCTTAGCTCCAGGGAGGCCCCGGTATTACCACCACCCACAACACCTTCCAACATCCCTGTACCAATATCTGGTCACCACATACACTTACCAGCTGGTGAGTTGTATATCACCCTGCTCCGCTAAAGCTCTGCTCCATCAAATCAGTGTATGGCTGTATCTCACATAACACCGATAAAACCACTACACTGGTTAGGCAATGAGGCTGTTCGTTGTCTCAGGGCATCCACTGGTGTGTACTGGAACTCTGCTAAGAAAACGTACAAACCTGTACACACATATTTCCAACATTTTGGAGGTTTTAGAGGCATAAACGGCCGCAGGTTCTTCCTTGCCACAGTGGCGCTCTTATACAGAGGCAAGATTGCACCGCACATGCGCAGAAGACCAAACTGCGCCTATCTTGGTAAAAGAATACATACTTTTCTGAAGGAACAACATGGAGGCTCCATAGTAGCACACTCCATATTTACAGTTAGGTATTGTGTAAGGGGCAGTATCTTCCCAACTCTGGGCATATGACTGTGCACATTAAAGTAACACAAAACATAATCAAATGATTACCGTCAGGTATTGTTATGTGAAGGGCACTATCATCACAAATCTGATAGCAAAAATGCTATTGTGGATGTATAAAATGGCACAAAAAATAACTGAATGCAAAAATATATTTTATTGTGGTTAAAATCCATAGTTGCGTGAGGGGCAGCATCATCACATCTCTGATACTGTAGCAAAAGGCTGCTCTGCTGTGGATATTTTACTGTGCACATTAAAGCAGCACAAATAATAGCTGTAGGCAAAAAATAAATATTTTATTCTTAAAATCCAAGTGGTTACAGTTGGTTCTTGTTGTGTGAGAGGCATAATCATCACATCTCTGATAGCAAAAGGCTGCTGTGGACATATGACTGCACATTAAAGTGCACAACATACGATAAATAAATATACCAATTGTTTTTGAATAGTTAATTTCAAGATAACATCCTTCTTTTCTTCAACTTATTGTGAGTTGACCTCCAAATCACTTTACTCATTATGTGAATCACTGATGAGTCTATGAGACAGGAGCAGCTACGTATTAGTACTGGCAGTAGTAGTATTTTGTCATCCTCTACAAGTAAAAAAGATCAGTTTGATGATTTAAGTATTAAGTGAAAGGTTAATGATGCATGTGGTGATTTCTTTGAAAAAAAAGAGGATCCCATACACCACCTGCAGTGGCAAGGAAAGACTCAGACTATGGCCACATTTTGTTAATAATGGTCCTGCTACTGCTCTTACATGTACTAGAATGCCCAAATGGAAGAATCTTCTCATGAATCTAGCTGTCACCTCATAAGCAGGGTATTCACAGACGAATCCTGAGGAGAGCCCAAGGTTCTGATACTGTAATTATAGAGCACCTTTTTTCCACAATGACTCAACCATTTGAAAATGAGTAGGAATGATGATCATTTAGACATATAAATTGAGGATACTACTTTGGAAGTTGCTAATGTGCAACAGAATGAAGGGGATAACTGTGGATCTGAGTTGATTGTGCAGAGGTAAAGCAGCCACCAGTGGTACCAACACATGCTTATAATAAGTGCCTAACATGCCTAGGTAAAATAATCCACCTCTAGCTTGTGGAAATATGTGATCCCAACCCAGACAACATTTGTTTAGGCATCTGTATCCTTTAAGTATAGTAAGGGACGCTAACCATCTAGGTACCTCCTCCCTGTTACATCATTTGCAGCTAGTTCACTCAAGTGATTCATAAAAAGCTAGGAAACTGTGTATAGTAACAGCAGCACAGCATCATTCCTGCTGGACTTACTGAAATTGGACTAAGTAATCTCTAAAATGAGCACTGAGCTGAGGACCGTCACTGACCCCTCAGGGAAGGGGCACAACTCTGTGCCCGCCAAGGTCAGCATAGCGGGTAAGGTCCAGTGGGAAACCCTCACCTCATTAACACCCGACCATCAGGAAGGGGGGGGCACCAACATTTATCTTGCCACCGAGCAACTGGTATGAAGTTACACCACTGACACTCAGGGTGGCACTGCAGTAATGATCCTGGCTGCAGAGTGCCATTACAGGCAACCTGCTAGCCAGAAGCAAGAGCCAAGTGGCAGTGATGATGCCAGCCACAGAGCCCTGCGCTCTGTGCAACGGTATCGCTTGCACACCCCTAGTTACAGCTCTGAAGCATTATTTTCAAAAACTCTCTGTGAAACAATATGAATGAGAGAGCAAGTATGACAGCTAGAATCCTGTTGCACTGGAGATCACTAAAGCCATGACCGCTATGTTAGGATTAGATCTGCATCCAGTTTTTGCCAAATTCCATTTTGATTCAATTTCTCCAAAACAGCAATTCCTAAACTGAATAACATGGCCCAATGCCATTGTACCATCTATCCACTTATCAATGTGGTCAAACGGTACTGGTCAAACTAAAGATTACAAAAATATAACAGCCCTCAGGGTCGGTGTATCACCTTCAGCATCTCCTGTAATACCATTATCATTACCCTCATCATTCTATAAACATAGTAGTGCTAGCACAGAAAGCCAGGTTATTCACAGTTAAGCTATTCTTTGTATCACTGGCTTCACTTTACAAATACTGGTGTTAAGCTGTTGGAAAAAGTCAGGAATATCATAGCAATATGTTTCACCATGCTAAGACTCTCTTTAGGGATTTTCATTACAGATAGCAGAACCAATAGTGAATCTCACAACGTAACATGCTTTGCACATACCATAAACTTATACTTGCCAACATTCAGCTCCCTCCTTCCGGGATATTCGGGAGGCTCCCGACCAAATCAGGAGGGTAGGCAAGCCTGAATAAACTTGGTGTTTCAGACTCTCATGAAAAATGAGAAATCCATGCAGGAGCTGCTGTCTGTTGTCAGTAACATAACTGGACATTTTTCGTCATTCAATCACTGCAAAAAGAACATTGCAGCAGTTGCAAATAAAATACAAGGTACCATGGTGGAATTCCACACTTTATGATCTTCAGCAACTGGAGGAACAGTAACAGGTATATCACGAGTTACACATGAAGCCATGAGATAGGTAGAGGAGGGTAGTTTCAATTTTATGCAGGGCAAGCTTCTAAAGCCATTTGAAAGTGTAAAAAACAAGTTCAGACACTGCCATCCTGAGTCAAATCATAACACTAATCAAACCAGGGCCGTAGAGAGCCTGGCCGGGCCCGGGTAAACGAAGGGGTGTGGCCTAATAGCGGGAGACGTGGCCACGCCCCCTTGAAAAAAATAATTACATTTTCAGCACCGTGTGGCGGCATTGCGCAGCGGGGAGGGGGGCGCTGTAAGCCCCCCAGCCTGGCGCTAAGCAGGGGGGGCGCGATCAGTGTGATCACTCCCCCCACAGCCATAGGAGACTGCAGCAGCCACGAGCAGTCTCACACAGCAGCCCAGCACAAGCTGTGTGCTGAACTGCTGGGAGGGAGGGGGGGCGGGGCAACACCGGACACGGGCCCCGTCGGGACCCTCTATCAAGCCCGGGCCGGGGTAAACTGTACCTGCACCCCCCCTCTCGGCGCCCATGAATCAAACTACTAGAAAATTAGCTTGAGAAGCTGAAAGAGAATATGAAAGAGATTTGGCTAAATATATTGACCTTGTAGGTCAATTTATTTATTTTCTTTGCTTGGACTCACTTAAGAGCTTGCAGCATTTTGAAATTGGGTCACTATATTTTGTCAACTTTTCTTTATCCTAGGTTTAAGTCATATGACTTTTTTTTCCAACTAGCAAAGAGCTAAAAAAATGCAAACAGCTCTTGTGAGCAAGTTTTTGGTTCAAGTTAGTGATGATAGGTACGCTGCTTAAGCCGCTATTTACAGACTGTATGTTAATGCCAGAATAAAACACACAAATGAGAAAAGATTATAACATCTGATAAGTCTTAAAACTAAGGATATTGAATTAGAACCTCTATACACTCCTGCCTATACCTTCTAATATCCTGCCTATAAACCTCTAAGGATGACGCTATATTGCGTACGCAGTCATATAGTAAATAAAGACTCCAGACCTTGAACCTGTGGTTCCAAAGCACAAAGTGATATTTCAAGTAAAAGTACAGTCAGTTACACGCTATGATCTAAGTACAATTTAGCGCAAAGAATTATACAGACCCAAGTACAGTTATACATATGCAGCACTCTGGACCAGATGTAGGTATCAGCAAGAAACCCCCGTCTATCAGCATTCAGCAAGAAGACTCAGACTAGGGTCACAACACACACGTTTATACTCTCACGGAAACAGACAACATAATGGAGAGGCTTGTCGCTGATGCCATTGGTTCCCAAGGAGGATGCATCTGTTGCTGAGCATTTAACAGGTTGATTCAAATAGACACAGTCCAGCCTCTAACAACTGGTTGTCTCTGGTTTCCTGTTCATGCACATCCTAACAGTTGGTCATATAATGTACATTTCAGTGCTTTAAGTCTCTGCGGTCCATAAGTTGAGAATGCACGTTGCGATCTTCACACTGACGATACCAGAATGCTGTTGAAAGAGTGCAGATCAGTATAATATCAAACATGACTTACTTATCATGTATTAAACCTTAGCTACCAAATAACCTTTATTTCACAGCAATTATAATAAATGAACAAACTTCAATCTTATACTTTAAAGCTTATGAGACCTTTTATGTGAATATGTACTGTGTAAGTATTTGGGGTTTGATATAAAGACGCTAGTTAACTTGCGGCAGATGCGTGCGCATGAAGCTAATAAACAGCGTTTTCATACAGGTTCCTATGCAATCGCTAATATGGGACTAGTTAACAGCGCAATTGTGCATATTAATGTGTGTATGAGAAATGATGAAAGATGCAATCGCATGATGCTAATAGTAATATCGCCATATGTACTTAAGTGTGACTTTACCTAAAATGGCGCTTGGGCGGCCATTAGAAAAATGGCGTCTTGCGATCTCATTTTCTAAAATGGCGTCTTGTGGCCAGTCGCAAGATGGCGTCTTTACGATTTAATTTTAAGCTGATCTTGTCTCAGCCAATTATCCAGCTTCGACAAAACAAATACCCAAACACTGACAACTCCGCCAAATCTCAATCTGAAACACTTTGTATGAGTAGAATAGTGGATGATTAATGCTAATTAAGAAATTATTATTTCAGACAACCCCTTTGAATTCTAGGAGGGAAAAATTGCAAATTGAAGCTAATGTAGCTATGGTACACTTAAACTGTACTTAAGTTGTCTACCCTCCAGTGTGTATTCTGAATGAGTGTTTAGTACAGCCGGGAACATTGTGAGCCTGATTCAAAATTGGACGCAGTTGCAGTCAGTGGCAGTGATATGCACCACCACTCCACCACTGGTGCACCATCGCGTCCGCCATCAACACTTTCATCAGCCTATGGATAGCGCAGTGTTTTCTTCTGAACTCTAACTAAACATGTACTATGTGGCTTCAACTCTGCATTTGGAAATGCAGCTGCTTTGTCGCAACTCTCAGGTAAATAATGGATGCAACCCGTATTTGGGGATTGGCGAGACCTATTACTGAGACGTGGAGTCTAATGTACCCCTAGGTACCCCTATACAGGTGCTGTGAGCTCTGGATGGAGCAGAGGATGACACTTTCAGGGTAGTCCACAGGCCGGGTCAGAACCAAATGGACAAGACGGTACAAGGGAAGCAGACATATGCAGGTTATGGAGGATAGCCAAGGTCAAAACCAGAATACCAAGTGCAGTACCAGGGATCAGACGAAATCGGGTCACGTACAAAGCCAGGGTCAGGAATGAGCAATGAAGTAATACACAGAAATGCTGGAGTAAGGCTTGGGAGCCTATACTCTGGCACAGGACTGCTCCCAGGGACTTAAATAGAAAGGGCTTGAATTTGGCACCTTCAGTGACCTTCAGATACGTCACCTAATAGTGTGCATGGCCCTTTAAATTAAATACAGCGCTGCGCACGCTTCCCTATGGGAGCTAGGCCCACCTGCATGCTGCTGCTGACTGCCGGGAGCCTGAGGAGAGGACACCAGCAGCGGGCGTCGGGAATTTCCTGCCCGCTGCCCACCGCCAGGTGGGACGCCGTTGTCCGGCGAGCTGCTACATTACCTCCTCCTCTGTGGGTGGGCACCGAACACCACACAAAAGGTTTGTTAAGAAACATCCGGTGGAACTTATGGAGGAGCTGAGGCACATTAAATATTTGAAGCCTTAATTCAGCAGCGCTCCTCTGGGCCGTACCCCTTCCAATCCACAAGGAACTGAACAGAGCCTCTAGAAACCCCAGATTCCAAGATCTGCTTCAATTCATATTTCTTCTGATGGTCTACTGGAATTGCTGAAGGAGGGTTGCAAGGTGTTGAAAATCGATTAAGTACCAGAGGTTTGAGGAGAGAGACATGAAACACATTAGGTATTCGGAGGGTGTCAGGAAGTTTTAGACGGAACGCCACTGGATTGATCATCTGAAGAAAAGGTTCAATGAATCTGGGAGCCAACTTCATTGTGGGGACTTTTAATCGTAAGTAATTATTGGACAACCATACTGTCACCAGGCCCCAGCAACGGAACCCTCTTCCTCCTCTTGTCTGAATCCAGTTTATACCTTGAAGAGGCTTTGCACAGATTCTTCTTTACCTCCTTCCAAATTTAAAGGAACCAGTTCACCGTACCATGGGCAGCTGGAAGTGGTACCGCCCCAAAGGTTGGTAACTCCAATAGAACAGGATGCAAGCCACACAGTATGAAAAATGGAAAATTACCCGATGTCTCATGAAACAAGTTGTTGTGGGCAAATTCAGCCCATGGCAAAAAAAAGACCCAATCATCCTTACTGGCAGACACATACATCCGAATAAAATTCTCCAGGTCCTGATTTACTTGTTCCATCTGACTTTTACTTTTAGGGTGGTAGGCAGATGAAAAGCTTAAGTTCACCCCAAAGTAGCCACATAATGACCTCCAGAATTTAGAGGTAAATTGCACCCATGGTCCAACACAATATTCTTAGGAAACCCATGCAATCTGAAGATCTCCCTTATAAAAGCCTCTGCTAGTTTTGGAGCCAATGGTAACTCTTTTAATGGAACAAAGTGGGCGG
The DNA here is from genome assembly GCA_031769625.1 of Taudactylus pleione. Taxonomy (NCBI): domain Eukaryota; kingdom Metazoa; phylum Chordata; class Amphibia; order Anura; family Myobatrachidae; genus Taudactylus; species Taudactylus pleione. The sequence goes on from JAUIMM010000370.1 coordinate 4,803,042, forward strand.
CCTTGGAAAACCTATCCACCACTACCCAGATGGTGCTAAACCCTTGACAAGAAGGGAGATCTGATACAAAGTCCATGGAGATGTGAGTCCAAGGATGATCAGGTACTGGTAGTGGAAGCAAAGGTCCTGGTGTAGAATGTGGTGGAACTTTATGTTGAGCACAAGTATGACAGGCTGCCACAAAGTCCTTGACATCCTGATGAATTGTGGGGCCACCAATGGCTCCTGAGGATTAGCTCCAAAGTTTTCTTCATGCCAGCCTAACTAGTGAAGTGTGATGAATGAGCCCACTGAAGTAATTTAGACTGGAGTTTGAGTGCTATGAATGTTTTACCCCGCGGAATCTTGACCTTGTTAGTAACCGCCACAATGCAACCAGGGTTGAGAATGAGTCGTTTTCCTTTGCTTCCTCCACTTCAACAGAACTGAATGCTCGGGACAAGGCATCGCCCTTGATGTTTTTATTACGCGGTCAGTAGGTAATCACTAGGTTAAACCGATCAAAAAATAATGACCATCTAGACTGACGATAACTTAGGCAGTGGGCTGTCTTGAGGTACGTCAAATTCTTATGATCGATATAGACTGTCACCGGAAATTTTGCTCCCTCCAACATATATCACCACTCCTGACGGGCCAACTTCCTCCTTCTGGAAGGGAAATTCGCTGCCAGGACTTCAAACTGAATCGAGCACTGGTTCAGGAATCCTGGACAGCCTTTAGGACCCCCATCATACTTTGAGGGATTCGGAATCTGTAACAGCACAGAAGCACCTGCAGCTTGTACAGTCACCATAGGAGGTGGAGCTGGTTGTACCAGAGGTGGCTGATTGACACCGACTCGTTGAATTACAGTTTGCAAACACTGCAAAATCTGAGCCTAATCTTGTTCTTGTTTCTCAACTCTGCCCAGGAGGTTCTCAAGCAAGTCGCGTGGTGAAAGATTACAAGCAGCATCTATGTTGTGGCCAGAGTATTCTTTTGCAACTCTCAGGTAGATAATGGATGATTGGTGAGACCTATTACTGAGGTGCAGAGTCTAAAGTGCCGACGGCGTTCACCAGGGACCCCCGCAAGGAGGTATGTACTTGGCTGCATCCAACACACAGGTCGCAGCCCTCAGAATAGGTTCCCCTATACAGGTGCTGGTGAGCTCTGGATGAAGCAGAGAATGAAGAGACTTTCAGTGTAGTCAACAGGCCAAGTTAGAACCAAACGTACAAAACAGTACAAGGGAAGCAGATGTATGCAGGTCACGGAGGATAGCCAAGGTCAAAACCAGAATACCAAGCACACTATCAAGGATCAGACAAAATCGGGTCACTGACAAAGCCAAGGTCAGGAACGAGCAATGAAGTAATACACAGGAATGCTGGAGTAAGGTTTGGGAGCCTATACTCTGCCACAAGAGTGCTCCCAGGGATTTCCTTAAATACGCAGGGCTTGAATTTGGCACCTTCAGTGACGTCACCTAATAGTGTGAATGGCCCTTTAACTTGAATACAGCGTGGCGTGTGCGGCACTATAGCTGCTGCTGCATTCTTTTACTGACATACCGGTGACACTCCATATTCCACACACCAACAAGCAATGCAGATGTGTTACCCCTGGCTTCCACAAAGCAGATTTCCAGCAGAGTCTGATAGAGACATTGTATAGACAGCATGGCAGCGCTGAACCGCAGCATGATCCGTGGGGGCAGACAGTGAGTTGAGCTGAGCAAAGTAGATGCCCCTATTGTCAACTGCAATCTTAAAGTGATACTATTATATCTACCAGAGACTTATATATATGCTGACAGTGTGATACATGTGCTGACTGAGTTTTGCTTAAGCCAAAAGACTGAGGCCTTGATTCAGACCCGCTCGCGAGAGCTGAGCGCTCGCAATCGGGTCGATAGTGCCCTAGTGCGCATGTGCACGACGGAGGGAGCTCCATCGTGCTCATGCGCGAGAACCGCATAGCGACAGCCAAGCTGTTGCTATGGGTCTCACACCAAAGGGGGCGTGCTGTCGATGGTGAGTGACAGCACGCCCCCTTTGGTGGGCGTGCCGGGGGCGTGGCTGCCCAGACGGAGGCATTCCCATGGGAACGCCTACCGTCTGGGGCCGGCCCCACTGACATCACTAGTGATGTCAGTGGGAGTGCTTTTGGCTCTGATAGAGCCAAAAGCACTCCTGGGCTTGCGGCAGCGAGACCATACCGCAGGGTCTCGTTGCAAGCCCGATGGTCGCGATGGTCTTGACCATCTTTTTGGCCGCTTGCATAAGCTGTGGGTGGTCACCCACAGCTATGCAAGCGGCCAGGATGCCGCTCCAATTTTAGGTAGGAGGACACTGATTCAGAGCGAGCGCTCTTGTCAGAGCGCCCGGCTCTGAATCAGGCCCTGAATCTATTAACCTGCTGAGAGTGAGCTAGTTATATATTATTATATTACTGCAAGTTGGTTGAGAGCACACTAAAGACTGAGGGACTGATTCACTACAGATCGCAATTCTGCTTATAAGCAAGCACGCACCGCAGTTGCTAATACCAGCAGTGCTATTTAAATGTTCGCATTGACATTGCAATCGCAGCCTGACATAAGGATGCCCACTTCCCTTTACTCACATCCGTATACTAGTGCTACATAGTGAAACAATCGGTAACATCGGACCCATATGCACACTTGCACAAGCCCTGCCCTTACTCAGAAATTGCTAACATCCATGCACGGTATCACTGCTTATGGCAATGCAGTGGATAATTTATGCATGCCCCTGCAACAGTGTTGAAATGCACTGGCATGCATGCGTTCACCCAACCACCGCCTGTCACCACCCACAAATGGCACTTCCTGTCAATCATTCTGCTCTGGGTCTAAGTTGCCTCTGCAATCGCATTCCGGATTGCAATTGCTAGTTCGCGCACATGCAATGCATATGCATGCGCAAAACGCAACAATCGACTGATTTCGTGCGTATTTGCAACTGCGTTCCTTGCTGAATCAGGTCCTGAGATATCATTATTATGAAGTGCTAAAGATAATTATTGCTGAGTGTTGAAGATAGTTGTGCTACTAATGACTGAGCTGTATATACAGTACATTGGCCCTCATTCAGAGCCACTCGCTATTTGCGGTCGTTCGTTCTAAAACAAGGGGTGGCTATTCAAATGAACCGTTCGCTGTTTGCGGTCTGTTCACGCCTCTAGGTCTGAACGAGCGAACGAAACATGCGGTCGTTTTTTGGAAAACTACGCCCCCTGGCCGCTCGCATCCTACGTCATGTCCGCTATTTATTAGATTAATCGAGTACATCGACCAGGGTATGAACTGCTCGCTATTCTTGTGATTGGTTTTTGCTACCACAATTTTGCGAGCAGTTCTGGCTATAAAAGAACCCAGTGACGTGGTCAATGACGCTGCTGTTTTAAATCTGCACACCCATAAAACGCCCGTTTTGACCTTTAAGCACGCCTGCGATCGGATCTCCACTCCCCGTTTTCAAGCACCTTCCCCTGTTACCACCCACATACGCCTCTTTCTGTCACTCAAATTATCAGGCATTCGTTATTTTGCGAGCACATGAATTTCGGCCGCACTGAGTGGTTCGCGCATGCGTATTACGATCCGTACGCATGCGCAGTTGGGCAAACATCGCTCGGAGCGAACGAGCAGCCACTTGCGTCCGGCTCTGAATCAGGGCCATTATTCAGCTGCAAAACATTTAATTTTCAGTCGCTGAATTGATTGGTTTGTTATTGTGCATTTCATTTTTATATGGAACATAAGGGTGAATGGGAGAGGCGAAGGATAATCCCATCTTGTACTATTTTACATTACTGGTTTGGCCAGCTTTTGGTGCATCTTTATTTTTTAAATAAGCATTACTGGTGCTATCCCTCTGACTGCATTTTATAATTATTGCTATATAACCTAATCCAAATGAATTCTGACAGAAGTCCAATCAGACTGATAGAAGGTTAAATGCTGACACTTTGTGCTATTGGTTAAAAAACTCCTTGAGATGGCTCTACTATGACTTTGTGGCTAGCCAATCAGTTAACTGAGGGGAGATGGAGTTTGGGGCTTATGAGTCTATGGGGTAAATAAAATAGCATAGGTGATGCAGACATCGGTGCCTTTTGAATGATTGCACATTTTAAAACATGAGACTAGTACATTTACATCTATATGTATCTGGTAATCATGGATTCAGGGCCTGATTCAGAGCTGCTCGTAAGCAGCCGCTCTTTCGTTCCAAGCAATGTTCGCACAACCGCGCATGCGTATGGGTTGTAATACGCATGCGCAAACCAGTCATTGCGGTCGGAAATTGTGTGCTCGTAAAATAGCGAATGCCTGCTAATTTGAGTGACAGAATGAGGCGTTTGTGGGTGGTAACAGGGGAAGGTGCTTGAAAACGGGGAGTGGAGATCCGAACGCAGGCGTGCCAAAAGGTCAAAACGGGCGTTTTAAGGGTGTGCATAATTAACAAAGCAGCGTCATCGGCCACGTCACTTGGTTGTTTCTTAGCCTGAACTGTTCGCATGATTGTGGTAGGAAAATCGCCTTTCGATGTACTCGATTAATCAAATAAATAGCGGAGATGCGAGCGGCCAGGGGGCGTCTTTACAAAATAGCGAGCGCATATTTCGTTCGCTCGCTCAGACATAGAGGCGTCAACAGACCGCAAAGTGCGAGCGCTCAATTTAAATAGCCGGCCCCTTTTTCTGAACGACCGTTCGCAAATAGCGTCCGGCTCTGAATCAGGCCCTCAGGCCTCATTGTGGCTGACTACCCTCGCTTCCTCCCTTTATATCTTTCATTCTTCTACTGTCGTTGAGAGGGGTTTAGTACATCAGGGATAAATTATGGTGCATAGCAGGTACACTCTCCTTCACAGTGGCGTATTGACTGATTGCCTCTATTCCGGAGTCCAGCAACTTCATCTTGCTGGATGGGTCTCCTCTTGTAGGCATGGATATGAAGGAGGTGTTGCCTATGAGCTGTGAACCAGTAGGCTGATTCCCTTTTGACATCTTGAGGCCTCTGAGGAGCAGAGCTTGATAATATATGCTAATCTGCCGGGCTCCTCTTTGCCACCATTTTCCCTCTTTACTCTTTTGTTTGTTATCAAATAAATTGATGTGCAAATTTAATGCCATTTCATTTGACTGTGTCTTTATATGAGTGTTTAAATTATGTCAGTAATTGTTAAGGTGTTTTTCTAAAATAGTACAAGCTGTCATAAGCAAAGTTGGTTGCAAGGTGGAGGCTGAAGCACAATCCAAAACTGCCATGGCGGGTGCCAAAACTAGCCAATAGGAGCTAGCTGACATAAGAGTCTGGGAGCGGGCTTATCCGGCGCACTTGTCAAGCACACAGAGACCCAGCTGACCCTTCCCCATTGAGTTTAATGATCGATCCCTGGGCAGCAGTGTTTGGAGCAGACTTAATTTTATTGTTTAACGGTATCCCCATGGCAGTTTTGGTAAGGGCAGCAGCCCCCACCTTTCAACCGCCACTAGCCGCAAGTAGTTTAAGGCACCAGTTGTCTTTCTGAAAACATTTAGGGGTCTATTTACTAAGCAGTGTTAGGAGACAGAGTGAAAAGTGATAAGAAAGGGATAAGGTGCCAGCCAGTCAGCTTCTCGTTCTTCAAACACAGCCTGTGAGATGACAGTTGGAAGCTGATTGGCTTGCACCTTATCACTTTCTTATCACTTTTCACTCAGTCTTCTAACACTGCTTAGTAAATAGACCCTTAACTTCCTGTCTTTTCTAGGCTTGTCGTTCTTTTAGCTATTTACTAAAACTAAGGACCTAATTCAGTCCTGCTCGCTGCCGCATGCAGCCCGCAGGGTCTGTTGGCGTTTTTTTTTCTCCAGGCTGCTCACAAAGCTGTGGGTTTCCACCCACAGCTTGTGCGAGCGGGCTGGAGACCATCACGATTATCGCGACCATCAGGCTTGCGACAAGACCTCGGGTGTCGCAAGCCCAATTGGACTTCTTGCTCTAATAGTGATGCCAGTAGGTCTGCCCTCAAACGCCAAGCGTTCCTAAGGGAACGCCTGCATTTGGGCAGCCAAACCCCCTACCCGCCTACAAAACGGGGCGAGCTGTCACTCACCATCGACAGCTGTCCCGTCTTGTAGCGAGCTCCGCAGTGACTGAAGCTCAGTCGCTCGTCGGGGCTCGCACATGCGCACACCGGACGCGGCGCATGCGTAGGGAACAAACATCGAGCCGCTTGCGAGTGTTGTGCGCTTGTGAGCGGCTTTGAATTAGGCCCTAAATTAGCAGCCTTCTGCTGCTATACCACTGATAGAGGACACACCAGAGTGGGTAACACTCAGAAATAAAAAGGTTTCCGGATCAGACAGCTATAGAGGAAGACCTCTGCAGCTGCTTCATGTAAGAACAGAAGTGGGTCTATAAATTGCTATGAAGATGGCCCACCCATCTCCAATTTCTGTTATATGACCTAGAATATGTTCTACCATCTTGGAAAAGGAGGCTAATCCAAGTACTGTCTCTGTTTCATTACACTGAAACAGGTTTATTGGTGGTGAAAAGACTGTGCTTCAAAGTAGAGCAGAACATAGCCTCTGAGTAGAGTGACTTTTAACATCCTTTTAAAAAGGGACATATATGAGTTACATGGGAGGTAGTTAACTAGTCAACCATCATGTTTAATGTTATAATTATGACAGTTGAATTGCTTTTACTACCATGTCGCCATTCTCGGGTTCACTTTAGACTGTTGATATATCATACTAAGGGGTCTATGTAGTATGTACTAAGCCTTGGGGATAGATAAAGTGGATGGAGATAAAGCACCAATCAATCAGCTCCTGTCACTTTACAGGCTGTGTTTGAAAAATTACAGTTAGGAGCTTATTGGTTAGTTCTTTATCTCCATCCTTTTTATCTCTCTCCAGGGCTTAGTACATAGAAGCCTAAACCCAATTACAAAGGTTTTATGGTGGATTAAAAACAAGTGAAATACAGACATGAGTCCCAGCCAGCAACAGAGCCTGTGAAATTAATGTGTACCTGATTAAAGGGATATTATAGCAACCCTACCTCAGAGATGAATGAATATGCCATGACACTATGTGAGAGGTTGGTGCGGTGCAGTGCCTGCTGCCGTGCAGGTGTACGTCTGTTCCTTACCTTGCGTCGCACCCTTTCACCTTCAGGCCGTGTGTTGAGCAGACGGTCCTGGAACCTCCAAATAGAACACGGACACGATGACCTAGGGGGAAGGAGACGAGGTGAGTACCGTCCTTCCTCACGTCGACCGACGTGCCCTACCGAACCGGGGGATAAATTCAGGTTTTAAGTGAAGATCATCATTGGCACTTTTGGCCTCAGATCCCGAATTTTTACCTATCAGTACTCACGCACCAGGTGAAGATCCGTCCTTGCACCGGGTTGCAAGGTTCACCGTCCGCCCAGAAGGAAGGAAAGATAGATAGTGACAAACAAACAGGGAGAGACAGTACACACAGATATTTCTCACCATGTCCACTCTTGCTCTTCGTCCGCTCACTCGCCTACAGGTCCCTGTAAGGAGATACACAACACAGCCGTGCAGGGCCTAAACCTATGTCAAGCAACTACACATACTAAAACGGCATCACCCTCAACCTACAGTGTGTGTAGTGCGACAGATATAACAATAACTAAACTTTTGCCCTGCACGGAACACCAACCACAGACTATAAGTATACAAGAGCAAAACACGGTACTCTTTAAATGTCTGCTACCTACCTATCCAGAGCTGGCCAGCTCCTCTTCTCAGTGACTGGGGAAACCACTACCTCATGGGTGGGAGCCGTACAGCTCTCCACCACTGCTCACACCTCTAATCATCCGCCTCTCTATATTAGCGCTGCAGCTAATGGGCCTAACACCCAGGGTCTTACCTGCGGCTTAGGCCTAGGTGCCTGCCAAACGGTGGGCTCTGGTAGTGGCCTGGGCCTAATGCCCAGACCACTTTTTATGGGGCTCAGGCCTATTTGCCTGCCTATCTGTGGGGCTCATATATAGGACCTAGTACCCTCCTGTATGGGTACAGGCCTATGCCTGGTTTATGGCCACGGCCCTGGTGCCTGCCTACTTTATTGAATAGTGACCTGGGCCTACTACCCAGGCCACTTACACCTACTTAAGGGGGAATCCTTTTATGGGGCCTAATGGCCGCTACTGTGCCCCGGGCCTTGTGCCTGACTAATTGCCCACGGGCCTAGTGCCCGACAATGCTCCACGGCCTAGCGCCTGACAACCCTGGCGGTCTAGGGAGGGCGGTATATGGTGGGCCTCACTGAGGACCTACCTGCGACGTTGGAAGAGGCTGCGGGGGGGAACTTCGTGACGCTCTTTTACTTCCCTCCCCCGCAGTCCTCTCCGGTCCTCAGCCGCATTCTTCGGCCGCTGGCCCGTCCTGGACAGCGGCGCCACCTCTTCTTTTCTTCCTCCAGTCGGCGCTGCCTGTCTTCTCTCTTGACAGCGGCGTCTTCTGGCCTCTTCCGCGGCCGCCGCCCCTGTTGACGCGCCGATCTTCTGCTCTTCGGGATATCTTCTCTCCTTCCTCTCCGCCGCCGAACCGACTCTTCCCGCTCGGCGCCGTCTAATACAAGACGGCGTGAGTGGGCGGGGCTATGACGCGGCTGAGCTTGTGCCCGGAGCCAAGCTTCTCCCGGCGCCAAAGTACCGCCGGCACTGATGAAAGGGACCAGGCGGTCCCTTCACCAGGTGCCCGCGGTGTCTGCACCGACGCTAGGGACATCACTGTCCCAGCGCCGGCAACGGATGTGTCCCGCAGAGGACACATCCCCTCTGCCTGCCCCTGGAACTCTGCTGATGCTGGGATCAAACACTTGATCCCAGCACAGCCTTCCACAACTACAGCATCCTGTAGAGATAGAATATGTGGGCGAAGTGCAGTTTTTCATCAGCAGACATATCCAGGAATGGATTTGTACTGTACATGCCTATTATATTTCTTTATAAAAATGCTTTTGCGGTAGGGTCCATAGTTTAAAAAATGGTAGGCTGCAATATCTACACATGGTTAACGCTTAATTCAAGACAGCTAAAATAGAATTTTCAAGTGATTTTTCAAGTTTCTGGATGCCGAAGCAAGTGCATACACACTTGCCGATACCGGCAATGACGAACAACAGCGGGGGGGCCAGGGCCATGCTGCATTCGGCAGCATGGCATTGTTAATGATATCTCCAGGTTGAGCTGCAGGTATAGCCGACTGGGGATATCATTATCATCCCGCGGGAGCGTGCATCATTTGCGGTCAGTGCATACACAATTAATGACATGAACGATATATCGTTGAACGATTTTGTTATCGTTCATGGATATCGTCTTGTGTGTATGCGGCTCGAGAGATCATTTAAGTTTTGCTGTTTGCTGTAGCAGTCACTTAGGAAAACCCACACAACAGCCAATCACAACTCCAACACTCCTGCTCTCTTTGATAAATCGGCTCTGGTTAGGATGAGATGGGACAAAAGACCACACATATATAAATATAGGAAACACAGTCGCAGAGATTGCAGTTTATAATTATTGCACTCAAACGATCCCGTGGACACGGCTCACCTCAGCTTCTACCTGACTTTGGGAGATCCAACGTCTGCTTGTTGACAGCGGTCAGCCACTCAAACCCTCAAGTGCCCACCGGTACAGTCCCCCCTCACAGTAAGGAGCCCGGCTACAAGTGAATAGGGAGAACGGACCTGCCTTGCCGCTGCTACACGGCAGCACACAAAGTGAGAGATGGGACTGCCGGACACGGCACCGGGCTACCTCCCAAGAGTTTTGCCTTGCCACACCAGCAGTTGGAGCTGTAAATAGTATGAAGTGGGATTCATCTTACCGCTGACTACGCGGCCCCAGGATTCCCAATTAACAACACTCAGCGGCACCAGTCGCTCCCCGCTGGTCGGGTTGAGCGCAGTACCATCCAGGTACTAGGGTTTAAAGATATAATGAAATAGTGCTTGTGATAATAAATAAAGATAAAACTTGTAAAGTGAAACTTATGTGTAGCGCGATTCCTGTGGAAAAAGAAAAGGTTAAAATGTAATTGAGATGTTTGTAAGCTCTTTTTGCGGACATCTTATCATACTAATTTTTTCTGACTCTGGAGCAGCGACATACAAGCGCACATCAGCGGAAAATCATGGTGCACACCAGCGGAAAACCATCGCGTACACCAGCGAAACATCAGAGGGAACCAGCCAGCCGCAGAGAAGACCACATACGGAAGCTAGGCAGTTAAGGGCTAGCTAGCTAGTTCCACCTGCAGCCACCTGGTCAAACACTTTGCTCGTGGCAACTTTGGAACCCACAAGAAAGACTTTAACTGTGCCAAAAAGAGCTTATAAACATCTCAATTACATTTTAACCTTTTCTTTTTTCACAGGAATCGTGCTACACATAAGTTTCACTTTACAAGTTTTATCTTTATTTATTATCACAAGCGCTCCTTCATTTTATCTTTAATATTGTTTCCATTCACGAAGTGAGCTGCTAACTGTATAGATATTTTTGTTTCAATAGCGCAGCAGTACATATATAATTTACTAGGGTTAATTAACCCCTGGCATACACCCCTGCTGCACAGGACTGAAGCTTGAAGGTAAAAAACACCTCTTAAAAGGATACATTTAATGACACAGGCTATTTAGCCACATTAATATTCAGTAACTCTGATTAAAAGACTGTATCCCGCCTCTTTAGAAAAAAGGGGACATTTAATTCTGAGCCTATCCAGGGATCAAGTATTGAATGACTCAAAATACTATATTTATTATTATTATTATTATTATTATTATTATTATTACTTATTTTTTCTCCAAGGTCATTATTACTAGTATATTAAAATTTTTACTTGTTGCTAGTTACAAGATTATATATGTGTGTGACTTTTTTTTATTAATAAATGTTATATATATTTTTTCTGATACTTTGGTTTGAGTGCAATAATTATAACCTCCAATCTCTGCGACTGTGTTTCCTATATTTATACATGTTTATACATTTATGAGGCTGACTACCTCATTCAGTCGCATTGAGATTGGAAGGAGCAAAGAACTCTAAAAAGTGCCTGGGTTTTATTTTTCACTTGAAAACACCACACATATACAGTAATTATAAACACACTCCTTAAAGGGGCCCATACATCTGAGCTGGATTGCCCCAATTCCCTGTTGTGCCAATACTGGGGCTAGGGAATCAAGGAATAACATGTAGAACAATCTCGATTCCCCCATCCCAATCCAAAAATGGTCGGAATCTGCAAATTTGAGACTTTTAACTTGTTAAATTTCTCATATCCGCCGACGTATGGCCGATCTTCAATGGCTACTGATTCACACATTGGGCCATATGGGCAGAAGGGGGAATCAGGGCCGTAGATATATGGCCCCCATAAGTCCTGTCTGCAAGTCGATGCTGCCCTGTGCACTTGCCCTTCACTGGCTAGGTGACATATACAGACATTTTGATAGTATAAATAACTATGAAATCCAAAGGTCATATTATTTTATATGTCTGCATAATGTAGTACCCTGAATACATTTATTGATGATATTACCATAGACTGTATCTTCGCAGACTCTGATATCACCTGTTGGTAGCTTGTTAGTAGGGCTTGGCTTTCTGATCAGGTTTCTCCTTTTCAGCAGCACACTTCTTTTTCCTTCCTCCACAGCAGAGAGGCAAGGGTCCCCAACTCCAGACAATAAATGTAGAACCAGTTCATAATAAAAACTATATTTTTACTGCGCTTAAATATTAACATCCCAGATGATGGTTAAAAAAGAATGACTGTTGAAAGAGATACTGAAAGGGTTTGTCTCAATACAGACATGGTAACACATTAAGATAAAACATGGTAATATGCATATCACATATATCTCATTAACATTTTACACTAATGACTGTTTAACTATCTAACAGCAATAAATCGTGTTTAACAATAATCCTACAGGACTAATAATTATGATAATGATCCTAAAGAGCTATATCTGGTTATATCTCTGAATAACCTACAACCCTGTATATCCAGATGGAGAGGAATCCTAACCTAAATGTCCAGGACACACTTGAATAACTCACTTTAGGTCAGTGGTTCTCTAACTCAATCCTACTGTTTTCCCAGAAGGTCATGTTTTTAGGATTTCTGTCTGTGGAAGCAGGTGGGATAATTACTGCGCACCAGGACTTAACTCTTCTTCCATGTTCCAGCTCCTTGTATGCATGCCTCTCTTCACCAGCCCACTGCATTCTGGTGGTGTAGTCTCTTAGCAGTCACAGTCCTCCTCAAAGCCCTGCTTAAAGTAATAATTCACTGCTTGTGGGGTATCACAATATCACTGATTAATGAGGATCAATAAAAATTACCTTACTACAACATGTAAAATATGTAGAATATACTAGATGAGCTCACATTCTAGCATTTCTTCACTACATACTTCCAGTTTGTTTAGAGGCATATGCTTCTGGGGAAACTACATATATCCAGGGGTAAATTTACTAAGATCCGTGTTTGTCATGATTTGCATTTCCGGGTTATAATATCACTTTTTTGCAAATCAGAACTTTACTATCATAAAAGTCAGGTGATTTCTTCATTTTTTCAGGTTGAAACGAGTGGTTTAATGCTGCAAATTCGGCCGTTTTGAACAATAGAAATGATATCACCATCGGCTCAAATTGGAAGTACTTTTCACTTTTTAATACAAATCAGGAATTTAGCATTATTCGTTTTGCTAAAGTCGCCCATTTTACACTCAAATCGGGGACTCAATAGAAGTTTTACATGCACCACCTCTTGAGCTGCGAGACGCCATCGAACATACACAAATCAGTGTGATTTGTGTATGTTTCTAAATGGCAAGTGTGTTCTAAGGGTTAATTTAAAAAAAAAAATGTTGTGAGGTCCCCCCCCAAATGGCTAACCAGCCCCAGACTTGCCAGCCTGTCTGGTACCTAAAATTATGGGGAACAAAATGAGTAGGGTTCCACCGTAAATTAGGTACCAGCACCAGGCTGTAGGGCCAGTCCTGGTTTTAATTATAGAGGGAAAAAATTTGCGTAGGGGTCCCCCTATAATTAAAACCAGCACCGGACCCTTTCTAGCGGGGGCTGATGCCACAGCCAGGGGAGCCCTTTTACCGGGCCCCCCAGCTGCAGCATCAGTCCTGGTTAGCCTTTTGGGGGGGGGACCTCACGTCAATTTTTCTACTTCAGGGTCCATAGGGTATCCACAGGATACCTTGGGGTATAGGTGTGACGTCAGTCGCAGGGCACCAAAGAGTTAAGCTTTCAGCCTCCCAGGATGCACTAGGTCCCCCTCCTATACCCCGCCCCCAGGCCAAGGCACCTCAGTTTAGTTTGGTGCCCGGCCGGAGTCGGGTGCACCTGTTGGAGTGGGGGCTAGAAGAGCCCCTGAAGCTTATTCTTCATGCAGCTGTGGCTGCACAACTGGATGAACAGCATGGACAGTCAGTCCTGACGTCCATGCTGTCTTCCCTACACCCCGCCGGTACCAGAACGCCGGTACTGATCCGGGGATGCTGGTGGGCGTCTGGGGTCACAGCTAGCGGTGACCCCAGATGCTCCGGACCATGGCCGGATTCAAGGGGGACAGAGGTAAGCAGCGGGGTCCCGCGGTGGGTCCCCGCTGATCACATGGTCCTAAGTCCCCAGGCAGGGGGCTCCCTGGGGACTGGCTGCAGCGTGGAGCCAGGCGACCAACCTGCGCTTCCACTACCCCCTGGGACAGCGGACCGCAGCAGAGCGGTAGCGCTGCGGCGTCCCAGGGGTTAAATGCATGCCAGGGGAGCGCGCCTTCCCTGTCTCACAGCCGGCGCCTCCCCCGCTGCACACAGCCCTCTCTGCACTGTGCTGACTGGTCCTGTGTCAGCGCTCCTCCCCCAGGCCAGCTTCTCTCTGCTCCTCGGCAGCCATCTTCTCTGCAACGCATGGTGAACGCTGCTGGAAGTCTGGAAGGAAGCATCGTGGTCTGGGTCCCCCCGCATACCTCTCCTCCGCTGTGGCTCAGGTCTGTGTATGCAGCGCTGTGTCCTACCAGGCCCTGTGTCTGTGTAGTTGAGTGATCAGCGCTGTTAGTGCAGGAATTGTTATTTCTCTGCATTGTATGTGACTGTGCTAGCGCTGCCTGTAACTATTCTTCACTAAACTGTCAGCTTTATTACTGTCCCTGTTCTTTCTGCTAAAGCCCTTGCGGTGCGGTGCTGCAGGGTGGTCTCTCGCCTATTTAATACTTAATTGGTGAGAGAGGTCACATACGTGGTGCCATCATGTCTGAAAGTGATTTTCCCCTCCGGCTACAGTGTACCACGTGCAAAGTACCGTTAGCGGAGGGGGAGGGTAGCGCGGAGGGCCTTTGCCGGCAGTGTTGTCCATGGCGTGGCCTATTACGGTTACAGCACCGGTACAGGAGCCGCCCTGGGCTTGTTTCGCTCAGGCGTTAACAGCTTTAGTGGGCCAGTTAGCTCCGCAGCCCGCGTTTACTCCGATGGGTTTGTCCCAGCAGTCTGTGGTGTCGTCACCCATGCAGGGGTTCCCACGACAATTGGTGGTACCCCACAGTCTCCCTATTTCCCCGCTCCCGGGTTCTCAGGAGCCAGCGTGGGTTAACTCCCTGACGAGTTCTTTACAGCACTTGTCGGATGTATTGCAAGGGGAGTCTGTGATGCGGCCTCATAAAAGGCCGGTGGCGTCTCTGTCCGCTCCTTATGAGGATGACGAAGGGACGTCTGATGATGGGGAGATTCTGGATCCTTACGATCAGGAACCTTTCCATACTAAGGACGCTGATGCTAAGTCCAAAGTATATATTCCTGGACTTATTCGGGCGGTCCGCACAGCCTTGGTGATTGAGGACGAAGTTCCCCCAGCGGCTAAATCTAAGTATGCCTTTTTCAAAGATGTGAAGGGCGATGCCACAGTCTTTCCTCTTTCGGGTCAGTTGGTGGACCATTTAGAGGAGGCGTGGAAACAACCTGGCAAAAGATACCAGCCGCAGAGACGCCTGGCGGTGGCTTATCCGTTCGCGGATAATTATTTTGCTAAGTGTGAATCCCCTCCACAGGTGGATTCTCACGTGACCCGTCTTGTCCGTAGTGCCACATTGCCGATGCCATCCATGTCCTCCCTTAAGGATGCTACGGACCGCAAGGTAGAAATCTGCCTGAAGTCCGCTTATTCCCTTGCAGGGGGGGCAGCACGGCCGGCTATGGCCATTTGCTGGGTTGCCAGAGCGATGGAGCGCTGGGCGGATTCATTAGAGGCTTCTTTTGAATCCGACTGTCCGGCCGAACAAGCGGAGTTGATTGGCAATCTCCGTGATTCGGCCACCTACATCACCGAGGCGGCTCTAGACATTAGTACTCTGGTGTCTAGAATTTCTTCAGCAGCGGTAGCTGCTCGTCGCACCTTGTGGCTGTGATCCTGGAAGGCGGACGCAGATCCAAGAAAGGTCTGGAAGCGTTGCCGTTTACCGGAGAAGTTCTCTTCGGTCCGGATCTGGATAAGATTGTGGCCACGCTGGCGGCAGCCAAATCTGCTTGTCTCCCGTCGGCCGCTGCTCCTTCTGGTTCTGGACCATCGTCCTTTCGGTCATCTAGGGCCCAGGGCAGGCCCAAACCACAGTCGTTTCCTCGACAGGCTGGCCCTAAGAAATCGGGCAAGCCCCGGAAACAGGCATGGAGTACCAGACGTCCGGCCCCCAAGCCAGATGACAAGCCTGCGGCCTGACGGTCCGGGTCTCCCCTTGGGGGATCCCAGGGTGGGAGGCCGCCTGCTGCAGTTCTCCCGGTGTTGGTCGTTCACTACGACAGACACTTGGGTTCTGGAGGTGGTCTCTCACGGGTACGCCCTCTCCTTCCGGCACAGACCCCCGGCTCGATTCTTCACCACGGGTCTACCATCAGACCGGAACAAGGCTACGGAGCTGCGGAAGGTATTGCACACTATGCTCCAGGCTGGAGTTATAGTGCCTGTTCCATTCTCCCAGAGGGGCCAGGGTTTCTATTCAAATCTATTTTTGGTACAGAAACCCAATGGGTCATATCGTCCGATTCTCAACCTCAAAGCACTCAACAAGTCTTTGCGGGTCCCGAAGTTTCGGATGGAGACCCTACGGTCCATCATTCTGGCGCTGGAACCTGGGGACTACATGGTGTCATTGGACATACAGGACGCTATGGCGGTCATGGCGGCTTCTCTGCGGCTGCAAGGAGTCCGCATGTTGCCGTACTTGGACGACCTGTTATTGGTGGCAGGATCTCCAGAGCTCCTGTTACACCACTTGGACCTGACCATTGCACTGCTGCAACGGCACGGCTGGCTAATTAACTGGCAGAAGTCCACTCTAATCCCGTCTCGGAGGATTCTGCATCTTGGAGCCTTATTGGACTCGGGACAGCAAAGGATCTTCGTGACGGAGGACAAGATCTCTGCTTTACAGTCAAGGGTGCGCAGTTGTCTGCACAGCCGCCGGGTGTCCTTACACTCGGCGATGAGGTTACTGGGCTCCATGGTGTCGGTGTTCGACATGGTGGAATACGCCCAGTTTCACTCTAGACCTCTGCAGCACCTGATCCTGTCCAAGTGGAACGGGCTGCCTCAGTCTCTGAAGTTCCAGACGATTGTGCTCACCCCGGAGGTTCGCCTGTCCCTTGCGTGGTGGTTAAAGATGACCCACCTCAACAAGGGACGTCCGTTCTGGGTTCCAAATTGGGTCCTGTTGACAACGGACGCCAGTCTTCGAGGCTGGGGAGCAGTTTCGGGTCCACACTTGTTCCAGGGCAGGTGGACACCGACAGAAGCGGAGCTTCCAATAAATATCTTGGAACTCCGTGCGGTCTTCAATGCTCTCCTGCAGGCACAGCGGTTTCTCCAGGGTCACCCGGTGCAGGTCCAGTCGGACAATGCTACCACCGTGGCCTACATAAACAGGCAAGGAGGAACTCGCAGTCGGGCGGCTCTCGTAGAGGTCTCTCGGATCCTGGTTTGGGCGGAGCGCAATCTTCCGGCCATATCAGCGGTCTTCATCCCGGGAGTGCTAAATTGGGAGGCGGACTTTCTAAGTCGCCAGGACGTTCATCCAGGGGAATGGTCCCTGCACCCGGACGTTTTTCAACTACTGGTGGACAGGTGGGGTCTTCCAGAAATCGACCTCATGGCGTCCCGGCACAACAACAAGTTGCCGGTGTACGGGTCTCGCACAAGAGACGAAGGGGCGTCTCTGGTGGATGCTCTGTCCGTCCGGTGGACGTTCAGGTTCGCATACCTGTTCCCTCCGGTCTCCTTTCTTCCACGGGTAATCCGGAAATTCAAACAGGAAGGAGGGACGCTCCTGTTGATAGCTCCCGCGTGGCCCAGACGGCACTGGTTCTCAGACCTTCAGGGTCTGTCCGTGGACAGTCCTCTGCGGTTGCCGCTACGACCGGACCTTCTGTCTCAGGGTCCTTGTCTTCACCCGGACCTGACTCGGCTGTCTTTGGCGGCGTGGCTGTTGAGACGGCCATGCTGAGGTCCTGGGGGTTTGCCAGCTCTATGCTGTGTACCATGTTACGAGCTCGGAAACCGTCTTCCGCGAGGATATACCATCGCGTGTGGCATACGTTCTTCCAGTGGTGTCGACCGAGAGGTTATGCACCGCGGGAGTTTAGTCTGTCTCGGATTCTCGCCTTCCTGCAAGCGGGACTAGATCATGGGCTTCGCCTTGCTTCTTTGAAGGTACAGGTTTCGGCCCTATCTGTCTGGTTTCACCGTAGGATTGCTACAATCCCGGATGTGCGCACCTTTATGCAAGGTGTTCTCCGTATTCAGCCGCCCTTTGTTCCACCTGTGGCGCCTTGGGATTTGGCTGTGGTCCTGAGGACTCTCCAAGGACCGCCGTTTGAACCACTGGGCTCAGTGGATATTAAATGGCTAACAGCTAAGACTGTTTTCCTTCTGGCCGTTGCTTCAGCCAGACGTGTTTCTGAGTTAGGGGCTCTTTCTTGTAGACCCCCTTTCTTGGTTTTTTTTTTTTTTTTTTTTTCATGGGAACAGGGCAGTGCTCCGCACTCGGCCCGAGTTTCTCCCCAAAGTTGTTTCCCAGTTTCAGGTTAACGAGGAAATAGTTGTTCCGGCCTTTAACTCACCAGGTCTTTCCGTGGGTGAGGCCTCTTTGGATGTTGTGCGGGCCTTAAGGACTTATGTGGACCGCACTTCTTTGTTTAGGAAGTCGGACGCTTTGTTGTCCTCTATGGCTTCTGTAAAAAGGGTTGGCCTGCTTCAAAGCAAACTTTGGCAGCCTGGATCCGTATGGCTATTTCTGAAGCTTATCTTCATGAAGGCCTACCGGTCCCTCCTTCTCTGAAGGCTCATTCCACTAGGTCTGTGGGTCCTTCGTGGGCAGCTTGACGTGGTGCCTCGGCAGTTCAGATCTGCAAGGCTGCTACGTGGTCTTCTGTCCATACCTTCGTGAGGTATTACAGGTTTGACACCTTCGCCTCTCAGGATGCTTCCTTCGGGCGGCGGATTCTCCTTTCTGCACAGGAGCGTCCCCACCCTTAAAGGATACTGCTTTGGGACATCCCCAAGGTATCCTGTGGATACCCTATGGACCCTGAAGTAGAAAATATGAGATATGGTAAGAACTTACCCTTGTTATCTCTATTTCTACGAAGTCCATAGGGTTCCACAGGACTCCCGCCCTGTCGCACCTGTGCTGCAGATGGGCTTTGCTCTGGTCACCGGTTTTCCGTCTCCCTCTGGTGAGAATGTGATTCTTGTATGTGTCCAGATCTTTGTTCTCTCTCTTCCTTCTCCTCCTCCGGCCTATGGCTTGGTAACTAACTGAGGTGCCTTGGCCTGGGGGCGGGGTATAGGAGGGGGACCTAGTGCATCCTGGGAGGCTGAAAGCTTAACTCTTTGGTGCCCTGCGACTGACGTCACACCTATACCCCAAGGTATCCTGTGGAACCCTATGGACTTCGTAGAAATAGAGATAACAAGGGTAAGTTCTTACCATATCTCATATTTTTTCTAAAAAATTAACCCTAAAAATAAAAAAAACAACAGTGTGCACATATTGCACTGATATGTAAGTAAGCCAGAAATTCTGGCATTGAAATCGGGACTTTAAAATGGACAGGATCAACCAAATACACCATCAATCAAAATGATTTTTGTCAAAACTGGGACCTTGGAAAATTTCCGATTTTTTAAGTGAAAAAAACGGCTGTTTTTGATCGATCCTATCCGAGTTGAAAACGGGACAAAAATGGGAACCAAATCGAATATTAGTAAATTTACCCCCTAGTGTAGAAGTGTGTCTACAGCTTACATGATACCTAATTACCAGATGATCATTTGCAACGATCAAGACTGCTATGCAATATACAGTGCACTACTGACAATAGTATCACAGCACTCAGTGGAGTGTTGCTAAACTAAGTCTGATATTATTCTCTGGGCTCTAATTATTGAGCTGACTTCAGTCTTGTCATCCATTTAATTTGCGTGGCACAGCTGTTTTAGCGACCAGTACCAGGTGTTCTGTGAGTCCTACTTGCCTCTAGGGCTTGAGTGCAGAGAGATTGTGCTACATTGGGATCACAACCATTTGATCATTATGTATCACTTGATCAGATTATAAATGTAATTATTCTGATCACTGATGATAATAATTCCTTCTGCAACATCAATTTTCTGATCAATTTATTTTTTAAATATTATTTTCTTTTTATTATTTTAAAAAAAAATTATTGCTATTAACTGACTTTAAAAGAGTATATTACATTTCTTGGAATATTTAGTTTTCTATTCTTTAGCGCTGCTCCGTTATTTCTCTATTTGTCTACCTTTTAAAGATTGCAGTGTCTTTGAGAGCAGATGCTAACCATAATAGCACTGTGCTATTTTATTAAACATTTTTCTGATTATTACATCTGCAATGCTGGGGAATATGTGTGCGGTATATAAATAACTGATAATAAATAAATAAATAAATGTAAATCACAAATACCATTGTTTAATAATGCGTATAAAGGGCCTGACTCAGAGATGTACGCTAATGTAATCGCAAATATGATTTGCATGGTTTGCAATTGTGAAAATGTGCTAATGTTTCCTAAGCTTACCCAAGCATAGGGATGACCACTGCTGCCTTCTCATATCCGTCTGATGTCGTACACCAACGTAAACATCCATAAATATAGGGCAGCCATACAGCATATGCGGCAAGTCTGACCTGTCTCTAAAACAGCATCTCTCTTGACACGCTGAGAGCTCTCATGCTGCGAAGGAGATCACAAAGACTAATTTATGCATGCACAGGACGCATGCATTTGCCTAGCCACCCCCCCTCCCTCCCGGTTTGCTGCGCATGCGCAGTGCGGCTTACACGCATGCGCAAATGCAATGAATCGCTCGATATTTGTCAATATATCGGCAATATGTACATCTTTTTATCAGCTCACTTGTGTACCTTTGCATACTGTATGCAAGAATATTTAAATGAGAGCAAGGAGCAGACATAGAAGGATTTACAGGGCATTACCATGCTTTACAGAAGGCAGCACTGGCTTTTCCTTCCAATAAAGGTTCTTCAATACTTTGCCAAAATGTCTCAGTAGCCTTAGACATAGCCGTAGGAAGTTGGACTTAATGTGACATTTTCTCTGTTCCCAACCGCTGCCTTTTCTGGTTTCCACACTGACCAGCAGAGCTAGATGCATAATGCTTGTTCCGGTGATTCCTAAGTCTCCGCTGCACCTACATTCACCTCTGAATCAGGCACTTATGTGTGTTATATTGTCAGAAATTATGATTCTTGTATTAAATTGGAGAATCGCTGTAGCAGTATTATTTGTTGACAACTCTAGGCACTGAATATAGAAATTGTATTTTTATCTTGTGTTTGAATTGTAAGAGGTGTCAATTCCTGCACTTCAAATCTCAGAAATCTGACCCGTCATTATATTTGGATCTGAGGGTCACAAGGGGACTTAAATGAAAAGAACAAGACACTTTGCTATAAGTCATCAGGCTACTTATGGCACCTGTGTTTGTCTTTCTACCGGTAGGAAAGAATATATCATCTGACTTTACAGAAGCAGTTAGGGATGAGCTACCACCTACAGTAGCACATATATCCTGTATCAGCGTCTGTATATACAAAAGCCTCCTAAGTACAGAGTGATCACTCTCAGAATTATTCTAAACATTCCATTATGGGATGATAAAGATGGTGGATGTATCATATTTTACAGATTTGCTACATAAAGAGCAAAATCTTTTTAAATCCTTTTGTAGATCCAAAATATCTCTATGGATCAGCAGACACATTTATATATGTATATTAGGTATGTGTATTTATTTTCTATAACAAATGGCAATTACCATAAAATTATAAATTCTTATGTTTACAAATACTTATGTTACAAATTTTATACCCTGTGGGTTGCAATAAAATACTGCATCAGCGATTTAGCCACAAGGTAAAGCAGCAATATGTCTTTACATAAATAGCCGCTTTAAATTTTGCAGCTACATCACAGGAACATTGGCACTCTGCAACCAGCAGGATAACATGTGGCCTATCAAAGTCAACAGCTACAGTATGTTTAATTATAAAATCTATTGGTTGAATAAGTGATAAAATCCATAAATGAAGTAATCTTTTGACTATTGGGCATGTTATGTCAGTAGCATGTTTTATGCTAATATGTATGCTGCAGTTTCCTTGGTAATTCACAGATCTTGCTTTACAGATTGACAGCAGTTGCTAATGAAAAATAACGAGATCACCATCAATTAAATCAGTTTTCTAAAACATAAATACTGTGGTTTACAGTATATGGCATAATGTAACTTGTCTAAATTAAAAGTTTATTGGGAGATATAATACAGCACTAAGTACAATGGTGAAGACAATGTAACAACTGGGGGTCAAGTTATTAAGTGCAAAAATCCCAATAGGATACAAGTGCTGCCACTGTTCTCCATTCTCTGCTCTCAGAAGGGCAGCGTGGAGGCTTAGGGAGAGTGGTATTAAATATTTTTATGCATTAGAATGTTTCTTGTATAATATGCCTTGTACAAAGGCAGCTAATTACATGCTCTTTCAAAATACTCTGTGGACCCACTAATTGTTCCAGTCTTCAAAGGAAGGACAGGGGAACGGATCTCTGATGTGCCCCTCTCATTGGAGGGTTGGGTACGGGATGCCGGTGCTCAAGATCCCTGCAGTCAGAATCGCGATGCCAGCATCCCGACAGGGTTAGGATACCGACACCTGACGGTCAGTATCCTAACCCTCCCTCCCCGGTGCCTAAACCTAGCCTCTCCCCAGTACGTAAACCTAACCTCCCCCTCCACGCACCCTAAACATGGGCCGTAACTAGGGTGGTGCGACCAGTGCCATGGCACAGGTCACAGCAGGGTAGGGGGCGCAGTTTGGGCCTGTAAATTTTACTGTTTATTATGATTCTCACTTGTACCTTCTTCTTCTTTATCCCGAGCATCCCCTGGCCTCCCATATCTCTTCCCTGGCCCTTCCCCATGAGGCCAGGCTTATGTCCCTATTTTTCTGGCACAGGGCACCAAAAAGTCTAGTTATGGCTCTGCCCTAAACCTAACCTTCCCCCTTACTGCCTAACCCTAACCCTTCCCCTAGTGCCTAACCCTACCACCTAACCCTATCCCATCCTAACCCCGCTACTTACCTTCCGAATGCCGGCGATCATGATGCAGACGCCGGGATTCTGACAGGTATTGAGATTCCGGCGCAGGTGTTCTAAGCTCCGGCATCCCCTTTGTCGGGATATTGACTGCATCCCCATCGGAAGATATAGTAGAGACAGAATAGGAGGCAGCTGGTACAGTAAGTGGCCTATTTATTTAATGTGAATGTTTTAACCTTGTTGTCTTGACTATCTGAGAGCAATAAGACTGATTTATAATTTGTAGAGACTATTAGTTTAATGTTTGAGTTGTTTGAAGGAGAAAGTGGCCTAATAATTAAATGTGAGTACTATTGATGCAATATTAGGGCTGATCGGGAGAAATAAGAAGTCTAGAGTTTTCAGTCATTGTTCAGCTTTCTAGGTGATAAACATGTCAACACCAATGCCCTTACTAAACAGGTCACCAACATTCCACTATCCATCCAAGCAGCAAATAAACTTATTTGCAGGTAGTCAAAGCTGCAAGAATAGGTGGGAAAGAACAGCACATTCTGCTCCACTATCATATTTATGGTAGGACATTCCTGATGGTGGGAGACTCTGCTCATGAAGGAGGAACCACATTGTCCAAACAGTGGTACACAGAGCATTTGGACACTCCAAACGTGCATAATGCAGTCTCCTGGAGCATTCTGAGGATACTTCGGGCAGTGTTGTAATTTCCGGCACTGCCGTTCCCTCTCCATCAATATGACGTCATAATGTCAAGCACTCAGGGTGTGTTGCCGGCACAGGGCACAAAAAAAGCCCTGTTACGGCACTGGATGACATCACTAATTTGCTAAGACAGCACTGGCAAATTAATGTGGGGTTCAGTGGCTCTTAAACTATATGAGCAATTTTTTTGCTTAAAAAAGCATTATCTATAGAAACCTAAGCAGTTGTTGTGCTTAAGAATTTTCCATTGATTTTTTTTTCATAACAAAAATATTTTTGGCATACTGTAATGGAGATTTCTTTTTACGTATTGCATTATACTTAAAAGTTAATGCTGGAATTTTACAATTAAACACAATCTTGTAAATATTTTGTGAGAAGGCTCTAGGTGGCGCTGTTTCTAGTAAGTTGTTTTTGTTCTGGTGGAAGTTTGTGCTTCCTTAGCCCCATGATGACCCTCTGGTGGGAATATGGAATGGATTCGATATTTAAAGGAAAGAGCTGTCTGTCTTCCAACATCATTGTCTAGTTAAAGTTTAAGAAGCAGACTCTCAGTTGCTATGTCCCTTTCTACACTTTGCAACTCCCTGGTGTTTCTGACAAACAGAGAGCAGATGTATTTCACAAGAGATTCATATGACCCCGGGAGATGTCAATTACTGAGGCTTCTGTTTCACCAGATGTCCACTTTTTAACCCATTATATGCTGCTTGGAAACTCAATATCAATATTAGTAATTGCTCACATAAAATTAACATTTACTTTTATTACTTTACATAGTAGCCAACAATTTAAATAGATTTATTTTCTGGATGGGAGCTACTAGCATCAGGACAAAACAGTTCAAACTATGGTACTGTACTGGAAATGGGCATAAATGGTGTGGGCCTCGTTTTCTGTGCCACGGGTCACACTTTCTGTGCAGCCCCATACAGTAACTCCACCTTCCTTCTCTGTAGTAAACATCCACTATCCCATCTCTAGAGCATGCTAGTGTATCACAGGAATACATTGCCATGATTCAGCCCTATTTCAGGCCAGGATTTCATAACGATTTATTAGTATAAGAAATACCGAGCCATCCCCAGATTTCTGCTTCTCTAGACCTGGTCCAAAGCTCCATATATCCAGGGCTGGCTCCAGAAGACAACTGTAGAGATCTGCCATCTCTTGCAGTATCCTGTTGCTGGAGGTGGAAATAGCACAGAAAAGAACTACCTACTGTGCGTGCACCTGACCAGCCATACACACACGGATGGATATTGGAAGTGAAAATGAATTATCCATCTGGTAATGAACCACTCTTTGCGTGAGATGGGCATTTCTGGATGACTACTAGGTGCCAATCAATTACGGAACTGTTCTGTCTTGTGGGAGTGTCATGAGCGTTCAGATACTAATGATAATGACTGTGAGCGGCATGGCCTTCCACATGCCGATGCACGGATACTTGACATACACAGGGTGATTCTCCATTAGCATAAGGTATTAAGTAGACTGCTGTGGCCGTACAGAAAATCAGACACAAAGTAATCAGGCTCGTCATGTCTACAGCTACACAGATGACCCTACCTCCAAAAAATAAATTTGGAGTATTTTGTGCCAATTTACTCTAATTATTGTCAGAATGTGGCTAAGGACTGGCTGTTACTCACCTCAGTCCTGGCTTTCCCTGACCTTTTGAGCGGTCAGACGCCAGGTGCGGTGGCGAGTGATGCGCTGATGATTATGCCTGGGGTCTGCTAGGACATCCATGTGCTGCTCCAAGATTTGGTTCCTGTGGTTGCCGTCATGGATGCAACCATGACAGTCTACATAACCTAATTAGCCCTTTACCCAATAGTAACATTGGTTGCTGTCAGCTGACACTATCCTCCAATGGACTGCTACCTTAGGGTATTTAACTGGGCTCTGGACAACAGGAAGTTGCCTGTACAACTTTGTTACTTCCAGTGAATACTTGCTGTTGCAGCGTTCCAGGTTCCATTCTCCTTTCTTCTAGTGATATATTCCTAGTGTTTGTCCATGGTGTGTGTATTCAGTACATCATCCGAGTACATTCTCCCAAGTGTCATCCTCCTGTGCCAGTTCTGTGTCTGGAGCAAAAGTGTATGTACTCAGTACATCATCCGAGTACTATCTCCCAAGTGTCATCCTCCTGTGCCAGTTCTGTGTCTGGAGCCACAGTGTGTGTACACAGTACATCATCCGAGCACAATCTCCTAGTATCATCTTCCTGTGCCAGTTCTGCGTCTGGATCAACAGTGTGGTTACTCAGTACATCACCAAAGTGCTAAACTCCCAGAACCGTTCTCCTGTGTATTCCCTGCGATTGTTTTCTTCTATTTCCCACTTGTGCCGGATACCTGACCAAAGGGTCGCGACCTGCTTGCTGGGTGCAGCTTAAACCCAAATCCCTATTGGGGAGGTCACTGGTGAACACCTCCCAGCAAGTTAGACTCTGCGCCTTTGGTCAGGTCTAGCCAACATCTGGTACTTATGGATGAGGAATGCATATATCCAGGCCGCTCGCATCCGGTTCATTTCCCTCCCTGGGACCACGACTTCCAATCCCTCAATGGAGGATCTCCTTAGTCCAAATGTGACAATTACATTAGGAATCCAGCTTTTGGCTAGATATAATAATTGGGAAGATTCTGAGATATCACTGGAATGGGGTGGGTATGAGATGGCGGAACTTGGGATCTCGACAGTCAAAATCCCGATGCCAGCATCCCAACTGGGTGAGGATACCGACACCTGCCAGTTGGTATCCTAACCCTCCCCCTCTCCCTTCCCCTAATTCTCCCTCCCCGGTGCCTAAACCTAAGCTCCCCTCTAGTGCCTAAACCTAACCTCCCCCCGCACCGGTGCCTAAACCTAACCCTCCCCCCTTAGTGCCTAACCCCGCTACTTACCTTAAGGTGATCAGGATGCCAATGCCGGGATTCTGATAGGTGTCACTGACATCCCCTTTGTTGGGATACTGAACGTATCCCCACTAGAATATCTCTGCCTATATACTGTCTGTATCTGAACACAAAACAAGCCAATGTTATAATACCAGAAACCATATTCAACAAGAACTGGGATTAAAACTGCAAGTCCTTTAATTATATATTACCATGACAATGGGAAATTTTATTTTTATCATTCCTGCAAACCAAATAAATAAATTTCACTCATACAGTAGGGGCAGATTCACTTAGCCGTGAGCTCCCATTGGCTGTACACTTACTGTATCTGCTTAATATGGTAGGTAAATGCTATTTGCACCTCCATAAGCAGTTAATACACGGAAGACGCTGAGACCCATTCTGGAGGCTTCAGCACATAATTGAATATGTCCCACAGAGGTTAATTCAGAGTTGGTTGTAAACACAAGTAGCAGCATTTTTTTCCTCCACAA
Source organism: Taudactylus pleione (assembly GCA_031769625.1). NCBI lineage: Eukaryota > Metazoa > Chordata > Amphibia > Anura > Myobatrachidae > Taudactylus > Taudactylus pleione. The sequence goes on from JAUIMM010000370.1 coordinate 4,829,890, forward strand.
CTTGCATGCTTGTCAATTTTGCTCTCTTCGTAAAGAAGGGATGGGAGTTGGAGGGGTTGTGTGGTTGTGGCCAAAGAACAATAAAGACTTGTTGATGTGAAAGGTGTCCCAAGATGGCCACCTAACAGCACCTGTTTGGAGACGAATGACTTGTGGGTACTTGACCCCTGGTGCAAGTTGGGAACTGTTGATGATGGTGACACACCCAATTATGTATATATAGTTTGCCTACTGCAGTTGTGATATAATACTGTACACCAATTTTTTTTTTAAATAATCATGTTCCCAGTAACTTTCGGAAGGTGAAGGCTGCTTATAAGTTTAATAGATATGTTTACTAATGTGGACTTTAAAGAAAAGTTAAAATTGCATATTTGCATCTTCTTCAATTTGCTTTTAACTATATCCAAGTGACTTGGATAACTTGCTACATACACTGTGACTTTACTGCCATTTACTGTTATGGCAAAACTGTATTATTTTCACCAAGTGCATTTTACTTTGCGCTTAGACTCAAATTATGTCCAACCAGGGCCGGATTAAGGTCTGTGGGGGCCCCTGGGCAACAAACTTGTGGGGGCCCCAATCAATAAAATTATACACAGTATATATGTATATATACTGTAGATATATGTACACACTCACATATATATATATATATATATATATATATATATATATATATGTGTGTGTGCGTAATTAACCTAGGTGTTGGTGAGTGCCCTCTTGTGTGTGTATATTTTATTTATATATATATATATATATGTACACACACATATACTGATACTTTGTGTATATATATATATATATATATATACACACACACACACACATACAGCATAAGTACGTGTGTGTATGTATACAGTGTGTGTGTATATATATATATATATATATATATATATATTGTGATAGGATCACTGGTAAAATGGTCTGTGGCAGGGACATTTATCCCAGATTCCTGTCCTATGTGTTTAAAATCCCCAGGAGAAAGTCTGCAGTGTAGCAGGCTTGAGTTTCGGCTTTTTGAAAAGCCGGTTTGGGACCTGGGGGTTGTGGGTGAGAGGAGAGGGAGGGCTCCACCCACGGCCACTCCAGGTTTTGGTTCCCGCAGCCTGGTAACAGGCTTGATTGGGTTCCCACCTGAGAGTGGCCAATATAAGCCTAGTGTGTTGAGGGCTGATTGTCTCACCTGGGAGAGCAAACAGGGAGTTTGCTCAGAGACACTTGGAAAACCTATCTGTGAGTGTTGTGCTTTGTTGCTGGCGAGGGCATTAGGCCCTGCCAGGTTCTGGTAGTGAGGGAACTACCTGTGAAGTTAGTGCCCCGACAGGGCTAGGATTTATATTTATGTTTTCTTTATGTTTCTGACATTGTGCAATAAAGACTGGCGCCGACCAGCTTGTACTTGCATCCAGACTGGTGTGCTGCTTCCCTGCTGCTGTGTGTGTGTGTAAGGAAGGAGTCCTCTACCCAGGAGAGGGACCCCCTAACCTAACTGTGTCACAATATGGTGGAGAATGCGGGCAACCACACACACTGAAGTTGCAGCAAGAGAAAAACTTTCCATTTAAAAATTAAAGGGACAGACACCCAATATGTGAGTGTGGAAATAACACTGTGTCCTTGGAGTCCCATAGAGGAGGCGTCAGCCAATGTTCAGAGAGGCAAGGTTCAGCTTCCAACCTACACCCCAGGACAAAATGGAGGACATGATTAAGGCCTTGCTCCAAGCTACAGCAGCTCAGCAGGAATCTACCAGAGCTCAGCAGGAGACTAACAGACTTCAACAGGTCGCCATTGAGGAAACCCGCCAGGCCTTAGCGGAAAACAGCCAGGCCATAAGAGAGGTGGTACAGCACCTGGTCGCCCGGCCCAGAGATGTTAATACTGGTCCTCCCACCACCACTCACTCCGTACGAGCCAGTCACTTCCTCCAAAAGATGACTTCGGGCGATGATGTGGAGGCCTATCTCGCCGCATTTGAAAGAATGGCCGAAAGGGAGAGTTGGCCCCAGGAGCAGTGGGCAAGTCTGGTGGCACCTTTTTTGTCTGGGGAGCCACAAAAGGCCTATTTCGACTTATGCCTGGCTGATGCCAAGGACTATAAAAAACTAAAACAGGAGATCCTAACTCGCTTGGGAGTCACCACCTTTGTTCGTGCCCAACGTTCGCAGATGCATGACCTCGTCCATCTGTCCTCAAAATGGCTACAGCCTGAGACGCTGACGGGATCACAGATCGTGGAAAGGGTCGTGATGGACCGGTACCTGCGATCGTTACCTGCGACTCTGCGCAAGTGGGTGAGCCATGCAGACCCTAAGTCCGCGGACCAGTTGGTCGAGCTGGTGGAGAGGTACGTGGCGGCTGAGGAGCTGAGGAGTATGCCCCACCAAGCCCCGATGGCGCACCGGCGAACTTCCACAGACACTGGTAAGACTGTTCCAGGGGAGAAGGGTGCTGGGCGGTGGGATGTACCTAAGACTGAGGGTGTAGAACCTGGAGACAGGCCTGCCAGGCCAGGAAGGTTCTTGCCCCGTAAACGACTAGACATTAATATGATTCAGTGTTTCCGGTGTGGTGACTTCGGCCATATTTCCGCTAATTGTTCACTTACAACTGAACCTATGCAATGTGATACTGCTCATGTCTACAGCAGGGGGTCTTTCTTTGCACAGACAGCCTGTACGGCTGACCGGCAGGCTGTGACTGATAAGCACATGTGTGTACTCACTGTAGATGGCAACCGAGTAGAGGCACTGTTAGACTCTGGTAGCTTGGTGACACTTATAAAAGCTGAGCTGGTGAACCCCTTGCGGTGTGAGGGGAAAACTGTTGATGTGACCTGCATACATGGGGATAATCGATATTATGTTACTGCCGAGGTGAACATCGAGACAACATGTGGCTCTGCTATAGTTTCTGTGGGTTTGGTGCCTGGTCTGATGTACGATGCAATATTGGGGAGAGACTTTGCTCACTTCTGGAAATTGTGGGAAAGCCGTTTTGTTCCAGAAGTGAACAACCCCGGTCCACTTGAGAAGGTTGTCGATATAGTGGAAGAGGGAGTTTCTTCTGAGTCAGAGTTATTCCCTTTTCCTACTATGGTTGGCGAACTAGAGAATGCGGAGCGTGACGGTGGCCGCCAACTGATGTGCCTCCCATTGAGGTGGGAAGTGTTGTTGGGCCAGTGGATCATCTGCCTGATTTAGAGGTCAGAAGAGAGGTCTTTGCCGTGGAGCAGTTGAATGACCCTACTTTGGTAAAAGCCAGGGAGAAGGTAAAGGTAGTTGATGGTAAACCCGTAGACCCTGATAGTCCTTTGTCCTATTCCCACATGGCAATGTGTCAGGATTTATCCTGCCCTGAGTGTCAGTATCATGCTCCCAGACCACGTTTTAAGGGTCCACTAGTTCCATTGCCTATTGTAGAGGTGCCAATAGTGAGAGAGCACCTGAAACAGGCTCAACAGGCACAGCAGAGGGTAAACAACCGCAATGCTCGGTTACGCAGCTTTGCTCCTGGGGACAGAGTGTTAGTATTGGTTCCCACGGGGAAAAATAAACTTTTGGCTAAATGGCAAGGGCCCTTTGAAATCTTAGAAAGAGTGGGACAGGTCAATTACAAAGTTTACCAGCCGGGGAAAAGAAAGCCGGAACAGATATACCATATAAATCGGTTAAAGCCCTGAAAAGATAGAAAGGTACTGTCGGCCGTCCGAGTCCCTCTAGTAAAACCAGGGCCCTTAGTTCCCGAAGTGACAGTGGCAAAAACCCTGTCGGCAATTCAACAACGAGAGGTCAAGGAGTTTCTAGTTAGAAATAGGGTGCTGTTCTCTGACGTACCTGGGAAAACCTCGGTCGTTAAACGTGACATCATCAGTGACCCAGGGGTTAAAGTTAATCTAAAGCCCTATAGGTTACCAGAAGCACCAAGAGCATCGGTGTCGAAAGAAATTAAAAATATGCTAGAGTTAGGGGTTATTGAAGTATCACATAGTGAATGGTCAAGTCCCATTGTGTTGATTCCAAAGCCCGACGGGAGTGTACGTTTCTGCAATGACTTCCGAAAGTTGAACAGTGTTTCAAAATTCGATGCCTACCCGGTGCCACAGTGGAGAAGGAAGCATTGGCCATAAAGTGGGCGTTACAAACTTTTAAATTTTCGGTGGAACACAGGCCAGGGGGCCTGTTGTTTAAAGCAGACGCGTTGTCACGCGTTCATTGTTTGGGGGCTTCAGTCGTTCCGCCCCATAGGTCGAAACAAAGGGGGGGGATATGTGATAGGATCACTGGTAAAATGGTCTGTGGCAGGGACATTTATCCCAGATTCCTGTCCTATGTGTTTAAAATCCCCAGGAGAAAGTCTGCAGTGTAGCAGGCTTGAGTTTCGGCTTTTTGAAAAGCCGGTTTGGGACCTGGGGGTTGTGGGTGAGAGGCGAGGGAGGGCTCCACCCACGGCCACTCCAGGTTTTGGTTCTCGCAGCCTGGTAACAGGCTTGATTGGGTTCCCACCAGAGAGTGGCCAATATAAGCCTGGTGTGTTGAGGGCTGATTGTCTCACCTGGGAGAGCAGACAGGGAGTTTGCTCAGAGACACTTGGAAAACCTATCTGTGAGTGTTGTGCTGTGCTTTGTTGCTGGCGAGGGCATTAGGCCCTGCCAGGTTCTGGTAGTGAGGGAACTACCTGTGAAGTTAGTACCCCGACAGGGCTAGGATTTATATTTATGTTTTCTTTCTGTTTCTGACATTGTGCAATAAAGACTGGCGCCGACCAGCTTGTACTTGCATCCAGACTGGTGTGCTGCTTCCCTGCTGCTGTGTGTGTGTAAGGAAGGAGTCCTCTACCCAGGAGAGGGACCCCCTAACCTAACTGTGTCACTATATATATATATATATATATATATATATATACACACAGACAGTATAAGTACAGTATGTGTTTGTATGTATACAGTGTATGTATATATAATATATATATATATATATATAATATACACACACACACATGCAGACGTAAGTATGTGTGTGTTTGTATGCAGTGTGTATATATATATATATATATATATTAGGGGTGTGCACCGGCCACTTTTCGTGTTTTGGTTTTGGATCTGGATCTTTCTTCGTGTTTTGGATCTGGATTGGTTTTGCCAAAACCACCCTTCCGTGTTTTGGGTTCTGGGTTTTGTGTTTTGGATCTGTATTTTTTTTTAAAAAAGCATAAAAACAGCTAAAATCACAGAATTTGTAGGTTTTTCTGCTCCTATGCTATTATTAACCTCAATAACCTTAATTTCCACTCATTTCCAGTCTATTCTGAATACCTCACACCTCACAATAGTGTTTTTATGTCCAAAAGGTTGCACCGAGGTAGCTGGATGACTATGCTAAGCGACACGAGTGGGCGGCACAAACACGTGACCCATCTAGGCGTGAAACTGCAGTGGCAGACAGGATGGCATTAAAAAACTAGGCCCCAAACTGTACATAATGCAAAGAAAAAAAAGAGGTGCAAGATGGAATTGTCCTTGGGCCCTCCCACCCACCCTTATGTTGTATAAACAGGACATGCACACTTTAACAAACCAATCATTTCAGCGCCAGGGTCTGCCACACAACTGTGGCTGAAATGATTGGTTCGTTTGGGCCCCCACAAAACAAGCTGGCAATTTATCTGTCCCTGCACAAACTGGCTCTACGGAGGCAAGATGTCATCCTCATCCTCCTCATCCACCGATTCCTCACCCTCTTCAGTGTGTACATCCTCATCCTCACAGAGTATTAATTCGTCCCTGCTGGAACCACAGGTCCCTCTATACGTTCTGGAGGCTGGTCTCCCTGGAAGAGTTGATAATTCATTTTATGAACATCATCTTCTCCACATTTTGTGGAAGCAACCTCCTACGCCTTTCGCTGACAAGGTTCCCGGCTGCACTAAACACTCTTTCGGAGTACACACTGGAGGGGGGGCAACTCAGGTAAAATAGAGCCAGTTTGTACAGGGACCTCCAAATTGCTTCTTTTTCCTGCCAGTACAGGTACGGACTGTCTGACATGCCTACTTGGATGCTGTCACCGATGTAATCCTTTAACAGACAGACGCACGCTTGTCGCTGCTGCTTTGAGGATTCAAGTGCGGCTACAGCCCACACAATTCACAAAGACAGAAAAAAAAAAGAATATTTTTATTGTTTGTGGAGCACACTTTGAGGGTTACACCACCCTTTAACAGACAGACGCACGCTTGTCGCTGCTGCTTTGAGGATGCAAGTGCGGCTACAGCCCACACAATTCACAAAGACAGAAAAAAGAAGAAGAATATTTTTATTGTTTGTGTAGCACACTTTGAGGGTGTCACCACCCTTTAACAGACAGACGCACGCTTGTCGCTGCTGCTTTAAGGATGCAGGTGCGGCTACAGCCCACACATTTCACAAAGACCGAAAAAAAAGAACAATATTTTAATTGTTTGTGTAGCACACTTTGAGGGTGTCACCACCCTTTAACAGACAGACGCACGCTTGTCGCTGCTGCTTTAAGGATGCAGGTGCGGCTACAGCCCACACAATTCACAAAGACAGAAAAAAGAAGAATATTTTTATTGTTTGTGTAGCACACTTTGAGGGTGTCACCACCCTTTAACAGACAGACGCACGCTTGTCGCTGCTGCTTTGAGGATGCAAGTGCGGCTACATCGCACACAAGTCACAAACACATTAAAAAAATAGTTTTTTATTTTTTGGAGCACTTTGAGAGTTACACCACCCTTTAACAGACAGACGCACGCTTGTCGCTGCTGCTTTAAGGATGCAGGTGCGGCTACTGCCCACACATTTCACAAAGACCGAAAAAAAAAGAACAATATTTTAATTGTTTGTGTAGCACACTGTGAGGGTGTCACCACCCTTTAACAGACAGACGCACGCTTGTCGCTGCTGCTTTAAGGATGCAGGTGCGGCTACAGCCCACACAATTCACAAAGACAGAAAAAAAAAGAACAATATTTTAATTGTTTGTGTAGCACACTTTGAGGGTTACACCATCCTTTAACAGACAGACGCACGCTTGTCGCTGCTGCTTTGAGGATGCAGGTGGAATCTAGACGGGATTTGGAACCGAGGACACACTACCTCCATCAATTGTCTAAATCCCACTGCACTAATGTCGGATACCGGACGCACGTCTAACACCAACATAGCAGTCAAGGCCTCAGTTATACGTTTTGCTTCAGGATGACTGCTGTCGTACTTCATCCTCATCGCTAGGGACTGTTGGAGGGTCAATTGTTTAGTAAAAGTAGTGATGTTCCTACTTCCTCTCTGGGATGATGAACAACTCCCAGCAGCAGCAACAGCACTAGGAGGAAGTGGTTCTTGATCTTTCCCTATTTTATTTTTATCGGAGAAAGTTTGGTCCTCCATTTATGTTATATTGATATATATACGTGCGGCTAAAGCGCACACAAACACAGAAAATATTTTTTTATTTTTGCTGGAGAGTAGTGCACTTTGTGGGTTACACCACCCTTTAAGAAATGAGCCAGCCGGCTCTTTACTTATGGGACACAGGCGCACGCTTGGCGCTGCTCCTTTGTTGATGCACGTGCAGCCACAGTGCACACAAGTCACAAACACAGAAAATATATATTTTTTTGGTTTGGAGTGTACTTTGGGGGTTACAGAACCCTTTAACGGTCAAGCCAGCCGGCCCTTTACTTATGACACAGGCGCACGCTTGGCACTACTTTGTTGATGCACGTGCGGCTACTGCGCACACAATTCACAAACACAGAAAATAATTTTTTTTTTGGTTTGGACTGGAGTGTACTTTCGGGGGTTACAGCACCCTTTAACGGTCTAGCCAGCCGGCCCTTTACTTATGACACAGGCGCACGCTTGGCACTACTTTGTTGATGCACGTGCGGCTACTGCACACACAATTCACAAACACAGAAAATAATTTTTTTTTTGGTTTGGACTGGAGTGTACTTTGGGGGTTACAGCACCCTTTAACGGTCAAGCCAGCCGGCCCTTTACTTATGACACTGGCGCACGATTGGCACTACTTTGTTGATGCACGTGCGGCTACTGCGCACACAATTCACAAACACAGAAAATAATTTTTTTTTTGGTTTGGACTGGACTGTACTTTCGGGGGTTACAGCACCCTTTAACGGTCAAGCCAGCCGGCCCTTTACTTATGACACAGGCGCACACTTGGCACTACTTTGTTGATGCACGTGCGGCTACTGCGCACACAATTCACAAACACAGAAAATAATTTTTTTTTTGGTTTGGACTGGAGTGTACTTTGGGGGTTACAGCACCCTTTAACGGTCAAGCCAGCCGGCCCTTTACTTATGACACAGGCGCACGCTTGGCACTACTTTGTTGATGCACGTGCGGCTACTGCGCACACAATTCACAAACACAGAAAATAATTTTTTTTTTGGTTTGGACTGGAGTGTACTTTCGGGGGTTACAGCACCCTTTAACGGTCAAGCCAGCCGGCCCTTTACTTATGACACAGGCGCACACTTGGCACTACTTTGTTGATGCACGTGCGGCTACTGCGCACACAATTCACAAACACAGAAAATATTTTTTTTTTTGGTTTGGACTGGACTGTACTTTCGGGGGTTACAGCACCCTTTAACGGTCAAGCCAGCCGGCCCTTTACTTATGACACAGGCGCACGCTTGGCACTACTTTGTTGATGCACGTGCGGCTACTGCGCACACAATTCACAAACACAGAAAATTAATTTTTTTTTTGGTTTGGACTGGAGTGTACTTTCGGGGGTTACAGCACCCTTTAACGGTCAAGCCAGCCGGCCCTTTACTTATGACACAGGCGCACGCTTGGCACTACTTTGTTGATGCACGTGCGGCTACTGCGCACACAATTCACAAACACAGAAAATATATTATTTTTTTAGCACTTGGGGGGAGCACCCCTGATGGACAGAGCACCCCCTGGACAACACTACAGCACCCCTTTAGGACTGGGACACTGCACAGGACTTTGGAGTGGACACAGCCCCTATGGAGAACTGACTGCACAACACAGTCCAGCCAGCCCCTATGGACTTTGAAGTAGTGGACACAGCCCCTATTAACAACAGCAGCATAGCACAACACAGCCAGCCCCTATGGACTTTGAAGTAGTGGACAACAGCAGCACTACACTACACTACACTACACAGCCCTAACTCCCACCCTCCCTCTTCACTGTCCACAGCCGAGTGAGAAAATGGCGCCGACGCGGGTACCTTATATAGGATCCAAAACCCGCGAGACTCGGAAGGCGGGATGATGACGTTTTGCCTCGAGTCAGGCGGGAAAAGTCGAGCCTGATTCGGATCGGACTCGGATCGGGGGGGCTCGGGGGGGTTCGGATTTCAGAAATCCGAACCCGCTCACCCCTAATATATATATATATATATATATATATATATATTCACACAGTACATGCTTACAAACTTACAAGTACTCATATATTTATAATATTGCATGGTGGGACAGTGGGCTACCATTCTGCACTTCTCCACTGCTCCACGGCCATATGCACAGGGAAACGCTGAGGCAGCTGCTATGCCCCGCACGCAGTGCTGGCAGCCTGGGCTCTTCTCTGAGACCAGTCAAAGTCTCGCGAGATTTTACATCATAATCTCACGACACTGTGACTGTCTCTGTAGTGAGTCACTATCCTCGGCAGCCGCTGTGTAAGGGAACAGCTGAGCTGCCGAGGACCGCAGCAGTTTAATTAGTAGAAGCGCCCAGGGATCAGGGACCGGGTACAGTGTGTGGGGGCCCCCTATGTGTGGGGGCCCCTGGACGATCGCCCCTGTCGCCCTGCCCTTAATCCGGCCCTGCGTCCAACTCTGATACAGGCCTACAATATGCCAAGTGGCCATGAAGGGCCTATTTGCTATTATGCAGCGATAATACAGATTACCACCAATAATGACTGACAGCAGTAAGAATAATCTTACCGCTTTGCTGGCCAGTTTTGAAGCATCTGCGCATGCACGTCCTGGCTTTGCTGGTTCACACATATGTGCAGTGGAATTGTCAAAAATGTTTAAAAACATACTTTGCATGTGGAAGGCTATCACTGGAGATAACAAATCTTTCCTCTGTAACTCTTGATAGAGAAAAACCTTAAACTAGAGTTTTCACCACAGATCGGCTTTTCACTACTTCAAAAATATACCCAAAAGTGGTTTATTGAAGAGGGGTAGCAAACATGTCTAATCCATTCTGCCATTGCTGCTGTCTAATCAGAACATGTCAGGGTCCAGTATGCAAACTGCAGAATTCTGCTCACGACTAGAAGATCACTGATGTTATCTAGTCAATTCTCTAAACACCCACCCAATGGTTGTGTCTGAGGGATGCACTCCATCATACATGCTCCAATTAGCAGAACAGAACAAAAAGTCTTAGTTATCTGCTGTGCTGACTCCATCTTGGGGGCCACCAATGGACACTGGTGCACAGTGGTGAATTTCCCATTATGCACATGAATAATGTGCCTAGGGACTGTACTTGGATGCGAGTTTTAGTACTGTCTGTCTAAAATTTACCAGCAACTACAAAATATTACCCGTCCACCATACCATACACCATCCTCAGTGGAGTGTGGATGGGTAGGACATGCGCAGACTGTCCCTGTAAAATGTCCTACTTAGTAAATATGTATACATACTGTTATTAAAACTAAAATGGAAAGTCATAGATCATGGCTTGTTTTATTATTATTATTATTATTATTATTATTATTATTATTATTATTATTATTATTATTATATTAGACTACCAATAGTGAAATGAGGATTTATAATCCAAAAATGAAAATAACAAAATTTGGTAGATGGGGACAGCCATCACTCCTGTGCCTAGGAGCGCCCTGACCCATAAATCTGCCCCTGCTTGTGAAACTCTCCTGAGTGCAATGTGTATGGCGTTGGGCCCCTGGACCAATGGCTTTGTCACTGCACTCTCTGCACCCATTAAAGTACAGCAACATCATCTTATTTATCACTGAACTCATGCTGTTAAATTAGGAAAAAGTTAACAGTAAATCAATATGCTATGAGCGGCCATTTTGGTACACTTGCCCTTCAGTGTTATGTGGAAATAATGCTATATTTTGCTTTATAGTTATTGTAGGAGGATATCAAAGTTATTACAACCCCATTCTTGTTGATACATTAACATTTCATAAGAAAGTTTCTTTATGTGTTATGTTAAACTTTAGTATGGGGGACTAGATAGTGATACATGTTACCAATTCTACTACAAATCCTTGCCTTGCACATCCGCTGTGTTTATTTCAGTAGTGAGATTGGTGGACTTTTCTGTAGATTGTCAACATTTTATTTATATCTGATAACAGACCCCTCATCTGTTTAATTTGGATGCAAGTAGAAATTAAAAAATAATTCAAAATAATTGCATTACTTTTCTCTCTTGTTACATATGGTGAAGTCATGACATCTGGGGTAAATTTACTAAAGTGAGAGTTTTTAGAAGTGAGTTTTAAAAGTGATGTTGCCCATAGCAATCAATCAGATTCTAGCTATTATCTTCTATAAGGTGCTAGTTAAATGTTAAGTAGAATCTGATTAGTTGCTATGGGCAACATCACTTTTAAACTCACTTCTAAAAACTCTCACTTTAGTAAATTTACCCCTGGGTCTTCAATTTGAATCCAGGGCAGTCTTTAAAAACAAATGACCACTGTTTATTATTGTGCTTTCAAAGGCAAATGGAACATATAACTACTTATTTTCTTCTTGTGCAATTATAGTAATTCAGACTTTAATTAGCCGGCATATCTGGTCTTTTCTGTACTAGAACATCTGGCTATGCATAAGACTTTCTGTGCTACAAATGACAGTGTACGATTCTAATGTTCATTGGGGAACTGAAGAATTGCAATGAGACCGAGATAAATTAAACCTAAAGGTTATGGGCGGAGTTTAGTGTAGGTCAAGTATACCCGGTAGCCTCATATGCTGAGTACACACTAGGATGACGAATTTGTCAACAGACCAATCCACTATCTGTGTGGCTGATTGGTATGCTGTACACACTTAGCAATCAGCCGCTCGATGTGTCTGGGCTGACATCATAACTGTTCCTTTGTGTGTGGGGTGCGATGTTTCGATTTCAGTGATAAGTCGTATAGAGTGAAATAAAGACAAACAAATAGTGTAGGGGGCCACAACGTTTACTGAGTAGCCACAGGGCTACTCAGTGGACAGGGGGGGGGGTAATAGGAAAATAGGTCTTGGGGATCCCACACACAAAGGAAGAGCGCACCTTACCCCATATTAATATATCTTGACACACAGGACCATATTTAGGTGCAGCACTCCAATCTACATTCTCTTTCCCCCCCATCTGTCTTTCCACCAACATACACCCCACACTCTCACATTCCCCCCACTCCCCCACTCTGGATTAGCACAGTTCCCATCCAAATCTTGACATCATAACTGGTCAACTTGCCCACCCAGTTGAGATGTCAGTGTCGGCGGTCAATGCAGCTGAACAGCCGACCTAATATGTCTGTGCATTATGTCGTTCATAGTTGATCGAGCTAACGTATATATATATATATATAAGAGTGTACTCAGCATTAGGTGTTAGTGGTTGTGACTTAAGGCTCTGGCTGCCTTTAAAAAGCCGAGTACACACTAGACGATGTCTAGTGTGCTCGGCATCTTCAGCAATGGAAGTCGGCGACATACACACTTGCCGATGCCGGCAGTGTTGGCGGGGCCATGCTGCATATTCGGCAGCATGGCCCTCGTTAACAATATCTCCCGTCGGACCTGCATGCAGGGCCGACAGAGGATGTCGCTGATGCCGTGCGATAGCATGCATCGTCAGCAACATAGCGGGTACACACTAGACAATGTGCCCGATATGTCGCTTCGATCCGCAGTATCGAACGACCTATTGTCTAGTATGTACTCGGCATAAGACTCTTTGATTTGTGATCTTTGCAGAGATAAGTGTCATTGCTGAATTCTGATTGGAATTCCATTTATTGTGCTATTATTTGCTGTCCTATTTAATTGTTTGGCAATTTTTGTTTCAACCCCTATTTTGTTTCATCCACTATCTTCTTTTCCCCTTTCTTCTCTATTCTAATTTTGGGTGCATTCACTTTCATTGACTGTTAGTTGGCTGTGCCATCTAGATGGGGACAGCACCATAACCCTCATGAATGGGTAATAAAATTAGAAGGTTGAGTTGGATACCCTTTTTGTGCAGATTGTTTTGTGTTGTTTGGCACCCTTGTCGGTATCTGCCTACAGTGCATGTTGTTGTTTGGTTGTGGTGCATTGTTCTGTTGTTTTGATCTTGGCCGCCCTTTTCTTTGCCAATATACACTGCTCTTGTCACGATTCCAGGCAATGTTCCCAAAACCAGGCCCTTTTTCTTACCTTTCCGGACGGTTGTCAGATGTCGGCATGCTCTGGCCGCCAGGAGGCGAGCAACTATGGTGGTCTCACCGGCGGATTCTGCTAGTGCCAATGTCGCTGCAAATGTGTGCACTGTGCAGGATTCGGGATGCAGTGCTAGCATTCCTAATAGTATTGTTCCCACCAGGTCAGTAAAATGGACGGCACCATCTTACCCAGCATCAAGTGATGGAGTCCAGGCCAATCTTGTTCAGCCAGATACTCAGATGAAACTCCTAGCCAATTCGGATTTACCCTTGGGTATAAAGCTTCCAGGTCAACAGGGCCTGAGTTGTTAGTGCCATACAGTCAGGTGCATAAATATTGGGACATTGACAGAATTTTCATAATTTGGCCTCTATTCACCACCACAATGGCTTTGAAATGAAACAAACAAGATGTGCTTTAACTGCAGACTTTCAGATTTAATTTGAGGGTAATTACATCCAAATCAGGTGAACGGTGTAGGAATTACAACGGTTTCTATATGTGCCTCCCACTTTTTAAGGGGCCAAAAGTAATGGGAAAAACTAAGCAATCCTAAATCAAACTTTCACTTTTTAATACTTTGTTGCAAATCCTTTGCAGGCAATTACAGCCTGAAGTCTGGAATGCATAGACATCACCAGACGCTGGGTTTCATCCCTGGTGATACTCTGCCAGGCCTCTACTGCAAATGTCTTCAGTTCCTGCTTGTTCTTTGGGCATTTTCCCTTCAGTTTTGTCTTCATCAAGTGAAATGTATGCTCAATCGGATTCAGGTCAGGGGATTGACTTGGCCATTGCATAACATTCCACTTTTTAGCCTTAAAAAACTCTTTGGTTGCTTTTGCATTATGCTTTGGGTCATTGTCCATCTGCACTGTGAAGCGCCGTCCAATGAGTTCTGAAGCATTTGACTGAATATGAGCATATAATATTGCCCGAAACCCTTCAGAATTAATTCTGCTGCTTTTGTCAGCAGTCACATCATTAATAAATACAAGGGAACCAGTTCCATTGGCAGCCATACATGCCCACGCCATGACAATACCACCACCATGCTTCACTGATGAGGTGGTATGTTTTGGATCGTGAGCAGTTCCTTTCCTTCTCTATACTCTTCTCTTCCCATCACTCTGGTACAAGTCGATCTTTCTCTCATCTGTCCATAGGATGTTGTTCAAGAACTGTAATGGCTTTTTTAAATGTTGTTTGGCAAACTCTAATCTGGTCTTCCTATTTTTGAGGCTCACCAATGGTTTACATCTTGTGGTGAACCCTCTGTATTCACTCTTGTGAAGTCTTCTCTTGATTGTTGACTTTGACACATATACACCTATCTCCTGGAGAGTGTTCTTGATTTGGCCAACTGATGTGAAGGGGTTTTTCTTCTCCAGGGAAATAATTCTTCCGTCATCCACCACAGTTGTTTTCCGTGGTCTTCCGGGTCTTTTGGTGTTGCTGAGCTCTCCGGTGCGTTCTTTCTTTTTTAAAATTCTCCAAACAGTTGATTTGGCCACACCTAATGTTTTTGCTATCTCTCTGATGGGTTTGTTTTGATTTTTCAGCCTAATGATGGCTTGCTTCACTGATAGTGACAGCTCTTTGGATCTTATATTGAGAGTCGACAGCAACTGATTCCAAATGCAAATGTCACACCTAGAATCACTCCAGACCTTTTACCTGCTTAATTGATAATGAAATAACGAGGGAATAGCCCACACCTGTCCGTGAAATAGCTTTTGAGTTGATAGTCCCATTACTTTTGGCCCCTTAAAAAGTTGGAGGCACATATAGAAACCGTTGTAATTCCTACACCGTTCACCTGATTTGGATGTAATTGCCCTCAAATTAAATCTGAAAGTCTGCAGTTAAAGCACATCTTGTTTGTTTCATTTCAAAGCCATTGTGGTGGTGAATAGAGGCCAAAATATGAGAATTCTGTCAATGTCCCAATATTTATGCACCTGACTGTAAGTCACACATCTCTGCGTGTGAGCTTTGTAGCTGTTCTCCTCTGTATTTACAGATAGTCCCAGTAGATCCTGACTGATGCTCTGTTTTGTTAGTGATTCCTCTAGATTTAACTCTGTCTTGGCTCCTTAGTCAACCATCGGTGCAAGTCCGACATTCCTCATCCATCGGCGCAAGTCCGATATTCCTCAACCATCAATGCAGTTTCGATATTCTTTGAGTCTTCGGTGCAAGTCTGATATACTTCAGTCATCGGTGCAAGTCCGATATCCTTCAGTCACCGGTTCAAGACCGACATTCCTCAATCATAAGTTATCCCTCTGGTGCTAACCCAGGTGACCCAGTCAGGGGGCCGCAACCGGCCCGTCGGGTGCAGCTGAGCCCATACTCCCTTGTGGGATTCCCTGGTGAAGACCGCTGACGGGGTAAGACTCTGTGCCCCTGCTCTGGGTCAACATCAACACCTTGGTGCTAGTTTTAGTTTCCCCATTGTATCCTTTCGTCATTCTCCTCCATGGTTCTAGTGGAGAGTATTCTAATCAATGCAAAGAACTTTATCAAGCCATCCAGCTTCTCACACTCCTCCATTTGAAACCCACATGACCCAAGCACAGGGTCAGAGACACAACCACAGTAAATCCTGACAGCTTTTCCCTTTCTAAATTTAAATAAATAGCTAACATTATTCTTCCAAAATGATGTCTCAGTGTCTTTATTTTAGATGTACAGTATAAGGTATATTTCTGTTGAGCTACACAAATGAAGTACATCAGCCGTTAGAAAGTTTATACTGTGCATCAGGGGTGGGGAACATTTTTTCTGCCGAGGGCCATTTTGACATATATAACATTATTTGCAGGTCCGGTACAGGCCACAATCCTCCTTGTGACATCACACTGGGGCGGGGCCACAACCTCCGGTGATTACAGCAATGCCTGGAGCATCCTGAGGATGCTCTGGAGAGCTGTAAGGGCAGCGGTGTGACCATTTGAAGCATCCAGAGGATGCTCCAGACGGTACTGCTGCAAAGATTCTGGCTGCAGGGTGCCATTCTAGGCACCCTGCTAGCTAGATGAGGCTAGCAGAAAAAAGCTCAGAGGGCCAGACCAAATGATTCCGGGGGCCTTATACGGCCCCCGGGCCTGAGGTTTCCCATCCCTGCTGTACATCATAAGTTAGCTCACAACATACAGCATAGGGGTCTATTTATCAAAAAAACCCAGTTTGCTGAATTACTTAACATTTAGATTTGCTGCTTATCGCATGATATGATCTAACGAAAACTGCCCCCCTCTGCGATTTAAAAAAGAGGCGTCAATGTATTCAGACAGTGAATACATTACTGCACAAACATGGACAAAATTAACTTTTTCCCTTATCTCCATAATGGGCATGCATGTGCCGCAAAGGCCCGCATGCCCTGTAACACTTTACCTGGTATCCATACTGCTCATGCGAACAAAAGCCAATCAGTGCTTTTTACTTAAGTTGCCGATGCCAAAGACCAGGTAAGTTCCCATAATGCCAACTTGACATGGTGTTATGTTTGTAACTTAAACTGTGAAAAAACTTTATACAGTTTGTTAAATTGAGCACACTTTAGTGTCCCCATAATACGTAGACAATGCAGGAATGGAGGAACAGCAGTAAATTTATCGGTGATTTCTCTGAAGTTTTCTTCTAGTTAAATATGGAGAAGCAGAGATACAGTAACATGCTTTTGCAGTAAAAATGGGGTTATCACTGCTTGATAAATAGACCACAAAATAACATTAGCTAAATATAATATTCTTGTTTTGTACAGATTCCTGTTTGTTACAGATGTCTGTGAAAGACGACGTTTTGCCTCGTTCTGAGATTCAAACTTGTCGGAACAATCAGAGCATATACTGAACCGCTCATCTCTAATTATGAGAGAATGAATGAATGGAGAGTAGGCATAGGGTTGCTATAAGTCGAAGTTTTCCAGGAAGGTACTGGTATTCATCCCTCTGTCCTGGCATCTCAAATACATTCTTCAGGATGCCCAATTGTCCCGGTTCGCGCGGAGCTGGACTTCAGAGGGCAGTTGGTGGTGGCGGTGGCTGTGCCAGATTAAATTGTAACTGGTCACGAGCCAGCAGCCAAGGAGAAACAGACCTGATGAGCCAATCGTTGCTCGCCACGTCATAGCTCAACCCACTCTCAGCATCTGATGTCAGACCCTGCCAAGCAGAACCATCAGTTCTACGGCAGCTGTCAAGCACATTAGACAGCTGAGGAAGGAAGATTGGTGGTGCAGGTAGTGGGAAGAAAAGACCTAAACAAAGCTTCCCACTGCAGCCTCTCCCAGCTTACAGATAGGTGGTCTTGGCCAGCAGTAACTTACCCCCCTCCCTAGAACACCAGGTGTCAGGCATTAGGATTGTGGGTGCAATCAGTCCTCAGGCCTGTGGGGCATTTTAAGCAGGCAGAGGACCTGTGTCACAAGTATAAGTGACTCTGGGCATTAGGCTCAGATCACTTTATATTCTCTCTGGTAGGCAAGCAATCACCTGAGCCCTTGGTGAGAGGCTGGGCATTAGACCCAGTCTGCTATTTAATGGCAGATAAGTAAGGGGGGTCTCTACTGTGTGGCATAAAGCTCCTTAATCACATTATGCCACACAGTAGGACCCCCCTTACCTATCTGCACTTTAATGTGAATAAGGCATACTGTGTATAATGGGCACTACTACTGTGTGGCATATTGTGTATAATGGGTACTACTACTGTGTGGTATATTGTGTATAATGGGTACTACTACTGTGTGGCATATTGTGTATAATGGGTACTACTACTGTGTGGCATACTGTGTATAATGGACACTACTACTTTGTGGCATATTGGCCCTGATTCAGACCCGGACGCAAGTGGCCGTTCGCACGTTCGGCGAACGTGCAGAAAAATGTAAATTCAAGCGCTCGCTCGTAATTTCGTACGCAGCTAATCTTCCGCCCCATAGTCTCCCAACCCCTCTTCTAGCTAACGAGCGAGCCAAATTGCGACCGTACATCTCCAATTTTGCTTGCAGGGAACGCTCGCACAAGTACAAACCGGAAGTGGGCCTTTCAGATTTCGAAAACCTGCTCGTTCATTCTGCATACCTACTTCAATCGTATCATGCCAATCAATATATCAATTAGCTTAATTGCTCTTCACATGTTTGCAAATCTTTTTTTTTCACTTTCAATAAACTTTACTGTTGTCCGTGTTTTTTTTTTCCCGCAGAATACGTACGGTTTAAACAATGGTTTACTTTATCCAAAATACATGTTTTATCCAATTATCCTATTGTTTTCCGTGTTTTGTCTTACGCATATTTTACTTGTTTCATTTCTTTATTTAAATTAGCTAACGCATGTCACTGCATTAAGCCTATCATAACTCACATTAGATTTTTTAGCCTGTAGAACACATGACTCATACACTAACCAATAGAATGGTTCCTGTTAATTTACCAACTACATTAGCCAATCAAAATTATTATCTGGTCTTTATTAAAACTGATATTTAAAAAATACACCATTGCCATCATGAAAGCCTCTGCGTTTACCAGGCGGGAGCTACTGGTACTTACGGAGGTTATGGACCGGCGGATAACCAGCCAGCCTCCCCCCATCAGCAATAGAGAGAAGCGTTCCGCCTATGCAGAGGTTCGCCGCCGCCTGCGCTCCTTCGGCTCACGACGACAGATTGGCCAGCTCGAGCGCAGGTGGTCCGATCTGCAACGCCGCACGCCACGCTTGCTGGCATGTTTTAGACAGCGTATAGCTGAAAGTAAGTCTATTTTTTTTTGGTTTCCTGAATTTTTTTGCGGCCCTATCTGTGTGTGCATGTTTTCATTCTTGCCCTGTTTCTTTATTTAGTACATATCTGCGTGTGCATGTTTTCATTCTTGCCCTGTTTCTTTGTTTAGTACATATCTGCGTGTGCATGTTTTCATTCTTGCCCTGTTTCTTTATTTAGTACATATCTGCGTGTGCATGTTTTCATTCTTGCCCTGTTTCTTTATTTAGTACATATCTGCGTGTGCATGTTTTCCGATAGGCGTTTTTTTTTTGTTTGTTTTTTTAGATTTTCTAAAGGAAAAAAAATAAACAAAAGTTAAATTGTTATCCATCATTTAGGGGCAGAGCGCAGACTACACCGTCATCGCCAGCGACGTCGGACTCGTCCCCTATCCCCAACTCCCAGCCAAACCTCCTCTCCCCAACCTTCCCCTAATTCACCCTCCACCCCAGCCTGGCCAGCCCCGGACACCCCTCCCTCTACGATAATTCCCATCCCTCAAAATTCCCCCTCCCCTCAACCCCCCTCTCTCTTTTCCACCCCCTCACCACCTTCCGAAATAACCCCTCCTACATCCGACCTGCATTGGCCTACCTCTGAGGAGGACGATGGTGGGGCTACAGGTCCAGGCGTCATTGTGAATGGTATGTTTCCCTTTTAACTATGGGGGTTTTTTTGGTTTTTGGGGGATGTTATCCTTTGCCTGTGCATTTTTTAATTTTTAGGTATTTCTAATGTTTGTTATATATATCTTTGTTTAAAAATGTATATGATGTTTTCCCCTTACACATATCACACATGTCCAAACACTCATACTTGTATCTCTTGTTTACGGTACCAACAAATGTAGTTTTTGGGCGTACTTCTCCATTTTTTTTTATTATTTTTTTATGAGTCATTTTTTAAAATTTACATTGGCAAAGATTTTTGGCTTTGATTTGTCATTTTTAATAAAATTGTCACTTTTTGTAAAGTCGAATTTCCTTTTGAAGTTGTTTGGAAACAAAAATTAAGGTTTCATTTTATTAAGCACCACAATTTTTTAACCCACAGAGGACCAGAGGCGGCTGACCGAGTTAGCAGCATGTGTGCAGAGGCCATATTATAGGCATGCTGGTGGTCCTCGATCAGATGTCGGGTATCCTGCGCCACTAATTTTTTTATTTTACAAAGAATTTTTCATGTTTTAAAAAATAAAAATAAAAATTTTGGTTTAAAGTCTCATTCCTTCTCGGTAAATATTAGATTGTTTAACCTTACATAAGTCGACTATTGCAGCAAGTTTTTTAAAGTAATGTAACTTAGATTGTAGAAAGCTGAATTATGTAAGCTGGCACATTAAACACCTAACAATACCAATAGGTTTGTAGAATTACCAGCATTTGTTGTTAAAATTATTTGGTGGGTAAGGTAAATATTAAATGAAACCTGCTTAGGCCTAGATTAGAAAACATACTGATTCACCATAATACCTTTTGGTGTTTGTTTTTAGCCACAAAGCATGGTAAAATACTGTACAATTGTATTCATTACAGGATTAGCCATTAAGCAAGTTTTCCTTTTTTGAACCAGGTTACACTTGCTTGTAATTTAGAAATGAAATGTTTGTTTAAACTTAACAAAAAATTTATTATTCACAAATAAGAAACACAAAGTGATTTTTCACAATCAATACACACAGTGAAAACACTCTCAAAAATACAGCCTACACCCAAAAAATAAAATTAAAACAACAATCAAGAACTGTTTTATGAAGTAGCATGCCAACATGATTCCACAAATGAGGCGACAAAAAATTTGTTCCAGAAGTTATATCCAATGTGTCCACATGAAGTCAATTTTTAGGATCAGGTAGTAGTCATCGTTTTTCCGAAAAATATTATGGAATAAAACACAAAAATATAATAAAAAATGTAAAAATTTATAATTAAATTATTACATGTCTACATTGTGTCAAATAACTTCATTTGGGACAATAATTACCTAAAAAATCTGGCCATCACATCATCGCGTATATGGCCCCCCACATACTGACCTCCGACCAACCTCGGGGGGGGCCATCCTCAGGCAAGGCATCCTCTGGCTGCATTGGGACACCACTCCTTATGGCGATGTTGTGAAATATCCCACACAGGACCACAATTTTCGAAACCATATCCGGCAAATACATGAGCTCGCCACCAGAGCGGTGGAGGCATCTGAATCGGCCTTTTAAAAGGCCGATACAGCACTCCACCACTTGCCTGGTGGCTGTAAGTGTGGAATTAAAATCACTTTGTGGGCCTGGTGTGGGAGCCAAATAAGGAGTGAGCAGCCAGGGCGTGCAAGGGTAGCCACTGTCTCCTGTGAAAAAGAAGTTACAAAATCAGGATCACTGTGTATCAAGCTTTGCATTGGTATCTAATAAAGGTCTCCACTTACCCAGAAGCCACGCATCACCAGCTTGTAGGTTGTTTCATTTATGCAAATCCCTGATTGCCGGATGACAAATGAGTCATGTGCACTCCCGGGTAATTTTGCATTCAGGGACAGGATCTGGAGGGAGGCATCACATACCACCATTACATTGAGGGAGTGATAGTGTTTACGGTTTCTAAATATTGCCTCCAGCCGTGCTGGAGGCTGAAGTGGTATGTGAGTACCATCCACAACCCCTATGATGTGTGGGAAGCCAGCTATTTGGTAAAAATTGGCCTTCGCCACACTAAGGGAAGCCATATCCAAAGGCATTTTAATAAAATGATGGAGGTGCTTGAAAAGGGCCTCCATCACTGCCCTCAGGATCCTTGAAAAGGAGGATTGGGAGATTCCGGCAACTATTCCCACCGTGGTTTGAAAGGATCCTGAGGCACAGAAATGTAACACTGACATTAATTGTGTAAGTGGTGGTATTGCTGTAGGACTGTCAATTTGCCGCTCAAGATCACTCTCTATTAATGAGAGAGTGTCTATGATGATTTGTGGAGGAAGACGGTATCGTCTTAAAACCTCATCATCGGGCATTCCAAAAAGGGTGACACATGTTCTATATATCTGGGGCCTTGCACGCCTATGATGCCTACGCCTGGGACGAGATTGAGGTTGGTCGGCTTCCGGCAGCATGGCCAAAATAATACGACCAACATCAACCTGAAATGGTAAGTAATGTAGTTAATGTATGTTGAAATTAAAATTAAAAAAAAAATACTTATCTTTCCGTTAAAATCCAAAGATGCTTACATGCCGAGGTATTGTCATGATTGCAACAACCTACATTTCAACAAAAAAAAATTAGTTTTGAAGTTTGGGTGGTCATTTTGTCATCTTCAGAATTTAGAAAATGGGCAAAAATATAGGGGGAGCACACATTTCGAAAAATTGTAAACCTACATTGAGAGGACTAACAAAATTTGCAAACAAAAATACCCCCAAAAAATTAGAACGCTAAATAGTTCGCATTTTTACAAGGGGGGAGAAGGAAACAATAGTGCGCTAAATAGTTTGCATTTTTACAAGGGGGAAGAAGGAAACAATAGTGCGCTAAATAGTTCGCATTTTTACAAGGGGGAAGAAGGAAACAATAGTGCGCTAAATAGTTTGCATTTTTACAAGGGGGAAGAAGGAAACAATTGTGCGCTAAATAGTTCGCATTTTTACAAGGGGGAAGAAGGAAACAATAGTGCGCTAAATAGTTTGCATTTTTACAAGGGGGAAGAAGGAAACAATAGTGCGCTAAATAGTTCGCATTTTTACAAGGGGAAAGAAGGAAACAATAGTGCGCTAAATAGTTCGCATTTTTAAGATCTCAAAAAAACCCCCAAAAAACTTACTGAGTCCAAAATATGCAAAGAACAATACATGAACATTTTAAAATCCAGTTATAATCAAAACTTACCAATACACGATAAATAAGTCACAGTCCAAAAACTTTGTTGGGGCCCAGCCAAAAAAAAACTACAAAAAAACATACATAATATTTTTAGAAAAAAAACATCTATTTTGTAGATCCATAATTTAAACAAGGATGACGGGAATAAACTTACTCCAAAAATAAACCACCAAAAAAATAAACACATAAAAAAATGCGAACGGACAATTAGAAAAATAAAGCGCCTCGAAACAACTCCACAAAACCGCCTCCAAACACTAAACCCTCCAACAATACACTCCTACACACGAAACCTCCAACAATCAACACCCGCCACCTCGACTCGAGTCGCAAAAAGCCATAAATAGTGTTTAGTTTCCCGCTCAAATTAAGGACGGATCATAGGAACGCACAATCAATGATGCGGTCGAATAATAAGGACGCATGTATAAATACGTCACGGAAAAACACAAACGGTCTGGTGTAGTTCAAGTTTTTACAAGCAAAATGGCTACAGACCAGCCAAACAATGGCCAAGAGGCGGCCGGTAAGTATTTCTCTCTTTTCTATTCAAGGATTATTTAGAACCAGAATATAGTGAAAGTTTGACATCTAAATTTTAAATTTTTTTATGTAAATAGGTGTTGAGGATGACATGGAAGAGGCTGCTGGGCCCAGTATTCCGGCCAAAGCTGCCAAAAAGAAAAGGCAGCCACAATTCACAAGAAAGGAGATGGAGGTCTTGATTCAGAAGTGTGTGGACATCCTGCCACAGGCAGACAGGAATATGGGTGTAAGCCAGAAGTGGAGAATGTGGGAGTAGATAGCCAGTGCTGTCAATAGGGTGGGTGATTTTGTCCGTCTAGCCCGGGATGTCAAACGCCGGTAAGTTAAAAAAAAGATTTAAAGAAAAAGTGGATACAGGGCCAAATAATGCAGGAATAATGCCAACTTTTTCACCCACAGATGGCAAGACTTCAAATATCGGCTGAAGCAAAAACTGGCTGACAGGGCTAGGCATGCAAGGGGGACAGGTGGGGTTCCCACCCCTGTGTCATTGGAGCTGACTGATTTGGAAGAGCTGGCACAGGGGTGTGTGCAGGCTGTGGAGGTGTTTGGCGTGTCCAACATGGATACGGACATGCCAGACTTTGCGGCTCCTCATGTTGTCCCAGGTAAATGTTGTGATGTAACCAACTCTGAAATGAGACAATATGTAGATTCTAATGTGACTCTTTTCTCTTTTTTCTCACAGAGACACAGGCGATTGAGTCTGCTCCAGAGGGGAGCCTTGGCCACAGAATTTCTGCTGGCTCTGCAGGGAGGAACCAGTACATCCGGCTGAGGACCCTGCAGAAGCCAGTCCAGGGCAATCCCCCTCGCAGGCAGTGGCACTCCTCACAGAATTCAGTTTTAAATCGGATTACCATACGGAGATTCTGCAGTGGATGGACGCCAGTCTGCTACAGGTGGCTGAGGCCCTGGAGCAAAATGCTGCGGCCAACGTGACCATTGGTCAGGCCCTGGCTGAAAATACCAGGGCCAACATCAGAATAGCCAATGCCCTGGAGCAGCTCATTTGCCAGCACATGGTGGAGCCGACCTCCCTTCCTGCCGGAACATCAGGATCCTTCACCTGTGGCACAACAACAGCCATTCCTCCAAATGTGCCTAGCCCTGTGCCTAGTCCAGAGGCCACAACATCTGCCTCTGGACAGGCCAGCCAGAGGACATCCCGGACCCGGTCTGGCGTCCACCCTACCCCAGCCAAACAGGGAAAAAAGCGATGACAGCACTGGCTACTTTTCCCACACTCCTTCTGTGCTTGCCCCATATTCCTTTAGGGCCAAAACTACCCTCTCCTTTCTTGTGAATTGTTTTTAATGTGTTTTTTTAATTTTGCCAAAACTGGCAATATTTTTGGGATAATTCTTTCAGTTATTATTGGCTAACAATGACCAAAAACTTTAATTGCCAAATGCACATGAAATATTAAAAAATGTGTTGATGAAATAAAAAAATTTACAAATGTTCTCAATTGTATTGTGACATTATTTGAAAAATGGTTTAGAGTTAATCCTGGCCCACAAGCCAAAAACGAAATAAAACAAAACAAAACAAAGGGTTAAAAAAAAAAGGTTTCTTTAAGGAACACTTTGAATTTAAAAAAAGGATGCAAATTCTCCAGGCCAAAGCAAAATGTTAAAATACACACAAACATGATGACAATATTGTTACAATATCACAAAACCCCCCCAAAATTGTAAAGAACATTCCTAAAAATGTACGCTAATTGATTGTGTAATCCTGAAATTAGCAGCTGAGATTTTCACCTGCGTACGGTTTTGTGCTAACCAAAAAAACTCTTTTCAAAACACATTACAAGCTGGTTTTCAATTCAAAGTTGATTGTTTTTCTGACAAGCCGTGATAAATCGATGAAACATCGAGGAGGCCCGGACCGGAGGACAAGCCCATCGACATTGTGGTCGAGTAATCCACACCCCAAGCTGTGCGAGCAGTTTGAACGGAAAGAGGATCAGCCAGTGACGTATGACTTGGTACGAACACATTTGACGTTCGCCTGAGCTAATTTATGTACGCCCCAAAAACTCCTCGCCACGCCTGCGTTTTCCCATCTCCACCCCCGTCAACGCCCAAAAACGGCCTGTTCTGTCAATCACATTTCACATGTCACTTCCTGTTCGCAATTTAACGAATGAGTCAAAAAAAGCTCGCAATCTGCTGTACGCACATGCGCAGTGTTACACCGGCGCATGCGCGGTTTCACAACATCGGAACGCAACGAGCGTACTGCTGCTAATGAACGGCTCTGAATGAGGGCCATTGTGTATAATGGGCATTACTACCTTGTTGCATACTATGATGGACACTACTACTGTGTGGCTTACTGTGTATAATTGGCACTACTACTGTGTGGCATACTGTGTATAATGGGCACTACTTCTGTTTGGCATACTGTGTATAATGACCACTACTATTGTGTACCATACTGTGTATAATGGGCACTACTTCTGTGTAGTATACTGTGTATAAAGGGCACTACTACCTTGTGCATACTGTGTATAATGGGCACTACTACCTTGTGGCATACTGTGTATAATAAACACTACTACTGGGTGGTATACTGTGTATAATGGGCACTACTACTGTGTGGCATACCTTGTGTGTGTGGTCCAGTGGAAGTAAAGTCTGTGAATGGATACAGATACTTTGTCATTTTTATAGATGACTTCCCAAGGATGACACATGTACTTCATCAGAGAAAAATCAAAGTGGTGAAAAAGATTGCAGATTACAAGAGAATTATCCTGGGATCTAATAATGGTGTAGAATAGATCAACAGACAATACATTAGTAGAGATAGCAAGATGTATGCTAAAGGACTAGACGTCATGTCCACAGCAGTTTATCTCAAGAACCGTTCTTCTACAGTTGCCCTAAAAGACATAACACCTATTGAAGCATGGTCAAAGAGAAAACCAAGTGAAAGGCATCTCAAAACCTTTGGAAGTACTGCCTATGTTCATATACTAAAGGAGAAAAGATGAAAGTTGGATTCAAAGTCAGTAAAGTGCATCATGCTTGGCTATTGCTATGAGAGTAAATCTTACAGATTGTGGACTCCAAATACCAGAAAGATTGTTAAGTTACAAGATGTTATCTTTAAAGAAACAACAATAATTGAAGAAAAGTTGGAAGCTGATATGCAGAACAAGTACAGTGTATGTGTCATTGGACATGCCAGAAGTCAGAAACTATCAGTGTGGAAGATTAACCACAGAGAAGGCCTTCTACAAGATCAAATAGTAGCAAACCACCTAAGAGGTATGAACATTCAGTGAGCCTCAAGATATCCAGAAGCCAAAACTACTGTAAAGTCTGATTTGGCGTGAATGGAAATTGAAGATAGGTAAAGAGACTTTACAATATTTAAATCACAAGTGTGAAAAGCATCAAGAATTGTGATAGTGACAACAGCAGTCCCAAGTTTGTGAGTCTACAGATGGTTGTTATGGCCCATGCTGTCAGTAAAGAGACTTTTACTAATGTATCTCCTAGAAATCCAAGCCCAAATAACGTGATCTGTTGATGCCTTTTCATGTGTTTAACCCAATTTATGTTATAGGTCGCTACAGAAAAGCTGAAATTACATTTTTGTGCAACATGGAGAAGCTTATAGCGCGGAGTGCGCGACTGCACCTATACCAGTCTTCCTGTCCCTCCAGAGGCTTTTGCCCTGTTTAAAGATGGCCACTGAGGTTACTACTGAGCATGTGCAGGGTCCATCTTTTCTTTAACTGTGTAGCGTGACATAGTAGGAGACAGAAGTCATCTACTTAGCTCCTTTAAGAGACCTAGTTAATTACCTGCTATAAAGCTATTCCAAATCTCTGCACTTCTACTCATTTGCAGCTGACACTCACCAGCTGGTGAGCTGTGTAGAACCTCATTTTGCTCAAGCTCCGCTCTGCTGGGCTATTCATAGTTTAAATCATCCGCTGGTGTGTGCCGACATAACTCTGCAATATCAACACCTGCACACACATAATTTCCAACAATATGAATAATCACACAGCCCAGTGACTCAGGGTTGCCTACCCTTCCGGAAATTGCTGGAGGCTGACGATTTTTCGTGTAACCTCCCACACCCCCGGAAGGGTAGACACTTCTCCCACATTCCGGCCACTTCCAAATGAAGTGGGCAGAATGGGGAGTATATTCCCAGTGATCGGCGTATCCGGAGGTAATGGACGGCTCTAATGACGCGATTCTACGAGAATCGCGTCATTTGGCCCCGCCCCCTATAAAATAAATGTGCCTTTCACTGCAAATTGCAGCTAGGGGCGAGGATTAATGACGCTAACCGTCCGCCCCCACCCCCAACTCCGCCCACTTGTTTCTCCTACCCGGGCTTCTCCCGGGAAGGAAACAGAAGAATTTAGCAAGTAAGCAGTGACTTCAATCACATAGCATTTTATATATATATATATATATATATATATATAAAAGAACATAAATATAAAACTTTGCACTAAATTGGGTCAAATTAAATAGGTCCTGATATTAACGATAAACCATTTTTTCATCTTATGAAAATATTCTACTTTGAATCCTACATCAAAATTGCCAAAAAAATCCGCATTTTGCTATATAACAGTGCCTTCATGAATAAACCAATGCATCACATTTATTAACAACATGATGAAATCTGGTATAAGATTCATCAAACAGGATCAGTTTACTTTGCCAAAAAAGAAGCCAACTGTGTGTACGATTTATATGTACCTTCAGTGGTTTTCTTGTGGTGGTATTCAAGGGAACTGAGCAACGGCACCTGTTTTATTATTACTGGAAACAGGTTCTTCTGTCATTGCTAGTATATTATAACACTTCATCCTGCAACTTGTACCCAGTCGCGTAACTAGGGTATTTGGAGCCCAAGGCAAATGTAAAAATGGAGCCCCCCCATGTGTGTGCGCCAAAGGCATTATGGGAGAGACGTCATGACGTCTCTCCCATTACTCACTGCAAGAGCCGGAATGCGGAGCTCATGAGTAAGCTCCAGCCCGGCTCTTGCAGTGGGTGCTGCAGCAGCCAATGAGAGTCTGTCTGACTCTCATTGGCTGCTGGTTAACACACACATCACTGCCGCGCTGGTGGCGATGTGTGTATTAAACTGCACAGCCTGATCCCGCCTCCTGGTGCTATTGAGTAAGCGCTCAGGGGGAGGGAAGGGGCTCGGCTGTGCAGCACAGGACCGACGCTGGGCGCAGGAAAGCCTAGCGCCGGTCCTGTGTAAATGTGTAGCACTGACCGCACACACTGCGGTCGGCGCTACACTGCCAAACTAGTGTGGGCCGGTACCCAGGTCATACGGCGCCCAGGGCACACACCCTGCTCGACCCCCCTTAGTTACGCCACTGCTTGTATCACCAGACTAGTCCATTCTGGCTAGTTAATAGACCAGGGAGATACTAACCTAGCCGCAGGCCCAGCAGTTTAGGTGGGTACCGGTACCTTTTTTCATAGAACTAGCACCATTATCATAAAAAAGCACTGTACGTAATGCATGTTAATGGAAAAGATAAGTAATTGATAAGAGAAGTTATGTGACCAGAGTTATGTGACTGTAGGCAGAGTGCTTCTACATTGTAATACCATGATCTAAGATTATGATCTAAGAAAATGAAATAGAAGAAATGCCACACAGGGTGGGAATGTGTTATAACCATGCCCTGTCATTGTGGGGAGAGAGTGCCTGCTCATTATATGCACTAATACGGTACAAAAGCATGGGGCCATGTGGGATGTAGGAAATATACTAAAGGACTTATCTATAAGTAGACTTGTTCTTTTAATGTTTCAATAATATGTTCTCACTTCAAATTAAAAGTACAGTATTAATGACTGGAAGCAGGGTAGAAGATTATTCTATATAATATAAAATATGAAGAAATACAGTACTTCACCTGTTAGAAGTCAAATGATGTTTTACTGTGATGGGACTTACAAAAGACAGAACAACATATACAGTACACATACCTTTCTATCTAATACAGATCTTTGGGCCTGATCCAGAGTTGCTCACTACAGTATCCTGATATTTACGCAGTTGGCTGATGTTTTTCTTGCAGTACATGTGTGTAAGTCGCACAGCGCATGCGTCCCGTGGCCTCCTCTGCGGTGTCACTCACAGAGAGGATGTAGATGTAGAATGATTGTCTGTTAGGAATCATTTGTGGGTGGTACGAAGGGGTGGTGTGAAAAGGCTGGTGTATTGCATTCATTTTATAGGTGTGTCGGATCTAGTGAATGTGTGTTTCTACTCAGCCTCACTGGTGCTCAGGGGCGTTTTAAAAGAGGAGGGGTCCCGTGTGCACTCCTCGTGCGGGGCCCCCTCCTCTCTCCCTGGTGGCATCCACCGGAGCATTAGTAGCCTCCAGGCACTAGAGTGTGCCCGGGGTCTACTGCGCAATGCGCAGAACGATGGTCGTGACGGCCATTTTCCGGTGTTCTGTGCATGCGCAGTAGACTCCGGGCACACTCTGCCCGGAGTCTACTGCGCATGCGCAGAACACCAGAAAATGGCCGCGGCGGCCATTTTTCCGGTGTTCTCAGCAGCAGTGACACCCGACGTGGGACCTCGGACAGGTAAGTTTAAAAAAAATATGTTTGCAGTGTGTGTGTGGTGAGGGGCCCCCCTGGACCCGGGGGCCCGTCTGCCCCGCACACTGCCCCCATTATAGATACGCCACTGCTGGTGCTGGTGTCTCAGTTACGGTGGCCATTGTGAGTAGCCATAGAGTTACTCAGAAGGCCGATAATCGTCTGATCTGCGACCGATGCTATGTCTTTCTATGCAGATGCTGTCACTGTTTACGCAGCCGCTTGAATTTGCAAAACCAATGGTCGGCGTCTCAATACATATCCCGGTAGCTGAGACATTTACATATTATCACGTAAAACGTCGCAGTCACGACGGGATTAGCGTACAACTATGAAACAGGCCCTTTATATATGTTTATATTACATACAGAAGCTGCTGCTATGTATATTTTTGCTCTCAAGACTACACTTTACATGAACAACGTTTTTCCCTCTGACCTTCAACATGTCAGAACAGTCATATATATATTTATAGATGGACAGTTTCTCTATCCTGTGAGCAAATGGGGGATTTCCACAAGGGAGGATATATCTGCTGAGACCATAGCAATAGGTTATACTCTGTCCTCAGCATCCCTCAAAATCCACTCTATAATTGCTCAGCATATAAAATATATAATTGGCTTTAGACATCAGGCAATATGTATTATAAAATGCTAAAATGATTTTTTGATCCAACGTTTGTTATTCCTTGTCATTAGGCATAAAGTTATTCTTTGATTTAAAAAAATAAATAAAATAAATAGACAATCAAAAAAAAAAAAAAAGTAATTTACAGAATGATTTTTAAAGCTTGAAAGACATGGTTGATGTTTTTATCATTTGCAAATATTTTTTTATGATAAGAACAATGGTGTGACCTTCAAGGTGCAAGCCTACTCTCCGAACCCAAGAGACCCTTCCACAAACTTGATGCATCATCTGCAGAGGCGGGTTTTGCAAAAGTGTAAAGTCAAAACTCCTACTACTTTAGAATCAACACTTTATTAAATTAAACATTTCCGTATCCTAAAATGACTACTGGGTTTAGTTGCATTCATGACTTTGATTATTTATGAGGCATTTATGTGTGTGTGAAGCACAGTGTTTCTCTGCTGTAGTAGTGCAACTTAAAGATGCAAAATGTGTTGCATAAAAAGTGTAGACAAGACCCAATCACCACCAGCTCAAATCTGGTGAAAAAAATAAAGTGTTATTGTAAAGTAAAAATAGCTGTGATAACTTCTGCAAAGCCAGGAGTGTCCACAAAATGTCCACCCTTTATATGAGTTCAATAATCTCGCTGTGTAAAATTAAATATAATTTTTGCACTACGCCACAAAACTGCGGTGCCTAACCTGTACTTATCAAGAATCACCGTCAGTCTGGTGAAGTTCTCCTGGCCGATGGAACTTCTGGTTCTGCGCAAATGCCCCATCCTGATTCGTAAACCCATTTGCATTTGTGAGAATGTATTCAGCCTTGTACACATTGAGACACCACCAAGGGGGATTTTGTGCTGCTATTTTGCACTTCGTAAAAAGTCCTTCATTGTAACACTCTATGACCACTGTAAAAGTATAAAAAAAAAGTATTACATATATCATGAAAAATGTATAAAATGTATTTACAGTATTATGTTTAACTAAATTAAATATAAGAACAAAAGACAACATGATTTAAACATATTTGCAAAACAAAATATTATTTACTTATGACTTCAGTTTATTTTCTTTCTCATTAATATTACTTTTGTTATTAATAGCAATCCAGAACACAGTGTAGTATTTTGTAATTAACTATATTTTTAGCTAATTAATTGCAGTATGTTATTGATTATAGTAAATTATGACATTCACTGAAATGTTCTGTGTAATTATTTTTGAGGAACAGATTTAATTATCATTAACAATATTTTTCTGTTAAAAATAATCTAACATTATATTTTCTTTAATATCTATATGTGTAGCAAAATGTCAATATATAATAATAACATCTTACATGTATTACAGATTTAAGAAGAGGCACACATGATATCTAACAAATGTGTTCCTTTCCCCCGTCTTTTATCCCACCCCCCTTTTCGTATGTATTTACATGTGAGTCTGAGTCAAAAGCTCTTTTCAGAGGATGTTGTCACTTCCAGTGGGGTTGTTAGTTATGAGACTTTACTGCACCTACGAAGCATTCTGCAATAGGAGTTTCACACTTACTCTAATTTCCACACCCATTGCTTTTCAAGGCCATCATTTCTTCCCTTATATGTTAAGGATAAAGGTGGTATGTGTTGGAAGTGTTATTGTACTGTAACCTTTCCTATTACAAACCGCGTTCTGTTGCATGGTAATAGTCATAGTTGTGGTATGCTATTAACAGGCAATCAAAATATTTATACGGTTAAATAATTATTTATGGTATTATTATCATTATAAAATTATTTTTCTCTCAGTAAATAATACAGTACTGGCAGTGGCTACTGTGGGACATGGCTAGTACCAAGTACACAGATATTTTAGCAGAGTATTAAGTCATAATATTTAGGACTGGATTTAACATAAATACAGTATACCTGGGCATATTTGCTGTATATACTCTCTGTGCAATTTATTATATGTCAAAGTTTTCTTTCTTAGGCAATGAAAAATGAAGTTAAGGAAAGAGAAAGGTGATCATAGGCGAGCGCAGAAGCCTGCACAGGGGGTGCCGTTCCCACAATTCTCCTTCTGCTGGGTAATGGACTACTCCATCGCCCCCTCCTTCCTGGCCGTGCACTGTTCACTTGGACTTCCCTGTCTGCCCAAGGGGGGGCGAGATAGTCCATGACTCGGTAAGTGTTGAAGCAGCACCCCCTGTCCCAGCTTCTGCGGACACCTATGAAGATGCCGATGTGTCAAGTAACTGGACTAGGGAAATGTTATATTGCCTGGCTGTGGGGGGATTATCAGGAACATAATTCGGGAAAGAAGAAGATTAACTATGCATAGAGGTATCACTATATCTTGCTTTGTGACAGGGCCACTAAGGCTATGATGGGGGGTATAGATGCAAATTTCTGTGACCCATCAATTTGAAGGGGAGGGACACCTTTTGCACAAAAGTAAAATATGTACAACTCTATACTCATGCAATTAAACAGCTATCCAGTAGGATTATTTTACTTTGATTTGAATACCTGTTCCCATGTGTCTGAATTGCAGTCCTGAAAGCATATAGAGTAAAAAATCTAAAACAATCATGTTAGTTTCACATGAATGCAATTATTGGGAGGCAAATAAATGAAGGGGAGGATGTACCAAAACTTGGAAAGAGATAAAGTACCAGCCAATCAGACATTTTTAAAGCTATGGGGTAGATGTACTAAGCTTTGGATAGAGATAAAGTGGACAGAGATAACAGTCCCAACCAAACAGCTCCTAACAGTCATTCTATTTCTCTCCAAGGTTTGATACATCTCCCCCAAAAGGGGTGGTTCTGAGTCAGGTGCAGGCAAAGCATTGGATGCAAGCGGCTGATGTTTTCCCTCTGAGAAGTAAGTTGCAGTATGGTTACTGTTGGGGGACGCAGTTCAAAACAGCATAGAGATCCATGCAATATTGCTGGACGTTTCTGTGTGGTACTGTAACTGCGGGGAGAGGTAGCTAACAGATGGGGCGTATTGGTGTCAGGGACTGCGTCTATCACAATTACATTTTTTATATTCTTACATTTTCTCTCAGATTTTTCAATATAGGAAAGACCACATGGACACACAAACTGCTAAATCACAAAATAACTATTGTAGTCTAAATGATGGTGTAATATTTCTTACAAGAATGAGGGTGGCAAAACAACATCACCCACAGAATAACATTTATTATTTCTTTTGTCAGAAATACCAATATTGTCTTCATTGGCTACTAATACAACGTTGTTCAGCTCCGTGAAAATATAATACAATTTGGGGTGTAGCCGCATGGACAATGGTAACCTGAGTTGGAGGTGGACTTTTGACATTCAAATTTGCTCCGGGACCACAAAATATTTTTGTTAGTACTTTTATTTGGTTTCAGATAACGCTCTGCATATAAGACTTGACACTAGCATATTAAACTTGGTACCAGTTATGTGTCTACAGAGATGGCATCGGGGTCAGTGACACCCGGTGTGATAAGTAGCCCTCCCCATGCACCAGATGCGGGCGGGTCTGAAAAAGGGGGCGTGGCCTCACAAGAAGGTTGTGTCTTCTTGTGGCTTTGTTGGAAGCCCCATTTTCATCACTCCGGTGATGTGCTCAGCATTTCCGGAGATGCTTGGCTGCCCCCGGAAAATGTGCCTACACTGCTGACATTTTGGTGTCACCCCCTCGAAGGCTGACACCTTGGTGTGGTCCGAATCCTTGCACCCCCATTATGATGCCTCTGTGTACCTGTGTTTACAGGCATATGTAGTCAAAGATAACTCCAGTTCGATAAACATACCATAGTGTAGACTCCATGGGTCACTGGAGGAATGCTGCAGGTATAATCTGCAGCAGTAACAATTATTAGAAAAAAATTGTGGATGGAATATACATTTGCATGTGAATGGCTAAAGTGTACGGTGGGGCTATAATAAAAATGGGACAGTCTATGGTGACGTGCAAGGGTCACTCAGATGCAAAGTTATCGGAGAGTTTTCCTACTGCTCCAAAATTGGGGTGGTCGACTACCTAGACCAGGACACACAATGCTTCTCTTACACCAGAGTTTCCCAAACTCTGCCATCACAGTCCAGGTTTTAAGGATATCCATGCTTGAGCACAGGTAACTTGATTAGTACTTCAGTCAATTCGATTTAACCATCTGGATATCCTTAATACTTGGACTGTAATTGCAGAGTTTGGGAAACTCTAGGTCTGATTCAGTAAGGATCGCTATTCTGCTAATACGCACGCAACGCAGTTGCTAATATCAGCGGTGATATGCAAATAATTGCATTCGCATTGCAATCGCAGCCTAACATAAGGATGCCCACTTCCCTTTACTCACATCCATATACTTTGGCAACATAGCAAAATAATCGGTAACATTGAGTAACATCGGAGCGTATGCACAGTTAAGGCAGGGTCTGGCCTCACTCAGGAACTGCTAACTTCTGCGCACGCTTTGAGGTCTCAGGCTGCGTCTGGTATTGCAGTGGATAATTTATGCACGCCCCTGCAACGACGTTGAAACGCACTTGCACGCCTGCATTTGCCTGACCCTCCCCCCGTTACCATCCACAAACGGCACTTCCTATCAGTCACTCTGCGATGGGTCTGCATAGTCACTGCGATCGCAGTCCCGATCGCAGTGGCCAGTTTGCACACGCGCACTGCAATGCATGCGCTGACTGCAACAATCGGCCGACTGCATGCGTATTAGCAATTGCGATCCTTGCTGAATCAGGCCCTCTGTCTTATACAATATGGCCTGCATCATTCCTACCATCTATTCCCTGCTGGGATCCAGTTAGAATGTTGGCAGATGCTGAGGGCTGTATATACTAAAGGTTAGTACATGTGTGATTTAGCCCCAGAAACACAACATCAATGTTGATAGATTTTTATCGATTTTAAAGCAATTAAAATCAAATAAAATCGATTTACCTTTAGCAAATATACATTCAGGAGTAAATATACATGGACATAGAGTCGACAAGAAAAATGTTGACATTCACAAGTGTCAATATGGTTAAAATGTAGACATGTTCATAATGCTAATGTGTTGAAATCAGAATGTCCACAGTACATATTTGTTATTTTTAGGGTTATGTTTTGGGGTTTGGGTGAGGCGTTAAGCCGGGTACACAGTAAAGGATACGTTGTCCGATCCGGCGGATCAGACGACATATCATGCACATCAGTCAGAGTGTACCCGCCATGTCGCTGATGATACACGCTACCGCATGCAGGTCAACGGGCAATATCGTCAGCGGGGGCCTTTCTGCTTTAGGGTTGGGAGTTAGATTTAGAGGTTTGGGTTATAAGTTATGGTTAGTATAAAATATTGAAAAAAAATGCTGACATTCTATTGTCAACATGTTAAATGTCAACATTATGAACATATCAACATTTTGCCTGCTACTCTCTCCCTTGCTGACAGCAAGAGACAAGATAGAGGGGCATCAGGTTATAGTGCTGGATGAAATAAAGTAAATGTGAGTAAGGGTGCTTTTAATGTACAGTAAGAAAAGGAAGGAAGGGGATATGGTGCTTTTAATGTAAGTGTGTGCATGGCAGGGCTTTCAATGTGAGTAGGGAAGGGAAGATGTTAAATGTTAGGCAATGTCAGGGTCGAACTGGCCCACACGGGTACAGAGGACATCACTCCTTTAGGGATCGTTTTCAGGCAATGCACTCAGATTATACATTGTTACTATATTAGAATGTCAGTTACCTGGTAAAACAGAACCACAGATGAGCATGGGTGGATTGGTGGTTGGCAAATCAAATTGTGCTTTTAATGACACACCCTTGCAAACCCCCCTGACACACACACACACACACACACACACACACACACACACACACACACACACACACACACACACACACACACACACACACACACACACACACACACACACACACACCACTGTTGGCTGTGGGCTTTAAGATAATAACACAGTTCCTGGCAGGGACTGGAACGGCATTGTAGTGCTGCATTCATTCACTAACATACAATTAAGTCATCCCAGTGGTAAGAGTTTAGGTAGTTGAATTTTTCTTACAGTGGCATGTATTTAGCCTTTACTAGATCTAATGCAGTTCTCATTGAGTGGTAGACACTGGCTGGTCAAGTTTGCTGATAGTACGATGTCAGTCAGAGCACCTTTTCCAATTTAACTGAAGAGGTGGTAAACTAGCCACTGTTGCTGTGCACTTGCACTTCAGCTCTGATCCCAAGGGTCCCCCACCATCCCCTCCCCTCCAGAGGCGGGCTTAGCTGGGGGACAGGTGCCTTGTGGCCCCCGGGCAGCACCATCACTTAGTGTCCCAGGCCACCTCCTCAGCAGTAAGAGTCCTGGTGGTCCACGAACCGTCTGTCCTTGTCAGCATTTTCGGTCATGTTTTAAAATCACACACAGTCACTGGTCTAAAGTTACCTTATGTTCAACAGGGCTATGGAAGCTCTGTATGCCCAAAGTTAGTGACAGACTAGGTTGTGCTACCGCCATGCATAGGCAGCCGTATCACAGTGGAGAGAAAGAGACAGCTTGTGTGCTGTGCAGTTGAGCGGCTGTGCTCACTGACGGCCTGAGGAAGTGCACAGCCACAACAAGCAGGAGGAGGCCGGCAGTGACTGTGAA
Source organism: Taudactylus pleione (assembly GCA_031769625.1). Taxonomy (NCBI): domain Eukaryota; kingdom Metazoa; phylum Chordata; class Amphibia; order Anura; family Myobatrachidae; genus Taudactylus; species Taudactylus pleione. The sequence continues at coordinate 4,867,455 of JAUIMM010000370.1, forward strand.
TATATTAGTGACATGGCCTCACTGTAGTTAGCGGCTGTGTCACCCAGGAAGCCCCACAGAGATTTCCAGAGCCATTAATGCCCCCACCCCCAAGCCCACCCCCAGATAAAATAATAAAAATACTTTAAATGGGAGCCTCATTCTGAATAGTAGGCTCCCATATTTATTAATATTAAAATATATTCAAATTGAATTGACTCATATAAGTCTATGACCCTGCAGTATATGGGAGCCACTGTCAATAGTAGACTCCCATATAGGCAGGGCTATGGAAAGTCTTTATCCTGGCTGCACTGCACCCTGGAAGGAACAGAATAACAAGTAGGGGAAGAAAGCAGCAGAAGCAAGAAAAGAAGGGGAAGAACGTTGTAATAGGAAATAGAAGAGACAAGAGAAAAAAGCAGAGAAAAAGAGTAAAAAAAGAAATATAGGTAAGATTGTAAAAAGACATGTCAAGAGGACATATCTGTTGGACCGAGCAAATTTACTGGAGTCCCCTGTCACATGTAAAGTGCATTAATGTGGTACATAGAGACAGGATTACTATCATGTGCTTAATTATTATACATGTGTTACATTATACTACATGTCCAGGACTATTGTGTATTCACTACAGTGCTTTGCTGTTATCAACATGCACTTTCTAATGGTTGGCCTCTGTGGTGGCTGGTCACCCCCCCTCTGGAGGATGGCCAAACCACTTAAACATGGACACTGCATTCCCCAGGTGAACCCTTCATACACCAGTCCGACAATGGCAAGTTATGGACTATTTATTAAAGGTGAATACATAATGTCTATGCTGCTTGGAACTCTATTTATAAAATGTGAACGCTTTTTAATGTGTGAGGGGGTACATAACTTAATGTCGGGGCAGCTTGTACGTGGGAGGGCCTGATTAAACATTGATGTTATTGATTTAATATCAAGACTGGTTAGAAGGAAGGAGTTCTAGGGGTAAATTTACTAAAATGAGAGTTTTTAGAAGTGAATTTTAGAAGAGATGTTGCCCATAGCAACCAATCAGATTCTACTCAACTTTTAACTTGCACCTTCTAGAAGATAATAGCTAGAATCTGATTGGTTGCTATGGGCAACATCTCTATTAAAACTGAATTCTAAAAACTCTCTCTTTAGTAAATTTACCCCTTAGAATGTATAATCATATCTAGGTTTTCCATATTTCCTGTACCTATTCTTTTTCCAAAGAGGGTCCCAACATTTCAAGTTCCAGACAAGCAGCTACTGAGTTTGACACAAGCAGAAAAATTTAGTGAAAGCTATAAGAACGGGTAGGATAGAACAAGACCGTATGCCCATATTCTGGAGAGGCAGTCTTGATTTTAGCTGACTGCAGGTAGAGTCCGCTACACACTTCTCTGGCCATGAAGGAGAAACTGGGTTAAGCTAATAGTAGTGCAAAAAGCATTGCCCATGCCCTCTAAAGTGATGGGAAGGGGTTGTAGAGCATAAAGCACTGTCTAAATTGTAGCCACGCGCCTTGTATGTTGGTCATGCCCACTCTAATGACATGGCATGAAACCCAGCCCACCTCCACCTTTCCCCTGCATTTCTGCATTTTCCCCTGTCACTCTATATTGGCATGAATATTTGTCTTGCAGTAGATAGACATACATTTAAACTTTGACTGGAGCAAGACAATTACTATGGATGCCAAAATACTTAAGTTCAGTCCCATGAATGTAAGCATGTTTAAAACCCCCTCTGATACACAATCATGTCTTCAGTTCATTAGAAGAAAATGAATTTGATGTATAATGGTAGCCTTATAATGTGTAAATGTCATTGAATCTTCCTACACACACTCCTTTGGTTTTAGAAGGTCATGAGTGGTGAAGATTATCTCATTTATATACAGTAGTTGCTAGCTGTAACAATTGGTATTCCCCCTCCTCTGACATAAAAAGCAGCATCAGCACGGCTCATGGTGCTCTGTATGACTAAAGTACCTCAATATTGGAAACATGACATCCAGCCTGGAGAATGTGGAGAAAGCATAACAAACGAATTAGCAGTGTAGCATTCACTTTACACTTAGCTCTGGCAGCTGCTTACTTGATTGATGGATGACATCATCATCTAGGAACCTGTGCATCCCTCCCCTTCTCTTCTTTCACTGACTGGCTGATATAACATTGCATGCCCAAAATGCTTCTAACCGAAGTAGCAGACTTGGCTATATACTTGATTAAGCAGTTATAGCCACTCAGTGATGAGTTAACTTCTGTAGCTCTGATGAAGCTAACATTCTCTTGGTTTACTATTATTGACTTTAGATATGTTTAATACAGATATTCATTAAATTGTTGCATATAAATAATATCCAAGGTCAATAGCAACATGAAATATTGTGTTTGAACTTAGTTTCTTGCGTTATTGGGACTAAACTTTTTTTTAAACTTATAACTCTAATTAACTCCTTAATTGCTGAGGGTTTTCATACACCTGTGCTGAGCCCATCTTTCGTCATTTACACACATCATATTCCAACATCAATAACACAATTTTGTTTATGAAGGAGCCACACAAATTATATCTTTTTCATTGCATTTTCTGAAAATACCATTAGCCTTTTTACACAATCTAACACATCAAATACTGTAAATGTTCCCCAAAATGTTCAAATAAATGCTATGTATTGAAATTTCAATAGTGAACTAAAAGCAAATGTGATTTTTTTTTTCATAAACACCACAAAGAATACTTTGTGGTTCTTGCTTTGGCAGTAAAACACCTTTGCAAAATTGGCAACAGAATTCCTGGTGTACAGTAGGCGATGTACAGATGTGTCCTAATTCATCTTTGCTGCATTCTTGCCAAACAGCCCTACTCCGGGCACCTAGTCCCATGAGACTCTGCTAGCACCAGGCATCTTTGCTGAATATTTTTTTTTGCCGAAAGTGCGTCTAAGACAAAGGGCCATATTCAATTTGGAGCGTAATGTCGGAATTGGCGACAATTTATCACCGATGATGTCATTTTCGCCTATTTTAATTATACCCGTATTCAATTTCAAAGACTTTCTGCAGGTTCGAAAGTCTTTGAAAAAAAAACTGGGATAACTTTTCACCACTGAAATAGGTGGCGAAAAAAAGTGCAGAATTGGAGTTTAGAGGTGCAGGCTTAAAAAAAAAGTAGCCTGCACCCCTGGGAATGTCATTTAAAAATAAACTGTCAAAAAAAGTAAAAAAAAAAAAAAAAAACGGGACACCCCAAAAAATGTACTTTCATTTTGGGGCAAAAAAAAAAAATAGGGAACACAGTGCTAAAATAGCCAAACTAAATTCAGAGGGGTTCCCAAGTATGTGTTCTTCATTGCGGGAGCAGCGGCAGGTGCATTTTTGCAGAATTTTTAAAAATCATATTTGATACTTAAAAAAATGCTTACCCCATTTTCATGTACCTCAAATTTGATAGCAATAGTTATTTTTTCCACACAAAAAATGTAAGTGCTATTCTTCAACACTTCTTTATAGCCGCAAATATGCACCTGCCATGGCTATTACAAACCCTGACTTCCTTCAGCAGGCAAAAATGGGTGTACCCATAGGGATCCCTCATGTCTGGACATCTTTAGGGGGTTCCAGGCACATTTCCCGAAAATGACCATTTTTTTCCGCAGATAAAAATTCGCCGGGTCCCGTTTACACTCCTTTTAAATTGAGTACGGGGATAAGCGGGCGTGCGCCCAATACTTTGTCCCCACTCTAGCCTCCCATGTGGAGCGAAAAGTCCAGTATGGACTTTTTGCTCCCATATTGAATATGGCCCAAAATGTGATGCAGCTAGGACGCACCAGGAGATTGTGGTGATTAATTTGATATGTGACACTTGTATATCTGTGTACAACTGAGTCTCTCAATCAGCATACAAGTGTCACATATCAAATTAATCAGACTTAGACACATATTCTGCAAATAAAAGATGCTGGACACTAGCAGAGTTGCATGGAACCTGGCGGCTCAATCACGGCAGGCATATCACACTGCATGGCGTAATGAGGCTAGATGAGCAAGGACACATCTGTATGCCATCTATAGAAAACTTATATTTACAGAAGTGACAGCTAATAATGTCAGGTGATCCCTGGTAGTATGTATCAAGGGGCCCCCTCTTTCTAATGGTGACGCCCCTTAATTATTGGATGCTGGGTTGGGGGAGATCTTCCACATCCCTGTATTCCATTATTTTTCTGTAGGAATCTATTCTAATTAAGGCTAGTTGAATCAATTCAGGCAATCCTGGAAATGGACTGAAATAAATGTATTTTTATTGCCTTACTCATCAGTGCATGTATTCTGATTCTGTAATTAATTCATGCACAGGGGAGATGCAAAGAAACAGGCCAATGACAATCAGAACACACCACCAAATGGCCCTCCAACACCCATTCTTCCTGGATTATAATGTCCCGATTCACCTGTGGATGCTCTCTGTGGTGGTGACTATTAGTAGACCAGGCTACTGTATACTCATGAGCTCAGTGCATTCGCCACATAGCTGTGCAAGCGTTACTGCAGTATTATAATACACAACAAATTACTATATGCATAGTAGTTGTCAATTGCACCAATAGATATTCTAGGTGTAGAAATTGCAATATCTATCAATGTATTTTTTAAATGCATTGACTTGCTTAAAGCACAACATTGCTAAAATACTATCGGTGAGAAATAGGAATATTTTTTGCATCCACTAAAAAGAAAAGAAGAAAATATGCCAGACAATAACAATACTGTTCACAGTAACCGCATGTAATGAACCGAATAACAAATTCCAGTAAACGGTCACTAAAACGCATTCCAAGAGAGAGACTATGGACAATCAATACAATGATTTGATGGGAATGATGTAGATTATTTACTTTTTTTTAGGTGGAAGAAGAATCACCCAATTCTGCAACCTATGGACCTAATATGGTAGAAGCCTATAAAGTATGGTACCATATTACTTCCACATATTTGTTTACTGCCAAAATGTTGCATAAGAAGACTGACAAGTGTGCCATTGAAACATATACCCAAGTTGTGTTTATTCAGTTCTGCCAGACAAATGATAACCAAATAGCACAGTCAATTACCCCCTTAAAAAGTGGAAAGGCTGTCATTTCTAGATAGAAATGACCCTAAACTCAACTACCTCTTGCATATGTTTCACAGGAACAATAACTATGTTATTAATGCAATTTACTCTGCCAAAAAATGCAGCTATGTAATCTTAAACATAGGGTCACTCCTACCATCTGGATAGCGTATGTTTAGGCAGCCTGACAGTATTCATGCTGGATTGTAGGTGTGTAATTAGAAACTTGTGAACCCCATAGGAAGGTTTTGAAGTGCCTCATATAGTTTCAAGAGGCATCATTTCCCCCCTCTGGTCACTGACCTTGCTGTTGAGAATGAAAGGGAACATCAGAGTAGTTCTTTCACCTCTGAGCAGAATTACATTTTGAAGCGCATAATACTGGTTTACGTGGAATCTATCCAAGATACAAGACTTCATTTCTGGACCCCAGAGCTAAATTTAGGAGGTTGGCTTAGCAATGCTAATCAATCTGCTTTGGAGGCCACATAGCCAAGTCCCACTCACCTCTGGGCCCCAGAGCAACTGCATGGGAGTCTCTACATATCTCATTTGTGCTTGGGTCATGCATTTTTGCAGCTGCCTAAATTATACTCATTGTTATAAGCAAGTTTAAGATCAAGTTAGAACTTTATAGTAGGGGTCAAAAAAACTCAGACATAGGACAGATGTTTTTAAAATTCATTTCATTTATTGTTGGGTTCTTGTTCTTCCATTTATGTACCTGGAAATCTTTTGAGCCTGCATGTATGTGTAGTGCTCCTTTAAACTCTTTTAAGAGTTCCTTGGGCAACTGAGACTAATATTTTAATGAAGAGATTAAGTACAGTGCCAGATGGGATCTAATGTGTCAGATGTGTGAGGTAACACCCTGTTTCTGTAAAGTCAGTCACACTGCAGAGGCTCTGTCCAAAGTGCTGGATAGTTAGGGGCTTTTTGGTGTAAAGACTCTGATCACTGAAGTAGATACTGTTACACAATACAAGTCTTCTAAATGAAGTCAACTCTTCACACTTTTTTATTGACAGAGTAGACTTAGTTTGAGATTTTGTGTGTTTGTGTGTGTGTGCGAGTGTGTTTGTGTGTGTGTGTGTGTACATAAAAGGTATTAATCCATGGAACTCTCCACCTATATGGGATGCTAGAGGGATATGACCATGGGCCTAATTCAGAGTTGTACCCATTGCCGATGTTTTTGCAGTTGAACGATATTTTACGAAACGCAGAGGAAAGTCTTACTGCGCACACGCAAACTTAAGTTTGAGACGGTATTTGCAAAGTATACGTAATTGTAATGTCCTCAGCAGACAACTGTGATCAAAGAGGTTTGACTAGGTAGAGTCGATGAGGTGGGCGAAAGTGAAGGCAAAAAGAGGCTGGTCCGTGTTATTTGAGTTCCATGCGTGTGTCTGAGATTGTGGCTGCATTCCCAATTGCAGAAGCAGTCTCAGAGGCCATATTTAGAGAGAGAGATGTACCTGAATCTGCACAGCCCAAAACTTACTCGAGGAGACAATATGCGTCTGATGTTGCGATCTCAACCCCCAGCAGATGGGATCACAATGCAGATAAGGAAAGTGGGGGTAGCAGCATTTGCTCCAGTCTATTGCATGGTAGATCAGGCGAGGAGTCTGCTGGAAGGCATTTGCATGTTTTCAGAAATACTGTAGGCTGCATGCAATATCGCAGCTGCAAATGTAACTCTAAATCGTGCTGCATGTTTTTTAAACAACAACAAAAAAATCATAGTAACTCTGCATACACCTAGAGGCATATTTATCAACGAACTCTGCTCAGGTTGTTCTCTTTGTAGAAATTCACTGAAAAGGAAGCATGGATAATAGCAACAGCTCTGCAAGAGGAGATTTATTCGGCAGTAAAGTCGACTCAAGAGTAAGCTATCTAATACCCCTTTTACACCAAAATCCTGGGTCCGACCCTGGAATTTGAATACTGGACAATCCCGGGTTGAACTCGGCTTCAGACCCCGTTTACACTGCAACTCGACCTGGGTTATTCCCAGGTTTGCCCCGTTTACACTGAACCCTGGTAATCCCTGCTTTTCTCTATAGAAGTCATTAAAAATGGTCTGTTTTAAGGTCTGACAAAGATGGTCACAAAAGGCAGCAAAAGAGAGGGGTGGGGACTGATTACAGCATTGCTACAGGTTGCTGTTCTGGCTGTGGCAGGCTGTGTATCAGCCTGCATTTGTGGCTGCTGGTCAGGCTGTGGTGCAGGCTACAGTTCTGGCTGTGGCAGGCTGTGTGCCTGCCTGCTTTTGTTGCTGCTGGTCAGGCTGCTGTGGTGCAGGAGGTTAGGCAGGCAAGCGATGGCTTCATGTGAGTCTCTCTATGCAGGGCACTGACAATTGCATCATCTGCCAGTGCCCCAGAAGCTCCAATCAGCATCATTCAGAGCTAGCCGGGTCAAATAAGCAGGGTAGCACCCGTTTACACTTCCTCATGACCCGGGAACAACCCATTTTCAAACCTGCTCTCAACCCGAGTAAGATTGCCTGGTAAATCGACCCAGGTTTTTTTGGGGGGAGCCGTTCACACAGAGCCTCAACCCGGATCGACCTGGCAATAACCCGGGTTATTTGTTTGGTATAAAAGGGGTATAACAAGGAGCTTTGCTGTACACTGCTCAGACTCAATAGCTGGAAAGTAAAAGGTAACTTTTCTCTGACAATTGATAATTAGCAACAGTTACAACTGTTTAAGCCAGAAACTCCCTTGGAACAGACTAATCTAATGTTTATAAGTGACTCCTCAGCTAAAGCTTATATCAGCCATTTAATTTGTTGTTGACCGAACATTGCTCCATAATTATTACAGGGAAGAGCAAAGTAATATTGTGCACCTCCAAGCTCATTATCTACTGTAGTTCAAACTTAAAGACGTTTACAGTAAATTAGACTAAGGTTCCTTATAATACAGTAGTGGTTCCCAAACTTTCTTGAATCACGGCACCCTAGAGTACCAACATTTTTTTTCGGCACCTCTAGGCCAAAATGTTATTAGAAATTAAAAAAAAATTATTAAATTAAGTAAATTGATATGTCATCCTTAGGTTCAGGGTTGTGTTTCTGTTTGTCCATATATTTTATGATTGGCGGCAACCAGCACTGGTTTTGTCTATCACATTGACCATAAATAATTTAATTTGGTCCTGGACCATCATCCCATGGCACCTCTGTAAGTGTCCTGATGCACCACAGGGTGCCAGGGCATCCAGTTTGGGAACTACTGTACTACAATATAACCTTAATTTATTGGAAAATGGAAAATTGTTGTACTGTGCAAGTTATTTATTGCAAAGTGTTGTGAAGAGAACACAACGGTTAATTTAGTGATAAAAGTATATTATAACTTAGGAGGAATTTGTTAACATTGAAATTAATATTGGTTTTGTTGTTAAATTGTTGAATGCGCTTACCAGTTCATTCAACAATGACATCTGCTGATTATTTCCTGTAAAATAAAACTGAAACTGTTTACAAAAATTGTATTTATTACACGTAATTAAGCCGTAATAAAGCTATATTCAGTTTCTAAGTTCTAGTAGGGGAACTTGCCTCTCTGCAAAAAGGCGAGAGAATTGGAGAAGTAGGACTTGAATACTTAATTGTAGCCCACCATAACACTAGCAATATAAACTTGTAAAGTCACTTGAGGCAATCCAGGTAATTGTATTAGCATCCTTAAAGAACTCAAAAATACTTTGTAGAACCAGAATGGGTCCTATGTTCAGGATACCTGCAGTTTTGTTAAACACTGTGATAATGGTGACCATGGAAAAGATTAAATGAATACACCTCTTCACACTGCTAATTAGATGGCTACCCTTACATCTGCAGTTTTACTAATTTGTAGGAGGAGTTTAACTGTATCATATATATTTTTAATGTATGGAGCTGGCCCCTTATCATATATTTTATTTATTCCAGTAAGGGTGCTCTCTTATTTTTTCTTTGAAAGGTAAAGCTTACTGCTATCTATATATTACTAGCTACAATATTCAATCTCAGTTGTGTACACTCTGGCTGAGAGTTGTAAACAGGTGATAGATTTCAGGCTCATTAATTAATGCCAATTTTCAATAGTCCCTGTATTGTATGGACTTTTTCAATGTGTGCAGCAAATAAAGTCAGCTTTTCTGAAATAAATATGTTTTAGTTTGTTCAGTAAAAAGTATTATGTGCACTTTGTTTGCTAACTTTTCTTTTTAAATAATGTGAGTTCATATGGAGTTCAGGCTACTAGTGAAGTTATATTTCTGGGCAGTTTGTCAGTACCTTTTTTACTAATGGACAACAATCATCTAAACTGTTATAGAGTCAAAACACACATCACATTGTCAACTACGGTTAATCTTCCATTATAGAGTTTGGTCACGAATGTCCAAAATCTTTAACTTTCGAGAGGGAAGCAGTTGGCATCCCAACAGTCAGAATACCGACATGCACAATACTGGATGCGGGAACCCAAAGTTAGGGTTAGGCTGGGTGGGGGGAGGCGAAGCGGAATCCCGACGGTTTAAAATGCTGACAACATATAAAGGTATGTACCAGGGTTAGGGTTAGGCTGCGGCAGGGGTGAGTTAGAGTTAGGGTTGGGGTTAGTGTTAGCCTTAGAATTCTTACCAAAAATTGCCATCATTTTCACCATCAGGATTCTGGTGCCAGCATTCCGACCATCGGGATTCTGACCGTTAGCAGATTAAAATAGAATGATTCTTTTAAATCACATTTCAGATAAAAACATAGAGTAATGAAAGATAACCACAAATATATAAGTTCATTTAAATGCAACTCTTTTATTTATGGAAACTTCTACAAATTGTACCATAGAGAATATTCTCTTTATTATATATGGGCCACGAGCACTTGGAAATCATTGATAAATGGTTTTCATCACATGTGAACATATTTGTGGCTTCTGGATATTATTGTTCAGCAAGTAAATGAACAATGTGTGACACCTTCCACAATTTCACAAATCATTAATTAACTAATTACCGGTAATTAACTAACTACCCATCTACATAATTTACTGAGGTGTTGATCCTGACAGTGGATGTTTCCATGCTGGCTTGTCATGTCTAGTTTTCTACATTATTCTTAAATATTTCTCTCTAGTGTTTGTGCTGTATAGTGATTTTCATTCTTCCTCTGTTGGACACACCTAACTCATCCACTCACTCACACATCTTATTTCTATTTCATTAAATATCACACTCATGCTACACATTTTGTACTAATTTTATTTCTTTTTTTCAATTTAATTTATTAGTACTATTATTAATACTATTAGTACTGTAATAAAGTGCCACAAAGAGTCCATAGTGCAGATTGCAATGGAATGGATGCCATTAAACTATTTTTATAATACAAGGGTAACTATGGACTTTTACATATTAGGATTGCATCCTGTTGCTGAGGTTAAAGTACTTGTAAGGTTATTCTCTGATTTTTTAAGGATGTTTAAAAAAAATAATATATATTTGGATAATAAGCAGGGAAATGGCGAAATGTATTTAGAGCCCTTTTATAATGTAGAGAGTGATCATACGCCTTTCTCAATGCTAATATTTTGTCATTCTGACAGAACCTCTGTAAAAAACTTTAAGGGCTAAATTTACTAAGGATTAATTTTAGTGGGGATTTTGAACTGCTGTTGCTGTAACCTGCCGCTGGTTAACAGCAGTATTGACCTCCAAACCACCTGGTTTACTAACCAGCATTGCCTGGTGGATTTCAAATGGACAAATCAGTGGCAGATTGTAATGAAAAGCCTCCTCCGTCCCCTCCCTCATGTGTGAGGGATGAGAGACAGCTTTTAATTGGCTCCCCAAATAAAATACCATAAAATTCACGGACACTCAACCATTAACTCATTCTGAGTCCATAAGATGAGGGTCTCAATCCATGTCAGTTTTTTCTCCCCTTAATGGCAATGTTTTACGTTAGATAAAGAATTAGAAAGAAAAGATGAGTAAATTAGGTATACCACTACACTATGGCATATTTTGAGGAAAATCAGAAGAATAAATACAGTTTACATAAAATAAGGACTAAGAGGATGAATCCCACACCATGAATTGGTATGTGTCTAATCTTAGAATGTTATTAGAGAAGGGTTGGGGCTGGGCAGGATAACTGGGGTGGTGCTGAGCACTGTGACCCATGCATCAGGAGGGAAAAATATTGCTGAGTCTCTGCCATTGATGACGGAGAACGGACAACCACTGGATCTCTGGCATCCCTACCATACTGTTTCCCTTCTTCCCATCTTGCAAAGACAGATATTGGAGACAGACAGCATTCAGCATGGATAAAGTCTGTGTGTTTGGAGAATTATTAATATTCTGGGGGTTAATAAATGTATGTAGGTGTGTAGAGTGGTTAGTGTTAAGTGGGGCCTGGGTGGTTAATATTATATAGAAACAGGAGTATAAATATTATTGAGGACTAGGTGGTTTATGCTTTCTGGGAACTATTGTGAGGATTAGCTGGCAAATGTTATGTGGAAACAGGGGTAAATGTTATGTGACAAAAGAAAAGAAGTGTAGTGCCGTATAGAATTTAGTATTTTATTATACCAATTTTCAATTAGGAGTTCTTCAAAAGGCCTCAAATAGCCACAATTGATAACTCAATTAAAAACATATGCATTAGCCTAATAAACACAAAGGACCTCATTCAGAGTCGGTCGCAAGCGCTGAGCGCTCGCAACCGACTCAATGTTTTGGTCCTGCGCACCTTGCTCAGTAGCTACATGTTTTTTTTTTCTTTGGTTGTAGAATAATTATTTCTGGGTAGATAACGTATACTGTAAATGCTTTTTTTTAGATTAATTTAACTGTTGGTTCTACTGCAGTAGTAAATAGAACACAAAGAAATAAACACAATTTGAATATATTATTACTATTTTCAAGAACTGATGATGATGATGATTGACTGTGTCATTTATGAATAGTCCGATCTGAGTGTTGCACACAGAGAGAAAAAATTCTGCATTGTCTACAAAACCTGCCAACTGCCAAAATCATTTGGGTTGGTAATGTTTTCACAAAACATGAAAAAATCCAGTTCTTTAATTCATAGAAGAAAGAAAGAAAAGAAATTCCCAATCAATGACCTTTCTATAAGTACAGTAAACATTAGAACAGCTTTGGGAGTGGCATGAAACAGTCATTTTTATAAAAGCAGAGCACTGTGGAATTTTAATATGCACGCAAGGATTTCTTTAATTACACATAGCCTGAAGACTGAGAGAAGAATGAAAACATTCAAACAAAAGGTAGGGATGCAAAACCCAAATACATATTTATCTTAATTTGACTCACTTTCTAACTATGAACTTTTTCTTCCCTTTTTTGTTAATGTTTACCCGTCGTCTGCACAAAGTGGACTCTTTATCCAGCACACTGGATGCAGTGTGACATATTGCCTGCCCAGCGCGCTACTTGTCAGTCTCTGGAGACAGATGCATCTAAATCTGCAGGAAGATGGAAAAATCTGAAGAGGCGTACTACGCAATAGTATAAACATTAGACCACCCCTTAGAAATTTACAGTCACCTGTTTCATTAATCCTGGAGAGAGGGGACATTGGGACTGTGCTTATTAAATGTAACTGTTTTTTTTTTACAATGTGCAACTAAAATAGCACCTCTACACCAAAGTGTTGCTTGAAAGGGTAATGTATGTTGTATTGAAAGTATAGATATACTATATATCATCTCTGCCTACTCAGAGCTTGTCCAAAATGTAATTAAAAAAAATAAAATAAAAATTATTATACATTCTTCCACAAAGCACAGAACACCCTCTAAGAATATGCCCATTACACCTCTAATATGAGATAAGGGGCAAAATTTACTAAGGAGTGGTTTTGGTGTTATTTAGAACCCGACAGAAAACTGCAGTCAATTGATGGCAGTTTTAATGTCAATTTGCTAACATTTACCAAAAGTGGGTTTTGATGTCTAAACTGAAACCCCTATTGATCCCTGGCAATTTCTAAATGACAACCCACCATGAAGTGTTCTATTTAACAGTGGTTTTTATTAAATTGAAATAGAAGCAGTGGCATAACTAGGGTATTTGGAGCCAAGGGCAAATTATAAAATGGAGCCCCCCCCCTTATGTGCACGTGGCGAAAAATGGGCGTGGTCACTTAAAATGGGGCTTGTTAACATGAAACACAACCCTTTACCGTCACTCTGAACTTTTCTTTCCATATGCACCTTAACCCCAGTTGTGCCCCTTATACAGTACCCCTAGTATGCAATGTCCCTAGTTGTGGTCCCTCTTATGCAGGCCCATAGTAGTGTCCCTTATACAGTACCCCCAGTAGTGGTCCCCCTTATGCAGTTCCCCATATACAGTACCCCCAGTATGCAATGCCCCCAGTAGTAGTCCCCCTTATGCAGCCCCTCATTAATTCCTCTTATGCAGTGCCCCATGTAGTGGTCCCCCCTATGAAGTGCCCCCAGTAGTGGTCCCCCTTATGCAGTGCTATCAGTAGCAGTATCCCAATGCAGTGCCTCCAGTAGTGGTATCCCCTTGTGCAGTGCCCTTTATATAGTGCCCCCAGTAGAGTCCCCCCAATGCAGTGCCCTTTATATAGTGACCCCAGCAGTAGACGCCCCCCCATGCAGTGCCCCCAGTAGTGGTCCCCCTTATGTAGTGCCCCCAGCAGTGATCTCCCCTATCCAGTGCCCCTTATACAGTGCCCCCTGTAGTGGTCCTCCCTATTTAGTGCCCCCAGTAGTGGTCCCCTAGTAGTAAGCCCCTTATATAGTATCCCCAGTAGTAGTTTCCCTTGTGCCCCTAGTAGTAAGCCCTTTTTATTGTGCCCCCAGTAGTAGTTTCCCACCCCATTAGTAGTCCCCAGTAGAGGTTTCCACTCCCGATGCAGTGCCTCCAGTAGTAGCACCCCCCGTTGTAGTCCCCAGTAGTGCCCCACCCCCAGTAGAGGTCTCCCCCAGTAATGGTGCCCCCAGTAGTAGCCACCCCCCGATGCAGCGCCTCCCCCCTGTAGTGTAGACACACAAGTAAAAAAAAAATAAACAAAAATACACTTACCTGAATCCATGCTCCGGCTCTGGCCACTGCTCCCACCACCGCCTCACATCAGTCCTCCCGGGCTGGCGCGCTCGGCAGTATGGGAGAGACGTCATGATGTCATGACGTCTCTCCCATTACCCACTGCAGGAGCCAGAAGTGAGCTCCAGCCCGGTTCTTGCAGTGGGCGCAGCAGCAGTCAATGAGAGTCTGTCTGCCTTTCATTGGCTGCTGGTTAACACACACATCACGCGGCGGTGATATGTGTGCAGCAGCAGCCAATGAGAGTCTGTCTGACTCTCATTGGCTGTTGGTTAACACACACATCACTGCCGCGCTGGCGGCGATGTGTGTGTTAAACTGCACAGCCTGAGCCCACCTCCCACCCTTCTCCTGGCGCTATTGGGTAAGCACTCGGGGGAGGGAAGGGGCTCGGCTGTGCAGCACAGGACCGGAGCTGGGTGCAGGGAAACCTAGAGCCGCTCCTGTGTAAATGTGTAGCGCTGACTGCGCAAACTGCGGTCGGCGCTACACAGCTTAACGGCCGTGGCCGGCAGCACCCTCCCATGCCGCCTGTCCTATGGCGCCCAGGGCATGTGCCCCGCGCGCCCTGCCCTATTTACGCCACTGAATAGAAGCTAAACAATTGACAAGCACTGCACAGATCACTATGATCTGTGCAGGCCTCATTTTATTTAAAAGCATATAAATAGTTAAAGATTAAAAAAGAAGTGTGTGGGCCTCTCCCTCAATGCATGACCAGCCCTGGACTTCTGAGCCTGGTCTGGTATTGGTTTGTCCAGGTACACAGTTACTTGCTTCTCTTTGCTTTACTTCCATCTCAGAATCAGGTCCTCAAAGTACCAATACCTTTGTAGAACATTACAAACAAAATATAGAAATACCACCTCTGCGCTTCTACATTAAATGCAGCCTATGGAACAGATAGGAGGCTTCACATTTCTCCAAAATACAAAAAGCATATATTACACAATATCCCACAATGGCACAAATAACAGTCCTCCTTGAGATCATTTTTGACCACTTCTATAAGGTAAGTAAGTCTTACTCTTTATGTGTGCAGATTCACTTCTCCATAAGTCCCCTTGTTTTTGCTTTTTTCTTACTCTTTTTCAGTGGTATATCCTAGAGCAGTGGTTCTCAAACTTGGTCCTCAGGACCCCACACAGTTCATGTTTTGCAGGTCACCCAGCAGGTGCACAGGTGTAATAATTACTCACTGACACATTTTAAAAGGTCCACAGGTGGAGCTAATTATTTCACTTGATTCAGTGTGGAGACATGGAAAACATGCACTGTTTGGTGTCCTGAGGACTGAGTTTGAGAACCTGTGTCCTAGAGTTTCACTCTTCCAAGGTGTGCATATTTATCTCAAAGATAAGCAGAGAAAAACAAGAAAATAGTGTAGCATTGCCGGGAACATATAGAAGATTTATATATTTATTTATTTATACATCACACTTACATAAAAACATTGATAAAAAGCATATCACCACTTTTGTGGTCATAGGGTTCCCTCCAAACTCAGCCTCACACGGTCACCCTGGATACTCCTGGAAGTTGGTTTCACCAGCACTCCAAGTCCACAAACAGGCAGGTTTGTAAGGAACAGTCCCCATTAGAATATTACAACCAGCACACTGTCTAAAACTGGGTACACACTAGATGATGTGTGTACCCAGCGACAGCAGATGCGACGGCACGATATACAGGATCTGGTGTACAACAGCTCGATAAATCATTCCCCCGTTGCATCCAAAAGCATGGTTCCTGATCTTCAGATTGGTCTACACTGCAGGCAGTTCTTAAGATACGATGGATGATGCATGGGAGCGCGCAACACTGGGCGATTTGTTGTTTCTGAATCGACCCAAAATGACAAATCGTGCAATATATCATCTAGTGTGTACCCAGCTTAACAATTCCAATCAATATCTGTCATTCCAACCACTTAATATATATATATATATATAAATCAAAAATTTAGGTGGCAAGACTTGTAACTTAATCAACAACGGTGCTTTATTGCTACGTTTCGGGGTCCAGCGCCCCTTCGTCAGGACACACTCAGTGAATGATAACTTAATATCAACATAAATACCCACAGAACATAACTCACCTGTCCCATCTCCCGCTGATCACTGGCCTCCTGCGCCACGCATCCGGTCTCAGCATCAACGTCACACAGGAAGTGACGTGACGCTGAACCTAAAGACAGGAGATCGGGAGAGGACAATCACAACCCGGAGCACAGTCTGTGTACATGTAACCATAGAAACTGATCACATGACTACGCTGTCAGCTCCTGAATGTGGACATTTTTTTTAAAAAACATACCACTTCTGCTCACACTGATTAAAAACAACAATAACAAATACATACATACAAAAAAACATAGAAATACAGTGAATATTAAATATGGCTGAAGTGCACATCAAAGATATGTTATGTCCATAAACACAATCCCAAACTCCCATCTAATATCAATCTTGACTCACAAACATACATAATAATAAATACTGCAGATAGCAAAATTCACGTGTGTGAATATCTTATCTCGTGTATACACATCTCCACAACCCAGGAAAAAAGAAGGACATTGCAAATATCCAAGGATAACCCAGAAAACTCAAGCTTAATGCTTCGTTCAAGCCCCCTCGGGCTAACAGTATCTAACCAGAATATCCATATCCATTTACATTCCAGCTGGAGCAGTTTCCGCGATCTATCTCCCCTACGCAGCTTAGGTGGAACATGATCAATAATACGATAGCGCAGCATGGCCATATTATGCCTAGCCTCAGCAAAGTGCCTGGCAACCATCTGTTCACTGGTGCCAAACATTAAAGCTGCCCGGATTGCTGACCTATGCTGCGCCATACGCTCCTTGAACTGCCTATCTGTCTTGCCCACGTAGTGTAACCCACATGGGCAAGACAGAAGGTAAATCACATATTTCGTCGTGCAAGTCAAAGGAAATCTAATAGAAAGCACCTTGCCTGAGTATGGATGAAAATTTTTTTTGCCTGGCACCAAATAAGAACAGGTCGCACATCGTGTGCACCTATAGCAACCGCCCTGTTTCTTTGTCACTTTTTGATCCCTACTCCAATCAGTAATATCTGTCTTCACCACAAGGTCCTTGATATTAGCACCCCTGGTGAAGCTAGGCATCAATCTACTGTTCTTGAGACAAACTAACTCAGGGTCAGAGGTCACCACTGACCCTAAACCTTTAGCCTTTTTACATGTTGCATAGCTCTTATTGTCAAACTGTTGGACCCAGGGTATTAACTCCTTATCTGACTTGTGGCTGCGTTCCCCTAAAAGCTCACTACGTTCTTTAGCCAGGGCCTTCCTCCTGGCCTCTATTAATATTTTCATGGGGTACCCTCTTGCCACAAATCTCTCCAACATTTCCTGCAGTTTTATATCTCTCTCTGCTGGATCATTAGTTATTCTACAAACTCGAATAAATTGCGAGTAAGGCAAACTATCAATGGTCGCTCTCGGATGGAAACTATCAAACCTAAGAACCGTATTTCGGTCTGTTGGTTTAGAAAACAATTTGGTGTATATTTTGCCAGTTCTAATCGAAAGCTGTACATCCAGAAAGTTAATCACAAATTTATTGATCACCGTTGATAATTTAGCTGGACATTCTGAAGCATTGTGTCTCATAATCAGCTGATGTAACTCAAACTCTGACCCCTGCCATAACAGCAAGATGTCGTCTATATATCTGAAATACTTAAACACACAGCTACTGTCTTTGGTCTGCACAAAGATTAAATCCTGCGAAACTATATGCATATACGCATTTGCGTATGACGGGGCTACGCATGAACCCATTGCGCAACCAGCTAGTTGTATCCAAAAACGGCCATCATAAATAAAATAATTCAGAGTAAGTGTAAATTCTAATAACTCAGTAAAAAAATCAATATCCGGGCCAACATATTTAGGATTACTTGTAATGAGGTGCTTGACCGCCACCAAACCCTTATCATGCGGAATGCACGTATACAGGCTGGCGACATCGATACTTGCCAAGATCACATTATCAGGAATCTCCCCTCACATCTCACAAGCTCTTGATGTATCCTTGAGATGGGTAAATGTGCCTTGAATAAGCAATAAAGCACCGTTGTTGATTAAGTTACAAATCTTGGAGTGCCACCTCAATTTTTGATTTCTGCATCAGAGGGGTGTATCCCACTCGGGGAAGGCACCGAAGCAAGGAGATATTGGCTACAGCGGCCGACTGAGTGCCGGATATTGGGATTTCTACATGCCAGCTGAGGGTGGATTGTCTGTGGATTCTTCACTAAGGGCTGATCATGGCACCTGTGTAAGCTGATTTTTGCATGGTTAACAGGACTCACTGGTCGATCACAGCACAAGGTTATTGGCACGTAAGCACATTTTTGGATTATTGTGTTTATATAGCATTGACACTTCTTTGCTGTAGAAGTGCCAGTTAATGCTTATTTCACTATAAGACTAGGAAAGCACGATGGAGAATGAATCTGCAGATTCTTTGTTACATATGTTACAGTGTGACACAACAGACACTTACAGTTTCTCCGACGCAGAGGCGAGTAATATTTTATACACGGAACCAGTTTTTGACTCTATTGAAAATGTGTCTAATGAGGATCGGTACAAGGATTGGTTTAAACTTAAGAAACGGGAGGTGGACTTCCTGCATCATGGGTTAACACTGTCTGAATACTATAGAAATAAACAGATCCCTAGGGGGTTTAGGGTCCATAACACCCCCACGATTAGGAGATACAATGCACCCTTTTGTAGCAGTTCGATCTCAATTTTAAATAAGTGTTCCATGGATCTCATGCTGCTTGTGATAGAAGAATCCACAAAAGAATTAAATATTACAAAAGAGAAGATTGCAACTTTTGAGTTGGAACATTTACAGTTGTTGACAACAGATCAGTCCACACAGTGGATGGAGAAATTGAAGGGTCAGATTGACACTTACAGAAAGGAATTAATTCAATATAAGAAAGAAAAACTGTATAAAGTACAACAAGATTACGCTTTGCATCGGGTTTACAAATGGTTATCTAATTCAGCTAAACCGACCCAGGAGTTTCAGAGCCGTAAATGGAAAAATAGGAAAACAGTGGTGCATCCCAATTTGCCTTCTAGTACGTCAGCGAGAGATACAGAAGGTGTACAATCATACACGTATTCACAAAACCATAGAGAGGTCCCTTTAGCGGTAGACACGAGGGCCAGAAGTGCCTCTGCAAGACCAGGCCCACGCGTAGAGGGGGGCAGAGGCAGAAGAGGCAGCAGACCACCCAGGAGCCACAAGATCTGATCTTTAATTTGTCACAAACTCCCCTCACACCAGATGAAGTGCAGGTGTTGAGTAAAGGGTTGAGTTTCGTTCCAACTACAGTACATGATCAGTTCCAATGGAAATTGGATAACTACAAACTACAGAGAAAACTTCGGTTACGGGAACATTTTGGAAAAAATAAGACACAGGGTGGTATTCTTATTGATAAGGCTTTGCCTGCACAGGTGAAAAAATTAGGACCGCCTTCAACATTTGATCCGCAGTCCGAGAATTCCTCTATCAGGCCATTTTCTAGCATTGTGGAACAATCAAGCAAGGAATGCACCCCGATATCATAATTTATCCAAGTATGAGCGTATAGCATTAAAAGATCTCAGCTCTAGAAAAGACATTATCAGAGGGGCTGATAAGGGAGGTGCTATTGTTGTTGATCTTGTTGATTACAAGAGGGAATGTGAAAGGTTGTTATCTGATGCATCTACATATCTAATGTTAAGTAAAGATCCCACTCTAGTTTTTCAGCATGAGCTTGGATGTATTCTTGATAAAGCAGTGGGGGAAGGCATCATTGAGAATGAGATCAGGGGTGTTTTGTTTAGGGAACACCCTGTGGTTCCAATCTTTTACACAATCCCCAAGATACACAAGGACGCACAGAACCCCCCTGGTAGGCCTATTATTTCCGCCAGGGGGTCTCTGTGCGAGCCGATTGCCTCCTATTTGGATGCCTTTCTACAGCCATGCATCCAAGGCACATTTACCCATCTCAAGGATATATCATCTTTGATAAGAGCTTGTGAGATGTGGGGGGAGATTCCTGATAATGTGATCTTGGCAAGTATCGATGTCGCCAGCCTGCATACGTGCATTCCGCATGATAAGGGTTTGGTGGCGGTTAAGCGCCTCATTACAGGTAATTCTAAATATGTTGGCCCGGATATTGATTTTTTTTACTGAGTTATTAGAATTTACACTTACTTGGAATTACTTTATTTATGATGGCCGTTTTTGGATCCAACTAGCTGGTTGCGCAATGGGTTCATGCGTAGCCCCGTCATACGCAAATGCGTATATGCATATAGTTGAGCAGGATTTATTCTTTGCGCAGACCAAAGTCAGTAGCTGTGTGTTTAAGTATTTCAGATATATAGACAACATCTTGCTGTTATGGCAGGGGTCAGAGTTTGAGTTATATCAGCTGATTATGAGACACAATGCTTCAGAATGTCCAGCTAAATTATCAATGGTGATCAATAAATTTGTGATTAATTTTCTGGATGTGCAGCTTTCGATTAGAACTGGCAAAATATACACCAAATTGTTTTCTAAACTAACAGACCGAAATACGGTTCTTAGGTTTGATAGTTTCCATCCGAGAGCGACCATTGATAGTTTGCCTTACTCGCAATTTATTCGAGTTTGTAGAATAACTAATGATTCAGCAGAGAGAGATATAAAACTGTAGGAAATGTTGGAGAGATTTGTGGCAAGAGGGTACCCCATGAAAATATTAATAGAGGCCAGGAGGAAGGCCCTGGCTAAAGAACGTAGTGAGCTTTTAGGGGAATGCAGCCACAAGTCAGATACGGAGTTAATACCCTGGGTCCAACAGTTTGACAATAAGAGCTATGCGACATGTAAAAAGGCTAAAGGTTTATGGTCAGTGGTGACCTCTGACCCTGAGTTAGTTTGTCTCTAGAACAGTAGATTGATGCCTAGCTTCACCAGGGGTGCTAATATCAAGGACCTTGTGGTGAAGACAGATATTACTGATTGGAGTAGGGATCAAAAAGTGACGAAGAAACAGGGCGGTTGCTTTAGGTGCACAGGATGTGCGACCTGTTCTTATTTGGTGCCAGGCAAAAAAAATTTCATCCATACTCAGGCAAGGTATTTTCTATTAGATTTCCTATGACTTGCACGATGAAATATGTGATTTACCTTCTGTCTTGCCCATGTGGGTTACACTATGTGGGCAAGACAGATAGGCAGTTCAAGGAGCGTATGGCGCAGCATAGGTCAGTAATCCGAGCAGCTTTGATGTCTGGCACCAGTGAACAGACGGTTGCCAGGCACTTTGCTGAGGCTAGGCATAATATGGCCATGCTGCGCTATCGTATTATTGATCATGTTCCACCTAAGCTGCGTAAGGGAGATAGATCGCGGAAACTGCTCCAGCTGGAATATAAATGGATATTCTGGTTAGATACTGTTAGCCCGAGGGGCTTGAACGAAGCATTAAGCTTGGATTGTTTCCTATAAGTATTCTGGGTTATCCATGGATATTTGCAATGTCCTTCTTTTTTCCTGGGTTGTGGAGATGTGTATACACGAGATAAGATATTCACACACGTGTATTTTGCTATCTGCAGTATTTATTATTATGTATGTTTGTGAGTCAAGATTGATATTAGATAGGAGTTGGGATTGTGTTTATGGACATAACATATCCTTGATCTTTGATGTGCACTCCAGCCATATTTAATATTCACTGTATTTCTATGTTTGTTTTGTATGTATGTATTTGTTATTGTTGTTTTTAATCAGTGTGAGCAGAAGTGGTACGTTTTTTTAAAAAAATGTCCACATTCGGGAGCTGACAGCGTGGTCATGTGATCGGTTTCTATGGTTACATGTACACAGACTGTGCGCCGGGTTGTGATTGTCCTCTCCCGATCTCCTGTCTTTAGGCTCAGCATCACGTCACTTCCTGTGTGACGTTGATGCTGAGACCGGATGCGTGGTGCAGGACGCCAGTGATCAGCGGGAGACGGGACAGGTGAGTTTTGTTCTGTGGGTATTTAAGTCGATATTAAGTTATCATTCACTGTGTGTGTACTGACGAAGGGGCGCTGGACCCCAAAACATAGCAATAAAGCACCGTTGTTGATTAAGTTACAAGTCTTGGAGTGCCACCTCAATGTTTGATTTCTGCATCAGAGGGGTGTATCCCACTCGGGGAAGGCACCCAAGCAAGGAGATACAGCGGCCGACACAACAAAATGTGGAAAAAGTGAAGCGCTGTGAATACTTTCCGGATGCACTGTATATTGTATTGGATGGAACTCTGAAGCAGAGTGCTGGTTGTAACATTACATATATTGTATTGGATGGAACTCTGAAGCAGAATGCTGGTTGTAACATTACATATATTGTATTGCATGGAATTCTGAAGCAGAGTTCTGGTTGTAACATTACATGTATTGGATGGAACTCTGCAGCAGAGTGCTGGTTGTAACATTACATGTATTGGATAGAACTCTGAAGCAGAGTGCTGGTTGTAACATTACATATATTGTATTGGATGGAACTCTGAAGCAGAGTGCTGGTTGTAAAATTCTACACTATAAAGTGACTGGAACTATAAAAAAACAGTGTGTCAGTTCTGACTATAAAATATATATATATATATATATATATATATATATATATATATATATATATATATATATGGAAGTTCTGGGTTAGGATGCCGAAGAACTGGAGCGGAGGTAAAAGCAGTTTTTAAGGAGTCAAAGGCTTGAAGAACTTTGGCTGGCCAGTTTGCCACATCAGCTTCTTTCTTAGTAAGTTCCACAATGGGCGCAACTATGGACGAGAAGGAATTAATGAATCTTCTATAATAATTGGCAAAGCCAAGGAAGCATTGTATAGCTTTAAGATTGGTGGGCTGAACCCAGTCCAAGATGGCCTTAACTTTGCTCGGACCCATCGAGAATCTCTGAGCGGAGATAATGTATCCCAGGAACGACACCTCTTGAATTTCGAAGTCACACTTCTCCGGTTTCACATACAATTTGTTTTCCAGGGGTTTGAGCACTACGTGCTGCCCAGATGGTACAAGCAGCACATGTGGACGAGATGCAGGTGGAGCCGTCTGGATGGAATAAACGGCACACACAAAACACAGCAAGACTGACGCAGGAACTCGACTGACAGGCAGGAGACAGGAACCAGAAGTACGAAGAAACTTCTATCACCGGCATGGAATGATGGACTGGCTGGGCTTTAACAGAAACAGGCCCAAATCAGAGCAAGCCTCCCTTAACGATGCAGCTGTGTTGTTCACAAACAGGAGAATTAATTAGCGTGCACCTGACATTGCTCACAGACAGGCAGTAATTAATGCAATTCCTCAGGCTAGAATCTGCAACTAAAAGATCTTCCTAAAAGGAGATCCTGAGACATCCTGGATGAAAACCTGCTCCAGAGCACTCTTGACCTCAGACTGGGGCGACGGTTCATCTTTCAGAAGGACAACGACCCTAAGCACACAGCCAAGATATCAAAGGAGTGGCTTCAGGACAACTCTGAATGTCCTTGAGTGGCCCAGCCAGAGCCCAGACTTGAATCCAATTGAACATCTCTGGAGAGATCTGAAAATGGCTGTGCACCGACGCTTCCCATCCAACCTGATGGAGCTTGAGAGGTGCTTCAAAGAGGAATGGGCGAAACTGCCCAAAGATAGGTGTGCCAAGCTTGTGGCATCATATTTAAAAAGACTTGAGGCTGTAATTGCTGCCAAAGGTGCATCAACAAAGTATTGAGCAGAGGTTGTGAATACTTATGTACATGTGATTTCTTAGTTGGTTTTTTTTATTAAATTTGCAAAAATCGTAAAAAAACTTTTTACATGTTGTCATTATGGGGTATTGTGTGTACAATTTTGAGGACAAAGATGAATTTATTCTATTTTGGAATAAGGCTGTAACATAACAAAATGTGGAAAAACTGAAGTGTTGTGAATACTTTCTGGATGCACTGTATGTAATGTTAGAACCGGAACTCTGTTTTAGAGTTCCAACCAATTTCTATAGTGTTACAATTAGCACTACTGTATCTCTCTGGTATATACAGCTGTAATATGCATCATCATGCACAGACATAGTCTACTGCCCTGTCAATTTGTTTGTATAAAATTGTGTCTATGGATTTGATGCATCCTAATCATTTGCGAATATTAAACAAACATACAGTATGGAATTGGATAAATCTAGTCAATCTATGATTCTACTACAAACGAGGAATGATGTCTTAGTAAAAAAAAAAAAAAAACGCTTTGTACAAGACACCTATATGTGACATCTGCTGTATTCTTTAATAAATAAGACATCCAAATCTTTAGCACCTCAAAATATGCATTTTAATCATTCAGCATATATCCTAATTTATGTTATTGTTTCTCTGATGTGTGTTGAAAGAATAACTGCCATTTGTTTTAAAATACTGTGAGATAGTCATCATACACAGTTTGAGTTGTCATCAAGGATTGTTACGACTGGCTGCTCCCATGGTTCAATTATCAAAGAATACCACAACACTAGGGCAAAGATACAGGACATAGCCAATTTGTGAGTAGGGATTATTTTCACTTTAGTTTTTACCAAACAAATATGCATATATATTTATCAGATAACCATGTCTACTACATGTATATATATATTTATTTTATATGAGTGCAGGGTGAACAATATCCTGCTATCCTGCTATCTTGCCACTTTTTGGCGGGTTTAGGTTGACTTTCTCGCTCTCATGCACTTTACATAGATCGCACACTGCAGAATTACTACTTGCAATCACGAAAATATCACATGAAATGCACATAATATACACCCTCGTATAGTCAATATTTCTGAAGATACATATGTGTACTTTAGGATTTTTTTAAATAACTTTAGATACAAACTAATAACTTTCCTACAGTTTAATAACTTTCCTATAAATGTAAAATAAATTCATTTAGTAGAATTATTGAAGGGCACAACAGGGATATACTTGGTAAATTAGGATAAACAGAATTTTGAATATGGAAGATGGGTTAATAGTAAACTCGAAGTTGTGCTTTTATGGGGGGAAGGGGGGTGAGAGGGGGCCTGTCAAGGTGGTTGTTATTGAGGACCAATTTTAGGTGTTATTTATACTAACTTATCTTTACATAGGCAAACACCAAGCATTTTGGTTTTGTACATTGTAATTTATTCACTGAACAGTGAACAGTATTCTTGTTTTCCATTTATTTACTTATATATTATGTCTTACACATATACTAGTTCCCATAGCTTCATATAAGTATTTGTAACTACAGTAGTTCCCAGTTTAGCAATATTAATTCACTAAAAATTCAAGTGCTAAGCAAAATAGTGCTAAATGAAAATGGATTTCTTATAAGAATAAATAGAATATAAATTAAATTGTACTCATGTACATGCTGCAGTCATTGAGAGATTGTCTTCTCACTCCCATAATCCACTACCAGAGGAGAGGTTACTGGCTGTGAAAAGGGTGGGATGAGGGAGCACTGGGAGATGTGTTGGAGGGGGCATGAGGAGGCATCATTAGGGCAGCGTGGGGGAGATAACCAGGCAGCATTCACTTTCACTTTGAAGATCACAGCGTCTGCATCAGCATAAGTTGCATTTGCAAAGTGTAAAATGAGCACATGGCTTAAATAAAACAACAGCGTTATATTGATAAAGAACTGAACGAACAACACAAAACTGAGGGACTACTATAATTACTGTATACAGTATTTGTCAGATCAGTAAAATGGATTTAGTGATCCTATAAAAAGTTAGTAAAAGTATGAGAGCAGTTATGCCTAGACAAGATCAAGACAGATAAAGCACGTGGTCCATATGGCACCCAGCCACAGGCATTAAATAAATTCAGTAATTAATATACATATCACTATGGGGCTTTGTGACAGAGTGGGTCTCTCCCACATTCTAAGGTTAGGGTTAACCTCCCTCTAGCCAGGGAGGAACCACACCCTTACCTCAATTAAGACCAGCTAAGGTATAAAAACCTGGTAAGTTTAGTTAGTCAGTGATAATGTGAGAGAGAGGATGCACCTTCAGCAGCTCTCTCTATGCTGGACAATCTGAACCATGATTGTGCTGGGAATACTCTGCTCATTTGAACTGCTGTCTCTAAGCTGAATAATTGTCCCAGAACTGTGTTTTTCCTTATGTAAGAAGCCATTACACTGGCTCTGCCTTTTCAAGCCTGGAATAAAAAGCTTACTTGTTTGCTACACCTTAGTCTCCCATTGGTCATCTGAACTTACCCGCTACATTGTGGTGTCAGAAGTGGGTTAAAGTGGGTCCTGTGCCCGGGATCCTAAAGAGACCACCATGGAAGCCATTTTGCAAAAAATATTGGACTTCTTTAAACAGCAGCAAGCAGTGGTAACTGCTCCTGTACTCCCCAAAATGCAGGCCTCAGATAATGTGGAGCAGATGGGGAGGGGCAGAGCCATGATGACGCGATTCAACATGATTTGCGTCATCGGCCGCCTGTGCCACCCAATTCACTGGGGAAGTGGGCTGCCACAGGCGGGTAGTCCCAACTCCTAGGTGACTTGCCCACCTTTCCGGGTTGCTGGAAGTGCCACCCGATTTTCAGGAGCCTCGCGGCCATTCCGAGAAGATAGGCAAGTATACTTAAGTGCTCAAACACAGGTGACTTCAATCATAAATTATATGAGTATGGGGCAGTTGTATACACATTACCAAGAGTACGACATCACACTCATGTACAGTAATGTCATTGTATATTATATATATTTGCACAATACACTGTATTCACTAACCAATATCCACTGAAGGCATAAACAGAAGACACAGGTTTATAAACATTTGTGGAATAAAGTTTCACCCCACTTCTTGATAAGGCATTAATAAAAGGCATACAATTTATTAATAGATCACTGAAAACTGTGTCACATCACCCACAATCTTGTATTAAATGACATAACGTTCTTTCATTTTTCCGCGAGAGTAATGTAAGAGTCCTTAGGGCGTGCACTTACCTCCCGGGCCACAGGACTCTCACCTTCAGGCCGCCGATGTTGCCCCTGTCAACGGTCCCCTGGAACTCTGGTTGGATGCGGACAGAATGGCAGGGGCTCCTGCTCACAGACCCTGCAAGGAAAACACACGCTGAGTCGGGATGACCTCCACTGGGATCAGTGGTCATCATTGGCACTTTAGGCCTCAGACTGGTTACACCTACGTGCCAAGCACAAGGGTGCAACCTGAGCGAAAACACCCGAAAGGGGGAAGGGGGAATGGATGACACACGACACAAACAGCACACAAAACACGGCTTATGCTCACCGAGGATACTCTTGTCTCCTTGATGGACAAGTGGTCCTGATCTCAGCACCTGCAAACGAATACAATCACAACAACCCAACCCCACGGCTGCGATATCCTGACCTCTTTCGCCTAGAGTGTGCCACACGCAGCAACCTGACTGCCCATTCACACCTGGACTCCTAACTCTAGCTGACACTGATCAACAATGGACCTAGTTTGAGTGTGGTGCACTCCCTTATCCTGTTACATTTCGATTCTCCACCAATGCAGCAACAGTTGTACACAACATGGAATACAATACAAAACCAAATACGATCCACAGCCTGCGTTTAATGGGGGCCTGACTGTGGGGGGATTCAGTGCCTTACCAACAGCCTACCTTTAATGGAGGCCTGACTGCGGGTGATTCAGTGACTTACCAGAAGCCTACCTTTAATGGGGGCCTGACTGCAGGGGATTCAGTGGTCTAGTACAGCTACCTTTCAGGAGGGCCTTACTGCCTGACCTTTGTTTTGTACGATGCCTTTAGGGCCTCTTGCCCTCAGTACCTCAGCACCGACTCTACCAATGTCCTCGGCCTAGCGCCGAGTATAACATGCCCACGGCCTAGCGCTATAATTACCAATGCCCGCGGCCTAGCGCTGAGTTAACATGCCCATTGCCTAGCACCAAACTTACAGTGTCTGCGGCCCAGTGCTGGACTTACCAATGTCCATGGCCTAGCGCCAAAATTACAGTGCCCACCGCCTAGCGCTGAACTTAACATGCCCATAGCCTAGCTCCAGACTTACAGTGCCCACGGCTTAGCACCAAAATTACAGTGCCCACAGCCTTGCGCCTGAACCCTGATGGTCTAGGGAGGTATGCGGGGAGCCTTACCAGCCCTGTAGTCTTCAGCTGAGCCAAGCTGGGCCCAGACACGGACACCGCTTGGTCTTTACTGGAGATGGAACACCTTACCCCACCACTGGGTTCCCTGAAGCCTTCACCTGGGCAACAGTGGCTGGTGCTAGCTTTTGCATGACCCACTGCTGTCCCAGGGATTCAGATGTCTTCACCAGCCCCACTCCGGGTGGGCATAGGCCAGCTGCTCTTTGCCCGGTGGGTGGCGGCCTGTTCATGCTCTTTTGCAATCACTGCCGCCCTCTATGACTTTCAGTGACTCCTTCATTCTTCCGTCTTCGGGAGCTCTTCACTGCTCCTTCCCGGCCAATGGACTCTTCTGCACTCCCTCACTAATACAAGCTGGTGCCAGGGGGTGGGGTGAAGATGCGGGGAGCTGCGATTGGCTCAGCATGGCCATCCTCTTCTGGCTGCTGGTCTGCGAGCCCTGATTGGCGCAAAGCCGGCGCCAAGTTCAAATGGGCACGTGCCGATTGGCGGGGTCTGAATCCTTGTAGATTCAGACCCACCGCCATCACGCACATGGAGCAGCGGTAGCAGTCCACCACTACCTCCACGCCTGCTGCTCCAAAAGGACCCCGCCACACCTTCAGACGGGGCTGGGATCCCTCCAGATGCCATCCAGCCATGATGACCGGGGCCCCCTCTGAACCAAGGCACCTCCATCCCCCATGTATGGAAGGTGAGGGTGCTTAGTAGCAGGGCCAGTGACCATACTAGTACACTGGCCCTTGCCACAGTGCAGAAGTCACATCATTACAGATTTAAATACACTTACCCACTAAAATGACGTTTTAAAATGATAAACTAGGATGAATTATATGAAAACAGACTCAAATGTTTTAATATGAACTATCAGCAGAAATGTTGGACAGATGATCCCAAAATCATTTTCAGCATGATAATGGCTCATTATTTTTGACAAGTGCCGGGTAACAGGATAGATCAGATGAGCAGATCCTACTGGTTTTGGATTGATAGTTGGCCTTGGGTGCTGCGTCACTCTGATATTATTGAACCACATGGATGAAGATTGGCTGTTTTGCCTGACTGAATTGCGTGTATTTAGCTTTAGTATAGAATATGGCATCCTCAACCTATAATACACCTAAAAATGAAGAGCATGCAGTTTGATTTTGTGAATGAGATACAGGTTGAGTCTCTCATATCCAAATATTCTGAAATACAGATCTTTTTTTAGCATGACTGAGATAGTGAAACCTTTGCTCTTTGATGGTTCAAGTACACACCCTTTGTTTAAGGCACAAAATTATTTAAAATATTGTATAAAATGACCTTCAGGCTGTGTGTATAAGGTGTATGTAAAACATTAATGCATTTTGTGTTTAGATTTGGGTCCCATTCCAAAGATATTTCATTATATTATGCAAATATTCTAAAATACGGAAAAATACGATATCCAAAATACCTCTGGTCCCAAGCATTTTGGATATGGGAGACTCAACCTGTACATGATGCTGCTGTAATTGATTGTTTTTAATTTAATTCTTTCCACTTTCTGATGTTATTCACTGCCACTAAAAAATCGAGTGCTAGGAATATAAAAACAACCTATTACCACTAACAGCTAAAAGTGCAAATATAATGTACAGTATGTGCTCGAGGTTCTACAGTATCAACTTATTATGTTTTATAATAAATTAAAAGTGGTTAAACCTCTTACATTACGATTGTATTATATGTAGCCTACCTAATGCCAGTGGCTCAAATAAAATGTTTCTTTAGCAGTCTAATAATATTAATATAACTTTTTTGGTGATATGGTACAAAACATTATTACAGTAGTTTATTTTTATTTTTAATGCAGTCTCACTTGTTTCATGTAAATTCACTAATATAGTTTTTTTATTTGGGTTAAAGGTCCCCGTTATGTAACTTTTTCTTATGCATTTCAATAAATAAATATAAATTGTATAATGATTTTTTTTTATTTTGAATTAGTATGTCTCAAATGTATGTGCAATACTTACAAAAACTAAAAGAAAGTAAAAATGTTCTGCTAATGGGGCAATCTTGAAAGAAAAGGTGATCATCTATACCAGTGGTTCCCAAACTGGGTGCCATCTGGCACTTGCAAGGGTTAATGTGTGGCAAAACCAGTGCTGGTGGCTGCCAGTCATAAAATATGTGGGCAAATAAGTGAACCCCTGTCCACCATCACATAATTGAACCTAAGGATGTCAGGTAAGCACAATTTACTTAGTTTAATTTTTTTTTCAGAA
The DNA here is from genome assembly GCA_031769625.1 of Taudactylus pleione. Lineage (NCBI taxonomy): Eukaryota > Metazoa > Chordata > Amphibia > Anura > Myobatrachidae > Taudactylus > Taudactylus pleione. The sequence continues at coordinate 4,898,225 of JAUIMM010000370.1, forward strand.
TTTCTCAATAACACATTTTAGATTAGGGGTGCCATGAAAAAAAAAACGCTGATACTGTATGGTGCCAGGTTTCAACAAAGTTTTGGAACCACTGATGTATTGTTACATTTAAGTGCAACACATTCTAAATTGTTATTTTCCATGCACGTAACACACATCAAACTTATACCCATACAATCTAAATAAATAACAATGCTACTGATCCCAGCATCATAGTCACGACTTTATGGAACTCCTCCTCAGGAGATCCTAGAGGGGGAAGTCTGTGAGACGGGCTGTGAGTCAGTGAGTGCTGTGATGGGTGCAGCAAGTGCTATGAGGGAATCAAAGTATGCTGTGAGGGTCCAGTGAGGGGGGGACAGTAAGGGCTGTGAGGTGGGCATGAAAGGGTTTAGAATGTGCTGAGGAAGTCAGTGTTTGTGCTATAAGATGGTCAATAAGTGCTTGTGGGGGATCAGTGAATAACAAAGGGGGGCTGCAAGGGAATTAGTGTTGGGGGGCAGTATGTGCTCTGAGAGGGTCAGAAGGAGTGTTAGTGTGTGCTGTGAGGGTGAAGTGGAGGGGGGAAGTATGTGGCATGAGGGGGGAGCTTTGTGCTGTAAGGGGGCAGTGAGTGTGCTTGGAGGGGGCAGTATGTGCTCTGAGGGAGTCACTGAGTGCCAGAAGGGGGCAGTGAGTGCTGTGAGGGAGTTGGTATGTCATTAGAGGGCCTTAGGGGGAAGGGGGCAGTGAGTCCTGTGAGGTGGGCAAGTAGGATATAATTTCTTTGGCCTTGTTTATTGTATGTACTTTTTGTTGTTTCATGTTCGTTTTATATTTTAATGCCAGGGGAAGAATGATCAGAGGGGGCTAGAACATTTATTACTTTCACACATTCACACGACGAGTCACCAAGAACTCTCATTGCTCTCCGTAGTGTGTGCCTCTGCCTTGCAGTGACTTTTACTCACACATACCTCACAACCATCCCAATTTTGTTGGGACAGTCACTTTTTTGGGCACTGTCCTGCCATCTGTGGGCCGCAGTGTCCCATAGTGGAGAGGAGTTTGGGAGGCCCCAAATCACTTCTTGCTCTGCTTAGCAGATCAAGAGGTGAATAGACGCTGGACACATTCACGAGATGTCTATTCACTGGAGAAAGGGACTGGGGGCTCAATTTTCATCACGATCAGTGACATGCCCAGCGCTTCAGAAGCTGCTGGGCTTGCTCCCATTGTGACAAAAATGGGGAGCGTAGCTCATGGGAATGGCATTTTCTGTGAGGCCACACCCCTTGTTGCGAGGTCATGCCCTTCACCGCTCTTCCTTTCATTTTCTTCTGGATCCACCCCTGCACAGAAAGCATGAGCATTTGTTGAGCAGAAATCACATGGTATTTTCTATACAATGGGAAGTCAGCACCAGGGGCATTTCTAGAGAGGATGGGGCCCATGTGCAGTCTCCAACAGGGGCCCCCTCCTCTCTGTCCGGCGGCCAGCAGCACACCGAGCTGTGCATGGCCAGCGCCGGAGTTATAGACTCTGGGCACTAGTGTGCTCCCCACAGTCTATAGAGTATGTGCAGGTCACAGGGAAAATGGCCACGTCGGCCATTTTCCCTGTACTGCGCATGCGTAAACGTCGGCCATTTTCCAGTCATTTTTACAGCGCCGGACCTTCGCGCCGATGTGGGACTCCAGAGAGGTAAGTAATACTATGCGTGCAGGGTGTGCGGTGGGGGCCCCCCTGCACCCATTATAGATACGCCCCTGGTCAGCACTGAAAAAGGTGATGGCAAATCATGGAATAGCTCAGATAGAATGTTATGGGTAAAGAGCGATCTATCACAACAGAAAATTCATAAACACTTAAAACATTCTATCTGTGGGCCTGATTCACTACGGTTCACAATTCTGCTCATACGCACGTATCGCAGTGGCTAATATCAGCGGTGTCATTTAAATGTTTGCTGCGAATGCAGCCTAACAAAAGGACCCCCACGTCCCCTTACTCACATATGTATACTAGGGGAACATAGCGAAACAATCGGTATCATCGAGTAACATTGGACTCATAAGCTCGCTTGCACAAGCCCTGACCTTACTCAGAAATTGCTAACATCCACGCATGCTATCAGTGCTATGGCTGCTTATGGCCACGCAGTGGATAATTTATGCACGCCCCTGCGTTCGCCCAACCACCCCCCCTTCACCACCCACAAACGGCACTTCCTGTCAATCACTCTGCTCTGGGTCTGCATTAAAAACATTACAATAAAATACACTGAATCTTACTTGCCTACCCTCCTGATTCGGCCGGGAGCTTCACAATACTTGGGTGCCGCTCCCAGCCCCCCGGAAAGGCAGGCAAGCCTCCCTGCCCCCAGACACATGTACGCCCCCCTGCAGTTGAAGTATAAACCCCGGCTGAATCGCGTCATCATGGCTCCGCCCCCTTCTGCAGAATGCCATTGATCTCGGTATTCTGATGAGGGGGTGGAGTCACGATGGCGATGACACAATCGAGCTATCACGCCCCCATGCTCCGTCCCAATGATGCATCATCTGCAGGGCCCCGCCTCCTTTGACAGCACCACGCCCCCTGCTGTGTAAGCCCGACAGCTCCCTCCCAGAAAGAGGGAGCTAAATGTCGGCAAGCCTGCACTAAATACTTAAGAAAACCTAAGGGAGGAATTGAATTACCATTGTAGGGACTCCGCAAAGGTCCATGGGAGGAGGAGCTGCTGTGGCTGGGCATGCCCAGCAGCCCTCCTCCAGCGGCAATTTTTGTTACTGCCAGTGGCTACCACTGTCTCTGCTCCCCACCATGAGCTGCCGCCCAATCAGAGCTAAGCTGAGAGCTCCGATCGTGGTAGGACAGCAGAGGCACCATCTGCCCGTTCCAGTCCCACCATTGTCTGCTGTCAAGCTGAACTGGGCTTAAGCTGGCCACACATCTAAAGATTATCTGTCCAACCAGCCAAGTAGTTGGTTGGTTGGAATGAAAATCTGGTAAGGTATGAAAGCAAATGACAATCAGCAATTTGCTCCCAAACGCTGGAAAATGGACCAAAACTGTTGTTTGAACAAATAGTTTAGATCAAACATTTAACAAACTTGTCAGAACGACCATTTTCTTCTGTTTTCTGGCATTTAGGAGCAAATTGCTGATCATCATTTACTCCCATACGTTACCAGATTTTCATTCCAACCAATCAACAAGTTGGCTGGTTGGATGTAAGTTGGTCTAGTGTGTGGCCAGCTTTAGGCTTGGAATGCATGCCCCTATGCAATCCAAATGCCCTAGGCATTTGTTTAGTTTGCCTATGCCTGGAGCCGGCTTTGACTGCTTCGCATCTGGTACATAGCCCGTGAGATGCACTTTATCCCGACTAATGCCCAGGTTTAGTCATGGTAAACTGCATCTCACGGGTTAAGTTCCGGGCACGATGCTGTTACCGCAGGTGGTAAGACAGCGACTAGCCCTGAGGCACTAGTTTACAGCGTGAATAATTGAATAGCTCCAGGCATTTAACTTGTAGAGCTACATACCTGTGAAGAATAATGGATTGCCAGAATTATTTTATAGCTCTTTGTGGTCCACAAAAATTCCAAACTTAGTATATCTATATTGAATAAATTCTAATGTCTGTGATAGATAGACACATTTGTGTACTAACATATGAGTCTGAAAAGTAGAGGAAAAAGAAAGACTTTGTATGCAACAAAAGTTTATTCCTATAATGCTGGATATTGTGCAGTGAATACTTTTGAATGATCGTTTTGCTCTATTGTGACATAAATAGAAGCAGTTCCTTTAACTTCAGTATCAGCATCCTTTTAAGATCTTTCATGTTAATAAGTGTAATGCAGGATATATTTATCACCTAGATGATGAGATAATTTAGAGTATACACTTTCAGGGGTCCTAAAAAAAAGGTAATGGACACTAGATTTCTAATACAGTACCTCAGCAGCTTCCATTACCAACAGACACCTGATTGGCTAAGGGTGTTTTCTGAAGTGACAAATCAGACAGCATTCTATACTTCCAAGTAAACACTGTCTTAGTAACTGCATATAAATCTGTGCATTTAGCTCATCACTTTATTTAGGAGGTTACTGAATATGAAAGATATTTTTACCTACACTGTGCTTTTCACACATACACCAGGCTACAAATGCCTTCTGTGTAACGTGTTAGAAAGGCTCATGCTGCCAAAACAAAAAACACATTTTCACTACCCGGTTCATACTATTAAACTCTCTTAAAGAAATAAACCATGACTATAGTCATGCATGGGTAAAATTCCAGCAAATAACATTAAAGTCAAATATTATCTTGCATGTTGTAAATTGTTGTTAATTTGAGAGAGGCGACCAATACCAAACTTAAGGCAGACTTACAGATATCTTCTTTAATTAACACTGAATATGCTCAGAAACTTCTATACACAATAAAACCAACTCAGTGAAATTCAAATCAATATTTATTTTCACATAATATGTAATGGTCTGGGTTGAGATTCAATGTGGCAAAATGTAATCTTTTCAAAGCATGTATGCAGATTAGAAGGAGATAAAAATAGTGATTACTGATTTGTAACCACTGTATATATAATATTTTTACCAGATGTTTGACTGATCTTGAATGTGGGTTGATCCATATTTGATCACTAGCATGTTATATAGAAGTGATCAGTGTCGGACTGGGGCATGAAGGGCCCATCGGTGAAATTGTGTGATAAGGGCCCATAGTTAGGGGTGTGGCCAACATTCACAGAGGCTTGGCTACCCATTAGAGAGTGCAGGATCTGGGCCTCTTTATATATATACTGTATATGTGTATATATATGTATATATATATATATATATGTATATATATAGTGTGGCAGGGACAGCAGGATTTCACTGGTTTAAATGTGGAGCAGCAGTTGAACATCAATCCAGACCAGGTTTTCTTTAAGGTCTGAGATGAACTGCAGCTAGGCTGATTAGTAGCACCTGCTGGCTAGCTTTAACATGTTGTTTGTGCACAGGGATGATGATCCTGACGGTGAAGTAGTCGCCCAGGTTATAGGCCTGGGTGTAACTTGTGTTAGGGATCCCGGACCTGTCAGTCCACTAAAGAACTGTATTACTGTTTGAAAGATTCTGTGTACCAGCCAGTAACATCTTGTCTGTGAACACTGCACTGTCCTGTATTCCTGCCTGTGGTGAGAAAATAAACTTCTGTTGGATTTTACCTGGCCTATGTGATTCGTGTCACATTATATATATATGACGCGCTGCCCGGGAGGTCTGAGACAGGCGTGTGTGAGGCGCCGTTGGATGACATCATGCGTGGTGTGATGCTTGATCGTGGCGCCTCGCTGGTGGAGTTGGAGGCTGGCGTACTGTGGGTGAGTTTGATTGTTTTATTTTCAATTATCATGGCTATATATGTCTGTTTGTAATTTTGATGTTGATGTATTGCTGTCCCTGACGACGGGGGAAACACACCGAAACGTTTGGGTATTAAAGGACCTTTTTATGGTTGGAAGCCTATTGAGTGCCGTCCTGTTGGATTGTTTTATATATATATATATATATCTATATATTGTGAAATTTTGTTGGTATCGAGCACCAATTACTGCAAGTTTTGTATGTCAAAAAAATGTGTGCTTATGTGTATATATCAGTGTTAAAGAAACAGGGACCTTGTTGGTACTACTACACAGCAAGAGCCCAGATACAGTGACCGGATCTACCCACAGCGGCAGTGAGATGCATTTGCAGGACGCTACCAGCGGCTTGGTGAGTCTGAGTTGCATTACTAGAGCTGGGTAGGTGAGTGTGGCAGGCCAGCCATAAAATGGCAGTCGTTCACAGTGATAATTGGTCCGTGTGTGTATGCAAATTGTGCACAATATAAAATTCCTGTGTATGGGGCTGGGAGCCCAGGGAATGTATTGCAGTTTTAAGGGAAGCCAGGTGATATAGATTGCTGGGAAGCTGGCTTACAAAAGAGAATTTATAAAGCCTCCTAAGTTTATCCATAAAGGGATAAACCAGTGTAATATGGAGGAGCTTTTGAAAAGTTTTGCTGAATTAGCATCAGGGCAGCAATCACAGGTTCAAGGACAGCAAATTTTGATTCAGGGTCAACAAACTCAAATTCAGTTATTACATGAAATGAGGAAAGGTGGGCATGAGCGAGAGGTGATACAGAAGCTTACCCCATCTGTTGACGTTGAAGCTTTTCTGTGCACCTTTGAGCTTACTGCTGCACGTTTAAAATTGCCAGAGGAGGAGTGAGCCGCCAGACTTGCTCCCTGTCTCACAGGGGAACCTAAGAGAGCATATGTTGATTTAAACATGACTGAGGCAAACTCCTATCCTCACTTGAAAAAGGCCATACTCTGCAGGGTTGGAGTGACTGGCCTAGCAAAGCTCAGGAGTTTCAGGAATGGCAGCTGAACTTGTCTAAGCCTCCAAGTGTCCAGCTGGCCAAATTAGCGAGGCTGAGTAATACATTGTTGCAGTCGGATAAAAACTCTGCTCAGCGTATAGTAGAGGTGGTGGCTTTATACCATGCTGTGCGAGTACTAGACCATGTGGTGCAACAGTGGGCCCTACAGGCTGATCCTCAAACCACCAGCGGTGGTGATTGAATGGTACCTGACTCTTGGGAAGTTGAACAAAGCCAAGCAGGGGTTTCAGCCAGTACCCAAGTCTAGAACCCAGGCTTCAGTTGTTAAAGCCAACAACCCACCTCCAGCTGTGTGTTTTGACTGTGGTGAGCCTGGTTATTTGCGCCGGGACTGTCCAAAGTAGGGCTAGCCGATGGATTGCAGTGCTAGAAAAACAACGCTACCAGTGGTCAGCATGGCTGCTGGAAGCACTTTCCCAGCACAACCACCTTGTTTCATTTGAAGGTGTGAGTGGAAGACTGGGAGGTCTGGGCCTTAGTGGATACTGGCAGTGAATTAACCATCTTCTCTGCCAACCTGGTTACACCTGGGGTTGATCAGGTGCTACCCCCAGTATAGATTATATGTGTACATGGGGATGTAGAAGAATGCCCCCAAGTGCACCTCCTAGTGATAAAAGGGTGATCTTTGAAGGTGGTAGCAGTAGCCGCCAGATCACCCTACCCCTTGATCCTAGGTCGGGACTTCCCATCATTACAAGAGGTGGTTATGGGGCATGATGATAGCAGAAGGTCCACGTTGGAGGTGTCCCAAGAGCCAAGCTCTGCTGTGTCTCAAAGTTTGGTGGCTGTAACACCCTCCTTGGCCAGTGAACAGCAGGAGGGGAGTGAGACCGAGGCACAGTGGGTTCCCATTGGCAAGGAAGTGTCTTTGCAGGACTTTGGCCAAGACCAACAGAATGATGGGAACTTGATAAATGCATTTGAAAATGTTGTAGAGATAAATGATAGAGTAATCACAGCTTTACCAGTAGAAGGTGTGCCATACTTTGCATTGAAAAATGATTTGTTATATCGTGTCACATATTTGCAGGGTGAGAGAGTAGACCAATTGTTGGTTCCCTGGAAACATGATTAGTTGGTGTTGAGAGTGGCTCATACACACCTGTGGGTTGGCCATTTGGGCAAGGAGTAAACTCTACAGCGTATTCAGTTAAGATTCTGCTGGCCCGGCATTCATGCAGCAGTATAAAAGTATTGTCAGGAATGTCCAGTGTGTCAGAAGACAGAACTCCAGCCAGGGTTTCGGACACCCTCAGGCACCCTTGGTTCCCCTCCCTGTCATTTCTATACCTTTTGAGAGAATTGGTATGGATCTGATAGGGCCGGTGCAAAAATCTGCTCATGGGCATCAGTACATATTAGAGGTAGTAGATTATGCCACAGGGTGCCTGGAGGCCATCCCGCTACGTAACATGAAATCTAGCATTTTTCCCAGGCGTTATTGATGCTATATACCCATCTGGGAATACCAAAAGAGGTTCTGACAGATCAAGGTACCCCTTTTGTATCTAAATTGATGAAAGATTTGTGCCGACTGTTAAGGGTAGATAAGATTAGCACCTCAGTTTATCACCCACAAATGGATGGCCATGTGTAATTCTTAAACCCTTAAACAGATGATAAAGAGGGTGGTGTCACAAGAAAAGTGAGATTGGGATCTACTCCTGCCTTATTTGATGTTTGCAGTTCGTGAGGTGCCCTAATCCTCCACGGGTTCAGTCCCTTCAAACTCCTCTATGGGAGGCAACCTAGAGGGATTTTAGATGTGTTAAAAGAAGGGTGGGAGCAACAGCCATGCTAAGATCCTAATATTGTTCAGTTTGTGTCCCAATTGTATGGCCGGTTACGGCAGATTGTGCCACTGCTGAACGAACATATGGACAGAGCTCAACAGTGCCAGAAACACAATTATGATGTTACCACAGTCAACCGGTCTTTCAAACCGGGAGACAAGGCACTAGTGCTTGTGCCTACTACTGAGAGCAAATTGTATGCTCAATGGTGAGGTTCTTATGAGATCATAGAGGCGGTGGGACCTGTAAACTACAGAGTACGACAGGAGGGTAGAAGGAAGGAGGCATAAATTTACCATATATATATATACATTAAAACCTTGGAAAGAATGTGCCATTCAGCCCTCTTTAGTGACAAAAATGACCCCAGACTGTCAGGTACCCATGGAGGTCACCCTCAGTCTTGGCCAAAAACAGGAAGTGGCAAGTTTATTAGCACAAAGCCAAGACGTATTCTCTGCTATTTCGGGAAAGACCCAAATCATACAGCATAATATTGTTAAACCTCCTGGGGTGATAATAAACCAAAGACCCTATAGCATATCTGAGGCAAAACGGGCAGCGGTAAAATGAGAGTAGGAGGAGATGCTGCACTTAGGGGTCATAGAGGAGTCAAACAGTGAATGGAACAACCCCATTGTCTTAGTGCCTAAGCCGTCGGAGACTTTAAGAGTCTGTAATGACTTTTGCAAGTTAAATAAAGTTTCTCAGTTTGACTCCTACCCTATGCCCCGGGTTGATGAGCTGGTGGAGAATCTAGCAAAAAGCCAGTATCTCATCACTCTTGATTTGACAAAAGGGTATTGGCAGATTCCTTTGACTGAAGATGCTAAAGCAAAAACAGCCTTCTCTACCTCAGAGGGTTTGTTCCAGCACAAATGCTGCCTTTTGGTTTGCATCTACCCTTCCAAGGGTAGAGGCAGTGTTACAGTCTTTATGGGCACATGGGTTTACCGCTAACCCTAAGAAATGTGCCATTGGAATGGTGGAGGTGAAATACTTGGGATATTTTGTAGGCAGAGGGCAGGTTAACTCTCAGCCCAGTAAAGTGGAAGCAGTCCTCACCTGGCCTAAACTTAAATGTAAATCACAACTCAGAACATTCCTTGGTCTGGTGGGTTATTACCGCAGATTCATACAAGATTTTGCCACTAGGGTGGCTCCACTGACTGAGTGCCTTAAGAAAATAATCTCCAGATCAGATAATGTGGTCTAGACCAGCAGAGGCTGCCAGGCAGGATTCAAGATGAGCTTTGTGTGTAGAGCCTGTTTTGCAAGCCCCTGACTTTAAGAAGAAGTTTGTGTTGCAAACTGATGCCTCTGGGGCAGGCTTAGGAGCCGTCCTTTCCCAGGAGGTAGATGGGGAGGAGAAACCCATACTGTAACTTAGCCGGAAATTACTGCCCAGAGAATGCAAGTACTCAACTGTGGAACAGGAGTGCTTGGCGATTAAGTGGGCAGTGGAGTCGATGAAATATTATCTGTTGGGGTGAGAATTTTGGCTAGTCAAAGACCATGCACCTTTACAATGGATGCACATGAACAAGGAAGTGAATGCTCGTGTGACCTGTTGGTTTTTGGCTTTACAGCCATTTAAATTTGTTGTGCAGCATCACCCTGGGAAACAACACCTAAATGCAGATGCTCTGTCCAGAAGGTGTGTGGATCCCGACTTTCCTCACAACTCTGTGGTGAAGCTAGAGGAGGAGGAAGAGGTAGAAAAAGGGGAACTCTGTAGGGTGGTGGAGGGGTGTCTTTCTGGGTGGATGGTACCAATATATGTAAGTGAGGCAGGTAGCTCAGCTGTAAAATTCTTAGCTTCACCAAGGTGGTTGAAGCTAAAGGGGGAGGAGTGTGGCAGGGACAGCAGGAATTCACTGGTTTAAATGTGGAACAGCAGTTGAACATCAATCCAGTCCAGGTTTTCTTTAAGGTCAGAGATGAACTGCAGCTAGGCTGATTAGTAGCACCTGTTAGCTACTGTAGCTTTAAAAATGTTGTTTGTGCACAGGGATGATGATCCTGACGGTGAAGTAGTCACCCAGGTTATAGGCTTGGGGGTGACTAGTGTTAGGGATCCTGGACCTGTGAGTCCACTAAAGAACTGTGTTGCTGTTTGGATGATTATGTGTACCAGCCTGTAACATCTTGCCTGTGAACACTGCACTGTCCTGTATTCATGCCTTTGGTGAGAAAATAAATTTCTGTTGGATTTTACCTGGTCTATGTGATATTTGTCACATTATATATATATTTATATATATATATATATATATATATATATATATATATATACTGTATATCTATATATTGTGAAATGTTGTTGGTATCGAGGGCCTATTAGTGCAAGTTTTGGTGTGCTTATGTGTATATATCAGTGTTAAGGTAAGGTAAAGTGCAAATATACTTTGTGCTTATTTATAACTTTCACTTTATCAATCATAAAAATTATTTTGTGCAAGAATTAATAAAGCTAAAAAAATTAATAATTTATCCAGTAAAATATTTTAGTGTATAAAAGTCAGAAAAAAATGTTTTTAGGTGTTCATAGAAATATATAAATACAATTTATTCATAAACCAGATAAAAAGGATGACTAAGCATCGATACTAGGGATGTGCACTGGCTACTTTTCGTGTTTTGTGTTTTGGTTTTGGATCTGGATCTTTCATCGTGTTTTGGATCTGGATTGGTTTTGCCAAAACCACTCTTCCGTGTTCTGGGTTTTGTGTTTTGGATCTGGATTTTTTTTTTAAAAAGCATAAAAACAGCTAAAATCACAGATTTTTTTTTTTTGTTCCTACGCTATTATTAACCTCAATAACATTAATTTCCTCTCATTTCCAGTCTATTCTGAACACCTCACACCTCACAATATTGTTTTCAGGCAAAAAGGTTGTACCGAGGTAGCTGGATGACACGCTGCATATGGTATGCATATGGTAGCTGCATATGCTAAGCGACACAAGTGGGCGGCACAAACACATGGCCCATCTAGGAGTGGCACTGAGTGGCAGACAGGATGGCAGTTTGAAAAACTATGCCCCAAAGAGTACATACTTGGCACTGCACACAAACACAAAAGAAATATATATTTTTTTTGCACTTGGGGAGAGCACCCCTGATGGACAGAGCACCCCCTGGACAACACTACAGCACCTTTTTAGGACTACAGTGACACAGGAGCCACTGAAGCCCCCCTCTTCTATCTGCACACAGCTCCTATGGACAACACAGCCTTTATGGGACAACAGCAAGCACAACACAGCCCGGCCAGCTCCTATGGACAACACAGCCTTTATGGGACAACAGCACTGCACAACACAGCCCAGCCAGCCCCTATGGATTTTGGACACAGCCACTATGGACAATAGCAGCACCAGCACAGCAACCCCCATCCTCCCTCTTCACTGTCCACAGCTGGAGTGCAAAATGGCGCCGACGCAGGGACCTTTTATAGGATCCAAAACCCGCGAGAATCTGACAGCGCAAGGATGACGTTTTGCCTTGTTCCGGGAACCGAGTCTGGCGGGAAAACCCGAGCAAGACTCGGTTCCTGGCTTGGATCGTGGGGGCTCAGGGGGTTCGGATTTCTTAAATCCGAACCCGCTCATGCCTAATCAAAACACACAAAAAATACACAAGGATATATGGAAACAATGAAAAATTGAAGAAAAAACTAAGAAACAATAAAATATGCACATTTTTTAGTTTTAAAAATAGTGAATCAATGTTCAGCTTATCTTTCAATAATGTTTAGGAAGGTCCATGAAGGAAGGTTAGAACAGTCCCAAAGCGTTTTGTCCTCTTATCTTATCCTCTTAAAGAGGACGGTGTCATACTACAGAAATAGTATTAGCTCAATGGGAAACTGACCATACAACAAAGGGCAGTGGACTATATGAATTATGACTTGAAGCTTAAGCAGTTCCTGCCACTGTGGATCATAGAGGGCATTAACATTTATGACATGAACAAGACTTTGACTTAGCAACATGCTGGTGCTGGTAAGTATATTTATGATTTTCAAAAAAACACAAATAAAATAATAATAAATGCAGTGGTGTAACTAGGGTATTTGGAGCCCAGGGGAAATTTGACAAGGGAGCTCCCCCCGATGTGCGCGCGCCAAAGAAGATGGACGTGGTCACTTAAAAATGGGGCGTGTCAACATGACACACCCCTTTATTTTCACACTGAACATTCCTATCCATATGCACCTTAACCCCAGTAGTACCCCTTATACAGTATCCCCAGTATGCAGTTGTGGTCCCTCTTATGCAGGCCCATAGTAGTACCCCATATACAGTATCCCCAGTAGTGGTCCCCATTATACAGCCCCCAATTAGTTCCCCTTACTCAGTACCCCCAGTAGTGGCCCCCCAAATGCAGTGCCCATGTAGTGTTCCCCCTTATGCAGTGCCCCCAGTAGCAGTCCCCACAATGCAGTGCCCCCAGTAGTAGTCTCCCCCTATGCAGTGCCCTTTATATAGTGCCCCCAGCAGTAGTCCCCCCCATGCAGTTTTCCCAGTAGTGGTTCCCTTATGCAGGCACCCAGTAGTGATCCCCCTATCCAGTGCCCTCTGTAGTGGCCCTTCCTATTATTGCCCCCAGTAGTGGTCCCCCCAGTGCAGTGCCTCTAGTAGTAGGCCCCTTTTATAATGCCCCCAGTGGTAGTTCCCCCCCCCAAGTAGTAGTCCCCAGTAGAGGTTCCCCCTCCCGATTAAGTGCCCCCAGTAGTAGCCCCCCCCAGTAGAGGTCCTCCCAATAATGGTGCCCCCAGTAGTAGCCACCCCTCCCACCCCCAGTAGAGGTCCCCCCGGTAGTAGCCACCCCCCTCCCCCGTTGTGCCCCCTGTAGTGCAGATAGGTTTAAAAAATATATATATAAAAATATACTTACCTGAATCCATGCTGCTGCTGCTCCGGTCCGCGACACCGCTCCCGCCGCCGCCCGCCAGTCCTCCCGGGCTGGCGCGCTCAGCATTATGGGACAGACGTCATGATGTCATGAAGTCAGTCCTATTACCCACTGCAGGAGCCGGACGGAAGCCCGGCTCTTGCAGTGGGTGCTGCAGCAGTCAATGAGAGTCTATCTGACTCTCATTGGCTGCTGTTTAACACACGCATCGCCACCAGCGCTGGTGGCAATGCGTGTGTTATGCACAGCCTAAGCCCGCCTCCTAGCGCTATTGGGCAAGCGCTCAGGGGGAGGGAATGGGCTCAGCTGTGCAGCACAGGACCGGCGCTGGAAGCCTAGCGCCGGTCATGGGTAAATGTGTAGCGCTGACCGCACTCATTGCGGTCGCCGCTACACTGGCTAACTAGGGCGGGCGGGCCGGTACTGTGGCCGGCGGCGCCCCCCCGCACCGCTGGTCCCACGGCGCCCAGGGCACGTACCCCGCTCGCCCTACCCTAGTTACGCCACTGAATAAATGTGTCCAAATCAGTAATTGAATGCATACAAAGGCAATCCATTACTGCATCTTTAAGAAAGCAAAAGTCAGTATTGAACTGAGTGCATTTATAATTCCTCTACTTCACTTAGCTTCAACTTATCCATGTGATTGAAGGTACTATTGAAGAGCAGATTCAGTTGCCTTGAACATAAAAACTATTTTTCTTTCTGTATTTTAGATCACGGTTCATATTTGTATATTTGGCCTCTGCCTATGCCACACTTGGCATAGCATATGCTGGGTATATGGGTGGAGTGCAGACTACCCCTCCTCTCTGTGGAGCAGTACACTCTGGCATTGTGCCAAGGTCTACTGACCATGCGCAGGTCTTTGGTAACATGGCGCACATGCCATGGTCCCAGAGACACCTCTGCTGTGCATGCGCAAACCAGTGGCGTAACTAGGGCAGGGCGAGCGGGGTTCATGCCCTGGGCGCCGTTGGACCGGCGGCGCGGGGGGGGGGCGCCGCCGGCCACGGTACCGGCCCGTCCGCCCTAGATAGCCAGTATAGCGCCGACCGCAATGAGTGCGGTCAGCGCTACACATTTGCACAGGACCGGCGCTAGGCTTCCAGCGCCGGTCCTGTGCTGCACGCCTGAGCCCGTTCCCTCCCCCTGAGCGCTTGCCCATTAGCGCTAGGAGGCGGGCTCAGGCTGTGCATAACACACGCATCGCCGCCAGCGCTGGCGGCGATGCGTGTGTTAAACAGCAGCCAATGACAGTCAGATAGACTCTCATTGACTGCTGCAGCACCCACTGCAAGAGCCGGACTTCCGTCCGGCTCCTGCAGTGGGTAATGGGACTGACGTCATGACGTCAGTCCCATAATGCTGAGCGCGCCAGCCCGGGCGGACTGGAGGGCGGGAGCGGCATCGCGGACAGGAGCAGCATGGAATCAGATAAGTATATTTTTATATATATTTATTTATTTTTAAACCTATCTGCACAACGGGGGAGGGGTTGGCTACTACTGGGGGGGACATCTACTTGGGGTGCCATTGGGAGGACCTCTACTGGGGACTACTACTTGGGGGGGGGGGACTACCACTGGGGACATTCTAAAAGGGGCCTAGTATTACTAGAGGCACTGCACTAGGGGGACCACTAATGGGGGCAATAATAGGAAGGGCCACTATAGGGACCACTGGATAGGGGGGGGGGGTCACTACTGGGAGCCTGCATCAAGGGGACCACTACTGGGGGCACTGCATGGGAGGGGGGGACACTACTGCTGGGGGCACTATATAAGGGGCTTACTGCTAGGGGCACTGCGGGGACCACTACAGGGGGCACTAGATAGGGGGGACCACTACTGGGAAAACTGCATGGGGGGGACTACTGCTGGGGGCACTATATAAAAGGGCACTGCATAAGGGGATACCGCTACTGGGCGTACTGCATTGTGGGGACTGCTACTGGGGGCACTGCATAAGGGGGAACACTATGTGGGGCACTGCATTTGGGGGGGCCACTACTGGGGGTACTGAGTAAGGGGAACTAATTGGGGGCTGTATAAGAGGGACCACTACTGGGGATACTGTATAAGGGGCACTACTATGGGCCTGCTTGAGAAGGACCACAACTGCATACTGGGGGTACTGTATAAGGGGTACTACTGAGGTTAAGGTGCATATGGATAGGAATGTTCAGTTTGAAAATAAAGGGGTGTGTCATGTTGACACGCCCCATTTTTAAGTGACCACGCCCATTTTTTTTGCCGCGCGTGCCTGTGGCGCACGCACATGGAGTGGGGGGGCTCCCTTTTCAAATTTGCCCTGGGCTCCAAATACCCTAGTTACGCCACTGGCGCAAACCTCCAGGAAAATGACCGCACCGTGATTTTCCCAGTGATTTGCGCTGCAACTGCAGCACCGACACAGGACTCTGGAGAGGAAAGTATTAATAATGGGTGCAGAATGTGCTGTGTTGACCCGTGTGCACCACACACCCTGCACCCATTGGCTGGGTAACTTAGATTGTCAGTTCTACTGAAGTATAGACTAAATAAAGTTCTAGGATGGTACAGAGTTACAGTGTATGTAGTTGCAATATAAATATATAAAGCAAGGAGACAGAGTGAAAAGTGATAAGAAAGTCAGCTCTCAACTGTCATCTCACAGGCTGTGTTTGAAAAATGTCAGTTGGGAGCTGATTGGCTGGCACCTTATCACTTTCTTATCACTGTTCACTCTGTCTCCTAACACTGCTTAGTAAATAGACCCCATAAATTGTAATAACTATGACATCTGTGTCTTTGGGGTCTATTTACTAAGCAGTGTTAGGAGAAGTGAAAAGTGATAAGGTGCCAGCCAATCAGCTCCAAACTGTCATTTTTCAAACACAGCCTGTGAGATGGCAGTTAGGAGCTGATTGGCTAGCACCTTATCACTTTTCACTCTTCACTTTTCACTTCTCCTAACACTGCTTAGTAAATAGACCTCTTTATTTTTTTGATTGTGGCATCATTTCCAGCCATTGTTTCCAGTGTTTGGCAAATCTCAGCTTGGTATATTGCACAGTTTCACAAGGTAAAAAAATTGGGAAGGCAATGTCTAAATGGATTATTTGAAAAACACTTGTTTTTCTTTGGTTTGGACTTTCATAAATCTGGCAACCACCAAGTAAATTGCTAAGAAACCTTCAATTTCACAAAATCACACATCTGTACATTTCCCTGCTCCATTCTCAATTAATTAATAGAGATTTATATATCATTTGTTGTAACTTTGAAAATTTACCTTCATCTATTTGAGCAATATGAATAAAGTGGAGCGTTATTGGTACATTAAAACAACCTATTTCAATTATTTTACGTTTTCTTCTGGTGTCCATGGTAACACTTTAACACAGTACAAATTTGTATGACTCAATGATTATACAGAATACCTTAGCAAGGAGAGGCCAGGGAAGTACCAGGGTGTGTCATTGCCGGAAAAAATAATATCCACTAGTTTGCATAACCCTCTTGTATAATAACACCCATCCTTACACAGAGTGTGCAGATTAATTTTTATAGGTTTGGAAAAAGCTGTGCAAGTTACAATGCCTTCAATGCTAGTAAATCTATTTTTTTACAACACTTTAATATGCAATGGAATTAATGGAGTTTGGAAACTATTACACTTGTACCAATGCAGTGTTTGTGGAAACATCCTTAGTAATGCAAAGCCTACTGGCTGCATGGACAACTGCAAATAGCACACACATGATCAGTTCATCCCCATTTGAAACATAATTGGGTTTTTAAAACATCAAATAAGGAGATGCATAGGGGACTTTTCTTCTCATCTCTAATTTGCACATCACAACTACTGACATTGAGCAGGAAAGCCCAGATGGAAACAGAATCAAAGCAGGTAAACTGCTAAAAAGCTAAGTATCTCTGTGATAAGAAGCACAATATTAGTTTTTTTATGTACTATTGTATTAGACCATGTTTATTCACTGTGTCATTTACACTTCAAGGGCAAAAAATAATTTAACCCATACTGCAACAACTGAACAATTATCTGTGAGAATAATGACTACGCCTATTTTCTAAGGATATAGATGTTATTTTATGTAATTGTTGTCTTTTAATGTTTACTACCTTTAACACTGATCTGTTCAATGACCAAACCAGCACCCAAGACTTCAAACAAAACACTAACAAAAACTAAAATAAAACAGGGGTATCAAAGTACTTTACCTCCCCCACTAGTTATCATGTGTTATACAAAACATTGGAAGAAATTAATCCTTGTTACTATATTACCTTCCTCCTGCCGCCTCACACTCCCACCCCAATTAATTCACCCACTACCCCTTGTTCATTCTTCTGTTACTCCTCCTTTCTTCTTCAGGGTCCATAGGGCTCCATAGGGGAGACAATGGGGTGTAGGTGGGACTTGTATGACAGGACACCAACAGCAAAGCTTTTCAATCCCAGGATGCTCCGGTCCTTCCCCCTATACCCTGCCCACAGCCTGAGGGCGATTCAGTTTCGTTGGTGTCCAGCAGGAGCTGGTTCACTGTTTTAACAGTGGGGCTGCTATTAAGCAGCCCAAGCTTATATTTATGATTTTATTTTAATTTATTTTACTGCTGAGCAGCAACAAGAGACAGTCCTTTGGACGTCTGCACTGCTGCTCCATCACCCCTCCGTGGCGCAGTGACACCAGCCCGCGACTAGGTACTCCCGGCGGGGCTCTGAGGGGGACCTAGCTAGCAAGGCTCTTCGGACCCCAGACTGCAGCCGAGACTCAAGGGGACAGGCAAGGTGGTTCCCCGCTTGCGGGGACCCGTGTTTAATGCGCAATCTTGCCTGTGGTCTTGGGAGACAGACCAGAGGCGCTGATGTGGACACCGGTTCATTCGAGACTCCACTAGAACACCAAGGCAACACAAACACTGGTGCAGGGCACGATTTAAGGGCCAGGAGACCCGGTGGTTAATATTAGCTTAGGGGAGAAGGCGCTCTCCCTGCAGCCTGTCCCCCAGTTCAGGGCGCAATTTCACTGCAGTCTTGCTGCTCCCTGAGCTGCCTGTCACCCATGGCAGACTCATGGCAGCCATTTTCTGCATTCAGGTCTCCGGGAATGCCTTTGCCTCCCCCATGTGTATACATACTTTCTACCTCAGTGCAGATTCTGGCAGATACCTCTACAGCCTTTCAACACATGCTGCAAAAGGAGAGACCTTACCTAGTAAACCTACTAAGCGTGCTGTGTTATCTTCCCAGTCCACCCAGCTATCAGATTCTGAATTATCATCTGGGGAGGCAGAAGACGCAGACCTCTCTCACTCTGATACCCCCTCTGGAGAAGTGGAACCCTACTCTAAATTGAATATACCTGAACTCATGAGAGCTGTAAAATCTATTCTTCAAATAGAAGAGACAGAACCTGCTCCTAAGGCAAAAGAGCCAGTATTTAAGTTACAAAGGGTAGTTTTACCAGAGTTTCCTCACTCTCATCAGCTATCTGATCATATAGTATATGTTTTCCTTCCATATATATGAAAGTATATCTATGAAGGTGCTATTCGACGATCTTGTAAGCAATATTTCAAAGAACAAAGAACACAAGGCAAGATTTTAATGTTGCATGCACTATTAGATCCAATGTCAATATTCCTTCAGGGATTCTCTGGAAAAATATGTCTAAAATATTAAGTCTTTATTAGTAACTATTTAAAAATTTAATTGTCCAATTTAATAGAAATTTTATTGGGCAAGATATTTTTAGATTAAAGATAGTTGAGTAGTATAAAGAAGTGTTTATTAGATATACGAAAAGGTGATATAGATTTAAAAAAGTGTCCTAGCTGCCTTTGGACTATTTGTAGTCTTATTTACAGCATTTCAAATATGAAATGTATGGGGTGATGATAAGTAACAGTAGGATATCAGTTAATCCTTTTTTTAATGGAACTCGTTTCCCTATGTTTGTGCTCTGAGAGTTGTGTTATTCTATTCTCTTTGTAATTCAGAGAAAATTACCATAAGTCATATAGAGATATTTTCTCATTTATTGCATTGGCAAAGGTTGGTCATTACCTAGTGGTTTCCAACTGTATTGCCCAAATTCCTGCAGTTTTACTATTGTTCTGCTGCAGCAATAGTTGTAATTCATTTCTCATCAATTATGATTTGGAGGAAAATGTTGTGATTTAGTATATTTAAAAAAAGTCATCAATTGTTATTATGGAGAAAATAGGATTGCTGATTGATGGTTATCAGCTATGTCTCCTAACCTGTACGGTGTTACTATTATGTTATTGTCAATATTAATTGACTTTTAAACCTTTGTTTCTGATTGTTTCTCCGTACTATGTTAAATGTCTTCTGTCTGGGCTTTGGGAAATCACATCATCTTTATTTCTTTATAATTCTGAGAGAAGTGATTTGATCTCTTTATCAATGTGTCATCATCTGTTATTGTAGCAGGATTTGTATATTTGATGGTTTCTATATGTTCCTTCACTTGAATGTAGCGTGCTGCTATTATTCTGCTACAACATTGATTAGCACTAGTTGTGATTCAAAAAGATATTGTGACATCTACATTGATATGCCTTCACTTATTATGGAGATATACTGTAATTGCTCAGCATTAGTTATTGATTGTGTCTTTTTCATCCATGCAATCCTTCTGTCACTCTGTTGCAAAGAAAAAAATAAATTTATTCCTCCATTCTCAGAGATGGTGACCAAATGTATCTCTTTATTTATTCAGTGCGTTGTTAGTCTGTAGCAGAATGTTTACTCTCTCTGATTGTGTCTCTGTTACAAATATCATTCTCCGGAGCTGATCTCCGTACTGCGCTTAATGACTCTTGTCTCTAAATGTATGCTCAAGTCGGGCAGCCCCAGTTACATCCCCCAGTGTTGAAATGCTGTACAAATTGCTTTATAGATATATATTTTCAGCACAATGTTGCTGAGTCCGGCGGCAGCGTGGGTACCGCCAACGTGCGTTTCACTATATAGCCACTTTTTCAATGCAGTGTAATCCACAAATCTTCCGTGTCCTGCTTTTATGCCGTCTCCACAGACGTGATTCATCTGTTCAAATTTTCATTCTCCCGCACATCTCCTGATTGGCTGTCAGATCTCACTCTATGTATCAGTGTTTATCTTCTTCATTGTGGACGTTACTTTTGCTGCACCATTAACTAGTTGTTGATTGAATTGCGTATCAATCAATTAACTGCTTTTGATACATATTGTGTTTTATCTATATCCTATCTAATGGCTCTCCCTATATTTTATTAATTTGAGGTGCTATTGTTAATCCCATGTGTTAGGTCTAGTGGAGGGAAGCATTGTTTGAGAATATTATTAATATAGCATCAATTAGTGAATCCCTGATTTGTCTTTTGGTTTTAAACATGATGTCATTTTCCTTCAGTTTCTCTGACCATTTTATCATAATATGATTCATTATTCTTTAAAATACTCTGTTATCTATAATGGTTTCAAAAATATATGTATGTATTGTATATATAAGGACAATAAATTCAATTCTTATTAAGATAAAAGATTGAAATTTATATAAATATTTGACTATTACATTTATTGCAGAATATTTATGAATTTTCCATACCTTCTTTTGTGTATTCCCTATTATAAGAGTTCTTTCATCTACATATATTTTTTGTTATTTAGTCTGGATATTCATTAAAAATTGAATATTAATATTATCATGTGGAAATAAAGAAGAGGAGTGTTTTAGTATACTATGTCATCTATTCCTCATCTTTAATTTCTCTATATATTTTTTTGTTTTTATATATAGACTTTCTCTAATATGTAGCCTAAATCTTCATCAATTAGTTATTGTTCTAAAAAGGATAAATATTAGTGTTACTTAATGTTGAACCTAAATATATCAATAGACAGATGTATTAAATGAGGGTGAGAATATGTAGATTAGTATTAATTTGGATATAAATATCTAATGAGTGACTTAATCTAAAAACTCATGTTCTTGTGTTATTAGTGTATTCCTAAATTAATAAATTTAATGTATAGTGATATTTCTTCTATTTTTGTTTGTAAACAAGACATTTTATTGGGCAAAATATTTAAAAATTAAAGATAGTTGAGTAGTATAAAGATGTGTTTAAACAATTTAATTATATATCCCTTTCAGAATAATCATTATATTTAAGAGGATCTGAATTATATATACACATGAATATATTATATAAAATTAATTGTAACTATAATAATTTTATATAGAATAATTATATATTTAACAATTACAAATATAGGTGAACTTATCACATTTTATAATATACACATTGGATCAATGAACATAGACCCTGACTCAGAGCCGAACGCTCTGACAGAGCGCTCGCTCTGAATCAGGGCTGGGCTATTATTTTTTTAGAATGGCCCCTGGCCGCTCGCATAGCTGTGGGTGACCACCCACAGCTATAGCGAGTGGCCAGGAAGATGGTCGCGATGGTCAAGACCATCACGACCATC
The DNA here is from genome assembly GCA_031769625.1 of Taudactylus pleione. Classification (NCBI taxonomy): domain Eukaryota; kingdom Metazoa; phylum Chordata; class Amphibia; order Anura; family Myobatrachidae; genus Taudactylus; species Taudactylus pleione. The sequence continues at coordinate 4,919,901 of JAUIMM010000370.1, forward strand.
AGGCTTCTGCTGAGACCCTTTTGGTAGGGTCTCATTGCCTCAAACCCCATAGAGATTTCAGCTCTAACAGAGCCAAAATCTCTCCCACTGACATCACTCATAATGTCAGTGGGGCCGCCCCCAAACGGAGGCATTCACATGGGAACGCCTCTGTTTGGGCAGCCACTCCCCTGGCCCGCCCACCAAAGGGGGCGTGCTGTCACTCAACATTGACAGCATGCCCCCTTTGGTACGAGACCTGGAGTGACGGATTGCCCATCGCTATCCGGGTCTCGCGCATGCGCACGACGGAGCTGGCTCCATCGTGCGCTTGCGCTCTGGGCCACCATTGACCCGATTGCAAGAACTCAGCACTTGCGACTGGGTCTGAATCAGGCCCAGAGTACATACATATCATTTTATATACACTAATAAAATACCGCACTGTTTACAAACAAAAATAGAAGAAATATCACTATACATAAAATTAATTAATTTAGGAATACACTAATAACAGAACACAAGTTTTTAGATTAAATCGCTCATTAGATATTTAGATCCAAATTAATACTAATCTATATATTCTCACCCTCATTTACTACATCTGTCTATTGATATATTTAGGTTCAAAATTAAATTGCACTAACATTTATCCTTTTTAGAACAATAACTATATTGATGAAGATTTAGGCTACATATTAGAGAAAGTCTATATATAAAAACAAAAAATATATAGAGAAATCAAAGATGAGGAATATATGACAAAGTATATTAAAACACTCCTCTTCTCCTTTATTTCCACATGATAATATTAATATCCAATTTTTAATGAATATCCAGACTAAATAACAAAAAATGTATGTAGATGAAAGAACTCTTAGAATAGGGAATACACAAAAGAAGGTATGGATAATTCATAAATATTCTGCAATAAATGTAATAGTCAAATATTTGTATAAATTTCAATCATTTTATCTTAATAAGAATTTGTCTTTATATATACAATACATACGTATATTTTTGAGACCATTATAGATAACAGATCATTTTAAAGAATAATGAATCATATTATGATAAAATGGTCAGAGAAACTGAAGGAAAATGACATCATGTTTAAAACCAAAAGACAAATCAGGGATTCACTAATTGATGCTATATTAATAATATTCTCAAACAACGCTACCCTCCACTAAACCTAACACATGGGATTAACAATAGCACCTCAAATTAATAAAATATAGGGAGAGCCATTAAATAGGATATAGATATAACACAATATGTATCAAAAGCAGTTAATTGATTGATACGCAATTCAACCAACAACTAGTTAATGGTGCAGCAAAAGTAACGTCCACGATGAAGAAGATAAACACTGATACATAGAGTGAGATCTGACAGCCAATCAGGAGATGTGCGGGAGAATGAAAATTCGAACAGATGATTCACATCTGTGGAGACGGCATAAAAGCAGGACACGGAAGGTTTGTGGATTACACTGCATTGAAAAAGTGGCTATACGGCGAAACACACGTGGGCGGTCCCCACGCTGCCGCTGGACTCAGCAACATTGTGCTGAAAATATATATCTATAAAGCAATTTGTACAGCATTTCAACACTGGGGGGTGTAGTCGGGGCTGCCGGACTCGAGCATACATTTAGAGACAAGAGTCATTAAGCACAGTACGGAGATCAGCTCCGGAGAATGTAATTTGTAACAGAGACACAATCAGAGAGAGTAAACATTCTGCTACAGACTAACAACGGCACTGAATAAATGAAGAGATACATTTGGTCACCATCTCTGAGATGATGCGCCATGGTACTGGGGACACCTCTATTGCGCATGCGCAGGTCTTCGGTAACATGGCGCCCGCACCTTTGTACCGGGGACACATCTACTGCACATGTACAAAACTCTGGAAAAAATGGCACTATGGGCTAAATGTAATAGCCTACGAGCCGGCACCACAGCAGGAATACATGCGAGTAGTCCCAGCTTGGTTTTGCCTTTAACATTCTTGCTGCTTTAAAAATACGAGAATACTTGCATGTATTCCTGAAGCGGCACCTGCTCGCACTCTATTACATTTAGCCTGTCAAATTTAGTATATCTGTCAAATTTTGTATACAAAATGAACCATGAAACATGTTTTAGGCAATTCTCTGAGCACAATTATTGTATTCAACTTTACACAATTTCCAAAATTAAGGGGAGATTTTATTTAAGGCCAGCACCTTACATAGAATGAGTGCTAGAATAACGATATTTGAAAAATGTTTGTTGAAAAATATATTAAACTTCAAACACAACAAAAGGGCAATATATATAGTGAAATTGGTCTCTGGGCTGGTTTCTACAGGCTTTGAATGTATGAAATGGGTCACATATGTGAGCTAAGAGACCTCAAATGCCAGATTTCATCAATCTCGCTGCCCTCAGGTCCGTCTATTTTGTCATTAGGTTATTCTGGAGCGCTTCCGGCGACTTTTCAACTTGCTGAATATTACATATGGTGACTTCTACCAAGTATTAGAAACATCTAGATGGCGAGTGAAATCGCACCGAGATAGATTAAGGCATGATTCTGGTGAGTTTGCCACAAATCTCAATCTATTACATAAGGCATAAAGGCAATTTAACAGTAGCTGGAAAAGTGCTGGAATTGCACCTGTTTTGCAAAATAGCAATCTACTGTATTACATTCCCACAATAGGTAATATTTAATGCAGTTTGTCATTGGACACAGCTTGGAACTTTAGTGTGCTAGGAGGCACATAAAAAAGGGGGAGAGACTTGGGTCAAAAAATTATTTAAGATGTGGGAGAGTTTTATAGGTACTCATGCTACAGCAACAGAATCCCAAATTTATAACTGTGTTTACTCTACGATATTGGGCCATATTCAATTCCAAACGAAAAGTCCCGTACTTTTCGCATGCCGGACTTTTCGATCACTTCGCATGTTTTAGCCGCGGAAACTTATCGTGTGCACCCCCGCTGTTTGCCGTATTCAGTTTCTAAGGAAGCGAAAACGCGTCCCAGCGAATTTCAAACATGTGAAGAGTGCTGTCAGTTTTGGGGAAATCAGCCTGACACCACCCAAAAGATGCACTAATATTGGGGATCAGTATAGATGTCCCCAATTAGCCCCCTGGTGCTATTTGGGGTACTTAAGTGCTTTCAATTGCCTCTATATAGTGTCTTTACACAAGTGGCGAGGAATAGCATTAAGCAGGTTTTCTAGGGAAAAATAACTAGTCCCAGCAAATTTAGGGTACATGAAAATGGGTGCTAGTATACTTTAAAGTTGCTAAAGTGAAGTTTTAAAAAACTTTAAAAATCCACCTGTCGCAATCACCTGCAAACTTAAAAACACCTGGGGCATACTTGGGGACCCCACTGGAGTCTATTTCGCTAATTTTTAAGTTTGTCCCCCAACTTTGGACTTTTTCGCCCCCAAAATGAAAGTAATTTTTTGGAGTGATTTAAAGAATTTTTTTTTACTTTTTTTGACGCAGTTTACCTTTGGGGGACTGTCCCAAGGGTGCAGGATTTTTTTTCGAAGTTGGCACCCAAAAACCCCAATTCTGCTATTTTTTTCGACTGCTTCCGCACCAGCGAAAAGTCTTTGGAATTGATGACGGGGATAAGTTTCCGCTGGCTAACTGACATCATCCGCGATACTTTTCCGCAGATTCTGACTTATCGCGGCTAATTGAATATGGCCCATTATATGAACTAAGTAAACATAGATAATGATCCACCCATCCACTTCTATAGAGGAGAATTATCTGGTGCAGCATATCCTTAGAATAGTTCTTCATTAATAGTAATATGTGATATTATAAATGCTAGATATGTTTCTGCATGTTCATTTTAACACCACAAATGTAATATTTTATCTTTAATTTAGTAAATTAGGGTGGTGCATATGTTTGTCTATTATGCATCAAACCAGGGACGTAACTAGGGTGGTGTGACCTGTGCCATGGCTGGCAATTTTCCTGTGTATTATCATTATCACTTGTAGCTTCCTCTTCTTTTATACACAGCATCTCCAGGCCTCCCCTATCTACTCCCTGGCCCTTCCCCATGGGGCCATGGCCCTTTTTCAGGTGCATTATTTTATGTCCCTATTTAAAAAATGGAGGGGGGGGGGGCGCCATAGCTGTCTGGCCCAGGGCACCAAAGAGTCTAGTTACAGCTATGCATCAACCTATATTTATATTTGTTTCTACAGCTATTGTATTTAAATACACAACTTAATATTACAAATTAAATTGTCACTTGTATTACATGTTAGCTTATATATGGCTTTCATTACCTTATTATTCTATAAAAACAATGTAACAAAAAAGTGTGAAAAAAGCCACAGAAATACAAATACACTTTGCATGTACATTTTATTACGCCCCAAAAGTATTATTGTAATATTAGAAGTTGCAGAATAAAATAATGGGTAGGACTGCTCTGGATGACTTGCTCATTGTATGGTTATTCACGGAAAGTGAATTTACAGAGGTCATTACTAACGACAATGACACAGATAGCCCAGTGAAGTTTACCTTCCAGGTAGATACTTCACAGATCAACTATTTAGATGTCACTATTTGCAAAAAAGACAATAAATTGGAAACTTTTTTGTTTTCTAAACCTACAGATCGCAACAATTTGCTATTAACAAGGAGTGCTCATCCCACATCCCTAAAAGCGGGGTTACCTTATTCCCAATTCCTATGCATACTGCACATTACTACAGACAGGGACAAAGCTATTCACCAAATAAATGAAATGGTCAACAGGTTCTTAGAAAGAGTATACTCTCCATCAGTACTTACACAACAGAAGGAAAAAAATTGGCTACACAGTTAGACAAAATACATGATTACAAAACTAAAAGAAACACTTCCAAACGGCACACGTGGGTCAGCACCTATGATCATCATAGCACACATATCAATAAAAGTGTAAAACAACTATGGCCCATGGTTGCTACCGACCTAGACTTGGAATTATTACATCAGACTAAACTTATGCCCTGCTATCGTAGAGGGAAAAAGATTAGGGATTTTGTTGTTAGAACGGACATAACAAACATGACCAAAATATGTAATCCATCTTTTCTACGTAGCAAGTAACCAGGATGCTTTAAATATCCCAACTGCCTCACATGTAAGAATTTACAAACTGGACCCTTCTTCTCCCACCCACTCACAGGCGAAAAAGTTAAAATCAAACATCACTTCACTTGCTCCAACAAGTACGTGATCTATATGATCACTTGCCCATGTGCACGCCACTATATTGGCAAAACTGAACACCAATTCATAGAGCCTATGGCGCTTCACAGATCAGCTATACGAACTACTATTGAGAAGGGATACAGTGAGCAGGCCACTTTGCACAAGCTAATCACAATGTGGCATCAATTAAATACCATATAATTGACCATGTACCACCGTTGATAAGGGGGAGGTAACCGCAGCAAAAAATTGTTACAACTTGAATTAAAATGGATTCACAAATTGGGAACCCTAGCACCTAGAGGGTAAAATGAAACTTTAAACTTGCAATATTATTTATAACATATAATACATCCAAGCTAAGAGCATACTTTCCATATGTGTATTAGTGAAATATTTGTTACCATCTACAGGTATTATATTGTATTTACCAATAGTAGAAATTCTTGGGGACAACTACAGTAGATGTAATTTGGTCATACAAAATGGTAACAATAAAACCACACTTCTACTGGCCATTAAAAGCCATATTGTTCGCTAAGTGAATTTAGAGAAATTAACATATTTAGAAATGCAATTCACCAAATATAAATCTTACATTTTATATTATTGTGAATTTAGCATACATGTTTTCCGTAGTGTTCTTGACAGTCATTTTGAGAAACCAGGGTTCCCTACAGCAATGTATTAAAACAAGCCCTATTTATTTTAGCCTTACAATGTATGGAAAAAGAAGAAAATATATATATTTGCCGTAGCTTTCATTCCAGTCACAGACCCGTTCAACGTTGCTAAAAGTCAACAAATGCCTATAATAAGATGTAAATAAAGAGCAAAATAAATGTTAAGTGCAAAAGAATAGATCCATTCCAGTGCACTTACTTTCAGGACTTCCCCTTTCTACACGAAACAGGTGGCTAGTGGGAAATTCCTCCAATTTCCCCGTAATACACAAAAACTGTAAAACTAAAAAAAAATGTTTCTAGCCTAACAGTCTAAAAATGGTGATTAAGAAACATGCATGGAAGCCCACCACACATTTTTAATTAACCTAAAAGCAAAGATCTTGCTATTTTAATGTGGGTAATAGATATAACACATAGATTCACACAGGAGCCAAACTAAATTGGCTTAGCTTTAAGTGTACAAAAATAACCCAGTTTTTCTTGTTCCATCCCAGGGTTTTAAAACTCAGTAGCACAGAGGTTCGCTGAGCATGTGCCGGCCCCAGTGTATACTCTGAAGAGAAGAGATGGGTTCTTAAGTGTGGATGAACCAATATCGCCAGGCTCCATACCAGCCACATGTACTGCACGCTCTGCTCAGAAAGGAGCATATAAAATTGCTTTTGCTGTATATAAAACTTGTCCAACAGTTGCTGTCAGGAAATCTAACAATTTTTAAAAAAAAGAAAGGATAAATAAAATGGTTTATGCTGTTATGAAATAACAGTGATAATAAGAATGACATGACTTTTTATGATATCCTTCATGAAATACGGATGATTACACAGAAGAACTGCAATTTCAGTTGGGCTCCATTGATTGGCCACCTGTTAAATTGATTCCATATTGCAGAACTTCCCCATCATTTTGCTATGGGGGCTCCATGACTGCAGGTTACAGAATACCCCTGTACATAGTATAAGTATAAATTTTAGTTTTCTAAATAAAAACCCAGATAAAATATAACTCATCAGGATATGGTTTTAGAATGCTGGTGGATTAAAAGACTCAACTTCTGAGTATACAAAAACCAACACAAGAACATTAATTCTTTTGATCAGTATACTGTATGTGAAAACTATAAAAGGGTGTTTATAAAGACTGATTAATATTAAGAGGTTATGTACAGTATGTGTAGGTGTTCTATAAAGTGTTTAGATTCTAAAACCAGATGTCAAATCATCATACATCTGCAACTGGAGATGACTGTATCTATTTTCTACAAAAACCTGCTATTATAAAATACATATCGCCTAAAGTGCACACTGAACAGATATATGAACAGGTACTAGCTATAATACCCAGCCTTGTCTGGCTCTTATTTATTTATTTTTTCTCTGTCTCCACATCTGTACTTTTCTATCTCTGTGCTCCAGTACTTTCTCTCCACCTCTCTATCTCTTTCACCTCTATCTCCCACCCACCTTTCTCTCTCTACCCTCACACCAACACTTTCTCCCTAGTATATTGCTATCACCACCTCCTCACTTTCTCTTATGTATCACTGACACTGGTAGGAGGGGTCAGACCAATGTGATGACATAATTGTAATCAGTAGTTCATTTTTATTAAATAGACTAGCTGTAATGTTACTTATATTTTTCTCTCTGTCCCCCTTTCTTTTTCTCTATCCCCCCTCTCAATGTTTTCTCCTTCACTTTCTCTCTTCCCCACTCCAACACTTACTCCCCAAGCCTTCTCCCTCCCTCCATTGTCCCTCTATCACTACATCCTCACCCTCTACTGTGCATCACTGACACTGGTGTCTCTGTATGTATGTGTTGGGAAGAGTTTATACTAACTGTCATTCCATTTCAATATGATAAAAAAAAAATATCAGCAGTTGATTTTATTATATAGTTCTCCAGATTTTCCATCTCCGGATTGACTTTATTAGCATGTTTTTGGCTCCAGAGCCAAGGCAACCTCTAAGTGTCATTCCTATATTTCTACAGGAACCCTGGCTTCAGCTTCGAAGCTTCTCTAGAGTAGCACCACACTAATACTCCAGCTACTCTTCAGAAGCTCCAACTCCAAACCTAATAAATGAAAAGTTGTTTAAGATTAGTTTCTATTAAAAGCAAAACAAATTCCAAAGAAATGCAAGCTCCAAGCTATGGAACTATTATGTTCTGAGGAAAGCTCCACTCCATCTCCAATATGCCAGAGCAAGCTTGAGGTATAGTTTATAAAAAAAATATCATTAAATAAATACTTGAACAAACAAAAAAGCTAGTTAGATTTAGGCAATCAGGTACTGTAATGGGAATGTAAAAAAACACCATGGGATCCGTGGAGTAATGTGAGCTGGTACATGGGCACTTTATTCCTCAGAGCTATTTCAGATAGAAAAGAACAGCATTTATCAGCATTCAGTATCAACAATAGGAACAAGGAAAATGGAATGGAAATGCCCCACCCATTACATGGAAGCTAGTGAGCCCTGAAGACTCTGCACGCCACATAATCACTCTCATGATTAAGAGGAGTGTTCCCCCTTGACTTCAACCTGTTTACTGACAGTTTAGTGATTTCAAGATGAATAAGCAGTAGCATTAAAAGAGCCCTTGTGACACAATATTAATGTGGCATTATCACTATTTAAGAGGACCATCAGTGTAACATCTGAAAAGTGACAGTTACAACACCAATAGGAATTTGATGTAGCTGAACAAATGGTGAAGGCCCAGGTACACCTAATAAAAGCTCTCCCACATTCTGTATCATTATGGGGAGGGATTGGATGGTGACACAGTTTAACTATGTTTTTTGGGGGGTTGAATTCATTTACATTTTTTGGTTTACTTATTTTCTATTATTTTAATATTTTTTTTTTATGACACAAGGGAGGTGTTCAAATCAGAAGAGATAACCATAGGTCATCGGGTAATGTTAGACTTCTTAGATTCTATAACAGTAGACCTATATTATATATTTAATTATGTATATTAGAGATTGATGATCTCTCCTATACACACTTGAGTTTCTCTCTGCACATAGACTACCCTGATGACATTACTGTTATCCTCTTTTCCTTATATTGGAATTGCTGGAGAGGCTTTGTTTGGTTAAACTATTTACTAAATTAAATTCAAGAAATATGTAAAATTTAATCCACTTACAACCTTGTGATGAATAGAAAATTGCCTTTACAACCAAACATGAATATCTGGTGATTTCCTTTCAGATTTTTCAATATCTCTGTGACTTTTTCAAAAATGTAAATTTCAGGGATTTATTCAACAAATATGTTATTCTTTGTCTCATTGACAACCATTTTCAAAAGTTTCTTTAAAATGTGTCAAGAATATGTTGAACTATCCTGGAGTGTCTTCATAAATATCACCAATAACTATTATATCTGACATGGATATCTATGGCGCCTTAGTGATCTGGAGAGCTGGATGGTTGGTAAAACACTACAGTCAATACATAAAACAGGGACATACAAGGGAGACAAAATAAATACAGACAGGAAAACAAAGTGTAGGGAGGGCAAACAAGCCAACAAACTAATAAGAAAGGGCAAGACATATGTGGTTCAAAGAGGAGATTGAAATAGTTGTGGGGCTGTGTGAGTGGTATAAGTGGGAATATGATGAGGTCTAAACAGAGAGGAGTTTTTAGGTGCATTTAAATATTTAAAGACTGGAGAAGAGACTAATTGGGTATGGTACGAAATTCTATAAATGTGTAGCTGCATGAACGAAGTCTTGTAAACTGGAAAGATTATAGGTTATCAGAAGAGAAAAGCATCTCATGGTAAGAATTGCTAATTATTGTTAGTATTAGCAATTGTCGGTCGGTATCCTAACCCTCCCCCTCTCCTTAACCCAAACCCTCTCTCCCCAGTGCCTAAACCTACCCCCCCCCCAGTGCCTAAACCAGGGTCACAACTAAGGGGGTGCTGGAGATGCATGGCACCGGGTGCGCCGCTGCACCCACCGCCAGTGTCCTCCAGCCCGGCACAGCAGGGAGGCTCCAAGCTGGATGCCCGCTGAGATTTTATTACAAGTGGGCACCCGGCTCCTTCCCTGCAGCACCACGGTAACCGGAGACTGAGCTCCAGGTTCCGGCTTGCCCCACGGGCACTATGGGAGAGGTCATGATGTCTCTCCTATAGTTCCGAGGAACAGCCAGGCGGACCATAGGTAAGTAATGTTTTTTTTTCTGTAAGCGGCACTACATGGGCATTACTATATGTGCACTACTACAGGGGCATTACAATATGGGCACTACTACAGGGCTACTACTATATGGGCACTACTACAGGGCTACTACTATATGGGCACTACTTTAGAGGCATTACAATAGGGGCATTGCTATATGGGCACTACTACAAGGGCATTATTATGAGGGCATTTCCATATGGACACTACTTCAAGGGCATTACCATATGGGCACTACTACAGGGGAATTACTGTGGGGGTATTACCATATGGGCACTACTACAGGGGAATTACTTTATGGGCACTACTACAGGGACATTACCATATGGGCACTACTACAGGGGCATTACTATGGGGGTATTACCATATGGGCACTACTATATGGGCACTACTACAGGGACATTACTTTATGGGCACTACTACAGGGGCATTACTACAGGGGCATTACTATATGTGTACTGCTACAGGGGCATTACTGTGGGGTACTACTATATGGGCACTACTACAAGGGCATTACCTCAGTGGGCATTACTATAGGGGCACTGCTGCAGGGGGCATTACTATGGGGGAATTACAAGGGGGGTGCCAAATTACTGTCTTGCCCCGGGTGACAAAAATCCTAATTTCGGCCCTGCCTAACCTCTCCCTCCCCGCACCCTAAACCTAACCCAACCCCCTTAGTGCCTAACACTCCCCCTAATGCCTAACGCTTACCCTCCCCCTAACCCCGATACTTACCTTTAGGATGCTTGCAGTCAGGTTGCCGACGCCAGGATTCTGACAGGTGTCGGGATCCCGGCACTGGCATTCTGAGGCATTCTAAACAAGCATTTGCATATTACCACTGCTGCCACACTGCAAAAGATCACAACCACGGCTGCGTGTGAGCAGACACTAAAGTAACAGGTGAATAGGTAGAACGAGAACTAAAAAAATACTTTGGCACAAAAATTCCCACGGTCGGTATTATGACGGCATCCCCTTCCATGTCAGAGGGCTCATATAACATATGGTATCAGATTATGAGATCAACCAATGCGTACAAACTGGCTTACTAAATTTGCAGTTAATTAATTGACTGACTGAGTGAATACTGAAAGAAATGTATCACATTTTGAATAAATGTGTAGCTACTCCCTGAAAATGTTACTAATGTAACTAATACAAGTTGACAACATAACTCCCTTCATGAAAACATAAAGCTAAACTGCAACACCAATAATCCTGTCTTTGTCACAGTATATAGGTGACACAAATGACAGTTTGATCATCATTCTCCATTACCAGGTGTTTTTTCATATTAAACAGACATATACACAGCAGACAAACTTTTTAATTCACATTTGTTTCTTACTTTAGTCACTTCTTTTATATTTTAACATATTTTCGCCAGAACAACAAATTTTGGATGTAATATCCTTTTATTGCAATTGACAAAACATTAAAGATTATGTTAAGACAACCAATAATACACGTGATTTATGAACTAAATATTTTATGATAATTCCGAAGTGCACTAATCATTTTCATTCTTTTTTCTCTTTCGTATACAAGTATTAGCAATTGTATAATAGAATCATTTGAATATTGCACACAATTTTATATACACTTTTGGACGAATAGCAACTGCTATACGAAATGCCAGTTGAACTCTTATAAAGTGTTACTTTGAATACTGTAACATATGTATCCATTTTGTTTTAGCGCCTATTAACATGCATAATACAGGATTATGAACTATACATACGAAACTGTTCTGCTGTTACAAGTGAACATCTGATAATATTCAGAATGCTGCAAGACTAATTTTCTTATACAAGCATTAAAACATCTTGAGGAAAACAGCTATTTATTCTAATAAGTAATTATACATCTCTCTTTATATTTTCTTATATTTAATATTTATATTTTCTGATATTTAACCCTTCTGTTCCACGGGAGGTTTCTGTCCTCCCTGAACTTGCCTTATTTTTAAGAATATTTCACTACCTCTATTTATCTAATTTCCTCTTTAATAATTTATATCAGCCTCATTTTGTTCAACAAAACTAATAGCATGTAGTTCACTGCTACTTGACTTTATACTGGTTTGTAACAATGTTTCATACCAACAAGATGAATTACAGCGATATGGTTTTGGATACATGGTATAATTTGTAACTTTATTTGCTACTGACACAAAAGAACATATTTAGCTGATAACATACTGTAGATATATAAAAATCTATAAATAAACCACAGGACAGTACTAGGTAATAAAGGTGTATTTATTGACACTTGGACACACACATAAATGATACATTTATAAAAGGACATCAAACAACAATGCTCAGTATTTTTAATCACTTTTTTAAATTCTTATTCACAACTGTTTTTTTAATTCTTTTTTATACTTCCCTTGATTTAACCCTAGTGGTTTTTTACAATAAAGATCAAAATTACATAAGGATTTTTCTTATTGAATCTAGTGATACCACTTTGTCATTAAATGTAAAGCATACCTAAAAAAATTGTTTTTACATTCTTAGAATTTGGAGATGAGTGCTCCAGAGAAACTGACTCTTTTCTCTCTTCCATGTTTCCGAGTATGTAGTTTTAGCCAGTTGGTAGCACCACCATAGAGTTACATTCCAATACTATGAATCCTCTAATATATACATTTGTGGTGAAGATCTCCCATTTGCTACACAAATATATATATTCACCCTATTATATTTCTTAATGTGGGATACCTTTCTTTTTCGTGAATCGAGGTAAGAGGGCATGAGTGTGAGTATTTTCATATATTTGAGAGGTACAGTATTAAGGGGTGGTGTTGTTTATTGGGAAAAGCTCAGTGGAGAAAGTACATTTTGGTATCATCCACATAGATGAGCAAATCAGTTCCCCAAGAAACGGTGTACAGTGAGAAAGGCAGAGGGTTAATAACAGAGCCTTGTGGGACCTCAACAGCTTTGTGGGACCTCAGCAGAGTCAGATAGTGAGTCTTAGTCAGGTGGATGCAAACTGAACGAAATGCTGAAGTTGGCAGAGTAGAGCAATTATTTGCTACTGCGCAAAAAGTCCTGAAAACCCCAAATGGTGCATGTGTTTACCTGAGTATAGACAGAGATGCGCAACATTGGACCTCTTATTTCCAAGACCCCCCCGCATTTTCCTAATCACCTATTGATGTGATGATTTGTATGGCTACGTCCAGTCAGGTATCTCCCCTCCCACCTCTTCTTTTTCTTTCTTCATTTGTCCTCTCTTTCTTGTTTTTTATTTTGTCTCTTTCTTCTTGTTATTATTTTTCTTTTTTCTCTTTTTCAATATTTTGAAAAATAGATGAGACTGTTTCGTTGTACATCTGTTTCTTATTGGTGTATTATACATTTACTTATTTTTGCAACATTGTATGTTTACATGTTTAGACCTTTGCGTAGGTCGTTATTGCATTGTGTCTGGGAGGTGGCCTGAAGTTAACACAAAGAAAGGGTGTCTCATGGGCGCGTTATAGGAATGTCACGGGTATGTCAGTGAATGTGGCTGTGTTCCCAAATGCAGGCTGCAGCCACAGAAGCCATGTTTAGAACATTTTCAGAAGGAGACACTACACCAGCCAAAGGCTGGTGCACCATTGGTGAAGTGGTCAGTACCACCGGAAGAGTTACACGGTCCAAGGGCATTGAAAGCAGTGATCCAGAGGTGTGCGATCACCCCGTGTAGCACAGTGTGTGCCTGCTGCATTCACTCTCGTCTCCCCCACAAGCACAGGATTCCAGACTGTAGCATGCTTTACAATCAATCTAAAATTCTCCCAGTAATGCAGTAAGTTACTTATTTTGCTAGGAGGATTTTAGATTGATTGCAAAGTCTGCCACAGCCTGGATGAATCAAATGCTGATCCAAGCTGCTCATGAGCCTGTATCAATTCACGGACAGCCCTGCTGCTAAGAGACCCCGGGCAGCAGCTGTATATCACTGCTTGTGCAGTACATGGAAAGAATAGATCAAATAGTTTCACTTCAATTCAATTGTGAGTTGCTCTAGGATTTGCCACTTTATTTATTTTATTTATTTATTTATTAACAGTTTCTTATATAGCGCAGCATATTCCGTTGCGCTTTACACTTATATCAGAACGAATGTGTAGCACTACTACTTCATGGTGTTCTCACTGCAGTTTATTTTTCAAGTCATTTGATGCATTTTTGATGCATAATGGAAGAAGTAGGTCGGAATATGCAACTTATACAGTGTTGGACTATATGGGTGCTTCCAGCAATGAAGTTGTATATGTATATGTGTATGTTTATACACAGTATATGTACACAATATATTCTATTGCATTATTTCAATTTAAACATACATATGTGGCAAAACAGATATGTTCTCTTAGCATGTACAGTGCACTCCCATTAAGATGAATGTCATTTTTGAACTGTTACGTCGGTTTTAGAAAGAAAAAGGTAAGAAAACTGGTCTGGTGCGCTAATCACAGATTCAGAGTATATTCTCATAACATTCTCTGAAAAAATATCGATAGTAAAATATAACTTTTATTAGTTATTTTAAAAGTATAATGTACTGGTATTGTAGCGAAATATAAAAAAAATCTGTATAGAACAGAAGTGAAAGAAAAAATAGATTGTGTAGTTAAAAACTCTTCCTGCTGCTGCCGGCCATTAGAAATAATGGTATAAAGTAGATTGACCTAATTGTCAATATCAATGACCAAGGATATGTGTTTATTGTTAAATCTCACCAGTATCTCAGAGTGATTTTCTCTGTGAGTGTCTATTCATTGTATAAACCACAACCACTAATAACTGGTTTCCTTATTGCTGCTGAATGCTACACTGCCAATATTATTTGTAGCTATTGTGTATATTGTATCCAAATAGCATACTCACAGACTGCCAGACATCTTTTATAAGTGGGCTATAATTTATAAAATCCTAATGTATTGCAAAAAGCAGTGTGGATAATATATCTCCAATAGTGATGCTGGAGACCTCCACACTGATGGTCTCTGCAGCTGCAATGTTGTGTATGGGATATGTAAATACGTACAAAAAGTACCTCTCCTGAAATTACTCTTTCCTAAAAGGAATATGTTCTATAATATGTAGCTTTTAGCTCCTGCAGAGTGCTACAAAGTTAATGTTTTTCTAAGCTGTCACATGTGTCACGTGTAAGTAGCAAAATTACACTCTGCAGAATGTGCAGGTATAATCGAGCTGTAGCAACTGAACACAATCTGTCTGTAACACAGTGTTATGATAACTTTAGCACACATATATATATATATATATATACATATATATATATATATATATATATATATATATATATATATATATATATATGGTGTAGTGATTTAGAACACAGAAGGCACCACGGTAGGTAGTGTGGATTGAAAATTTCTGATAGTACAATGGAGATTCTCACACTGACAAGCTTTGCAGGTTTAAATAGCCCACGAGATACGTGATGTATCCAATGTATGAGGTCTTAGGCATAGATAAGCACATATGGTATCTTATTCTGACATTTTTTTGACTGTAGCATAGCAACAAAAAACACAATTATCCTATGAAGTCTGCATACACTCAGCGGTGACCGGCAGCACTCAGGGAACGCTGACGCAGGTTTAGCCTGTGGCTGCTTTGTCAAGGCATTGCAACCAGAGTGTATGTCCGGTAAGGTATTTATCCTAATCACTCTCCGTTTATTGGTTCATTTGTATCTCTCAGTCACATTGAATGTCTGATTGGTTAGGAGGCTCTGTATATCTATTAGGAGCTAATTAATCCATTAATTTTTCCACAACAAGGAGAAAGAAAGAGAAGATCTAACCTCTGTCCCATGGGAAGAAGGAGCTTTTACTGGTGTAGAAGATGAAAAAGCTTTGGAAATATTAGAAGAACTTTTGGAAGACAATCACAGTATAGAAACAACTACAATCAGAGACAAATCTCTGAAGAAACAGTCAACCTTTTTTCCCAATCCCCACATTTGCCCCCAAGTTAAAATCTATATGGATATAGGGGTCTATGTACTAAGCAGTGATAAGAGACAGAGTGAAAAGTGATATGTAAGTGATAAGGTGCCAGCCAATCAGCTCCCAACTGCCATCTCACTGGCTGTGTTTGAAAAATTAGAGTTGGGAGCTGATTGGCTGGCACCTTATCACTTTTCACTCTGTCTCTTGTAACTGCGTAGTACATAGACCCCCTAGTCTCCAAAGATCTGGATAAGTTACATGAACAGAAAAAATAATTTTTTCAATAATAACCTTTCAAAACAAGAACAACGTACTTTGCAGGAAATAGAGAAATGGGATGATGTGGAAATCAAACCCTCAGATAAAGGGGGCAGAAACAGGACTATATAGATGACATAAAAAGACAACTCAATGATGCGAAGTGCTACAAAACTTTGATATTTAATCCTACAGCTAACTTCCTGTGTGAATATAAGAAGATTGTCCAAGGGGGATATAATCAAGGAATAATCACGAAAAATAAAAGGGACTATCTATGGGTTGAGCACCCTAAAGTACCAACTTTTTATGCTCTACCCAAAGTTCACAAGTATCTCCAACAACCCCTTGGGAGACCGATTGTTTCAGGAATTAATGGATTAACAGAAAAAGCTAGCATTTTTCATGGATAAACATCTATGTAGGTTTGTGTTAGAACTACCATCCTATATGAGAGACACCCTGGATATTCTGGGAAAAATTCATAACATAACAGTGACCAATAACACGTGGCTGTGTACATGCAATGTGGAGTCGCTGTACATGAGCATAGGTCATGAATATGGGATCATAGCGACCAGGTATTTTTTGAATATGGGAGGACCTAATGATTTCAATGAATTTGTCTTGCAACTCCTCAGTTTCATTCTGACAAAGAATTATTTCACCTTCAACAAGAGATTTTATCTCCAAACCTGAGGTACAGCGATGGGCACTACATGTGCACCGACATATGCCAACCTGTACCTTGGGTGGTGGGAGAAGGAAATAGTCTTCTCGCTGGAAAATGATCGATATACTGAACACATAGTCGCCTGGTACAGCTATATTGACAATATCTTAATAATATGGGAAGGTGAGAAAGAAGAACTTGTGGAGTTCATAAAGAGACTGAATCACAATAATATCAATCTAAAACTGACCTGTGAAGTTGATCAGAAAGAGATGAAATTTTTGGATTTAAAAATCAGAGTCTCTGATGAATATAAGAACACCACAGATATGTACCAGAAAAAAACTGCGACTAATAGCATCCTTCATGCAAACAGCTCCCATCTCCCCACGACCATTAGAGGAATACCCAGGGGAGAATTTTTGAGAACAAGGAGAAATTGTTCAGAATTGGATACTTTTGAGAAAAGATTTTGGGAACTAACAAACAGATTGAGAGCATGAGGGTACAACCAATAAATCATCAAATTTGGTTACAATCAAGCCAGAAGGAAAGAAAGAGAAACTCTCATTTTTCCTCCCATAAGAGATAGGAAGGAAGGAGATGAGGGAGTCACATTCACCAATACTTATTGCAACGAATGGAAACAAATTAGAGGAATATTGGGGAATACTTAACTTGGACAAATACCTGGAGAAGACACTGGGAGATAGGATCAAAGTCAGTTGGAAGAAATCCGACAACCTGAAAAAGAAATTAATACACAGTCACTTCAAAAGACAAGGATAAACAAATTCCACTAAGATCATGGTATGTTTTAAATGTGGTGAATGTAAGACCTGTACATATATAGAGCCCAAGAAGAAAATCACAGATAGATAATATAGTTATAAAAGAGTATATCAACTGTAAAACCCTAGGAGTGATATACTGTCTCTCCTGTACCTGTGGGCTCCATTACATCGGAATGACTAAGAGACAAAGGATCTCAGGATATAAATGAATATAAGATTCACGCTAATGGGTAGTACCTCTAGCTTCTGAACACTGGGAAGGAATCCCTACCTTCCTGAAATAGTTTAAAATTTATAGTATAGTGTATTATAAATGGTATGAAGACATATGTCAACGTTTATTTGTCGACATATGTCTTCATACCATTTATAATACATCAGAAGTATATAATATAGATTATCACCACATAATGATAAAATAGGACCCCAGAGCGCGGGCACCATACTATAAATTTGAAAGGATCTCGGAACATGTGAGTAATGTGAAGAATGCTAGAACAGATCACAAGAATTTCAAACCATTAACTAGTGTTGCGAGACACTTTTTGAAAAAACATAATGGGGATCCTACATATTTGAAAGCCTTTGGGATGGAGAAAATCAAATTGGGAATAAGAGGAGGAAATATCAATAAAGAACTCCTTAAAGGAGAGTCTAGAATGATATTCCTTATGAATAGTTTTGAACCAAATGGGATGAACGAAAACAGCCAATATGGTGCCTTCTTATGAATTATTAATTATGATCTGGACCAAGATTAAGTCCCAATAATATGATAAAGGAGATAACAAACATTCCTAATTCACTTATTTTGTATGGAATATGGTTATATTTTAACAGTTGATATAGAGAAATATAATATAACATTTCAATTTATGCAGTAATACTTCCAGAACTTTAATATCTGCCATATC
This sequence comes from Taudactylus pleione, assembly GCA_031769625.1. NCBI lineage: Eukaryota > Metazoa > Chordata > Amphibia > Anura > Myobatrachidae > Taudactylus > Taudactylus pleione. Next base: position 4,938,646 of record JAUIMM010000370.1, read on the forward strand.
ATCTGTAGAATACAACACATTCTTTATTGAATGTATGGATGATATAATATTATATATGAGATCATAGTAAAAACATCAACTACAAATTCTATTATTCCCTACATAGGGATACTAAGGGATTCATGGAATTAGCAGTTATCATAATCTAGAGCAATTATAAGCACAGATATCTAAGAATATTTTTAACTTTTTGGATATTTATTCTTCACATGTATTTCACAAATTATTGTATTTCTTTAATCAACCCTTTTCTTTCTTAGTAAAATCACTTGTTTCTTCACATTTACACATATCTATGGTATTTCATTTTAGATAACAGTCTCAGTGTGGACTGATTATTATTAATATTTTATTTATCTATTTTTGTATCCAGTGGATATTATTTTAAATAATTAGCTCATGTCACTTTGTCTATCATGTAGATAATCACTGTATCACACTCATTCTTCAATTTGGCACCTATTTATAATGCACAACTATAGAGTTACACATAGACCAACAATGGTTATTAAAATAATTTAAACACACATTCACATTTTCACTAAAATATATAGGTTTCTAGAATATGGAATGTTATAATTTATGATGTCAAATATTAGGTTCTTTATGTAGTTAACACATTCACTGTTATCATTAACACAAATGTAATTATTAGTAAGGACATCGAATAAATTGTGCCATTATATATTAATAGCAACAATGTTAACCCTAGTGCATATGTGTGTGAGCGATTGTTAGGGAATACAGATTGTAAGCTCCACTGGGGCAGGGACTGATGTGAATGGCCAAATATTCACTGTAAAGCGCTGCGGAATATGTGTGCGCTATATAAATAACTGGTAATAAATAAATAAAAATAAATAACGATAATATACAAAAATTCTATTTTCTTATAACTGCTGCCCAAGTAATATAAATATCCGTGTTTACATACACATACATTTTCTTTAATTATTTTTGTCATAATAAATGGTAAATAATCTATTTTAATTTCCCCTTTTTTTCATATATCATTATTCTAGATATTTTATAACAATAAAGGAATGGTATCATGATCTAATCTAAATAAATAATCACACTTTTTCATTAAATATGACATCTTATTTTATTTTCTAGGGGATACACCATTGAGATCAGATTGTTATTTCATTTTAGGGCATATATTAAAAATCTGCTATTATATTAATGAGCTTAAAAATCTGCTATTATATTAATGAGCTTAAAGATTCAGATCTGATTATGATGTCACAAATGAACCGTTAAGACACGAGAGACAAATGGATTAATTAGCTCCTAATAGATATACGGAGCCTCCTAACTAATCAGACATTCAATGTGACTGAGAGATACAAACAGACCAATAAACAGAGAGTGATTAGGATAAATACGTTACCGGACATACACTCTGGTTGCACTGCCTTGACAAAGCAGCCACAGGCGAAACGCGTGTCGGCGTTCCCTCAGTGCTGCCGGTCACCGCTGAAGGTATGCAGACTTCATAGGATAATTGTGTTTTTTGTTGCTATTCTACAGTCAAAAAAATGTCAGAATAAGATACCATATGTGCTTATCTATGCCTAAGACCTCATACATTGGATACATCACGTATCTCGTGGGCTATTTAAACCTGCAAAGATTGTCAGTGTGAGAATCTCCATTGTACTATCAGAAATATTCAATCCACACTACTTACTGTACCTTCTGCATCCTATATCACTACACCATATATATATATATATATATATATATATATATATATATGTAAAAGTTATCAAAACACTGTGTTACAGACAGATTGTGTTCAGTTACTGCAGCTCGCTTATACCAGCATGTTCTGCAGACTATAATTTTGCTACTTATACGTGACATATGTGACAGCTTAGAAAAACATTAACTCTGTAGTACTCTGCAGGAGCTAAAAGTTACATATTATAGAACATATTCCTTTTAGGAAAGAGTAATTTCAGGAGAGGTACTTTTTGTACGTATTTATATATCCCATACACAACATTGCAGCTGCAGAGACCATCAGTGTGGAGGTCTCCAGCATCACTATTTGAGATATATTATCCACACTGCTTTTTGCAATACATTAGGATTTTATAAATTATAGCCCACTTATAAAAGATGTCTGGCAGTCTGTGAGTATGCTATTTGGATACAATATACACAATAGCTACAAATAATATTGGCAGTGTAGCATTCAGCAGCAATAAGGAAACCAGTTATTAGTGGTTGTGGTTTATACAATGAATAGACACTCACAGAGAAAATCACTCTGAGATACTGGTGAGATTTAACAATAAACACATATCCTTGGTCATTGATATTGACAATTAGGTCAATCTACTTTATACCATTATTTCTAATGGCCGGCAGCAGCAGGAAGAGTTTTTAACTACACAATCTATTTTTTCTTTCACTTCTGTTCTATACAGATTTTTTTAATATTTCGTCACAATACCAGTACATTATACTTTTAAAATAACTAATAAAAGTTATATTTTACTATCAATATTTTTTCAGAGAATGTTATGAGAATATACTCTGAATCTGTGATTAGCGCACCAGACCATTTTTCTTACCTTTTTCTTTCTAAAAGTGACATAATGGTACATTTGTAAGAAGGTCCAGTGGTACCTCCACCTATACACATCAATACATGTTTTTGATGAATATATTGAGAGGAGTTTCACAGTAAAAATATATGAAAATTGTACTTTTTCTCAGATAAAGACTTAGGAAATATGAAAACGAAATAAATAAAAAGATATATTTAGGAATCTATGTTAGTGCGGCATCACCACAATCTTTTCTTGATCCATTTTTGAACTGTGTCTAAGTGCATAAGATTCATATGGTGGCATCCAGTGTGTATAGATGCCCACTGACAGCATCTCACATCTGCTGCTAACGCACAAAACCGGAAACATCAAACACAGATCAGGCGGCTAGACTGAGTAAGTCTAAGTTGTTGCAGGCAGTGCCAACACACCTGCGTTTCTCTAGCCACCCCCCTTTACCTCTCCAATCACTGGCACTCACTTTGCAATAATTCCTCTGTGCCAGCATAATCGCAATACAATTGCTGCACATGCGTAGTTCTGCTTACAAGCATGAGCAATGGCTAACAATCTTGTGTGTGGCTCTGCAATTCAGGCGATCAATTTCTACTGGTCGTAAATCAGCGGCATCACTAGGGGGGCTGTGGATCTCACTGGGTGATGCCAACCCTAGTGACACCACTGCTTTTATGACATACTGTAGGGTTTAATTGCTCAATGCATATTCCCGATTATCGGGAATATGCGCAGAACCCATTCTGCGAGTGTGCAGAATGGGTCCTGCATAATCGCACAGAGCCCATTGAATGCCTCTGCCTGATTGAAAGGCAGAGGCATTTAAGGGGCGGGGCGGGGTTGGCTGGCATTCCCGGAAATGGAGTGTGTCCGCCCTGTTTTCTGGGAGTGGCCAGCCCAGGGACTACATGAACGTATGCAGTCTCCTGGGCTTGCAAACCGGCCAGCCTGAGTAAGCTGAAGCTTACTCAGCTGGCCGGTGGCCCGGCAGAATTCCCCATTGCGATCATCGACCACCAATGGTCGAGATGGTGATCCCAGCACTGTGACCTCCATCATAGTGCTGGGATTGCAAATGCAGCAGGGAGTGTCATACACCTCCCGCTGCATTTGCATAATAGCAAGGATCGCAATTGCAAAGCTGCCTGCGTGCAACTTTGGAATTGCAATCCTTGCTGAATCAGGCCTATAGTGTAGTGGTGTACAGGAGAAGGGACTGGAATATGGATGAGACATGACTAAATAAGTCTAGATCCGCCCCTGATTGAAAGGGTTCTATAATTACGCATGGTACGCAGCTACGTAGGGCGCCACATAGTGGAGGGCGCCTTGGCTGCGACCATGGTAATTTATTATTTAACTAACACAAGGCAGCGGGCGGGCAGACCTGCTGCACCGCGCTTGTATGTAATGGGATCCCCCTTGTAAGGAGCGACGTGACGTCATGACGTCACATCGCAGGCGCAGACAGAGCTGGGGCTGGACAATTGGGCGGGGAGGAGTGGGAGCTGCAGCCGGCGTTTGAGATGGATCGGTGCTGACGCCCGGTGGGCATATTCCTGCTGCGGGCTGAGACACAGCACCTCCCTTCCAGGCCGCCGCCCGCCAGTGACAATGAGATAGGCACTGGCATTTTAATTACACCGGGCTCAATGAGGGGAGCCACTGAGGAGAGGTAATGCCCCCTTTCTGGGAATCTCCCCTACCCTGTCCTATCTTTCTGTTTGCTGGGACTGCTGACTGCAGAGTTTATAGTTTTATTTCTCCAGCTTAATGAACCAGATTCAGGGCACATTGCCGGGCTGGCCCCAGCTTACATGTGCTTTTCCGGGTAGCTGGCCCCTCCCCATGGACCAGAGTGCACCTCTACAAGAGCTCCTCCAATCCCAGCATCATCGAGGGTTCCGTGCTGTGCAGTGGAAAGGAAGTTACAGGTGCCGCAGCATGGGAGGCCAGTGGGCGTGGAACTTTTGGTGTTGCTGACTCTGTGCTGCTCTTTCAGGTCAGTTACTCACTGTCTCTGCTTGCCCTGCAATATGCTGCACCCCAGACCTGTCACCTGCTGGCCACTGACTGCTCCCTATGCCACTGATTACTCCCTATGTCCCTATGCCCCTGACTGCTCCCTATGCCCCTGACTGCTCCCTATGCCACTGATGGCTCCCTATGTCCCTGACACCTCTGACTGCTCCCTATGCCCCTGACTGCTCCCTATGTCTCAGAGGCACTGTCTAGCCCAGTGTACCCCACCATTACTGACCCACCTCACTGTGCCCATCTCACTGCCCCCCTACCTAGAACCCCCCAGCCAGTCCTGTCACAATGATCCTTCCTCATTCAGCCCAGTGTCCCCCCCCTCCAACCCCTTTCTCACTGCCCGCTTCATATCCTGCCCAGTGTCCCCCATTCAGTGTCCCCCACCATCTCACTGACCACAATCCCAGTGTCTCCCACCCTGCCAGCCCAGTGTCTTCCCCCTTCCCTCCCCCAACCAGCCCACTGCCCCTGAACAAGAACTCCGATCAGCCAGTCCAGTCAGTGTCCCCCCTCATTCATCCAAGTGAACTCTCTTTTCCAGCCTAGTGTCCCCCCCTCCCGCCACCACTCACTGCCCCCTTCCCATGCAGCAAGGGTCCCCCTATATAGCACCCACTGCTTCTCCCTGTCACCCACTACCTTTCACCCTCTACCTGGCATCATCCACTGCCTGCCCTTACCCACTGCCTGTCACCCTCTCCCTGGCACCACTGCCTCTCCCCGTCATCTTCTCCCTATCCACCACCTTCTCGCTGTCATCCACTGTCCTCCCTGTCACCCTTTCCTGTCACCCACTGCTTCTCCCCATCACCCTTTCATGTCACCCACTGCATCTCCCCATCAACCTTTCCTGTCACCCAATGCCTCTCCCCGTCACCCTTTCGTGTCACCCACTGCCTCTCCCCGTCACCCTCTCCTATCACCCACTGCCTCTCTCCATCACCCTCTCCTGTCACCCACTGCCTCTCCCAGTCACCCTCTCCTGTCACCCCTTCCTGTCACCCACTGCTTCTCCCCGTCACCCTCTCCTGTCACCCACTGCCTCTCACATCACCCTTTCCTGTCACTCACTGCCTCTCCATCTCCCACAATCTCTCCCATCACCCTCTCCCTGTCCTTCACTGCCTATCCTGCCACTGCCTTCCTTTGGTGTTAGCCACTGTCTTCCCATTCCCTGGCGTCAGTCACAGCCTCTCCAACAAGGGTGTGGCTTGTGGATACGGCATTCCCTTATAGGCCAAGCCCCTTGCTGTGAGGCCACACCCACTTTCTCGCCTGTCAAGGCATCCCCCTGTCATTTTGTTCTGGATCCGCCCCTGTCTGGGGGGCAGGGTGGCATTTTCCCCCCCCCCAGACTGATGCAATTATGAACTGTGGGCCACAGAAGTAGCCGCAGGGTGCAGGTAGCCATCAGCTGCCCTCTTCAGGCACCATGAGAACGGTACAGGATGCGCCCCAGCGTTAAATTGTCTTATAACACAAAACATATAATCAGGGGGACAAGCTGTTTTTTTTTCTTTCTGATCTGTATGAGACAGGCTCATACACATTAGCAATTACTGAGACACTGCAGGTGGCAGGACTGGAGGGGTGAAGAATTTTACAGGGTCACTACCTGAGGTCTGGTGAGGTCTTCTTACTGCTTTTTAATATCTGGGTATGAGAGTCCTTAACAAGTATTCTGATATTGGGATCGGACTCCAATGGTCAAAGTTCACTAACTTATTGTCCCTGGTTCCTGGTTCTTCTTATATTAGACTGACCCCTAAGCCTGCTCTGCCCCATTATATTACCCAGATTTTCTAGATACTCATATAATAAACTACCTTGTGCCCCAGACAATGGGAGACTGTGGGCCTGATTCAGAGCCAGACGCTCTGACCAGAGCGCTACCTCAACTTGGAGCGGCCTCTTGGACGCTCGCATAGCTGTGGGTTACCACCCACAGCTTATGCGAGCGTCCATGATGATGGTCGCGATGGTCAAGACCATCGCGACCACCGGGCTTGTGACGACACCCAGCGGTAGGGTCTCGCTGCCGCAAGCCCTGGAGTGATTTTGGCTCTATCAGAGCCAAAATCAATCCCACTGACATCACTACTGATGTTAGTGGGGCCGGACCCAGACGGTAGGCGTTCCCATGGGAACGCCTCCATCTGGAAGCCACGCCCCCGGCACGCCCACCAAAGGGGGCGTGCTGGCAGTCACCATCGACAGCACGCCCCCTTTAGTGCGAGACCCATAGCGACGGCTTGGCCATCGTTTTTCGGGTCTCGCGCATGCGCACGACGGAGCTCCCTCCGTTGTGCGCATGCGCATTTGGGTACCATCGACCCGCTTGCGAGCGTCCTGCGCTCGCGAGCGGGTCTGAATGAAACCCTGTGTGTGTGTGACTGAGAGAATGGGTGTTTGTATGGGTGACTGTGTGTGAGAGAGAGAGAGAATGGGTGACTGTGTGTGTGTATGTATGGGTGACTGTGAGAGAAAGAATGGGTGACTGTGTGTGTGTGAGAATGGGTGACCGTGTGTGTGTGAGAATGGGTGACTGTGTGTTGTGTATGGGTGACTGTGTGTGTGAGAGAGAGAGAGAGAGAGAGAGAGAGAGAGAGAGAGAGAGAGAGAGAGAGAGAGAGAGAGAGAGAGAGAGAGAGAGAGAGAGAGAGAGAGATAATGGGTGACTGTGTGTGAGAGAGAGAATGGGTGACTGTATGTGTTTGTGAGAGGGAATGGGTGAGTGTGTGTTAGAGGGAATGGGTGGGTGAGTGTGTGTGAAACAATGGATGACTGCTATGAGTATGCAAGACAACTGTGTGTGATAATGGGTGACTTCTATACACCTACATAGTAGCCATATCTATCCTCAGTAAAGCAAAACAAAAGGCGGGTAAGCTGCATTGAGCAATTGGTGAATAATTGCCATGCGCATGCACGCCGCATCTATTCACTAGAGGGGGACTGGGGGAATTCCCAGCAGCTCCCGGAGTACTGGGCATGCATCCAGTGTGACAGAAATGGGGTGTGGCTCATGGGTATGCTTTTTTTTCCATGAAACCACGGCCCCTTAATATTTTCAGGCACGCGCAACAATATGCCTGGGGGCGCCAAGAAATATATTTGCTTACCAAAATATTTGGGCTAGGACCGTCCCTGACCTCCAGGTGTTTCTAATAATAAAACATGTAAATAGTGCCTGCGCTAGTATCTATATAAATTCCCAAGGCTTCAAATAACAAAAAAAATTATTCAACATAAGTATGAACTGCAGTTCACCTTAATAAAACAAACAGTAAATACTATTGCCATATCTCCCAGCTTAAATTGAGAGTGCTACAATGTAACTAAAGCACAAGATAAACACATAAGGTTTAAAATACCAACATCTAATAATAATAATGGTATAATTCACAATGTCCACGTGAAGACAAAAAAATAGGGCACTTCCAGCACATAGAAATGTCTTGACATAAATGGTATATAGGCACCAATTGAGGAAGCGGTTTGAGGTGCCCCGTAGAAAGTCCCCCAATAATCGATCTCCTCTGTGTGAGTGAGTAACTATTTCCTCTGTGGCTTGCAAGAATGTATTGAGTCCCGGCTTGTGTTATGCTCCGGCGTATGGCTTGTGGCTATCTTCACTACTGAAAAGGTTCTCGAGTTTAGCCGATGGTGAAGTGCTAACTCTCCAGTATTTTCCCGTAGCAAAGGATATTTCTCTCCTGAGTTTTACATTAGTAAATTTGCGAGTGGAAAAAAATGCCCAAACTCTCCAGAGATTGCTAACTCTCCCAAACTCGATTCTTAGTAAATTTACCCCCTAGTGTCAATAGCACTAGGGTAATCCCCAAATCCCTGGGCAGTGGGTATGTGGTTAATATTTGTATAATAATATAAATTACTATTGTCCTTTACAAGCACAGTACAAGTCCCAGGAATCCCTATTATGCCCAGTATTAAGGGCTGCCAGGACATGCTGGCACTTGGAGAACCACACATTTCAGTGTGCCTTGGCAGTCAGGGGCCTGCTGGCATCTGTAGTGCTCCTGTAAAATAATTTTTAGAAAATCACAGGACTCTGCCACCAAATTTGTAAAAAAAATATTTCTTATTTATTTATTACGTTAGTTATATAGTGCACCCATAGGGCCTGATTCATTACAGATCACAACTGCGATTGCAATAGCGATTACGCACTCAGTCTCACCGTGAAAGTATGCTAATCCACTTCAATTGCTATGCCGTTGTAGCACAAAAAAAGGACGCCCACTTTACCTTACACACATCTGTAATCCTTAGCAAGACTGCAAAACCATCACTAACACTGATTACAATTGCAGCCAGGGCCGTAACTAGAACTTTGTGGGCCCCATAGCAAAGTTTTTAAGGACCCTCCCCCCGACTTGGGTCTTCACCAGTGTGGGAATAGCTAGTGGTGGGTACTGAGTGCCATTGGGTATTAGAGGTGGATGAGAGGCGGGGATTAAAGGCAGAAATTCGGGGACTGCTGGGGCCAGGCGCGCTGCCAGCAGGGCATCTGTCACTCTGCACCCCGCCCAGCCCACACCACACCAACTGTCAAAATATTGACACTATCTGCTTTACACTTACCTGTCCTAGGGCGTGCAGCCTGGTTTGTGGAGTTTTCTGTATATAGGGTGCCATCTGCAGTCTTCACGCCGAGGCAGTCGGCGTGAGTGAGCGAGTGAGAAGCTGCATCAAGGATTGCGTAATGGCTGTCTCCACCTCCTTATTGATGTATTCCTGCAGCCGGGCCAAGGGAGACATCAATCATATAACCAGGAGCCGAGGATTGGACGGCAGGGAAGCGCGTCCCTGGGGACCCACCCACTCTGAAAAAATTAGTCCCGGTCCCCAGTTGAGGTCACTGTCTACTGCTGCAGATTTTTAATAAACAGTGGTGGGGGGGAGGTTGCACGGTGCAGTGGGTTGCTTGCTGGGCCGGCGGGCACTCTAAGCCACTGGTCCCCATAGCAAGTGCACCCCTTGCACCCTCCATAGTTATGCCACTGATCTCAGCCTCTTGCACACTTTCACAAGCTCTGAACTTACTCAGAAATTGCTAACCTCATCGCACGCTATGAGTACTCAAGCTGCGTATGGCATCGCAGTGGAGAATTTATGCACGCCTATGCAATGGTGTTCAAACCCACTGGCACACATGCGTTTTGCCGACCACCCCCCAACACCACCCCCAAATAGTACTTCCTAGTAGTCATTCAGATCAGTCCGTGCTCCAGTGGAGCTTACAATCTATGTTTCCTACCACCTGTACACACATTCACACACACACAGTAGGGATAATTATTGTCAGATTAACCTACCAGTATTATAAGAAACAAACTCCCTGAGACAACCTTTCAGTTGTTTATTACTTACAAATTCCTTTAGGAAAGATCCTCTTCCTTCTATGTAGACATCCTCGTAGGCCTGCTTTTTAAAAACAAAATCATACCACATATTGCATAAATTCTCACAAAGGGAGCTCAACGCTAATGAGACACTCTCATTGTGGACATTATCATGGAATGAATGGGGCCACTCTGATGGTTCAAAGCGAGGCAGCTCTTACTTTCTGACCAATCAGAGTGGCCCCATTCATTCTTATAAGAGTGTCTGCGAATGGTCTCTCATGAGAAGTTACAGTATACAACATGTGACATGTTTTTGTTTTTTTGCCAAGTATGAGGATGCCTTCATGAATAGAAGAGGACCTTTTCCAAAGTATTTTATAAGTAATACTACTGTGATGTCAATTTGAGATTGCCATTCCTCTCTCTTCAAATAGAAGCAGTCTGCAGTGTCAGGGCCGTATTCAATTAGAGGCGAAAAAGTTTGAATACACGGAAAAGTATCGCGGATGAGGTCATTTTGCCAGGCGAAAAGTTTCCGCTCTATTCAATTCCAAAGACTTTTCACATACACGAAAAATTAAATTCTATGTAATTGGCGGAAACGTTTTGCCTATGAATAGCAGGTGGGAAAAAGTACAGAATTGCCGTTTTGGGGTGCAAACTTCGGGAAAGTCCCCCCCACCCTTGTCCCCCAAAGATAAACTGTGTCAAAAAATTTTAATAATATACTATAGAACACCCCAAAAAATACTTTCATTTTGGGGGCAAAAAAGTTAAAAGTTGGGGACAAATTTAATAACTATCGAAAGGTGGGGCAGGTGTTTTTATGATTGCAGGTGTTTGCGGAAGTTGTATTTTTTACGTTATTTAAAACTTCACTTTAGCAGCTTAAAAATATGCTAGCACCCATTTTCATGTACCCCAAAGTTGGTGGGAGTAGTTATTTTCACAAACAAAATCCTGCTTAATGCTATTCTTCACCACTTGTGTTAATGCGCTAATTGGCACCAATTGGCACAACTTGAGTACCCCAAATACTTTCATTAGGGCTAATTGGGGGCATCTATAGTGATCCCCAATGTTAGTGCATCTATTGGGGGGTGTCAGGACGAGTTCTCCATTTATGACAGGACTTTTCGCCTGTTTGAGTTTCGCCGGGTGTCGTTTTCGCATCCTTTCTAATTGAATACGGCGAATAGCGGGAATGCGCCTCATAGTTTTTCGCATGCAAAATACGCGATGTAGGCAATAAGTCCAGAGTGCGAAAAAGGTATCGCAGGTGCGAAACTATTTGAATACGGCCCTAAGCTGGTTCTAATGCTGGGTACACACTGGCCGACATATCGGCCATTCAATTGAATCATGTGCATGTTGGCCAGTGTGTACAGACGATATGTCTGTGAATGACGTCGTTCACAGGCATATCGCGATAGCTGTGCAGTACAGCTGATAGCAGATATATCTGCCGACCACCCATACACTTGCTGCAGAGGATGGCGGGGAAGGGATCACGGCCAGAGGCAGTGATGTTTGTTCAGTGTGTATGAACAACCATCATCTGCTGATATATCTGTCCATTGTGTACACTGGATGACAGACAATCCAGTGGATGGAGTGCCCTGTCCCATGCAGCCATCATTTAATATTTGGTATCCCAGTTCATTGTTTCTGGTTCCCAGTATAATTTATAGCTTTGTGTAAAACAATATACAAATATGTATACATTTCTTCCTTGCCCGTGGATATTTGAAGAAGTTGTCTGTGCTAAAAATAAGGCTCTGTCTATACCACAGGAAGAAGCTCTTTAAACCCCTATTATACCAAATTCTGTGCAGAAGATCAGTTTAATCAATAACTTTTTTTACTGGTTTAAACATCAATAGCAAAACAGCAAGACATCTTTTGCCCATTGTCAAAACCAACTTCAACATAAAAGTCCTCAAATACACCTATTTGATTAACTGTTGTCAGATAGGGAAGAACTTAATTGGCTAGTGCACACTGATATCTCTGGCTATTCCATGCAACAACCCTCACATTTTTTGTCTAAAAAAATCGGCTGCTACAGATGCACAACAGGAGACAGGCCCAGATGAGGGGCATCCACATTCTGGGAGGAGACTTCCTATAAAATTGGTCCTGACTCCTGACGTGTACAAGTCACTATATTATTTATACAATTAAAGGTATGTCGAAGCCGGATAATTGGCTGAGACTGAATCTGTTACAATTAAAATCTGCACAACGCCATTTTGCGACTGGCCGCCCAGTGCCATTTTAACGTATCTCACATATTATAAGTACATACGGCGATGCTATAATTTAGCGTTGTGCGATTCCCCCGCAATAGAACTGTTAAAAAGTCCCCTTTATATAAATGCATACATTGATATAAACATATAATATGATCAACCCTGCAAAACACGTACCACGATGTACTTCACAAACATGTAGCCGCACAATGCTAACTAGCGTCTTTTCTTAATATCCCAATACTCACAGTCTGCACACTTACATAAAAAGGTTCCCTAGCATTAAGGTTAATATATAAGGCTTTATTCATTATCAGTAATGTTGTGAAATACATGTTAGTTGATATCTAAGGTTTAGTATATGATAAGCAGACTGTGTTTGGTGTCATTCTAAAGCACTGTGTCTCTGCAGATTTCCGGTTTCATCGGTGAGGAGATCGCAACATATATCTGCAAATTATGGATCATAGAGAGTTAGACATTAAAATGTATTCTGTAATGCAGCCAGTTTAGATTGTATCCATTTTCCCGCTGCATAACAAAGAGCTGTTGGAGGCTGGATTGTGACCATACGAATTGACCTATGAACTGTACTGTAACAGAAGAACCAGGAAGAAGAACAAATGGAATCATGCCATCCTGTTCTATTGTATTGCCTATCTCTGTAAGAGTATATATGTAGGCTCTCTGAAACTAGATGCTAGTCATCCTTTCTTTGCTGCTGACGGAGGTTTCATCTTTGATGCCGGGATCTGGATCCAGAGCGCGTGCGTATGTAACGACTGTACCTTGTGACTGTATAATTTGTTTGCGCTAATTGTATTTAGATCACAACGTGTAACCATCTGCTTTTATGTTAAATAATAACTTTTTGTGTTTTGGAACCACAATCAAAGTCTGAAAACAATTATTTCTTGTGCGACTCATAACGCTAAAATGCGACAATTTTAGAGTGTATAGATAGGTAGGAATCTATAGTTGGGGGCTCGCAGTGTGAAACCACGCTACCAGTCACATGGTAACACACGGTTAGCGACTTCTCAGCAAAAGGGTGGAGGCGCCATACGCTGGGAAGAACGCATTGTGTCTTCGAATACCTGCTGCCACTTTGTTGCTGAGAGGCCGCTACCCGTTATTGTGTGAGTTTAAGGAGCACTGATTAGAATCCAGGGACAAGTGAGGAAAAAGTTTGTTTTCCTTCATTGATAGAATCTTATGTTAAATGGGTTTGTCGCACAGTAGCGTAAGGGTAATAATACGTTTTGTGTAGCGGTTGCATTATTGTGTATGTGACTAGTCGCACAATAGCGTATACGTATTTCCTGTATTGCTGCCACATGTTTAAACAAAGCCATTGAGATTACATTGTGATATTGATAGCCTGATACCATTCTAGTAAATATCTTAATCAGTGTTGCCATAATCTGGGAAAACGTTTATTTTACTACGCAGGAAAAGGGTGTGTAACAGTGAACGTTTGTTGGTAGGGGTAACATGTTCCCTAGTTAGGGGTATCATAGGACCCTTAGGTGCTAGGTGCCTGGTGTTGGCCTAGTGGTTCGGTAGTAGATACTGCAGTCTATACACATTGCAGGTGTAGTTGTTGTCTTTGTTGTAGGTATCGGCTCTCAGTGTGATTGCAGCATCCAGTGATCAGTTAGGGTTGTTGGGCATTGTGATTGAACCGCACAGTTGTGGCAAATTGTGATTGTGAACTGAGCAGAGGGTGGATGAAATCACTGAAAAGGGTAGGTGTTATTGGAATACCTAAATGCTAGCAGTGGAAAGTACTCAGGTGCGTGGAAGCAGCCTGATTATTCTTCCATAGGTGTGTGGGCGCATCCTGTTAATATCGTCCACAGGTAAGTGAAAGTAGCCTTGACGTTCTTTCACCGATTTAAATCTCTATTGAAAAGTTTTGTGATTTTTCCCAAGATGGGAGCCAAGCAAACGGTAGAGATGTTAGATGATGTGCTGCTTTTGGAAGCGCCACTTCAGTACGGCATATTATGCATACTAGGTACGGTGCTTATGCAACTAGGTACTGCGATGTAAGTTTTAAAATGACGAGGAAGAGTGAGAAACCGTTTCCCAGAATTCGCAGCTTTGATAAGGAGGTATTGAACAATGTCCGAGATAGCATCTGTATGGTGCACTCTTGAATTAAAAAGATTAAGTATAACGAGTGTTTAAAGTTGTGGCAGCACGAGGGGGATACATGGCTTAAGGGTGTGCACACGACGCAAACTAGTGTCGTGAGCACGGTGCAGGAGAATACGCACACAGCGCTAAACAGCGTTGCATGCACTCTGCAAAATAGAGCGCATGCACAGCAAGGTAGCATCGCAGAAGGTAATGCCAGTGGTTCATGCACACCACCACCGCCCTATGCAGATGGGGGTGGAGGTACAGTCGATGTAAAAACCCATAAAAATGTATCATGTAACTTATACCCTCTCTTGAGTAATTATAAGGAAAATTATTATGATGCGGATGATGAACCTGTTGTTATGTCTGCCATTTTCCATGCCATACAAATGTTAGATGCTCCATCACAACGATAACGGGTGGTGGCCCCATCTTCATCAGTGGTAGTACAGGAAATGTTAACATCCACTGCAACCGTATAGGAATCTGTTAACCCTATACGTAGCAGTAATAGACTAAATCCCCAGCCAAGTAACAAGGTCAAAGGTAACAGTGTGGCTGGTCTCCATTCCATCCGGACAGTAACTGTTCCCAATGGGAATCCGGATGCAAATGGTGTAGTGCCCACAAGGGATGTATTATTATTATTATTATTACCAGTTATTTATATATTCCGCAGCGCTTTACAGAGAAGATCTGGCCATTCACATCAGTCCCTGCCCCAGTGGAGCTTACAATCTATATTCCCTACCACATGTACACACACACACACACACACACACATACACACTAGGGGTAATTTGTGTTGGGAGCCAATTAACCTACCAGTATATTTTGGAGTGTGGGAGGAAACCGGAGTACCCGGAGGAAACCCACGCAAGCACAGGGAGAATATATAAACTCCACACAGGTAGGGCCATGGTGGGAATCGAACCCATGACCTCAGTGCTGTGAGGCAGTAACGCTAACCATTACACCGTCTGTGCTGCCCAATGTAGCAATGCATTGTCCTTGGACAAGAGCTGAGCTAATTTCCATAATAAATGATTTCTCTGACCTTAAGAAGGAATTAGCAAAATGCCAAAGATTTTTGAAAAATTTGGGTAATGCTCACGAGTCAACCAATAAGGATTGGCGAGTAGTGTTAACGGCGTTTCATCCACACAATACCGATGTGAAAAAGTTTATCACGGATTGTGTATTGGAGGGAGATGGTTCCTTAACAGACGAGGATAACCAAGGTAACATTACCTGCATAATAACTCAATTGGGTGTATATTTTCCAGTAGCAGTTAACTGGAGTAAAATTTTCACCATAAAACAAACAGAGAGTGAATCTGCAGAGGATTATTGTACCCAGGGAAATGGTCATCACGGTACTTATGGATGGTCTTAAGGACAATCTAAAGACCCGAGTCCAGACCTCTCTGCCTGGCTGGAGGGGAGTTACTGTAGACACACTCAGGGAGTCTGCTATTGAGCATGATAAAAACATCCACAAGAAGAGAGAGACCCAGAGTGAGAAGCTAGTGGCTGTTAGTATCCAAGCTCTAGAAGGAATGAATGTAACATCACAGCCACCAGACACATATACACCTGCACAGTTAAACGCCCTCACAAATCCTGTTCAGCCACAAACACAGCCCTACCCCACTTATCACACACAACCACAAATCATATACTATCCACAGCCACCATATTACCCTCAAAATCCTTTTCCACACTGGCTATTCCAGGCATTCTTTTCTCCTGGCAGCAGCGGCTCCTACTAACTTACTGGGAAGGGATTTGTTATGTAAGATGGGATGTGTCATATATTGTACCCCTGATGGTATATTCTTAGATATCCCAGAGAGAGTGGCACACGAGTTGAGGGATATATTGGACATTCCCCAAAGGTTAATGTATCACTCACTCTACTGGTTCAGGTAAAAATCCATCTCAGGTAGATCAAATGTTATCCCAAATTCCAGATTCATTTTGGACCAAGGATGGACAGGACACTGGATTAATGGCAAATGTAGCTCCCGTAATGGTAAACCTAAAAAGCGGAAGACAAGCTCCAAAAATTCCCCAGTACCCATTAAAAAAGGAGGCAGAGATAGGGGTTTATCCTATAATTGAGCGGTTATTACAACAGGGAATTTTAGTCCGTACAGCGAGCGTAGCCAACAGTCCCATCTTTCCTGTGAAGAAAAGTGGTGGGAGGGGTTACAGGCTGGTACAAGACCTTAGAGGGGTTAATAAGGTAGTAGAGAGCCAATTTCCCGTAGTGCCAAATCCAGCTGTCATTCTTATGCAGATCCCACCAAATGCAACCCATTTCACTGTCATTGACCTCTGTTCTGCTTTCTTCTCTGTACCTCATCCTGACTGTCAGTACCTATTTGCTTTTACATACAGGGGTGTACAATACACATGGACACGATTGCCCCAGGGCTTCATAGACAGCCCCAGTATCTTCTCTCAGGCCTTACACAACTGTTTACAATCTTTTCAACCTGCCAATGAATCTGTTCTAATACAATATGTGGACGATTTATTGTTATGTTCTGATCCATTTATGTCATGTTTAAATGATACTAAACTTTTGTTGCTCCATCTCTCGCAAACAGGACACAAGGTTGCTAAGGAAAAACTACAGTGATGCCAGTCCAGGGTTAAATACTTGGGACATTGCCTAACCCAGGGGTTATGACATCTGACAAATGGCAGAATCCAAGCCATGCAGACCATGACACTGCCACAGAACCAACAGCAAATCCGTACCTTCTTGGGAATGTATGGATACTGCAGAATGTGGATCCCAGGTTTTTCTATTTTGGCCTTGCCATTACAGGACCTAGTCTTTTCCTCAAAGCCCGATCATGTTATACACACAGAGGAAACAAAGCAGGCTTTCCTTAATCTTAAGGATAGTCTGACAAGAGCACCTGCATTGGGAATACCTGATTATGAAAAACCTTTTGATTTGTATTGTACGGAAGCTAATGGTTGTGCAGCAGGTGTCCTCACACAAAAACATGGTGATGCCAGTAGGCCCGTAGCATACTACAGTGCACAATTGGACACTTTGGCAAGATCACTCCCACCGTGTTTAAGAAGTGTAGCAGCAACTGCTCTATTTGTCAGTAAGAGTGAGGATGCAGTATTAGACCTTGATATGATTGTCTATACTCCCCAAGCTGTATCTGCTTTGCTGAATTCTGCCCAAACCCGACATGTCTCCTCAGCTAGGTTCACAAAATGGGAACTAGCCCTAATAGCACCTGCAAACATCACCATCAAATGGTGCAGTACGTTAAATCCAGCAACGTATTTACCATATGTGCAACATGATGCACAAAGGGTGGAGAGAGGTGAGTCGCTGGCAGAAGGTGAGTTCTGCAGGTATATTGATGCACATGATTGTATGGAATATCTGAATCAAACCTTTACTGCAAGACCTGACATACGGGATACACCTTTAGATAATGTAGATGTGACATTTACATGGATGGGAGTTGTCATAGACAAACTGACACTGGAGAGTTATGTACAGGTTATGCTGTGGTACAGGTTATGACAAAGATATCATAGAGGCTTTACCTTTAGATCCACCTCACTCGGCCCAAGTGGCGGAACTGTTGGCATTAAGGAGAGCGTGTGAATTAGCAGAAGGTAAATATGCTAATATCTACACTGACTCTAGGTACGCCTTTGGGGTGGTACATGATTTTGGTGCTCTATGGCATCTGAGAAATTTTATGACAGCAGCAGGCACACCAATCGCACATTCCAGACATATAAAAGGACTACTGACAGCGATCCAATTGCCTAAGACAGTGGCAGTAATTAAGTGTAAAGCTCATACATGTGAGGATGATCCGGTGTCACTGGGCAACAAAAGGGCAGATGAAGCTGCCAAATGGGCAGCAGGGTTAAAAGTAAATGTGCCAATTAACCAAATGATGTTTCAAACGATTGACATGCTGAAATTAATTGAGATGCAAAATTTGTGTTCCATCCAGGAAAAGGCAGTCTGTAAGTCCAAGGGATGTGGGTAAGAGTCCTCTGGACTCTGGAGAGATGGACAAGGTAAGCCAGTGGCTCCCAAGGTGTACTACCCAAGCCTGGCTGAGGCAGTGCATGGTCTGACTCACTTGGGAAAGCAAGGTATGTGCAAATTGGTGAGAGCATACTGGTGTGCACTGGGTTTTTCTTCTCAAGCGGAAAAGAGAGCAATGTCCTCTCTCATCTGCTTGAGGAAAAACATTGGGAAAACGATCCCTACTGAACCATCCCACATTCCTCCGACCGATGGACCTTTTCAGGTAATACAAATTGATTTAATCTAATTACCACCCTGCAGGAATCTCAAGTATGTATTGGTGTGCACTGATGTTTTCTAATTGGGTTGAGGCATACCCAGCTGCCACTAATACTGCTGCACTTACTGCTAAGAAAATAGTTCAGGAGTTTGTATGCAGATACGGTATCCCTACAATTATTGAAAGTGATAGGGGTACTCATTTCACAGGTGATGTCTTCTAAAACATGTGTAAGTTGATGGGTATTAATAGTAGACTTCATACCCCCTACCGACCGCAAGCCAGTGCCAAGGTGGAGAGGATGAACGGGGCTATTAAAAACAAATTGAGTAAAGTCATGGCAGAAACTGGACCGGGTTGGCCAGAAGCACTACCACTTGTCCTTCACAGTATCAGGACAACTCCTAGACCCCCTCTCAATCTGTCCCCCTTTGAAATACTGTTTGGTAGACAAACTCATTTGATTATAAGTCCGCAAGAAGATTTGAAAAGTAACAACGAGGTAACTGTAAGGTATCTTATAACAATGAGTAAATAGTTGAAACAGCAACAGCAGAAACTGAAATTGTTGTCACATGATATTCCTGAAACAAACTGTCATGATGTTGAACCTGGAGAATTTGTCATGATCAGAAATTTCTTGCATTCAGGTTGTTTGACAGATCGGTGGGAAGGTCCATATCAGGTGTTACTGACAAGTACAACTTCATTGAAGGTGGCGGAGAGAGATACCTGGGTCCATTCCACTCACTGTAAGAAGGTCAACCAACCGGTGGAGAGACAAGGCGGAATCGAGGCAGATAACGTAGACCTGTCAATTGCGATTCTGTTCCAGGAAGGTTAAAGGTTACAGTGAGATACCTGAGCTAAAGAAATTTGTAGATCATTGTTATCAGCAATGGATTGGTCTGCTGTGGTTATCTTTGTGTTTTCTTCCAGATTTCTCATTATCTTGGGTTGTTTCGGGATCTCTGGTTTCTGTGATGGAGGACAGAGGACGGAGAGGGGAGCTAATGGTGATATCAATGGAGTGGAATCGGGAGAAGGAGTGCTAAACCAACCGGGGGAGTATCTGACCAAACTCAGTACAGTAATTGTTAAGAGATCTGCTATTGTGGAAACTCGGAGACAGTGTGAAGGTCTATCATCTGAAGATTATTGTATGTGGGAGTTTTGTGGGTCCTTAGTTGATGAGAATTGCATCCAGCAGTGCCAACCTAAGTATAACCAGTATTAGGGTGGGTATCCTTTAGATGATTATCATACTATGGGGGGCAAAGTTTTAAACCAGACTTACTGTTGGGTGTGTTCTCATGTGGCCCAGGGACAGCATAATGTAGGGTTAGTGCCATTCCCATTGAATGTCTCTGAAGTTTTCGAATCGCAAAGAGGGCATGCACTGGATGGAAAATTTCTTAAGTCCAAACCACCTCATTTCAAACTCCACCAGTACCAAGTAGATAAATCACTTTTATGTTTAAACATCGCCAACTCCAATGACCCAGGAAGTTGGGAGGTGACGGGGAATAACCAGATGATGACGTTCTCACTAAGAGCTGATAATGAACCTATACATTTTGAACTGTTACGCACAATTAGGTTGGGTGGAAGACACTTCTGGTATAATTATACACTGAGTAACACCAAAGAAATTATTGGTAGGGTACCAGAAGGGTATTGTGCCAAGATATTACAACAAAAAACTTGTATGAGTCAAATGGGAGAACTGGAAGTAGGATCACTTGCTAGGGAAATGTGTGGGTTACTGATGTTTACTATCCCTTATATTCTCCCTGATGATGTATATTTTATATGTGGTAGAAAAGCGTATAAGTGGCTCTCTCCGAGTTCTGAAGGTTTGTGTTATCTGGGAAGAGTAGTCCCAGAGGTTATGACCTTTACACATGGTGAAATGCTTGATATTCATAAAAACACACCATCACCATTTCTTCACACACAGTATGAATACAGAGACAAAAGAAATATGATACCTGGTGATGTGCATAAAGCCACACAGTTAATTAGTGAAACAACTGGCTTTCAAGTTTTAGTCGCATTGGACCCCACCAGGATCGCTCGGGGTACACAAAATTTTAGACATATCCAAGATCTTGCTAAATTAATAGATAATATCACCGAGATGAATGATGACATGTTTAGGTATACAGGTAGGGAGTTGCAAACTTACAAGAAAGAACTAGTGCAACATAGGCTAGTGTTAAATTATTTAACAGCTGTCACTGGAGGGTATTGCGTAACTTTGGCCACCCAATTTGGGGTAAAGTGTTGCACATATATTACAAATAATACTAGTGACCCCAAGGAGGTGATAGACCGGAAGATGGACGAAATTCTGCAGCTGAAATGGGAATTTTGGAAGAACCATAATGCTTCAGTGGCTGAAGTAGAGGAGAAGGTAGAAAATTGAGTTTCATGGTTGAACCCAGCAAAATGGTTCTCTGGTCTAGGAAAGTGGGTCCAGGAAATGGTTGCTAGTATAGGTAAATTCCTGATCCTTCTATTGGTTGTCATCTTAGTAATTGGCATATGTGTCAGGTGTGTTCCTACTGTGTTGAAATGTGGAAAAGGTAAAGATAAGGTGAATCGAAGGAATGAGATTATGATGGTGGTTAGAAGTAACAATATGAATACTGAGGTAAATGTAGGACTGAATTACAACCCTGAACTAGAAGGTACCATCAGGTGATGTATAAGATTTAGACATGCATGAAATGTATTATTAAATGTTATTTTAAAACATCTTAAATAATGCAAGTCCCTATTCCCCTTCAAGACTTCCTTTATAGGATTGATGCATCCCCACATCTTTCCCATGATCTCCCAAGATCCATGGTGTGCATATAGGGTAGTTTTATGTCCCTCAAGAGACACATTATTGATGGTTTTAAGAACCACCTTGTGCCATCCCATAATATAACATTAAATAATATGTCATAGTGTAAGCCTAAACTAAATTCTTAAAATCAGAGTGTGATAGCATTTTGTTTGCTATCAAAGGGTGGACTGTCGAAGCCGGATAACTGGCTGAGACTGAATCTGTTACAATTAAAATCTGCACGACGCCATTTTCCGAATGGCCGCAAGACGCCATTTTGTGACTGGCCGCTCAGCGCCATTTTAACAAATCTCACACATTATAAGTACATACGGCAATGCTATAATTTAGCGTTGTGCGATTCCCCCGCAATAGAACTGTTAAAAAGTCCCCTTTATATAAATGCATACATTGATATAAACCACAATCAAAGTCTGAAAGCAATAATTTCTTGTGTGACTCATAATGTTAAAATGCGACACTTTTAGAGTGTATGGATAGGTAGGAATCTATAGGTCCTTGTGGTTTAAGTTAATATATATATATATATATATATATATATATAAGACTTCTTGCCAATTCCACACATGTATGGCACAACATTGGTCAGCGATTTGTCTGGATATTACTGGTAAAGAGACTAATCACCCCGTAGCCCTTCACTTCAGAGATCATATACATTCACTTTCTACATTGAGTTATAAATTAATTTCTCATGTTCCTCCACCAAAACATGTGAGTAAAGCTGCATACACACGTAAAGATTTTTTGTCCAACCATCCAACTAGTTGATTGGTTTGAATGAAAATCTGTTAATGTGTGGGAGTAACTGATGATCAGCAATTTGCTCCTAAATGCCAGAAAAGATATGAAAATGGTCGTCAGACAAGTTTGTTAAATGTTTGATCTAAATAATTTGTTAAAACCACAGTTTTTGTCCATTTTCCAGCATGTGAGAGCAAATTTCTGATTGTCATTTGCTTTCATACGTTACCAGATTTTCATTCCAACCAATCAACTAGTTGGATGGTTGGATAGAAAATCTTTACGCGTGTATGCAGCTTAACAGGAATCATACCCTTCTTCAATAGGAAGCAAGTTGGATACTGAAAAATACATACTGTATCCCCTGCAGTGTTGAACGAAAATCTTTCTGTGTTATGTTTCTTGTGACAGTTTTGGAATACATAGTTTTCCAATTTGCCTTTAATTCAATAGTCTACATTTGTTATAGTGTCTGTCCAGCGTGTATGATACTTTTCTTAATGAAGACAAATACAAACTGTTTAGTGATTAGTTCAGAGATGAGAACTGTTTGTTTATACTGAGTCATGAATATTATAGTATATCTGGTACTACATCTTGTGCTCTACTATATTATCTGTACTCTATTTATTTACATACATTGTTTAAATGTGTTGCATTGGATATTGTGGTTTAGTCTTCTACAATGTTTTCCAGATGCTTTTGCCTCATGGCCGCACATTGTGATTGTCTTTTCATTGTAAAATATACGCCCTGTTTAAATGCATGTATACTGAGTCATATAGTCTTGTCTTTGACTTTTCATGTGCTTTCTATGTGCATATTATTTCATGAATATGGTGGTCAGTATGTGCACAATTATATGTCCATGATTATGTTTTCTGTGCAACGTTGTGATGTTTTTAAACATGTTTTCAGTTACTATGTAACTCTTTGTTGCTTTCCATGACACGGAGTGCCAAGTGAAGTGGCGTGGCGTGATGACAAGGCTAGGTGCGGGACATGAAGATGCGGTCATGCATATGTGATGACATGGTCTCGCAGATGTGCCATGCTGACATCACCAGCACAGCGCTGCTGGAACCAGTAATCTGCGAGAGCGTGCACATGGGTGTTATGGCATATTTAAGGTATGTATTTTTGTGTGTCATTGTTCCTGAGGAAAGTCTGACTCAGAGATGTACGCTAATGTCGCCACAGCTGCGCCTGTGTACGCAGTGGCTATGCGAAAATATGTAAATGTCGCAGCTGCTGGGATTTGTTTGGAGACATCCACTGGTGCTTCGCAAATCCTAGTGACTGCATACAAAGACGCAGCATTGTTTGATTTTTGGAGTTTTGAGTAACCCTATGGCCAAATCCTCTCTGACTGCTGTCGGTAATAAAATTATACATGCGTAGTGCGACTCATTGCGTCCAGATCACCGATAAAAACTCGACTGCGCAAACATTAATCGGTCAACTGCGCAAACATCAGCATTGCATCTATCTCAGGCCCAAGGAGACGGGAACGTCAGATGCTGTGACACATGTAGACCTGTTGCCATTTATTTGATATACTGCAAGGTCCTGTGAGTGCTGCCTATACATATATACTGCATATATAGAATAAAGTGCCACTAGACCCCCACACACACACACACACCTTCAGACATCCACACATGCCCAATAAATGCCCCTCAGACACCCAGCGTACCATCAGACCACTCTTCATGTCCCTTAAATGACCATAAAATCAACCCATTTGCTCACTGACTTACTCAGATGCCCCTTAATTTCCCTTCATTAAAATCTGCTTTAAGTATACTCTAGTTAAGTCAGTTAATTTCAAGAACTTTAATTAATGTGATGGCATACAGTATGTTACAGAAATTATTTCTCTGCATACCAGTTTAAGAACATATGAAATAAACGCTCTCTAGTTGGTAAATTATTTTATATATTTGCAGTATTGTATATTTTCCATACTAATTAACTAAAACAAAGGACACTTACCAAAGCAATAGCAAGCAGTTATTATAACCAACAGTGATCTTCACTTCTGACTTACTTGCAAAGTGTGTCTTCAGTTTGAACACTTGCAGTGGTAAAGCTGCTTCGTGTCAGGAGCACACTTGCCGTGCACTATGCACAGAAAGACGCAGTGCCCGGATGTTCCCTATTCCCAGGTCTTGTTGTGTGGAAGTATAACAAGTGAATAACGAATAGTCAGCGACTTCATCAAGTCGCTCAGGGGCAAGATAGAAGTTGGCATGCCCCACCATGCAGACTCTGCGACTTCATAAAACGAATTACATGCTTATGACATCCGTATGAAAATGAGTTGTATTGTACGACTCAGTACTACCCATCCAGTTATAGCCCATTTCCCGTTACCCTGCTACCGCTCGCGTTCGCCCATGGATGCAGATCTATGCGACTCTGGACTGCTAATTTGACGCATGTGCAGAGTGAAATCTCAGAAAATGACTCAAGCGCAGCAGTTTAAAAATCTTTAAGCCCGCCAAACAAAACAGACAGTATTTTAGTGACTGCCAGATAATACAGAGAGCATTTTAGTGACTGCTGTACAATACTAAGAGCATTTTTAATGACAACCATACAATATTGATACTGAGAATTTTAGTGACCACCATATAATGCAAAGAACATCACAGCAACCATCATATAATGCAGAGAACATCGCAGTGACCCCCATATACAGTAATGCAGAGATCATTGCAGTGGCCACCATATAATACAGAGAACATTGCAGTGGCCGGCATACTGTATAATGCAGAGAGTATTTCAGTGCCCACCTTATAATGCAGAGTATTGCAGTGTCTATCATATAATGCAGTGTTGCAGTGCCCGCCATATAATGCAGAGAGAATCATAGTGATCTCTATATAATGCAGAGACCATCAGTAATACACATAGATAATATGAATACACTGCTCACGCACATACATTCACACACACAATATTAATATAACCCCCCCACACACACACACAACATAAATACACCACCCCCCCACCACAGACAGTATTCTCTACACATCATCTCCGAGATGCTGGGCTGCCTCCGGGCTTCCCCCCGCACTGTGAATAGATGCCGTGTGCATGCGAGGCAGGCCAAATTCCTGGGAATCTCTGTATGTCTGAAAGTGGTATCAGTCGGCTCCAGGAGGCATCCACGCTCTTCCTTATTGCGCGTTGCTTCCACGGGAATGAGACAGACATTATGATGTCCTGGAATCTCATTCACAGAAAACCATAGGAGGCGGAGGCTGTAGTCTTGGCCGGCCAACTAAGCTGACTGCAGGCAGCATAGGGTGAGTACTGCTGAATCGCTTCGCTCAGAGGAGGTCACTTTTTTTAAAGTGAGATTTTACAAAAAAATTAAAACAAATTGAGGAAATGGGGAGGGAAAGGTACAGAAAAGAAAAAGGGAAGAGTTGAGAAGGGGATAAAGGGTACAGTACATAGGGCCTAATTCAGAGATGGACAGTAATGCATACGCAACTGCATACTCTCACGGATCACAGTAGCTAAAATATGCGAATGTAACAGGCAGCAGATTTTGTATTGAGATGCCCACCGGAGCCCTCTTAGCTGCCCACAACTGTGTACACAAACACAGCATTGTACACAGATCTTCAAAACGTCGACAGCTCGAGTAAGTCTATGGTCACTCAGAATAGCTGTAGTAATTGAGACGCGGGAGGTTCATTCTGTCCGTGCGCGATCTCAAATGCTGGCTAGTACATGCCCTGGAAATGGCTCCGACACATCTGCATTTTGGCCGGAACTCCCCGTAACCACCCACATAACGGTCTTTTCTTGTCAAACAATTGCAAGTGAATCCTCAAAGCGTGAGCAATCGCAATTTATTCACAGCACATGTGCAAAACAGCTGGTATGCATGTGCAGACCACCAGTAATCGCTCAGCTGTGTGAAAATCGGAATAACATTCAGCTCTGAATCAGGCCCTTAGTTCATATGTGGACAATATGTGGACATATGGAAAGGTTGATGTGCGCTCCTGGGTATTGTGTAGGGTGTGGATGAGGGCCACCCCCGCCAGCGTGCAACCCACACAGCCGTGCCAGTATCAGTGCGTGCAACTCCCCAACCACCGCTGGGTCGAGTTCACCACACACAGCCAGCACCCATCACGCCGCAGCTACCGTCGTGGCATGCACCACTGTCTCGCACCTACACAGGGCGAATGCATACAGCCAGCGGGTCACCCCTGCCCTGCACCCATGGGCACGTGGACGGCCCACGTCAGCCCAACAGAACATCTGGCCCCAACTGGACTTTGAGGAAGCCGCTCCCTGCCACAATAGACGAATACCTACCGGTAGGTACCAACCACCCCTCTTAACAGTGCAGGCCACCGCCACTGGGGACACCCCCCAACCACCAACAACAGAGCATCCCAGTTCCCAAGACTGTAGACCATAGGTCCAGCAGGGGTACATGCAGTAGTAAGGACCGCATAGTAAGGAACCCCCTCAAAGGGTCCACCCACCCCCCATACTGTGGATTGCACCAAATCACCACCATCTGGCAACACACGCCCCCATGAACTATCCAGAGACAATGAATTCCCGAGGTGCACTGTGCCTCCAGACAAAGGAAGGAACTTGTGTCCACACAATTAAATATGAATTGAATAAATATATCATTTATAACCACTCACCCAGTATTCTGTTGTCATTCGCACACCACTACAAAACATCCACAATACACATTGACTGCCCAACCCTCCCCCCATCATTTCCCTCTCCTAATCCCCCCCTAAACAATACCCAGGAGCGCACGTCAACCTTTCCATATATAGCCAACCCATAGTAGGACCAGGTACCCCTACTCGCACATTGCAGCACCAGGCCCTATCCCTCCTCCCCCACCCCAGTTGTTCCCAACCAGACATCCCCTTACCCCACTCCACCACGAAGCGCATCCTAACCAACCAACTTCCTACAAATATGTGGACATAAATTACAATAATGAACTAACAGCATAAAATACAATACAATATATATTCAAGGCTCAAATCCAAAATACATGGTTGACTGCTCTAAAAAACAGAATCAGAGAGCACAATGATATACAATCAAGAGGAAGAGCCAGTTCTCAACAGTAAGGGCCTGATTCAGATTACCACGTAAACCCGATGGTTTTCAAACTAATTTAATTGTTTGGGGTATGTGCAAGGGCAGGTCACGTTCTGCGCATGTATACGGGTGCTGTGATCTTGCTTGCAGATCCCCCCCAAACCAGAGCCGCATCTAGAGGGGGCTAAGGGGGCATGTGACCCGGGTGCCGGACTTGAGGGGGTGCTGCGGAGAGGCTTACGGGAGGCTAGGTTGCTGCTCTTGTGGGTTTGGAGCAGCATCTCGGCCTTGAGAGGCACAGAGACACGGTCAGTCTCCAATTGGTTCACGAGGGGCGCCATATTACAATGACGCCAGTACTGACAGCTCCCCAGCATGTGGCAGCCCTGTCCCGCGCCACCCCGAGCTCACCCACTGCATGACCCTGGCAGGTAAGAGAAGGGAGATGGGGCCTTACTGTGGCTTAATGTAAAAGAGGCCTTACTGTGGCATAATGTGTAATGTGTGGCATAATGTGTAAGGGGCCTTACTGTGGCATAATGTAAAAGAGACCTTACTGTGGCATAATGTACTGTATATGGGGCATTACTGTGGCATAATGTATATGGGGCATTACTGTGGCATAAATTTATAAGGGGCATTACTGTGGCATAATGTATAAGGGGCATTACTGTGGCTTAATGAATAAGGGGCATTACTGTGGCTTAATGAATAAGGGGCATTACTGTGGCATAATATGTTGTAAGGGGCATTATTGTGTTGCATAATGTGTTGTAAGGGACATTACTGTGGCATAATGTGTTATGAGGGGCATTAATGTGTGGCATAATGTATTATAAAGGGCATTACTGTGCCACAAAACCACACACCCTTTTCGTCCTCTATGTTGTATTTTTATTGGGGAGCGTCAAATTATGGCCTTGCCCTGGGTGACAAAAATCCTAGTTTCGGCCCTGCCCAAGCTGCAGCATGCATTTGGGGGGCATGCCTGGGCTGCATTCCCTGAAAGGGGGCATGTCATCTCCATTTTACTGGGAGTATGGAGGCCAGGGTCTGCGTCGGTGGATGTGGATTTCCTGGTCTCACAAGCTGCCAGCCTGAGTAGGAGCTTCCGCCATTGCGACTGATGATAACGATGGTGATCTGATGCTGCATCTACGAACGCAGCAGTCATGTTGCAATTGCTGTCAGGAGGCATCTGCTTCCTATAGTTGCCTTCTGCAGCATTTAAATATTTGCTAGACGGTAGTGCACAAGCTGCTTCCTTGCAGCTGTGCAATACTGTCCACATCTGAATCAGGACCTATGTAAGCCCCCCTCACCATCGGTAGTGAACTCGTGCCATCTGAACAATATGAGATATGGTAAGAACTTACCCTTGTTATCTCTATTTCTACGAAGTCCATAGGGTTCCACAGGATACCTTGGGGTATAGGTGTGACGTCAGTCGCAGGGCACCAAAGAGTTAAGCTTTCAGCCTCCCAGGATGCACTAGGTCCCCCTCCTATACCCCGCCCCCGGGCCAAGGCACCTCAGTTAGTTACCAAGCCATAGGCCGGAGGAGGAGAAGGAAGAGAGAGAACAAAGATCTGGACACATACAAGAATCACATTCTCACCAGAGGGAGACGGAAAACCGGTGACCAGAGCAAAGCCCATCTGCAGCACAGGTGCGACAGGGCGGGAGTCCTGTGGAACCCTATGGACTTCGTAGAAATAGAGATAACAAGGGTAAGTTCTTACCATATCTCATATTTTCTACTTCAGGGTCCATAGGGTATCCACAGGATACCTTGGGGATGTCCCAAAGCAGTATCCTTTAAGGGTGGGGACGCTCCTGTGCAGAAAGGAGAATCCGCCGCCCGAAGGAAGCATCCTGAGAGGCGAAGGTGTCAAACCTGTAATACCTCACGAAGGTATGGACAGAAGACCACGTAGCAGCCTTGCAGATCTGAACTGCCGAGGCACCACGTCGAGCTGCCCACGAAGGACCCACAGACCTAGTGGAATGAGCCTTCAGAGAAGGAGGGACCGGTAGGCCTTCATGAAGATAAGCTTCAGAAATAGCCATACGGATCCAGGCTGCCAAAGTTTGCTTTGAAGCAGGCCAACCCTTTTTACGGAAGCCAAAGAGGACAAACAAAGCGTCCGACTTCCTAAACGAAGAAGTGCGGTCAACATAAGTCCTTAAGGCCCGCACAACATCCAAAGAGGCCTCACCCACGGAAAGACCCGGTGAGTTAAAGGCCGGAACAACTATTTCCTCGTTAATATGAAACTGGGAAATAACTTTGGGAAGAAACTCGGGCCGAGTGCGGAGCACTGCCCTGTTCCCATAAAAAACCAAGAAAGGGGGTCTACAAGAAAGAGCCCCTAACTCAGAAACACGTCTGGCCGAAGCAATGGCCAGAAGGAAAACAGTCTTAGCTGTTAGCCATTTAATATCCACTGAGCCCAGTGGTTCAAACGGCGGTCCTTGGAGAGCCCTCAGGACCACAGCCAAATCCCAAGGCGCCACAGGTGGAACAAAGGGCGGCTGAATGCGGAGAACACCCTGCATAAAGGTGCGCACATCCGGGATTGTAGCAATCCTACGGTGAAACCAGACAGATAGGGCCGAAACCTGTACCTTCAAAGAAGCAAGGCGAAGCCCATGATCTAGTCCCGCTTGCAGGAAGGCGAGAATCCGAGACAGACGAAACTCCCGCGGTGCATAACCTCTCGGTCGACACCACTGGAAGAACGTATGCCACACGCGATGGTATATCCTCGCGGAAGACGGTTTCCGAGCTCGTAACATGGTACGCACCACAGAGCTGGAAAACCCCCGGGACCTCAGCATGGCCGTCTCAACAGCCACGCCGTCAAAGACAGCCGAGTCAGGTCCGGGTGAAGGCAAGGACCCTGAGACAGAAGGTCCGGTCGTAGCGGCAACCGCAGAGGAATGTCCACGGACAGACCCTGAAGGTCTGAGAACCAGTGCCGTCTGGGCCACGCGGGAGCTATCAACAGGAGCGTCCCTCCTTCCTGTTTGAATTTCCGGATTACCCGTGGAAGAAGGGAGACCGGAGGGAACAGGTATGCGAACCGGAACGTCCACCGGACGGACAGAGCATCCACCAGAGACGCCCCTTCGTCTCTTGTGCGAGACCCGTACACCGGCAACTTGTTGTTGTGCCGGGACGCCATGAGGTCGATTTCTGGAAGACCCCACCTGTCCACCAGTAGTTGAAAAACGTCCGGGTGCAGGGACCATTCCCCCGGATGAACGTCCTGGCGACTTAGAAAGTCCGCCTCCCAATTGAGCACTCCCGGGATGAAGACCGCTGATATGGCCGGAAGATTGCGCTCCGCCCAAACCAGGATCCGAGAGACCTCTACGAGAGCCGCCCGACTGCGAGTTCCTCCTTGCCTGTTTATGTAGGCCACGGTGGTAGCGTTGTCCGACTGGACCTGCACCGGGCGACCCTGGAGAAACCGCTGTGCCTGCTGGAGAGCATTGAAGACCGCACGGAGTTCCAAGATATTTATTGGAAGCTCCGCTTCTGTCGGCGTCCACCTGCCCTGGAACAAGTGTGGACCCGAAACTGCTCCCCAGCCCCGAAGACTGGCGTCCGTTGTCAACAGGACCCAATTTGGAACCCAGAACGGACGTCCCTTGTTGAGGTGGGTCGTCTGTAACCACCACGTAAGGGACAGGCGAACCTCCTGGGTGAGCACAATCGTCTGGGACTTCAGAGACTGAGTCAGCCCGTTCCACTTGGACAGGATCAGGTGCTGCAGAGGTCTGGAGTGAAACTGGGCGTATTCCACCATGTCGAACACCGACACCATGGAGCCCAGTAACCTCATCGCCGAGTGTAAGGACACCCGGCGGCTGTGCAGACAACTGCGCACCCTTGACTGTAAAGCAGAGATCTTGTCCTCCGTCACGAAGATCCTTTGCTGTCCCGAGTCCAATAAGGCTCCAAGATGCAGAATCCTCCGAGACGGGATTAGAGTGGACTTCTGCCAGTTGATTAGCCAGCCGTGCCGTTGCAGCAGTGCAATGGTCAGGTCCAAGTGGCGTAACAGGAGCTCTGGAGATCCTGCCACCAATAACAGGTCGTCCAAATACGGCAACATGCGGACTCCCTGCAGCCGCAGAGAAGCCGCCATGACCGCCATCACCTTGGTGAAAACACGTGGTGCTGTTGCCAGGCCAAAAGGTAACGCCCGAAACTGGAAGTGGTCGCTGCTGATTGCAAACCTGAGGAACTGTTGATGGCGCCAAAGAATAGGGACATGCAGGTAAGCGTCCTATATGTCCAATGACACCAAGTAGTCCCCAGGTTCCAGCGCCAGAATGATGGACCGTAGGGTCTCCATCCGAAACTTCGGGACCCGCAAAGACTTGTTGAGTGCTTTGAGGTTGAGAATCGGACGATATGACCCATTGGGTTTCTGTACCAAAAATAGATTTGAATAGAAACCCTGGCCCCTCTGGGAGAATGGAACCGCCACTATAACTCCAGCCTGGAGCATAGTGTGCAATACCTTCCGCAGCTCCGTAGCCTTGTTCCGGTCTGATGGGAGACCCGTGGTGAAGAAGCGAGCCGGGGGTCTGTGCCGGAAGGAGAGGGCGTATCCGTGGGAAACCACCTCCAGAACCCAAGTGTCTGTCGTAGTGGTCGACCAACACTGGGCGAACTGTAGCAGGCGGCCTCCCACCCTGGGATCCCCCAAAGGGAGGCCCGGACCGTCAGGCCGCAGGCTTGCCATCTGGCTTGGGGGCCGGACGTCTGGTACTCCATGCCTGCTTCCTGGGCTTGACCGATTTCTTAGGGCCAGCCTGTCGAGGAAACGACTGTGGTTTGGGCCTGCCCTGGGCCCTAGATGACCGAAAGGACGATGGTCCCGAACCAGAAGGAGCAGCGGCCGACGGGAGACAGGCAGATTTGGCTGCCGCCAGCGTGGCCACAATCTTATCCAGATCCGGACCGAAGAGAACTTCTCCGGTAAACGGCAACGCTTCCAGACCTTTCTTGGAATCTGCGTCCGCCTTCCAGGATCGCAGCCACAAGGTGCGACGAGCAGCTACCGCTGCTGAAGAAATTCTAGACACCAGAGTACTAATGTCTAGAGCCGCCTCGTTGATGTAGGTGGCCGAATCACGGAGATTGCCAATCAACTCCGCCTGATCGGCCGGACAGTCGGATTCAAAAGAAGCCTCTAATGAATCCGCCCAGCGCTCCATCGCTCTGGCAACCCAGCAAATGGCCATAGCCGGCCGTGCTGCCCCCCCAGCAAGGGAATAAGCGGACTTCAGGCAGATTTCTACCTTGCGGTCCGTAGCATCCTTAAGGGAGGACATGGATGGCATCGGCAATGTGGCACTACGGACAAGACGGGTCACGTGAGAATCCACCTGTGGAGGGGATTCCCACTTCGCAAAATAATTATCCGCGAACGGATAAGCCACCGCCAGGCGTCTCTGCGGCTGGTATCTTTTGCCAGGTTGTTTCCACGCCTCCTCTAAATGGTCCACCAACTGACCCGAAAGAGGAAAGACTGTGGCATCGCCCTTCACATCTTTGAAAAAGGCATACTTAGATTTAGCCGCTGGGGGAACTTCGTCCTCAATCACCAAGGCTGTGCGGACCGCCCGAATAAGTCCAGGAATATATACTTTGGACTTAGCATCAGCGTCCTTAGTATGGAGAGGTTCCTGATCGTAAGGATCTAGAATCTCCCCATCATCAGACGTCCCTTCGTCATCCTCATAAGGAGCGGACAGAGACGCCACCGGCCTTTTATGAGACCGCATCACAGACTCCCCTTGCAACACATCCGACAAGTGCTGTACAGAACTCGTCAGGGAGTTAACCCACGCTGGCTCCTGAGAACCCGGGAGCGGGGAAATAGGGAGACTGTGGGGTACCACCAATTGTCGTGGGAACCCCTGCATGGGTGACGACACCACAGACTGCTGGGACAAACCCATCGGAGTAAACGCGGGCTGCGGAGCTAACTGGCCCACTAAAGCTGTTAACGCCTGAGCGAAACAAGCCCAGGGCGGCTCCTGTACCGGTGCTGTAACCGTAATAGGCCGCGCCATGGACAAACACTGCCGGCAAAGGCCCTCCGCGCTACCCTCCCCCTCCGCTAACGGTACTTTGCACGTGGTACACTGTAGCCGGAGGGGAAAATCACTTTCAGACATGATGGCACCACGTATGTGACCTCTCTCACCAATTAAGTATTAAATAGGCGAGAGACCACCCTGCAGCACCGCACCGCAAGGGCTTTAGCAGAAAGAACAGGGACAGTAATAAAGCTGACAGTTTAGAGAAGAAAAGATTACAGGCAGCAGCGCTAGCACAGTCACATACAATGCAGAAAAATAACAATTCCTGCACTAACAGCGCTGATCACTCAACTACACAGACACAGGGCCTGGTAGGACACAGCGCTGCATACACAGACCTGACCACAGCGGAGGAGAGGTATGCGGGGGGACCCAGACCACGATGCTTCCGTCCAGCGCTTCCAGCAGCGTTCACCATGCGTTCTGGAGAAGATGGCCGCCGAGGAGCAGAGAGGAGGCTGGCCTGGGGGAGGAGCGCTGCCACAGGACCAGTCGGCAGCATGCAGAGAGGGCTGTGTGCAGCGGGGGAGGCGCCGGCTGTGAGACAGGGAAGGCGCGCTCCCCTGGCATGCATTTAACCCCTGGGACGCCGCAGCGCTACCGCTCTGCTGCGGTCCGCTGTCCCAGGGGGTAGTGGAAGCGCAGGTTGGTCGCCTGGCTCCACGCTGCAGCCAGTCCCCAGGGAGCCCCCTGCCTGGGGACTTAGGACCATGTGATCAGCGGGACCCACCGCGGGACCCCGCTGCTTACCTCTGTCCCCCTTGAATCCGGCCATGGTCCGGAGCATCTGGGGTCACCGCTAGCTGTGACCCCAGACGCCCACCAGCATCCCCGGATCAGTACCGGCGTTCTGGTACCGGCGGGGTGTAGGGAAGACAGCATGGACGTCAGGACTGACTGTCCATACTGTACATCCAGATGTGCAGCCACAGCTGCATGAAGAATAAGCTTCAGGGGCTCTTCTAGCCCCCACTCCAACAGGTGCACCCGACTCCGGCCGGGCACCAAACTAAACTGAGGTGCCTTGGCCCGGGGGCGGGGTATAGGAGGGGGACCTAGTGCATCCTGGGAGGCTGAAAGCTTAACTCTTTGGTGCCCTGCGACTGACGTCACACCTATACCCCAAGGTATCCTGTGGATACCCTATGGACCCTGAAGTAGAACATTTTATTAATGGTGAGG
This sequence comes from Taudactylus pleione, assembly GCA_031769625.1. Lineage (NCBI taxonomy): Eukaryota > Metazoa > Chordata > Amphibia > Anura > Myobatrachidae > Taudactylus > Taudactylus pleione. Next base: position 4,973,356 of record JAUIMM010000370.1, read on the forward strand.
AAGCAGATGTAGAGCAAGAAACACTAGGAGTTTCCATTAGGAAGGTATAGTGAGTTTTATGAACAATATTATAAAGGGACGGAGGCTGGGGACATTTCAAGAGATGGGCTATAGCCTTTTTGGTAGCTATAGGAATATGGCCTAAAATATAGCTGTCTGAGTTATGCATATCTGACGGGTAATCATGAAGAAGAGAAAGAACAGGAAATGGTTGTATACAAATGTTCAAAATCTTATATACCAACTCATGCACATAAGGATCAGATGGAGGGACCCTCAAAAGATATGGCAAATGTGGCACTTCCAAGCAATTGCACCAGCTACATTTAGATTGGGTTGGTCATATGGAATGCAATTTGTCTGGTGTATAGTATAAACGATGAAGAATATTGCATTAAAACTCTAAGTGGTTATGACATTTAGACAGTTGATGTGTCTTCAAACAAAAAAATTCCATTGTTGAGGTTTAAATGTGGAGAGTAAATTTGTTTCTCAAAGGAGCTAAGATTTGAATTTATCAGGGAAGTTACTGCCAAGACATTGGGTGTACCAAAAACAAATATGACCCCTAGCATTGCCATGAGCAAGCTTTGTCAAAATGTCCTGAGTAAGTCTACGTACAGGACTACACAGCTTAACCACACTAGTTACCAGTGTCTAATACGCTAATAGGTAAAGAAAAATCTACCGGAGAAAGACTATGCTGGACTTGTAGGTATGAAAAGTGGACCAAAGAGGTATTACCTTGGAGATCAGCAGCACACGTCAACCCATTTGATGACCAGTGTGTCACACTGCAGGTTCTCAGACCCGCTTACCTCAGTTACCACTGTTGCTTCACTGACTGTTTCCACAGACCATCCATCTCAACATGTTCCTGTTTATTCCACTTCAGTAATATGTTCCTGCTGTGTGGGCGCAACCATCTTGCCAGAGGTCAGCTGACACCACTGCAGCCACTCATGGAGACTTACAGTACTACTACTGTGTCCAATCCCAGTGCAGCGAGTCTTAAACAAACCTTTCCCAGGCACCTGTGCTTTGCCAGTTTAACTAGTCTTCTGAGGAAATTTCTGGCTCTTGTATCTACATAAACCTGAACAGCTTCCATTCCAACACTGCTGAAAACTCTTGCAGCTCTACACTGCAAATCTAAGCAATCCCCATATTGCTGTTTTATCGTGTTAGAGCACTTAAATACTTTACATCAGGATCCTTCTCTAAGCTTCCCTGCTGCAATCAACTCTCTTCCATCACAACTGAATGCTGTCCGTCTCCTGCTACAAGTTCTGCATATGAACTCCAGTATACAGCTTCACCCTGCCTTCAGTCTGCTGTTCCCACACAGCAGAGTATTACTCCAGCCTGCTAAAAATATCTTCAATCCATAGTCACTCTGTGTGATCATCTACAGTCTGCACTTCTGTATTCAGTGCTCCTGTTGCCAGTATCACTTTCTGCTGTCTACTAACAGCGCATCTGCTGTCAGCCTGTATCAACGCTCCTGTGACCAGTGCTCTGCAATATTGTGTATCTCACCACACCATTATGATTGTCATCTCACCTGCTCATTGCGGGTCCCTGCCAATTATTCCAGTTGCAACTCATCAGCTACCATACTTCCACTGTTTTCAAGTATTCAGCTTCCAGTCCAGTCCTACTCCAATCCAGCCTACTTTCTCCATTCTGGTCCTACTCTGGTCCAAGTCAGTTACCTACATTGGTCTTCTACTCCAGTCCTACCATGGTCCCAGTCCTGGGTCCCAGTTCTGTGCCCATGACAAATACAGAATTTGACGGTTTGAACTGGCCAAATGGGCGCAGCTTGTAAACAAACCCAGAAACAAGAGATGAAGCAATAGTTAGTCATGTACCTGCTTGGACTCCTTCCAGCAATCTGTTGATCCTACCAATTCTGTTTCACAGACTCTATAAGTGATCCCTAGCTATTCCACCCCTTATACAGGTTTACCCACTCCAGAGAAGCTTCATAGTGAACCAAAAGAGTGCAGATGATTCCTAAATTATCATGGGATCCATACTGATCTGAAATCTAACAATTTCTCTACAGGCAGACCGTCCGAGAGAGTATTACCACCCAAGGGCGTAACTAGACCTATGCGGGCCACACAGCACAATTTTCATGGACCCCCCTAGGTCCCCCACCCCCCTTTCCTCCTCGACTAACCTCTGCTCCGTGGTTGTCCTCTTTCAGCGTGTACTGCACAGGGCAGGCACATCTCATCCAGTCAACCCGGTCTCTTCTCACTGACTGATGATGGGAGGAGAAGTGACCACGCTGAGCCTGCTGGGACATCTCTGGATTATGGCCATGCCTCCTCCCAGTATCAAACGGGATGGCAGATGTGCCTGCCCTGCCCAGCACACTGCTGAAGGATGACGCAACCACGACTTACCAGACAGCATAGATGCAGGGGGTTGGCCGGGCCTCGGAGATGACCCTGGCCCCATAGCAGATGCACCCCCTGCACCTATGGTAGTTATGCAAGTAGTACCACCACTTCTCTTCTGATTCAGGGAAACACTAATTCAACCGCATGATCAGTTCACCAGTATATCACTGGCATGGCCTGGAATTTTGGAGAGACTCTCTGGCTCCGTTAAAATAAATCCCAAGTATTCTGTTGCTTGTAAGATGAATGCTAGGTGTTCTACCACTGTTCTGAGCCAAAGAAAGTTTTTTTTTTTTTTTTTTGAAAGTCAGGTTCGAATAGAGACAATGAACTCTGGGCCTGATTCAGAGCCGGACGCTCTGACCAGAGCGCTCGCTCTGAATCAGGGCCCTCCTACCTAAAAATGGAGTGGCCTCTTGGCCACTCGCATAGCTGTGGGTGACCACCCACAGCTTATGCGAGTGGCCAAAAAGATGGTCGCGATGGTCAAGACAATCGCGACCATCGGGCTTGTGACGAGTCCCTGCGGTAGGGTCTCGCTGCCGCAAGCCCAGGAGTGCTTTTGGCTCTATCAGCACACTAGTGATGTCAGTGGGGCCGGCCCCAGACGGTAGGCGTTCCCATGGGAATGTCTCTATCTGGGCAGCAACGCCCCCGGCACGCCCACCAAAGGGGGTGTGCTGTCACTCACCATCGACAGCACGCCCCCTTTGGTGCGAGACCCATAGCGACAGCTTGGCTGTTGCTATGCTGGTCTCGCGCATGCGCACGACGGAGCTCCCGCATGCGCACTAGGGCACCATCGACCCGCTTGCGAGCGCTCAGCGCTCGCGAGCGGGTCTGAATCAGGCCCTCTGTTTTTACTGTGGGGGTTTTAGACATTTTATACAAGCATGTCCCATTCGTAAATCAAAGAATGATATCAGGGAACGACCCCAAATTCCAAACATTGGGGTACAATATCCACATTCTGTATCTTCTGCTCTTGAAGATGTTTCCAAGTTTCTTCTCCAAGTAATGCCTTCAAGCCTTCCAGCATCACTGGCCACCACTCTGAATGTTGTTACACCAATGGCCCCTATGCCTTCTGCCTGTTCCGCTATTTCAGTGGCAGTGATTCAATAGTAAATATCATCTGTCCAGACCATCAAGTGTACACCAAACATCTATTTCGATGGAGAACAAGTGAAATTCCGTGTTTTGGCACACCAATACATTCAGACTGTATCCTTTCCTCCTCTCAATTCTGCCAATGCAGTCAGGTACCTTCTTCAAGCCTTCAGAGGATAATCCTTGAAGTGGGTTAAACCACTCTTTGAGTCTAAGGATCTGGTACTTCATAACTTCTCAGCCTTCTGTAAAACAGTACAGCAAACATTTGGTCCAGTCTGTCCAGTCTGAATCATTTGGAGTTCCAGCACTGGGAAGGACATCTGTCTCTAGTGCCAGGAAAGGGCTTCAAGGGTTCAGCTCCAGGAGGGGTGCTAAAACCCCAGGAGGGGTCTCTAGTGCCAAAACCCCAGGATGGGTCTCTAGTGCCAAAACCCCAGGATGGGTCTCTAGTGCCAAAACCCCAGGATGGGTCTCTAGTGCCAAAACCCCAGGATGGGTCTCTAGTGCCAAAACCCCAGGATGGGTCTCTAGTGCCAAAACCCCAGGATGGGTCTCTAGTGCCAAAACCCCAGGATGGGTCTCTAGTGCCAAAACACCAGGAGGGGTCTCTAATGCCAAGACACCAGGAGGAGCGCTAATGCCAAAACCTCAGTAGCGGCCTCTAGTGCCAAAACCCCAGGAGGGGTATCTCGTGCCATATTCCCGGTGGGGAATTCCTGTTCATCAGTCCTATTTGAAGACTCCTGTCCGTCAATGGGGAACTCCAGCCTGATATGGGAAATATCAGTGCATCTACTGTCAGCCTGTATCAATGCTCCTGTGACCAGTGCTCTGCAATCCTCTGTGTCTCACCATACCTTTATATTTGTCATCTCACCTGTTCATTGTAGGTCCCTGCCAATTATACCAGTTGCAACTCATCAGCTACCATACTTCCACTGTTTTCCAGTATTTAGCATCCAGTTCAGTCCAGCCTAAATTCTCCATTCTGATCCTACTCTAGTCCAAGTCAGTTACCTATATTAGTCTTCTACTCCAGGCCTGTTCTGGGTTCCAGTCCTGTGCCCATGACATATACAGAATCTGACACAATGCATGACCATAAGGTCTGCAATCAGTTGAGCTTGTGTACTAGCTGGTAAAGTGAGATATTGAGAACTGGCTATCTTAAAATCCCACAGCTTGAAAGAGTTTCAGGAGTGAGTGGACAAAACAGGAAGGGGGTCCAAATGATATCCAGAGAAGTCACTATTGATTGGCATAGGACGCAGGTGCAGGGCTGTAGGTGAAGGCAGAACTTGTTCCCCCAACCAGGGCCACCATTAGGAATCATGGGGCCCAGTACAAGTGGATAATGCAGGGCCCCCCCTCCCAAAGCTCTGAGGGTGCAAGGTGTAGTGTAAAGTGCTGACCGATTTAATAAATTAAAATTGTACTTACCTGCTACCCTTAGATTTAATTATCTGCCATTGAACTTGGTTGCACTTCCCTTCATCCATGGTTCTTCTGATCACCGTGGTTCTATGTAGTACATTAAGAAGATGAGAATGGAAAGGCATAAAGATTAGAGAAGTGGAAGACAAGGAGGTAGAAGGTGTAGCATAAGATGAAAGTGAATGATGTGGGCAGATAGAAGAAAGTGGGAGAACAGATGGGATGGGGAGAAAGATTGGATAATGCAGGCCTGGACAACCTGCGACTTTCCAGCTGCTGTGAAACTACAAGTCCCAGCATCCTTTACCAGCTGACTGTGGGAGGGTATGCAGAGACTTGTAGTTTCACAACAGCTGGAGAGCCACAAATTGGCTAGGTCTGGAATGTGATGCAGAGGAAAAAAGCAAGTGACAGGGGTTAGAGGCACACAAATGGAGTGGATGAGGGGCAGAGGCACTCAGAAGGGAGGGAAGGAGTGCATAGGCACATATAGGGAGTGTAGTGTCAGGCAGAGACACACATGGGGGTAAAGGGGGGCAAAGGCACACAGGAGAAGTGGAAAAGGGACAAGTGAGAGACAGAGGCACTCATGGGGAGTGGAGGGGATAGAGGCACTCATGGGGAGTGGAGGGGATAAAGGGCCTGATTCAGAGCCGGACGCTATTTGCGCTCGCTCGTTCAGAAAAAGTGGCTGGCTATTTAAATTGAGCGCTCGCTCTTTGCGGTCTGTTGACGCCTCTATGTCTGAACGAGCGAATGAAACATGCGCTCGCTATTTTGTAAAAAACGACCCCTGGCCGCTCGCATCACACGTCATCTCCGCTATTTATTAGATTAATCGAGTACATCGAACGGCGTATGAACTGCTCGCTATTCTTGTGGTAGCATTTTCCTACCGCAATCATGCGAGCAGTTCAGACTAAAAGACAACCAAGTGACGTGGTCGATGACGCTGCTTTGTTAATTATGCACACCCTTAAAACGCCCGTTTTGACCATTTGGCACGCCTGCGTTCGGATCTCCACTCCCCGTTTTCAAGCACCTTCCCCTGTTACCACCCACAAACGCCTCATCCTGTCACTCAAATTAGCAGGCATTCGCTATTTTGCGAGCACACGATTTCCGACCACACTGACTGGTTCGCGCATGCGTATTACAACCCATATGCATGCGCAGATGTGCGAACATCGCTCGGTGCGAACGAGCGGCCACTTACGAGCGGCTCTGAATCAGGCCCAGAGGCACTCATGGGGAGTGGAAGGGATAGAGGCACTCATGGGGAGTGGAGGGGATAGAAGCACTCATGGGGAGTGGAGGGGATAGAGGCACTCATGGGGAGTGGAGGGGATAGAGGCACTCATGGGGAGTGGAGGGGATAGAGGCACTCATGGGGAGTGGAGGGGATAGAGGCACTCATGGGGAGTGGAGGGGATAGAGGCACTCATGAAGGTGTGAAGCAGACTCACTCATGGGGTGGGATGAGGAGGGCAGACACACACATACAAAGCTACATATAGTTCACTAGATACAAATACAGACTTTACAGTTAACAGACAGGGGAGAGAGGCAGGGACATACATCAGAGTGGTAGGGAGGGAACATAGAGCTGCAGACACAAAGTGAGATGCCTGTACTACTGTACTTACTGTGCTGTCTGTGCAGCATTCTTCCATGGCTGACACTTGACCTCCAGGCTCCAGTGTGGATCACAGATCCGCAGGGGAATCCAGCATCATATAGCTCTGGCTTGTGTGTTGCTAGCGCTGGCTGGACAGCTGCTGATTAATAAATGACTCATCACACAGGATGAGTCATTCATAGGACTCTTCGGCAGCTCAGCTGTCCTGTGTGAGGGTGAATAATTAACAATTAATTAGCTCTGCTGGCTGCCGGCCCCTCAGCTGTCCGGGCCCGGTACAGGAGTACTGGCTGTCCCCCCCTGATGGCGGCCCTGCCCCCAACAAATACAAATACACCTGACAGAAAATAATTCTGCCACGTTCTGACCCACTTTAACCCTTGCTAATTGCTAATTTATTCCCATTATAACACCAATCCATATACCATGTAATATCCATAGTTTACAAAATATAAATTAAACAAGATATTATGTAAAATATGTTTAATATGTTGTGCTTATGTAAATATGACATTTTGAATGCACATACTAGAATGATAAATTCTTCCTGTTAAAATATTAGTTTTCTGAGCTCCACTCTTATGTTATATAAATCATATCTTGCCCAATTAGCAAATGTATGAAGGACTGCAGCTGCGAATTTGCATGGAACACAGCTGCTAAAATATGCTAATGCTTGCTAAAGCTAAGTCGGCATTAAGACGACCACTGCTGCTTTCATTTATCCGTCCAACCACGCTCTTCTGCGTAAGCAATGGTACCATCGACGCACCTCGGCTAGTCACGCAGCATTTACAATAGCTCTGACCAGCTGCAGACACTGCAAGTCTACTCGCACGCAGAGAGCTCTCATGCTGCTATGTAATCTCAGTGGCTAATTTATGCATGCCCATGAAATGACGTTCAAACGGACAGACACGCCTGCGTTCTTCCGACCACTCCCCCCGGCAGAACCCCCAAACACTGACAGCCTGTCACTCACTTTGCGATGGGTTCTTCTGTGCGGCCATAATCACAATGAAATCGGCTTAAAATCATGCACATTGGCAAACAATCGCTCGATCTGCGTCTGTACTGAAGTAGACCTGTAGAGTATAAGGGGTCTATTTACTAAGCAGTGTTAGGAGACAGAGTGAAAAGTTATAACTCAGTGATAAGGTGCCAGCCAATCAGCTCCCAACTGTCATTTTTAAAACACAGCCTGTGAGAGCTGATTGGCTGGCACCTTATCACTGACTTATCACTTTTCACTCTGGGCCTGATTCAGAGCTGGACGCTATTTGCGCTCGCTCGTCCAGAAAAAGGGGCTGGCTATTTAAATTCACCGTTCGCTCTTTGCGGTCTGTTGACGCCTCTATGTCTGAACAAGCGAACAAAACATGCAGACGTTTTTTTGTACAAAACTTCCCCTGGCCGCTTGCATCATACGTCATCTCAGCTATTTATTAGATTAATCGAGTACATCGAAAGGCGTCTGAACTGCTCGCAGTGCTTGTGGTTGGATTTTCCTACCGCAATCATGCGAACAGTTCAGGCTAAGAAATAACCAAGTGACGTGGTCGATGACGCTGCTTTGTTAATTATGCACATCCTTAAAACACCCGTTTTGACCTTTTGGCACGCCTGTGTTCGGATCTCCACTCCCCGTTTTCAAGCACCTTCCCCTGTTACCACCCACAAACGCCTCATCCTGTCACTCAAATTAGCAGGCATTCACTATTTTGCGAGCACACGATTTTCGGCCGCACTGACTGGTTCGTGCATGCGTACTAAAACCCAAACGCATGCGCAGTTGTGCGAACATCACTTGGAGCGAACGAGCGGCCACTTACGAGCAGCTCTGAATCAGGCCCTCTGTCTCCTAACACTGCTTAGTAAATAGACCCCTCAATCTTCTATTGTAAAACTTAAACAGGGTCTCCATTATATTCTACAACACAGCTGTCATAACTAACTTTATCATGGTTAGGATAAGTAGTACCATAAAATACACCCTTCCACTGTCAGACAGCCTTCATTATTCCTTGGTCTCTTTTATACAGACTCACTTTTCCTCCAGTGAATCGCCGCACCTAATGTTCACACAAAAGCTGCCCATGCAGAGCAGCATATAAGCAGGGCCATCTTAACATATGGACACAGTGGGCAGCTGACCAAAGCCCCATGATTCTAGGGGCCTTTGAGTAGAGGTGGGCTGGGTGGCATCTACATGGAGTGTGCAGCCATGCATAGGGCAGCCGGTTAAAAGGCAGGCAGAGAAAGATGCTACCCGGCCACTCTAAAGGGGCTCTAATACTTTAATCACAGCTGAAGTGCAGAGTAGGAACTGCACTGTGAGCTGGAGAAGAGGGAGGTGGAGTCAAAACAGGGGCACTATGCCAGCAGCTGCATGGGAGAGAGGAGGGTGAGCAGCTGCTGCAGACCCATTTACCAGAGTGATAAAGACTATCCAGCAGCCTACCTATAAGGTAAGAGGGACTCAGGAAGGAGGCACTATTTATATGTATGTATAGAACTATGTGACTATATATATGTATGTGTGTGTGACCATATGTATGAATATATGTGTATTGTTATTATGACTACCTGAAATTTCTTGTGTAAGTCCCCTAAAGTCACACTGGCGAGGTCTTCAAGCCAATAACAGCCCCCCGTTTTTCTCTAATAGCTGGACATGCTCACCGGTACTTAGGTTACCGTCTGATCTTATGATCAGAACATGAGAGGCTTACACAATAGTTCAGATGATCGCAGGATATAAAGTATGAAATAGAGTGGAGCAGCAAAGCCGCACACTGGGATGCAGCACACAATGTGTTTGTTCGCTGCGCATAGACAGCCCAGCAGAGTGAGTGACAGGGGAAGCCGTTTGCAGGTGGTAACAGGGCCTGGCCATTAAAAACGGGGGAGTGAAGGTGCAAACGTAGGCGTGCCTGAGCATCTCAACTGTGTTTTAGAGGTGTGCATAATTATAAGACAGCATCATAGTACACGTCACCTGGCTTGTTTTTACACTGACGTGCTCGCAGTGCTTACGGTAGGGTATAGTCAACCTCAAGCGTTGCGATAGCATCCGATGTACCGATGGTTGCATACACTTCCGGGACAGGACGTGCACAAGTGGGCATCTTAAAACAGGCTAGTGAGTGTCTGCATACACTAAGTGATTGCTCTCTAAGAAATACTTGGCGTGCTAATGCATTGTAGTGTGGTAGCACTGCCTACGCAATTTGCATACACCGTGCGAGCGATCGCATCTGGCAAGTGGCTCTGAATCAGGCCCAGTATGTTTTTTGTCTTCTGAAATCAATCATATGGAGACCTCCCTTTAAAAATCCTGTGTCTGCCCCTGAGATGGTACCGCACCTTCAGTGGTGTAAATTCATCCCAGATGCCCGGAGGCAAGTTATAATTTGGTGCCCCTCCCCCCATCACAGCCGCTGACACTGTAATGTAGCAATTTGCATGCAGACAGGCTATAGATACAAGAAGGTAGCAGCTGATGGTCTGACATGGAGCTCTCCACTAGTGTATGGTGGCTTCTCAGGTGCCGGGAAGGGGTGTCATGTATTGGGTGGCCGTGACGGTACACTCCGGGTACATAGTTACAGCCATAAGTGGAGTGAATATGTTCTGGACAATGGAGGAGGTGCCCCTTCAGAGCTGGAGCCCGGCGGCAGGCGCCTCCATTGTCTCCCATAGTTCTGCCCCTGCGCACCTTACAGCTGAGACGGCAGCTCCAGCAGATCTTTCTTCTTCTCTGGCAATCACTCCACAAGCTTTATTCATCTCATGGTGTAGCAGAGAAGTTAGCCCCATACACACAGTAAATGACTTGTGATAAATAGAATAATCAAGTAGATTTATTAAAAATTAGTAAGAGGACGTAGGTCTGGGGAGGGTCACTGTTTGATGCAATACATATGAAAGAAAGGGCCAATAACTCTTTTGGATAGTGAAATGGGCTTCCTTAACTTAACGGCAACAGAACCTTTTTGGCTATGACTAGTGAAAAAAGTAGTTTGTCAATTATCTCAATATACTATAATCTAAACACACAATAACCTTTGCAAAACACAGATACTGTATAACGCAATAGCACCACACATTATTACTCAGCAGTTTTCAGTAAAAACCTCAAACCGTTCACTTATGTACTTAAAGGTGCACACAAGGGGCCTGAAACGGATTTGTAAACAACCCCGATGGCTTACTGTACATACAAATCCGATGTTTGGGGATCTTCACAGGACACGGTCTAAACATGTGGAGAATCTGCATCTGCAGAATGGGTCCTGTGTAATCTCTCGCAGTCCCTCCTTAGCTGCAGCATGATTGACATGCTGTGTCTTTTAGGGGGCGGAGGCCGGGACCATTCTACAAAATGAGGGTGTGTTGGCCCCGTTTTGAAGGTGTGCTGAGCCAAGGGTCGGCATCGTCAACCGCAGACTTCTTGGACCCAGCTAGCCAGTTCCAACGGCTAGTTTGAGTAAGCTTCTGGTCACACAGACCGGCCGAGGGCTGCGACCATGGCGACTATCATGATCCTATGCTGTGTCTCCGGATGTAGCACTAAGATAGTAGATGCATGCAGGGGGTGTCTATTTCCTATAGACGCCTCCTGCTGCATATGCATTTTAGTTGTATGGTATTGCACTGCCACTTCTCTGAAGCTGTGCAACACCATACAAATCGGATTCAGGCCTAAAGTTCTGTCATTGGAGCACTCTGTTGCTGGACAGGCACTGTCCTATGACATGCATTTATAATCCACAATAGGCATAAGCCAGTGGTTCCCAACTGGGTGTCATGGCACCCTAGGGTCCCTCAAGGCAATTGCAGGGGTGCCTTGATGGTCCTGGGTAAATGAATGCCCTGGGCCCCTATCCACCCATTCACGGGAATAAAAATGTAGACAGTAAATAAAATTAAACCTTTAGATTTATTGGTACTTTCAACAAAATTAATGTTTAAACATAAAAAAACATGATGTAAAGTGTAGTAATCAACAGAAACATTTGCACATTATGGGTCATATCCAACTGGCCAAGAAGTTTTTTCCCCACAAAAAATTATGCGGACCACACGACCAATTTTGGATTACCGCTGGTATGTACGCTCCCAATGCCCGCTGTATCCAATTAAAAAAATGTAGTTGCGTTTTTTTTGCAGGCAAAATCCTGCGGGAGGGGAATTTTTCTTTTCATACTCGAGCGGGTACAGCGTATGTAGTGTGTGCGGGGAGCAGGTGCAGTGTTAGCGGTGGTAGTCTACGTAGTGTGTGCAGGGAGCAGGCGTAGGGTTAAAGGCAGTAGTGTAGTGTAATTACTTAGGTAGTGTGTGCAGGGGGCGGGTGCAGCGTAGTGTATTGAAGTGGGTGCGGGGAGCGGTTGCAGCATATGTAGTGTGTGCAGGGAGTGGGTGTAGTGTAGTGTGTGCGGGGAGCAGGTGCAATGTTAGCGGTGGTAGTGTAGGTAGTGTGTGCAGGGATCGGGCGTAGGGTTAGAGGCAGTAGTGTAGTGTAATTAGGTAGTGTGTGCAGGGAGCGGGTGCAGCGTAGTGTAGTGAAGTGGGTGCGGGGAGCAGGTGCAATGTTGGCGGAGGTAGTGTAAGTAGTGTGGGCAGGGAGTGGGCGTAGGGTTAGAGGCAGTAGTGTAGTGTAATTAGGTAGTGTGTGCAGGGAGCGGGTGCAGCGTAGTGTAGTGAAGTGGGTGCGGGTAGCGGGTGCAGCGTATGTAGTGGGTGCGGGTAGCGGGTGCAGCGTATGTAGTGTGTGCAGGGAGTGGGTGTAGTGTAGTGTGTGCGGGGAGCAGGTGCAATGTTGGCGGAGGTAGTGTAGGTAGTGTGGGCAGGGAGTGGGCGTAGGGTTAGAGGCAGTAGTGTAGTGTAATTAGGTAGTGTGTGCAGGGAGCGGGTGCAGCGTAGTGTAGTGAAGTGGGTGCGGGTAGCGGGTGCAGCGTATGTAGTGTGTGCAGGGAGTGGGTGTAGTGTAGTGTGTGCGGGGAGCAGGTGCAATGTTGGCGGAGGTAGTGTAGGTAGTGTGGGCAGGGAGTGGGCGTAGGGTTAGAGGCAGTAGTGTAGTGTAATTAGGTAGTGTGTGCAGGGAGCGGGTGCAGCGTAGTGTAGTGAAGTGGGTGCGGGTAGCTGTTGCAGTGTATGTAGTGTGTGCAAGGAGTGGGTGTAGTGTAGTTTGTGTGGGGAGCAGGTGCAATGTTAGCGGTGGTAGTGTAGGTAGTGTGTGCAGGGATCGGGCGTAGGGTTAGAGGCAGTAGTGTAGTGTAATTAGGTAGTGTGTGCAGGGCGCGGGTGCATCGTAGTGTATTGAAGTGTGTGCGGGTAGCTGTTGCAGTGTATGTAGTGTGTGCAGGGAGTGGGTGTAGTGTAGTGTGTGCGGGGAGCAGGTGCAATGTTGGCGGAGGTAGTGTAGGTAGTGTGGGCAGGGAGTGGGCGTAGGGTAAGAGGCAGTAGTGTAGTGTAATTAGGTAGTGTGTGCAGGGAGCGGGTGCAGCATAGTGTAGTGAAGTGGGTGCGGGTAGCGGGTGCAGCGTATGTAGAGTGTGCAAGGAGTGGGTGTAGTGTAGTGTAGTTTGTGTGGGGAGCAGGTGCAAAGTTAGCAGTGGTAGTGTAGGTAGTGTGTGCAGGGAGCGGGCGTAGGGTTAGAGGCAGTAGTGTAGTGTAATTAGGTAGTGTGTGCAGGAAGCGGGTGCAGCGTAGTGTAGTGCTGCATCCTCAGTGCTGCTTGCGTGCAGCTTTGCAATTCCGTCCTAAGCTGAATGAGGCCCTATGCCTGAAATATGTTTTGTTCAAAAATTGTTTCTTGGGAAATGCTCATCAACTGCTATCTATGATTTATCTTTTCTTGGTTCAGGGAGGAAGACAGTACAGCTACTGGAATATGGCACTTAGGTAGGTGGTAAAACTGGACAAGATCTGACTGAGTGCCTGAATAATTTCCGACATAGTGTGGTTGTCAGATGATTTGCCAAAATGTATGATAATGACTAGATCAGTTTTACAGTCATCACTTGGCTATCACATGCTGCGATAGCCCAGTGTGTGGCCAGCATACATTTCTGCTCGGATAACGGCATACATACTGAACATCCCTATTTTAATAAATAGATATAGTGAAAATAGTCCTTATTCACCTATAGTTTCCACTTAAATATACCTAACAGAGTTCCAAAAATCAATTACAATTCTATAATTAATTTGGAAATGAATCCCTTTGTGTACACCCCATATTGTCTTGCAATATACCCATGAAGTCATTCAAAGTATTTAAGTTGGCAGCAGTTCAAGACTTCAAGTTTACAGGATTCACAATTCACAGATGTTCAGGACTATCAAGCTGTCTGTGGGTGGAGAATGTCAAGTTTTAAATAGCATTCTGACCACTCTGGCACATACACAGCAGTGTCAAAGAATTTCCACATGGCACTTTCTACAAGACATAAATGATACATAGTATCCCAGAATGAGTATAGAATATATCCTGATGTTACTAATATACACATACAAGTACACTATACTGTAGGTACTTATGTCCTGGGTGATTCCTTATGCTGGGGTGCAACTCTTAAGTTGATTAAATGCACTAATTCTATTTTTTCTTTGTAGAATCCATTTTAAATTAGAACCCGATTCATATTCCCTTCATTCTCCAAAACCACAAAACCCATATCGACTTACAGCACACTATTTGGGTGGGAGTCTCTGTAGGGACCGAGTTACTGTAGGAGAAGCTCACAGCAGGCAGTTACTCTCGCTTCTTGCATCTCTAAAGTTATTCAGTATCAAGAAAAGTGCACAGTGTCAGAGCTAAACAGCCTTCAGCAGCAGCAGGTGAGTTTTCACTTTTCTTTTACTCAAATAAAAAAAATCTGTTTTTATTATTTATGCCGCTAGATATTTTTGTTCCTGTTGTCATGGCTTAAAATGAATTATTTTCTTTGATTGCAGATAAAACATTCTTTGGAAATGTTCTTAGGTCCACAGGGAAAAACATCCAAATTTCACCCGAAAAAAGAAATAAGAAAGATGTCTGCAATCTACAGATGATCTTGGGGAGACACATACAATGTATTTCCAGTGGAGGAATTTCCCTGCAATTTGTTCCCTGCACTGAAACCGTTACCACAACAGACAGTTGGTGTTTATTAAAGGATGCACAAAAATTCCCCTGATGGTTGTTGTGATATACTATAGGTTTCTGAATCACTTGAGCCCCAAATAAAATTCACAAAGACTCAGCAGTACAGGAAGACTAGTCATACAGTGCAAACTAATTAACGGCTCCAGAGCCCAGAGCTTCTGAAATTAAACTCATACGTCACCCACACATTAGCCAATCTCAGATCAGCTCAGGGAGTTACACTACAACAAACTCCACAGCAGGAAATCTGCCGTGTATGCAAGACTGATTCAGGCACCAAACAAAACAAATAAATAAATGAAGGGTTCCAGTTGGTACGAATCAATTTTCTCTGTCACTAGATGGATTTCATTGGCAGATCTCCTGAGAAGGCCCGCCTATTGACAAATGTCAAAAAGTTTTATCACTTCTACCAGTTGTCACTATAGTCTGGGTCTTCATACTTTATATCTACATGTACGTCTCTACTAGATATTTATTTCTCTATTTATTTCAAAAGAAGCTGCAGGAAATGAATATTGAATCCTCACCTTGCACTGCTTTGCCATACTGCCCCGAGCCACACATATCACGGTGAGTGCGGACCCACTTAATTCATTTTTGGCATGCAATTTATTTCTTGCCACCCTGGCTTTGCAAATGGGTTGTCTTTTGTATTCCAATTCTTTTTGGAAATAAGTATCCCAGAAAAGTTTTTCCCAACCAGGCGATGTGTACTGTGCATAATTGTAGTATCAAAACTCTAAATTGTGGTGTAATTTTTATCTTGATTATTATTATTATTATTATTATTATATAATTATTATTATTATATTTATTTATAGAGGGCCAGCATAATTCATTGGATTTTATAAGAAATAAAATTAGACTGAGGGCCCTGCTTGCAATCTTACAATCTATAGGAGGCTTATTTAAAAAGCAGCAGCTTGTAGAGGCTGCCACTTCCCTTAGTGCTTCAGCCCAAAATTTAAAAGAGAAATGCTTTTAATAGCAAAACACACATTGTGTATGTTGTTTAAAGTATAGCCCTTTTAAATTTTGGGCTTAAACACCCCAGGAAGCATTTTCACTCCAGGAGTAAAACTAACAAATCACTGAAAAATAAACTATGTCACAAGTTCCCCTAATTGCTGAGGCTGCTGTGAGTGTTTGTCAGTACATAAGCTACATTGTTTAAGAGCAGTCAATTAGAAAAAGAAAAGCCACCTCTACACTAAATTTGATTCTAACATTGGGCTTGATTCAATTCAACGCGAATTGAATAGCGCCGGGAAGGAGCTCCTGGAGCTATTCAATTCAGCACGCATTTATGTTGGAGAATGCCCGTTCTCGCGCCTTAAACATGGTGTTTAGTCATGAGAACCAGCATTCTCCGACTAAACTGTCCGGCTCGTTGCTGCTTCTGCTGCACTAAGGGACGAAAAACGCATTGCGCCAGAACAGCGGGCTCAATTGAATAGCTCCGGGAGTTCCTTCCCAGCGCTATTCAATTCACGTTGAATTGAATCATGCCCATTAATGTAAAAAAATATAATTATATAAGAAATGCTATGCATTGGAACTACAATATTATTTATGGGTAAAGTATAGCTACTGATTTTAACAATGTAGAAGAATGTAAGTATTATATAACCATGGGTGGCATTTACAATGAAAACAGTAATATAGAAAGTTTCAGTATTAAAGTAGTGGCCCATCTACCAATATTTATCTATGTCATGTTAGAAAAAAATCTATTTGCATCATCAATAAATCCACAATCTATAATGTCATCCCTGTCTGGGCACACTAGTGCTTTCTTATTCAGTAAAGATTATAATATCTTTACAGAGGTAGGAGTGAAATAGATAAGGACTGCAGGAGGATTCCTTTATTCATACTGCTGACCAAGGTATTCATACATCCACTAAAACTAGTAATGAAAATAAACTCATAGTTGTTAGTATTTCCCATCACCTGCATCAAGTACACCTATCATGTCTGCATGTATTAAGCTAAAATTGACAGAATAAAAATAGAATGAAAATGGCAGTGCCATATTTCTAACATTAAAAAATCTTTTTAGCTTCTCTTTTATATATATATATATATATATATATATGTATATATATAAAAGCACGCTATATTATAATGTAATATTATAATGTTTTCTGGCTATATTAATTCTGATATGTTTACCATTGCTGTAATGTTAGGAGCCGTATTCAAACATATAAAAACAACACCAGATGAAAGTATATATATATATATATATATATATATATATACAACTGAGAGACACAACATAGAAATATTTGGCTTTATGCTGGGATTTCACTTGAATACATGTTATTCTAACATGAAACTTCACCTCAAGACTCTATTTCATTAATGTGTTTATGGCTCTATAATAAACTAGGCTATAGTTTGAATCTTTTTAATCACTTAGGGGTAAATTTACTAAGATGGGAGTTCTGTTTAAGAAGTGATGTTGCCCATAGCAACCAATCAGATTCTACTTCTCATTTATCTACCACCTTCTAGAAGATAATACCTGGAATATGATTGGTTGCTATGGGCAACATCACTTCTTAATATAACTCCCATCTTAGTAAATTTACCCCTTAAGGGGCCTATCCATTTAACGACATGAAAGTCTGAACATCCAGCGTTCAGACTTTCATGTCACTGAGGTGCGGGCACCCCACTGAAAGACGTTCACTGAACGTCTTCAGTGCAGGAGCCCAACCTCCCTATCTATTAACATGCCGAACCTGACGACCGTTGTCAGGTTGACGGGCATGTTCGATAGATAGTCGGGGTCGGCAAGGACCCAGCATGCACGCGTATCGCTGGTCCTTGCCAGCTATCCACTTGCAGACTTTCTGCACGTTCCGATCAAAACCTCCTGGTTTTGGGGTTATATTTACTAAAGTGCAGGTTTTGAGAAGTGGAGATGTTGCCCATAGCAACCAATCAGATTTTAGCTATTATCTTCTAGAAGCTAATAGATAAATGTTAAATAGAATCTGATTGGTTGCTATGGACAACATCTCCACTTGTAAAAACCTGCACTTTAGTAAATATACCCCTTAGAGCCCATCACTTGCACATAAATACATCTATTTTGTTACATATGTATATTATATACAAAGACCATTAGTTATAATGGGTAAAAATCCCCATATTAAGTTTCATATGCATCAAAAATGCAACACTAAAAAGATGTTTAACTTTAAACTCATGTCATTGTAAAAGTAGGATTTTGTCTTTTGCTGTGGTAGATTAAATAAATGCTCATTAAAAATGTGCATTAATCATTTCACATGTTAGAAGTACAAAAGCGGGAAAGATATAGGGCCTGATTCAGAGCCGTTCGCTATTTGCGGTCGTTCGTTCAAAAACAAGGGGTGGCTATTCAAATGATCCGTTCGCAAATTGCAGTCTGTTCACACCTCTAAGTCTGAACGAGCGAGCAAAACATACGCTCGTTTATTTGTTAAAAACGCCCCCTGGCCGCTCGCACCATACGTCATGTCCGCTATTTATTAGATTAATCGAGTACATCGACCAGCGTATGAACTGCTCGCTATTCTTGTGGTTGGTTTTTGCTACCACAATCTTGCGAGCAGTTCTGGCTATAAAATAACCCAGTGACGTGGTCAATGACGCTGCTGTATTAATTATGCACACCCATAAAACGCCCGTTTTGACCTTTAAGCACGCCTGCGTTCTGATCTCCACTCCCCGTTTTCAAGCACCTTCCCCTGTTACCACCCACATACGCCTCATTCTGTCACTCAAAATAGCAGGCATTCGCTATATTGCGAGCACATGAATTTCGGCCGCACTGACTGGTTTGCGCATGCGTATAACGATCCGTACGCATGCGCAGATGTGCGAACATCGCTCGGAACGAGCGTACTGCCGCTAGCGAGTGGCTCTGAATGAGGGCCATAACCCACAGAGTGGGTTAGTTCAGGTGTGTAGTAGCTCCAGTAGGGATCGGTTTGTTCCTATTCCAACAAAACTAACAAGAAGGGTGGTGAGGAGCACTTGCATCAAAAATGCAATACAAAAAAGATGTTTAAATTCAAGTCATTGGAAAAGCAGGATTTTGTCTCTTGTTGTGGTGAATTACATACGTGCTCATTAAAATGTGCATTCATCTTTTCACATGTTAAGCTGCATACACACACAACGATTGAGTTAATGAACGATTTTAGTAAACGATTTTCTACCTTGAAAAAATGAACTAAAATCGTTTACTAAAGTTGTTCATTTACTATGTTCATTTAAATGTAATGAACGATTTTTATGAACTACAAACGATTTTTGCATATTAACTTAATGAAAATCGTTGAGTTGACAAGTCTGACTGAACTACAAACTACAAACTACAAATGTGAACACACATGAACAATAATCGTTCATCGTTTGACTCAGAAAGTGAACGATGTTTAGAAACGATTATCGTTAAACGATATCGTTTAACGATAATCGTTCATAAAATCGTTGTGTGTGTATGCACCTTTAGAAGTACAAGAGTGGGAAAGATATAACTCAGAGAGAGGGTTATATCAGGTGTGTAGCAGCTCCAGTAGGGATCGGCTTCTCCCTATTCCAAAAAAACTAAGGGTGGTGAGGAGCACTTGTGCACCTGAATATGTGTATGAAAATGATAACCACCTTATCTGGTCAAAAAAAAGATTATTTTAATTCACAAATATGGACAACATATGATAAAAAGAAGATACATAAAACACAATCAAATCACCACAGATTGCCAATCTATCCAGAACATATATTATGTATCTCAAAATGAATCTAAAAAAATATTGCACTTCTTATAGATTTATCAATACATCAAAATCCAGGAAGGTGTCCAAATCTGCAGGAAAATCAGTTCCCATCCAAATAATAGAATAGAATCTGATTAGATCGGCAATCTGTGGTGATTTCATTGTTTTTTTTATGTAATTTCTCTTTATGATATGTTCTTCATATCTTTGAATTAAAATAATCTTTTTATTGAACACATAAGGTGGTTGAAGTATTCATATACATATTCAGGTGCACAAGTGGTCCTCAATACCCTTCCTATTCGCACGTAATGTTTATCACACATATTTAGAGCCCTAGCATTTACACTAAATAAATGAAGAAAGAAGTGCCATGGCTTTATTTTTAATACCAGCACATACAATCAGTAATGTTTCCATATTGCTGTTTATATTAGCTATGGTCTGCTTGTAATGTATTGCATACAAAATGCTATGATGACAATTTAAAAAAAGAACAGCATATAACTAAGGAAATCAAATTTTTGGAAGCAAAATCCAATATATTGAAGGACTAGCTAAATATGAGTGACTGGATTCTGAATTCACATTTTTTTGAGAAAACCATTAAAAACATAATAAACAATGCCTGGCTTTTTTTTGCTTCCAAATTATAGACTACTCTACTCATGAATATTATTGTGCTTGTCAAGTGCTCAATAATATTATTGGGTTCAATAAATGACAGGTGTGTCTACATACTGATCTCATATTGTATAAGATCATCATATTTTACTGTGTCAGTAAAAGGGGTGTAATTTGAGCAAACTCCAGATAAAGATGGTGAATAAGAGATGAGATCATGGTAGGGCAGGGGCAGAACTATGGGAGACAATGGAGGCGCGTGCCGCTGGGCTCCAGCTCTGAAGGGGCACCTCCTCCATTGTCCACAACATATTCACCACACTTAGGGCTGTAACTATGTACCCGGAGTGTACCATCACGGCCACCCAAAACATGGCACCCCTTCCCGATCCCTGAGAAGCCACCATACACTAGTGGAGTGCTCCATGTAAGACCATCAGCTGCTGCCTTCCTCTATCTATAGCCTGTCTGCATGCGAATTGCTAAATTACAGTGTCAGCGGCTGTGACGGGGGGGGCACCAAATTATAACTCCAGGCGTCTGAGATGAACTTACGCCACTGTGGTAGGGTACCACTAGTTCTGGGTATATTATTGATACTACCTGGCCAGTAACAAGTTAGTAGTTGCCAGATATAATAATAAATGAGGGAACATGTTGCAGTGAAAGTAGACCATGTGTTTTATTACTGGAAGTATCACACTCTTAAGTAGTGGATTTGATTTGGTCATTGAGCCTATAAACAATGTGCAGTATAACTTTTTGGCATGGTATTTGCTACTGTATGTGTCAAAGTCAACCCTTACATTATATTCCCACAGAAGGAATAATAGTAACAGTACAAGTAGCCATGTGCAATTTCCTTACTGTTGCAGTTACCTTTACCTAGTAAAAAAGTTAAAAATCTATCTCCCATGCTGACACATAAATATATAGGTGTAAATGTGATAGCATACGAGTTGCAGGCAGCCGTTAGATTTCAACAATTTAACTGCTAGTTTTAAAGCAGCAATAATTTAAAAGACAAACCCAGGTTGGTTTTGTCTTTTAAGTTATTGCCACTTTAAATGTATCATCTAAATTGCTGAAATCTGACAGCTGCTTGCAACTCAAAGCAATTGCATTTGCTTCATAATCTTAGATTATCCAACGCTGCTTGTACAGTTATTCATTGCATATTATCAGGGGTATTCAGTATGGGAGCGAAAACATCGTTTTTGCGTTAATATCGGAGGTATGACGTCATTATCGCAGGTTTTACTTTTACACCGTATTCAATTTCAAAGACTTATCGCAGTTTTTAAAAGTCTTTGGTAAAAAACGGGGATAACTTTTCACCATTGAATAGGTGTCGAAAAAAAGTGCAGAATTGGGGTTTAGGGGTGCAGGCTTAAAAAAAATAGCCTGCACCCCTGGGAATGACATTTAAAAAAGAACTGTGTCAAAAAAAGTTTAAATGTAAATGGATCCACCCAGGTCCAGGGATCTGGGGACCCAACTCGGGTACTTTGCAGGGTTGACCACGGGACGTTGCTGTGCCACCCTGCAGTGTAAACGGCGTGATCCGGGTCACGGTGACCCGGATTGTGCCACATGCGGCCTGATTGGCTGGCTTCAGTGGCACTTGGAGATTACATCATCTCCAAGCATCCACTGCCACACCGGAATAGCCGGGTCACTGCAGACCCGGCTCCGGTGTGAATGGCGCCGACTCGGGAATATCCTGGGTCGGCGCCGCAGTATGAAAGGGACAAGTTCCGAGACTTTAACATAGGCTGGTGTCACACTAGTGTTTCTAAGCTCTGCATTTTACCAAGCAGAATACATATTGAGGCAGAGCTTATAGCAAACTTGGTGTAAATAAGTAATAAAAAGTGCACTCAAAAATAGCGCAGAGCCATGCACATCTCAATACATCTGCATGAGCAGCCTGTGTTCGTGCGCCTAGATCACAACATTATAAGCAGTAAGTAAATTTATTATCACCAGAGTGTATATGCACCTGCTGCAGGGCCGTAGCTAAGGGTGTGCGGGTGGTACCCCTGACTAGAGTGCAAAGCTGAGGGGGTCGCACTGTCGCTACTACTTAAGGCATCTGTATTTGGTTTGCAAGGTGTCTTGAGCAACACCCTGCAGTCCAGAGAACCAGTCTATTGGCGTGTTAAGGTATACCCTGCACTCATTTTCTTGGTCCTGGATCCCTCTTCATGATGTCACATGTAAAAGGGCAGATGGCAACAGGGCACATCAGTCCCACCTGCGGCACTGGTAGCAGGTGCAATAGATACACCTCTTAACATACGTACAGTATATCATACTTCCCAACATGACCCCCTCTTAATGCATGATTGCCGTCACCTTTCTTGTCAATTAACTAGTTCAACACAGGTGACGGCAATCATACATTAAGAGGGAAGTCCAGGAGCAGAGCATTTTGCCCTCCTGGAATGGGTCATGTTGGGAGGTATATGTATATGAGCAGAATTGCTAGTGTGCAGGAGTTGTATTTGCCTCAGCATAACCTTACTGAACATGCCCTAAATTTAAACACCTTTTACCTCTCCCATTCCACCTCTTAAGTTGTATGGAGCCTTAAGTTTCATACGCGTGCAGATTTGCAATTATGTATATGCATGAATTCACTTTCCAAGCATGAGTGGAGCATAACAATGCAATATATCATATATGCTATGTAATCTGGTGTAATAATAATCACTCTGCATCTGCCCCAGTTTAGAAGCTGTCAAATCGGTTTGTGACACATAGCATCATAGGCGAAACTCAAGATCTGGTAATGGGTGGTCCCAGTTTTAGCATGTCAGATATTGTGTTACTGTTTCTTGGAAAAGAAAACAATATCACACACACACCAGTGGCGTCTGTCTCCATGGTGTTACTCTGTGTGGGGAGGGACCTTGTGTGTGCGGCGTAGCCACTCGCTGCCGGAAAAGGGGTGTGGCCTCATGGAAGGGGCGTGCTCACTTGGGAAGGAGTGTGGCCTTGCCGCCTGAACCGTGGTGGTCCGGTGTGGTGGGGGTTGCCAGAAGTACGGGTGAGCACTGTGCAGTGCCGGCTCCCTCACACTGTCAGGAGCCGAGTGCTGCACTTAATGCTACAGTGCAGCACCCAGCTCCTGTTACCTTGGTGTCACCTTTCAGCGGGTTTTTGGGGCCCCAGTCAGTTTGAAAGTCTTTTCTTACCTATATGGTAGTTTCTCTGTAATGGGGATCCTCTGAGGAATTTTGAGCCTCACTGGGAAGTGTCTTCAGCCGGTATTCACTATTCATGCAGGAGATCACATTGTCTGGAAGATGCCTGTTTACGTAGAAATATAACCCATGTCCTCATCATAACCAGATAATAAATACTGTAGTAACAGAAGTTTTTGTGCAGGAAAAAATTTAATTTCCCTGATCAAACTTCTGTGCCTCTCCAGGCTCCCCTGTGTTACTCCAGACCCCCCAATGTCTCCATCTCTTGGCCCTCCTGTGGTTCTCCAGGCTCTCTGTGTCTCTTTATCTACAGGCCCCCATGTCCCTCCTTCTCCAGGCCCCCTTGTCTCTCACCAGGACCCCCTGGGCCTTGCCATCCCCAGGACCCCCTGGGCCTCTCCATCCCCAGGACCCCCTGGGCCTCCCCATCCCCAGGACCCCCTGGGCCTCCCCATCCCCAGGACCTCCTGCATCTTTCCATCCTCAGGCCCACCTGTGGCTCTCCCAGCCCCAGTGTGCATCTCTTAGCTCCATTACCCTGACCCCAGTATGTGTCTCTCAGGCCCATTCCCCTGGCCCCAGTGTGCATCGCTCAGCCCCATTCCCCTGGCCCCAGTGTGTGTCTCTCTGCCCCAGTGCATCTCTCAGCCCCAGTGTGCGTCTCTCTGACCCATTACCCCAGCCCCAGTGTGAGTCAGAATCATTCCCCAGCCCATTGCACCCCAGCCCTGTGCAGTCAGCTCCAACCTTCCCCCCAGCCCCCTGTGCAGTCAGCTCTAACCCCCACCAGCCCCCTGTGCAGTCAGCTCTAACCCCCACCAGCCCCCTGTGCAGTCAGCTCCAACCCAGCCCCCTGTGCAGTCACCTCCAACCTTCCCCAGCCAACTGTGCAGTCAGCTCCAAACCCCCCCCAGCCCCCTGTGCAGTCAGCTCCAAATCCCCCACAGCCCCCTGTCCAGTCAGCTCCAACCCACCCAGCCCCCTGTGCAGTCAGCTCCAACCTTCCCCTTCCCAGCCCCCTGTGCAGTCAGGTCAACCTTCCCCCTCCCAGCCCCCTGTGCAGTCAGCTCAACCTTCCCCCTCCCAGTCCCCTGTGCAGTCAGCTCAACCTTCCCCCTCCCAGCCCCCTGTGCAGTCAGCTCAACCTTCCCCCTCCCAGTCCCCTGTGCAGTTAGCTGCAATCCCCCCAGCCTTCTGTGTAGTCAGCTCTAATCCCCTCCTCCCCCCTGCAGTCGTCGCCGCTGCTAGCACTTACTTACCTGCTCAGTGCTGCTCCATCTTCTGCTCTGTCTGCTTCGCTGTTTGTGGGAAGAGCTGCTGCTGGGCATGTGCAGCAGCTCCCCCGGTGGCCATTTTTATTTTTTAAGGTAAGCTTCTGCGCATGCTCATTGCGCAGAAGCTGTAGACTGTAGAGCTGCCCGATCGGAGCTCAGCTCCGATTGTAGCAGCAGGTGGGGGAGGGTGCAGGGCGGCTGCCAGCCACTGCCCTGGACAGCAGTGGGCGGGCAGCGGCGGTCTGGCGAACTGGCCTAATGGGTGGTCCTGTGCACCCCCGGACCACCCCCCAGTTTCGCCTATGCATAGCATTTATTGTCTTGTAACTTTAAAGTATTGCTGCAAAGTTACTGTACATGAGACTGCAGATGTATTCAGCTAATAGAGAATAATACTATGCTGGAATACAAAGTGCTCAAAAACATACAAAGGACACATAGGGCCTAATTCAGAGGTGCACGCAGTTGCAGCCGCTAATACGTACTTTATGTTTGTGGAGTTGCGGCAGCGATAATGAGCAAATGCTGGTTTCAGCCTTCCCCATGTGTACTAGCATGCATCTGGATGGGTAGCACTTTCAGCGGTGCTGCACAATGCAATTCCAGGCAATCCATCATCAGCGCACCATTACATGCACCATCGACACTTGCACCTGCCTATGACAGGTGCAGTGTCTCCATCTAAACTCCATCTAAACATGTTTTCTGTGGCTGCAGCCCTGTGTCTGAGAACATAGCCACTTTCACTGACACGCCCAGGACATTCCCGTAACATGCCCATGCGAATGATTTTTTTTGCGTTCACTTCATGCCACCCGCTAATCACCACTAAGTGACGCGTATGGGTTTCCCTCGCCAGTGTTGTTACCAGTGGTCCCATAAGCAACAGCGCATTTGTATGTAACATATACGTCATAGGGGTTTTGGAACTTTTTGAGCATGCGCAGTAGCAAATAATCGCTCAACTACATGAACTTTGACATTGTACACAGTTAACTTGCACCTGTATCAGGCTCCTAATGAATGCTTGTTACGCACATGTAAAACATGTTTATTAAGTTTACAGTATGTGTTAAATGTTTCTTACAGATAAATCAGACAAATGTAGCTTTCATGTAAGCTGGAGTTTGTATCTTCTCCCTGTGTTTGTGTGGATTTTCTCTGGGTGCTCCGATTTAAACCCACAATCCAAAAACATACTGGTAGAGGCTCCAATACATCTGCTGGGCATTTCC
The DNA here is from genome assembly GCA_031769625.1 of Taudactylus pleione. Classification (NCBI taxonomy): domain Eukaryota; kingdom Metazoa; phylum Chordata; class Amphibia; order Anura; family Myobatrachidae; genus Taudactylus; species Taudactylus pleione. The sequence goes on from JAUIMM010000370.1 coordinate 4,999,237, forward strand.
CGGATGGGAGCAGAACCGCCGGTCGGAAATGATCGACATCCATTAATGATCGCCGATCTGTTGTTTATTCAGTGAAATTCTTCATATTAAAAATCCCCAATTTGCTGATTATGATATTTTAATTGAGATTGGCAAATCAGGGAAAACCAACATGTTGGATTTCATCTATGCCCAAACCCCGACGTCTGGGAATAACGGAATTACCCCAATCCATCACATACAGTATGTTTGGGGACCTTAGGTTATTTGGATTCTGACAAAAAGATTAACCCTAGTGTACTGTATGTGTGTGTGTGTACATGTGTTAGGGAATATAGGCCCTGACTCAGACTCGTACACTATGCTGATGTTTTCACAGTTGAGCAATTATCGGCCATCTGCGAATGCGTCTGAGTCGCACTGTACATGTGTCAAAATACATTACTGTAGTTGTAGCAAGTATTTATTCACAGTGTGATTGACAGTCAGGGAGTGCTTGGGGGAGGTGATGGGAAGTGTCCCGACCGTTTCAGGGGTGTGTCACATCCTGCATCTACGATCCTGTAGACAAGAAATATGGCTCCAATGTCTCAGTTCCTGCGGCTGTTCTGCACGACCATAGAGTTACTCAGGACTGCTAACATTGAATGATCTGTAACCGATGCTGCGTCTTTTTACGCAGATGATTGGATTTGCAATAACGCTAGTGGGTGTCTAAATACATATCCCGGCTGCGACATTTACATATTTTCGCACAGCAGTTGTGTAGTTGATGTTTGGAAACCATAGCTGGAATGTAATCAGTAAAGGCGGATGGCAGTGACTCCGCGGTCAGTGGACCAATTAGAGAAGGGGGCGTGGCTTTGAGGGTGCATAAGCAGGGCTAAGCTCCGTGCCCATGGCACTGGGGGAAAAAAAACATTGATGGTTGACACTTATCAATGATTGACTCTACTGCAGTGTAGCATGGTTTTGCCAAGGTGCAAAGGTACTTATATTTGTTTGCTTTGTTCCCAACTCAGAATCAGTCCCTAAATGGGATCAAATAGGGCCTAATTTTGAATCGGACGCAGTGGAGCAAAGTTATTCACCTGCGCAAGTGTCTGAGTCACACCGCGCATGCGTCCTGATTTTGTATGTACAAATTTGAACCCACAGTAGCAGAAATGTGACGGGCGTTCCTGAACGGTGACTGGGAAGAAACAGGGGGTGGCTAGAAAGATGCATGGATATGTTGCGTGTAATGGAAGTGTCAGAGGTGTCACTGAAAGGAAACTGATCACATAGGAAGCCAAACTCAGATGGAGAAACTGCACCAGCCAGAGAGCTGGTGCAAATTTCAGTTGTGGGATAGATGGTGCATCTAAAGATATATCAGGTGGTATTTCAACGCTGGTGCGTCTGACAGTAGATATCTTATTCCGTGCACATTCAGAAGCACTGATCTACGCCAGGGAAGGACTGTATAGCGGGCTAGCGGCATTAGCAGAAAGATGCAGCAGCGACTGTGGTAAAAGACGCAGCCTCAGCTGTGACTCAGAATAGCATAATGTCCTGTACCATATATTTTGCTGTCCTGCGTCATTAAATGTCACACTTTGTGATAGAATACTTTGGCTAATGATGTCATGTTCTCCAATTTATTCTATGCTACTGTATTATGTATTATGTGAGATGTACAATATTCCAATGTTTATGCAGTTGAGCAATATTCGGCAATCTGCACATGTGTCTGAGTCGCGCTGCTCATGTGTCAAGGTTCATTACCGTAATCGCTCGCAGCTACTTTGTACCCGTGATTGACAGACAGGGAGCAGTGGATGCTCCGGAATCGGTATGAAATACCGCCAGCCACATGGCCAGAGGTTCGATTAACGGCAGCTGAACAGATCCCGGCAGCGGCAGCCCGACAGCGATGCAAATCCCCAAGTGCCTAACCCTAATCCCCCCTGTAAGTGCCTAACCCTAACCCCCCCTTCCCCGCTGCCTAAACCTAAGTCCCCCGAGGGGGTGCCTAACCCTAAATCCCCCCCAGGGGTGCCTAATCCTAACCCTCCCTCCCCCTGGCCTAACCCTAACCCTCCCGGGGGGTGCCTAACCCTAAGTCCCCCCCAGGTGCGCTAAACCTAGAAGGCTGTCCGCTCGCAGCACCCGGCATCCCATCGATCGGGATGCCAGGCGCCTGTCTCCCGGCGTCGGGAAAATGACAGGCGTGTAGATATAGACACCTGTCATTTAACCCATGCCAGGATAAAGCAGTCGGGAAGCCGGCTGTCGGGATCATGTCAGCCGATTTCCCGATTGTATCCCGATGCTCCTACCTTTAGACTTAAGGGGGGCTGCAACGTTCTAGCTACTGCTGATTGTTCACAGTACACCAAATACAGATAATCTACTTAAAATCACCGTAAGCTATGGCATACAGCGACACTCCCATAACACGCCCTTTAGACAGTGCATCTCCATGCATGTGAATTGCCATCACCCATATTTCTGAGACCGCATTTCTCAATCACTACTGCGCTTCTGTGCGCACACTGTGGGATACATGCACAGTGCGACTTTGTAGTGACACGAATGCACGGTTGGAAAAAAATCGACCATTTGGGTGAATATCGGCATTGCATTCAGGGTTAACTATATATTCACTATTATATAAAATAAGCAATATCAGAGAAATACATTGATTTTTATTTATAATAGTGGCTTAGTATTTTAAAATCATTTTCTTTACTAAAGTTATAGGATTAATTTTCCATCAGCGACAGGTGGAATATATATCCTATAACATTAGTAAGGAACATTATTTTATTACACTAAGCTACTGTTATAAAAAAAAATATTTACAACAGTACAACTGATAATTCATTGTATCTGATGTGACTTATTTTATATAATAGTGAATAGTGAGTCAGTCAGTGATTGCTCATGCACAGCTGCAGTGAAACAGTGAAACAGCTTCTATGGCTGCACAGTCTGCAACCCCTAGTGAGCTTCCTGCTGGAGGCTCTTACTGCTAATCACACTCTGGACTGGCAGTCCCACGGGGGAGGAGTTCTGAGACTGCCTGCCCTCTGTGAGATGATGAGCAGGAAATGCTTCCAATCAGAAACCATTACAGAGAAATCTCTGTCTCCTGCCTGATCGTACTAATGGGGACAAATCGCAAGAGAAAAGAAATTCCTTAAGTGGGGCACTCACGAATCAGAGTTAATTGCAGATACATGAAAAAAATTTGTGACCTACAAGGGGAACCATATACTACACAGATAATGAATGAAAAATAAAAAATAAAATATAACTTTTATTATATTAATTTAAAATATCGCGAAAATATAAAGAAATGATTATTAAAAATAAAATGGTGTGACCACTGTTAACTAAATAAAATGGTGTGCAAATATCCTTAAATATATATTCCTCCTTATATGGCTTAATAGCTAAAATGAGGTTATTATGCTAGGGTGTCTGTATACTATGGGACAAACACCACCTATTGAACTTACTTAAATGCAATACATCTCACAAGAATGTTAAGTCCAGAAGTAGATAGTCAATCCATACCCATATGGTTCCTCTGATTGACAATACAATATCCTGTTAGATCCTTGTATTAGATAAAATGAATGTCACAGATATTGTTCATTATGTTATATTTGTGAATGTCCCTAATAGAATATTTATTATCTCCTTATTCAACCGTCCCAAAGTGACTACAATGTTGTAAGAAAAAAATTTTGCGGAGAATATCAGAGATTGTAATGAACTGTGACATACAAAATAATCAAAAGGTGTTTATAGTGTCACTGTCCGGAAAGGGAGAACTCACCATGTATATAGGTACGGACAGTCTATAACTATAAATTATAATGAGTTTGTCCGTATCTACATGGTCGGGTACTAGTAACCTTATATATTAAATATATCAGTTCTTTTTAAGTCCAGGATAGAGTATTAGCCTTAATCGGTAATCCATTCATATGTATCAGAGCAAAATATAGCAATGTAGCTTATGACATCTATAGTGCGCATACCCTGATACAAATATTGTTACAAAGTATCTCTAGATCTCCTCAAATATGTTAACCCCTGTTATATCCAGGGTAGGGAGCTGGTTTAAACGGACAATCAGTAATGCCACTAGAAATCTCATATGAACATAATATATCCTTTAATTGTTAGTCCATTGACTTTTTATCAGAGTACTTATGATAATGTGTTTTGTGGCATCCGTAGTAAAAATACCCTGATAGGGATCTCCTCATATATGTTAACCCTTATAAAATCAGGGTAAGGAGCTGGCTGAATGGACAAGTCCCTAGTACCATATGCTATCTCATATAAAGTGATATGTCCCTAAATCTCCTAACTCTGGCAGGACACATGCGCCTGCTGGCAGGTCCCTAAGTCTAGCAGACACCCTCCACTAGTATCAACTTATTAGAGCACAAATAGTGGTTTCAACTCATAATTATAAAAAACATTACACACGCTGACGAGTGCCGCGTGTCTCCCGACGCGCGTTTCGCATATATTGCTTTTTCAAAGGATCAACCCGCCTCCCGGGTTGACAGCTATGATATAGTGTCCAATAACCAATCAGAGCCCTTCCAAGTTTGACAGACAGATCAATAGGCCAATCATTATATTTCCCTATGATTGACTAACAAATGAGCCAATCAGAACAGCCTGTCAGCGTTCCCATTGGTCCACAGCATTACAGTGGATAAAATCACAACAGAGGACAGAGAATCGATCTTCTGAGTAAGGATAACTATTACATGAAAGGTAGTACAAATCTAATATTTAACATACATCAAAAGAAGGGAGGGGGAAGTCTGTGGAACTAACAGCAGATAGAAGATCTTATAATACAGCTATGTATAAGGATATAATAAACAGGATTATAACAAGCATTATGCCCAATATGGGCTGCCAGTCAGCAGTCCCATAGGTCCACAGTGTCATATTAAATAAATTCCTAACAGCAGACAGAAAAATACTCCTATGAACGAGATTAAATACTAATGAGCAAGGGTAATATATATTTGATAAATTGGAGTGCTCAGACAACGGGAAGCTTTATAATATCACTATATATAATAAATTGAAGCTGTATCATTAATTGATACAGTGACCCATCCGAGTTGTCTATCAGTGTTCTCATTGATCCAACCATAAATAATAAATAAAGGGTCATATCGAATAAACAGATATAAATAATGTTAAAAATAAAAATATATATAAAAATATTATATTTATTAGTGTAGCTATAATCATACTCCTACCAAAGAAAATATTAAAGTGAATTAGTGACATGCTAAAATACCATAATACCCATACCCAAATATATATTGGTGACAAATGTACAAATTTTAGCTATTCAGCCATATAAGGAGGAATATATATTTAAGGATACTTGCATATAGTTAACAGTGGTCACATTTGCAAAGTCGCAGTAGGGTATCTCAATATATTCCTTGGGGCGGGACACGTGACGCATCACATTTGGGATGCGATGAGTCCGCCACTCTTCGCATGCATGCCGGTGTTAATTACGCCCATATGCATGAACAAAAATACAAAGGACATTTCTTGGGGCTCTATTTACTACAATCTGCATTGGGAATGCAGATTGTAGTGTGATATTACTGACTGAATTCGCATTGCGAATTCAGGCAATATCACAGGGATTTACTAAAAATCCCTTGCATGGACAGAGCTTGCGATAAAGCTCTGTCCCTGCGAATCCCCTCCGCAGCCTTATCACGGTATTTTTGAAAAAAATACCATGACAAGTGCCCACGCATGCGCCGACCGGCTGCTGCCCCCCGGCACTAAGCCCCGCCCCCCCGCGATCGCGGACCCCCCCTCCCTTAATTGCACTTACCTGCATGATTTGGTGATGTCCTCCATGGCTCCGGGCCGCAGTGCATATGGGAGACCAGCTGACTGGAGGGAGGACATCACCGGAGCCCCGAACTCCAGTCCCTGGACTCAGGTAAATTAATTTTTTTTTTACTTTTTTTTTTTTTTGCAGTGTATCAGCGTGTGGTCTGTTTAGTGTAGTCTGACGGTAGGTGACACATAGCGCATCATCACTAGGGCCCCACTGTACCACCCAATGGTGAAAACAGTATATAACACATGTAACTGTAATAACAAGATGGGCCCCCCTCAGCTCTGGGCCCCATAGCAGCTGCACCCCTTGCACCTATGGTAGTTATGCCCGTGGCTATGGGTAACTTCCCCACTGGTCTGTTTCTCCACTCTTTACAAGGTTTGATCCATCTCTCTAGACATTCAGATAAAACTGGTCAACATTTTGCCATGAAGTGATTATACTGTATCATCCTGGGAATGACAGCTGCCATGTATTTTGTTTATGACATAAAATCTAGAACTATATAAAAAAAATGGGTGGGACAGTGCTTATCAGGGGCAAACGCAGCAATTCTAGAGGGGGGTTTCCAAATGCTTAATTTCTGTGCAGAGCAAATAAAATAAATAATAGAAATAGAAATGTACAAGATATTTAAATTTAATAACATATGTTGAATTAAAAAGAGGCATAAAAAGTTGTAGATTAATGTAAAAAAATAAATCCATGTAGTAAAACTCTACTAACCCACCCTTATATTCTATGAAAATAATGCTGGGAACGCATTTAGATGACGGTTCGGTCGACAGAGCGATCCACTGTCAGAGCGGCTGATTGGTAAGCTATACACACTTACCAATCAGCTGCTATACTGTATATGTCTGTGCTGACATCAGAACTGGGCGGGCATTTCAATTTGCCTGCCCATTTGTTATGTCAGTGTCGGCAGTCCCTGTACATTGTCTGTGCTGCAGATCTGACCTGATATGTTATGCTATTCCCAGGGGTGGGCCAGGGGGATAATATTTATTAGATTATGCCAGGCTGTCAGCTATTCCCAGGGGTGGGGGGATGGGAGGATAATATTTATAAGTTTATGCCATCTGTCTGCTATTCCCATTCCCCCACCCCCCCTGGAATAACATACAGAAGACAGCTGTCATAATCTAATAAATATTATCCTCCCCCCTTCATCCCTCCACCGCATACATGAAGCAGTTGAATGTAATGTTTAGTACATTATATCATGAACCCCTCCTGGCTGCCCCGCCGCCCGTACCTCTCCTCTCCTCTCTACGCTACACACCACACCGCCGCCCGCCCCCCCACCGCGCAGTAGAAAATGGCACCATTCAAAAAAAAATACTACTAGGACTCCCAGCCCCCGCCGCCCGCCCGCCCGCCCGCAAGATCCCCGGCGCTCCAGTGACACAGCAGTAGCTTAAACAATTAAACATTATCCCCCCCGGGCGGGGCGGCGCGGCGCCCGGCGGCCACCTACATCTTGCGGCCGCACTCAACAGCTTCAGAGCCTGGCGCAGTCCACACAGCGCGCCGCTGACAGTTTCCAGGGCGGCATGAGAGGCGCTAATGACGTCACGGTGCCTGGCCTGGGAACTGGCTGGGAGGGGCTTGCGCGCTGCAGCTCCCCCTACAGCCAGTCCAGGCAGTGTCAGTATGTCTTAAACAAAAATTAAATAAATTTGTTAAGCAGCGCTGCTCACCGGGTCGGACAGGGGGGGTTTCCAGGGACTCGGAAACCCCCCCTGCGTGCGCGGGTGCTTATCATAGTCTGTTAAATGTAGATATGGAATATTAATATACCCTACAGTGCAAAAATTATATATAGATTAATAATACAAGTATCAAATGTGAATAAAAAAGGTTTAATAAAATACATATGTAGCATAAATAGCAACACATATATAATGGATAAATCACCTATGGATTATATAAGATAGGTAAAAATAATAATAATTCTGATTGCTAAGAATTAGCTTTTTGCCATTATAGTCCATGAATTCTCTGCACATGGCTGAAATAAAATGGACCAAATAAGTAACTCAGTTCTTTAGGAACGACGAGCGCAATTATTACACGTTCCAGTACCTTCATGGCGCAGCTGCGTGGGGAGATCCGATATAGAGGCAATAGGTGCTGGTCCATCATTATAGAATTTACAGCAGAAGCGGCCTATGCTGATAGTAAAGGCCAGACCGCTGAAGCAGGAGGGATTCGATGCTACTAATTCAGTGCAGATCTTGAATGACAGCCTGATCAGATAGCTGCTGCATACTGTGGGGGACGGAGCACAGACGTAGTACAACCAACAATAGAAGAAATACATTTATTTTAAATTTGCAGCTCAGCTGACACTGGAGCTCATTCAGACCTTCTCGCAAGATGCGGTCGCTCGCTGACAAAAAGGGGCCGGGTATTTAAATTCCACGCTCGCACTGCGTGGTGTAAGGACGCCCTCTATGTCTTAGCGAGCAACGTCACTGAGCATTCGCTAGTGTATAGAGACACCCCCATTCCCCTCGCAACACATGTCATCTACTGGAATTGTTTGATTAATCGGTAACATCGAGAGCCATTGGAGCTGCTTGCAGCCCTTGAGGTAGCCTTACCCCGCCACAAGCACAGCAATCAGTGCTGACTGAAATACATGCAGGTGACGTGTACAATGACGCTACTTTGCTAATTATGCATGTCCTTTAAACGGCGTTTTGTTGGCCTGACACGCCTGCGTCCGCAACACCACTCCCCCGTTTACAAGCACCTTCCCCTGTTACCACCCACAAACGGCCCTATCTGTCACTCAAAGTAGCAGGCAATCTGTGTGCTACGAGCGCACAATTCCCTATCACTGAGACTGCCTAGGCACTGCGAATTATACGCTTGCGCACTGAGCAAAAATTGCCCGGCAGCGAGCAAGCGCTCCTTAGCGAATGGGTCTGAATCAGGTCCACTGCGTGCAGTCACAGTGCTTATATGTACTAAGGATGTGCAGGCTCGGATAGGTTCGAGTTTGCACGTGGAGTTCGGATTTTTCCCTCCAAAAAAACGGAACTCAGAAAGAGGCAAAACGTCATCTTGCACGGACGAACATCATCATTCCTGGACTTTTGTCCAGGAATGATGATGTTCGTCCGTGCAAGATGACGTTTTGCCTCTTTCTGAGTTCCGTTTTTTTGGAGGGAAAAATCCGAACTCCACGTGCAAACTCGAACCTATCCGAGCCTGCACATCCCTAATATGTACATGAACAAAAACGCACTGGGGGAGAGCGCATTCATTTTTTTTACTTTTTCCGCAAATGACAACTGCGGAGTCATACTGCTTATATCGCAGTGGGGTATGAGCTGCAGAGTCACAGTGCGGCACCACTGTGTGACAGTTAGACTAGTAATAAATAATACTATTACTCCTGAACTATAAAAATAATAAACAATGATTTGCTATCTGCCTGTACTGTAAATCTAGCTCAGCCAATATAAACAGTGTTTAACACTAAGGGGACTGGAGTAGAAATAGCACAGCAGCCACTGGACACAAGGTGTGGATGTACATAGCAGCAGCCACTGGACACAAGGTGTGGATGTACACAGCAGCAGCCTCTGGACACAGGGACTGGAGTGGAGAATGATGTTTTGCCTTGATTTGGAATCTGAGCAAGGTGGATTCACTCAGATCGGGTAACTTCGGGTGGGCTCGGTATTCAGAGGAACAAGCCCACACATCTATAATAATGTGTACAGAGGACTAGCAGAGAAAACTCACATGCAAGAGGCTGCATGTGGACTGGATTCAAATTAAATGTTGAATGTTTGCTTTGAAGAGGGTCCTCCTCCTCCTCAATGGGAACAACTGTGTGGAGTTCCTCCTCTTTTTCCTCCTGGTCCAAAGTCAGGGCTGGGGTCTTCTCCGCCAGCCAGACATGGATCCTCCTCCTCCACAGGTGATGGAGCTGGGAAATCTTCCTCCTCAAAAGAAATAGCTGGGGCATCCTAGGGATGGCCATCAACCATCATTTTTAGAAATCATCGCTGGTCACCAGTCAATGTCTAATAATTTTACCATTGATGGCAACATTATGGTTTCCCACCATTGATGATAGCCATGGGGCCGATTGGTTCCCACCTTTGACAGTGCTGCATTGTGTGTAAGGGCCGGAGCTCTGAGCGGTACAGGGCTGCTGACTGACAGCTGAGCCTGTCATGTCAGCTATAGAGTAAGGCGGACCATCAGCATCCTGGCATACTGTATGTGTGAGACAAGGACTTGGGATGCCGATGGCCCGCCTCGCTCTATAGCTGACATGACAGGCTCAGCAGTACTGCTGCCAATAGAGACTCCTCCCTCAGGACCAACCCCATCTCAGAAGTTGACCTGCCGCCGCGCATGTGCAAAGGAAATTGCCCAGCTGCATAGGCAGTCTCTTCTGCACATGCACAAATCTTCGATGGTCTAAACCATTGATGGTTCCGAACTAAACAGTTTGTTACCATTGATGGTTCATGCCACCATCCCTATTGATGGCAAGTTCACTGATGGCCAACCCTAGGCCTACTCCTTCAGTCACACATGGATCCTCCTCCTTCTCCTCCACAGGAGATGGAGCTGGTGCCTCCTCCTTCTCACAAGTTATAGCTGGGACCTCCTCCACCAGCAAGACATGGATCATCCTCCTCCACAGGAGATGGAGCTGGGAAATCCTCCTCCTCAAAAGATTTGATAATATATGTTGTGACTAGTGCTGCACTAGTGCTGCAAGGGGGCTGTATATAAGCAGCTGCTAGACCCTGTAGGGTAACATCGCTACAAATTGCACCAGTGGATAATAGGGGGGATAGAGCTAAGCTATTGATTACTGTTAAGGAGATATGCAATCTTAACACTTATTGAATCGCTTAATGTCAGTATATAGAGGACACAGTAAGTAGAATCAGGGGCGTATTTACAGGGTGTCCTAAAGACAAATAGACATAGACAAAAGAGCATATTTTCCAAAAATGAAATGATGTGCATTAAATTCATCTGATATCTTTCGATATGACCATCCTTCACGTCCACTGAGAAGTACCACTTCAATTCTTTCTTCTTTCAACAAAGCCATATTTAATGTGTGTTGTTAAAAAATATAGTTAATGAGATTTCCTATGTGTCCAGACTTTAGGGACATCCTATATAATGGGTTCAGGGTGTGCAGGGCCCACACCACACACCCATATTTTTTATACTTATCTCTCTGGTATCCCACGTCGGCGGTAGCAGCACTGCACAAATTGCCTGGAAAATGGCTGCTGCGGCTACCTACTGTATACTGCACCGTGCTTGTCAATTTTCCCGGTGATCTGTGCATGTGCTGACTAGTGCCCAGAGTCTACTGCGGTGCTCAATGTGCCACTGGCCACCAGGGAGAGAGGAGGGTACCTGTGAGTAGAATATACCATACAAGTTGTAAAACAAAGTGGATAACACAATGCAGTATTTATAGGTTAATAACTATAAGCAATGTGAGTGACCAAATAAATTATTCATATATCGATAGATGGTGAAAGTATGTTAGGTTTTATTTGGAAGGCACAGTACTATCATACTTAATGTCCTATTGTGGACAATGCTGCATGTTACTGTGCCAGCAACAGTCACTGATCACTGTAATGCACCTTATTATAATGTTTGGGGAATGATGGTATCCCATTCTTGGAAGTGCAGGGGATGTTGTGAGTCCACAAGTGGTGCAAGTTCTGCCAGGGTAGTCTGCTCTGGAGGGGTGGCAACTCGTGCCCTCCGTTTGTGTCTTGCTGTGCGGTCCCCTCTTGGTGAGCGGTATCTTGATGTTGTTGTCCTTCACTCCTGATTCTGCCCCCAATGCTAAGTGCTGACCCATAATGCGTCCACACTCGGGAGCAGGACCGGCTACAGAAAACCCAGTCTGGCATGTAACCACTTGTCCCCGCCTCTTTTCCGCATTACACCCCGCTGATTTGTTTTTATCTCTGCATAAGGGGCATATTAGTCCCAATAAAGTGCTAGGTTTAGTGCCTATTTTCCCCAAACTGTGAATGCGCACCTACACAATGAGGTAACACATAGACAATAAAAATGCAGCAATTAGCGCTACACCTAAAGGATGTCCACAAAGTCCAGGAATAAAGTTATGTCTTGTGGTAAAATAATTTTTCACACTCCACTTCTAATGTGATGCTGCTATTTCTCCAATAACACCGTTGTACTATATTTCAGTAGATGAATCTAAAGCAATAAGGGGTACATGTACTAAGCCACAGAGAGAGAAAAAGTACCAAGCAAACAGCTTCTAATTGTCATTTTTCAAACACAGCCTGTAAAGTGACAGTTAGGAGCTGATTGTTTGATATTCTTACTTTAGTGGAGGTAACGGCATACTTACCGACATTTCGGTGCAGCAGGGAGGGTGGGGACGGTTTCTGTAGGCAGAACGGTGGCCTGCCGACGCGATTGCGTTATTGCCCCCCACCTTATAATACTGATATTACTGGGGCTACGATGACGCGATTGAGCGCGAATCGTGTCATCACACCCCCGGACCGCCTACTATTGCGGTGGGCATGGGTGGGTGGCCACCATTCTGGGGTGCTTGCCTACTCTTGTGGGGTGCCAGGAGTTGCACCTGATTTTCGGGAGGCTCCCAGCAGTCCCGGTAGAGTAGGCAAGTATGGGTAACGGGGAGTGTCATCAAAAATTGCAGGCGTGTCGCGACTGTTTTGTGGGTGTGTCGCATCCTATGTCTGCAATCCCGTATGTAAGAAAAAAGTCTCTGGGGTCTTAGTGAGCACGCCCATTCTGCGCGACCAGAGGGTGACTCAGACGACCAATATTCAAAGAATCTGCTTCTTTGTACGGGAATGCTTGGATCTGCAAAGCCATAGGGGGGGCGTCTCAATAAATTAATGGGCGTCTGCGACATTTGCATATTTTCGCACAACAGTTGCGTATGTAATCGCAGCAGTAATGACATTATCACACAACTCTGAATCAGGTCCAGAATACAATAAAATGTGTTTGAAAAAATACTTATTTGACATAAAACTTCCCATATACACTTCCCATTATCAAGTATAACACACATGGCATTAAAAGACAAAAGTTCATATAGTATGTTATACAGACCTGATGACATAAGCAATGGCCTCCAGCTGCACCTAGAACAGCAGGTTTGTCAGGATGGTGTGGAGCAGACGGAGACCGCATATGATGGTACCTCGCCGGTCTGGTTCACATATCTTCTGTAACACACAGGAGATGTCCGGGTTGTATCCCTGGCAGAGGAGAAGGAATAAGAAGGAAACTACATTTAGCCAAAGAGTGAGTAGGATTCACAAGGGGAATTCAACTGCATATGTATCCCTTTTCCTTCTTCACTATCATGTGCCAGCAATTTCCCTGACTATAGAGAGTGCCAACAATCTGACTAACCATACAGCATGCCAGAACTCTCACTAACCATACAATGTGCCAGCAATCTCACTAATCATACAGCGTTCCCGCACTCTCACTAACCATACAGCGTGCCAGCAATCTCACTAATCATACAGCGTGCCGGCACTCTCACTAACCATACAGCGTGCCAGCAATCTCACTAACCATACAGCGTGCCAGCAATCTCACTAAATACATGGTGTGCCAGCAATCTCATTACCCATACAGCGTGCCGGCACTCTCACTAACCATACAGCGTGCCGGCACTCTCACTAACTATACTGTATGCCAACACTCTCACTAACTCATTACTCATACTGTGTGCCTGCGCTCTCACTAACCATAAAGCGTGCCGGCAAGCTCACTAACTATACAGCATGCCAGCAATCTCACTGACTATACAGCGTGTCAGCACTCTCACTAACTATACTGTGTATCGGCAATCTCATTACCCATACTGCATTTCGGCACTCTCACTAACCATACAGCATGCCGGCACTCTCACTAACTGTACTGTATGCCGACACTCTCACTAACTTATTACTCATACTGTAAGCCAGCACTCTCACTAACCATACAGCGTGCCGGCAAGCTCACTAACTATACAGCATGCCAGTACTCTCACTAACTATACAGCATGCCAGCACTCTCATTAACTATACTGTGTATCGGCAATCTCACTAACTATACTGTGTATCGGCAAGCTCACTAACTATACAGCATGCTGGTAATCTCACTAACTATACAGCATGCAAGTACTCTCACTAACTATACTGTGTATCGGCAAGCTCACTACTATACAGCATGCCAGCACTCTCACTAGCTATACTGTGTGTCGGCAATCTCACTAACTATACTGTATGCCGGCAATCTCACTAACTATACAGCATGCCAGCACTCTCACTAACTATACTTTTTGCTGGCAATCTCACTATGTTTAGCTGCCGGTTCAAATCACGACAGGAGAAGCCCGACAGGAGGATATCCCGATGCTGGCTGGTAAGGACCCTAACCCTCCCCTCCCTCCTAACCCTTCCTTAGGGGTACCTAACCCTAAGTCCCCCCCGAGGGTGCCTAAATCTAACCCCTTCCCGCACTCTAAACCAGGGGGGTGCCTCACCCTAACCTACCCACAGGGGTGCCTAACCCAAACCCTCCCCCCTATGGGTGCGTAACCCTAATCTCCCCCCCAAAACCTAACCCTAGCCCCGCTACACTCTCTAAATCTAACCGTCCCCTCCTGCGGCTAACACTAAGGACGCCCCGGACTTACCTCATTCGGGCTGGCGTCCTTCAACGTTCCAGCGTCAGGATTAAGATAGACGTCAGTATTTCGACGACTATCTTAAGTCCCCCGTCAGTCCCCCGTCGGGATATATATATATATGCTATAAACTGCATCCCCTCACTAACTATAACAGAGAAATACAATAATTTGCCATTAAGCCCATTAATTTAGGCTTTTCTAAAAGGACAATTGGACAATACATAGAACAATTAAATTACCAGGAGCGACAAAGTCTTCATGTACTTTTTAACGTGATGAAATATACCTTTAAAAATAAACAGAAATATATACATATGCTCTTATTAATGAGGAAAATGACTTAGTATTACACCAGAATAAGTATGTATGTCTCTCAGGGTGTGGGTATAACAGAAAGACAGGGATAAATAGGACATTGTATTATCTGTACATCAGAGAGCTATGATGCTCTCAGTCACCTCCATGCAGGGTCGGACCTACCGGCGGTGTAGCCGGTGCATTGCACCAGGGCCCGTAGCAATGAAAGGGCCCACAGCTGGTGGCATTATCAGAGAGCAATACTGATAAAGGGTCACACTGACTCATTACACTACGCCGCAGCTGGTCACGGGCCATAACTAAGACGGTCCGTCCGATGGAGAAGAGAAGACCCCTTCCCTTAGTATCCTCTAGCTGTCACTATACACTAGAGTTACTCCATTCTAAAGCTGGGTACACAGGACCCAGTGATACATTGCACACGCCGTACACAATGCACAATCCCGTGTACAATGCCATAAATGTACAGCCACATAATAAGAAAATAACACCCACTTGTATATACTTATCTACATGCACAAGTCTTTGCCATGCAAGCCAGAGACTATCTGTGTTATTTATATGAATAACATCTAACAAATATAGACTTACCATTCTCTCCCATCTCCCTGATCTCCTACATGAGATGGGCCTCATATGCCTCCGGGCTGGTATACTTCTCTGCAAAGAAAAATAAATGATTACAAACACTATTAAGTCATGTATTGTCCAGCATCGGGCTAGTGCACTAGACTTCTGACTAGACCCCAAATTCCAAACATACGAAACATCTACCACACAGAGGTGCCTATTTATCAAAAACAGTTGCGGAAAATCCCAGTTTTAAGGGGAAACACACAAATACGTATTATGAAGGAGGAACCTCAGCAGATATCTCCATACCTGCCACGAACCCTCCATTTCCGACAGCAATGCTGACCACTGTGCCAATCATACAAGTTCTTTAAATGCCAATTTTCCTGGAACAAGTTGTGAGACATTATTGGAAACCATTTTAGTGCTATATATAACAAACTAGCTGTAATGCCTAGCGTAGTCTAACTTTTTCTGCCCCTCCCCTTTCTCTCTCTCTCTCTTCCCCACCCCAACACTTTCTCCCCACCTCTTATCCCTCCCTATACTGTCTCTGTCTATCACTGCCCCCTCACTCTCTCCTGTAACGTCACTGACACTGGTGGGAGGGGTCAGACCAGCTGTCACTACCAGCCAACGTGATGACATCATTTTTATCAGCAATCACTTTTTTTCTTTATAGAGATTGGAAAAACGTATTTGATAAATAAAAACTCACCATGTATTCCCACGTAGGCCGGAATTTCCGGGGTTGTGTCTGCAGATAATAAAATATATCGAATTGTAACAACTGAACTGAAACCTATATTTGGCCATTCAGTTACATTATTTAAGAAAGAAAATTGTTAAAATAAAGCATACAAATAACACAGACACAGGGACATGAGGGTCTATGGGCCTGATTCAGCAAAAATCGCAATTGCTAAGCTGCACGCAGGTTATAGATATATGATGTATGCACGCAGACTATAGATATATGTATGCACGCGGGCTATAGATATATGATCTATGCACGCGGGCTATAGATATATGATGTATGCACGCGGGCTATAGATATATGATGTATGCACGCAGGCTATAGATATATGATGTATGCATGCGGGCTATAGATATATGATGTATGCATGCAGGTTATAGATATATGATGTATGCACGCAGGCTATAGATATATGATGTATGCATGCAGGCTATAGATATATGATGTATGCACGCAGGCTATAGATATATGATGTATGCACGCAGGCAGCTTTGCAATTGTGATCCTTGCAGATATGGTAATGCAGCAGGAGGCATCACACCTCCTGCTGAATTACTTAGCCGAGCTGCATTGTTCAATGCAGCATCGGATACTCTGCAGAACATCGGCCGGCTAATGTGATCCATGGGGTCATGCAAGCTGGCCACCGCAGATAAGGGAAATAGGCCAGGAAATCTCCATCAACCGATAGAGATCCTGGTCTCTTCCCTCTCCCCTAATGGCAGTGACATGCCTCTGTTTTGGGAAACGGAGGCCGTCGCCGCCCCTCCCTGTCTACAAATGGTGGCAGACTATCAATCCATAACAGTCTGCTGCCAAACTTTGTGCGGGATCGCAGACCAATTCAACACATCCGCAGAACAGGTCAGATGCCTGCGCAGATTCTGAAATCTGCGCAGGATCTGTACTGCGCATGTGAAGTATGGGCCCTGAGTGTTCGCACACAGAGCGGCAGCAGACTGTCAGTGATTGACAGTCTGCCATTTGGGGGCATGGTTGGGGGCTGCAAAGACCTCCATTTCCGTTGGGGGTGAGGGAAGATGCCAGGATTTTCGTTGGCTGATGGAGATTTCCTGGCCTCTTTCCCTCATCTGCGATAGCCAGGCTGTGTGGTCACTCAGCCGGACAGGGAGTACTATACGCTGATGATCGGATGCTGTGTCCATGGATGCAGGTCGGATCATTAATGCATGCAGAAGACGTGATGCCTCCTGCTGCATTAACATAACTGCAAGGCCGGAATTGCTTGCGTGTAGCTTTGCAATTCCATTATATGCTGAATCATCCCTACAGTCTCAAGTCAAGTTCTGAGACAACAAAAATTTTAAATTGCCTTTCAGATTGACTGAGTTAAGGCCCATAATCAACTTTATGTATAATAAATATCTTAAAAAGTATTTTTTTTTTCTTGTGAGATTTAGTAAAGCTTGGAGAGATATAAAATTGGAGATTAATAACACCAACCAATCAGCTCCTAACTGTCCCTTTACAGGCTATGGCCCCCATTTATTAACAAGTTTAATCATCAAAACGAGTGATAAATTTCACTGGGTATGATTAATGGTGCTCCAGCCAATCAGCTCCCAATTGTCATTTTTCTAATAGTTGACAATTGGGAGCTGATTGGCTGGAGCACTATTATACACAGTGAAATTTATCACTGTAAAGTGACAGTTAGGAGCTGATTGGTTGGTGCTAGTTATCTCCAATTTTATCTGTCTCCAAGCTTTATTAAATATCCCCCTAATTTTATAAAGTTTATTTTCACCACTTTAATAATTACATAAATACAAAGCAAAAAGCCCCACGTGTGACAGGAAGAGCTGTTTATGATGGTAAAAGGGCTCTTTGCACTTGATAAATAGGTCCATAATTCTAAATAAATTGATTTAGAACCTTTTACTAAATAAATAAATATAAATTGTTACTTACCTTCCGACAATATGCCGAATAGGCAAATCAAGCAAAAAACAACGAGCATTTTCCAATGACTTTGTCGCACTCGCTATCCCTCACTAATCTGAGAGTGAGGCCACAGGTCCCCATCACGGACTCATCTCACAGCCTGTGATGTCATAATATTACCTATTACATGGGATGTAGCCACCCGTCTGTATTGGGCTCACTATATTTATTGGATGTGATTTATTTTTGCCTACAGAACTAAGAATATTTGTTGCATCCATGTCCTAAAGTTTAATTGAAAGTTACTGGTGGCTTATTCCCTATCTCCCTATTTATCCCCCTCACTTCCGGAAGGCATGAGAAGGAGAGGAGGGCATTATTACTGTTATTAGATGGATGATTTCTAAGGCCTAGTATAGTGTATGCCCAATGTCCTAGTCTTCCATATACAGGGGCGCTGAGAGGGGGGGTTAGCAGGTACTATTTACCCGGGCTTGCTAGAGGGGCCGGGCGGGGGCCCGAGTCCGGCTATGCTCTCCCCCTCCCTCACTCACTCTTCTCACCCACACAGCAGCCCTGCAGTGGGAGACTGCTCACGGCTGCTGAGCAGCAGCTGCAGCAGTCTCCTTTCCTGTGGGGGGGAGCGATCACACTAATCGTTCCCCCCTCTGGCTTTGCGCCACGCTGAGGGGCTCACAGTGCCCCCATCCCCAGCACGCAGACTGCCAAAGTGTTTTTTTTTCTTTAGCTCAAGGGGACGTTGTCACAACCCCCACAATTAGGCCACGCCCCCTGCACCTGGCTTGGCCGGGCTCTCTACGCCCCTGTCGATATATGACAATATTAAAGGACACCCAATGTAGGAGATGCATTAAGAGAATTTATTTTAAATTAAAAAAGTATTATTCTTTACAATAACACAGAACAAGCGTGGGGCCTCCTCTCATAGGTATGCAGTCGGGAAGCCGGCGGACCTAATCCCGACAGCCGGCTTCCCGACTGTCATACCCCGGGGAGGGTTAAATGACCGGCGTCTACATCTAGATGCCTGTCATTTTACCAACGCCGGGAGACCGGTGTCCGGCATCCCGATCGAAGTGATGCCGGGCGCCACTGCGGACAGCCGCGGGGGAAAGGTTTGGTTTAGAGCTCCCGGGGGGACTTAGGGTTAGGCACCCCGGGGATGGTTAGGGTTAGGCACCCCCCCAAGGGACTTAGTTTTAGGCGGTAGGGAAGGGGGGGTTAGGTTTAGGCACAGAGGCGGGATTAGGGTTAGGTACTGGAGGGGAAGGTTAGGGTTAGGCACCCCTAAGGGAGGGTTAGGGAGGGAATAGGTTAGTGAATACTTACCTTGGGACGATCGGGGTTTTCATCCTGTTCGGGCTGCCGCTGTCGGGATTTGAATCATACCGATTCCCTCTCATACCCCATACACAGACTTATTTATACACAAAGTGATCATTTATGTTTCATAAGGCATCCCATAGATAAATACCCTATACATACCAACCTTACATACATAAATACATGGGGGGGGGCTTAGCACGCACGTGCTCCCGGCACCCTGGCCACATACTACACCTCTGGTAAGAGGGCCCAGCTTTGAAACTTACAATCTATAGAGAAATAGGAATTTGATACATGAGGATAAGTGCAACATTTTGCATATTGGACCAGCCAGATTGCAAAGGTAAAAGGTTCTCGGTGGGCTATGTGATACGGTTACACAGCAGTGTTGGCCTCTTGTCCATGGGTCGTGCGAATGTAGGAGGAGAACATATGGTAGTTATGTATGGACTACAGGGATGATTACAGGCAGGGCGACAGGGGTGGTTGTCCCGGGGAACCCCACACATAAGGGGCCCCCACACACTGTTCCCAGAATCGATACTGCTACCAACATAAAACCGTAGCATTTAAATTGCCTTGCAAAAGTATTCACCCCCCCCTTGGCTTTTTACCTTTTTTTATTACATTACAACATGTATTTTTTATTTATTTTTTTTATCTGAATTTTATGTGATGGATCTGCACAAAATAGTCTAATTTGGTGAAGTGAAATGAAATATATATAAAAAAGAATCTTTATAAATAAAATTCAGAAAATTGGCATGTGCATATGTAATCACCTTTGCTATGAAGCCCCTCAAAAGTTCTGGTGCAACCAATTACCTTCAGAAGTCACATAATTATTGAAATGTAGTCCACCTGTGTGAAATCTAAGTGTCACATGATCTGTCAAGAGAGGGCTGCCCACCAAAACTCACAGGCTGGACAAGGATGGCATTAATCAGAGGCAGCACAGAGACCAAAGGTAACCCTGAAGGAGCTGCAGAGCTCCAAAGCAGAGGAATTGGCAAAAATCCCAGTAGCAAGATGTGGCAAGCTCATAGAGACTTATCCAAAGCGACTTGCAGCTGTAATCGCCGCAAAAGGTGGCTCGACAGAGTACTGACTTTAGGGAGGTGAATAGTTATGCACGCTGAAGTTTTTTGTTATGTTGTCCTAAATGTTGTTTGATTCACAATATAAAAAAATACAACTTCATAGTTGTAGGCATGTTCTGTGAATTAAATGATGCACATCTTCAAACAATCCAGTTTAATTTCAGGTTGTGAGGCAACAAAACATGAAAAATGCAAAGGGGGGGTGAATACTTTTACAAGGCACTGTAGCTGCCTCCGGTGCTGCTATGGTCCTTGTCGGCAGCTAAGCTGTTCCTTAACAGCAGTTGCCGAGGAGCTTCCTATAGTCAGAGTCTCTCGAGATTTGACATCATCATCTCACGAGACTCTGACTGTAGGAAGCTTCTCGGTGGCCGCAGTGACTGTCAGAGCCGAGGCTGCAACATAGAGAAAAGTCGACTTGACTCAGGTCCTCAGGATTCCCTTGTTGGGTAGTTTAGAAGTGCAGAGAACTGACAGGCAGATACTGTAGCCTTTATATATATATATATATATATATATACACATACACACTGTATATAGTGTGTATGTGTATATATTAGGGATGAGCGGGTTTGAAATTCGAACCCCCCCAATCCGAGTCGTGGAACCGGGTCCTACTCAGGTTTTCCCACCAGACTTGGTTCCCGGAATGATGCAAAACATCTTCATCCTGGTGTCGGATTCCCGCGAGACCCGGACTTTGCACATTTCGCGCCTCCCGCCCCGCCATCTCCACTCCAGTCCTGGAGAGGGTAGTGAGAGGAAGTGTCTTTCTAGTGTCTATGGGAAAGTGGTGTGGCGTGGCGACCTGCTCTGCTGTATCAGTCCCGTCCAGTGGTGCTGTGCTGCTGTATCAGTCTGGGGGTGACCTGCTCTGCTGTACCAGTCCAGTCCAGTGGTGCTGTGCTGCTGTATCAGTCTGGTGGTGACCTGCTCTGCTGTATCAGTCCAGTCCAGTAGTTCTGTGCTGCTGTATCAGTCTGGTGGTGACCTGCTCTGCTGTATCAGTCCAGTCCGGTCCAGTGGTGCTGTCCTGTGCTGTACATTCAGTCCAAATAATTTTTACAGGGGCTGCCCTGTGTGGTGTAGGGCTGTGGTGCCCTGTGCTGTGTAGTCACTCCAGTCTCCAAATAAAAAGGGGTGATATAATTCATCCAAATAATTTTTACAGGGGCTGCCATGTGTGGTGTGCTGTGTATTCACTCCAGTCCCAAAATAAAAAGGGGTTATTTAATTTATCCAAATATTTTTTTTACAAGGGCTGCCCTGTGTGGTGTAGGGGTACCCTGCCCTGTGCCCTGTGTATATTCACTCCAAATAAAAAGGGGTGATTTAATGCATCCAAATAATTTTTACAGGGGCTGCCCTGTGTGGTGTAGGGATTCGCTGCCCTGTGTATATTCACTCCAAATAAAAAAGGGGTGATTTAATTCATCCAAGTAATTTTTTTTACAACCTTTTGGCCTACAATCAATATTGTGAGGAGTGTGAGGTGTTCAGAATAGACTGGAAATGAATGTTATTGAGGTTAGTAATAGTGTAGGTACAAAAAACCCCCCAAATTCTGTGATTTTAGCTGTTTTTATGCTTTTTTTCCAAAAAAATACAGATCCAAAACCATAACCCAGAAGGGTGGTTTTGGCAAAACCAATCCAGATCCAAAACATGAAGAAAGATCCAGATCCAAAACCAAAAACACAAAAAGTGGCCGGTGCACACCCCTACTGCTAATATATCACTAATATCTCCTGCTCATCATGTAGCACCAATTTTGTCCACAGTCCCCATACATTCATCAAACTTCAAAAACCGAAAGTTTTTGGAGTTTGACTGTGGGTTCTTATACCATCCTTAGATGGGTGTTGGTTCCCGGAGCCCCATCCTTTCTAAAGGAAGGAGATCCGGGTTGAAAAGAGAGATCCATTCAGATTTTACCAGCCCTGTGCACAGGGCCTACAATCCAAAGTATTTTTAGAACAAATGTTCGGCGCTGGTTGTCAGTAATGTATACAGTAATACTTAAGACTCCTTATGTTGTCTTGATATAAAAGTGTAGATGTCCACCTTATGGTCTCTTTGAGCTTCAGCTCATGAGAGGCATAATTCACAATATAAAAAGAAAACAAGGAAAATAGAACAACAGTCAAGGTCCTTTCTGAACAAATGTTGTAAATCAATATACAGATCACAAAGTCTGTTTTAGGTGTGTTGTTGGAGCGTACTCCACTCACATATGGTAGGAGTTATAAAGACATATAAAGGTATCTTTTCCTTTCCCTTTCATCCAAATGTTCCCCCAGTGAGTACTTCAAATTTGAACAGGGTGATGGTGCATACCTCCACTTACAATTTAATTGAATTCTATGTTCTCATAAAGGTTTCTTTATCCTTTCCAAAATTTTCTTTTACATTGCCCCCTGTAAGATGTGCCCCCAGTAGTAATGCCTCCTGTAAGGTGTGCCCCCAGTAGTAATGCCTCCTGTAAGGTGTGCCCCCAGTAGTATTGCCCCATGTAAGATGTGCCCCCAGTAAGAGTGCCGCGCCCACACACAAAAAAACTCAAAAACACAATACTTACCTTAAGCCCTGATCCCGCTTCCCTTGCCATCCTCTGCTCCTCGGAACTATGGGAGAGACGTCACGACGTCTCTCGCATAGTGCCCGTGGGGGGGAGCCAGAAGCCGTAGCTCAGGGGTTAGCTCCGGCTGTCACTGTGGGGTGCCCGCTGGTAATTAAATCTCAGCGGGCGCCCGGCAAATGGAGCCTGTGGCAGCTGGGGGAGGGGATATGAAGTGCGGTGGCGGTGGGGTGCGGGAAGGAGATGTGGCGCTGGGGACTGAATTGTGGCCTGGCATAGGTGGCTAATCTCAGCGCCCTCTGCTGGCTGGTGCAAT
Source organism: Taudactylus pleione (assembly GCA_031769625.1). NCBI lineage: Eukaryota > Metazoa > Chordata > Amphibia > Anura > Myobatrachidae > Taudactylus > Taudactylus pleione. Next base: position 5,022,725 of record JAUIMM010000370.1, read on the forward strand.
ACGCACCTGCGTAGTTGGCATAATGGGCCGGCCGGCCCTGCCTGTGCCCCCTCTGGCAATGAGTATGCATGAACTCAGTTGACACTAACATTGTTTACAATTCTGCCGCTAGTAACTAGTAGTAATATTAGTATCACTGCAGCAAGATGAATACATAATTAATGAGTGTCAGATGTGACATATTAATGTATATGCCCTTTAGAGATGGTTTTATGCTGAACTGTAGTTGGAAGGTGCACAATGCTTCTCATTTAAAAATATAGGACAGGACCGTGTCTTCCCAGCTCAGATCTGATGCAAAATTCTACTGTTTTTGCAGAGAAAATGGCACTTCTTCAAAGCACGGAACACCCCTAGATATTGGGTGTGGTATATTTCAGCAGTCATAATGTTGACATTTATAATGTTTATATAAGAATGTCTACATGGTCATAATGTCGACACTGAGGAAATGTTGACATTTTAGAACGTCGACATATCATCTCTAGTGGGCTAGGGGTGACTTACCTGCTCCAGACAAGTGCAGCGTCTCCAGTGGCACCTCCTGGGTCCCAGCGATCATGAGAGTGTCACTTCCGGCCGAGTCATCTGAAGGAATGGTATTCCAGTAAGTATACCTTTCCTAACCTATTCCTAACCCTCTCTAGTGCCTAACCGTAACCCCCCCTGTAGCCTAACCCTAACCTCCCCCTAATGCCTAATCCTATCCCTCCCATCCCACAGCCTACCCTTAATGGCGACATTCTGACAATGTCGACATTTCACACGTGATGTCGACATTATGAATATGAACATTGTTAATTTCAACAAGCATTGCACTGCTCTACAAAAGTGGATACAGTGGTGTGTGATACTTAGCAGGCAAATGATCCTTCTGGCTGGTGAAGAAGCTGTCATCATGCTTTGGAGGAAATCCAGCTACACCAGCACAAATCAAGGCATGAGGAGGATTTTGTATGTTTTACTCTTGGTAAATAAGAACTTATTTGTCACAGCTCATGGAGGGGTTCCCCCTGAAACAGTGAGGCAACATGTGTATCAGTCATTAATGAAGAAAATAAAATTAAAATCTTGTACTGCAATTTGTCTGCTCACAGTGAAACCATATATTTCACATACATACATACTGCTTTACTGGTAGTTGATCTGTGTGTTAAGCTGAATATTATAAATCGTACTTACTTTAATTAACTCCTCTCTGGGAGAAGCCCGGAGGGGAGAAGCACCTGACAGCTTCGGATGGCGTGGCCGGGCTCTCCATGTTATTAGGTGATTAGTGTCATTTTAGCGCTGCCCCTTTACGGACTCGTGAATTCCCCATATAATCTCCCCATCCAATGCAAAGCCATTGGGCCTGATTGAGCAAGGATCGCTATTCTGCTTATACGCACGTGACGCAGTGCAGTTGGTAATAGCGGTGATATGCAAATGTTTGCAATGCCTAACATAAGGACGCCAATTTCCCCTTACTCACATCCGTATACTTGGGCAACAAAGTGAAACAATCGGTAACATCGAGTAACATAGTACCCATATGCACAGTTAAGGCAGGTCAGAACTAACTCAGAAACTGCTTACTTCGGCGCACGCTATGAGGTCTCAGACTGCGTATGGTATCACAGTGGGTAATTTAAGCATGCCCCTGCAACGCCGTCAAAATGCAGTGGCACGCCTGCGTTCGCCCGACAACCTCCATTACCACCCACAAATGGCACTTCCTGTCAATCACTCTGCAATGCGTCTGTGTATCCTCTGCGATTGAAGTCCCGATCGCAATAGCTAGCTCGCGTATGCGTGCGGCGAAAGTCTTCATCAGTAGGTGGCATTAATAGTTATGCAGAAAACCAAAATCCTCAGGTTCAGGCTTTTTGCCCATGATAAATAGATTGTTACAGTATGTTTCAAAATTGTTTTTGAATCAATGAATACTTAAAAGATCAGGGAAGACTATATTCATCGAAGAGCAGGTGTATGAAGGCATAAGGGGTTTCCCACAGAATATTGCATATTTAAAAGGACCTTATAATGTTCATTGTCACTTTGGGCCTCACTCTGAGTCTCCCATAAAGTGGTTGCATTTCCAGATACTGTCAGTTATCAGAATTCAATGCGAACAGCTGGCTGTATTCTGAGTTAGCCGCCTCTATACAAGCTCATGGTCACCAGCCCTCTGCTTGTAGGAGAAGCCTTCATCACTATTATCTGCATTAACATTAGCCCCTTTCTCGTGAGAGAGTGAAATTGGATGGATCCCTGCATACGCTTATCTCTCAGTAGCCCAACATGCCTATGACATGCCCAAGGGAAGCTTCTTCTTCTGTGTGTGAACGCCTTAAAAGCATCAATGCCACCCAGTAATGCCCATTCAGCCATTACTGACTCAGAATTATTATCAATATTATTATCCTGGCACCACAAGGGTTCCACAGCGTCTTACAAATTAGCAAAACCAGACAACAATGACTTACAGTACAAATCAGTGCAGGGCAAGGACACGGTCTATAAACTTTGCTGCATTCACAATGATAACACTCAAATAAGTATCAGGACAGTAGCAATCAAGGGTTAGGTGCTATTGCAGGGGAAGAGGGCCCTGCTCGTGAGAGCTTACATTCTAAAGGGGGGGGGGACAGACAGGGGTGACACAGATGGGGTGGATAGTTAAGAAGGAGCATGGAGCAGTGGGTTAGGATGAGAGTTGAAAAGCTTTGATGAAATGCGTTTTGAGAGTACACTTAAAGTTTTGTAGAGAAGTGGAGAGTCTGATAGGGAGAGGGAGAGATCCAGAGGTAGGAGTAGCACAGGCAAAATCTTGGAGGCAGGAGTAGGAGGAAGTAATCAGTTGACAGGAGAGACGGCATACATTTGTGGAGCGAAGTGGGTGAGTGGAGATTGCTTGTAAAACCTCTAAATCACTGGTCCTCAAACTCGTTCCTCAGGACCCAAAATACTGTACTTCACGTTTTCCAGGTCTCACAGGATCTTCACAAGTGAAATAGTTATCTCCACCTGTGGATCATTTAAAATGTGTTAGTGAGTAATGATTACACCTGTGCACCTGCTGGGTGACCTGGAAAATGTGTCGGCTCCTGAGGACTGAGTTTGAGAACCACTGCTCTAAATTTAGTAAGCACGCCACGACCTATGCACAGTTTGCTAAAAATCACAGGATTCATCCGTATTTGGAATGGCTTGCTACTCTGAATCAGGCCCTTTGTATTTACATAATTCTGTCATTACTGAATTGGAAAAGTAAGTAGGACAAATAGAGTAAGCCATTGTCTCAAGCAGTGGTGGGCTGGGCCGGGGGGCAGGGTGCCATCTGCCCCCCGGGCTAGTACAATTCTACAGTGCTAGGGCCGTCAGTGTATATGTATATACCTGACAGCCGGGAAGGTTCCTCTGCCTGCTACCAGCTTTCAGTCATACACAGAAAGAGCTGCTGTCACAGCAGTTCTGCCTTTGCTTGTCTGTGTATCGCCCCCGGCAGCCTGTGTACACACCTCAGGGCCGGATTAATTGGGTGGATGGAGCTGTAGACAGGAAAAAAAATGCCTGTCAGTTGCCTTCTGAGGCCCCGCCCCTAACCATAGGCTCCACCCCTCCCGTGGGCCGCGACCACCCCCTCCACTTTCTTCCCCCACAGGGATCATTGGCAAGTTAGGAGCCTTAGGTCCCCCTGTTACGTGCATGTCCATCTTCTCAGGTCCCCACCAGAGAAGCTTCCCATATCTCTGCCTCTACAGCTTCCCGCCCCCAGGCTTCAACTCTCCTCTCCTGCTCTCATTGGCCGGGCTGCGTGCAACTGTGAATGTACTGCACAGAAGATTACAAGCAATGTGAGTGAGACAGCCCTGCCCTATTCAGGTGCCTCAGCCCTTCCTCCTGTAATTTGTCCCACCGTCCTCTTTACCATCTTTCCTATGCCCCCTTACCCATATATGTGCCTCTACCCCCTTCCTATATGTTGCTGTGCTCTTTACCATCTTTCCTCTGCCTCTTCCCCATATAAGTGCCTCTGCTACCTCCCAATATCTGTGCCTCGCTTAGACTAACACATTTTTGTCTTTGCCCCCTCTTTATATGTCCTTCTGCCTTTTCCCATATTTCCTATATCTGTGCATTTGCCTCTTCCCGATAACTGGACATTTGCCCATTTGTGCCTCTGATCCCCTCATATCTGTGCCTCTGCCCCTTCCCTATCTATGCCACTGTCCTCTTTTACCCTGCATGCCTATCCCCATTTGTGCCTCTTCTCCCCATCTCCATATCTATACCACTGTCCTCTTATACCCTGTGTGCCTATCCCCATTTGTGCCTCTGCGCCCCTCCCTCCATATCTATGCCACTGTCCTCTTATACCCTGTGTGCCTATCCCCATTTGAGCCTCTGCCCCCTTTATCCACGTGTGCCTCTGCTCCCTCATTCAATGGCTGCTGGTCAGAAGAGACTGAACGGAGGAGCGACCTTCAGGTAAGCACAGCTTTCATTTATTAAGCCATTATGTGATCAAGCAGCCCAGCATCTCCCAGCAGCTGCAGTGCAGCCGCAGCTCCACTCAGCCCCCAGTGTCCCAATGTGACCATGCAGCTAGCCAAGTGTAACTCTCACCAAACAGCTCCTCTCCCATGTGTGTGTACTGTATATATGTGTATGCAGACTGCTGCCCTCCAGCCCCCACACACACATACTTGGGCTGACAGTGACGTGTTGTTTTGTTATGTGTGACGGTCAGTCCTCACATGCGCATTACACTTTCACCTGCCCGGGGCACAGCAGAGCCTGCAAGGCTTAACTGAAGCTGGAAAGACTGTTGCTGGGTCCTCATTGCCTGCTATGGGGACAGCATCACTATTGTCTTGTATAGATGGCTCAGGCGGTGCAGCGATATGCTAAGCTTAGCGCTGTTTGTTAAATACTAAAAGGAGACCATAACCCTGTTAGTAAGTGCTAAAGGGATTATGTTTTGTTGTTAAATGGGGCCCTATATTGCCTCTTTTCCTGAGAAAAATCCAACATTTTATTTTCCTCTTATAGGGCTCTATTTATTAACATTATTTTTACTAAAATAAAGTGAAAAAGGGTGTTTTCACACCCTTTTCACATTATTTTAGTTTCACCTGTAGTTACTATAGGGCAATTGGAGTAGAATTAGTAAAATTCTACTCCAACCCCTAATTATCACTTATTTTTAGTAAAGCAGATCGCATTTCCCATAATTGTAATGGGAAATGTGATCCGACCATAGTTACTAAAAATAAATTGTAAAAAAATACCGGGGGAAGCACTGTGATAATAACGCCACCTGGAGGTGGCGTTATCCAGGGTCTCCCCCGGTTACCGGGCTCCCACTCTGTTCTAACGGGGAGAGCAGAGGCGGGAGCCGGTACCAGTAATCAGCTATGTGGTCTAAATAGACCGCAAGCTGATTGCTGTAAAAAAAAGAAAAAAAATGAAACATTTTTTTTTTACTTACCTGAATCCAGAGACCGGTGATCGGGCCTCCGGTGATGGCTCCTCTCCAGTCAGCTGGTCTCCCACAGTGCACTGCTGCCCGGTCATCAGGTGATCGGGCCCCAGTGCAGTATGGGAGATCACCTGATCGGGAAGCCCGGAGAAGATCACCGGAGGCCAGGAGGATGCAGGTAAGTGTAATGAAGGGAGGGGGGGGGGGTCGCGGGGGTCCGCGATCACGGGGGCGGGGCTTAGCATCGGGGGCGGGGCTTAGCGTCGGTGGGGGGTAGCAGCGTCGGTGGGTCGGCGCATGCGCGGGCTCTTAGTCGCTGTATTTTTTCCGAAAATACCGCGACTAGAGTGCAGATGGGATCCGCAGGGACAGAGCTTTATCACAAGCTCTGTCCCTGCAAGGGATTTATAGTAAATCCCTGTGATATTGCCTGGATTCGCAATGCGAATTCACTCGGTAATATCACACTACAATCCGCATTCAATATGCGGATTGTAGTAAATAGAGCCCATAATGTTTTGTTTATTTTAGTGTATGTACTGAGACTATTAGGACACTAATTATTCATCTGAGCCGGTCGGTCTGCGCGCGAGCTCTCACAATCTCTATTTAAGGATAAGCTGTAGCTTATGGGCCAGTACCCTGGACCTGCCCCCAAGCTATCAGTTGCCAGTCAGCCCCTGGTCTCAAGGTTAAAATGACTTGTGTTAGACCTGGTTTGGACAGTTCTTCCTGCCAAGTGAGACAAGGATGCTCCCATAATTTGCAATAGCCTTGGTTCAAAAGATATTGTTAACTTGAAAGAGGAACATTCTGCTACATTTAACGATAATTTACCATGGGCTGGCCTGGAATGCACTACGGGCAACTAATTTCACCTCCAAAAACAAGCAATAACGAATGTGCATCTGCAATGGTGGCTCTTACAATATGATGCAATAAGCAGTCCAGTGCTGAAGCTGAACAGCACAGTTAAATAAAAGATTTAGAGACCTATTTAATAATCTCCCAATTTTTGCCCCTTTAAGTAACATTACTATTCACAGCAGTAACTGATGGCATAATGGGGCAAATTACCAATGAAGTCAAGCCGAGACAACGCATTTCATAAAAGGCTGTCCTGAGGACGACTAAACCCCATTGACAGCTCTGTTACTGTCACGTTTGCCTATCACAGCAGACAGTACGCATCTGGCTTCTGATAGAATAAATGCTAAGGCAGGCTTGTTTAGCGTATATTTCTACTGCTGTTTTAAAACTATTGGCCTAAGCCAGTTTTAACAAACCGCTCGTTAGTACATCTACCCCAAATACAATATAATATAATTGATATACTGTTATTATATTCCTTTAAGATGAATATTAATAATTTGTAGGAAATGTATAATGTGATCTTCAATTTTTAATGTGTATTTGCATTCATTTGTATGAATAAATTCATTAGTTATGTTTTTAGAAAACTTTATTGCTTTGTTCCTTAAAATATTGAATTAACTTTGAGCACATTCATTTTCTCCGAAAATTGGTAGTGGTAATAAAACAGTTAAACTAATATGGACAGAAGAATACGGATATAATGACATTGGATGCTACTAACGTTTGGAAAAAATGTCAATTGCATAATTTTTATTCCCAAACCATACACATTCAGATGTCACAACTCATTTTCCTCTGTCCTGTCAGACAGCATCCAGTAACACATTACACGTTGTCAATTTGTTTGCAGTTCTAGGCAGCTGATAACACATTTTTATTATATTACCTCAAGCTATATTTACTGCATGATGGAGTGTCATTCAGCAGACGTTTATATCAGGTCAGCTTGAAAGTAGTTTTCTATCACCCAATGTAATCTTATACCATAGCACCAGATAGATATTTCTTCCAGTAATACCAATTAATTCAGGGGCATCTTTTTTAAATAATGGCTTATAGGGGTTTATGTATCAAGCAGTGAAAAGCGTGGAGAAGTGGACCAGTGGAAAAGTTGCCCATAGCAACCAATCAGCTTTGAAGTAGCATTTATCAAGTACAATCTATAAAATAATAGGTAGGAGCTGATTGGTTGCTATAGGCAACTTCTCCACGGGAGGGTTAGGTTTAGGCTAGGGGAAGGGGGGGTTAGGGTTAGGCACCCCCGGGGGGAGGTTAGGTTTTGGCACCCCCCCAGGAGACTTGGGTTTAGGCTGCGGGGAAGGGGGGGTTAGGTTTAGGCACTTACAGGGGGGGTTAGGGTTAGGCACTTGGGGGGGAGGTTAGGGTTAGGCACCCCTAAGGGAGGGTTAGGCTAGGGGGTAGAGTTAGCAGTACTTACCTTATGTAGCATTTGGGATCTTCACCTCTGCCGGGATTGTTTTTGGATGGACATAATATTTTTGCTTTGTCTTACAAGATTCATTTTAATGAGAACTCTTTTAACTCAAGCAAGAAATAGTCACATCATTTATATTGGTTCACTGTAATTTATAGCTAAAAGGCAGCACAAATATGCCATCTGCCAGCAGTAGGAACTGTACATACTGTAAGTGGTTGGATCAAATTGTATTTTACTATAAAGCAATATCAAGTCAACCATAATCTCAAATGAGGTCCACAAATGAAATGCTGGAGATTAGACATATGCTCTCATACTTTTACAATCGCTTGGGCAAAGCTAAATGGTTGCTACAGTATATTACCGCACATTTCTATTTTCTGAAAATCCCTCAAGGGAACTTCAAAATGACCCCGGCAGTGTTCAATAACCTATGGAATTTAGAGAAATGATAAGATTACTTTGTGCTGTTTTCAAGTAGCTGGTGATCTGCAGTGTCTTCATTTGTCTGCTTATCAGAATAGCTCTGTCTACTCAGGAAGTTGTTTAAAAATAGTGCAATGCAATCCAATATACTTCTTAGGCAGTTTATCTCACTGATGGAAAAAACACCCCGATCGACTTTTTTTGTACCTATTGATATATCACATACAAACAGCACAGAATGTTATTCGATCGTAATGCATACAGCATACTACTCGTACATCCTACCTCATGACAGCAACAGTAAGGCTGTTTTCTGTCAGATATCTGTCCAATCTGGCTGGTTGGAATGAAAACCTGGTAATGTATGGGAGCAAATGACAGTCGATCATATGGTTTTAAACACTGAAAAAAGGACAAAAAAAAAATGTTCAAATTAGTTAAATTCGTGTGTTTTAACTAGGGGTGAGCGGGTTCGGATTTCTGAAATCCGAACCCCCCCGAGCCCCCCCGATCCGAGTCCGATCCGAGTCAGGCTCGACTTTTCCCGCCTGACTCGGATCTGAAATCAAGGCAAAACGTCATCATCCCGCCTTCCGAGTCTCGCGGGTTTTGGATCCTATATAAGGTACCCGCGTCGGCGCCATTTTCTCACTCGGCTGTGGACAGTGAAGAGGGAGGGTGGGAGTTAGGGCTGTGTAGTGTAGTGTAGTGCTGCTGTTGTCCACTACTTCAAAGTCCATAGGGGCTGGCTGTGTTGTGCTGCTGTTGTTAATAGGGGCTGTATCCACTACTTCAAAGTCCATAGGGGCTGGCTGGACTGTGTTGTGCAGTCAGTTCTCCATAGGGGCTGTGTCCACTCCAAAGTCCTGTGCAGTGTCCCAGTCCTAAAGGGGTGCTGTAGTGTTGTCCAGGGGGTGCTCTGTCCATCAGGGGTGCTCCCCCCAAGTGCTAAAAAAATAATATATTTTCTGTGTTTGTGAATTGTGTGCGCAGTAGCCGCACGTGCATCAACAAAGTAGTGCCAAGCGTGCGCCTGTGTCATAAGTAAAGGGCCGGCTGGCTTGACCGTTAAAGGGTGCTGTAACCCCCAAAGTACACTCCAGTCCAAACCAAAAAAAAAATTATTTTCTGTGTTTGTGAATTGTGTGCGCAGTAGCCGCACGTGCATCAACAAAGTAGTGCCAAGCGTGCGCCTGTGTCATAAGTAAAGGGCCGGCTGGCTTGACCGTTAAAGGGTGCTGTAACCCCCAAAGTACACTCCAGTCCAAACCAAAAAAATATATATTTTCTGTGTTTGTGAATTGTGTGCGCAGTAGCCGCACGTGCATCAACAAAGGAGCAGCGCCAAGCGTGCGCCTGTGTCCCATAAGTAAAGAGCCGGCTGGCTCATTTCTTAAAGGCTGGTGTAACCCATAAAGTGCACTACTCTCCAGCAAAAATAAAAAAATATTTTCTGTGTTTAGCCGCACGTATATATCAAATCGATATAACATAAATGGAGGACCAAACTTTCTCCGATAAAAATAAAATAGAGAAAGATCAAGAACCACTTCCTCCTAGTGCTGAAGCTGCTGCCACTAGTCATGACATAGACGATAACATGCCATCAACGTCGTCTGCCAAGGCCGATGCCCAATGTCATAATAGAGGGCACATACAATCCCAAATGACAAAGTTCAGGAAAATGACCTTGAAAAAAACATTTAAATCATCTGAAGAGAAATGTAAACTTGCCAATATGCCATTTACGACACCGAGTGGCAAGGAACGGCTAAGGTCGATCCCTAGTATGTTCATGACTAGTGGTTCAGCTTCACATGACGATGGAAGCCCTCCTCCCACTAAAAAAATCAAAAGAGTTAAGCTGGCAAAAGCACAGCGAAGAACTGTGCTTTCTAAGAAGATATCACAAATCCCCAAGGAGAGTCCAAGTGTGGTGGTGGTTGCGATGCCTGACCTTCCCAGCACTGGACTGGAAGAGGTGGCTCTTTCCACCATTTGCACGCCCCCTGCAAGTGCTGAAAGGAGCACCCACAGTCCACTTGCTGATATGCAAATTGAAGATGTCACTGTTGAAGTACAACAGGATGAGGATACTGGTGTAGCTGGCGCTGAGGAGGAAGTTGGCGAGGAGGATTCTGATGGTGATGTGGTTTGTTTAAATCAGGCTCCGGGGGAGACAGTTGTTGTCCGTGGGATGAAAAAGCCCATCACGGTCATGCCTGGGCAGAAGACCAAACATTCCACCTCTTTGGTCTGGCAATATTTCTATCCAAATCCGGACAACAACTGTCTTGCCATATGTACCTTATGTAAAGGTGGAATAAGTAGGGGTAGGGACGTTAACCACCTAGGAACATCCTCCCTTATACGGCACCTGCAGCACGTTCATAATAAGTTACTGTCAAGTTCAGAAACTTTGGCTAAGACCGTAAGCAGTCCAGGGACACCTAAATCCCGTTGTCCTGTTGTATCCAAGCGCCTGCAAACCACACCGTCAACTCCCTCCTCGTCAATTTCCTCCTTAGTCAGGATCGGAAGTAGTCCTGCAGGCCATGTCACATATAATGGAAATCCATATAATGGGTTTAGTCACATATGGACTGCAACCTGTAGACAATTGTAGATGATCCATGCCTCAACCATAGTACAGCAAACACCAGGGCTGCCAAGAGAAATCTTGGACCCTGGTACAGCAACTTCCCGGGGCCCCCACTGGAGGGGGTGCAGCCACAGCATGTTGGGGTCGATACTGCACTTTTTTGGGGGGGCTCGCACATGAAGCAACCACTCACAGCAGAAATGCTGAAACTGTTTTTCGGGGATTAAGCCGCAACTATACAATGGTCAGTGGGCCTCACAGAGTTACACTCACCCTCCAAACATCACCCCAGCAGCAACCTGGCACACTCCCCCCGCTTAACACCTCAACACGACCTAGAGACACCATTACCAGCACTACAAACACCCCAGAAGCACCCAGAGATACACTCCCACCCCTCTGACCAACCCCAGCGTTACCCTCCCACCCCTCTGAATAACTCCAGCAGCACCCAGAGACACAGTTACGCCCTCTACCAACACCCCAATCTCAGCAGCACCCAGAGTTACCCTCCCCCCTTGACTAACACCCCAATACCAGCAGCAGTTACACCCCCCACCTAACACCACTTACATACACGTACATACCCCTAACCAACACCAGCAGCACTTACACACACTTACATACCCCTTACCAATACCAGCAGCACTTACATACACTTACATACCAGTAACCAACAATAGCAGCACTTACATACACTTACATACCTCTTACCAACACCAGCAGCACTTACATACACTTACATACCCCTTACCAACACCAGCAGCACTTACATACCCCTTACCAACCCCAGCAGCACTTACATACACTTACATACCCCTTACCAACACCATCAGCACTTACATACACTTACATACCCCTTACCAACCCCAGCAGCACTTACATACACTTACATACCCCTTACCAACACCAGCAGCACTTACATACACTTACATACCAGTAACCAACACTAGCAGCACTTACATACACTTACATACCCCTTACCAATACCAGCAGCACTTACACACACTTACATACCAGTAACCAACACTAGCAGCACTTACATACACTTACATACCTCTTACCAACCCCAGCAGCACTTACATACACTTACATACCCCTTACCAACACCATCAGCACTTACATACACTTACATACCCCTTACCAACCCCAGCAGCACTTACATACACTTACATACCCCTTACCAACCCCAGCAGCACTTACATACCTCTTACCAACCCCAGCAGCACTTACATACACTTGCATACCCCTTACCAATCCCAGCAGCACTTACATACACTTACATACCCCTTACCAACACCAGCAGCACTTACATACACTTACATACCACTTACCAACCCCAGCAGCACTTACATACACTTACATACCCCTTACCAACACCAGCAGCACTTACATACACTTACATACCCCTTACCAACCCCAGCAGCACTTACATACCTCTTACCAACCCCAGCAGCACTTACATATACACTTACATACCCCTTACCAACACCAGCAGCACTTACATACCCCTGCACCCATGGCCGGATTAAGCATGTATTCTGCTGCTGTAGACTGGAATTATTTTTCCTGCTACAGCAGCCTGACAGTGGCCACACGGGGCCTCCCCCCCCCCCTCCTTCTCAGCCGCAGGGAATTAAACACCGGCATCTATTACTATGACATCTATTACTATGATGATGGTGGTGCAGTGGAAGGCATCTCTACAAGAATTTCTAGCCTTCCCTGCAACACTTACATATGTACAGTGTCTGCGCCTCCTCTGTGCCGTGTGACATCACAAAGCATGATGTCACATAGGTACCGCCCCTTTAACGGTCTGCCTAGCACCGAGAAGCGGCCTTGTCCAATCTCCAAATCGACCAGTGAGCTGAGCTCCTTGAAGGCCGGGTAAGTGGCTGATCCTCTAGAGAGGTGTCGGGCAGGCTCAGTCCCGCTGTCTGCTGCTGATCAACATTCAAAAAATGTTAATAAATAAATAAATATGTGTGTGTGTGTGTGTATATATATAGTGTGTATAACTCTGGTTGAGACCTGAATTGGGGGGGGCCTTTAAAATTTTGCTATGGGGCCCACAAAGTTCTAGTTATGCCTCTGCCCCTTACCAACACCAGCAGCACTTTCATACCTCTTACCAACACCAGCTGCACTTACATACACTTACATACCCCCTACCAACACCAGCAGCACACTAGTTAAAAAAAAAACCTTCCTTACCTGATGCTGGTGATTGCTGGTCTTCCAGTCCAAGTTGTCCCTGTACCATACCTCCCAACTGTCCCGCTTCCAGCGGGACAGTCCCGTTTTTCTGGGACTGTCCAGCTGTCCTGCCCGCGGGCCGCAGTGTCCCGCAGTGGGGGGGGGAGTTGGGGAGAGCACACCCGCTGCTCTGCCTAGCAGAGCAGCGGGTGTGCAGAAGGTGAACAGATGCCGTGTGCATCGCACGGCATCTGTTCACTAGCGTAGAAAGAGCCTGGGGGGCTGCCCAGCATCTCGGAGAGTGCTGGGCACGCCCCTTATAGTGATGAAAACGGGGAGAAGCTGCGAGGCTCCGCCTCATTTTTCAATTGGCTCCACCCCCTTTTCGGAAGCCACGCCCTATTTTGGGCGCGCGCGCCCTGTCCCTCCTTCCCGTTCTGAAAAGTTGGGAGGTATGCTGTACTGCTCTGGTTCCCACAAGTTGTCACAACAAGCAGCAGCCACGCACAGGAAGCAGGGCTGAAGGAGGGAGGCGGAGCTTCTCAGGCTCAGCCTCTGAGGCTGCTGCTGCTCCTGCAATATTTCCTGCTGCCAATTACAATTTTTTAAAAAATGGTGCCTGCTGAGAGAGCCTCGCGAGATGATGACGTCATCGTCTCGTGAGAGCATCAGCCGATGCAGCTCCACAGCGGCGCGACTGCAGCCTGCTCTGCAAGTAAGTTAGTGACACACACTGTGTGTACACAGACAGTGCGGTCATACACCACTTGCCCTCCCCCCCTCCCCCCGAACTGACACCCGTCGTCTGCAGTGATTGGAAAAGAAGACTAAAGAAAAAATAGGTTGAAATAAAAAAAAAAAAACGTGATGTTCTGTGGGCGGCCCAGGCCGCCTGCCATGACCGGGCCCAGGTAATCTGTACTCGCTCCCCCCCCCCCCTCTCAGCGCCCCTGGCAAACACACCTGTCAGCTGCTGAAGTTCTCCTGTACTACTGAGCACCACTGGACAAGATCTTGGGTGATATCTCTCTCCAAAGCGGACTTCCTCCAATATACAGCAAATTCATTTTTTCATCTTCCAGCCTTTTACTTGCCAAGCAAATCTATTTCCCCACCCTTCACTTCATTGGTCTTTGCTATACTGGCAGCACAGACGGTGTAATGGTTAGCATTACTGCCTCACAGCACTGAGGTGGTGGGTTCGATTTCCACTACGGCCCTAACTGTGTGGAGTTTGTATAATCGCCCTGTGCTTGCGTGGGTTTCTTCTGGGTACTCTGGTTTCCTCCCACACTTCAAAAATATACTGGTAGGTTAATTGGCTCCCACCAAAAGTTAACCCTAGTGTGTGTATGCATACCTCCCAACATGACCCTCTCCAGGAGGGACACAATGCTCTGGTCCTGGACTTCCCTGGTAAGAGGTGGGGCTGCAGCGCAGATCAAAAGTCAAATAGGGGAGCCAGACCAACTGTCATTTCACACCCTGCCAACATCACTGGCTGGGACTCACTGGCAGTTGGTGTGAGTCCCCTATTTGAATTTTGGACTGTACTGCAGCCCCACCTCTGGAGCCTCCACCAATCATAAATTACCAGGGAAGTCCAGGAGCAGAGTATTGTGTCCCTCCTGAAGAGGGTCATGTTGGGAGGTATGTAGTATGTGTGCGGACATGTGATAGGGAATATAGGGCCTGATTCAGACCCACTCGCGAGCGGCTGTCCGCTCGCAAGTGGGTCGATGTTATCGACTGGGCATGCGCACGACGGAGGGAGCTCCATCGTGCGCATGCGCCAGACGCGACGAGCGAAGGAAAGTCCTTCGCTCGTTGTGTCCGATCAAAGGGGGCGTGTTGTCAATGTTGATTGACAGCACGCCCCCTTTGGTGGGCGTGCCTCCCTGACGGGGGCGTTCCTAAGGGAACGCCTCCCGTCAGAAGCCGGCCCACTGACATCACTAGTGATGTCAGTGGGAGTGATTTTGGCTCTGATAGAGCCAAAATCACTCCGGAGCTTGCGGTTGAAAACCTCAACCGCAGGCTCCGGCTCGCAATTTCGATGGTCGCGATGGTCACGACCATCGCGGCCATCAAAATGCACGCTCGTATAGCCTGTGGGTGGTGACCCACAGCTATACGAGCGTCCAGGAGGACGCTCCATTTTCATGGAGCCCGGCCCTCATTCAGAGCGTGCGCTCTGCTCAGAGCGTACGGCTCTGAATGAGGGCCATAGATTGTAAGCTCCACTGGGGCAGGGACTGATGTGAATATGTGTGCACTATATAAATAACTGGTAATAAATAAATACTGGATCAATTTATAGCTATCATACTGCCCTAACTCTGACACATCCTCCCATCTACTCCCACTATCTGCTGGGGTGCAGCAAATTTATATTCTCGGCATTCTGCTTTTCTAAAAGCACACCTTTCTCTTTTTTGTTACTTTGGCTTTCAGTACGCTGATGACACTGTATCTCTCCTCCCGTGATCACTCTCTATATAGTCTTGTGTATACCATTGTCTCTACAAAACTAATATATAAATTTCCCTCATTTCAGAGTCACAACCTCCATGCAAATCTTCCTCACTGTAAATAACCCTACTACAGCATTTCCTCAGTCCCATGACCGCTGTCTTGGAGTTACACTTGACTCCTTATGTTGCTCTATTCCACACATCCAGTCTCTCTCTCCCAGACTGATCTTCCTCATTGATGTTTCTCATCTGTGGCACCACTCTGCAAATCCCATTATTGGATCACTGTGTCGTCCAGAATCCAATTAAATTTACTGACCTCAACAAAGTTTTCAACATAACCACCCATTCATACATCTTAAATATATTAAAGTTATCTCTTAGTTAGTTACCCTCTGTCACCATGAGCCTCATATATACTACTCATACTAATGTACCATCACAACTGGTCAATTTTACAATCTGAGCTGCACTCAATCCGCTTGTTTCAGCTGTGTCCTCTTGAAATAGAATGTAAGCTCTTTCATAAGCAGAACTATCCTACTTTTTGTTTTCATGTCTGTATTTTGTTCTCTAGCTATTGGTACTAAGACTAGGTTTACCCAGGAGATGAGCCTGCACATTTTTTTATAGGCTCGACCACTCTAGGAAACTCAGACCTGGTGCCAACAGTGACTGCATTGAGTGAATAGATTTGTGGGTCCCAGGGACCCCACACTTTAAAAAATTGGGTCCTACTCTAATGTTTCTGGGTCTCATCATATATCATGGGAGTGAAGGCAGGCAGTAGTTGAGACAGTGCTGGGGGCAGGTAGCAGTTGGGGTAAAGAGAGTTAAAGGCATGCAGCAGTTGAGGTAGAGTTAGAGGTGAAGGCAGGGAGAAGTTGGGATAGAGCTGGGGGTAGAGGGGAGTAAGGGCAGGCAGTGCTGAGGGTAGGGAAGGGGTTGTGCAAACAGCAGTTGATTTTGGGCAGACAGTTCTGGGGGTAGGGATGGGTAAGGGCAGCTAGCAGCTGGCACAGTGCTGGGGAAAGGAGGGGGTTACGGGCAGACAGAAATGGGGGTAGGGAGTTGTCAAGGGTAGATAGCAGCTGGGGCAGTACTAGGGGAGGCAAGGAGGAGGTAAAGGGGCAGGCAGTGCTGGGGGTAGGGAGGGGTTAAGGGTAGATAGCAGCTGGTGCAGTACTGGGGCAAGGAGGGTTAGGGGCAGGCAGTACTGGTGGTAGGGAGGGGGAAAGGGTAGATAGCAGCTGGGGCAGTCCTGGGGGGCAAGGAGGTGGTTTGGGCAGGCAGTACTGGGGTAAGAAGGGGAAAGGGTAGATAGCAGCTGGAGCAGTACTGGGGGAGGCAAGGAGGAGGTTAGGGGCAAGCAGTGCTGGCGGTGGGGAGGGGGTAAGGGTATATAGAAAGGCAGCTTAAGATATCAACATCGACAGCCGCCCCTTTTGTAGTGAGCTCCGGAGCGAGAGAATTTCTCTGTCGCTCCGGGGCTTGCGCATGTGCAGGGCCTACACATCGACCCGGTTGCAATCGCTCCGCGCTTGCGACCGGGTCTGAATGAGGTCCAATATGTGGTTTATCAAAATGATCATGCAAGTAAAATATATTTTTCAAGTTACTTCACATTCTGTCTCCTATATTTTTATTTTTACTGCTAATCACTTCCCTCACAGTTTTCCTTGTGTAGGTGGGTCTCTGCCTATGACTAAAATGCACTAAGTGAATACCCACGGATGTTTGAAGTGTCTTGGCTAATCCACGATAAAAGGTGAGATCAGCAAAGTGCACAATGACTTCTTGGCTGGAGGCACCAATACACAGAGCTTTGAATTTAATTGCAGCTGTAAACAGTTGGGTGTAACCGGGATGTAATTAGGGACAGGAAAACTGATATGCAGCTTTTGAAGCAAATATGTTTTAGAAAGATGGCAATGTGTAGTGGCATTTGGTCAATGGGCTGGTTTTGGAAAAATGCTAATTTGTCTTAGGTATATGATAGCACTAGTTGAGTAACCTGCACACCACAGAGATCTTTAACCCTGCAATAGTTAAGTTGTCTACTTTTGGCCAATTTTTGCAACAAGTACGTCACTGACATTGTGACATCATCATTTCTTTTCTAATCAGGGCCCAATTTGTTTGAACTTTGTATGTTCTCCCTGTGTTTACGTGGTTTTCTTTTGGGTATTCCCCAGGTTCCTTTCACAATCAAAAAACAAAAAAACATACTGGTATGTTACCTGGCTGTTACCCCTAGTGTGTGTACGCGTGTGTGTCAATACGTTAGGTAATACAGGACCTGATTCACAATTGTACGTAAACTTGATGGTTTGGCGATCTATGGGTGCCCAGAATCTGTACTGCGCATCTGAAGATCTGTGTCTGTGATGTCGGTCACAGTGCCCCTTAAGGCACAGCATGACTGACATGCCATTTGCAGGCGGGGAAGGGGTCGTGATGGCCAGCGTTGGAAATTGCGCAGCTTCACTGGCCCCAGAAGCATAAAATACACGGCAATCCTGAGTAACCTGAGGGTTACTGACCGATGTTCACACAGATGATCTGATGCTGCGTCTTCAGATACAGCAGTGGATCACAAAAGCCTGGACATCTTTCTACTCTAGACGCCTCCTGCTGATTTTACATATTTTCGCAATGCAGCTGCTGTGTGAACTACGTACACCTCTGGACAGGCCCATAGATTGTAAGCTCCACTGGAGCAAGGACTGATTTAAATGACTAAATAAACTCTGTATGCGCCGCAATAAAAATAACAGTTCACCTATTCCAAATTTGCATATCTGATACCTTACAAGCAAAAAACGCCCCCTGGTGGTGATTTGTAAAAAAAAAAAAAATTAATTAGAATTTCCTTCCCACGGCCTCATTAAGGGGCCTATTCATCATGATATAATATTCACGAGTGATAATTATGTTTTAAACTGGCTGCATGTTTAAAAGATGTTTTGGAGGCATTCATCATGCCTCCCTAACAAAAGTATCACTTCCGAAGAGCTGCTCTCTTTGCAGAGTCAGCTTTTGGAAAAGTGATACTCTCCCCCATGCAGCTGAGGTATCCACAAGGATTTCCTCACTGCTGCATGGCTCTTCCCCCCTCTATTCCCCCACTGTCTCACCTTCCCCCCCGCGGCACCTCCGGTGTCTGATCCAGCTCCCCTCCCACCCACCCGGGTGTCCGATGCCGCCCCACGGATGTCCGATGTTGTGGGTGTCCGAACCCCCCCCCCCCCAGCAGGTGCCAGATGCCCCCCTCCCCACCACATCCCCTCTCACCTCTTCCGTCGGTGTCTTTGGCCAGTGAGTGTGGCCACATATCGGCTCGGCAGTGCAGACACAGCAGGGAGGGATCTTAATAGATCCCTCTGCTGTGGCTGGCAGGTTATTTCTTCACAGGCTGCCGTGTAAACAGCAGCCAGTGAAGGTTATCGGGGGCTGAATGCCATATCACAGTGGCGTTCAGTAACACCTTAAAGTAAAAAAAAAATGTTTTTTCGGTACTTGATGAATAGCCCTGACACTTATCGTTTACAAAAGTATGTGAAAATTTCAATTTTCACATGCTTTTGTGCAAAATAAGCGATGATGAATATGCCCCATAGACATCGGAATATTGCCAAATTTTCTGTATAAGTAATTTTTGCTGTAGATGGCTTGGAATATTGGAATAGGTGGAACTGTAATTATATACACCCGGTATATTAACAGTTATTTAGAAGTGCACATATATATATATATATATATATATATATGATACAGTGCATATATATATATATATAGAGAGATAGATATGCACTGTATCATGTATCATTTAAAGTAGGGATGTGCAGGCTCGGATAGGTTCGAGTTTGCACGTGGAGTTCGGATTTTTCCCTCCAAAAAAACGGAACTCAGAAAGAGTTCTGAGTTCCGTTTTTTTGGAGGGAAAAATCCGAACTCCACGTGCAAACTCGAACCTATCCGAGCCTGCACATCCCTAATTTAAAGTAGAGAATAAATGAGCAGACACATACAGTGTCATTGAACAACATTTATATAAAGTAATTTACAAAGCAGTGTTCTCTCATTCTCTCTCTCTCTCTCTCTCTCTCTCTCTCTCTCTCTCTCTCTCTCTCTCTATACAGTATATGTACATGCATATTAAAGCAAGTACTGCACACTCAACCCAATTGTAGGTGCTTAGTTATACATGCCAAATAATAGAAGCATTCTATTAAAGCAAGACATGAACCAGCACACCATCTTGCAAAAAGTTTATAAAACATCAAAACATGCCATCAGTCACAGCAAATAAATGTGCAAGAAAAAGGCTTATCCATCACCTCCACCATGCTTCACTGTTGCCTGCAGATACTCATTATTGTACCGCTCTCCAGCCCTTCGGCTCAGAACTGGCAGAAACCAGTGGGAGCCAGGTACACCCAGCAAATGGAGTTGGGGATTGGTCAGGATTAATGGTGTCCTCAATGCTGAGAACTACAGGCAGGTACTTATCCATCATGCAATACCATCAGGGAGGCGTCTGATTGGCATCAAATTTATTCTGCAGCAGGACAACGACCCCAAACATACAGCCACTGGCAGATCCAGAGGGGGGCGATTGCCCCTACTAGCAGACAGAGCAGCACAGACCCCGCTGCCGTAGAATAGTGCTCCGCGTCCCACTGCCTAGCATCCAGCAGCCAGCCATGTCACGCTGCTGCAGGCATGAGGGGGTGGAGATCCAGGGCCAGGCACTAGAGGGTGATAGAGTAGTAGCAGGTGTCCCCTGGCTTTATCATGTGCAAGTGATGAGGAGCGGTGTCCATTTCCCCAAAGACCAGCCCCCATCAGGAAGAAGTACTGTGGTAGCATGGAAGGGGATCTATCCACAACCAGTAAGGTACATTACAGGAGAGCACATAAGTTCCTACTATTTCAGTGTGTGTAAATATATGTGGCTGTATGTATATATGTGGCTATCTGTGTGTTTGTGTGTGTGTGTGCATATGTGGCTGTATGTACAGTATATATGCGGCTGTGTGTGTGTGTGCATATGTGGCTGTATGTATATATGTGGCTATATGTGTGTGTGTGCATATGTGGCTGTGTGTATATATGTGGCTATCAGTGTGTGTGTGCATATGTGGCTGTGTGTATATATGTGGCTGTGTGTGTGTGTGTGTATAGATATGGCTATCTGTCTATGTGTGTGTGTGTATATATGGCTATGTGTGAGTGTGTGCATATGTGGCTGTATGTATATATGTGGCTATCTGTGTGTTTGTGTGTGTGCATATGTGGCTGTATGTACAGTATATATGCGGCTGTGTGTGTGTGTGCATATGTGGCTGTATGTATATATGTGGCTATATGTGTGTGTGTGCATATGTGGCTGTGTGTATATATGTGGCTATCAGTGTGTGTGTGCATATGTGGCTGTGTGTATATATGTGGCTGTGTGTGTGTGTGTGTGTGTGTGTATAGATATGGCTATCTGTCTATGTGTGTGTGTGTGTATATATGGCTATGTGTGAGTGTGTGCATATGTGGCTGTATGTATATATGTGGCTATATGTGTGTGTGTGTGCATATGTGGCTGTGTGTATATATGTGGCTATCAGTGAGTGTGTGCATATGTGGCTATCTGTGTGTGTGTGTATATATATATGGCTATCTGTCTATGTGTGTGTGTGTGTATATATGGCTATGTGTGAGTGTGTGCATATGTGGCTGTATGTATATATGTGGCTATCTGTGTTTGTGTGTGTGCATATGTGGCTGTATGTACAGTATATATGCGGCTGTGTGTGTGTGTGCATATGTGGCTGTATGTATATATGTGGCTATATGTGTGTGTGTGTGCATATGTGGCTGTGTGTATATATGTGGCTATCTGTGTGTGTGTGTATATATGTGGCTATGTGTGAGTATGTGGCTATGTGTGAGTGTGTGCATATGTGGCTGTATGTAAATATGTGGCTATCTGTGTGTGTGTGTGTGTGTGTGTGCATATGTGGCTGTATGTACAGTATATATGCGGCTGTGTGTGCATATGTGGCTGTATGTATATATGTGGCTATATGTGTGTGTGTATATGTGGCTGTATGTATATATGTGGCTATCTGTGTTTGTGTGTGTGCATATGTGGCTGTATGTACAGTATATATGCGGCTGTGTGAGTGTGTGTATATGTGGCTGTATGTATATATGTGGCTATATGTGTGTGTGTGTGTATGTGGCTGTATGTATACATGTGGCTATGTGTGAGTGTGTGCATATGTAGCTGTATGTATATATGTGGCTATCTGTGTGTGTGTATATGTGGCTGTATGTATATATGTGGCTATCTGTGTGTGTGTGTGTATATATATATATATATGGCTATCTGTGTGTGTGTGTATGTATATGGCTATCTGTGTGTGTGTGTGCATATGTGGCTGTATGTATATATGTGGCTATATGTGTATGTATATATGTGGCTGTATGTATATATGTGGCTATGTGTGAGTGTGTGCATATGTGGCTGTATGTATATATGTGGCTATATGTGTGTGTATATGTGGCTGTATGTATACATGTGGCTATCTGTGTGTGTGTGTGTGAGTGTGTGCATATGTGGCTGTATGTATATATGTGGCTATATGTGTGTGTGTGCATATGTGGCTGTGTGTATATATGTGGCTATCTGTGTGTGTGTGTGTATATATATATATATATATATATGGCTATCTGTGTGTGTGTGTGTGTGTGCATATGTGGCTGTATGTACAGTATATATGTGGCTGTGTGTGCATATGTGGCTGTATGTATATATGTGGCTATATGTGGCTGTATGTATATATGTGGCTATGTGTGTGTGTGTGTGTGCATATGTGGCTGTATGTATATATGTGGCTATATGTGTGTATGTATATGTGGCTGTATGTATACATACAGCCATCTGTGTGTGTGTGTGTGCATATATGTGGCTGTGTGTGTGTGTGTATATATATGGCTATCTGTGTGTGTATATATGTGGCTATGTGTGAGTGTGTGCATATGTGGCTGTATGTATATATGTGGCTATCGGTGTGTGTGTGTGCATATGTGGCTGTATGTACAGTATATATGCGGCTGTGTGTGCATATGTGGCTGTATGTATATATGTGGCTATATGTGTGTGTGTATATGTGGCTGTATGTATATATGTGTGTGTGTATATGTGGCTGTATGTATACATGTGGCTATGTGTGTGTGTGTGCATATGTGGCTGTATGTACAGTATATATGTGGCTGTGTGTGTGTGTGCATATGTGGCTATATGTGTGTGTGTGTATATGTGGCTGTATGTATATATCTGGCTATCTGTGTGTGTGTGCATATGTGGCTGTATGTATATATGTGGCTATCTGTGTGTGTGTGTGTATATATATATGGCTATCTGTGTGTGTATATATGTGGCTATGTTTGAGTGTGTATATATGTGGCTATATGTGTGTGTGTATATGTGGCTGTATGTATACATGTGGCTATCTGTGTGTGTGCATATGTGGCTGTATGTACAGTATATATGCGGGTGTGTGTGCATATGTGGCTGTATGTATATATGTGGCTGTGTGTGTGTGTGTGTGCATATGTGGCTGTATGTATATATGTGGCTGTGTGTGTGCATATGTGGCTGTATGTATATATGTGGCTATCTGTGTGTGTGCATATGTGGCTGTATGTACAGTATATATATATGCGGCTGTGTGTGTGTGTGCATATGTGGCTGTATGTATATATGTGGCTATCTGTGTGTGTGTGTGTGTATATATGTGGCTATGTGTGAGTGTGTGCATATGTGGCTGTATGTATATATGTGGCTATCTGTGTGTGTGTGTGCATATGTGGCTGTATGTACAGTATATATGCGGCTGTGTGTGCATATGTGACTGTATGTATATATGTGGCTGTGTGTGTGTGTGTATATGTCGCTGTATGTATATATGTGGCTATATGTGTGTGTGTGTGCATATGTGGCTATCACTGTGTGTGTGCATATGTGGCTGTGTGTATATATGTGGCTATCTGTGTGTGTCAGGCTTGCCTACCCTCCCGATTTGGCCGGGAGCCTCCCGATTTTCGGGTGCCGCTCCCGGCCCCCCGGAAAGGCAGGCAAGCCTCCCGGACGTCTGCGACCCTCCCGACCTCCCCCCTGAAAACAACGGACACCCCCGCAGCGGGGGGCCCGGTGACGCGATTCGCGCAGAATCGCGTCATCGTGGCCCCGCCCCCTGCTTCACAATGCTGAAAATAGCAGCATTGTGAAGAGGGGGCGGAGTCACGATGATGCGATCGTGCATCCCCGCCCCCGTCCCCGCCCCCAGTGTACCACCAAATGGCCGCCCCCACCCCCGGCTCCGCCCCCAATGGCCGGCCCCGCCCCCTGCTATTAGCCGACAATCAGCTCCCTCCCGGAAGGCTGGAGCTGATTGTCGGCAAGTATGGTGTGTGTGTGCATATGTGGCTGTATGTACTGTATATATGCGGCTGTGTGTGCATATGTGGCTGTATGTATATATATATATATATATCTGTGTGTGTGCATATGTGGCTGTATGTATATATGTGGCTATATGTATATATGTGGCTATCTGTGTGTGTGTGTGTGTATATATATATGGCTATCTGTGTGTGTGTGTGCGTATGTGGCTGTATGTACAGTATATATGTGGCTGTGTGTGCATATGTGGCTGTATGTATATATGTGGCTATATGTGTGTATGTATATGTGGCTGTATGTATACATGTGGCTATCTGTGTGTGTGTGTGTGTGTGTGTGTGTGCATATGTGGCTGTATGTACAGTATATATGCGGGTGTGTGTGCATATGTGGCTGTGTGTATATATGTGGCTATGTGTGTGTGTGTGTGTGTATATATGGCTATCTGTGTGTGTATATATGTGGCTATGTGTGAGTGTGTGCATATGTGGCTGTATGTATATATGTGGCTATCGGTGTGTGTGTGTGCATATGTGGCTGTATGTACAGTATATATGCGGCTGTGTGTGCATATGTGGCTGTATGTATATATGTGGCTATATGTGTGTGTGTATATGTGGCTGTATGTATATATGTGGCTATATGTGTGTATGTATATGTGGCTGTATGTATACATGTGGCTATCTGTGTGTGTGTGTGTGTGTGTGTGTGCATATGTGGCTGTATGTACAGTATATATGCGGGTGTGTGTGCATATGTGGCTGTATGTATATATGTGGCTGTGTGTGTGTGTGCATATGTGGCTGTATGTATATATGTGGCTATCTGTGTGTGTGTGTGCATATGTGGCTGTATGTACAGTATATATGCGGCTGTGTGTGTGCATATGTGGCTATATGTGTGTGTGTGTGTGTGTATGTGGCTGTATGTACAGTATATATGCGGCTGTGTGTGTGTGTGCATATGTGGCTGTATGTATATATGTGGCTATCTGTGTGTGTGTGTGTATATATATATATGGCTATCTGTGTGTGTATATATGTGGCTATGTTTGAGTGTGTATATATGTGGCTATATGTGTGTGTGTATATGTGGCTGTATGTATACATGTGGCTATCTGTGTGTGTGTGTGCATATGTGGCTGTATGTACAGTATATATGCGGGTGTGTGTGCATATGTGGCTGTATGTATATATGTGGCTGTGTGTGTGTGTGCATATGTGGCTGTATGTATATATGTGGCTATCTGTGTGTGTGTGTGTGTGCATATGTGGCTGTATGTACAGTATATATATATATGCGGCTGTGTGTGTGTGTGCATATGTGGCTGTATGTATATATGTGGCTATCTGTGTGTGTGTATATATGTGGCTATGTGTGAGTGTGTGCATATGTGGCTGTATGTATATATGTGGCTATCTGTGTGTGTGTGTGCATATGTGGCTGTATGTACAGTATATATGCGGCTGTGTGTGCATATGTGGCTGTATGTATATATGTGGCTGTGTGTGTGTATATGTGGCTGTATGTATATATGTGGCTATATGTGTGTGTGTGCATATGTGGCTATCACTGTGTGTGTGCATATGTGGCTGTGTGTATATATGTGGCTATCTGTGTGTGTGTGCATATGTGGCTGTATGTACTGTATATATGCGGCTGTGTGCATATGTGGCTGTATGTATATATATATATCTGTGTGTGTGCATATGTGGCTGTATGTATATATGTGGCTATATGTATATATGTGGCTATCTGTGTGTGTGTGCATATGTGGCTGTATGTATATATGTGGCTATCAGTGTGTGTGTGCATATGTGGCTGTGTGTGTGTGTGTGTGCATATGTGGCTATCTGTGTGTGCATATGCTGAGTGCAGAAACTCACAGTCACAGGTCCATCTTTCCTCCTTGCAGCTCACATTATTGACTGACAAGGTATTAATTGGAGGGGGAGGGACTGGAAAGGGGAGGAGTCGGTGATAAACGGTAAACTGCCCCCCCCCAAAAGAAGAGCCTAGATCCGCCACTGCATACAGCCAATGTCATTAGAACTATCTTCAGCGTAAAGAAGAACAAGGAGCCCTGGAAGTGATGATATGGCCCCCACAGAGCCCTGATCGCAACATCATCGAGCCTGTCTGGGATTACATGAATAGATAGGATTTGAGCAAGCCTACATCCACAGAAGATCTGTGGTTAGTTCTTGATCTTGTAAAAACCTCCCTGCAGAGTTCCTTCAAAAACTGTGTGGAAGTGTACCTAGAAGAATTGAGGAATTGATGCTGTTTTCAAGGCAAAGGGAGGTCACACTAAATACTGATTTGATTTAGATTTCTCTTCTGTTCATTCACTTTGCATTTTGTTAATTATTAAAATAAACTAATAACACTTCTATTTTTAAAAGCATTCTTACTTTGCAGCACTTTTCCACACCTGCCTAGTACTGTGTATATATATATATATATATATATATATATATACACAGGGGGATTGACTGTGGGCGACAGTTCTGCTTATATAAAGTTGTTTTATGTAAACAATATAAATCCCATACCCAGTTTTATGGGATAAATATAAAGTGCAAGGTGCCAATCAAATAAAGTGCATGATAATAACACTAAAAAGAATAAAGTATATAAATACAGTTAAAATTTAAAACACAATTTAATTCAGGGATTTTAAAACAAGAGCATAATAAAAAACTGCTAGGCAGGAGAAGTTCACTTCAATGAATAGCCAATGCAACAATAAATAAATAGGAGATAAATATCGAGAAAATAAAAAATCTAAAAAATAAAAATAAATAAGCTTATCTGAGTCAAGGTAAAGGTTATTTCTGGGACAAAGAGAGAATAATCCAACGCGTTTCGTCTGCTGACTTCTTCATTCAATCCCTGAATTAAATTGTGTTTTAAATTTTAACTGTATTTATATATTTTATTCTTACGAATTTTATGTCTTTTTAGTGTTATTATCATGCACTTTATTTGACTGGCACCTTGCACTTTATATTTATCCCATAAAACTGGGAATGGGATTTATATTGTTTACATAAAACCACTTTATATAAGCGGAACTGTCGCCCACAGTCAATCCCCCTGTGTTGTTTTAGCTATTTAGTAGTATATCACCTATACTACATTTATTGACACAGAGCCAATTATTGTTTTGGGCTTTTCCGCAAACACTTATTGCAGTTTGGTATTATTCACTGTCACTAGGTACTGTGAAAAATATTACTGGCGCCGAATCTATCTATCTATATATATATATATATATATATATATATATATTCATACACCTAGCCCCAATATGCCACATGCACCACTCAAAGGGCGGAATTCAATTGTTTCTACCCCCCTTCGCACCCGACGGAGCTATTCAATTGTTGCTCCTGCCGGGTGCGATCAGCTGCCAGCGCTCCATTTCAGCTTGCAGCCCCAGTCACTGTGCGAAAAGTGACCTGCTTGGGCGCCCAAACATCACTTTTCGCGGTCGCGCCCAGCACTTTGGTCGGGGGTAGCTACTTTACACGGCTTAACCCGACCACTTTGGGCACAATCAGCGTGAAAAACGGCAGCAATTTAATAGCAGCGCGCAATATCCTATCACTTTAGACGGGAAATCCGGACCGCGTAGAAGTGAACTGGAGAGGCTAGGCTGTGACTCTTAACTGTACCATAATTAGTTTTAAATACATACAGATGAATGGAAATTGGTGTGAGAAAAAGCCGCGGTCGCAATGTCGCACATCAAATTGATTAGTATAATCTAGCAATGTAGTTTTGTCGCTCCCAATAGTTTTATTTGTGTGAATAAGATGCACATTTTCAGTGAAAAAGACGCTCAGCGCAGCTAAGTCACCCAGGACCTTGCACACGTACAAGGGCTGTTTGGAAAGCCACAGTGTATGAGGACATACTGTATCTGTACACATATTTGCAGTTCATGAATGTATTCAATGCCCAAAAAAAGAATTGTCCTTATTACAACTGACATTTATACAGAGTTTCAGATAGTATTTTTTATTGCAAACCTATAGGCTCTAATAGTAAGTTTTCACAAAAGCAGGTGAAAATGCACTGTGCAGTAGGTCACACATGTCAGTCCTGTCACTCCGAAAAGGAGCAGTGAAGCGGATCGCGGGGACAGCTGATATCGCATCAGCTGTCACCGCGCCAGAGCAATGATGAATTGCTCCGGTAGCCACGGCAAGTCATGTTAATTATCGGGGTCCCCGATAATTAACATCATGAGTAGGCCCCTATATGTCTGCAGATTTTTTTTTAAATAATCAAAACTGCAAAATGCTGCTGGCATAAGTATTCAACCCCTACATGGTAGTATTTGGTGGAACCACCATTTGCTGCAATAACTGCTTTAAGTCTACTGGGGTAAGTTTCTATAAAGCTTGCACACTGTTTGGCAGTGATTTTTGTCATTTCTTCCCTGAAGAATTCCTCCAGGCTGTTCAGGTTAGTTGGATGACACTTGCTGACTGCAGTGCCACAGATTCTTAGTTGCATTTACTTCGACTTGGCCATTGTAGAACATTCACCTTTTTGTTGTTCAACCATGCCAGTGTTGTTTTGGCCTTGTGCTTGGGGTCATTGGGCCTGATTCAGCAGTGCACGCAAACTTTAAGTAAACAGGTGTTAATGAGGTTTTTATTCAGGAATGGATTCCTTCTAGCCCCCCTCCCATACAGGCCAGTTGTATGCTCTTCATATAATTGACTGATACACATTCGCTCCAGTCTCAGCCACTGAAGTCTGTAGCTCCTTCAAAGTGACGGTTTTCCTCTCTGTGGCTTACCTCAAAAGCCTCTTTCTTGCATTAAGCATTTGGATATTATTTTGTAGCTTTAAACGCTCTATCGGCTGATGACAGCTTCCGCTCCAACTTCAGAGTGCATAACCATAAACCTAAACATTATGTAACATATATAATAATTAATAAAGACACAAGGCGTTAGTGGCTTGTAATTTGATCAGCTTTATTTAATTAACATAAAAATAGTATGGTGGCGGAAGAAAGAACAGCCAGCTAAACAGTGGAACTACTTCACTTAATGCCAGTTCACTTCAAACATCTGCATGGGCCAATTACCCTAACCACAACAGCAAAGAAGTGAGAGGTCTCAGGCCCTGATTCAGAGCCGGAAGCTCTGACAGAACGCTCGCTCTGAATCAGGGCGTCTTTTTTTCTTTATGGAGCGGCCTCCTGGCTGCTCGCATTGCTGTGTGTTGCCACCCACAGCTAATGCGAACGGCCAGGATGATGATCGCGATGGTCTTGCAACGAGACCCTTGTGGTAGGGTCTCATGGCCGCAAGCCCCAGAGAGCTTTCTGCTCTATCAGAGCCGAAAGCTCTCCCACTGACATCACTTGTGATGTCAGTGGGGCCGCCCCCAGACGGTAGGCGTTCTCATGGGAACGCCTCCGTCTGGGCTGCCATCCCCCCGGCCCGCCCACCAAAGGGGGCGTGCTGTCACTCAACATCGACAGCACGCCCCCTTTGGTGTGAGACCCGGAGTGCCAGAGTGCCCGTCACTATCCTGGTCCGTCGTGCGCATGCGCTCTGGGCCACCATTGACCCGGTTGCAAGCGCTCAGCGCTTGCGACCGGGTCTGAATCAGGCCCTCTGACTCCCACACCAAATACACACCCAAGGCACACTCAGACAAGTGGGCTGCTGACCCCACTAGGGTGAAATCAGCATACCCTGTGTATTGAAGGGGAGCGCACCTCACCATTGCAACGAGATGGCTAAAAGTTGCACCATTGAACGCACATTGGTCGCACCATCAACATTAGAGCAGTCCTATAATTGCTCAAAATGTCCATTGGAACATACCAGCCAGTGTAATTGCAACGGCATCTTTGGACGCAGTCACTCACCGAGACACGGCTGCATCACACCCACATTTGACTAGCTACCACCCCTGTTACCTCCCAGGAACACCCCCACCAAATTTGTCTCTCTCCGCGTCCAAATTCATACTGGGACCACCGGCGGTAACTATCGGGAAGCAAGCACAGTACGATTCAGTGCATGCTTAGTACAAAAAACATTGTCCAGATACGCAAACTGCTGCCACCTCTGAATCAGGCCCTTTATTACCAACTCATAATACTTCAAATATCATATCAGATAATATCAGAGTAGCTCTGTGTACTTTTGGCAGGACATTTGCACCATGCTGAAAGCTATTCAGACACTTGTCCTGCCTCTTTCAGCACAGTGCAGATGTCCTGCTGACAGGGTCCAAAGCTGTTTGATATTATTATTTTATACATTTCTGTGTATTCAAATAAGTGTTATTAATAAATCTTTTAGTGCTTTTTTTATTACCCTTATTTCTTGGAAGTGAGGTTATAAAATGATACATGCAGACCTATTGCTACTGGACTTAAGTGTCCGTTTAGTAAAACATGGTGATAGGGCTGGTTTTCTATCACAGTTTACCGCAGCCATAATCTGCTGCCTCTGTGATATTAATCCCGAACGGTGCAAGTTATGTTGCGGCTTCACCTGACCAGTCTGAAGGGAATTGCACAATTTCAGTTCCACTTCTTTTAAAACAAAATTCCATAAATACAAATTGATATGAAAAAAAAACCAAGGAAAAGATAGACTGAAGCGCTGTCAAATATAGCACATTTATTTACTACAATAATGACACATGACGTGAGATGTCTGGCACAGTAATAACATACAGTTCAAGAGAGTACACATGACTGGTGTCTATCAATTATAGAACATACAGATTTCTCCCTAAAATACAGCAATAAAAAACACTCAATGATATTGACATATATATACCATCTGGTAAAAAATCTATTTACATAGTCCTAATGGTCTTTCCTTAATCCCACAATTAAATCATATTCCCACCTGTTGATAGTTAAATTCTGCAACGTTGTTAAGAGATCTTTATATCAATGGTCATAAGGGTATTGCTTAAGCCCTATAGCCTAGATAGTAATAGTGCATAAGCACTCAAACAGTCAATATTAGTTGACAGATATTGAAGAATAAATTGATATTTTGCAGCTGGATAATGTAGTAGTCTCATTTCTACACAGTCAGTGCTATTGGTAAAACCCCTCCCGAGGAGTTAAGCACTTTTCAGTAGTGCAAAATAAACTTTATATACCAATCGCTTTCACAAAGTAACTCTTTGACAGCTGTAGTATTGCGTGTGTAAGTCAGGTCTCCCCATTTGCTCCAGTCCACACTAGGGGTGGCCATCGGTGGTGTGCCATCGATGGTTACCATTGGTGGGCCCATTGGTGATTACCATTGATGACACACAAACCATCTATGGTGCACCCTCTCGATGGTCACCTTGGCTGAGGGCACGCCGGGCTGCGGGTCAATGAAAAATAGGGACAGGGCTTAGTGGTTAACTGGGGCAGTGGGACTAAGCTCCGTCCTGCCACTAAAAAAAATTCATCAGCTCCTGCACATTCATCGATGGTTCTCTCCCATCAATGGCAAAAGTAGTTGACACCGGCCAGCAACATCGATGTTTTAGAAATATCAATGACCATCTGTAGTCCACACCATGACCTGCCGCACTCCCTCGATACCTGGGGCTGTTCAGCTCCTGCTCCGGGGACAAATACTTCCACCGAGACCCCCTGCACGTTAAAGTGACTGCGTGGACCAACTTTCAGCCACACAGCTTCATCCTGTACTCCAAGGCAGTAACTGGGTTCCTCCGTCCCCGCAGCTCTCCAGGCAGCACCAGCAGCAGACCCGCAAATAGCAGCGAGTCCCTGAGCAGCATATATACTCAGGTGAGTGTGACAGCAATGGGGGCTAAAAATTGTGTATTGGGGAGGTAGTTGAAGTTCTACCTAGGGTGCCGGGAAAGCTTGCATTGGCCATGCTTACTTTCCAAGACTTAATTAGCCATCTATAGGGAAGAATTTCCAAGTTTTGGAGTATAAGGTGTATTAAGCAGTATGCAGAATGGGTACGGTATGCTGGTGCTGGTGCTCGGGATCCCGGCAGTCAGAATTCTTACGCTGGCATCCTGACAGGGTTAGAATATCGACAATTGTCGATCAGTATTCTAACCCTCCCCCTCTCCCTACCCTAACTCTCTAAACCTCCCTCCCCGATGCCTGACCCTAGCTTCCCTCCCTAGTGTCTAAACCTAACCTCCCCCTCCCAGCACCCTAAACCAAATCCTCCCCCCTTAGTGCCTGACCCCAACCCTCCCCTAATGCCCAGGGTTGGCATCAGAAATCATGGGGCCCAGTACACCCATTCTTTTAGACCCCCCCATTCCAGGGTCCCTGGCAGAAACAGGCCAGTTGCTTAAGTATGCCCTCCCTGAACAGTGAAGAGATGCGCACAGCATTGAATTCTCACAACTCCTCCCACCGCAGGACACTGTGGCCCGTGGGTGGAACAGTACCTGAATAGAGGGACTGTCCTGCCAGAAGTGGGACAGTTGGGAGGTATACCTATATGTGTTTTTTCTGGGGAACCTCTGAGCCCCCACAGTTTCCCTCCATGCCCCACACTTACCTTATTGTATGTATGCCTTTCGCAGCGACTCTACTTGTGTGTCTTTTCCTCAGCTCGCCATGTGCAGGATCCTCTCATCTCTTGGTGCTGGCTTGACTGCGCTGGCTACTTGATTCTCGAAGGACTTAACCAAAGCAGCATGGTGGCTGGTATTAGCTCCTTTGCATAAGCATATTATATATATATACTGTGTATGTATATATATATATATATATATATATTCTACTTCAGGGTCCATAGAGTATCCACAGGATACCTTGGGGTATAGGTGCGACGTCAGTCATCGGGCACCAAAGAGTTAAGCTTTTCAGCCTTCCAGGATGCACTAGGTCCCCCTCCTATACCCCGCCCCCGAGCCAAGGCACCTCAGTTTAGTTTGGTGCCCGGCCGGAGTCGGGTGCACCTGTCGGAGTGGGGGCTAGAAGAGCCCCTGAAGCTTTCTCCTATGCAGCTGTGGCTGCACATCTGGATGTATAGCATGGACAGTCAGTCCTGACGTCCATGCTGTCTTCCCTACACCCCCGCCGGTACCAGAACGCCGGTACCGATCCGGGGATGCTGGTGAGCATCTGGGGTCACAGCTCCGCAGCCCGCGTTTACACCGATGGGTTTGTCCCAGCAGTCAGTGGTGTCGTCACCCATGCAGGGTTTCCCACGACAATTGGTGGTACCCCACAGTCTCCCTATTTCCCCGCTCCCGGTTTCTCAGGAGCCAGCGTGGGTTAACTCCCTGACGAGTTCTGTACAGCACTTGTCGGATGTGTTGCAAGGGGAGTCTGTGATGCGGCCACATAAACGGCCGGTGGCGTCTCTGTCGGCTCCTTATGAGGATGACGAGGAGACGTCTGATGATGTGGAGATTCTAGATCCTTACGATCAGGAACCCCTCCATACTAAGGACGCTGATGCTAAGTCCAAAGTATATATTCCTGGACTTATTCGGGCGGTCCGCACAGCCTTGGTGATTGAGGACGAAGTTCCCCCAGCGGCTAAATCTAAGTATGCCTTTTTCAAGGATGTGAAGGGCGATGCCACAGTCTTTCCTCTTTCGGGTCAGTTAGTGGA
This sequence comes from Taudactylus pleione, assembly GCA_031769625.1. Classification (NCBI taxonomy): domain Eukaryota; kingdom Metazoa; phylum Chordata; class Amphibia; order Anura; family Myobatrachidae; genus Taudactylus; species Taudactylus pleione. Next base: position 5,056,282 of record JAUIMM010000370.1, read on the forward strand.
CCATTTAGAGGAGGCGTGGAAACAGCCTGGCAAAAGATACCAGCCGCAGAGGCGCCTGGCGGTGGCTTATCCGTTCGCGGATAATTATTTTGCAAAGTGGGAATCCCCTCCACAGGTGGATTCTCACGTGACCCGTCTTGTCCGGAGTGCCACATTGCCGATGCCATCCATGTCCTCCCTTAAGGATGCTACGGACCGCAAGGTGGAGATCTGCCTGAAGTCCGCTTATTCCCTTGCGGGGGGGCAGCACGGCCGGCTATGGCCATTTGCTGGGTTGCCAGAGCGATGGAGCGCTGGGCGGATTCATTAGAGGCATCTTTTGATTCCGACTGTCCGGCCGAACAGGCGGAGTTGATTGGTAATCTCCGTGATTCGGCCACTTATATCAACGAGGCAGCCTTAGACATTAGTACTCTGGTGTCTAGAATTTCTTCAGCAGCGGTGGCTGCTCGTCACACCTTGTGGCTTCGATCCTGGAAGGCGGACGCAGATTCCAAAAAGGGTCTGGAGTTTGTTGCCATTTACCGGAGAAGTTCTCTTCGGTCCGGATCTGGATAAGTTTGTGGCCACGCTGGCGGCAGCCAAATCGGCTTGTCTCCCGTCAGCCGCTGCTCCTTCTGGTTCTGGACAATCGTCCTTTCGGTCATCTAGGGCCCAGGGCAGGCCCAAACCACAGTCGTTTCCTCGACAGGCTGGCCCTAAGAAATCGGCCAAGTCCCGGAAGCAGGCATGGAGTACCAGACGTCCGGCCCCCAAGCCAGATGACAAGCCCTGACGGTCCGGGCCTCCCTTTGGGGGATCCCAAGGTGGGAGGCCGCCTGCTGCAGTTCGCCCAGTGTTGGTCGGCCACTACGACAGACACTTGGGTTCTCGAGGTGGTCTCCCCATGGGTACGCCCTCTCCTTCCGGCGCAGACCCCCGGCTCGATTCTTCACCACGGGTCTACCATCAGACCCGAACAAGGCTATGGAGCTGCGGAAGGTATTGCACACTATGCTCCAGGCTGGAGTTATAGTGCCTGTTCCATTCTCCCAGAGGGGCCAGGGTTTCTATTCAAATCTTTTTTTGGTACAGAAACCCAATGGGTCGTATCGTCCGATTCTCAACCTCAAAGCTCTCAACAGGTCTTTGCGGGTACCGAAGTTTCGGATGGAGACCCTATGGTCCATCATTCTGGCGCTGGAACCTGGGGACTACATGGTGTCTTTGGACATACAGGACGCTTACCTGCATGTCCCTATTCTTTTGCGCCATCAACAGTTCCTCAGGTTTGCAATCCGCAGCGACCACTTCCAGTTTCGGGCGTTACCTTTTGGCCTGGCGACAGCACCACGTGTGTTCACCAAGGTGATGGCGGCTTCTCTGCGGCTGCAGGGAGTCCACATGTTGCCGTACTTGGACGACCTTTTATTGGTGGCAGGATCTCCTGAGCTCCTTCTACGCCACTTGGGCCTGACCATTGCGTTACTGCAATGGCACGGCTGGATAATCAACTGGCAGAAGTCCACTCTAATCCCGTCTCGGAGGATTCTGCACCTCGGAGCCTTATTGGACTCGGAACAGCAGAGGATCTTCGTGACGGAGGAAAAGATCTCTGCTTTACAGTCGAGGGTGCGCAGTTGTCTAATCAATCGCCGGGTGTCTCTACACTCGGCGATGAGGTTACTGGGCTCCATGGTGTCGGTGTTCGACATGGTGGAATATGCCCAGTTTCACTCCAGACCTCTGCAGCACCTGATTCTGTCCAAGTGGAATGGGCTGCCGCAGTCTCTGAAGTCCCAGACAATTGTGCTCACCCCGGAGGTTCGCCTGTCCCTTGCCTGGTGGTTACAGACGACCCATCTCAGTGGGGGACATCCGTTCTGGGTTCCGAATTGGGTCATGTTGACAACGGACACCAGTCTTCGGGGCTGGGGAGCAGTTTCGGGTCCACACTTGTTCCAGGGCAGGTGGACGCCGACAGAAGCGGAGCTTCCAATCAATATCTTGGAACTCCGTGCGGTCTTCAATGCTCTCCAGCAGGCACATCGGGTTCTCCAGGGTCGACCCGGTACAGGTCCAGTCGGACAACGCTACCACCGTGGCCTACATAAACAGGCAAGGAGGAACCCGAAGTCGGGCGGCTCTCGTGGAGGTCTCTCGGATCCTGGTATGGGCGGAGCGCAATCTTCCGGCCATATCAGCGGTCTTCATCCCGGGAGTGCTAAATTGGGAGGCGGACTTTCTAAGTCACCAGGACGTTCATCCGGGGGAATGGTCCCTGCACCCGGACGTTTTTCAACTGCTGGTGGACAGATGGGGTCTTCCAGAGATCGACCTCATGGCGTCCCGGCACAACAACAACAAGTTGCCAGTGTACGGGTCTCGCACAAGAGACGAAGGGGCGTCTCTGGTGGATGCTCTGTTCGTCCGGTAGACGTTCCGGTTCGCATACCTGTTCCCTCCGGTCTCCCTTCTTCCACGGGTAATCCGGAAATTCAAACAGGAAGGAGGGACGCTCCTGTTGATAGCTCCCGCGTGGCCCAGACGGCACTGGTTCTCAGACCTTCAGGGTCTGTCCGTGGACAGTCCTCTGCGGTTGCCGCTACGATCGGACCTTCTGTCACAGGGTCCTTGTCTTCACCCGGACCTGACTCGGCTGTCTTTGACGGCCATGCTGAGGTCCCGGGGGTTTTCCAGCTCTGTAGTGCGTACCATGTTGCGAGCTCGGAAACCGTCTTCCGCGAGGATATACCATCACGTGTGGCATACGTTCTTCCAGTGGTGTCGACCGAGAGGTTATGCACCGCGGGAGTTTCGTCTGTCTCGGATTCTCGCCTTCCTACAAGCAGGACTAGATCATGGGCTTCGCCTTGCTTCTTTGAAGGTACAGGTTTCGGCCCTGTTTGTCTGGTTTCACCGTAGGATTGCTACAATCCCGGATGTGCGCACCTTTATGCAAGGTGTTCTCCGCATTCAGCCGCCCTTTGATCCACCTGTGGCGCCTTGGGATTTGGCTGTGGTCCTTAGGGCTCTCCAAGGACCGCCGTTTGAACCACTGGGCTCAGTGGATCTTAAATGGCTGACAGCTAAGACTGTTTTCCTTCTGGCTATTGCTTCGGCCAGACGTGTTTCTGATTTAGGGGCTCTTTCTTGTAAACCCCCTTTCTTGGTTTTTCATGGGAACAGGGCAGTGCTCCGCACTCGGCCCGAGTTTCTTCCCAAAGTTGTTTCCCAGTTTCATGTTAACGAGGAAATCGTTGTTCCGGCCTTTAACTCACCGGGTCTTTCCGTGGGTGAGGCCTCTTTGGATGTTGTGCGGGCCTTAAGGACTTATGTTGACCGGACTTCTTCGTTTAGGAAGTCGGACGCTTTGTTTGTCCTCTATGGCTTCCGTAAGAAGGGTTGGCCTGCCTCAAAGCAAACTTTGGCAGCCTGGATCCGTATGGCTATTTCTGAAGCTTATCTTCATGAAGGCCTACCGGTTCCTCCTTCTCTGAAGGCTCATTCCACTAGGTCTGTGGGTCCTTCGTGGGCAGCTCGACGTGGTGCCTCTGCAGTCCAGATCTGCAAGGCTGCTACGTGGTCCTCTGTCCATACCTTCGTGAGGTATTACAGGTTTGACACCTTCGCCTCTCAGGATGCTTCCTTCGGGCGGCGGATTCTCCTTTCTGCACATGAGCGTCCCCACCCTTAAAGGATACTGCTTTGGGACATCCCCAAGGTATCCTGTGGATACCCTATGGACCCTGAAGTAGAAAATATGAGATATGGTAAGAACTTAGCCTTGTTATCTCTATTTCTACGAAGTCCATAGGGTTCCACAGGACTCCCGCCCTGTCGCACCTGTGCTGCAGATGGGCTTTGCTCTGGTCACCGGTTTTTCCGTCTCCCTCTGGTGAGAATGTGATTCTTGTGTGTGTCCAGATCTTTTTTCTCTCTTCCTTCTCCTCCTCCGGCCTATGGCTTGGTAACTAACTGAGGTGCCTTGGCTCGGGGGCGGGGTATAGGGGGACCTAGTGCATCCTGGGAGGCTGAAAAGCTTAACTCTTTGGTGCCCGATGACTGACGTCACACCTATACCCCAAGGTATCCTGTGGAACCCTATGGACTTCGTAGAAATAGAGATAACAAGGGTAAGTTCTTACCATATCTCATATTTTATTTTTTTTTACACATTAGCTCCCCATCCCACACTGTGCTTCCATATCCCACTGTGCTCCCCCATCTGACACTATACTCTCTCATACCTCATCCCACAATGTGCTCTCCTATTCACCATTGTGATCCCCATCCCACACAGCAGGGCCCCATACATGCCCTGCTGATCACTGCAACAGCAGTGTAGGCAGCGGTACACTCCGGGGGCCCCTAGGACCTCGGGGCCCGGTACAGTTGTACCCCTGGGCCCCCCCTGTCGCTGGGCCTGCTAGTGCCTAACCCTAACTCTAACCCTCTTCCCAACCCTGCTACTTACCGTCAGGATTCTGGCGATTGGCATGCCGGCTCCGGGATTCTGACAGACATCAGGATTCCGGCTCTGCCAATCTGAGCGCCGGAATCCCCCGCAGTCGGTATATTGACCACATCCCGTATGCATATCTCACCAGCTCCAGGCAGGTACAGTGGCAAGTGTGCAGCTCCTCTGTATCATTAACTCTGACCAATGGCAATGTGAACCATAAAAGTGGGGATCTTTACGCATTTCTCCGCCTCCCAAGGTGATCAGTGGCTTTCTCAGAAAGATATAACTCCTCTTGTATACAGGCTATTTCTTTATTGTGCCCGCTAGCTTATTGTATTTATAATAGACATGCAGAAACTTTCACCAGCAAGAGAGCTAAAGCGGGATATATTGCGTTCTCCCTTTGTTAAACAGGGTCCTTAATACTTAATTGGTGAGACAATAGCTAAAGCTTCAGAGGATTCCAATCAGGACTATTATCTGCTATTTTATTAACATTAACAGTGTTTTTACCATAGCAGGGCAACTGTGCACCCTGGTGTGGCTCCTTCCCATCACAACGTCACACAGCAATCGAAGAGGGACCTGCGGAAAAGCAGGAAGGTGGCTGCTGGGCATATTCTTAGGACACCCTCTGCAGCTTTACTTGCAGTAAGCTGCCTCTCTAGGCATCCTGCAAGATAGGACAGTGAGGCAGGGTCCCGTTGGGTAGCAAGCAACCATATCGGCCTTACACTGTGGTCAGCGACACCTCTTCCACACCCTTGGCTGCGGCCTCATAGACAGAGAAATAATTTAATTTATAAATATATAATTTAATATTTCCTATTTTTGTGCTACTACATTAGCATGTACCGATAGTTTTGGAGATGATTTTGCTGGCCAATCCATCTAATGCGCCATACACTAGTTCTTATTCAGAAGTGAATAGAAGTGGTTTCGGTGCTGAGTCTTTGGTAGTAGCAGTAGTAAAAATTGGGAGGGAGTGCGCTATACTGTTATAGCTGGGCTACAGTGGTTGCTGCTCAGTGTGTCAAGGACACTATCAACCCTTACTGGAGTTGTATATAAAACGAAAGGCATTAAGCGCATACCACAGCCCCTTAGTAATCAGGTGGGTTGCTGTAAGCAATGATAAATCAATACAATGTTTAAAATAAGAGAAGGAATCATATCACGCAAGTTATTTTAATGCAGCAGGAAGCGTCTTTTGTAAAAAGATGCCCGCTGCCAGCCTCTCATATCAGCTGCATGCGTCCGAAGACGCAGCATTGGATCACCATCGGCAACATAGGGTGGGCCATCGGGCATCTGCGTGATACATCCCTCGTTTTCTTCAATGCTCCCACTCTCCACCCCAAACAGCAGCAGACTGTCAATAAAGCGATGGCCGACAATGCAAGATCAGATCTGTACTTGCGTAGTGTGGCTCCAGCGCATGCCCAGATCTTAAACTATCGGTGAATTGAGACCAAATCACCACAGCATCTGGGCCTGAATCAGGGCTACAGTGAGACCAAAATCACCATCAGGCAGGCCAATTATCTGACATTGCCATACACTGTCAAATAATTGGTCTATCAGTGTGATAGTGTTTCCACTGTCATGTCCAAGCACAAATTATCGCATCTGTCAGGCATGCTGGAAGATTATTCATACCGAAACAATAATTACTGCTCAGTCGCGGCCATACACTATGCCATTATCAACTGATCAGGCCAATAATTGCACAGTGTATGGCCCATACTTGGCTATTTTAAGTAATTCCTCTTCGGGGGAATCCTGGAGAGGAGATGCAGCTGAAAGCTTCCGGGGCTGGGCTCTCCATATCCACTCTCCCCCCCCCTTGTCGTGCCAAAAAGCACGATTTGCTTCATTTTAGCCCTGTCCCTCTGTGCAGATTTGCAAATTCCCCATATAATCTTCCCATCCTGCCCATTTCACTAGGAAGTGGGCAGGATGCAGGAGATCTGCCTACTCTACTGGGGGTGCAGGGGGCTACCCGAAAAATCGTGAGCCTCCCGCAACTTCACGGGAGAGTAGACACGTATGGTATGGCCACCTTTGCAGATCTTACAGATCCATCTAACATCTAATATTAAAATAGTGCCTTATTTGTGCATGATCTTTAGTACAAGTTGCTGCTATCTGAAAACAATTGGATGCTTTATATTTAGCATTTTGGTCAAAGTAATTTCATGTAAAGATGTGCGCCGACCCCACAGTTTTGTTTTTGTTTTTGCAAAACTACCCTCACGTGTTTTGGTTTTGGATCTGTATTTAAAAAAAATAAAATAAACAGTTAAATTGACATAATTTTGACCTGTTAGCATGCAGTCCAAAAACCAGTTCAGTTTTTAAATTCGAGTTCCGAACCCAAACCGGGACCCAGGGCCTGATTCAGAGGTGCTCACTATTTGCTGTGGGTGACCACCCACAGCTTTTGCGAGCGGCCTGGCGAGGGTCGCGATTATCGCGACCATCGGGCTTGCGACGAGACCCTTGTGGTAGGGTTTCGGTTCCTGCAAGCCCGAGTGAACTTCCTGCTCTAATAGAGCAGGAAGTTCACTACTGACATCACAAATTATGTCAGGAACGCCTCTGTTTTCCAGCCACCTCCCCTCCCCGCCTACAAAATGGGGCGAGCTGTCGATCAACATCGACAGCCGTTTTGTAGCGAGCCCCGGAGCCAGTGAAGTCCTCACTCGCTTCGGGGCTCGCGCACGCACATTGCGTACGCCGCGCGTGCGCACTGGCCTGACCATTGACCCGCTTGCGGGCGCTATGCGCTCGCGAGCAGGTCTGAATCAGGCCCTCAGTTCAACTTGGTACCCCAAAGTTATTCCGGACTAGGTTCGACTCGGAACCCCTAAATTCAGTTGTTGTCGGTTCCTGAGAACCGGACCCGCACAGCTCTAATTGCATGTTATATAAATAAAAGCCATAAGCAGTAGTTATGGGCCTCCAATTCTATGGCTCACTTATACTCAGCAGCAAATATGTGAGGTTACAAATAACCAGGTTTGACAGCAAAATTACCTTTTGAAAAGCGTTTCCTGAGAACTGGGTGTGGGATAATTGTTCTGCCTTAGGCAGGTGCAAAAGCAGTGACTTATTTCAAGCCTGATTTGAACTAGTGTTGTATATAATGCTTTCAACATTGTAAGGCAATTAATTTTTATCTTACGTTATGCAATTGTTTTTTTTTATTCACCATAAAGTTGTCCTGAGTAGGTTCCCTGGCTGCAAAGCAAATACAAACTGGCTACTCCTGCCTGGGCTTACTACCCTTTGTGCTTTTATACCACTATAAGTGAGGGAGAACTGACAGTATATATATATATATATATATATATATATATATTAGGGGTGAGCGGGTTCGGATTTCTGAAATCCAAACCCCCCCGATCCGAGTCCGATCCGAATCAGGCTCGACTTTTCCCGCCTGACTCGGATCTGAAATCGAGGCAAAACTTCATCATCCCGCCTTCCGAGTCTCGCGGGTTTTGGATCCTATATAAGGTACCCGCGTCGGCGCCATTTTCTCACTCGGCTGTGGACAGTGAAGAGGGAGGGTGGGAGTTAGGGCTGTGTAGTGTAGTGTAGTGCTGCTGTTGTCCACTACTTCAAAGTCCATAGGGGCTGGCTGTGTTGTGCTGTGCTGCTGTTGTTAATAGGGGCTGTGTCCACTACTTCAAAGTCCATAGGGGCTGGCTGGACTGTGGTGTGCAGTCAGTTCTCCATAGGGGCTGTGTCCACTCCAAAGTCCTGTGCAGTGTCCCAGTCCTAAAGGGGTGCTGTAGTGTTGTCCAGGGGGTGCTCTGTCCATCAGGGGTGCTCCCCCCAAGTGCTAAAAAAATAATATATTTTCTGTGTTTGTGAATTGTGTGCGCAGTAGCCGCACGTGCATCAACAAAGTAGTGCCAAGCGTGTGCCTGTGTCATAAGTAAAGGGCCGGCTGGCTTGACCGTTAAAGGGTGCTGTAACCCCCGAAAGTACACTCCAGTCCAAACCAAAAAAAAATTATTTTCTGTGTTTGTGAATTGTGTGCGCAGTAGCCGCACGTGCATCAACAAAGTAGTGCCAAGCGTGCGCCTGTGTCATAAGTAAAGGGCCGGCTGGCTTGACCGTTAAGGGTGCTGTAACCCCCGAAAGTACACTCCAGTCCAAACCAAAAAAAAAATTATTTTCTGTGTTTGTGAATTGTGTGCGCAGTAGCCGCACGTGCATCAACAAAGTAGTGCCAAGCGTGCGCCTGTGTCATAAGTAAAGGGCCGGCTGGCTTGACCGTTAAAGGGTGCTGTAACCCCCGAAAGTACACTCCAGTCCAAACCAAAAGAAAAATTATTTTCTGTGTTTGTGAATTGTGTGCGCAGTAGCCGCACGTGCATCAACAAAGTAGTGCCAAGCGTGCGCCTGTGTCATAAGTAAAGGGCGGGCTGGCTTGACCGTTAAAGGGTGCTGTAACCCCCAAAGTACACTCCAGTCCAAACCAAAAAAAAAATTATTTTCTGTGTTTGTGAATTGTGTGCGCAGTAGCCGCACGTGCATCAACAAAGTAGTGCCAAGCGTGCGCCTGTGTCATAAGTAAAGGGCCGGCTGGCTTGACCGTTAAAGGGTGCTGTAACCCCCGAAAGTACACTCCAGTCCAAACCAAAAAAAAAATTATTTTCTGTGTTTGTGAATTGTGTGCGCAGTAGCCGCACGTGCATCAACAAAGTAGTGCCAAGCGTGCGCCTGTGTCATAAGTAAAGGGCCGGCTGGCTTGACCGTTAAAGGGTGCTGTAACCCCCAAAGTACACTCCAGTCCAAACCAAAAAAAATTTTATTTTCTGTGTTTGTGAATTGTGTGCGCAGTAGCCGCACGTGCATCAACAAAGTAGTGCCAAGCGTGCGCCTGTGTCATAAGTAAAGGGCCGGCTGGCTTGACCGTTAAAGGGCTCTGTAACCCCCAAAGTACACTCCAAACCAAAAAAATATATATTTTCTGTGTTTGTGACTTGTGTGCACTGTGGCTGCACGTGCATCAACAAAGGAGCAGCGCCAAGCGTGCGCCTGTGTCCCATAAGTAAAGAGCCGGCTGGCTCATTTCTTAAAGGGTGGTGTAACCCACAAAGTGCACTACTCTCCAGCAAAAATAAAAAAATATTTTCTGTGTTTGTGTGCGCTTTAGCCGCACGTATATTATATATCAATATAACATAAATGGAGGACCAAACTTTCTCCGATAAAAATAAAATAGGGAAAGATCAAGAACCACTTCCTCCTAGTGCTGTTGCTGCTGCTGGGAGTTGTTCATCATCCCAGAGAGGAAGTAGGAACATCACTACTTTTACTAAACAATTGACCCTCCAACAGTCCCTAGCGATGAGGATGAAGTACGACAGCAGTCATCCTGAAGCAAAACGTATAACTGAGGCCTTGACTGCTATGTTGGTGTTAGACGTGCGTCCGGTATCCGACATTAGTGCAGTGGGATTTAGACAATTGATGGAGGTAGTGTGTCCTCGGTTCCAAATCCCGTCTAGATTCCACCTGCATCCTCAAAGCAGCAGCGACAAGCGTGCGTCTGTCTGTTAAAGGGTGGTGACACCCTCAAAGTGTGCTACACAAACAATAAAAATATTCTTCTTCTTTTTTCTGTCTTTGTGAATTGTGTGGGCTGTAGCCGCACCTGCATCCTTAAAGCAGCAGCGACAAGCGTGCGTCTGTCTGTTAAAGGGTGGTGACACCCTCACAGTGTGCTACACAAACAATTAAAATGTTGTTCTTTTTTTTTCGGTCTTTGTGAAATGTGTGGGCTGTAGCCGCACCTGCATCCGTAAAGCAGCAGCGACAAGCGTGCGTCTGTCTGTTAAAGGGTGGTGTAACTCTCAAAGTGCTCCAAAAAATAAAAAACTATTTTTTTAATGTGTTTGTGACTTGTGTGCGATGTAGCCGCACTTGCATCCTCAAAGCAGCAGCGACAAGCGTGCGTCTGTCTGTTAAAGGGTGGTGACACCCTCAAAGTGTGCTACACAAACAATAAAAATATTCTTCTTTTTTCTGTCTTTGTGAATTGTGTGGGCTGTAGCCGCACCTGCATCCTTAAAGCAGCAGCGACAAGCGTGCGTCTGTCTGTTAAAGGGTGGTGACACCCTCAAAGTGTTCTACACAAACAATTAAAATATTCTTCTTCTTTTTTCTGTCTTTGTGAATTGTGTGGGCTGTAGCCGCACTTGCATCCTCAAAGCAGCAGCGACAAGCGTGCGTCTGTCTGTTAAAGGGTGGTGTAACCCTCAAAGTGTGCTCCACAAACAATAAAAATATTCTTCTTCTTTTTTCTGTCTTTGTGAATTGTGTGGGCTGTAGCCGCACTTGAATCCTCAAAGCAGCAGCGACAAGCGTGCGTCTGTCTGTTAAAGGATTACATCGGTGACAGCATCCAAGTAGGTATGTCAGACAGTCCGTACCTGTACTGGCAGGAAAAAGAAGCAATTTGGAGGTCCCTGTACAAACTGGCTCTATTTTACCTGAGTTGCCCCCCCTCCAGTGTGTACTCCGAAAGAGTGTTTAGTGCAGCCGGGAACCTTGTCAGCGAAAGGCGTAGGAGGTTGCTTCCACAAAATGTGGAGAAGATGATGTTCATAAAATGAATTATCAACTCTTCCAGGGAGACCAGCCTCCAGAACGTACAGAGGGACCTGTGGTTCCAGCAGGGACGAATTAATACTCTGTGAGGATGAGGATGTACACACTGAAGAGAGTGAGGAATCGGTGGATGAGGAGGATGAGGATGACATCTTGCCTCCGTAGAGCCAGTTTGTGCAGGGACAGATTAATTGCCAGCTTGTTTTGTGGGGGCCCAAACGAACCAATCATTTCAGCCACAGTTGTGTGGCAGACCCTGGCGCTGAAATGATTGGTTTGTTAAAGTGTGCATGTCCTGTTTATACAACATAAGGGTGGGTGGGAGGGCCCAAGGACAATTCCATCTTGCACCTCTTTTTTTTCTTTGCATTATGTACAGTTTGGGGCCTAGTTTTTCAATGCCATCCTGTCTGCCACTGCAGTTTCACGCCTAGATGGGTCACGTGTTTGTGCCGCCCACTCGTGTCGCTTAGCATAGTCATCCAGCTACCTCGGTGCAACCTTTTGGACATAAAAACACTATTGTGAGGTGTGAGGTATTCAGAATAGACTGGAAATGAGTGGAAATTAAGGTTATTGAGGTTAATAATAGCATAGGAGCAGAAAAACCTACAAATTCTGTGATTTTAGCTGTTTTTATGCTTTTTTTCAAAAAAATACAGATCCAAAACACAAAACCCAGAACCCAAAACACGGAAGGGTGGTTTTGGCAAAACCAATCCAGATCCAAAACACGAAGAAAGATCCAGATCCAAAACCAAAACACAAAACACGAAAAGTGGCCGGTGCACACCCCTAATATATATATATATATACAGTCAGGTGCATAAATATTGGAACATTGACAGAATTTTCATATTTTGGCCTCTATTCACCACCACGATGGCTTTGAAATGAAAAAAACAAGATGTGCTCCAACTGCAGACTTTCAGATTTAATTTGAGGGTAATTAGATCCAAATCAGGTGAACGGTGTAGGAATTACAATTGTTTCTATATGTGCCTACCACTTTTTAAGGGCCGAAAGTAATGGGACAAACTAAACAATCCTAAATCTAACTTTCACTTTTTAATACTTTGTTGCAAATCCTTTGCAGGCAATTACAGCCTTAAGTCTGGAACGCATAGACATCACCAGACGCTGGGTTTCATCCATGGTGATGCTCTGCCAGGCCTCTACTGCAAATGTCTTCAGTTCCTGCTTGTTCTTGGGGCATTTTCCCTTCAGTTTTGTCTTCATCAAGTGAAATGCATGCTCAATCTGATTCAGGTCAGGGGATTGACTTGGCCATTGCATAACATTCCACTTTTTAGCCTTAAAAAACTCTTTGGTTGCTTTTGCAGTGTGCTTCGGGTCATTTTCCATCTGCACTGTGAAGCGCCGTCCAATGAGTTCTGAAGCATTTGACTGAATATGAGCATATAATATTGCCCAAAACACTTCAGAATTCATTCTGCTGCTTTTGTCAGCAGTCACATCATCAATAAATATAAGGGAACCAGTTCCATTGGCAGCCATACATGCCCACGCCATTACACTACCACCACCATGCTTCACTGATGAGGTGGTATGTTTTGGATCATGAGCAGTTCCTTTCCTTCTCCATACTCTTCTCTTCCCATCACTCTGGTACAAGTTGATCTTTGTCTCATCTGTCCATAGGATGTTGTTCCAGAACTGTAATGGCTTTTTTAGATGTTGTTTGGCAAACTCTAATCTGGTCTTCCTGTTTTTGTGGCTCACCAATGGTTTACATCTTGTGGTGAACACTCTATATTCACTCTTGTGAAGTATTCTCTTGATTGTTGACTTTGACACATTTACACCTACCTCCTGGAGAGTGTTCTAGATTTGGCCAATTGTTGTGAAGGGGTTTTTCTTCACCAGGGAAATAATTCTTCTGTCATCCACCACAGTTGTTTTCCATGGTCTTCCGGGTGTTTTGGTGTTGCTGAGCTCTCCGGTGCGTTCTTTCTTTTTAAGAATGTTCCAAACAGTTGATTTGGCCACACCTAATGTTTTTGCTATCTCTCTGATGGGTTTGTTTTGATTTTTCAGCCTAATGATGGCTTGCTTCACTGATAGTGACAGCTCTTTGGATCTCATATTGAGAGTCGACAGCAACTGATTCCAAATGCAAATGTCACACCTAGAATCAACTCCAGACCTTTTACCTGCTTAATTGATAATGAAATGATGAGGGAATAGCCCACACCTGTCCATGAAATAGCTTTTAAGTTGATAGTCCCATTACTTTTGGCCCCTTAAAAAGTGGGAGGCACATATAGAAACAATTGTAATCCCTATACCGTTCACCTGATTTGGATGTAATTACCCTCAAATTAAATCTGAAAGTCTGCAGTTAAAGCACATCTTGTTTGTTTAATTTCAAAGCCATTGTGGTGGTGAATAGAGGCCAAAATATGAAAATTCTGTCAATGTCCCAATATTTATGCACCTGCAAATATTTTTTTTTCTCGGTAAGGGGTCATGGCCACGCCTCCTGGGATCAGGCCATGCCCCCTATTACCGAGGCCCGCCATGGCTCTTGGCGGACCTGTATATAGTGGATATAGTATAGTAAGGGATGATTGAGCTGCACTACCTAAAAGTGTTCCTATATGTTTGAGGTTTGTGTAGCTATTTTAGGTGGTTGTGGCTCTTTCCAAATCCACTTAGTTTGGAAGATAGTTTTTTTTGTACCCAAGCTCTTCATCATGTCATCAAGCAACTCCCCACCTCCAATTCCCCCACACACAGGGCCTGATTCAGATTTGGAAATACATTCTGAAAGAGCAAGTAACTGTGCATCTTCGTAAAACCATGTTGCACTGCAGGTGGGGAAGATGTAAAATGTGCAAAGAGATTTAGATTTGGGAGGGGTCTGTCCAAACTGACAATTAAAATAACAGTGTAAAAATAAAGCTACCCAGCAATTGTGGGCTACATGCAAAAGTAGCCAGTATTTACCCTACATGCAAAAAGAAAATTATGTTTTTGCACCTCTTGCATTGCAACAAGGTTTCTCGAAGTATACAATTTACTTGGTCTATCTTACTCTATTCCCTTATCTGATTCAGGTTCACAATTCCACAAGGGAAGTTGGTGGCATGCAGAACAGTAGCCTGCTCTTCAGTGAGTCCGGGAGAGCTGCCTGAAATTTCGGTCTGCCAGCATTCACACGATACAATATGTAGGCACCGATGCGACCGATAATCCGAGGGTTGACATATTGGGCGGTCCCTACACATGGGGCGTTCCGGTGCCTGACCGCCTGATGTGCCGCCCCCCCCATAGTACTGCATGAAATCGTCAGATGATTCGCCAGATCTTTTGAACATGCAGAAAGATCAGGCGAAGCGATGGACGACTCAATGGGAACATTCAATGCACGATATCATGCATACACACAGAGCGATATAGCTGTTTTATCGTTCCAATGCGTCGGATCGTCAGCTATATCGTTCCGTGTGTAGGGGCTTTAAGGCAGCGAATATATATTTTCATCTCGGTATGTCCACCATGCTCTCTTTCAATCCCCATCAGCAGTTTTGCTTGTTCTTGGGGAGGTGTTTCTCTGAAGGAGAAGAACCACTGATAGATAGGCAGATTTGCTTTGCAGAAATTAACTGAGTGAATTTGTGGATTGACAAACAGTCTAACTCTAAGGGCGCCCAGACTTACCTCGTTTGGTCCAGCGTTCTATTAAGATAGGCGTCGGTATTTCGACACCTATCCTAAATCCCTTGTCGGGATTCGGATGTCGGTATTGAGACCATAACTACATCCCAATCATACAACACACCAAGATCTTCTGCAGTGTGGCTTGACCAATATTCAATATGTAGCACTTATCCCTATGAATCAATGCCTATTTCCCTACAGATTGCAGGCTTACAAGCAGGGTCCTTTTACCTGTTTGTCTGTCTGTTATTACCCAGTCTTGTTTAATTACTGTTATGCTCCAAAATGTAAAGTGCCATGATGTAATATGCTGACGCAATATATGTAAATGTTAATTAATAAATACATAAATAAAATAAATGTATCAGAAACCTATTCTCTTTTTGACCTAAAACAAAACTTTCATGAAGCTGAAAGGTCAAATTTTCCACTGGTACAAATTTTCCATGAATATGTTCAAAAACAGACAGCTAGGATTATTTTCTGAATGTAAGTTTGATGAATTGAACAAAAATCAGATTCCTACTGAGGAAGGTGTTGACATTGAAACGCGTCATAATATTTATCAGTTTACTGACTATATTCTGACACCTTCATTCTCCGAACCGTACCTGGCACCATCGATGTTGGCAACTTCCAGCTTTTGAGGCTTTAAGCAAAAAAGGGAATATCAGAGCAGGAAATGCTCATTTATGATTAAAGACGTAGTAAAGATCCAGAGCATAGACGGTATGTCAGTATAGAATCTGCTTGATTAACGCTAATTCCAGAGTGAAACTCAATTGGGTACCATAAAACCGCTCTAACTCATAATACACAATGATATGTGTCTTAACTGATACAGTATATTAATAAAGGAGAGCTCTGTGTCGGTACACATAAGGTCCACTATATAGCTCTGATACATGAATAGTATAAAGAGACTGTTTTGCTGCTCATTTATAAGGAAGTTGCTTTATTAAAACTGTTACATTAGTAACATTCAGGTGAACATGAGTAAACATTAATGTTATTTATTGAGTTGAAAATAAAAGTAGGATGATATTTAAGTTTTTTTATATGAAAATACTTTTAGAATTATTATAAAATATTAATATGCCGCTATTTCTATTATATCAATTTAGTTTTTATATAAGATGTGATCTCTACCTAGATGACATCAATCTGGATATGAACGCTAGTTAACAAGTTTTCCCTCAGGGTCTCATACTGTACAGTATGTTGTCGATTATAACTTATTGACATTATTATTGTAATCAGCCAATAAATTACCGTACATCATACAGACATTCATTTTTGTGTTTGTTAATTGTTTTTATTTTATATGTTGTCCTTGTTTTAAAAAAAATTATCCTCAAGCACGGATATCCTTAGAAAATTAACTGAAGATGGAAGTGATATGCCTGCTTTTCCCAATAAATGAAAGTTTAGCCACACACTTTCATTTATTGGGAGGATCCAGTCCTTCAAGCCCCAGATTCATGAATTTTACTTTGAAAATGTATTTATGCATACCTCCAAACATTGTAAGAGTTTAAGCAAGGACACGTCATGGCAGCAGCATGCTGGGGAGTGAGTGATTGCACTGGCTGTCAGGGACTTGCAGTCAGGGTAGGCAGAGCCTCCCCTGTCATACTCCCTCCCCTATCATACTCCCTGTCATGCTCCAGAGTTTTGATATAAAAACTGTGTTTTTATACACTTGTGCATCCCCAGCTATTGACCTCACCGCATATCACTGCTGACTATGTGCGGCAAAATCGGGATGATTGTTCAATCCCAGGACGATGGGCCAACCTCCCACATTGGGGCAGTCACGCCATATTTGGGATGGTATGTAAGATTAACATATGGTTCTTGATTGCACAATCATGTCTCACATTATAAATCGAGAAATAACATTTTAGCAATGGTTTTAAAATTTTATCTAAAGCGCCACCCAACAGTACATGGACTTTATTGAAGTTGCAATCATTAACAGTGTAGTCCATTGTTAACTAACACCAGAACAAAAGCCTGGGTTATTGCTGGGTCTACCCGGGTCGCAGCTTAGTGTAAAAGGGTCCCTGAAAAATAACCTGGGTCAAGTGACATGGCAATCCAACCCAGGTAGCTACCAGGGTCGGACCCAGGATGGACCTGGGTAATGGTGCAGTGTAAACGGCGCAACCCGGGTTATCCGACCTGGGTCATGCCTAAAATGAGCTAATATTTGTTTGTGGACCAGTCACCTCCCACTTTCTATGACCTCACAAGTTTAGTAGGGCAGACCCAGGTTCAGTGTGAACAGGGCTGACCTGAGAATAACTCAGATCGATGGTGATGTGTAAACGGTGTCTGACCTGGGTTGGAACCATGTCTGAAAACCCAGGTCGGACCCAGGGTTTTGGTGAAAAAAAGGTATTATTCTGATTCAGGTTGCCATTGGAACCACAAGTTTGCATATGGCACATAATGTTATTTATAAGTGATTTATATGTATTTCTTTGGACACACAGCTACATTTATTTTTGGAAATACAATAGATAGCTTTTTCCTTCAGTTTGTCATATTTTACAGTCAAATTATATTTGATGCTTCAAATTCCCACTACTTACCCATACCATGTATATAATCATTCAAGCCCTACCCCAATGTCATCCTTCTGCATAATTCTGATTAAATGCTTGTACATGTTATTGTTCTGGTATTGACGAAAAAGCAATAGTGGACTGTCCACAGACTGCCTAAGACGGCCGTACCCTGGCCGCTAAATAAATATAAAAGCAATTGAGCAGTCTAAGATCAATTACATGTAGAATATATTGTGGCACAAATGTAATAGAATGTAAAGATATCTTAGAAATTATCAATTAAGGCTGTTATTATTGTGTGTTCTGTATACTTTTACTTGGTACTTGTTAATTAGTGCAACATGTATTCATCCCACCTGTCATGTTGTGCTGCACTGCAGGTTTAGCATCGCTCAGAAGGCCCGATTCAGACACGCTTGCTAGGATGCATTCGCACGCAGCCAGCCGATGTTTGCAATCTGCGCATGTGCACGCATCGCATGTGTGCGTGCGCGAACCAGACCGAGTGATCGGGAAGCGTTCGCTCGTTGCGCATAGACAGCCCAGCTGATTGAGTGACAGGAGAAGCCGTTTGTGGGTGGTGACGGGCTGGCCGCTAGAAGCAGGGGAGTGGAGGTGCGAACGCAGGCGTGCCTAAGTGTCTTAATGTCGTTTCAGAGGCGTGCATAATTAAGAGGCAGCTGAAGCACTCGCAGTGCTTGCGGTAGTGTATGGTCAACCACAAGTGCTGCGTATGCATCCTATGGTACTCGATGTTACCGATGGTTGCATACACTTCCTGGAAATTACGTGCGCAGGTGGTCGTCTTAAGACAGGCTGGTGGGCGTCTGCAAACACAATGCAATCACATGCTAAGACATAGTGGGCGTGCTAATGCCTTGCCATGTGATCGCCTGCCTTGCTGTGGGTTGGCCGGATTTGCATACGCTGGCTGCATGTGAACGCATCTAGCGAGCGGGTCTGAATCGAGCCCAGAGCACTTTACAGAACGTATTTGGCCAGTCACATCAGTCCCTGCCCCAGTGGAGCTTACAATCTATATTCCCTACTACATGTACACGCACACACATGCACACTAGGGTTAATTTTAGCTGTGAGTCAATTAACCTATCAGTATATTTTTAAGTGTGGGAGGAAAACCATGCAAGCATAGGGAGAATATACAAACTCCACACAGTTAAGGCTGTAGTGGGAATTGAACCCACAACCTCAGTGCTGTGAACGTAACGATCTATACTAAAGTATATACTACTTCGGCAAACACCATTTTTGCAGTCCTCATGAAAAGCTATGTGGACTGCTTTTGCAATTGGAAATAAAGGAATCACAGCAGATATTTCTGATACCTGTGGCAGTACCCTCTTGATAACTGGCTCCACTACTAAAAATTGCAGCTGTCCTCCAAAAATAGCTGTTTTCAGAGGATAGACTGTAAAAATACTTTAATAAATAGGTACCTATATAATGAACTACGTGCAAAACAATTTATAAATTTGAAGCTGCTGTATAAAAATTGTTAGTGACCATTATTTTCCGATACAACATTAAAATAAGTGGCAGAAACGCAAATGCTCATTGAAAGATTGGGAGATAGAGTGGTCCCATTTTCAAAGTGGGAAATTCCACAAGATATTTACAGTATTGCCAAACTCAATCTTGTCTTTGGCAGCAAGACCCTCCCTCTGCTCCCTGCACAGCTGTGCCCTGCTGAATAGCAATGGCTACCAATCTGTGCAGTATTACAATGCGGAGCATGGGGAATTCCAGCACACAGTGCTCTGCCAAGATCAAGGAGTGTTAGTAGCATACATTGCTCACAAATGGTCCTCCTCGGTTACATTTTTCCTGGTAATCCATCCTTAATAAGCTTTCTTTTTTGTGTTTTATTCATATGTTACAGCATTTGCCAAAATCATCAAGTACTTTGTGGATTAAAGAAAATGTTCTTAACTCTTAACTGGACCCAGAGGTGGAGCAAATCAGCGTATTCTATATTTGTGTTCCCTTATTTTAGGGTCCTACAACTTTTTGAATACGAGTCAAATGTGTAATTTAAGGTAACATAATGAATTAATTCTGTCTTTTGCTGGTCACACATTCATAATTATCTGCCAATTGTTCTGTTATCCCTATGTGTATGACACCAAAATGAACGGTATGCTTGAGAATGGGGTTGGGTAAGCCATCACATTGCTGATAATGCAGGCACTCAGAAATCCTGCAGCATAATCCCGATGGTGGAAATTCCAACACATGCAGGTAAGTATTCTAACCCTCCCCCTAACTCTAACCCTAACCCACCTTTCCCGTAGCCAAACCCTAACCCTCCCCTCCCACAGCCTTACCCTAACTGTCCCCTCCACAGCCTAACCCTCCCCTCCCACAGCCTAACCTTAACCCTCCCCCAGTACCTAACCCCTAACTCTAAACCTAACCCTAACGCAGCCATCGGGATTCTGGAGCTGGGATCCTGAATGCTGTCGGAATTCCGGCGCCAGGATTTTTGCTGCCGTCATTGTGTGCACCGGGATGACAACTACATCCTTGCGAATGACCTGATAAATAGTGATTGGATGATTTAGAAGCACCAAAATCAAGATAGGGATGAATCCTGCACCAGTATCTTTAAAATAGACAATGGCTGCTTAGAGCCAGTGAGATTGAAACATGTTACACTTTATTCCTGGTGACTTTTTAACCGCCTCCTAAGAGCGGTGATGAGGCACTGACAGCCTAGGAAGAGGACAGGGTAATATAGTAGCATACAAATTACACCTGTGCTCACTCGGCTTGCAGTGCTGCAGCCGCTAGTAGATATTATTGGCGGTGATATAAGAGGTTTATGGGGGATTAATAGTGCCGCATGCAGCCAGGGATCCACAGAAAGAGCAGCCTGTCATATAAGCACTGATTACAACAATATCCTAGGACTGAACAGCAGCAGCTAACTGATCCCGCAGACGCAGCCCTAACCTGCCATAACCTTATTGGTGATTAATGGAAATAGATTTTAAAAATAGAAATGAATCCATACTGAGTTGTAACTGTGCGGGATATGATGTTAATCCTCATTACTAGGACTTAAATACATTTGAATAGCACAGTAAAAAATATGTGTGGTTAATAAAGAATATTATACGAATGACAAAATCGCGTGAGCTGGACATACACCTGCACGATTTTGGGTCGATTGCCCGATTTTCACGAGTACTTAGGATGGATCCTGTGAAAATCGTGTATTTTTGGAGTAGGATACGATGAGATGCACGCTCCCGCAGCTCCTAAAATGTATCGTATGATCAGATGTGCAGTACATATGTTCCATCCTATCGTGTGCAGATCGTATTGTGTATTTTGTGCATGCGATGCATCGTGCGTCCATTCAAGTCATTTCAATAAATTTTTCCCTGATGAGCGCGTGAGGCACACGACGACAGATCGTGTGCTAAGAGAAACAACAAATATGTCGCCAGGACTGTCAGGGAGCTTCGGGGAGTCGGATGGTGAATCTGATCTGATGCTGGTCGCACAGGTGTATGGCCAGCTTAAGACTATAGAGCCCATTTATGCAGTTACCGAGTGGGAACTGATTGGATACATTTAATCAGGAGATAAAAGTGACACATAGTGCAACTGTTAGTAGTTGGAATATTATACTGTATTAGCAGAGAGAGGCTATATATAGATGATATGAGAATGTGTAATAATTAAGTGAAATAGAGTATCAGCATTGACTGGTAATTGTGAAAAATAGCTAAGACTACACAACACCTATCTTTCCCTGTGTGAGGGAATTACATTCCATTAAACTCTCTGGCTATAACATATGAAACAAAGACATAACAGTGTGTGAATACCACTAAGCAAATACTGTGACTGTGATAAGTGATATACAGAAAAGGAACGACACAGACAACGGTTGTATTGTCAGACATATATTTTAATACTCTTTCCTACACGTTCTTTTGTTTTCTATTTCACCTATTTCAATTGATTAAATTAATAAATTTAATACATACCAATAAAGTTTATAACTTTTAAATGATATTGTTGTGGTCGCCAGTGCACCCTTGAAAACTACTTACCTTTCTCTTTGTGTTTTTGTGATTTAGAAGAATGTCTGAGAAGTCCGTTTACACATGATAGCTGTAGGCACTAATATGACTGTGCTGCTAAGTATACTTACCAGCCCCTGTTGGGATTTTGCAGATCGGGATGCCGCTGCCGGTCTTCTGACCACCGGCATCCCGTCTTCCGGCCATCCATACCCATTCTCTATAAGCATCATAAGATTCATCCATTATGTCAGATTTATTGTACAATTTCAAAGCAAAGGAACACCAAAGTGAACAGTTTTTTTATTCCCTGGTATCTTGTGATTATCATACTACTATTTATTGTAAAATACAATACATATTTAATTATTATTAGTTACTTTTAGAGGGCTCTGCTCGCAAGCTTATTTTCTACTGTATATGGAACTAGGAATATGATACACAAGGATAGGTGCTACAAATTGCATATTGGCCCAACCATAATGCAGAGGTTTTTGATGGATTGTATGATCCAGTCACACAGCAATGTTAGCCTGGGGTCAGTGTGATATGAAAGTGAAGAGAAAGTATGTAACATTATGTATGGACTGTATATAGGGGATGTAACTGGGTAGGATAGCTTATGGATGTAATGTGGGTGGTTCTAGGATTTGTTAAGCTTGCCTGAAGAGATGAGTTTTCAGGGAAGGATTGAAGGTTTGGAGACTAGAGGAAAGTCTTATTGCATGGGAGGGCATTCCAGAAAGGGGATGCAGCCCCCAAAAAGTCCTGTGTAGAGCAGAGAGGTTGGGTTTGGAAATATATTAAGATTAGTGAAGAGATGTATGTCGGTGTAGTTTGGTTAATAGCTTTATGTGTAAGTAAAAGTATTTTATATTGAATATGGTAGAATACAGGTAACCAATGGAGGGATGAAAAGAGCGGAGTAGCAGACAATTAATGTTTATGGAAGATCAACCTGGCAGCTGCCATCAAATTGGAATGTAGTGGTGACAATCTGTTTTGGGGAGAACCAGTTAGGAGACTTTTGCAATAATAAATGCGGGAGATAATGAGTGCATGGATTAGGGTATTTGCAGTGTCTTGTGTAAGATGTGGTCATATTCTGGATATTTTTTAGATAAATATAACATGATTTGGATGTGGGCAACAAAAGACAGTTCAGAGTTAAGGATAACACCTAGGCAGTGAGCTTGTGGGCTAGAATTGATTGTTGATTTATCAACAGTGATAGAGATATAAGGTTGATAAATACTATTGGCCAGTGGAAATATTATTAATTCTCTTTTGGAAAGATTGAGCTTGAGGTGGCGAGATAACATCCAAGATGAAACGGCAGAAGGACATTCAGTAACTCAGACCAATACACATGGTGACAAATCTGGATAGGATCTGTGGATACATATGTTAACAAATCAATATTTGTATAAAAACACTTGTAAATTATTGTGAAATGATTCCTGAATAATTGTTACAAATTTTGTTGGTTACAAATTCTTGAAAATTATAAGCAACAAATTTACAGTATATTGAATATAGAAAATGCACAGTATATTATTTTTTTTTACGTAAATTAGCCTATAACCTAAGGATTAGTAAATGTCAGATTTATCCATCATATTTTATTGATTTGTTTGCTGAATTATGACACAAAAAGATCAGTTACAAAGCTGCAACTAATGCACACAGTGTAAGCGCCTTTCTTCTTCCATTTCATCAGTTTTTGCGACGATGCACATGGCTTAGTGCTTCAAGAACTAGGCAACTGCAGAAGTTTAATATGTTGCTCCTTCTGTAATGCACTCAGTGGTTTATGATCACTATGCCAAGTAATAAGATCTTTAACCTAATAAATTAAAACAAAGACCAGGACACAAGAGATTGCCGTAAAGGTCACACCTTTTATTGATTTTGATAAATTTGGTGTCCAAGAAAGTGTTACAACTAATCAGCTCTAGCCAATAAATTTAAACAAATGGTAAACTAAAACATTCACCCTAGATATACCTGAGCTGTGGAAGAATCTCCTACCCTTACTTTGGCATAGTCTGAATGCCTCTGCAAAGAAGCATCTAGGTCTCCCACATCGAAAGGCCAAACTCACCTCACTGAAAGTGTCCCACACTAACTTGTGCACCACATGTGGCCAGTGAGGTGCAGTGCTTTTCCCAGCAGCCTTGTCTCCTCTAATGTGGAATAAAATATTAATGCAATTAATGTGATTAAGAGAAATAACAATGATGAAAAAAGGTTTGTGGACCGGAGGGCTTGATGTACAATTGGACCAAATTCAACCTCTACGACATAGTGTATTCTATACACCACATGAAGTTTGATGAGTAGTTTGTACACTGTTAAACACTAATGCTAAAGGGGGAGATGCACTAAGCCTTAGAGAGTGATAAAGTGGAGAGATATAAAGTACCAACCAATCAGCTCCTGTCAGTTTACAGGCTGTTTGAAAAATGACAGTTAGGAGCTGATTGGTTGGTGCTTTATCACGCTTCACATTATCACTCTCCAAGGCCTAGTGCATCTCCCCCAATGTGAGCTGGTTACAGGGGAGGTAAGCCCTGGAGCTGGGTCCTCTAAGCCTTCAGGCCCCATAGCAATGGCACTCCCTGAGTCCACTATAATTATGCTCTTGGTGCCCTCTTCACGGAATGATCACTAAGAGCAATGAAGCACCTAACTGTGTACCCATATGCATGTGTTGTGGGATGAAATATGTATAAAAGCTTTAGGGGGTGTTTATGTTTTAGCAGGCGGCCAAAGAGCCAATGTCCCTTCACAAATATATATGTATGTTTACATGTCTTTTAAGGAATGGGAAATCTAATATTGGTATATAGAGGTATATTCAGTGGAATGCCTTCTGCAACAACTGGTTGCATTTCCATGCACACAGATACCAGTGTAATATAAATGTAATAGACAACCGTCTCCAGCAAATGGTCTCACAAAATGCCCACATATAAATGTTTTCCAAAGTGATAAATGGGTGGGCTTTCTTGTGACATGCTATTGGAAAAATAGACGCACTGTCACTAAAAAAACCAAATGCACATCATACATTTGCAACATTGTATATGACTGTATATAATTACATTTTCTGGCCTGAAAAGCAGCGTGATAATTTATATTAATGTCTTAATAGCCTTAAACTCTGTCCAGTATGATCAACTGTTCAGTGACTTATAATATCTCTATAGTTTATACTGAGATACTTTCTCTGCTGTACATAGGACGATGGCTGATCTTTATTTTATTTTTCTTATGCACTGGTTCTATCTGTTGCCTTCTAAAGTGATGAAAGAGATTTGTTGCAAAGCCTCTGGCTCTCTGCCTACTGTGATTAGTAAGCTCAGAGTTCAGGCAGTAGGTCATAGTGCCTTCAATATAGCCAAAGGCTTTCTCAGGCCAAAGCAAAGGGTCAGCTAACAGTCTCTAACCCTACCAGGATTTCAATCACCCCAAGAAATAAGCCAGTGAAGTGTCACAGTGTAAGAAGGTTTAACCACAGACATTAGTGATAAATAAGACATGAGCCTCCCATCACCAAATAACTAATGCCATATTATTTAATGCATCTGTTATGGACACGAGAAGAATATCTGATGGTGTCATTTTTACAGTATCAGGAGCACCATTAAAGAGAATGCATTTGTCTTAATGTCAAGGAATTTAATGCAAGAAGTGCAAACACCTGTTGTTAGTACAAAGGAAAAATAAAATTTAGTTTGCGAAACTGTTTTGTTTGGCAGGAAATGATAATGCTGTGCTATATATTGGTGAGGACTGGTTTTATTCATTACTTTGCTATGTCTTTGTACTTAAGGGGCTTGGGGCCTGATTCTGACCCAGTCGCAAGCACTGAGCGCTCGCAACCGGGTTGATGGTGGCCCACAGCGCATGCGCACGACGGAGCCGGCTCAGTCGTGCGCATGCGCGAGACCCGGCTAGCGACGGGCACTCCGTCGCTCGGGGTCTCGCAACAAAGGGGGCGAGCTGTCGATGTTGAGTGACAGCTCGCCCCCTTTGGTGGGTGGGCTGGGAGGGTGGCTGCCCAAACGGAGGCGTTCCCATGAGAACGCCTGTCGTTTGGGGGCGGCCCCACTGACATCACAAGTGATGTCAGTGGAGAGATTCCGGCTCTGTTATAGCCGAAATCTCTCTGAGGCTTGTGGCCACGAGACCCTACCACAAGGGTCTTGTTGCAAACCCAATGGTCGCAATGGTCTTGACCATCGTGACCATCATCATGGCCGCTCGCTATAGCTGTGGGTGGTCACCCACAGCTATGCGAACGGCCAGGAGGCCTTTCTAAAAAAAAAACCCGGCCCTGATTCAGAGCGAGCGCTCTGTCAGAGCGACTGGCTCTGAATCAGGCCCTTGGTGCAGAGTTCAACACAACTCAGCCACAGAGGCTCCTAAGTTGCATATATGGAGAAAATGCATATATTCGTCCGTATGCAGAGTAGTATTCATCTTTGCGAGTGATCCACTTCTTTTTGAACGCTTGGCTTCACACCCATTATCAACATCATCAGTGCACACTAGTATGGACCCTATACTTGGTGCAAATGATGCGTTTGAAACAGGCATAGTTATGCTTCTGGCCGACACTACATAGTCTGCAATTGTCTTTCTGACCTTTGCCTGAATCAGAGTTCCCTGCTACAGCACAGTTGCATCCCTTCACTCGCAATTGAGGATGCATGTGGAGATGCAGCTGAAATGCGCGCTGTTCTGCATCGCAGGTACTTGCGCTAAAGCTTGGTTCTGGAGCATGCGAAGTGAGAAAAGACATACAGTACAAAGGGATATGTACATCTGCACACATTTCACAGTGATATTTATAGTAACCCCATATTTTTTATTATCATAGATATTATTCAGATGAAGAACGGGGGTGCTGCCAATCGACAAAGGAGTACTGTAATATTCATAAGAAGAGAGAAAGCAAAGATTTGTCTTCTTTTTTGCCTTGAAGAAGCTAATCAGCGAAACGCGCGTCTTATTATCACATCTTTATTACAAATAGTCACACAATCACACTTTATTTCACTTTTTTTAACATTTATTTAGCTGTAATCTGTTCCGATTGGAATCTTTTAATGTATATCTAATAAAGAATTGAATTTTTATAAATTTCCACATGTGCGCCATGTAAGAAGACAAATCTGTGCTTTCTCTCTTCTTCTGAATATTACAGAGAAAAGACGTAAGATGTGCTCCATATGTGTCCCGTAAGCAGGCGTACATTCAGCTCTTCATCAGCCCTTATGTTTTACTAAAGTTTCAGTTCATACTTGAAGAAGCAATCAAGCTAATTACATTATACATTACCACCTACAGACTAGGAAGAATATAATGTAGGTGCAAAGATAAAGATGTACAGTATAAACAGATTTTCTTTTCTATGAAAATAAGGTGCAGATGCCCATAGTTACAAGATGATACATAATTTATATCACCTTCCACACTCAGGATAAATGTGACTATGCTTATTTTATTCATTTCTGAAATGATTTCACGGATTACTCCCTGTGTCTGGAGCTACTTATAAGAACTAAAAATAAGACCAAAAAAGGTGCCAGTACTGCTAAACCCTGAGCGCCACTGCAATAAAAGTACTGCGCATAGGATATACCGCATGAGACAGCCACCAACAGTACATACAATTAGTTTCCTTTACTGCAGGTCTCTTCTTATATTCTCATCCATACTGCTCCTTCATGTAACTGGTAGATCCTGACATGTACCCTGAATATGCCTTCAGTCAACCGATATTATAATGTAATGTATAGCTAAAGCACCTCACTCCGTTTCACCTCTCCCATTAATGGTCACTGTCGCTCCTTCTTTCAACACTCCCACATGAGTGCTCCTCTTCAATCACTCAAGTCCTTGTTTCCTTTGTCAATTTTATGTATCCTTCTCCCTTTTTCCAAACCTTATTTATTCTTATATTAACTTATCTATCCGTTTATCTTTGGTTTAAAGATTTATTTTCTGGCTCTGTAACTCAAAGACAGTAGACAAGCTGGGCTAGAACATACAGAGTTATTTTTTACTGTGTTAATAATCTGTACAGTAAATGTCATGGAAAGCTACTGTGGTGTACATACTATATTATTTATTTGTTGTGTGTAAATCCACAGTGTTGTCATTGATGTTCACTCACAAACCTTTTCTCCTGTGAAGGTTTGTGGACACTTCGGCTCATTTTTCCTGTAAAGAAAGGTATTATCGTGCAGCCATGTCTCAGACCTCACACGGTTCCGAAAATAAAAGCTCTGGAGTATTTGATCGCCTTTGGGAATTTCTAGGGTAAGTTATTTTGTTTGTGTTTTTTGTTTTATTTTTTTGTGCGATGTTCAGCTGCTCACATATCCAGGTATAAAGATAGGTCAATCCTCAATTACCTTTCTTTGCACCTCTATTGCACCTGAGTAACAAGACTAATGTTCTATGATGTGACATCATGCAACAGTCTGTTAGAACCTCACAGCTAAATTAATCTACCCCTGACAAGCTACATTTTACCAACAACCGCACATGACCTCAACTTTTTACAGAGTTGCCAGGTATGAGCTCCAGCGCCGCTGGCTACCTCAGCATCCCTAGAGAGGGGAAGTGTGTTTTGCGAACACATTGCCAACACCCAAGTGGCATTTAATGGCATTTAATTAGGGATTTCAATAAAGACCATTAAGGATACCTTTAAAAAAAAGCATGCAGTAAAAGAATCACCAATAACATTGATGAAATAATATTTTCAACTATGATAGTACTCTTAGTACCACACATCCAATGAGAAAAATGAGAACTACTTAATCTAAAATTAAACTGTTATTAATATCATGCTAAGGGACATATACACTAATTATCGGGTTTTAAGCCCGATAATTATAATTTTTTATCGCTGCTGTTTGCGGCAAAAAGAAATTTTAGCTTGTATGGATGTACTATAATCACCCACAGGGACAGGGGCGCCCATCACTGCCATGTGTAAGAAGTGAAATAATCGCAAAAATATAATTTCACTTCTCCTTTAGGAGCCAGGGCCACGTAAGTGCAGGAGCCATTGCCGGTGAGGGTTGCGGTCCTGGTCATTTCTGCAGAATGTAGCCAAAAGGCTACCTGTAGATTTATTTTAATTCACTTTTTGGGGATCCTGGGATGTGTAGTCTTTATCTCCATAGACTAAATTAGAAGGCCCCTTTTCCCCTGATTTAACTCCTGACGCTTGCCGCCAAAAAAAGGTGGCTTTGAAAAATGATGTATACCCCATGGCCTCTTTGTACAAGTGACTGCTGTGTACGGGATTACATAATATTCCAGCGTATTGTGCTACTTAAATACCATTGTCCTATATGCAGTTCTACTGTGCTCCAATAAAGCCCTATCCCTGACGCAAAAGATCAGGCGGAAAACAAACATAAGTAAATGTATGCACAAACCTTCATAGGCCGCAGGTCCGTCATCATGCCCACACAGAACTTAGTCTAGATGAAAACACCCAATTACAGCCCAGTTATGCCCCTTTAGTTGAAAGTGGAGATGCCCTCGGTTTGTGTACTACTATGATTCACCTGTACTTGCATGTGAAGAGCGAAAACATGCTCTGCAAATTGAATTGCATTCAGCTCTGCATCAGCTACACTGTATTTATTTTTTTAAGGATACAATTTAAATTGCCATAGATTTTCCATCTAATGCTGGCCATACACGCTGCAATTACCGGGACGATCCGCCCGATATCCGTGGATTGCCGCGATAATTGTAGCATGGGGGGGGGGGCGACCGAGGGTTAAATATTGCTCGGTCGGGCATGCTGGATTGTCCAGCATGCCCGTCCGATGCGATATTTACCCGGTAACTGTCGGCCGCATCGGGCAGTGTATGCCCAGCGCGGCCGACAGACACACATTTCCTGTGTTCCTTCCTACTGAAGGAACAGGGAAATGTCTCCTCCCCCGGGGGCGGAGCGCAGATGTCGGGCTATACACTGTGAGATTTCTCTCACAGTGTATGCCACGGACATCTGCGGCTGTCAGCCAGCCAGATAAAATGTCTGTCGGTCTGACAGACATTTTATCTTGCCGTGTATGCCCAGCATAAGGAAAGGTATTCAGTTGTTCATGTACAGTAAATAAAAATATTATTTTCATTATTCTTTTATAGACCAATGCATCCTGTACAACCCATTGACTTGAATTTTACAAGTGATGCAACAGAGAAAGGTCCTACAAATAAGATTGAAATTAGCATGGACTGTATCAGGATGCAGGACTGTGATCTGACTGATACGATGTGGGTGAGTGATTGGCAGAAACTTTATGCACCATTCACAATAACGACTTACCCTAAGTTGCTTTGTAGACCAGGACGTGATTTATTTTATATTTTTAATTTATTTTTTTTTCCTTTGCATTTAGATTCGTGACTAGAGCTTGTGAAAACATTAGTTCACATTCATAAAATATTAAAGCACACAAACACACCCAGATTTCTGAATGAAGTTAGTTCCTCTGCAGTGCGAGCAACAAAAGCTTCAAATCCTTTCGATTTTCACAAAAGATCTCAGTGTTTCAACTTTCTCCAATAACACTTATGTTTTCACAGTCCTTTGTTATAATGTACACTTTAGTCTACCTAACGCCAGTTGCCAATGTAGTCTCATCCCTCTATCAACAGTGAAAAAATATAATGCAGACAGATAAGACACATCAATAAAATGATTATGCGTTTGCAGAATGGGTAGGCTGTCTTACATAAACACAACCAGCTTGTTTAGCCTGTTGTACAAGGAAGGAATACAGTATATCATGTATAAATTATATAAATGGATGTTCTAGTAGCATGGAACTGCTATACAGTTGTACCAGTATTTAGATGTTGAAGGCACCAACCATTACTATTGTGAAATTCTAAATAAACAATTTTATTTAATTTTTTTTTTTATAAAAAAATTGATTTTTTTATAATTATTTACTGAGCTACAGGTGTCTATACAATAAAACACCAGTTTTTCAAAAACGCAAAAAAGGGACAGACATCTTTTCGATTCTTTATTAGTAAGCAAAAATCATAGAACTGTTGAATCTGTAAAAGATTTAGAAAGATGTATCGCAAGCTCTGTCCCTGTAAGGGATTTATAGTAAATCCCTGTGATATTGCCTGAATTCGCAATGCGAATTCACTCGGTAATATCACACTACAATCCGCATTCAATATGCGGATTGTAGTAAATAGAGCCCTTTGTGAGCTAGAGAGGTGGGAAGAATTACCCTATTCAACTCTAAGATTAGCCAGTCTAATGCATTTCTTTATTGATTCAGCAGACAGGAAGACTCTCTATTTGCAAGTCTTTTATTCACCTCTGTCACTACATCCCAACTTTTTAGTTGTTGTGACACACTGCTGACACATGATTTATTTCTTCATGATACACGGTATCACACACCAAGGGAATTAAACCAAAATCGTTGTGAACCAAGAATGTCCTGAAAAATACAAGTAAATTAAAGCTCTGTGACAAAATCTAGATTAAAATCTAGTTTCATCATCTGACCACATTTACTAACATAATAATGATGATGTTGCTTTCAGTAGGATCATCATCAGGACTGCAGACACCCAATAAGGAGAACCAATGATTGGAATAAGAATGAGGTGGTTTAAACCTCTAGACTGGGGCAGGCCGGTGTGTGTACACACATGTAGAGTGCCGTCCTATCAAGTTAAGGGGGTGTGTTTGTATTTAAGGCTTTGGCTTGCTTGGCCAAAGCCTCTTTTGTTGATTACTTATGACCCTCCAACCCCCTTTATGTTTGAGTTTGATTTGGTGGTTTGTTGTGTTGGCTGTTTTCTCTTTAGACGGAGAGGAACGGCAGGTCACCAGTCCCAGTTGAAGTTGTAAATGTTTTGGTTGTGCTCACCTTCATTGGTTGTTTAGTTGGCTGCACTACCCTG
This sequence comes from Taudactylus pleione, assembly GCA_031769625.1. Taxonomy (NCBI): domain Eukaryota; kingdom Metazoa; phylum Chordata; class Amphibia; order Anura; family Myobatrachidae; genus Taudactylus; species Taudactylus pleione. Next base: position 5,087,649 of record JAUIMM010000370.1, read on the forward strand.
ACAGGGGCAGCATCACCACCCTACTGGGAGGGTAGTCAAGGTAGAAGGCTGAGTGGTTACCTTTGTTTGTCTTGAAATTGTGTTGATGCATCTTGGGTAATTTCTACCTGCAGTGCACTGGTTTGGTTGGTTATTGGGCATTGTTGGATTGTGCTTATGCTGATGGTCTTTTGTTTGCCACCATACAGATGCGCCCAGTTACATTGTGGCTGATCGCTCCACAAACATGCACACGCATCACACCATGCGATTCCCTACACCTGCATATGCTACACTATGGCGTGCACTGCGATCACACCATGGATTGTCTCGCGTTATGAGTGCGGCGAATCACCGCACCATCAGCAGCAATATAGCTGGGCATATCTGTACCTTTTTTCTTCTCCTTTGTTTACAGTTTTAAATAAATAGCTGACATAATTAATCTGCCAAATCTTTGTGTCCATATCTTTATTATAGTTATGGTTAAAGATAGTTATGTTAAGTATACACACATGACACCCTCTGTCGATAGAAGGTTTATTGCTGCAGCATCAGAGTGTGTGTCCATTTTTGGAACTAAGAATAGTTTAATTTATCATGACTATACTGAGTAACAAATTCTGGTTGACTGGATTAATTAAAGCCAACTGTGATGTAATAAAATTTTTACTAAAATTACATTATTAAGTGACAGCTACCTTTACATATTCCTGTTTCATTATGTACCATCCTTTTGTGTTGCAAGTTTAGAATTCCTCCTAAAGCGTCTCCAATCCTTAAGGCGATCCAATACCCTAAACATGATGTTCTGCTTGTAACTTATTCTTGATGGCCCAAACTACTTAACTAGACATCATTACTCACGAAGAGTTTCACTTTTACAAGTAGTCTTCAGTCCTCAGAAATTTCTCACCACTTTAGATTTGCTTGGCATACTTAAATACTTACTCTATTAACACATATGCCAACTTATCTTCATACTAACCAGACCCCTCCCACATTGCTTAATGTGATCCTGGTATTTTGGCTGCTTTGCAATTTGGTATTCTCTAAGGTCATTCAATTATACTGCCCTATGAATAGTCACAAATTATCTTTTATATTCCTAAATCAAAATCATTCTTGATATGTGTAGCACACTTAGAACAGTTGACCAATATCTCCTTGCTAAGTGTCTACATTTCTGGGCATGCAAGATCATTTCTTCCTCTATCTGGAAGTATCTAAATAATAAAGCTGACTGCTGATAAAAAAAAAAAAAACCATGACAACACATTGGCACATGTGCACATCTGACCTAAGGGCTTGATTCACTACAGATCGCAACTGCGATTGCAATAGCGATTACGTACCCAGTTCAACTGCAATAGTATACTAATCCATTGCAATCGCTATGCCGTCGCAGCACTACACAAGGATGCCCAGTTTACCTTACACACATCCATAATCCCTTAGCAAGACTGCAAAACCATCGGTAACATCGAGTAGAATCGGAGTCTCACGCAGACTTGCACAAGGTCAGATCTTACTCTGAAATTGCTAACTTCATTGCACGCTGTGTGTACTCAAGCTGCATAAGGCATCACAGTGGCTAATTTATTCATGCTCCTGTAACAGCGTTCAAACATCTCTCTGACCACCACCCCATCACCACCTAAAAATGGCACTTACTGTCAATCACTCTGCGATGGGTCTGCGTAGTCACTCTGATCGCAGTGGCTGGTTCGTGTACGTGCACTGCAATGCATATGCATGCGCAAAATGCAACAATTGCCGATTGCGTGCATAATTGCAGTTGCGAACGGTAGTGAATCAGGCCCTAAGTGCACAGCGTGGCCTGACTTTAACATTTTTTAAAAAGAAAATAGAGTTCAAAGACTCTACCAACCCCAACCCCCTCCCCACACACATGTATCCCCAGCAGCGCACTTACTGTACAGAAAGAAAATAATAAAGTGTTCTGAGGCGCTGTCAGTTTAATAATTTTAATCAAATAGTTTAAAACAATATATATGCACATACATGAATGCAGTGATAAAATCTATTACCATACCCCCCCTTTCCAAAAAGTTATCTCTGAATCTAAAACAAGCAAGGACAAATTTCTAATACTCTAATTGGAGCAGTTTCCTGCTGTTGATCTGATTCCAAGCACGGAAAAAAAATCTGTATCTACAAAAGTAGACAAATGTATCCAATCAAAAGACTTTCTATAGTGCAAATAGCAACATAGTAGCACAAAAAGTGTTTCTTTATATCAGTTTGGCAGAGAAAAGCATAAATAGCTGATGAATATATTAAATTGCTCAGATGGTAGCATAGAATGTCATTTACTTCCCAGAGATTATTGACATCTCTCAGCACGGCTGATATACTAGGACGTCTGCCTATTCTTATTGCAGCTTCTCATGCAGCGCTGTGCTGTCTATGTAGACAAGTGAGTGATTGGTAATTGGTTTAAAAGCTCACCGTCTCTGCCACCCTGAATAGCAGTTCTTTCGGTATAAGGCCAGGGGTATTTGATGTCAGTGTTGACCGGTCAATAGATTCTCCAGGACGTCTACGCATTTCTCCGCCTCAAACACAATTGGCGACTTCCTCCAGAGACAGTATTGCTTGTGTGTCACATCCATTCTTTTGTATGTGGCGGCCAACTGTGTAAAATTAGAGCTGCCAATCACTATTAGATGTTATTATTCGTCAGCTGAGTGTCTTTTTCTCATTTGGAATCTGAACTGCCCATAATCTGATTTCTTAATAATAGACTATAAATGTCCACACAAGCATAGAGAGATATTCATTTTTTATGGTATTTGTTGTTCCCACTTTAAGGGTCAAATAGATATACAATTCGCAGGATAATTGGTTTCTTCAAAGTTAACATTATATACACCCGTTCTATTTTGGATCTTTTACACAAATAATATTTGACATGTATATCTCTCTCCTATATAAGTATTCATAAAAACATAATATATCTAAAAAATTAAATGACATTCTCTTCACATACAGGACATTATTATTTCATAATTATTTAGTGATATTTGTTACTGTTAATATTGTAAAGTGTGACTAAAATATTAATATAAATAAGAATAAATAAAAAGAAAGGGATAAATAAATATGTATAATTTGTTGGTATAAGATCTACAAGCCATTGTATGTTTTAGGTGTAATGTGTAAACATTAACATAAATATAGAAATGATAAACATATATGATTTTTATTTTTTAGATATATTATGTTATTATGTTTTTATGAATACTTATATAGAGATAAGTATTAGAGATATAGAGATATACATGGCAAATATTATTTGTGTAAAAGATCCAAAATAGAGCGGGTATATATAATGTTAACTTTGAAGAAACGAATTATCCCGCAAATTGTATGTCTATTTGACCCTTACAGTGGGAACAACAAATACCAAAAAAATGGATATCTCTCTATGCTTGTGTGGACATTTAAACATGACAACTTATTGTTGGATACTTACACATTGAACAGCTGACGAATAACTTAAAGGCATACGAACAAGATGTAACATTTCAGACGACTTTCGAGAAATATAAAAAGGAACTTGCGGATTACGAGTCTATAATTACTGATAGGAAGAAACATAAATTTGCCCGGGATAAAAGGGATTATGCTCTCAATCAAGTCTTTAGATTGGAGGTTCAAGAAAAACAAGGGAACCAGTGATTGATGAGGAACCCAACACAAGGCTATATTTCTACAGATCAGGAGTCATCAGGGATGGAGGAATTGAATCATTCATTCCAATTAAGAGAGAACTTACCCTCGCATTCTTCAAAAGATTTTTTAGACTTACCTCAAGATATACCACTGGAGACCCCCAAGACAAAGACCAGGAGGGGAAAGAAACACCCAAAACCGAGACAGATGGGATACACTTGAAACTCCCAGGTACCAGAGGCGTACACATTGGAGGAAATAAAATCTCTGATGAATACTGATGATGATAGACTACGAATTATTAATTTGACGAATAGTAATTTGAGTGATGTGCACCTGAATGTCTTGAGTAGGGGTCTTACCTTTTCCCCAGAAGCTCATTTTGATAGAAGTACAGTGCATCCGGAAAGTATTCACAGCGCTTCACTTTTTCCATGATTTTTTAAGTTACAGCCTTATTCCAAAATGGAATATATTCATTTTTGTCCTCAAAATTTTTGCAAATTTAATTTAAAAAGAAAATTAAGAAATCACATGTACATAAGTATTCAGAGCCTTTGCTCAATACTATGTTGATGCACCTTTGGCAGCAATTGCAGCCTCAAGTCTTTTTGAATATAATGCCACAAGCTTTGCACACCTATCTTTGGGCAGTTTCGCCCATTCCTCTTTGCAGCACCTCTCAAGCTCCATCAGGTTGGATGGAAAGCATCGGTGGACAGTCATTTTCAGACCTCTCCAGAGATGTTCAATCGGATTCAAGTCTGGGCTCTGGCTGGGCCACTCAAGAACATTCACAGAGTTGTCCTGAAGCAACTCCTTTGTTAACTTGGCTGTGTGCTTAGGGTCGTTGTCCTGCTGAAAGATGAACCGTCGCCCTAGTCTGAGGTCAAGAGCGCTCTGGAGCAGGTTTTTATCCAGGATGTCTCAGTACATTGCTGCATTCATCTTTCCCTCTATCCTGACTAGTCTTCCAGTTCCTGCTGCTGAAAAACATCCCCAGAGCATGATGCTGCCACCACCATGCTTCACTGTAGGGATAGTATTGGCCTGGTGATGAGCGGTGCCTGATTTCCTCCAAACATAACGCCTGGCATTGACACCAAAGAGTTCAATCTTTGTCTCATCAGACCAGAGAATTTTGTTTCTCATGGTCTGAGAGTCCTTCAGGTGCATTTTGGCAAACTCCAGGTGGATTGCCATGTGCTTCAGTCTGGCCACTCTACCATACAGGCCTGATTGGTGGGTTGCTGCAGAGATGGTTGTCCTTCTGGAAGGTTCTCCTCTTTCCACAGAGGAATGCTGTAGCTCTAACAGAGTGACCATCGGGTTCTTGGTCATCTCCCTGACTAGGGCCCTTCTCCCATGATCGCTCAGTTTAGACAGCCAGCCAACTCTAGGAAGAGTCTTGGTGGTTCCGAACTTCTTCCATTTACGGATGAAGGAGGCCACATTGCTCATTGGGACCTTCAAAGCAGCAGATATTTTTCTGTACCCTTCCCCAGGTTTGTGCCTTGAGACAATCCTGTCTCGGAGGTCTACAGACAATTCCTTGGACTTCATGCTTGGTTTGTGCTCTGACATGCACTGTCAAGTGTGGGACCTTATATAGACAAAATCATGTCCAAACAACTTAATTTACCACAGGTAGACTCCAATTAAGCTGTAGGAACATCTCAAGGATGATCAGTGAAAACAGGATGCACCTTAGCTCAATTTTGAGCCTCATGGCAAAGGCTGTGAATACTTATGTACATGTGATTTCTTAGTTTTTTTTTATAAATTTTTGCAAAAATCTCAAAAAAACTTTTTACACATTGTCATTATGGGGTATTGTATGTAGAATTTTGAGGACAAAAATGAATTTATTCCATTTTGGAATAAGGCTGTAACATAACAAAATGTGGAAAAAGTGAAGCACTGTGAATACTTTCCAGATGCACTGTAAGTGGGAGAAGGATCTCCATATATTTGGGAGAAAACTTCTACTTACTAAATTTTACTCTTTTGGCTCCAGCAATTAAAGATAATCAGTCTCAGTCCAATATTAGTAATACAGCTGGATCTCCAACCACAGAATTGATTAATGAAGACATGGAAGCATTATCCATCCTGCAAGATTTGGCTGAAGAATCTGAACCTTCTGAACCTGAATCAAGACCTATATGAAAGAAGAAAGGGTCCTTCTTTCCACAGATGAGTGTATGTCCTGTAGTAGGCACATTTATATACTTGGTGTCTAGAGATCTGGATGAAATGTGGAAAAATAAAATAAGGACCGGTACCATAAACATGTTACAAATCTGGATATGGAAGAACAAAAAGCCCTCCAGGAAATACAAAAATAGGATGATGTGGTAATTAAACCTTCTGATAAAGGGGGAAATGTGGTACTGTGGGCTAAAGAACAATACATAATAGAAGCGATGAGACAACTGACACCAACTGCTTCAGGAATATAATGTTCAACCCACTGGAAAATTTTAAGAGGCAATACGATAAAATAATTGAGGATGCATATCAACAAGGCGTGTTGACTAAAACAGAATCTCAATTTCTGAAAGTAGAAGATCCAGTAATTGCAACGTTTTACATGTTGCCGAAGCTTTATAAAAACAAGACCTCACCACCGGGGCATCCAATAGTATCAGAAATCAGAAATCTGACTGAGCAGGCAAGTAAATTACTGGACACTCACTTAAAAAAGAATGTGACTAACTTTCCCTCCTACACACAAGATGCGATGGATGTATTGCATAAATTAGATGAGGTCCATGTAGGGGAAGGTGTTCTTTTAGCAACATGTGATGTTGAGTCACTATATACCAGTATTCTACATGAGAAAGTTATCCAGTCAGTGATATACTATCTGGAGAAAGAAAGAATAACAGATTTTGGTGACTGTCTTATTCGGTTATTAACCTTTGTGTTAACAAAAAACTTCTTTGTATTTAACAATCAGTTTTATATACAGGTCAGAGGCACAGCCATGGGGGCAGCTTATGCTAACATCTCTCTAGGATGGTGGGGAGACACGGTCGTCTTCAAGGACACACATGAGGAATAATACTCGTCATATACTTATTTGGATGAGATATATTCATGATCTCCTCATAGTGTGGGATGGTCCTCAAAAAAAATCATGACATTCATCAGCCTTTTTAATGCGAATGATCTGAATCTAAGACTTACCTATGAAGTAAGTAAAGAGGTAGTTACTTTCTTAGATCTAAAGATAAGAAGAATGGAAGATGGAAGACTAGTGATGGACCTATACAGGAAACACACAGCAACAAATAGTGTATTGCACAGATCCAGTGCACATTTTCCACTGGTACCTAAGGGAGAATTCTTGCGCCTTAGCAGGAATTGCTTGGATCCCCAGTCGTTTGCCATCAGACCTGAGGAATTGAAAAATCAATTGCTGATGAGGTGATACAGCAAAAGAGCCATCAAAAAGGCATGGTATGACACCAGTGAGAAGAACAGAAACTCTGTCTTAGGGGTAAATTTACTAAGATGGGAGTTCTATTGAGAAGTTATGTAGCCCATAGCAATCAATCAGATTCTACTTCTCATTTATCTAGCACCTTCTAGAAGATAATACCTGAAATCTGATTGGTTCACTTCTTAATAGAACTCCCATCTTAGTAAATTTACCCCTTATACTCTAACAGAATTAAAACGAGTTAACTAGAAGTGATTCAATTTGTTGTGGACTTTTGTATGGAATGGCAGCACATACAACAACTAATACTAAAACATTGCTCACTCTGGAAAAAGATCTGTCCAAAGCTTTGGGACCCAGGGCCTAAATTAGTTGGAGGCGGTCAGCCAATTTAAAAGATAAATTGGTATGTAATCACTTTAAGAGTAAGAGAATGTGAGGAAGGTGGCAAAAAAAGCTCATACAAATGTGGTAACTGCAAGGCATGTAACTACATGATCAGAACAATGGCGTTCAAGGCTAAGTATAATATCAAACATGCAATTCAAGATTATATCAATTGTAATACCGCTGGGGTAATATACTGTATCACTTGTCCATGTGAAAAACGATGTCGGTATGACATCTAGACCCCTGAAACAGACTTGAACACGCGGGGAACATAAGGAATTCTGGGTCAGACTTGATCAAATTCAAACAACTATCCTCTGTCTCGTGCCACTTCTATGATGAACATCATGGTGACCCGAGGTATATGAGAGTCTTTGGAGTGGAGAGAATACATCTGGGAATTAGGGGTGGCAATATCACCCAGAAATTATTGGAAAGAGGAGAGAGCCACTGGATATTTTTATTAGGTGGATTGCAACCAATGGGGTTCAATGACAACATAAATTATGGAGTGTTTCTGAAATAAACATCTTTTCCAACTAAATATAACCGGAGTAATTCTGGGATTTAGGGGTGGCAATATCACCCAGAAATTATTGGAAAGAGAGAGCCACTGGATATTTTTATTAGGTGGATTGCAACCAATGAGGTTGAATGACAACATAAATTATGCAGTGTTTCTGAATTAAACATCTTGTCCAATTAAATATATGAGTAGTAATTCGTGTCATCAAATATGCTACATGAAACATGGATGTTCAATTAACTATCATACTATATAATGTGAAACTGAAATAGTTCGATATTAATGTAGTAGGATAATTATAATCAGGTTTAGAGGATTTATAATAATTTGTATCACAATTGATTTTGTATGTTGGGATTTATATTGCACAATATATTTTCATTGATGAATATCACTATTATTTTATAATTCTAGCAACATGTGACAAATAATTCACTTGAGTCATCACTTATAAATTAGAGGGACAGCCCACAAATTACATCTTATTCATGAGATGTAGCATAACTAATATTTCACATATGGTTTTTTAATTATCCTATTATTCAATTAATAATATAAATATATTTCTATAATAATAACCACCACCACACACAATTAGGGGTATTCATTTAATGAATTAGATATAATTTACATAATCATAATAATAAATACATCACACATTTTTTTAGTTTTAAATACTCTCTCTCTCATATATATATATATATATAAATATATATATATATATATATATATATATATGTGAGAGAGTAGAGTAATAGATAGTAACATGTGGATCTGAGATGTCCATGTATCATATACAGGATGATGTGATGAAGATTAGATGTTATAATATATAGCAGACACCCGTGATCGTTATTCCTTTCCGTTCTCATATTACTTTCTATAGAAAGAAGATATGCCAACTAATAGATATGTGGACAGACACCTCTCCTTGACCTGGAATAATGTTACATACAGTATAAAGATATGAAGATACAATGGATAGTAGCACTCATGTTCTTATTTCCTCTCTGTTTCCCCTCTGTTGTTGTTTTTTTGTATGTTTTCAATAGAGATCATGATAGCCAAAAGAAACACTGACAGGCATATCCCATTGGCCCATAATAATGTCAATCACGGGCTCCTATAGTGATTGGAGAAAGACCAGGATATAGTTGAAAGCAACCCGGCGGTCGGGTTGCTCCTTTGATAAAGCTGACAAGCGAAATGTGCGTCGGACGACACAGGCATGCGATGCATAGCGTGACCTGTGCTTTTTAATCTTTTTTGTCTCCAAGAATTATATGTGTTTAGTCCTAACTATGCTTGAGTGTAATGCGCAATAACTGTAGTGAGCACAGTACATGTATCAATCAATGCAGCAATGTATCACAGCCCATAACTGACACAACAAGGTCACTAGTAGTGGGGCTGTTTGGTATAAGCTGCTGAATGCTGCAGTGTATTAAAAAAATGGGGCTGTACGTGATGTTCCGAATGACGCCATAGGAGATTACAGCTCATTGAATAGAGTGCAGTGAATATTTAATGAGGCAGCTAGAACTGTCAGAGATACATTTGTGCTAATAGCCACTGAGGGAGTAATGCAGTGTATTAGCAAGGAGCTGTGCGATGTGTGCTGACAAATGCCACAGGAGATTATTACTCACTGAACAGAGTGCAGAGAATATTTAATTAGAATTGAAGGATATATGTGTGTCTATAATAGCTGAGGGAAATAAAAGTGAGGTTGTATAATACTGCTGGATGATTGTGACGACGTAATGAAGCAATTCACGTGGCACAATTGATTAACTTAGTGATAACATACTGAGCACTGTCTGGCATCAGAGTTCTCTCAAGAAAGTTCACTCTATGAAAGGTGATCATCATAACAACTATATTCAAACAGGGGTCCGCTTTATTAATTAAATAAGTAATATGACGCTTGTTAAGAAATACACAGAAAATAAGGGTTAATACCAGTTCTAACTAGCATCTTGTATACACTGTACGTTACCAATAAATTTAAATGTGTACTATGCTAATTAAATGACAACTTCTATCACATATACCAACCATTGATATTGAGTTTCTCTATCATATCATACTCAGAGACAATATAATAGTAGGTGCAGGAGAGATTTAAATCTCTTGTGGATACTGACTATATGGAATTTCTATCCTAATTATTAAATTAAATACAATTGGCTCTAGGATTGTGATAAAAGGAAGAAAATAATAATAACATACAGTTGAGACCGTATCTGTTGAAGTAAATAACATAATTTAATCAAGGCATTAATCAACAAGAGTGGACCACTCAGCAATAGATATATAATATATTTGACCAATCAATTTATTTAGGAGAGATATATATTATGATATAAGGACTATTACATCACGATTAATAGACTATTGTGGAGAACACATATTTTAATTATTTATACATTTTTGTTTTTTTTAAATTTAAGTATTTCACTAAATTTATCTTAAAGGATCGAATAAAAGGTATATTTTAACATTGTAGGGCCACTAGAAGGTTATGGTTCTGATAAGATACGATTAATCCGTGAGTCCCCCGCCATAGGAATACTTTGCTTCTCTTTGCTTTTTTGTTGTGACTTACTTTGTTCCTGGGAGCACCTCCCCCCAATAAATGAATATAGAAGAATAATTATAAATAATATATTGTATGAAATGGGAAGGATAATCTAATGAATGATAGTCTGTGTGTATATTCTCCTATAACTCTATGCAGAGTCTAAGTTTGTAGGTGGGTACCATGTGTGAGCCTGACCTTTCCAATACTGTACTCAAAGAGGAGCCTTCTTCCACCACTTGTGCATCCTCTGCAAATGTGGGGATGAGCAGCACAAGTCAACATGCTGACATAGAAATCGAGGATGCTTCTGTGAAAGTGGACCAGGATGAGGATGATATTTGTGTAATTGACACTAATAAGGATGTTGATGATGATGAGTATGCTGATGATGAGGATGTTGTTTGTGTAAATTAGGCACTAGTGGAAACTGTTGTTGCCCATGATAAGGAAAAGCACATTGTCATGCCTGGACATAAAACAAAAAAATCCACTTCTTATGTGTGGAATAATTTCTACCCAAATCCGGACAACAATTGTAAAGCCAGAGAAAGTAGAGGTAAGGACCTTAACCATCAAGGAACCTTCTCCCTGTTACGTAATTTGCAGTGAGTTCATGGAACATTTTTGGGAAAATCAGAAACTGGTGCTAAAAAAATAACAACAGACAGTCCAGCATCAGTTAGCTCCCTTCCCTCAGCGAGATCCCAGCACCTGCAATCTCCACCTTCATCATCAATTTCCTCACTAATGATCGGAGGTAGTTCTGCATCCAGGATAAGGCTAGGTGACTCCTCCGTTATCCAGTACTCCTCAGAAGAATTCTTGAGTGCTAGGCCTGCTGGTGCTGCTGGGGGTGGATTTTCTTTCCATGAAGGGGCCAAGAAAACTACTAGTATTAGTAGTTTAAAAAAACAATTGACTGTTAAACAATCCTTTGATAGAGGAAGCAAGTATAACAGCTGTCACCCAGTTGCACATCGGGTCACTGACGCCATGACGGCTGTGCTAGTATTACATGGTGAAATAATAGAAATTGAGGATGATAGTGTGGAGGAAGTGCAATATTAATAGAAATTAAGGATAATCCTGTGGAGGAAGTGCAAAAGGAGGATGAGGGGGATATTTGTGTCCTATCTGACAATAATGATGATGATGAAGTGGATGTTGTTTGTGTAAATCAGCCACCATTGGCAGCAGTTCTTGCTCATGATAAAAATAAAGCCATTGTCATTCCTGGGCATAAGACCAGAAAAGCCACTTCTTGGGTGTGGAATTATTTTAATCCAAATCCTGACAACAGTTGTGAAGGCATTTGTGAAGCCAAAGTTAATAGAGGTAGGGACATTAACCATCTAGGCACTTCTTCCCTGTTATGTAATTTGCAGCTGGTTCATGCAATTTATTTAACAAACTTATAATAATTTGTAAATTAATAACAAGCAGTCCAGAATCAGCTACCAGCAGTTTGCTCCAGCACATGCAATCTCCATCACCAACACTCTCATCAACTTCCTCCTTAATAATGGAGGTTAGACCCTCCAAAAAATTGTTTTGTGGAGGCCCAAACAAACCAAGGACTTCAGCCACAAAATTGTCAGCCCGCGTCGCTAAAGTGCTTGGTTTGTTAAACTATGCATGTATCCACATAAGAGTAGGTGAGAGAGCCCAAGGACAATGCCATCTTGCACCTCTTTTCTTTAAGCACATTTTGGGGCATTGCTGGCTGACATTTTTATAGTATATTATAATTATTATCCTTTATTTATATGGCGCCACAAAGGTTCCGCAGCGCCTTACACAGTACATAAATGAGCACACAAGAAAAAAACAGTAATAGTAGTACAAAACAATGCAGGACAAGGACATGGTTTATAAACATTGCTGCTTACCACAAGCAGCAGGGCATAAGCAACCAAGTGTTAGGTGCCAATTGGGGAGTTAGGAGTACATGATACTATAAGTAAGGGAGGAAAAGCACATGAGGGATGAGGACCCTGCTCGTGAGAGCTTACATTCTAAAGGGGGGGGGGCAGACAGACAGGGTCAATACAGATGGGGTAGACAGTGAGGAAGGAGCATGGAGCAGTGGGTTAGGATATATGCCGCGGAATGTGTATAAGATGTCAAATTGAAGTCCTTCATTCATCTATCTATAGTTATTAAACTAACATCCTATCTGCTACTGCTGTGTGGTAATGTTTCATAGATGTCCTATTTTTTTTTAAACTGCCGTGCATTTGTGCCGCTGCTCTGTCGCTTACTTTAGCCAGCCAGCTCGCTGCAGCCTGTGGCCTATATTTGTGAAAAAAAGTAGTGAAAGCAATATTGTGAGCCGTGAGGTGGGTAATAATGACTATGTGAGAGCTGTTGTATAATACTACTGTATGTTATGTATGTGAGAGCTGTTGTATAATACTATCATATTTTATGTATGTGAGAGCTGTTGTATAATACTACTGTATTTTATGTATGTGAGAGCTGTTGTATAATACTACTGTACTTTATGTATGTGAGAGCTGTTGTATAATACTACTGTATTTCATGTATGTGAGAGCTGTTGTATAATACTACTGTATTTTATGTGAGAGCTTTTATATAATACTACTGTATTTTATGTATGTGAGAGCTGTTGTATAATACTACTGTATTTCATGTATGAGAGCTGTTGTATAATACTACTGTACTTTATGTATGTGAGAGCTGTTGTATAATACTACTGTACTTTATGTATGTGAGAGCTGTTGTATAATACTACTGTATTTCATGTATGTGAGAGCCCCCCCGATCCGAGGCCAATCCGAGTCAGGCTCGACTTTTCCCGCCTGACTCGGATCTGAAATTGAGGCAAAACGTCATCATCCCGCCTTCCGGGTCTAGCGGGTTTTGGATTCTATATAAGGTACCCGCGTCGGCGCCATTTTCTCACTCGGCTGTGGACAGTGAAGAGGGAGGGTGGGAGTTAGGGCTAGCTGGGCTGTAGTATGTGGAGTATTGTGCTGTGCTGCGCTGTGCTGCTGTTGTCCATAGGGGCTGTGTCCACTCCTCCAAATTCCATAGGGGCTGGCTGTGTTGTGCTGTGCTGCTGTTGTCCATAGGTGCTGTGTCCACTCCTCCAAAGTCCATAGGGGCTGGCTGTGTTGCGCTGTGCTGCTGTTGTCCATAGGGGCTGTGTCCACTCCTCCAAAGTCCATAGGGGCTAGCTGTGTTGTGCTGTGCTGCTGTTGTCCATAGGGGCTGTGTCAACTCCTCCAAAGTCCATAGGGGCTGGCTGGACTGTGTTGTGCAGTCAGTTGTCCATAGGGGCTGTGTCCACTCCAAAGTCCTGTGCAGTGTCCCAGTCCTAAAGGGGTGCTGTAGTGTTGTCCAGGGGGTGCTCCCCCCAAGTGCAAAAAAAATAAATATTTTTTCTGTGTTTGTGAATTGTGTGCGCAGTAGCCGCACGTGCATCAACAAAGTAGTGCCAAGCGTGCGTCTGTGTCATAAGTAAAGGGCCGGCTGGCTTGACCGTTAAAGGGTGCTGTAACCCCCAAAGTGCACTCCAAACAAAATGAAAAAATATTTTCTGTGTTTGTGAATTGTGTGCACTGTGGCTGCACGTGCATCAACAAAGGAGCAGCGCCAAGTGTGCGCCTGTGTCCCATAAGTAAAGGGCCGGCTGGTTCATTTCTTAAAGGGTGGTGTAACCCACAAAGTGCACTAGTGTCCAACAAAAAAAATATATATTTTCTGTGTTTGTGTGCGCCTTAGCCGCACGTATATATCAATATAACATAAATGGAGGACCAAACTTTCTCCGATAAAAATAAAATAGGGAAAGATCAAGAACCACTTCCTCCTAGTGCTGTTGCTGCTGCTGGGAGTTGTTTATCATCCCAGAGAGGAAGTAGGAACACCACTACTTTTACTAAACAATTGACCCTCCAACAATCCCTAGCGAGGAGGATGAAGTACGACAGCAGTCATCCTGAAGCAAAACGTATAACTGAGGCCTTGACTGCTATGTTGGGATTAGACGTGCATCCGGTATCCGCCATTAGTGCAGTGGGATTTAGACAATTGATGGAGGTAGTGTGTCCCCGGTTCCAAATCCCGTCTAGATTCCACCTGCATCCTCAAAGCAGCAGCGACAAGCGTGCGTTTGTCTGTTAAAGGGTGGTGTAACCCTCAAAGTGCGCTCCACAAACCATAAAAAAATTCTTTTTTTTTCTTTCTGAATTGTGTGGGCTCTAGCTGCACCTGCATCCTCAAAGCAGCAGCGACAAGCGTTCGCCTGTCTGTCAAAGGGTGGTGTAATCCCCAAAGTGCGCTCCACAAAAAATAAAATAATCTTCTTTTTTTCTGTGTTTGTGAAATGTATGCGCAGTAGCCGCACCTGCATCCTCAAAGCAGCAGCGACAAGCGTGTGTCTGTCTGTTAAAGGATTACATCGGTGACAGCATCCAAGTAGGCATGTCAGACAGTCCATACATGTACTGGCAGGAAAAAGTGGCAATTTGGAGGCCCCTGTACAAACTGGCTCTATTTTACCTGAGTTGCCCCCCCTCCAGTGTGTACTCCGAAAGAGTGTTTAGTGCAGCCTGGAACCTTGTCAGCAAAAGGCGTAGGAGGTTGCTTCCACAAAATGTGGAGAAGATGATGTTAATAAAAATGAATTATCAACTCTGCCAGGGAGACCAGCCTCCAGAACGTACAGAGGGACCTGTGGTGGTGGATTCCAGCGGGGACGAATTAATACTCTGTGAGGATGAGGATGTACACAACACTGAAGAGGGTGAGGAATCGGTGAATGAGGAGGATGAGGACGACATCTTGCCTCCGTAGAGCCAGTTTGTGCAGGGACAGATTAATTGCCAGCTTGTTTTGTTGGGGCCCAAACGAACCAATCATTTTAGCCACAGTCATGTGGCAGACCCTGGCGCTGAAATGATTGGTTTGTTAAAGTGTGCATGTCCTGTTTATACAACATAAGGGTGGGTGGGAGGGCCCAAGGACAATTCCATCTTGCACCTCTTTTTTTTCTTTGCATTATGTATAGTTTGGGGCCTAGTTTTCAAACTGCCATATGTCTGCCACTGCAGTGTCACTCCTAGATGGGCCACGTGTTTGTGCCGCCCACTCGTGTCGCTTAGCATAGTTATCCATCTACTTCGGTGCAACCTTTTGGACATAAAAACACTATTGTGAGGTGTTCAGAATAGACTGGAAATGAGTGGAAATTATGGTTTTTAAGGTTAATAATAGCATAGGAGCAAAAAAATCAACACATTCTGTGATTTTAGCTGTTTTTATGCTTTTTAAAAAAAAAAAAATTCAGATCCAAAACACAAAACCCAGAACCCAAAACACCGAAGGGTGGTTTTGGCAAAACCAATCCAGATCCAAAACACGAAGAAAGATCCAGATCCAAAACCAAAACACGAAAAGTGTCCGGTGCACACCCCTGTGTATAATACTACTGTATTTTATGTATGTGAGAGCTGTTATATAATACTACTGTATTTTATCTATGTGAGAGCTGCTGTATAATACTACTGTATTTTATGTGTGAGAGCTGTTGGGAAAACAAAATCAGACTGATTCAGGGGTAGCCTCTATATATACACGGTTGTGATTTTTTACAGATTTAAATCTGCAAAAATATGCAGTCACCGTCTCTAATGCCAGCGATCCCATAAGCAACTGCAATTGCCATTGTGCAGTTAGGGGATTATGCAGTAACAAAAATAAATTGCTCAACAGCGCATACATCGGCATAGCATTCACCTTTGAATCAGGCCCATTGACGCTGGTAGATCAACTGCTAAGCAAGTGAACAAAAAGTAGATCCTAAGTCACAAAAGTCCGGCCACCCCTGCTCTAGATCCTTATCCTATTCCTTTCCTCAGACAGTGTTGTTTACCAGCTTGCGACCTAGAGCCAAACGTAAAAGCCCATGATTTGCTGGAGCCAGGACAATTCCGGTAAAATAGTCAGTAGATTTAAAGCATCAATTAGTTTAAAGGCATAAACAACCTGATTTTGCCTTTAAACAGATTGACGCTTTAAATCTACTGACTCTCTTGCTGGAGTAATGCCAGCTACCGCAAATCTGGGCTAATACATTTGGCCTATAGCGCTGAACAAGTCTAAGACAAGTCCAATCATACAGTACATGTATGTTTACTGTATTGATGTGGCAGGCGTTTATACATCTTATCAGATGGTTAGAGCTAATACATGATTTAATGAAACATTTTTAAATGTAAAATGTTATTAACCTGTTTATTAACCTGTTTACAGTTGCAATTATGACGGGATTCAGTGTGTAATTGGATGTTTCCTGGCCACATATATTCAGTACTCAGGACATTGTTCTATACGCAGGTGCACAGTGAATAGAGAAAGCAGGCATTCCTCATTAATTAAACATTAACATTCAAGTGCAAATATTGTCAGACATTACTATTACTATTGGCAGAGCGGACTTCTGTTTTTTTGTTTCTTTTTTTTTTTCTAAAAATCCATTAGTCTTTAAGATCCATTAGTCATTATTTAACCTCTTGAGTACCAATTTAAACTGAACACTAAACTATATATGGTAAACCTCTATCTTCTGTCATCTCCAATTACAGAGGAAGGTGCATATGGTTTTTCAGTGTAAACAGTTTTTTCCTAGAATTTGAACTTTTGTACGTTCCAAACAAAATATATACTATACATATATTATATGGGCAATGACAAAAGGGAGTCTTTATTGCTGAAAACCTGCATGACAGAATAAGAGAAGGGTGCATTTTTACTTTCTGGTTCATTGGTAGTTCATCAAATGTCATTGTTTGTTTTTAACAAGATATATCACATGGCTTGCAGCTATAACACAGGCTGCCCAACATATGAAGAAGTTTTCCATTGTGCTGATCTACTGATCTCTCTCCATGATATTACTTGGGATTACATGGAATAATTTGCATGTTTTTATCCACAATTAGGGTGTGTGGTGTTGGCCCTCCTGGACCCAGGGGTCCGTGTGCCCCACACCCATTACAAATACGGTAATGGGGCCCTCCTGTGGGCTAAAATTAAGAGCATAGTATCATTTGTTTGGATCCTGAAATGTTGGAGCCCTGTTTGGTAAACTACTATCTTCTCTCTCATCATCGGAGAGAGAATTTTTTTAAATAGTAAATATTAAAGAGGCATTTAGTTGATTTCCAGCATAAAAGGAAATGTACCCAAATCAAATAGTGCAAAAAATATATATACCTATATAGGGGGTCTATTCATTAAAATAAAAGTATCCCCTGTGATAATTAAGGATTGAACTTGCTACGAGTTGAATCCATGTATTGGAAGCATGCATCATGCCTCCTATACTTAATTTTCACTTCCCAAAAGCTGCTCTTTTTGCGGAGACAGCTTTTCAGAATAAGGGAACTTCTCTCCTGTTGCCTGGACTCTTCACAGCTTGTCTTGAAGCTGCGCATGCGAAGCAGCAGAAGAAAAGACGGAGTAGTCCAGCCCCTCCTCCAACCCCCCGCCCGCTCGCCTGCTTGCTTCACCACCCCGCTCCCCCTGACTAACCCCGCTCAGACCATGCAGCCCCGCTGCGTCAGTCCCCTGCCATCGCTGCTGTGCCCTCTCTCTTGGTCCCGGCTCACAGGAGAAGAGCTCGGGGAGTCGGGTGGGGACCTGTATTAAGGTGAGAGGACACATCAGGGAGGGATCTTTTCAGATCCCTCTGCTGTATCGGGTGCTGTACTCCACCTCAGGACAGTATCACTGAGCAGTGGCCCATCCTTAAAAGTGGTTTAATGCACAGAACAAAAAGCTAAATGTATTAAAGGGCAAAAAGCCTTTTAGTTGGATATAATGGGTGTTTTTGCCTCACTCTATTCATTAATAGCGTTACCTCCAGAGATATTAACTATTGTCCAATACACAGGCAGTGCTGCTTACACTACTTTTAGGTGCACACAGCTCTATATTTATCAGCAGAGCCGTGTGAAGCAAGACATTTGCCCCAACTGTCCCCTGCTGTCAGGCAAAGTTCATACTGGGTGGGACAGTGAACTACCTGGTACTCCTTGTGCCTTAAGTTTAGTTGCTGTTTATCTGGATACTGAAATGTTGTAGCCCTGTTTGGAAAAAGGATACAGTAGGTGCAGGAAATATGGAAAGTCTAGCAGTAAATTCAATAGACCTCTATCCCAATAACTAGCCCAATATTACTTCCATAGCACCAATATTTTATATGGCCTTCCACTATCCATCCAGCACATTCAATTAATAGCATTCACAATCAATAAATTAACTTTTTTTCATCCCAAACAGTTCATACATTAAAAAGTTAGCATTCATATTTAATAAATACATTCCTTAAATTAATAGGCATTGTCAAGATGCAACTATTAAATAGCCCTAACCAATAAATAGTTCCCATAAAACATTAATTAACCTTACACACACCATTAAATGAATAGCCCCACCCTTACCCCTAGTAAATTAAATAATTAAACCATACTACACTAATAAATTAAACCACCTACTACACCCCATTGCAATAAATTATTTAGCCCCACCACAATAATAAAATAAATTAATAGATCTAAACTCCACTCACATTACATTAAGAGTGTCCCTCTCCCCCTCCGCTTTGGATTTACTTTTTTTTCTTCCAATTCTACTTTTACAGTCAGATAGGTGTGGCCATCAACCATTGATGAATAGCAACCATTAATGATTGCTAATAATGGTCATTGTTTTGCTATCAACGGTGGGGATTCGATGATTCTTTGCCATCTGTGGCACACAGGCTGCCGATGTTTAGCCCCACATACTACTGCCCCCTTTCTTGATTATCTACTGCCAATGGGTCTTGCTCCCCGGCGCTGCCACTACTTCAATGGAGATGTTCAACGATGGTTTCCTAACAATGGTTTCCTGCTATCAATGTAAAATAACGATGGTACCAATGATGGTGACTATTGATGGTGGATCATTCGATGACCTTCCATACAGTCAGATATCAGCAGGGGTGCATGATTGATCCTGTAGCCTCAGAGATCTGGGGGCGTGGTCACAATAAAGATCCAGAGACAAAAACACACTGTGTGATGGGAGCAGCAGCGTGCCAGCGTTTGGCCTGTACATTCTACCAAATGACAGACAGCTGGGGATAGCTGGTCGCTGGAATGGACCACTGCTAATGTGCAGCAACCAACACTACTGTCATTAAGCTCTGAAGGCAACACCATCATTAAAAATACAACTTGCTAGTTACTGGTGAATATATTGTGAGGGAGGGGTACGCAGCTGATGAGTGGGCTGGTGAGGTGAGTGGTTCACAGGGCTGTTTGGTGGTATAGGACCTCCTCAAAATCTGTGCAAATTGTCTCTGTGGTTGTGCGGAAGTGGTATTGTGCTGCAAGTGTATGTTAAAGATATTCAATGCTTTTCTGCTGTGCCCGGATGGGGCACACTGTGAGACGGGGTATGGGGCATGTGCCCTCTTACTATGGTAGCCCTTACCCCATTCCTGCCCCCCCCCCACACTGCTGGCAGTGATGTGCGGTAAGGTGAGGCAGAGCCTTTCCTGTCATACTTAGGTATACTCCAGAGTTTTGACTAAAAAAATTATAAGAAAAATGTAAATAAAATATTATAAATATCTTCTTTGTATTATTCTAATCATTTTTATAGTCAAAACTCTGGAGTAAAAAGTATATGGTAGGTGAGGCACTGCCTCCCCTGTCTACCTTTTCCGCACATCCCTGATCAAAACACACCAAATTTCCAGCATTATATACTGCTGCACCTTTGTATAATGCCCACATGAATCTTCGGGTTCATATATGTATCTGTAAATCTGGCTCTTATACTAGCAAGTGCCTCCCCAGCCATTTATCTCACCGCACGTCACTGGCATATATATGGAAGTTATATGAGTAATAAAATGTAGTCTATTCTAAGGTCCTGCTTCCTGTTGTGATATACCTGTCCATGTTCTGTTCCTGTGACCAACAAATTTAGGCACACACTTTAATCCGTTCCTTGACTGTCCTTCATGTAGTCTGGCATTCTGTCTCAGTGCTCTGACTGCTACTCAGTAGTCTACTCCTGACCCAAACCAACAGAGCCGTAACTAGACTTTTTGGTGCCCTGTGCCGGAAAGAGCATTGGCGACCCCCTCATTTTTCAAAGGGACCTAATGCACTCAAAATAGGGCCATGGCTTCATGGGGAAGGGCCAGGGAAAGTATAGGAGAGGCCAGGAGATGCTGGGGATGAAATAAGAGGAAGCTACAAACAAGAATTATAATTATATAATTATAATTATAATAAATAGAAATTTGGTAGGCCCAACCAGCGCCCCCTGACCTGTGGTGCCCTGTGCGATGGCACCGGCCATATTCTATACTATGTACCATTATACACCATATTCTATACTATGCACCACTATACACCATATTCTATACTATATACCACTATACAGCTCTACACCATATTCTATACTATGTACCACTATACACCATATTCTATACTATGTATCACTATACACCATATTCTATACTATGTACCACTATACAGCTCTACACCATATTCTATACTATGTACCACTATACACCATATTCTATACTATGTACCACTATACAGCTCTACACCACATTCTATACTATGTACCACTTTACAGCTCTACACCATATTCTATACTATGTACCACTATACACCACATTCTATACTCTGTACCACTATACAGCTCTACACCACATTCTATACTATGTGCCACTATACACCACATTCTATACTATGTACCACTATACACCATATTCTATACTATGTACCTCTATACACCATATTCTATACTATGTACCACTATACACCATATTCTATACTATGTACCACTATACAGCATATTCTATACTATGTACCACTATACACCATATTCTATACTATGTACCACTATACAACTCTACACCACATTCTATACTATGTACCACTATACACCATATTCTATACTATGTACCACTATACAGCTCTACACCACATTCTATACTATGTACCACTTTACAGCTCTACACCATATTCTATACTATGTACCACTATACACCACATTCTATACTCTGTACCACTATACAGCTCTACACCACATTCTATACTATGTGCCACTATACACCACATTCTATACTATGTACCACTATACACCATATTCTATACTATGTACCTCTATACACCATATTCTATACTATGTACCACTATACACCATATTCTATACTATGTACCACTATACAGCTCTACACCACATTCTATACTATATACCACTATACATCATATTCTATACTATGTACCACTATACACCATATTCTATACTATGTACCACTATACAACATATTCTATACCAGAGCCGTAACTAGACTTTTTGGTGCCCTGTGCCAGAAAGAGCATTGGCGACCCCCTCATTTTTCAAAGGGACATAATGCACTCAAAAAAGAGCCATGGCTTCATGGGGAAGGGCCAGGGAAAGTATAGGAGAGGCCAGGAGATGCTGGGGATGAAATAAGAGGAAGCTACAAACAAGAATGATAATAAATAGAAATTTGGTAGGCCCAACCAGCGCCCCCTGACCTGTGGTGCCCTGTGCGATGGCAGCGGCCGCACTACCCTAGCTACGGCCCTGCAAACCAAGCAGTCAGGAGGAGGAATAACTCAGAGCAACTATCGTCCAATTCTATAACACACCCTGTTATTCTGACAATATCCAGCAGAGGGAACTCTGTTATCTCTGGCTTACAGTGACCACTGATGGTAACAGCATCATTGCTATAATTTTACTGTAAGAGAATTGACATTTGATGTGCATCATTGCTGTTTATGGTTAATCATTACTGTTATATTCACATAATAGCATAACAATGAAAAAAACAAAACAGTTGTATTTTCTAATCTACTTGTTTGCATGTCTAATGTACAGCAGTGAGTTATAACTTAAGTAGTTACAATGGTGTGGCATTCATCATACAAATACAACTAGGCGTCATACTAAAAATTGGCTGTACTGCAGATTTAGCTTTGCTGCTCATTCTGTACTGTCACAGATAGACGTCTGTATCCTTGAATAAAAGTAAAATAATGAACTGGCAAACTGTGTTTTCAGAAATAGCTTTCAGCGTGTCATTCTAATGAATTTATGCCTTCACTGTTACAACCCTGTGGGGACGGTCAGAACGCTGGTACTTGCAAGGCAATGACAAATTTCCCTTACAACCCACAGAGGTGTAAGGGAACACCCCTTCTTCCTTACCCCACAGAGGTGTTCGGGACACTGAGCCATGTTGGGTTACCGTAATTCTAGGGGATGTGTGCAGCCAAACACCACGACAGAGCAAAGCATTCCAGGGCTTAGTACATTTGAGAAATACGATAAAACCCCTGAAAATTCAGTTTTAACGCATTTCTGCCCTTAGTACATCCTGTCTATTATGTTTTTATATATACTTAGTTCCTTCTTTTATTTATTTATTTTATTTGGCAATAAAATGAATAACAATATTGTTTTTACACTAAGTTACTGTAATAATAATCTTTATTGTGTTGAAGGTGGATAAAAGTGCGTTTTTTGTTCCTTGTGGCCATGTTTATGTGGGGTTTTTGTACTTCAATTTACACTGGCAGCGAGTATGTCCTGAAGGTAGGGGGAGGGGCTGCAGTTCTGTGTCAATTGAAATACCTCTTTATGTGCCTTACTAGCTTTTTTTAAGCCTGAGGGCAATAGTTACACCAGCACCTGTCTTTGGAAAAGTCTAAAAGATGTCTCTGAGAGATGTAGTGCTGAGCCTGTCTTCTGGCAGGGAGAGGTGAGAAGGGCAGATGCATACAATGGAATTTAGCAGTGAAAGCTTGGTTATGTCACAGTGTACAGAGATAGAGATCTGTCCATTTAGTGAGCATCAGTACACAGAGAATATCATGTAAGACATGTACTTAATTAAAGCTACTGTGCCAATCAGTACAGCTGACTAGCTAGAAAATGTTTCAATGTGTGTTCACAAAAACAAACGTATTTTGCATTCTGTTCACAGCCATTCAACATCTGATGTTCCTATGTGTTTTTGTAGCATCACTGTGCTGTAGGGCAACTACAGTCATTAAAAAAAATACTTTGGGCTTAATTAGATTTTTTGAAAAGTGTCTTACTTATCGCGACAAATTTTTAGATATCCATTTTACTCTAGTATTTATCATATCATTATTTAAAAATCAGCCATTAATAATGAACATTATTAAAACATTAAAGGACTGAGATAAATGCAAATCTGTGTTCCAAGTGTATCTGGCAGTTTTTTGCACTGTACAGATGTGATATCCCTAAGATTTGAGCCACCACTTTGTACTATATGGATCTTGCAGTATTGGGGTCTATCTGAGGTGGCGCTGTGGAGCGCAGGAAAGATACTCAGGAAGGGAGGCAGTGTGTTGTTTGTTCTGGCAAGCGAAGAGGAGTTTGGAAGGCGCCATTATGCAGAGGCTGGCACGTGGCTGAGGATCTCCCAGAAACTGGGTAGAGAGTGAGAAATGTCAATGCCGCACTCAAGCTGATAATGGTTTTAGTTGGCTTGTGTCCAAATTGCTCTGCGCATGCATCCTGATGGTTACTGCCAGGAGCTGCAGAACGAATTTGAATGCAGAGAGGAAATTTCAGTGGGCATTTCTAGGGGATAACAAGGGGCTGGCTAGCCAGATGTGGGCGTGTCACAGTTTATTGCCCTGACACAGATGGCATGTTCAGATTCTGCTACTCCATAGACCTGGTGCAATGTTCAATGGTACGTCTTAATCTGCACAGTGTCGTTTCTGTACAAATACCATCGCCTGCGGCATTAGCATTAAGACACAGTCATGCGGCTGCAATAGCGTGCACCTCTGAATCAGGCCCACAGTGTCTAATCCAGCGGGCAGTGTTGTGACTGCCAAAGGTCTGTGGAAGCTAGGCCCTATTTAGCAACGAAATGTAAACCCTTTAGCATTCACGAAAGGGGCTATGTCCTCCTTTCAATATTTAACAAACAGGGTCTGCTGTGTCCCTGCAGGGTAAAAGTGTCATGCACATGTGCAGACTGGCTGTCGCGCATGGCACAGCAGCACACCGCTGGCAGCATTATGCTGCCAGCAACAGAGTGGAGGATGCAGCAGAGGAGAAGGATGTCGCTGGACCTCGCCAGAGGGGTAAGTAATGTCGAATAACAGTGCCATATTTGTTAGTATCACCATAATACTAAATTAAATATAATTCGGTGTTAACTGGGGTCTGAAATCTGTACATAATCTTGATATCTTTACAGTTAATCACTTAACTGACGTGGTCACATGGGATGATCATCAGTCCTCCCTGACACACACTCTGCTGCCCTCTGCATGTGCGGGAGGGGTAAGTGCACCAGGATGGTAAAGGGGTAATTCCCATGAAAAAAATAGGTCTCTATTTGCACTGAGAGAGGGGGAATGGGGTGTAATACTCCAATTAAAAAATATGGGGATGGAGGGATTTTAAATTAGTTAAATGACAAAGGTCACAGGGGGAAGAGGTGAGGCATGTGTAAAAATGGTGACCTATTACACCCAGGGGTGTGGGGGTAGGGCTATACAAATGGAGATCTATTACCACTAGAGGGGTGGGAGGTAATGCTAATAGAGAGCAGTTGCAATTGTGGGGGTCTATTGCCAATGGGGGTGGGAAGTAATTTTACAATGGAGGCCTATGTACATGGGGTGGTGAGAGATACCCCATAGCCATATATTTTTTTTTTTTTAAATTATATATATTTTTAAAAATATTTTATAAACTTTATTAAATAAAATTAAAACATTTTGACTGGTTTTAGGGAAAATATCATAAATAGCTAAACAGGACTGAACTTTATAAAATAGGACAAGCTTTCTGAAATGCTAAGTGCTGGATATATGTATGCACTTAGGACTGAGAGATACACGTGACAGAGTGCTGAAGATTCCATTTCTGTGTGCAGGATGCCAGCATTAGATGCTAATAATTACTATTTGTGGATTTACATATACATACGTGTTATAGGACAGTGACCACCAAGCAAGATAGCACTCCAACAAAAGAACTCCAAGTCTGCTCAATGACCACTGTTAGGGTGCCCAAACCAATGGACTTTGTGCACATTAGTTCTCGCACCTCAGGAGGCTACAAGAAGAATTGTGTCCCCCCACAACTTTAGGCATTCGAACAGAGCACAATTGATTTGGTCCAACGGGCACCCAATCCTATAGATGCCTAATGTGACAAAAAAGAAATTTTGTCAAAGGAAGATATATACAGTATGCCCCAGGTTTTTACATTGTGTCTGGAAGACATAAGCTAATTAGCAGCCTTGATTGCCAGACCCTCTGTAAGAGTCTGATAAAGGGTGTGTCAGTCTCTGTAGTCAGTCTCTATCTGCCTTGGGAACAGGTCAGAGGCCTGTTGAGAGACACTGTGATTACTGAATGTAAGTGCTGTGCTAAAGACTTCTGTTTTGAGAGAGGGACGTGAGGTCCTTTCAATCTGAGAGAGGGGATCATTTTGTTTAGTTAGAGCCGGACAGGCCAGGATTTACTTTTATGTCTTGATTATATTTGTGCTGCTAATAAAACTTGCTGCAGTACTTGTACCAATGCCCTGGTATTGGTACTTACATACTTTTAAATTCTCCTCTCCAGAAGAAGCCCAGTGAGGATATACAGACAACCACTTCAGGGGCTGGTTCTTTACGTAATTAAGTGATTGGCGTCATTGTAGCCATGCCCTCTCTCAATGAAACCTCAATTCCTGGTATAGATGTGTTTACATACATCTATCCTACGTGTGCTACAAGTTGAATTACACATAACGCGTGAGCACCATGCAACTCAGTACCGCCGAGCATCTTTTAGTATGAATTTTTCCCTTAAAATGCATCTTATTTGCAATGCGCATAAGACGCATTTTTAGACGCATCACATCTGCAAGCAAAATGCTACGTTACAGTGTAAGTGGATGTGACACTGTAATGTAGCATTTTACATACAGATAAAGCCGCAGTCGCACACAGAATATAGGCATGTCACATATCATTGTAATCAGCAGAAGCATTTTGCGAATAAGACGCATTTTATGGGAAAAGTCGTACGAAAAGGTGTTTGGCACTTCCAAGTCGCACAGTGGTATGGCGAGACTAGAAGGGCTGTTTAACGCGCAAGGTCGCTAGATGTATGTGAACACATTTGTATCTCCCCATCCTGCTTACTTCACTAGGAAGTGTGGGGAATGTTGGAGATCTACCTACTCTTACGTGGGTGCGGAGGACTAGCTGAAAACTTTTGAGTCTCCCGCACCTTCCTGGAAGAGTAGGTAAGTATGATTGAGAGTTACTAGGAGCTACTTGAAGATCTTAAAGACTTCTGGTGCAAGGCACGTGTAGATATCCCACATTAACTCCTGCCTACACAAGATGCCAGCACAGTAATAGATCCTTTATCCTTATTAAATGTTGTTCATAATCAGGCAAGAAGATGTGGTTGTCTCTGGTTAAGGGCATAATAAGGATTCCCTTCAATACAACACTGTGCACTGGCATCTGGTGCTTTCTGGAATATCTTCCACATTTATACTTGTACTTTGCATATTAGAAGTGCCTGAAATAGATGTGTGCATGGATGTGATATTTCCTGGTTAGAACTGCCATGTTCTATGCTTTCTTGTTTCATTTTCAAAAAGTGTGTTGGTCCAGGTAACAAGGTAATCACTGTAGGCTTCTGTATTGTCCAGGTGTAATCCTTACGGGCAGTGATATAATAGTAGTTGGTGTTACAGAGAATATGGGACTGATTCAGAGGTGCACACTATTACAGTCATGACTGCTTCTTTTTCCACAGTGTGACTGCATCTTTGTGATAATGCCACAGCCGATGGGATGCATATAGAGACACCCACCAGCTCCGGTGCTAATACACCACCGTGAGCATCAGGCGCACATTGATCGCACCACTGACCAATGCACCAGCGCTATGGAGGCGCAAAATCTCCATCTGAACATGGCTGCCAGATCAGTGTAACTGCGGCAGAAGGCTCAGTTGCTGACTGTAACCCGCCAACGATACGCCTGCGGCAGGCTACCACCCAGACATGCCCACTGAGATTGCCTCTCTCTGTGTCCAAATTTATTTTGCGGCTTTCGGCGGTAACCATCGGGATGCATTCATGTCCAATTTGAACGCAATGGTCGCGTGTGTGTGGCATAAACATAATGTGCACCTCTGAATCAGGCCGTAAATGTTTGGGCAAAGCAATATTCAGTGGTCTTATGTATCACACAAAGCAATACTCAGCGGTCTTATGTATCACACAAAGCAATACTCAGCGGTCTTATGTATCACACAAAGCAATATTCAGCATTCTTATGTATCACACAAAGCAATATTCAGCGGTCTTATGTATCACACAAAGCAATATTCAGTGGTCTTATGTATCACACAAAGCAATATTCAGCGTTTTTATGTATCACACAAAGCAATACTCAGCGGCCTTATGTATCACACAAAGCAATATTCAGCGGTTATCACACAAAGCAATATTCAGTGGTCTTATGTATCACACAAAGCAATATTCAGCGTTCTTATGAATCACACAAAGCAATATTCAGCGTTCTTATGTATCACACAAAGCAATATTCAGTGGTCTTATGTATCACACAAAGCAATATTCAGCGTTCTTATGTATCACACAAAGCAATATTCAGCGTTCTTATGTATCACACAAAGCAATATTCAGCGTTCTTATGTATCACACAAAGCAATATTCAGCGTTCTTATGTATCACACAAAGCAATACTCAGCGTTCTTATGTATCACACAAAGCAATATTCAGCGGTTATCACACAAAGCAATATTCAGTGGTCTTATGTATCACACAAAGCAATATTCAGCGGTCTTATGAATCACACAAAGCAATATTCAGCGTTCTTATGTATCACACAAAGCAATATTCAGTGGTCTTATGTATCACACAAAGCAATATTCAGCGTTCTTATGTATCACACAAAGCAATATTCAGCGTTCTTATGTATCACACAAAGCAATATTCAGCGTTCTTATGTATCACACAAAGCAATATTCAGCGTTCTTATGTATCACACAAAGCAATATTCAGTGGTCTTATGTATTACACAAAGCAATATTCAGCGTTCTTATGTATCACACAAAGCAATATTCAGCGGCCTTATGTATCACACAAAGCAATATTCAGCGTTCTTATGTATCACACAAAGCAATATTCAGCGTTATTATGTATCACACAAAGCAATATTCAGCGTTCTTATGTATCACACAAAGCAATATTCAGCGGTTATCACACAAAGCAATATTCAGTGGTCTTATGTATCACACAAAGCAATATTCAGCGTTCTTATGTATCACACAAAGCAATATTCAGCGTTCTCAGGGCCAGATTAACAATGGGGCGGATGGAGCTACAGCTCCAGGCCTCCACATAAAAATAGGCCCATTGTCATGACAACACGATGTTGACTGGCCATCTGCTCTCCACACGGTCAGCCATAAATATTAAGTATTAAAATTGTATTTCTATTTACCTCACAAAATGAAGGATTTTTTTCTTTTACATATTTAGGGAGACATTGGGACTGAGAGTATAGGGGTGTACACGCCCACATGGCACTGGCCACACCCACACAGCACTGGTCACACCTCCTCTGCTACTCATAATAGGCCCTTGTTCATTTTCAGCTCCAGGCCCATGTGGCCCTCAATCCGGCCCTGAGCGTTCTTATGTATCACACAAAGCAATATTCAGCGGTTATCACACAAAGCAATATTCAGTGGTCTTATGTATCACACAAAGCAATATTCAGCGTTCTTATGTATCACACAAAGCAATGGGAAAGTCTGAGATTGCTAAAAGAGCCGAGGAGGTGGCGGCTCAGGAGACTCTTTATTTCTTTTATTTCTAGTGATGAGTGTTGGTAGATGTAGAGACTGGCAGTCCTCGCACCTCACAATTTTGTAATGAAATCTGCCAGGGTATATGTAACTCCTCTATCCCCAGTGTAGTTTGATTTAGGGACTAATAGGCAGCCTGCTATAGTCTCAGCTTATCAACATGTTTAATCCCCAAATTTAAAACGGCAATGATTCTGGTGTTTTCATCATTGGCATTTTAAATTTGGAGCTTAAACACATATAGAAAAGCTGCTGCTTTTATAAGCCACTACTCAGGTTATATTTATGATGGCTACTGCCAGAGCCGTAACTAGACTTTTTGGTGCCCTGTGCCAGAGAGAGCATTGGCGCCCCCCCCCTTAAATTTTTAAATAAGGACATGGCTTCATGGGGAAGGGCCAAGGAAGAGATAGGGGAGGACAGGAGATGCTGGGGATAAAAGAAGAGGAAGCTACAAGTGAGAATGATAATAAACAGGAAAATTGACAGGCCCAAACAGAGCCCCCTGCCCTGCAGTGCCCTGTGCCATGGCACTAGTCGCACTACCCTAGTTACGGCCCTGGCTACTGCACATGCTCGGCCGATGCAATTCGGGATCTCCTGCGGCCCACCTGAGAGGGATTGCCAGATCCCTATCTGGCAGAACTGCCCCATTGCAGTCAATGGACTAAAACCCATTAGGTTATGCATGCAAGATCTGCAAAGCTTGTTAAATACCATCCCCATTTAAAACTGATGGAGATGGCTGATTCTGTGATCTGGCAAATAGGAACCTCTTCTGCTTTCTGTATTGATATATTCCAGCAACAGTTAATTCTGCCCTTAAACATGCGGAAACAACAGTTTAGTTAGTTAAATCGGTATCTGCTAAATATCCATGCCACCATCATAATACACTACAGAAACTAGAAACACTCTTACTACTATTATACTATTATAAAGCCATTTGACTCTTCTTTGCCCCACTCTTTCCATCTAAATCCATGTCATGTGCACCTTCAACACTTCCATTAATTCTTATAATCTACTTTCAAAATGTTCCACATTGGCTCTTGTATTTACCTTTTAAATGGTCTTTTACGTCAGTTATCTTTTTTGCTCCAACCTAACCACAGTGTTGCTGCTAGATTCATTGACAACTGTTACCTATCCAAATCCACTTCTCTACCTGTCATTCCTTACATTTGCTATGTATTCTCCCTAGAACTTCATGTAAAATCTTCCCCTGTGCCGCAATTAAAACTGGCCTTTCAGAGAGAACAATTGTTCCACACCTTCATGGGACCAATTTTATCCCAGTTAGTAGACTCATCATCATTAGTAATAGTAATATAATGTACAGCAGCAGCTGTTAGCACATAGTGACTCTTGATCAATGAGTCACCACCATGTACTTCCCTTGCATAGCGGGCGAAACACTGACTCTAACCATCCCTTCTAGTGCCTAACCCTAACCTTCAGGATAAGTGCCTAACTCTAACCGTCCCTCGTAGTGCCTAACCCTAACCGTCGGGGTAAGTGCCTAATCCTAATCATCCCACCTAGTGCATAACCCTAACCATTGGGGTAAGTGACTAACCCTAACCATCCCTCCTAGTGCATAACTCTGTTGGGGTAAGTGCCAAACCCTAACCACCCCTCCTAGTGCCTAACCCTAACCATAAAACACAAAAAAAGCATGTGTTGACCAATTTTGTGTCAACTATTCCCATGTTGACCTTTTGTACCTGTCGACCTTTTGTACCTGTCGATCTAAACCAATGTTGACCTTTTGTGTGTCGACCTTTTGTACCCGTCAACCTATTGTCCCTTTTAACCTATTGACTGTCAACCATCTGGTGTCAACCATTGCTTGTTGACCTTTTTGCTGTCAACCTTTCAGAACCCAGGTAAAACTTGAGGAAAAGATGCCTAAGCCTGCCTCTCTGAGCTTAATAGGCAAACCAAAGGACCATCCCTTTCCTAACTGATCGGCCAAAACAAACCTCAATTCTGCCAAGCAACATAAGATTAATCCTGACCTCACTGGCCAATGTGTGGTTATAAAAAGGTCCTGCTTTGGCGGTTTCATCTCCATCCTGCCTATTCAGCCCTCGGTTCTTTTATGTCATAAATGCACACTGCGGTGTTGAGAAAGGCAGATAGTAGTTCCTCAGTCTTATACAGCAGTGTACATTAATTTATAATAAGTGTTCTGTCAGTTATAAGGAAAACAAGCTTTGAAGTGATGTGAATAAGCTGAAGAAAAAAAACATAGTAAGAGTGCTTTGCTACATTGTAATTTATTGGGTGTGGAAATAAAATATCCACCCAGTCATGAAATACAGCTTTAAATACACTGAGTTTTCCCTAAAGGCTTCTTCTTATATATTATAATCAAGGAGTGCACTAGCTGTTTCTCCAGGCATCTAGGTGGAATTCATATATTACCCCTGTTTTAATCTTTTCATTATTATATGAGATTGTGTGTTGTTTCCAATAACTGGGATGTCTGACTGCTGTTTGGATCATCTTGCTGTGGACAAAAATAATTTGGAGTTCTTAGGTTTGCTCAGCTGTGTGTATGCCTGACTCCTTTGTGAGTGTCTCCAGACCCTGGGCCTGATTCATTATGGATTGCAATTGCAACAGCGTACGCAGATCGGCCAATGGTGTGTGCTGTACGTGCGTATGCATCGTAGTGTGCGTGCGTGGGTTAGCATTGCGTTCTCACTGCTATCACTTACGCAGATACACAGCTATTGCAGAGTGAGTAACAGGACCCAGTGTTTGTGGGTGGTGATGGGGGAGTGGTCGGAGAACTGCAGTCGTGCCTGTCCGTTTGAATGCTGATTCCTGGGCTTGCATAAATTAGCCACTGCAACAGCATACGCAGCTTGAGTACTTACTGCTATGACAGTTGCAATTACTGCTGTTATTATGCGTGAGGGTCCAATGTTCCTCGATGTTCCATCACTATCAGCACCGGGATCGCATACCCAAACCGTTCAGGTAGCTGGCTGGTGACTGAGAGGTGGCTACTAGTGCATGCAAAAATGGGCCGATCAGTGGGCAAATTATGGGGATATAACGGTTGTGTCAATGCAAGTGGCTGCTCTACTCACACAATGGACACAAGAGGCCTTAGTCAGATGGAGAAACTGCACCTGCCATAGGGTTGGTGCAATTTTCAATGGTGTGACCGATGGTGGCGTATAAGGACAGTGCAATAGATGCACTTGGAAACTTGCTCATTTACACTTCCATTCAACTTAGCATAGCAGTAGTTGCTTCAACATGCTCTCACAGATTAGTGAACAGTGCCTACATGAGAATGCCCCATTACAGCATGGTTATACAATCTCAGTCACAAGATGTGACTGCAATGTGTATGACTCCGCATCACCCATAATTGTGTACATAAGAATGGCCACAGTTTTTAGACTAATGCCAATAAAGAATCTGTTTTAATATGTAGGTTGAGTGCCCCAAAAACCGAGACTACTTTTTCTCTGTGTTTTAATTACTATTGTATACTGTAACTCTCATGGGCGCACCTCCACACTCGGAATTCCTTTTCCCACAATTTGGTTTGATTAGAGGAGTATAGACCTATAACCATCATATACTAGTAAGAATTCTAGTGCTTGGGATCCAGAAGATATTGCAGTTATTGGAATAGCACTTTATTACAGATGTATCCTCCTACACCTAACGTCTATACACCATATGGCATGAGACGTCCGGCAGGATTGAGATGCTCCAAGAAGTAGCATACCGTAGTGTTTTTTAGATATTGCATCACAGACGCAGCAAAACACCACTCACTATAATAGAGATACTGGGCTGCGACTTTAGCCACACAGGAATTAACTATTAACTTGTACAAATACGCAGATAAAGCACAGCGGAACTTGGCATGAGGAAAAGCCGCGGTCACTCACATCGGAGCACTTTGTATACAGATTCAGACTCAGTCACAAACAAATGTACAAATCCTGCACATAAAATTGATCAGTGTAATCCAGCAAAGTAGTTTTGTTGCCCCCAGTTCTTTTATACAACTAAGATGCACAGTTTTAGTGGTCCGAGAGGGGCTGTTTACTGCGACTTGAGCAACAGTGTATGAGGACAAATCTGTATGTAAAAGAGCAACTATGACAAATTTCACCCTGCAATATGCATTGTTTATCAGTATTGCAGTTAGAAATTGGAGTCTGGTACCCTGAGGCAATGGTGGGGATTTTTCAGAAAACCACACTATGTATTT
Source organism: Taudactylus pleione (assembly GCA_031769625.1). Taxonomy (NCBI): domain Eukaryota; kingdom Metazoa; phylum Chordata; class Amphibia; order Anura; family Myobatrachidae; genus Taudactylus; species Taudactylus pleione. Next base: position 5,121,495 of record JAUIMM010000370.1, read on the forward strand.
GATCTAAATAATAACTATTGTGTATAGAATTTGATTATCTTTAATGAAGAGCTTACAAAGTTTTTTTTTTCTAAGTATGCATTAATACACATATTAATCGCCTTCCCCATTAAAAGATAAAATTGGAACTTGCATACTGCAGACTGATCGCTAATATTACTGTAATCATCATCGCAGAGCCAATGTAAAGTTTGGCGGTCATTATGATCATCAGTTCATATTTTGCACCAGGGATGGAGCAATGGCAAGTGATATGCCACCAAAGAGGTGCATATGCGCTTGTTTAGTGATCAGCATGTGAAACATTTAGCATGACCACTCATGTATGCCGGGCAATCTGCAAATTGGGCCGATAATCACATAAAGTATGGCTGTGACTGATCAGCGATGATCTTTGGACGCAGCAGCGATGCCTAAATATACTACTGCCCCAGGAAGCTTCTTAGGACATAAGACGCACCATGATGGCATTGCAGATCTGAGGTGCCTCTCCCCTGCTCCCCCCGGGCTACACCACTGCATATATTCCGTAATATACCAGTCGTACCCTAATCTGATCAAAAAGTGCATAAATAATTAAGTCTTTTCTTCATAATCTTCTTCAAACCACTGTAGTCAATACATGGTTGTAGATTTTTCTTAGAAACTGGAGAGGTAGAAGGTTTGGTAAAATAATTGAAACTCTCAACCACATGAGTCTCCATAATGTAACACTTTGGTTTATATAATGTCCTGGCATAATCTTAGTGGAGCAATCAAAACTCCTACGTGGGGGTAATTACTTAGCTGACATATTACACAATTCATCAGAATAATCAGCATACTGTAGAGACACATTTGGCAAGCAAGTACATCAATTATTATTATTATTATCCTTTATTTATATGGTGCCACCAGGAGTCCATAGTGTCTTACAAAGTGCATAAACAAACAGTATAAACAAAACAAGAAAGAAGTGACTTACAGTAAAGAACATGGCAGGGCTGCAACTAGGGGGGGCTAAGGGGGAAGGTGACCCAGGTGCCGGACTTGAGGGGATGTCTGGGAGAGGCTGCCGGGAGGCTAGGTTGCTGCTTTTGTGGGTTTGGAGCCGCATCCCGACCTTGAGAGGCACAGAGACACCATCAGTCTAATGTGGTGCCGGTCGCAAGCCAATCAATGCTCGGTGACCGGAAGCCAATCAGCAGAGGCTGCCGGTCCGTGAGCTCCAATTGGTTTGCGAGTAGCGCCACATTACAATGGCAGCAGTACTGACAGTTCCCCAGTGTGTGGCAGCCCTGTCCCGTGCCACACCGAGCTCACCCATCGCACGGCTCTGGCAGTTAAGAGAAGGGAGATGGGGCCTTACTGTGGCTTAATGTAAAAGAGGCCTTACTGTGGCATAATGTAAAAGGGGCCTTACTGTGGCATAACGTGTAAGGGGCATTACTGTGGCATATTGTATATGGGGCACTACTGGGGCATAAATGTATAAAGGACATTACTGTGGCATAATGTATAAGGGGCATTCATTTGGCTTAATGAATAAGGGGCATTACTGTGACTTAATGTATAAGGGGCATTACTGTGACATAATGTGTTGTAAAGGACATTACTGTGGCATAATGTGTTATGAGGGGCATTACTGTGGCATAATGTGTTATAAGGGTCATTAATGTGTGGCATAATAAGTTATAAGGGGCATTACTGTGTCACAAAACCACACACCCTTTTCGTCCTCTATGTTGTATTTTTTTGGGGGGCACCAAATTATGGCCTTGCCCCAGGTGACAAAAATCCTAGTTTCAGCCCTGAACATGGCAGGACATGGACAAGGTTTATAAACATTGCTGCATCAGCGGTCATAATACCCAAATAACCAGCAGGGCGTCAGAACCCAAGGGATATTGTAGGTATCGCTGTAGGTAGTGGGGAGGAGATAAAGGTATAAGTGAGGGAATGAAAAGCACATGAGGAAAAAGGGCCCTGCTCTTGAGAACTAATGATCTTAAGGGGAGGGGCAGACAGACTGGGGTGACACAGAAGGGAGAGACAATGAGCATGGAGCAGATAGCAGTGGGTTAGTTGGAAGCTTTGATAAAGAAGCAGGTCTTAAGTAGAGATGAGCGGGTTGGGATTTCAGAGATCCGAACCCACCCGAATTTAGCAGATCCGATGCAAATCCAAGCAGGCTCGATTTTTCCCGCCTGACTCGGATCTAAAACCAAGGCAAAACTATAGAGTCTGAAATCTCGTGGTTCGCGAGCTTTCGTCTCTATGCTCAATCTAGTATATAAGGGACCAAGCGACGGACGCCATTTCACTCCGGCTGTGGAGACCGAACAGGGAGAGTGGGTAGTGTAGGGCTGGGAGAGGTGCTGGTTCTGTCTGTCTGTCTGTGTCCTGGGCTGGTGCTGATCCATTCTGGGCTGGTGCTGTCACAGTGCTGTCTGCTGTGTCCATCTGGGCTGTTGCATGCTGATTGGCTGTCTACTGTGTCCTGGGCTGGTGCTGCTGATCCATTCTGGGCTGGTGCTTTGCTGTCTGCTGTGACCATCTAGGGTGTGCAGAACTGCAGAATACATCTGGGCTGGTGCTGTGTCCATCTGGGCCCAAGTTTCAGACTAAAAAAAATAAAAAATATATATAGTCAAAAAAAAAATCAAAGTGTCTTTTATATTTTTCTGTGTATGTGTGCGTGCGTGTTAGGCTTAACCACTGTACTGCACAAGATCCAGCCAGCAATGCAAGTTGCAACCTAGTGCTGCCCAACTCCAGTTGTGATCAATCTGTGCTCTGGGTCCAAGTTCTGGAGGTGGAAAAAAAATAATAATCAATTGTCATTTTTTTCTAATAATTGTCTGTGTGTGTTAGGCTTAGCCACACAAGATCTAGCAAGTAGACAACGCAACCTAGTGCTGCCCGACTCCAGTCGTGATCAATCTGTGCTCTGGGCCCAAGTTCTGTAGCTGAAAAAAAAATAAAAATCTAATTTGTTTTCCTAATAAATGTCTGTGTGTCTGTGTGTGTTAGGCTTATCCGCACAAGATCTAGCAAGTTGGCAATGCAACCTAGTGCTCCCCAACTTCAGTCGTGATCAATCTGAGCTCTGGGCCCAATTCTGTAGCTGAAAAAAAAAAAAATATCAATTGTTTTTATTTATAATAATTGTCTGTGTGTCTGTGCGTGTTAGGCTTAGTTGCACAAGATCTAGCAAGTCGGCAACGCAACCTAGTGCTGCCTGGCTCCAGTCATCATCAAACTCTGCTCTGGGCCCAAGTTGTGCACCGACAAAAAAAAAACATAGTGTATTTTTTTGTCAATTTTTTTTCTGTGAGCGCACGACTGCACGTGTGTGAATTTTGTAACCGCACCTTGGCTACACTATTGGTGCTTGTGACACTGCTTCAAGACCGCAGAAAATATGGAGGGCTGTCACATGACAGGAGAGCAAGGCCAAGAACCACATGTTTTAGCTGCCACCAGCAGTGCAAGGCCATCAACTTCTTCGTCCTCTATGAAGGCCCATGCCCCAGGGCTTAAGTCACACCATCGATATGGTAAAGCTACTTTTACTGAAGTTAAGAAAAAAAAATGTAAAGGAAATTTGCCTTTAGATAAACAAAAAATTGGCAATATGCCCTTCACTACACGAAGTGGCAAGGAAAGGATAAGGCCTTGGCCTTTCTTTAGGAAGACTGCTGATTCTGATAGCCTGTCGGAAAACAACTGTGTGCCCTGAGAAATCAAAATCACAAATCCTCGATGAGAGTGCAAGTGTGTCCGCTGTTGGCATGTGTGAGCCAGACCTAAATGCTAGTGTACTGGAGGATCCTCCAAGTTCCAACATTTGTGTTCCCTCTGTAAATGTGGGGAAGGGCAGTCAACATCTTGCAGACGTACACACTGAGGATGTTTCTGGGGCATTGCACATGGAGGAGGAGGATATTTTGGTAGTTGAAGGTGCTAAGGATGTTGATAATGAAGATGTTGGTGATGAGGATGTTGATGCCAAGGATGTCCATTGTGTAAGTAAGGCAACAGCTGTTGCCCATGGATTGAAAAAGCCAAAGCCCATTGTTGTCATGCCGGGGCAAAAGACAAAAAAATCCACTTCTCACGTGTGGAATTATTTCCACCCCAATCCGGACAACAGTTGTCAAGCCATATGTAACCATTGCAAAGCAAGAGTGAGTAGAGGGAGGGACCTAAACCACCTAGGAACCTCCTCCTTGTTACGTCACTTGGAGCACATTCATCAAATATCAAAGTGTGTGTCGCCAAGTTCCAAAACTCAAAACGTAACAAGTCCAGTGTCACCTACCTGCTCCCTCTCTGGGGGATCCAAGCGCCTTCGATCTCCAACACCAACACCTGCATCATTATCAACATCCTCATTCGTGATCGGAAGTAATTTAAATAAACGATTGACTATTAAACAGTCCTTTGATAGAGGAAGTAAGTATAACAGCTGTCACCCAGTTTCACAGCGGATCACTGACGCCATGACGGCTGTGCTAGTATTAGATGGTGAAATAATAAAAAATGAGAATGATAGTGTGGAGGAAGTGCAAAAGGAGGATGAGGGGGAAATTTGTGTCCTATCTGACGCTAATGTGGATGCTGATGATAAGGATGTGGTTTGCGTATATCAGCCACCAGTGGCAGCAGTTCTTGCTAATGATAAAAAGAAAGCCAGAAAAGCAACGTCTTGGGTGTGGAATTATTTTAATCTAAATTCTGACAACAGTTGTGAAGGCATCTGTTCCATTTGTAAAGCCAAAGTTAGCAGAGGAAGGGACGTCCTAGTGGCTAAAGTGCTTGGTTTGTTAAACTGTGCATGTCCTTTTAATATCCCACATAAAAGTGGGTGGGAGGGACAAATCCATCTTGCACCTCTTTCCTTTACATTTGGCACAATTTGGGGCATTGCCGACTGACATTATTATAGTTTATTAAACTGCCATCCTGTCTGCCACTGCTGTGTGGCAATGCTTCACAGACATCCTATATTTTTTTAAACTGCCGTGCGTTTGTGCTGCTGCTCTGTTGCTTACTTTAGCCAGCCAGCTCACTGCAGCCCGTGGCCTGCGAGCTGTGAGGTGGTAAAAAATGCCTAGAAATGTCTGAAAATGATTGTTATTTAGGTTAATAATACTGTAGGAACAAAAACAGGCCCAAATTATGTGGTTATAGCTGTTTATATCATTTTTTGGAAAAAATACAGATCCAAAACCAAAACCTAAAAACAAAACACCAAGGAAGAAATCCAACACCAGATTCAGATCCAAAACCAGGGGAGATCCAGATCCAATACCAAAACCAAAACACGGGGTCGGCGCACATCTCTAGTCTTAATAGCCTGTTTGAAGTTTTGTAGACAGGTGGAAAGTCTGATAGGTGGAAGAAGAGAGTTCCAGATGTAGGGAGCAGCATGGGCAATATCTTGGAAGCAGGAGTGGGAGGAAGTAATCAGTTGGGAGGAGAGGCGGCATTCATTTGTGGAGTGATGTGGGCGGCCAGGAGTGTGCAGGGAGTAGGGGTGAGCGGGTTCGGATTTCTGAAATCCGAACCCCCCCGATCCGAGGCCGATCCGAGTCAGGCTCGACTTTTCCCGCCTGACTCGGATCTGAAATCGAGGCAAAACGTCATCATCCCGCCCTCCGGGTCTCGCGGGTTTTGGATTCTATATAAGGTACCCATGTTTTCTCACTCGGCTGTGGACAGTGAAGAGGGAGGGTGGGAGTTAGGGCTGGCTGGGCTGTGTAGTGTAGTGTTGTGCTGTGTTGCTGTTGTCCATAGGGGCTGTGGGCCTGATTCAGAGCTGCTTGTAAGCGGCCGCTCGTTCGTTCTGAGCGATGTTCGCACATCTGCGCATGTGTATGGGTTTTAGTACGCATGCGCGAACCAGTCAGTGTGGTCGAAAATCGTGTGCTCGCAATATAGCGAATGCCTGCTAATTTGAGTGACAGGATGGGTGGTAACAGGGGAAGGTGCTTGAAAACGGGAAGTGGGGATCCAAACGCAGGCGTGCCAAACGGTCAAAACGGGCGTTTAATGGGTGTGCATAATTAACAAAGCAGCGTCATCGACCACGTCAGTTGGGTGTCTTTTAGCCAGAACTGCTCGCATGATTGCGGTCGGAAAATGCTACCACAAGAATAGCAAGCAGTTCATTCGCCTTTCGATGTACTCGATTAATCTAATAAATAGCGGAGATGACGTATGATGCGAGCGGCCAGGGGGTGTTTTTTACAAATAAACGTCCGCATGTTTTGTTCGCTCGTTCAGACATAGAGGCGTCAACAGACCGTAAAGAGCGAACGGTCAATTTAAATAGCCAGCCCCTTTTTTCTGGACGAGCGAGTGCAAATAGCGTCCGGCTCTGAATCAGGCCCTGTGTCCACTCCTCCAAAGTCCATAGGGGCTGGCTGTGTTGTGCTGTGCTGCTGTTTTCCATAGGGGCTGTGTCCACTCCTCCAAAGTCCATAGGGGCTGGCTGGACTGTGTTGTGCAGTCAGTTGTCCATAGGGGCTGTGTCCACTCCAAAGTCCTGTGCAGTGTCCCAGTCCTAAAGGGGTGCTGTAGTGTTGTCCAGGGGGTGCTCTGTCCATCAGGGGTGCTCCACCCAAGTGCAAAAAAAAATAATATTTTTCTGTGTTCGTGAATTGTGTGCGCAGTAGCCGCACGTGCATCAACAAATTAGCGCCAAGCGTGCGCCTGTGTCAGTAAAGGGCCGGCTGGCTCGTCCGTTAAAGGGTGCTGTAACCCCCAAAGTGCACTCCAAATACTATATTTTTTATTTCTATGTTTGTGAATTGTGTGCGCAGTAGCCGCACGTGCATCAACAAAGTAGCGCCAAGCGTGCGCCTGTGTCGTAAGTAAAGGGCGGCTGGCTCATCCGTTAAAGGGTGCTGTAACCCCCAAAGTGCACTCCAAATAATATTCTTTTTTCTGTGTTTGTGAATTGTGTACGCAGTAGCCGCACCTGCATCAACAAAGTAGCGCCAAGCGTGCGCCTGTGTCCTAAGTAAAGGGCCGGCTGGCTTGACCGTTAAAGGGTGCTGTAACCCCCAAAGTGCACTCCAAACAAAATAAAAAAATATTTTTTTTTGTGTTTGTGTATTGTGTGCGCAGTAGCTGCACGTGCATCAACAAAGTAGCGCCAAGCGTGCGCCTGTGTCATAAGTAAAGGGCCGGCTGGCTCATCCGTTAAAGGGTGCTGTAACCCCCAAAGTGCACTCCAAATAATATTTTTTTTTCTGTGTTTGTGAATTGTGTGCGCAGTAGCCGCACGTGCATCAACAAAGTAGCACCAAGCGTGCGCCTGTGTCCTAAGTAAAGGGCCGGCTGACTTGACCGTTAAAGGGTGCTGTAACCCCCAAAGTGCACTCCAAACAAAATAAAAAATTTTTTTTGTGTATTGTGTGCGCAGTAGCCGCACGTGCATCAACAAAGTAGCGCCAAGCGTGCGCCTGTGTCATAAGTGAAGGGCCAGCTGGCTTGACCGTTAAAGGGTGCTGTAACCCACAAAGTGCACTCCAAACAAAATAAAACATTATTTTTTGTGTTTGTGAATTGTGTGCGCAGTAGCCGCACGTGCATCAACAAAGTAGCGCCAAGCATGCGTCTGTCTGTCATAAGTAAAGGGCCGGCTGGCTCAGCTGTTAAAGGGTGGTGTAACCCCCAAATTGCACTCCAAACAAAATAAAAAAATATTTTCTGTGTTTGTGAATTGTGTGCACTGTGGCTGCACATGCATCAACAAAGGAGCAGCGCCAAGCATGTGCCTGTGTCCCATAAGTCTGTTAAATGGTGGTGTAACCCTCAAAGTGCACTCCACAAAAAATAAACAATTCTTTCTTTTCTGTGTTTGTGTGCGAAATGTATGTGCATCAACACAGCAGCAGCGCCAAGCGTGCGCCTGTGTCATAAGTCAAGGGCCGGTTTGGACATCTGGTCCGGACTGAAGGACGTGCCAACAATTTCTGACATGTCTACTGTCACTGCATATGATACTGTCACCAAAGACAGAATGGTGAAGGAATTATTTTCTGTGTTTGTGAATTGTGTGCACTGTGGCTGCATGTGCATCAACAAAGGAGCAGCGCCAAGCGTGCGCCTGTGTCATAAGTAAAGAGCCGGCTGGCTTATCCGTTAAAGGGTGCTGTAACCCCCAAAGTGCACTCCAAAAAAAATAAAAACGTCTTATTTTTTTTCTGTCTTTGTGAATTGTGTGGGCTGTAGCTGCACATGCATCCTCAAAGCAGCAGCGCCAAGCATGCATCTGTCTGTTAAAGGGTGGTGTAACCCCCAAAGTGCGCTCCAACCAAAATAAAATAATCTTCTTTTTTTCTGTGTTTGTGTGTGAAATGTATGCGCAGTAGCCGCACCTGCATCCTCAAAGCAGCAGCGACAAGTGTGCGTCTGTCTTTTAAAGGGTGGTGTAACCCTCAAAGTGTGCTCCACAAAAAATAAAAAATTCTTCTTTTTTTCTGTCTTTGTGAATTGTGTGGGCTGTAGCCGCACCTTCATCCTCAAAGCAGCAGCGACAAGCGTGCGTCTGTCTGTTAAAGGGTGATGTAACCCCCAAAGTGCGCTCCACAGAAAATAATAAATTCTTCTTTTTTTTTCTGTCTTTGTGAAATGTGTGGGCTGTAGCCGCACCTGCATCCTCAAAGCAGCAGCGACAAGCGTGCATCTGTCTGTTAAAGGGTGGTGTAAATCCCAAAGTGCGCTCCAACCAAAATAAAATAATCTTTTTTTCTGTGTTTGTGTGTGAAATGTATGCGCAGTAGCCACACCTGCATCCTCAAAGCAGCAGCGACAAGCGTGCATCTGTCTGTTAAAGGGTGGTGTAACCCTCAAAGTGCGCTCCACAAAAAATACGGACGACATCTTGCCTCCGTAGAGCCAGTTTGTGCAGGGACAGATTAATTGCCAGATTATTTTGTGGGGGCCCAAACGAACCAATCATTTCAGCCACAGTCGTGTGGCAGACCCTGGCGCTGAAATGATTGGTTTGTTAAAGTGAGCATGTCCTGTTTATACAACATAAGGGTGGGTGGGAGGGCCCAAGGACAATTCCATCTTGCACCTCTTTTTTTTCTTTGCATTATGTACTGTTTGGGGCCTAGTTTTTCAAACTGTCATCCTGTCTGCCACTGCAGTGTCACTCCTAGATGGGCCACGTGTTTGTGCCGCCCACTTGTGTCGCTTAGCATAGTCATCCAGCTACCTCGGTGCAACCTTTTGGACTTAAAAACACTATTGTGAGGTGTTCAGAATAGACTGGAAATGAGTGAAAATTAGGTTATTGAAGTTAATAATAGCATAGGAGCAGAAAAACCAACACATTCTGTGATTTTAGCTGTTTTTATGATTTTTAAAAAAAAAATACAGATCCAAAACACAAAACCCAAAACACTGAAGGGTGGTTTTGGCAAAACCAATCCAGATCCAAAACATGAAGAAAGATCCAGATCCAAAACCAAAACACAAAACACGAAAAGTGGCCGGTGCACAACCCTTAGCAGGGAGATAAGTAACTTCTTATAGGGTATACTGTACCAAACATGTTCCACAACACTGTTCTCCCCATTTCACAATTCCCTTTTTTCTCAATCAATCCTGGGATTGTGAGTATCAACAATTAATGATTACAGAAATATTGTAGAAGGAATTCTTTAAAAGTTACTCCTGAGTGCTGGATCATTCCGTCCACATTCAGTAACCCAATGTATTTATATATAAAATATTATATATAAAATGTGGGTGCAACAATATTTAGAATAAATAGTATAAAAAAATAAAAATTAATAAATACTTCTTCAGCTGCTCCTAATAGGGGCCAATCCTGCTACCCAATACAGATACAGATGTGTCCACATACATCTATCCTCCTTGCGCTATAAGTCGCGTTACACATAACGCGTGAGTGCTGTGTGACTCAGTAGGTCTGAGCGTCTTTACGTGCGACTTATTACCTTCAGATAACAGCGATGTGAATAGATATCACAAGCAGCTTCTGCTGTTTAAAATGATATGTTCTGTGACCTACTGCGGATGTATCTGCTTGCGAAATGCTATGTTATAGTGTCAGCGGGTGTAACACTGTAACGTAGCATTTCACATGCAGTTACACCCGCAGTAACACACAGAATATAGGCATGTTGCATATCATTTTAAACAGCAGAGGCTGCTTGTGCATTCTTTTCGCACCTAAGACGCATCTGAAAGTAAAAAGATGAACCTAAAGACGCTCAACGCTACCGAGTCACACCACGGCATGGCGCGACTAGAAGGGCTGTTTAACGCGTATGAAGGCTAGATGTATGTGGACACATCTGTACAATATAAATTAGGTCCGCAAGAGCGTCCCTGCAATGCCTACCACTGTTCCGCTGTCACTGAGGAAGCTGATCACCACGGGTCACCCGGCAGCAAGTTATTTAATTAAGTGAGTTACAGTCTTATCAGAATGAAATGTTTTAATCAATGTGTCATTGTACTGTCGTGCATCTTTTTTAAAAAAAAAATATTGAATCCTTGTTAAGTGCTCTTTGGATGACTACTTTAGAGTAATTACTTACTAGATTTGTACTCATCATCATTTATACATTCAGTAGCCCAATGTCTGATAATTGCTCAATATTCTAGTTGTCTACTGGTGTTTTTTTGAGAGAATTGAATTGTTTTTATCGCAGCTTTAGCTAATGGGTGCCCGATGGAGCAATTCAATTGTTGCTCCGATCAGGCATGAATGCCTCAGGCACACACATATTTACTTGAAGACTCCCGAGATGAAGAGCAAAAATGTGCAAAAAGTCCGTGTTTTTAGCCGCCCTAACCAGAACTTTAGACGGGTTTAGCTGCTTTACGCCACCCACAAAACAATTGAGTCTCCCCCTATGTGTCATCACAGAGTAACTCTAGTTGTTCAAATAATAAATCAGCTGAATCAAATGCAATACGTATTCCTATCATTTTCTGTTTAGAACCAGATGACAATGTATGGGCTTTAAAAACATCAGCAGCTCTATTTAAAGTTTTTAACCTTCTATAAAGTACCCATGATCCTATCCAGAAGATTTCATTTGGCTGCTAATAGGATGTGGGACCCTCAGGAACTCTGGTCATCTCACCAGGGCAGTAACTCTGACAAATTCTGGACAATCTGAGACCAAACTTTTAATTGGTTAGTTACTTTTTGTGCTGTAGTTGACACCTTAAATATGATCATTTATAATGTGATGACTTCATCTAGTATTTGTGTAAACCTATAGAATGAGCCTACAGTTTTCACCTCTAGCAGGGCAGCGCAGACAGAGTAATAATAAACAATGTGAGGCCTGAAGAATTACAGACAGAATAGTCTAAAATGAGCAGGGTCAATCAAAAGCGTGATTAGAACAAGAGCAACAACAGAAAGGTCTGAAAGCTATAACTGGAAACCTGTGAGTATCACAGAATTATATAAAGCATCTGTGACCAATCACTTCACGTCAGACTCTAATTGGGATGCAGTTTATAGACAGGTGGACTAAATCGCGCTGTTCTATATCCCGACAAGAGAAGCCTGACAAGGGACTTCAGATAGGCATCAAATTATCAACACTTATCTGAATCTCAATGCCGAAATGCAGAGGGACAACAGCCCAAATGGGGTAAGGCGTCCTTAGCGTTAGCCGCAGGTAGGGAGGGTTAGGTTTAAGGAGTGTAGCGGGGTTAGGGTTAGGTTTTGGGGGGTAAGGTTATGGTTAGGCACCCCCAGGGGTAGGTTAGGTGTAGGCACCCCCCCGGGAGGGTTAGGTTTAGGGTGCGGGAAGAGTGGGTGTTAGGTTTAGGCACCCCACAGAAGTTTTAGGGTTAGGCACCCCTAAAAAAGGGTTAGGTTAGGGGGTGAGAGGGGGTTAGGGTACTTTCCAGTCGGTGTCGTGATCGGCTGCTGTCGGGCTTCTCGTGTCGGGATTTCAACCAGCCGCCGGTATTACATACGGATTCCTTCTAATTACCACAGTGAGATACAGATAGGTAGTTGCATCAATGAATGAGCACATGATGAGTGAGTTCGAGGAGTAGTGATAGTTTTGAGACTACAGTATTGTTATTCCTGTCTCTAAGCCTGACAATACTCCTGACATCTACATGACATTTGATCTCTCACATGCCACTCTGACTTCTCCACATGCCCCTCAGGCCTCCCCAAATGCCACCTAATTTCCCTACATGCCCCTTACATGCCATCAGACCATTTGTTATTAGTCATTTACGGATCCTGGACATGATGAGATCAATGAATCTCTGTCCTTCAGTGAGTGACCACCAAACATGTCCACTACATGCCCATCAGACTTCCTGATATGCTGCTTACATGACCCTCTAACCTCCACACATGCTCCATGCATGCAATTAGACCTGTTCATCAGATCTCCCCATATGTCACTAACACGTCCCTCATACCTCCTTATATGCTCCACAGGCCTCCCCACATGAACCCCAGAACTCCCCACATGCCCCTTACAAACCCATCAGATACCCCCATATGCCCTTAACATGCTCTTCATACCTACGGACATGTTGCTAACAGACCTTCCCAGATGCCACCAGACTTACACTCGTCAGACGGAATCGGTATGAATTACCGCTGGACCCCTGGCCGGCGTTTCAAATCCCGACAGTGGCTGGCCAACAGAGGAGGAAATCCCCATCGTCCCTAGGTACGTATCAACTAACCTATGTTTCCCTCTAACCCTCCTTTAGGGTGTCTAACCCTAACCTCCCCCCCTGTGCCTAACCATAGTCCCCCTCTAAGTGCCTAAACCTAACCCGCCCTTCCCCACCGCCTAAACCTAAGTCCCCCCAGGGGTGCCTAACCCTCCCTTCCCCTAGCCTAACCCTATTCTCCTGGGGAATGCCTAACCCTAAGTCCTCCCCAGGAGCCCTAAACCTAACCCTCCCCCCCGCGGCTGTCCGCTGCGGCGCCCGGCATCCACTCGTTCGGGATGCCGGGCACCGGTTTCCCAGCGTCGGTAACATGACAGACGTCTAGATTTTGCAAATGGCATAGGACACTTGGGTTTGCGCAAGCGCAGTAGGGGATTCCTGGACTTTTCGTGCATCCGCACTAGCAAAACATCGCTCAACTGCGGGAACATCATAATAAATTTTTACAAGCCTCCTGGGGTGTTGAAGATCAGGCCTCAACCACTACTTTAAATGTGATGACTTTTTCACTTTCCATTAATAATAATAAAAAACAATATTGCAATAAATGTTTGATAGAAACACATGTGATACAGTACCAATGTCCCCCTTCAGTCATAAATGAGGACAGAAAGAACAATACATAGGGCTCTATTTACTACAATACGCAATTTGAATGCAGAATGTAGTGTGATAATTCAGCCAATATCACAGGGATTTACTAAAAGCGACAAAGCTCTGTCCCTGTGAATCCCCTCCGCACACTTATCATGGTATTTTCCCCAAAAATACAGTGACAAGTGCCCGCGCATGCGCCGACCAGATGGCGTTAAGCCCCGCCCACTGTCTCTAAGCCCCGCCCCCACAATCGCGACCCCCCCCTCACTTGATTGCACTTACCTGCAGTGATCGGGGCTCCGGTGATGTCCTCCATGGCTCCGGTCAGCTGACATGCCAACCTGCACTGGGACCCGGTCATCAGGAGATCATCACCTGATGACCGGGTCCCAGTGCAGGATGGGAGACCAGCTGCCCGGAGGGAGGACATCACCGGAGCCCCGAACTCCGGTCCCTGGACTCAGGTAAGTTAGTTTTTTGTTTTTTACTATTTTTTTTTGTTTTTGAGCAGTGATCAGCGTGTGGTCTGTTTAGACTACAAAGCTGATCACTGGGGCCGGCTCCGGGCTCTGCTCTGCCTGTTAGAGCAAAGCAGGAGTCCGGTAACCGGTGGAGACCCTGGATAACGCCACTTCCAGGCTATGAAAAGGAAATTTTCCAGAGGTGTATCTATAATGGGAGCAGGGTGTGCATTGCACAAGGGCAACTGGGTCCAGGGGGGGGGCCCACCACACGCATTTTCCTGGCGACCTGCACATGCACAGTAGACCCTGGGCACAGTCAGTCTGCTGCCGGCCGCAGGGGAGAGAGGAGAGGGCCCCGGATGGGGAAAGCACATGGGCCCCATCCTCTCTTAATACGCCCCTGAGTTATCCCTGCCTTGTATAAGTAATAAGTGGTGAACAAGGGGTGTTTAATATTTATTTATAGCTGGACTACAGGTGCCAGCGGGACCTTATTGTCCGGGCATGCTGGCACTTGTGGTTCTACAACTGCCATCATGACAGGGCAGGCTTGCTGGAACTTGTAGGCCACCTGCAAAAACAATATTTTTTATCTATTTAATTACTAATATCTCACCAGGGGTGATGTGTGTTCCCCTGTTGTAGCATCAGCCCCGTGGCTGGTTCAGCCTGGTACTGGTTATTGGAAAATAATGGGAACGCCATGCTATTTCCCCCTCTATTTTCCAATACCAGCCTAATCTCAGAGGCCCGGGGCTGGTTATGGATTTGGGGGAGATGCTACGCTTTTTTTCTTCTACTATTTTTAACCATGTATTCACATTTGAAGCAAACAAATCCTGCATAGATCAGAGTGATATGTGCAGGATTTCAACTCCGCAGATGATTGCCGTCGGATCTGCTGCTGTATAGGGGTTTGAAATCTGACGGGTAACAACAGCAGATTTCAAATGACAGTCAAAACTGATGCATAGTAAATGCTGTTTTTTTAGACTGCAATCCGACGCTGGAACCCATCGTTGACTGTCAGTTATGAAAGAGACTCAAAACCGACAGTAAATTTATCCAGAATTCGCCCACAACAAATCATGTTTTTGACATGTTGCAGGTGAAAATTACAGTCATGTGTAGATTAAAACTGTGCACCTGCACCACTGGAATACAACTTTTACAAAGTTTACTTTTTCTTTTTCTCTAGAAGATGGTACCTGTATTGTTTTTTGTTTTCTTTTGAAGCCCCCTTAGGCATCTTACTTTTAGTCATTCCTGGATAAACCAGTTTTTAGGAATGTTTATCTAAAAACAGATTTCTTAGCAGTTACAAAACTGCTGGAGGGTATACATTGTGGTGGGACATCCATTCTATCAACAGCAGAAAATACAGCCAACAAAGTTTACCTCTGAATCTGTGTGTGTGCATTATTACCTTTGAATGGAAATATGTCTGTCAATTATGAGATGTCATGTCCAGTTCACTTTATCACAACTTGGTAGAACAGAAACTGGGGGGTCTAACACACATTTTATGCTCTAAAAATGTGTTTACAGCAGACTATTAATGGCAGACTATGAACTGCCCTCAATTCTATTGCCTGCTGTGGATGCAGCAATTTAACTGCTTCAAACCCCCAAATTGCAGCAGCCAATGACATAATATGGATCTCAGCAACATAACCCATAGTTGCCTACTCTCCGTGAGCCTCCCGAAAATCAGGTGCCACTCCAGACACCCTGCAAGACTAGGCAAGTCCCACGGAATGGCTGCCGGCACCCCGCAAACCCCCTCGTCAGCCGCAAAAGTGGGCATCATCATAGCCCCACCTCCTGCCTTATAAAGGCAGTAATAGTGGCATTATAAAGCGGGGGCGGGGCCACTATGACACAAACGCATCGACACGCCCCAGCTCCGCCTACATGGACCGCCGCCACCCTCCCTGCTGGACGGACCAGCCAGCCCCCTCCTGGATCCACCTGCAGAAATGTCGCCAAGTATGACATAACCCCTTATGATTTTTTCCAAAGGAAAAATGTTTTGTGGTGTAATCCTATGTAGTATCACTTACTCATCCCAGCTCCTCTGCAGCGCAGCGTAATTGGAAGATGCCTAGGCAGGGTAATCTGGCTCTGGGATGGATATACAGTAGCAAGTGCCTATAAGGGAAACTCTGCCACAGGTGGAGGGGGTAAAAAAAGAAAGAGAAAAAATACAGGGATCAAATTCTATATACAGAGAAAATCAGATCAGTAACAGTATCACTCGGGATGAAACTTTGATTTAAAGTAAGCACTCCAGCAGATAAGGTGATAAGGGGATTGTTGCTTTAGTTAAATATATATGGGGGGGGGGGAGTATGACGTAACTTACTGTATCATGAGGTTTAGAGCCATAAATGTCATCATACAGTAACATTAATGTAGAGTATAGGAACCTAAACTTAATTGAGTAAATAAATAGATAAGCTTACTATACATTTTAATTTTAGTACGTACTACAATTAAAAATAAAATGTTACAGAAAGGTGCAAGCATGCCAATAATCAATGATGTATGGGGGCCTTTAGGATATTCCCGAGTCGGCGCCATTCATACCGGAGCCGGGTCTGCAGTGACCCGGCTCTTCCAGCGTGGAAGTGGACACTTAGAGATGACGTCATCTCCAAGTGCCACTGAAGCCGGCCTACCGGCCGGCATGCGGCGCGCTCCAGGTCATGGTGACCCAGATCGCACCGTTTACACTGCAGGGTTTCACGGGTCATTCCAGTGTTAAACCCTGCAAGTTTCCTATGTTGGATTGCCGGGTCACTCGACCCGGGAATCCAACCCTGTTCCCTTTTACACCAAGGAGCTACCCCAGTTAACCCTGCAATAACCTGGGTTTTAGCTCTGATGTAAAAGGGGTATTACTTGCTATATCTTAAGGCCCCCATACATCAGCAATCGACTGTGGCAATTCTGCGTTTTTCATATGATTGTGTAAAGAAATCTGCAATGTATGGGCTCACAGATAGCAAATTTCAACCAAAAAGTGATTGGAATTGGTAAATCATGTTAACCAACATGTTGGATTGCACAGATCAATTGGGGCTGTATGGTAACAATCAGCAGATTTGCAGACCGCTACTAGTAAAATGATGGGCCTTTCAAGATTGGCAGATCTGTAATTGCTGAAAATTATCTGCAAATCACTGAAAAAGATCTGTAGTGTATGGGTGCAGATTGCTAGATTGGGAAATCCTAAAATCGGGCAACAAATCTTCAAATTGTTCAATTTTGGTTTTCTGATTGTTGATGTATGGGGGCCTTTACTCTATTCCCAACTCTGAATCAGGCCCAGTATCCGTTGGGTCCTACCTCTTTGCAGGGGCATCTTAAGAGAGGAGGGGGCCATTGTGCACTCCCCGTGCTGGGCCCCCTCCTCTCTCCCCACTGGCAAGCAGCCAACTGATGCAGCTAGCCAGCCACCGAAGCCTTAGTAGACTCCGGGCACTAGAGTGTGCCCAGAGTTTACTGTACATGCGCAGAACGCCGGAAAAATGGCTGCGGTGGCCATTTTCCAGTGTTCTAAGCAGCGCTGACACCCGACGTGGGACCACGAACACGTAAGATCAGAATAATATGGGTGTAGTGTGTGCGGTGCGGAGCACCCAATATGGATACGCCACTGCCTCTTTGGTAGATTTAGATACACCCAGTAGTGACAAGCCTTTGTGGGTGCCTACACATGCACCTCGGTGATGGCAGAGAGTCTGCACATTGCACGGCCTAATACCAAAATAGTTATATCCTTACCGTAGACACTGACATGCTCTGACCACTGTTACAGTCCCAGGCTGAGGCTCACACCAAGCAAACGCCATCCCGGTACTACTGAGCCGCCTCCTCCCTCTGCAACTGTGTGATGTAAACATGCTGGGCAGGCCTCAGTGCAGTATGACAACAGGGGCTTTATATAGATGCCGGTCAGAAAAGGTGAGCTTTGTGTGGACCTCCGACCTACTGGGCCCCTAGACATGGGTCCCCCATGTCACATCCTATGGGCAGCCCTGATTTTTATATTTTACAATATCCTGCTGTGGGTGTTGGCCAGACAGCCCCGGGCATTGTACTTAGTTCAACACTGTTATTAAATTGAGTGACTCAGAGACTGCTGACAGAACAGTCTGATTGTTCAGCTCCGGTTTACCAAGAAGTTCAGTACAGCGCATATACAGTATGAACTATAAAGGATATACAATACATAAGATTTTATGTTTTAAGTTGCTCAACAGTATAGATTGTGCATCATAGGGGTGCTGCCTGGTTGCACATTCTACTATAATATATTAGTTGTGACTATTGTGGAAAATGCTTTCATTCAACTGTGATTATCATGCAATGTTATTTGATGCACACCCTTTCCCAGAAGGACTGTAGACAGATTGTAGGATGGTGGACAGCCACAGAATCTTGCAATCAGCTGCAATTGCCTTCCTGGCCAAATCTGACTCACAGTCACTCATTCACATTAGTGGATCAACATTTAAGTAATTTGTATTTTCTATCTATCTATCTATCTATCTATCTATCTATCTATCTATCTATCTATCTATCTATCTATCTATCTATCTCTAATACTAATTTACTATTAACAATTTACATGAAAATAAGAAATCCTAGAATCATTTTAACAAAATTGAATAAACTATATTATTTACTCATCAAAGTAGCCACCTTTTGCAAATACAGATGTGCCCACATGCATCTTACTTCCTTGAGCTTTAAACAGCCCTTCTAGTTGCGCCATGCCGTGGAATGACTCCGTAGCGTTGAGCATCTTTTCATACAAATTTTACCTTCAAATACATCTTATTAGCAAAGTGATGTGAATAGGATGCACAAGCAGCTTCTGCTGATTAAAATGACATACGGCATGTCTACGGCTGCATATGCATGCGAAACGCTATGTTACAGTGTCACAGCTTTTCACATGCAGATGCAGTGGCACACTAAATATAGGCATGCTGCACATCATTGTAATCATCAGAAGCTGCTTCTGTGTCACATTCACATCGCTGTGCGAATAAGATGCATTTGAAAGTAACAAGTCACATGAAAAGAAGCTCTGCGCTACTGAATCGCACAGCGCTCCTAACTTGTACTGCATGGAGGTAATATGTATATGGACACATTTGTATAAACGGCGAACATACTCGTAAGTCAAATACAGTATTGTTCAGGGAGTTCTTCCAAACTTTGTTGCAGACTTTCCCAGAAATGTGTTGCACTTGTAGGTTTCTTTGCTTTCACCCTTCTGTCCAGTACATCCCAAACCAGCTCATTTGGGGATCTATTTAGTACAATTCGCATTAAAATGCAGATTATAGTGTGATATTACGGACTGAATTCGGATTGCGAATTCAGGCACTAACACAGGGATTTATTAAAAATCCCTTGCTGGGACAGAGCTTGCGATAAAGTTCTGTCCTAGCGAATCCCCTCCGCAGCCTTATCACCCCTTAGTTTCACTACCTTCAGTAATGTCCTCCGTGGCTCCGGTCAGCTGGTCTCCCATCCTGCACTGTGACAGCTGACCGGGTCACAGTGCAGGATGGGAGACCAGATGACTGGAGCCACGGAGGATATCACCAGAGCCCCGATCTCCGGCCCCTGGATGCAGGTAAGGTTTTTTTTTTACTTTTTTTTTTTTTTAAGCAGTGATCAACTGTTTAGACCACACAGCTGGTCACTGGGGCCGGCTCCGGGCTCTGCTCTGCCCTGCCTGAGAGCACAGCAGGAGTCCGGTAACCGGGGGAAACCCTGGATAACGCCACCTCCAGGTGGCATAATTATCACAGGGCCTCCCTGGTATTTTTTCACATTTAATTTTTAGTAAATGTCAGGCAGATCGCATTTCCCATTACAAGTATGGGAAATGCGATCTGATTGCTAAAAATATGTGATATTTAGGGCTTGGAGTAGAATTTTACGAATTCTACTCCAATTGCCCTTTTAGTAAATTTAGGTGAAACACCCTTTTTCACTTTATTTTAGTAAAAATAATGTTAATACATAGAGCCCTTACAGTTTAATGCTGGGTACACACTAAACAGATATATCTGCAGATCAAGTGATTTGCAGACGGGCGGATTGGGAATTTAATGTGGCCCTGGATAAAACTCTGGAAGAGGCCCTATGTGCGCGCGCCTCTGGTGCATGCCTGGAAAAGTTTGTGGGGCCTAATTGCAAGGGGTGTGGCCTAAAGTGAAATGCCATGCCTGCAAGCCACTCCCCCCATTTTCTCATGCTGGGGGTATGCCCACCACTTTAGGAGCTGATAGCCATGCCCCTTGTCTCTCTCTCCAGTGACTAAGCACAGCAAACATGTGAATGAGTATTTTCTTACCTAAATTATTTCTCTGCAGCAGGAAGATATTGTTCCTCCCTGGAGAGGCAGTTTCTTGAGTCAGTATTCACTGTTCATGCAGGAAATCACATGGTCTGGAAGCCACCCATTTGTGTAGCAATAAAGCCAATGTCATCAATATGTAACAGAGGTTCAACCAGATAATACATAAAAAAAGAAGTTTTGGGGCAGAAGAACATTTGAGTTTCCTATATCAAACAATTTTATATTAATAAAATATACTTTGTAATTTGGTTCCATTTGCATCAGAAAATGGTTTCATTAGATTTTTTGTCTTACTGAAGATTACTGTCCCCGAGTCTTTTCTTCTAATAGTTCCAGTGGTTCTACCATACTATATGTGTGTCTCCAGCACCATCACCTTGGCGTGTCTCCCCCATCCCCCCATTTGTCTATTCAGCGCTTTCCCCCTATGACTCTTCAGTTCCACCGCTCTGCTTCTCTTCATCACCATCATCCTGTGTCTCCCCAGCACCATCATCCTGTGTCTCCCCAGCGCCATCACCCTGTCTCTCCGAAGCGCCATTATCCTGTGTCTCCCCAGCACCATTATCCTGCATCTCCCCAGCACCATTATCCTGCATCTCCCCAGCACCAACATCCTGCATCTCCCCAGTGCCATTATCCTGTGTCTCCCCAGCACCAATATCCTGCATCTCCCCAGTGCCATTATCCTGTGTCTCCCCAGCACCATTATCCTGCATCTCCTCAGAACCATTATATGCGTCTCCCCAGCACCATTATCCTGCATCTCCCCAGTGCCATTATCCTGTGTCTCCCCAGCACCATTATCCTGCATCTCCTCAGAACCATTATCTGCGTCTCCCCAGCACCATTATCCTGCATCTCCCCAGTGCCATTATCCTGTGTGCCTTCAGCGCCATTATCCTGTGTCTCCCCAGAACCATTATCTGCGTCTCCCCAGCACCAACATCCTGCATCTCCCCAGTGGCATCCTCCTGCCCTAGCACAGAATAGCCCCCTTTCTCTGAGATAGATCATGTCTACTTAGTACAGAATACCCCCCTTCCCCATACACACATCATCTCCACTTAGTACAGAATAACCCCCCTCCCTCTCAGACAGGTAGATCATTCCCCCACCCCCCCCTAAACTAGTACAGAATAGCCCCCTGCCTCCCATCTCCTGACCCTAGCTATCAGCTAGTCTTTAAAAAAAAGGACAGCGCACCCCTCCCCCCTGGCCCCGTCTATCTCCTCTCTTGGCTTCCCCTTTAGTTTAATTAATCTGGTCCCTACCCAGAGGCGGATCTAGACTTTTTTTTTAGGGGGGACAATTTAATAATTTATCTTGACTCCTCTCTCCTGTCCTGGCACCTCCCCTTTCTGGTCCCAACTCCTCCCCTGTACTGGTGTATTTAAAAAAAAAAACATTTTTATTTTGATGATCACAGGGATTATTCCAATTTCTATATTTTTTATTCCTCTTTGTCATACACGCAGATAAAAAGATGATATATATATGTAGCCACCGTAGGCAGGATGTATCATGTACATCCCACCCCTTATCGTATGCATATTGGCATTTATTGATGCCCTATGCATGAATACTTATGCACAGGACAACTATTCCGATAACAGCTGTCCCATGTGAAGTTATGACTATTGGGTTTTTGACCGTGGGCCAACACATGCAGGGGGGGGAGGAGGGATCAGAAGAAGGATCCCTCTCTAGGGATTGCTGCAGAAAGGAGCCTATAGCTATCTGTAGGCAAAATAGACACAGGAAGGTGCCAGGCCGGGAGGCCAAATCTGCAGCCACTTAACTGGGTGAAGCAGGTCAAGGTGAACATATTGCTTAATGTGCAGAGGTGAGAGGGTGTAGTGTAGTGTGGCCAGGAGAGAGGGGGGACAGGATCACACCTGCTGCTGCTGCTCCTATTACAGAACTCTGCAAACTGCAGCTTAGCCTCAGCTGCTCCATGAGCTGAATGTTCAGCAGCCTCCACCCCTGGCTCGGTCTAACATGTGATGGAGCTGTGTGCACTTTGGGCCAGATTCAGAGTCGAGCGCAAGTGGGCTGATGGTTGCCCACTGGGAATTCGCCGCATCTGGTGTGTGCGTGCGCGAGCCCCGCTAAGTGACTGAAGTTCAGTCGCTATGGGGCTCGCAACAAGACGGGGTGTCAGTCCATGTTGATTGACAGCTCGCCCCATTTTGTGGGCGGGTAGGGGCGTGGCCGGACAAGCACAGGCGTTCACTTAGGTACACCTGGCGTTTGTAGCAGGGCTGACTGACATCACTACTGATGTCAGTAGTGGACTTCCTGCTCTATTAGAGCAGGAAGTCCACTCGGCCTTGCCGAAGCCTAGACCCTACCGTAGGGTCCTGTCGCAAGGCCGATGGTCGCGATGGTCTCCCGGTCGCTTGCACAGGCTGTGGGTGGTCTCCCACAGCTTTGCAAGCAGCCGGAGAGAAAAAAAATAAAAAAAAATTCCCATAGACCCAGCGAGCGGCCAGCGGCTGCGAGCGGGTCTGAATCAGGGCCTTAGCCCAGTTCCAGGAGGTTGGGAGCTGACTGTATGCATGAATAATTTTTTGGGATACTGCAGCCCTCTCCCACCATCTCGGAGCTCTGTTCACAGCACAGCCTAATAGTAATAAATCATGCAGGTTGATCGTCCCTGTCTCCATAGATTTAACTCCTGGGGGTGTGTGCACAGAGGGATCTTAACCTGCGTAGTGGAATGCCCAGAGATATGATCAAGGACTGACTTTGCTAGGGGGGGGTTTGCTCTTCACCCTGTCCCCTCCCCAGGCTGTAAAGTTACAGTTTAACTTAACAGCGGCATGGCGGCCAATCTCCCCCTCCTCCTCCTCTGTGACTTACCTGTTGTCGCTGGCCGCGGACCCGCTCCTCCTCTGTGGTGCGTTGTGAATGAAGCTGCAGCACCCTTCCCTGGGTGGGGACTTAGAAGGAAAGCCTCTTTGCATGAGAGAGGTGGGCCGTTTACTATCTGTGACAGGCTGCCTGTCATGCAAACATAAAGCAGGGACAGCCTTTGACGTGATTCGGGGGGCGGGGCCACAGATAACAAGCGGCCCCACAGACCAATCGGCCCACCGGGATTTATCCCGCTGAAGATAATGGCCAATCCGCTCCTCTTTGCAGATATATCTGCAGGTGATGGTTGTTTGTACAACCATCATTTGTGTTCAGTGTGTAGGAGGTGGCGGGTCCCACTGGGCGGGGTGTGTGTTGGGGGCATGGATGCCCCCTCCCTGCGGCTGCCACTGCAGACTGCCCGTACATACTTACCAATGGACAGATATATCTGCAGACATTTCTGTCCATCAGCTGTGCAGCACAGCTAATGCGGTATGTCTGTGAACGACGTCGTTCACAGACATATCGCGTGTACACACTGGCCAACGTGCAGCAGATATATTGGCCGATTCATTGATTGGCCAATATATCTGTCAGTGTGTACCCAGCTTAAGTCTGGAGGCTATGCTGGCTGTTCTTTCCTCAAAGGTAGTTCTGACACAATCTGGAGGTATGTTTTGGGTCATTTTCTTGCTGTAGGAAGAATTCTTGGCCAACTAGAGATAGACCAGAGGGTATTGCATGGCGCTGCAAAATCCTGTTGTAGCCCTTTTGGGTCAGGGTCAGTGGCGTAACTACAGCCCCCGCAGACTCCGCGGTGGCTTGGGGGCGCGGGGGCATGTGGGGCGAGATGGCCGCAGATTCCATGCGGACTAGCCGTCCGCATGGAATCTGCAGAAAACAGCCCTCCAAAAATGGCCGCCGCCTAGGAGGAGACAGATGCTAGAGGTCCTACTGGACCTCTAGCATCTGTCAGTCACGCAGGCAGGGCAGTAGTGCGGACCGCACATAAGTGCCGTCCGCACTACACTAGTATAACAAACACACAGCCGCCGGCTTTAGCAGCCGATGAGTCAGACTCATCGGCTGCTTGTCTTGCGCCCACTGCCGGAGCCGGGCTCTTACTGGTTCCCGCAGTGGGTGATGATGGGAGAGATGTCATGACGTCTCTCCCATCATGCAGAGCGGGCCTGCCCGGGAGGACGCCAGATGGAGGAGCCGATGCCGGAGCGTTGTTCAAGGTAAGTGGATTTTGTGTGTCTGTCTGTCTGGCGGGGGGGGTTGTTTACTACTACTGGGGGCATTGCTGGGGGGGTTGTTTACTACTACTACTACTGGGGGCATTGCTGGGGGGGTTGTTTACTACTACTGCTGGGGGCATTGCTGGGAGGGGGGACTACTACTGGGGGCATTGCTGGGGGGGTTGTTTACTACTACTACTACTACTACTCGGGGCATTGCTGGGGGGGTTGTTTACTACTACTACTACTGGGGGCATTGCTGGGAGGGGGGACTACTACTGGGGGCATTGCTGGGGGGGTTGTTTACTACTACTGGGGGCATTGCTGCAGGAGGTTGTTTACTACTACTACTACTGGGGGCATTGCTGGGAGGGGGGACTACTACTGGGGGCATTGCTGGGGGGGTTCTTTACTACTACTGGGGGCATTGCTGGGAGGGAGGACTACTACTGGGGGCATTGCTGGGGCGGGAGGACTACTACTGGGGGCATTGCTGGGTGGAACTACTACTGGGGACATTGCTGGTGGGGGGACTACTACTGGGGGCATTGCTGGTGGGGACTACTACTAGAGGCACTGGTGGGACCACTACTGGGGGCACTGCACTGGTGGGACCACTACTGGGGGCACTGCACTGGTGGGACCACTACTACTGGGGGCATTGCTGGGGAGCACTACTACTACTGGGGGCACTGCTGGGGGGTTAGTACTGGGGTCACTATTTAAGGGATCTACTACTGGGGGCACTGTATAAGGGCACTACTGTATACTGTAAACAGTCTAGGGGGGGTGGGAGCACATTTTTTACTTTTGCACTGGGGGCCAAATTGTGTATAAATGGCCCTGTAATTATTTTACCAAAATGCCGAGGGGGGGGGGGGGGGGGGGGTTATATGGGGGGGGGGGTCAACAGCAAAATTTATAGTTACGCCACTGGTCAGGGTGCCAGACACTCTGTGCAAGTCATCAACTCGGGATCCAGGAAAACATCACCAGGCCATCACGCTTCCTCCTCCATGGGGTGCTTTGCTATTTAAAGAATTGCTATTTTAAAATTTGGGCTTTATGATGTTGCCTGTAGTAAATAACCCCACACACTGAGGATCCATCCTTTTACCTACTAAGCGGCGAATGAACCAAAATAAAATACCCTACGGGATGAGCCAAAGATTTCACATTTTGATTCGTCAGTCACAGTTTTCATTGCTGCAAAACACCTGCAAGGTTTTAGCCCATTACTTTTTTTTGGTATGTAGTTTAAGAGTCTGATTCAGACCCGCTCGCAGGCAAAAAGGGACCGGATATTTAAATTACGAACTCGCACTGCGTCTCATAAGGATGCCCTCTATGTCTTAGCGAGCCCCCTGCAATAAGCGCTCACTAGTGTATAAAGACGCCCCCTTGCCACTCGCAACACACGTAATCTTCGGTATTTGAAGGATTAATCGGTAACATCGAGAGCCATTGGAGCTGCTCACAGCGCTTGAGGTAGACCTTACCCTACCGCAAGCACTGCGAGCAGTTCAGGGTAAAAAACAACCAAGTGACGAGTTCAATGATGCTACTTTGCTAATTATGCACACCCATTAAACTCCGTTCTGACGGTCAGACACGCCTGTGTTCGCAGCACCTCTCCCCCGTTCACAAGCACCTTCCCCTGTTACCACCAACAAACAGCGCTATCTGTCACTCATTCCACTGGGCAGTCTTTTCAAGGCAAGTGAGCAAAATCTGATCGCTCGTACTAGTTTGCGCACGCGCACTGCGACTTATACACAGGCGCAGACGGGCGACCATCGCTCAGAGTGAGCGAGCGCAACTTAGCGTCTGGGTCTGAATCAGGCCCTAAATTGAGAATGTCGACATTGACATAATGTTGACATTGTCAAAATGTCGACAATGTGAATGTTAACACCAGATTTTAGGGTGAGGATTAGTCATCAATTAGGTTTAAGTTGCAATAAGGTTTAGGGTTAGGTTAGGGTTAGGGTGAGGCTCCGATTAGGGTTAGGTTTAGAGCAGTGGTTTCCAAACTAGGTGCCGAGGGACAGTGGCAGAGGTGCCACGGCTGGTGATCCGGGACCAAATTAAATTATCTATGGTCAAGGTGATAGGCAAAACCAGTGCTGGTGGCTGCCAATTATAAAATATATGGACAAGCAGAAGCACAATATGCATAAGCATACGTCAGGTACTATATACTAGTAATAATAATAATAGCATATCAGATAGCACAAGGCAGGACATAATCATAGAGATTGAGGGCTATCATCCTGGTTTCAGGGTCTAACAAAGCTTGTGCCAGTATATTATAAAGTGACATAAATTCCATAGTGCTGTGAAAAAGATAATTGATTGCTATTAAAAATAATGGCACACAAATAACTACATACAGTATATATGTAATGAATACCCAGCCCTTCCTCAACTAGCAGATTATTTAACCAGAAGTAATATTTCCCAGCTAATAAACCATACATTTGCATGTTCTTCTTCCTTTCACACTTCTGTATCTAGATTTCTGCTAGATGGAACATTTCTAATATATCAAACTTAATGCAGGTACCAATTGCAGCTGCACAAAATGATTATTTTATGAACATCTCATTAATGACTTTATGTATCTATGGATAGGCATTTATAAATTAATTTATATGTAAGTTATATCTGATGAAAATATATTCAATATTTATTTATGCAAGAACTCATTTAGAGATTTTTAAGGCATTGTACTTTACTGCAATGATGTATGTATCTCATCTGCACCCCTGGCCTTAGCTCAAAATTCCTCCATAACTT
Source organism: Taudactylus pleione (assembly GCA_031769625.1). NCBI lineage: Eukaryota > Metazoa > Chordata > Amphibia > Anura > Myobatrachidae > Taudactylus > Taudactylus pleione. The sequence goes on from JAUIMM010000370.1 coordinate 5,148,551, forward strand.
TGCTTCCTGGCTCTTAATCTTCAAATGGGCCCTCAAGACCTATTTCTTCCTCAAAGCTTTCCAGCGCTCATCTTAACCCACTACTCTATGCTCCTTTCTCACTATCTAGCCCATATGTGTCACCCCTGTTTGTCTGCCCCACCCCTTTAGAATGTAAGCTCTCACGAGCAGGGCCCTCTTCCCTCACGTGCTTCTCCTTGCCTTACTTTTACTTTCATTTGCAACGGCACCTAACACTTGGTTGCTGACACCCTGCTGCTTATTTAGGTGTAATGCAGCAATATTTATAAATCATGTACTTGTCCTGCATTGTTTGTACTGTTAATAACTGTTTTCTTGTGTGCTCATTTGTTTCTGTACTTTGAAAGGTACTCCGGAACCCTTGTGGCGCAAATATAAATAAAGGATAATAATAATAATAATAATAATAATAATAATAATAATAATAAATGCATGTTAAACCACACCATACAGCAGCTAAACTTGACTTCATTCTATTTGGGATTTGGACTTTTGTTGATAACAGTTGTTTAGTGGTTTTAGTTTCGCAGGACCTAATTAGTTATAGTTGATGCAGCCAGACTGACAAAAAGAAAGTAAATATTTGCTTGAATGAAATTCACTTAGAGGTTGATGCAAAGCTGAGTTGTTGAAGAACAGATCACTTCTCCCTGCCCTTTCTATAACACTCTTTCTGCTAACAGGGCCTTAGGTCTGCCTTATCTTCTCGCTCTGTCTTATCTGCCTTCTCTCTCCTGTCTGTAAACATTTCTCTCCTTTTATTTCTCTTTCTTAACATATGTCTGGTTAGAGCCCTTTAGTAGTAATCCCTGCACCAGCCTGAGGCCATCATGCCTCCAATGAGCCATTAAATGTGTAGTGTATTCAATTAAAGCCTGCCTTTCCTTTCATGGCAACTAAGCTTTATATCTCCTAGCAGGCGCTCAGGTACCTAGCTCACAAAGTATCACTAAGTTGACAATTAAATGATCTGCATTTCCTCTAAACTGTTTGATTTCTATCATTATCTTTGAATGGCTTGTAATTATGACTTGAAATATAACATTTTTAGAACCAGGAGCTGCTAAAGAAAAAATCTATTTATTTTTATTGTAATGTATTATATGCATTCATATTTATTTATATAGCACCAGCATAATCCTTTGCGTTCTACATTTAGGACGTATAAAACTGTTTTATAAAAAATGCAATATATTCCACATCATCAGTGGTGAAAATACCACCGTTGGAGCGAGTGCAGTGTTTTAGGGGCCTGGAAGTGAGTAGGGGGTCCTAGGTACCACAATCCTGCATCTGTGTTATTCCTGCTATTATCTGCACATTACAGGGCTGCGAAGCAGAAAAAGAAGAGCATAGTGGGGGATGAAGAAGGGCAGATTGCGTCCCCAGGGCCATCCCAAAATTTGCTCTGGGGCCTTGGGATGTATTGTTGCTCCACGGAACATCATGTTTTGTGATTCTTTAATAGAATTATTATCTTTTATTTAAATATCACTAATAAGGGAGAATTGCAATAGTATATACAGACAATACAATGTAAAACATTTCAAACAGACAGTAGAGAGACAAACATCAAGCCATGAGATAACGATAAAACAAAATGAGAAGCAGTTGTTATCAGTAGCACTCAGTGACCCTATGCCCTAGGAAGGGCAGACTAAAGGGTCACTGACTGTGAGTAGGAGAGCACTGGAGACAAGAATAGTGCAGGGTGAGAACCAAGAGGAGGACGGCCCTGACAATTATGACATTCAAAACATTTGTTTGTGACAATAAATCCATTTCTTTCAGTAGACGTTTCAGCGTGATGAAGTGGTGGAAAATATTAATCTTAAGTGGTCAAACTGAAGTTCTTTGAAGTGTAATTTTGCAAGAAAAGTCTAACGTGATTGCACCTTATGTTTCTTCATCAGCGTTATATACCCTGAGTACACACTTTGATGACAAATTGATCAGCAGACCGATCCGCCATCAGGGCAGCCGATTGGTAAGCTATACACACTTACCAATCGGCTGCTCGATGTGTCTGGGCTGACATCACAACTGGGTGGGCATTTAAATTTGCTTGCGCAGTTGAGATGTCAGTATCTGCGGTTCCTGCAGCAAGTGTACAGGAGGTCAGCTTGTCATCCGCACACACAGCCAGATGCACTGATATAACTTTCAGTTGCATCGGCTGTGCTGCAGGGCCGGCCTGATATGTCTGTGCATAACATCGTTCACAGACATATTCGGGTGTACACACCCACTGATGCACTTGCGATATATCGCCAAGTGTGTAACCAGCATAAGATACCTTTACAATAATTTCTTATTATTACTGCACAATTGTTGAATTAATAGTCTACTTAACTGTGCTGCTTTTGTAAAAATAAAAACAAACAACAAAAACTATTTGTAAAACATCAGATAACAAAAGTTACCAGTTTCTCACTGTCTATCTTATTATGTTATCTGCACCTTGCACATTATTTAACCCTGTAATTATGTCTGGAAGGCAGTTTGCCAAGGTACAACATAAACTATTGCTGCTGAAAGAGTCAGCATGTGCAGATGTTTAGAGAAGGTCAGAGGGCAGAGCTATTGTGACACACTGGGAGATGGCACACTCCTGTCTGGGTAGGGCAGGGCTGCTTTTCATTGCATACTTAGGCAACAAACACTAAGTTTGAGAGGTACTGTTCTAGAATAAGAGCCTTGCTTTAACTAAAGTGACCAGTGTTCACTTTTTTGCTAGTATGCAAATTGTTACGATTAGTCTATATTGGGCCTACTAGTATGGAATAAATGGAAAATATATCTCTCCCGCTACCTGGTTAAGTAATATGTTGTCTATTCAGATACTGGACAACTTTTGAAACAGCATTTTTAGGAGATTTTGTAAGCAACACCTATGAGTGTGACGTTTCATAGCACGTATTCTATTGTCTGAGATGTATATTAAAAAATTCACTTACATCCATTAAAATTATATTACCCTCTATTTGCTAGCATCTTAAATTACCGCCTCTGTTTCTTCCACTAATTCACCACACCTTCCCTGTGTAATGGAGCACACCTCCCTGGGCTCAAATCACCTGTAGTTCATCACATATCCTTGCGCACTAGTCACTTGCTAGTCAGTGTGCTAGAGAGAGGCAGCCATTTTCCTGTTTTCTTTATGGTGGGCATGGATTGATGAGGTCATAACTGTGCTGCACCGACCTGGCTTGGCCTCAGGGTTAGGTCTAGAATGAGGTGCTGTAAAGGACCTCTGACGTCACAACCACATGACCCACGGCAAAAGGGGGAGGAGCAAGGTTCAGAACTGGGGGCCAAAAGTGTCCCCTCACAGGCTCGCTTTGCTCGCCATGCTTTCGGCACAGGTTATATTCCCCCTCTATGCCCTCGTGGATAGTAACACTGGTAGCGGTCTGGCCCTGTTGCAATGGTCACGTGGTTGTAAGAGGTCCTTTCTCCACATTGGATCTAGCAACACCCTTGGCCTCAGGATGATTGATAGACTCTTCAAGGAAGTCAATGAGATGACCACTATCTTAGGGAGTCTCCCTGACATTCAGGTAAGTAGGCCTAACAATGGGAGTTTTCTTTATATTTTATACTCTGTAAGTCAGAAAAAGCACCAAGCATGGGGGCCAGTTTCTCTGTGATATACTGTAGATATTTCCTATCACGGATGTAACAATCACTGATATGCCAGTTAGCAGGCAGCACACAAACCAAACTGTGGTCTCACCTGGGACACTGCCATTGGAAACACATTACAGGGCTACTTTGAAATTTCAAGGATATGACCTCAAGTTACTGTCAAATTAAATGTCTTTACTATGAGGGTGTGATTTCCAAGTAGGACACAACAGAGTAGCTGTCAGCTCGGATTCATTCTGTATTATCGCACAGCATCTGGCTGGCAGTATGTAGAGTCCCAGCAGCTATAATTATTGTGCTGAGACTTCTACTAATGTGAATACCTTGTGATAACTAGCGGTGCAGAACTTTGAACGTTTTTGGCCAAAAGCTGCTGCAGCTTCTCAGGAGTTTCCGTTCCATTTGACATAATCAGGGACCTGAACACACCTGAATAGTGTGGAGGTAGGGAATCTTAAGGCCACGATACATCACCAATCAATTGGGGCAATTCTGCACTTTGCAGATGAGTGTGTAAAAAAAATCGGCAAAGTATGTGCTTAACAGACCTCAGATTCTGCCCAAACATAGGGCCTGATTCACTATGGATCACTGTTGCGATCGCAGCTGCGATTACGCACGCAGGTCTGCTACGGAAATATGCTAATGAATGCAATTGCAAAGCCGTCGTACAGCCAGCATAGAAATGCCCATTACCGCTTTCTCACATTTGTAATATCTTGCAGTCCTGCATATACATCGGGAACATCAAGTAACATCTGCCCCTCACGCACAATTACAACACGTCTGACCCAGACTTGCCTAATCGGGAATCTCACGATTTTTAACTCACCTCCCACTCCCTGGCAAATCCTACCGCTACTCCCGGTTTCCCACTGAACCCCCCCACCGCATGCGCGAGTCCATATATGTCAGGGGGCGGAGCCTGCGCTGGACATGTCACGACGTATAACATATTGGTACTTTAAGGCCGGCCACCACAGGGTTATGGGTAGTGTTGGCCAACTAACTGCGGTGTTTGCCTGTTTGGGTCTATGTGACTGTCGGGCAGCATCAGCGGGTACGTGGCGGGTGCGGCATCAGATCAGCGGGGGACGTGGAGGACTAGGTGTCAGTGGTGGCCTCTTCACCCCCACACACGGCGGCCCTGTGTGTTAACATGTAAGTCGGATAATGAATTCTAAAACAAACTAGCAGTAGTGGGAACTGCGTCAATGTGTGTGTGTGTGTGTGTGTGTATTAACTGACACTTGTTGGATGGCAGGAGCACAGTATACAGTGTGTAGCTCTGGGGGCAGTAATGTGTGTGGCTATTAGTTGACACTTGTTGGATAGCAGGAGCACAGTATACAGTGTGTAGCTCTGTGAGCAGTAATGTGTGTGTGTATTACTATTAGCTGAAACTTGTTGGATGGCCGGGGCACAGTATATAGTGTGTAGCTCTGTGAGCAGTAATGTGTGTGTGTATTAGCTGACACTTGTTGGATGGCAGGGGCACAGTATACAGTGTGTAGCTCTGTGAGCAGTAATGTGTGTGTGTATTAGCTGACACTTGTTGGATAGCAGGAGCACAGTATACAGTGTGTAGCTCTGTGGTTAGTAGTGTGTGTGTGTATGTGTGTGCGTGTGTATTAGCTGACACTTGTTGAATGGCAGGAGCACAGTATACAGTGTGTAGCTCTGTGGTTAATAGTGTGTGTGTGTGTGCGTGTGTATTAGCTGACACTTGTTGGATGGCAGGGGCACAGTATACAGTGTGTAGCTCTGTGAGCAGTAATGTGTGTGTGTATTACTATTAGCTGACACTTGTTGGATGGCCGGGGCACAGTATATAGTGTGTAGCTCTGTGAGCAGTAATGTGTGTGTGTATTAGCTGACACTTGTTGGATGGCAGGGGCACAGTATACAGTGTGTAGCTCTGTGGGCAGTAATGTGTGTGTGTGTGTATTACTATTAGCTGACACTTGTTGGATGGCAGGGGCACAGTATACAGTGTATAGCTCTGTGGGCAGTAATGTGTGTGTGTATTAGCTGACACTTGTTGGATGGCAGGGGCACAGTATACAGTGTGTAGCTCTGTGGGCAGTAATGTGTGTGTGTATTTGGATGGCAGGGGCACAGTATACAGTGTGTAGCTCTGTGAGCAATAATGTGTGTGTGTATTACTATTAGCTGAAACTTGTTGGATGGCCGGGGCACAGTATATAGTGTGTAGCTCTGTGAGCAGTAATGTGTGTGTGTATTAGCTGACACTTGTTGGATGGCAGGGGCACAGTATACAGTGTGTAGCTCTGTGGGCAATAATGTGTGTGTGTATTAGCTGACACTTGTTGGATGGCAGGGGCACAGTATACAGTGTGTAGCTCTGTGAGCAGTAATGTGTGTGTGTATTAGCTGACACTTGTTGGATGGCAGGGGCACAGTATACAGTGTGTAGCTCTGTGGGCAGTAATGTGTGTGTGTATTAGCTGACACTTGTTGGATGGAAGGGGCACAGTATACAGTGTGTAGCTCTGTGAGCAGTAATGTGTGTGTGTATTAGCTGACACTTGTTGGATGGCAGGGGCACAGTATACAGTGTGTAGCTCTGTGGGCAGTAATGTGTGTGTGTATTAGCTGACACTTGTTGGATGGAAGGGGCACAGTATACAGTGTGTAGCTCTGTGAGCAGTAATGTGTGTGGGTATTAGCTGACACTTGTTGGATGGAAGGGGCACAGTATACAGTGTGTAGTTCTGTGAGCAGTAATGTGTGTGGGTATTAGCTGACACTTGTTGGATGGCAGGGGCACAGTATACAATGTGTAGCTCTGTGGGCAGTAATGTGTGTGTGTATTAGCTGACACTTGTTGGATGGAAGGGGCACAGTATACAGTGTGTAGTTCTGTGAGCAGTAATGTGTGTGGGTATTAGCTGACACTTGTTGGATGGAAGGGGCACAGTATACAGTGTGTAGTTCTGTGAGCAGTAATGTGTGTGGGTATTAGCTGACACTTGTTGGATGGCAGGGGCACAGTATACAGTGTGCCCACCCTCTCTCTTCTGGAAATATTAGCATATTTTCGAAAGCTGTGTTCCATGTGAAATCGCAGCTGCGATCGTATTACGGTCCATCTCTGAATCAGACCCATTATTCAGTAAGGAACCAACTGTTATTCCTATGCAATGTCTTGCATCCCTCATTAATAACACAACAACAAAAAGCACAATAAATGTAAAGCAGCAGTATATTTATTCCAGGAGACAGTATATTTATTTTGCAGAGCCCCTGAGTGACAATAGACACGCCCACAGGTGGAGCTAGACATGCCCTTTGGGCGAAACATGACACGGCCCCTCAGCGGCGTACCGCGCTTCGCGTGGCACAGTCTGTTCCCACCTACAATCTCCCTGAAACTAGTTTTTAAAAGTAGGCAAGTATGGTCTGACCTTATTCAGAAATTGCTAACCTTGTCGTACGCAGTGAGTACTCATGCTGTAGCAGTAGCTAATTTATGCACGTCCAAGTAACAACGTTCTTCAGTGGCTTTGTATCTATGTAAGTGATTGCAGTGGTATTGCAATGCTAATTCACGCACGCGCACTGTGATGCATATGACTGCGCAGTACGCACCATTGGCCGCTCTATGTACACTGTTGCAAATGCGATCCGTAATGGATTGGATATGGTGAATCAGGTTGTCCAACATGTTGGATTTCACCGACCAATCTGGGCTGTAGATTGCTAGTGTATAGTAAGTAGTAAAAATCAGCTGATTTGCAGACCGTTACTAGTAAAATGATGAGTCTTTCAAGATTGGCAGATCTGTCTTTTCTGAAAATGATCTGCAAATCACTGAAAACTATCTGTAATGTACTGTATGGGCGCAGATTGGCGGATTGGGGAATCTTTATATTTATATTGGGGAAACATACAGTATCACAGAATCTGTGAATCGTTTTGTTTTTGTGATTGCTGATGTATGGGCCCCTTTAGGGATGAAACTTCAAAGTTTAAGGGGGACATACATCAGCAAAAAGAACGATTCACAGATACTTTTTTTTCACTTTCCCCAATCCACCAATAAGTGGTCCTGTCCACCAGTGACGTGCGGTGACATAAATGGCCGTGGAGGTACTGGCTAGTATCCAGCTACGGGTTGAGAACTAAAAATGGCCCTGGAAAAATTTGTAGAAGTGGCCTCATCTGGCTGGCACCAAATCAACTGTAGGCGGGATTAGAACATCATTACACCTATGTGGAAGGTGTTGGTATCAATATGCTTGGTAGTCTAGTGGCACCAACTCTCACCAACCTTTAAGTTTACAAATACCTTCCCCCCTATGAGACTGACCATAAATCCCAAAATCTCCAGCAGTCACACAATAGTGTGACACCATCACAGAAACCCATGAGCTAAGCAGATTGCAGCTCATACGGAGTACATGAACATAAATACAGGTTTCCAACCTTGGTGCTAACAGCTGGACGCCCCAATTCATACTTCTCTTTTTTTATAGGGCTTCCTGTCCTGCTGTGCTTAGGCATTTGTCCCGTGAGATCCCTGTGTCATGGTAACAAAATGAAGTGGGCAAAGGAGCACAAAATGCAGTCTATCAGGCCAGATCCAGCGCTCCACTCTTGATCATCACCTACATTAAGTCAGTCAGATGGGGTCCCCGGAAATAGGTTTCTGGATTTGCAGTGATAGTGGGAGTCACAGAATAGGGACAGAGATAGTCACTGGATTTGAGGGGACAGAATGTATGGAGGTAACCTCTGGATATACAGAAACAGAGACTAAGGATATGGGCAAATTTGGTGTGTTTAGATCAGAGATTAGCAGAAAAGGTATACAGGGGAGGCAGTGCTTGCAAGAGCAGTGCACATACGTGACCTACAACATCTCTGTATGCTGTGAAGAAAAACAAGTTAGCAAGCATTGTGGTTTCTATGCTTGCCTCAGGCTTTGTGTGGTTGCATTGGGATTAACCACACGTGATGGCTGAAACAACACACTGTTGTCGTGGAAAACACCGGAGAGCATAATAATCACTGGAACATCGAAGTTGAACAGCAGTTTCCTGTTCCTGGAGTCAGACTTAAATACCCCTGGGTAGCTGGTCATTGGATCTGAGGATCAGCTGAGTGACCACAGGACAACCATTGGGAGAGACTAGTCAGGTGACATGGACCAACATGGCTGCGCCCATGCCCAGCACCCTGGAAACCAGGACGCACGCACGGAAGCCCTAGCAGACCCCGGGGAGAATACTCAGCCATAACTCATAACTACACCTGGCGTCTGAACCATACTTGCCTACTTTTTTTTCTCCACCCAGGGAGAAGCCCGGGGAGGAGAAGCAGGTGGGTTGCAACAGGGGCGGGTCCTGGCAATTCGCCTCATTAAGTCCCGCCCCTTCATGGTAAATTACTGCAATTGGTGCAAATTTAAATAGGGGGTATGGCTAAATGATGCAATTAATGAAGAATCACAGCATTACGCCCCGCCCCCTACACAGGGACCCGCAATTTTTCACATTCTGCCCACTTCACTGGGAAGTGGGCAGAATGCAGAAGAAATACCTACCCTTCCAGGGGTGTGGGGGGGTTACCCAAAAAATTAGGAGCCTCCAGCGAATTCCAGGAGGGTAGCCATGTATGGTCTGAACTCTGAACGCCTCAGAGCCCAAGGAACCCAGTTCAGCGGTGAGTAAAGGCCGATCCCAGGCTGCACTGCTGACACTGTGGGTTTTAGTTGCAGCACATGTCACTGGAAAATGGTATCATTAGATGGTACTTAATGATGGTACTGAGAACACACGCTGTATCCTTAGACGCAGCACAGACATAGAGGAATGGTATTCCGAGATGGTACTAGGTGAGAATACAGAGTACACACACAGTGGCTTTAGATGCAGCACCATCACTAGAAGATGGTATCACGAGATGGCACTTGGTGAAGGTACTGAGTACACTAGCTGCGGATGAACACTAGCATTAGTTCTGACAAGAGAGGAGCACGGAACCTGGAACGTAGTAATAGTAAGCTTACACCAGAAGAAACTACGTTGTACTGGAAGCTTTCTGCTGTCCAGAGCCCTGTTATATACCCTAAGGTAGCAGTCCATCGGAGGACAGAGTCAGCTGATAACCACGCTACCATTGAGTAAAGGGTCAGTCAGATGATGAAGACTGTCATAGCTGCGCCCATGATGCCAATCGCAGTCACCAAGTCACGGAGCAGCACATGAATGTCCAAGCGATCCCAAGGCATAATAATACTCAGCGCGTCACTCGCCACCGCAGCTGATGTCTGACCGCTTGAGAAGTCAGTGGAAGCCAGTGCTGGGGTGAGTAATGGCCAATCCTAGGCCGCAACCTGACACTGTTCAATCTGTCAATTTGATGAAGGACCTCATGCTTGTGGATGCGGCTGGTGAACGACAAATCATGTGGTTGTTCACCACATCATGCAGTGTCAAAACGACCGCACGATATGCTGTTTGTCATATCGGCTGGGTACACACATTGTCTAGTGTGTACCCGGCTTTACAAATAATACTTAGATGGTGCCGAAAGCTTCTCTTAAATATATATTGACCTCAGATCACCAACACTTCCATGGCACCTGTAAAAAGGTATTTTGTGGGGAAAAGAATCTGTCAAGAATACCAGAAGTACGAGTGCCCTTTTCTCTCATTCAGCGAGAAGTGCCCTTTCCATACAATTCCTGTTACATACAGGCACAGTTGTGCAAACATAGGTGGATGAGATTAAAAAACAGCATTTACGTTGAGGTGCTACATGTTTTGAGAGATAAAAGGCTTTTACTTCCTGGCTAAAATTATATTTTGTGGTACTGTTTAATAAATACCAGCTCTGTTAAAGAAGAACATGTTGTGTATATCTCAATACCACCTGCTATACTCTAGTTTACAACATCCACCTCTAGTAATGGTGGTGTCTGCATTACTGAACAGCCTGAAATAAACTGGAATTCATTATGCTGATTAATGCTTTCCATTCTAGCTGTATATAGAATAGGGCCAATAAGAAGGGAATGGCAGAATGGATTAAATATTATTTTATAAAAACCAATGTACACTATATAGAAATTAATTTTGCCTTTAACAGGTCACTCTTAAGGGGTATATTTACTAAAGTGAAGATTTATAGAAGTGGAGGTGTAGCCCATAACAACCAATCATATTCTAGCCATTATCTTTTAGAAGGTGCTAGATAAATGATAAGTACAAACTGATTGGTTGTTATGGGCAACATCTCTACCTCTATAAACCAGCACTTTAGTAAATATACCCCTTTGTCCATAGTTTTGGCTTATGGGACTAAAATAATGTTAATAAACAAGTAGCCATATAGCAAGATGTTCACAAGACATTTGCCTACTGGATAACAATAAAGAAATAAATGAAAAAGAAAATAATGGCAAAAATAAGAAACATGAAATTAAATAATATTGATGCTGTTATCTTCTACCCGCATACCCCTACATAACCATCTATAGGCCAATTATTTTATCTTCTGGTTTGTTTTGGGGCCAACTAGGGTATGTGGCTGCAAATTAGCGCCAATAGCATTACATTATTTATATGCTGTGTTCACTAGATCAGTGTGCTACAGTACTTACCCTTACTACAGTATATTGTCATCTGCTGCAGGCAATATTACTGGTTTCTTTTCACATTTCCAGCAGTTGTTATATGTCTTATTACTTGTCCTGCTGGCTGACACATTTATCAGAAATATTAACCTTCTGACAGTTTAAAACAATAAATAAATAATAATGGGCTATCAATATGTTATACTTGCAAAAGTATTCATGGTAAAGTTGATGGTTATTTACAAACAGAATTAAAATGTGCAGTAACACACAGAAATAGGAATCAGACACTTGCTTGTGTAATATGCTCTAGAGCATTGTAATTATGATTGTTTACTGTTGATTAATGTACTTTTGGGTTTATTCACTAAATAAACGTTACATATACAGGTCAGAGATGTGTCATTTCTTAGCTTTGCTGAATCTATTCTGTTTTTAATCTCTCTTTTCTAAAGCAAATTGAACTTTATGCCCAGTGCCTTACATTGCCAACTATTTAATCACAAAGATTTGTTGTATGTGTAACTTCCATTGAATGTTACATGTGAATTAATACACATATGTAATGTCATGCCTTCAGGCTCTTTCCACCCAGTAAACATTTTTCATCCTGCCAGTAACTGTTTTACCAGTGCACAGGGTGCAAGAGAATGGGCATGCAATTGATGGTGTGCCAGTGCACACTTTTCCCATGCAATTATTGGGAATGGACAGGTGGCATGGTAACACGACTTTTACTATGCCACCACCATAACCATGTTACTAGATACTAAGTTCTCAATATGCCTTATTATAAGGATGGCACTGCTTTTAGAAATGTATTGTAAAACCTCTCATGCAGTATATAAAAGTTTAGTCTGTAAACATTAAATAAAATAGTTTTATTGGGTTTACAAACTATTTTCTTTAAGGAAAAGTAAATATGTATATGTTACATCCAAGCAAATGATATGTAACAAAACAAATGAACAGCAGGTCAGCTAAGAGCAGTCTGCACAGTTTTTCTAACTTTCAAGAAATGTCTTTCTGTATGGTATCTTTGATATCTTTCCAATTTTTGGCATTTAAAAATGTCATCTGACACCACAATAACATACCAGGTTATGGCAGAATGGAAGGTACACAGGCAGTGTGAATGTCGGCAGCTGTTAAACTCTTCATAGATATAATTTGTGCTGTATTGTTTGTAAGTAGGACGTACAGAGCAGTAAATGCTGTAGATATTGCTTGACAACTATAAATGGTGAGACTATGGTAACTTGAGAAGCAGCTTCCAAAGTCTGTTGGACACAAAAGGTAGCTTAAGGCCGCATAGACCTGATGCTACATAAGTTATGTGTTTTGGGAGTGAAAGAGTGTATAGGTTATTGTAGTTATAACTTTGTAGCATTTGAAGGACTGTTATAGATTTGTGTTTCTAGTTATAGAAAGGCACCAGGGTGGGAGTTAGGAGTCCATATAAGGGTTTGGGAAGGGGGGGTCTCTCTCCTTTCTTCAAGTATCCCTGCACTGCCTGGCCTGTTTTTATTTTTTTGTTTGTTGATTTTGTTTTCCATTGGAGGCGCACTTGGTGGGAAAGCATTGCTTCTCAGCAGCCAATAGGGCGCAAGTGATATTTGCGGGGCACCTCTACTTTCACGGAGAGAGATGTCTTTGCCCTAAGGGTTGTCATGAGTTTTGTCTTCAAGGTTGGTAGTAGTGCTAACCTCAGCTCACATCCATATTTATTGGAGGGAATTCAATTAAATGCGATGTTGAATAGCGACGGGAATAAGTTTCCGGAGCTATTCAATTTGCCGCACTGTAAACTCCCGACTACAGGATTTTACTGGCACCCTCCTGAGGTGCGAGTAGAAATATGACTAAACTAATGCCGTAATGCTGGTTTCGGGCTTAGTGTGTGCGCTACCAGCATCATGGCCGGCACTTAATACGGAGAATGCAAGTTACCGAGACTAAACACACAGCTTTAGGTGCCTTAACCTGCATCTCGTAACTTAAGTGCAGGACGCAATGGAGGCAATGTAATAGCTCCGGGAACTAATTCCCAGCCCTATACAAAATTGCATTTAATTGAATTGCCATCAAGGTTTTGTTTATATTTCATAATGTTGGTTATATTGGATATAGGGTATTACGATTCTTGAAGTGCTCAAATGTTAGGCATGATTCATGATTCATATATGCATATTTTAGGCTTCTATTTGCACATATGGTTATTAACTTCTACTACTTTGCACCTGGTAGCAATTTATTTTAGTTTTTACAATACCTGTTCTAGATATTAAATGGTAGTGTGCCATGATTTTTGTAGAAGAGAGTCCATGATAAGTGATGATGATATTGATGCTTTTGTCATGTCTGCCTCGAGCAGCAAATCAGCATCTCAGCAAATTGTTACTAATCTCACTTGATCATTGGTATTTAGTAGGAAGGCTATCTGATGTGGGATGATCTAATGACTTTAATTTTGATACTTGGTCAGAGTAAACCAAAAATGAAAACTCCTCTTTCCCTCAACTAATACACCTGACAGTCTATTTCCCATCCATTATAAGGGATGTCAGCTGCTGTGGACATCCCCTCACTTACTCAAACATGCCAATGGAAGGGGTCATGGGCAACCCCTTATACCTCCTGGCTCCTTATATCATAGTACTTGATTAACAAATTTAATGTACCACTCATATAGTCTTACATTTGGACCTTTCAGCAAGCAACCATTGCTCTGGTTCTCTGAATAGACCTTGAAGTAAAGAGTAGTTTCCTTTGTTCGAAGCAAACAGCATGCACTTCTCTAAACGACAATTCATATCAAGGGGAACCCAGTAAAATTGGCGTATATGCCAATTGACACACAATCGTACCATTTTTACCAAATAATTTGCCTACATAGTTAATTGTGAATATAAATACTTAGTTATATGTGATACAATTTCACTTTTTTCTTGCCATTTAATTTGCAATTTTTTTTCTAAACTGCAGTTTTTGGCTTGGTTCTTTTCTTAATAAAATCCATCTTTGATTTTTTTTTTATATTACATTGTCAGTAAGTATTTTCTGAAAATATATTATGAGTGATAAATGAAATGCATATCACAGGGAAAAGACTGGGGTAAATTAGATGAATAGTGCCTTTTTGTGCATTTTTGTGGCATAAATTGTTTTGTGAACTTGTGTATCATTTGAATAACTTGTACTTCTGTAATAATAAAGTATTACCTGTAATGAAGCTAGAGATACATTTCGGAAGATATATACAGTATATTGATGATGATGCATTCTAATATGACAAGCACTAAACCAGTGTTGCTATATGCACACTGTCCATCGGACATTATACGTGCAAAAAACAGGGTGACTCTGTATAGAGTTGTAACTCATTCTATGTACATATCACAGTTTATTTATGGGGAGCAGGGGAGGCTGCATGTAGCACTCTGATGGGCAACCATTCTGTAAGCATGTTCCCAGTGGTACTCTTTTTTTGTGTATGTCAGATTGTCCACCGCTTGCATGTGGAGATGGCCCAAAAGTTTCTTTTGTCTGTCTCCTTTTGTAAAGAGTTGTGTGGAATTTTAACTACCTACTGAGGTGGGAGAGGCTGATCTCATTTCAGATCAGGACCAAGGTGGAACTTTTGACAGATTGGACAGGTAAAGGGAAGACACTCCGCCCTCTCCATGTCTGAATCCTAGGTGTATATATAAACAGAGTTTTAAATAAATGATGTGACAGAGAGAGGGAGAGAAACTTCATTATTCCTGGTGTCGTCTTGCATGATTTGTACCTACTTGGGGCCAGTCAGGGGGGTGTACAGAGAATCCTTGAGCCTGAAAAGAGGACAGCATCTCTGATTATCCTTACAGCCAAGATGTTGTACCTGGAAAATAATGCCCAGGCTCAGTATAGTGAGGTAATGTATTGCCACAGCAATATTATTTTATTCAACACATGAAAATAGCATTATTGGAGGCCCATGATAGATATATATATATATATATATATATATATATATATGCACATATACACACACATGCACAAACCTGTGTGTTAGTGATGTATATATATATATATATATATATTTGTATTTTTAAATTTACAGAACAATTTCATAGATTTTATGTCTTTATAAGTAAGTGCTTGGTATGTAAGAATTGAGAGATTGAATTTGCAAATGATATTATGAAGTTATATTACTGTGTGAAAGGTTTTCCTAGGTGATTTGCATAAACCATTTATATAGAGCCCATTTGCAAAAACATGTTATGATAATCAGTTACTTTGCATTTGCTTTTAGTTGAATTCTTCATACAAAGAGTAACTTAGCTGTATCCACATACATCTTGCAGGTCTGACATGACATTCCTGAGTGCGACAGTAAAAGGGCAGCTGCTGCTACTCATTTGAATGGCCCGGATTATATGGCATTGTGCAACAAGGCAAAATGTGAAGTGTTAAGATTATAATACACTAGGTACTGTAGTTAGAGGAACTGTGTAGCTATTGTTACATGTGAAATGCTGTCCCTTTTTTTAGTACATATGGTTTGATTTCAAGATTTCAAAAGGCTTTGAGTAGTATTTTATGACATTGGAAACTGTCCAAAGACTGGTGTGAATTGTTGGCGGTGACATTATTTGTTCTATAAGCAGGTGGAAGCAGAGTGGTTCTTCACAATGATCTAAGAAGGTTTAATTTAGCTTCTAATGAGATTTTAAATACCAACATATTATTTACCTTTTGTCTTTAGCAATGTTAACCACCAACAATTCGTAGTTCTCCACATTCACTTTTTGGAATAGAGCAAGTTTCCCCAATTAACTTTATACTTAGTTGTAATAATAGTTATGGCAGTCTTTTTCATAATGACGGGCTCACTTCCAGAATGGGAATGTGTTTATGATCTACAGACAATCTCCATTTAGGGTAACACAGACTATTGTGTTCATGATTTCTCAATACAGCTAGCTGCATTCACCAACAGTATGAAATTCAGCTATGCGTATTCCAATTAATATGTTTAAGGAAGTCAGCCACCAAGAAACCAATTCCTTTCCTTAGTTTAGTACAAGTCACATTATCATAGAAGCTGCGGGCTGATTTTTAATAGCCAAGTTTTCACTTTCAGTCACATTATTGTGCAAACCTTGCCTCGTGAGCCATAGCCTCGTGGACTATAACGGTTTATAGAGAGAGAAAGTTTATTATAAACAGTTGTCAAAAGTATACAGTTTGTGAGTTTTATGTAATGTTAGTCCTAGAATTTGGATACTTCAACAATTATTGTATTTGATTTGCATTTTCGCTTGTTTGTGTCTAATTTTCACATGTTGTTGAGATAAATCCTTCATAAACCCAAAGACAGATTTTGCAAATAGCCAATTGATTATTTAAGATTAATTAGCCTTTACACAATGTGGGTAGTCAATTTTAAAAAGGACATTCCAATGCATAAAATGTACATATGACTAGAACATGGTTCTCTGGTTGACAACAATCTACAACACTCTCTTTTAGTAACTGGTTCTTCAGACTCCTTTTTGAATATTTCAAGCACAAATGTTGTAGTCTGATGTAAAGTCTACATTAGTGAGTGGTTTCATCAGACAAACTAGTTCTATTCTTGTGAATGGGTGTTGTCAGTGGTTCAATTTTAAAAGAAGAGAGGAAGCAAAGGATAATTCTGAGAGATTACGGTACTAATAGTGTCCAGAGGACTAGGAGGAATGGAATTTCAGCTTGTCAAGTTTTCTACCACCCCTATAGTAGTTACACTCTCATAGCCCCAGATAAAATGGCAGAAATGGCAAATCAAACATACCCCTATTGCATTCTATGCTGCCCCCATGTGGGTGATTATGTAGTTATTTCACTGTTCAAAAGAAGCAACCATGTCTAATTAAAGCTGAGAAAATGATCTCTGGAGTGTTATAGTATTGTGCTAGGACTGGAAATCAGAGCAGAATTGGTCATATTATATCTACTTCTCTGAAATGCTTTGTTACAGAATTTTTCATGCATGTAAATACAAAATGTATGTTTTGAAGTATTTGCTGTGTTGCAGCCTAAACCTATTATAGTTTCAGTGTAAACAAATACATAGAGAAAACCTTTATCTCTGATAACAACCCAACGCATCTTGTCTAATAATGAAATAAAATCTGACCCCATGTCTAATAATACTTACCAGTCACATATAACCATAGCACTAGAAGTTTTGTTTTTATTTTATTAAGACTTAAGTTCTGAAAATAGGGCAAATTGGGGAATGAGCATTTCTGTTTAAATAAATAAAACTACCACCGTGAAACAATGGGTATTTCTCTGCCATGGTTATCCAGTCTGACATTAGCACGAACACCTTCCAGAGCACTTCAGGAGAAATGTGGACAGTATTTGATAGGCTTCTTAGAGCTTATTTCTGTTTGCTCTTATTTAGCTACTTTGTTGTATTTTCCTACGCCCATTTTAAAATACAACACATTCCACAATCTTCCCAATGTCCACTATCAAGTTCTCTAATGCCACCATCAATTTCAATGCCAATTTCATACTTATAGTTTTCCAATATAACTACACTATAAGTAAGTGGGAATAAGCATGGGTTTAATTTCAGATACTATAGACTCAAATAATAGCTTAGTTTTTGGTTGTGATTAATGACATATTATTGTACAAGGATATCACCTGGATCATTTTGGACTTTATTGATATTGGGGTGATGGCCAGATCATGTGTGTCACATCTTGTCATTTGTTCAATCACTTCTGTATGAAGATGGTCTTGATTACCTAGCCAGGCTAGTGTTAAAGTGTGCTGGAGCACATCCTGGTGGGAGTTATGCATGAGGGTGGGTGTCTATGGGTGAATGACATGTTGCTTTCATAGTGCTTCCTTCTTATTATCTGGCTAGTTATGGGAAACTCTTGTGAAACCAGGCTGCAGGTGGGAAGATGTGTACAACCTTTCATCTCCATTCTCCCCTTTCTCATACACTCTATTTGCTCATAATGCTTCATTGCAATGTGGTAACTGTCCTAGACATTGGCACATTTGTAATTTTAAACTAGTGTCTGTCTTTACATTTATTCTATTCAGGTTTATGCTTTGGCTTTCAACTTTTCATGCCCCACATGTTATTAAGCAAATTTGAGGACTATACTTTTGTTTTACTGTATATGACTATATGTAATCTGTCTGTTTGATTAGTCCGCTGGAAGTAATAGTATAGGTATGAAGAACTAGAAAACATATGAAGTAAAATACAATAAGCTTAATGATCATCCATGGGGACATAACACTGATTGTGAATATGACCTGCCATTGGTAATGCTTATGTGATGAGTGATAACAGTGTGTTACCGAGTAACAGGGATTCCGCCTATTCTAAAGGAGACATCTCATTCTAATGTTCATGAAACTTAAACTTTCAGTTGTGCCCTGCAGGTAATATTCTATGACATGGAATGTGCAAGAGAGTCTAGTCTTTGCCCTATAAATTCCAGCCCTAAGGGTAGTGAAAGGGGCAACAGGTATTGCCCACAATGGAAAACAACGTCATGTTACTCTATTTGCTTAAATTACTCAGGAAATGTTTTCATAGCAGACTAGACTGTTGTAGGTTTAAGTGGGTCATATTATAAGTATTGGTGGCTAAGAGTGCAACACATACCGCTGTCAAACATGACGTCATCTCACCTGCTTTTAAAGCTAGTTACAATTGTCAGGCCTAAAATGTTCATGTGCAAGGACATGCATTTTTAATACGCTATATGAACTTTTGAGCCTGGAGCCCTACAATTGTCACATCCCCCTTTGTTCACTGGGTGGTCCATAAATTTCATTACATATTAAGGCTCACGTATTTTCCGACTCTACCGCAATGGCCGGGAGGCTCACGAAAATCGTGTGGCGCTCCCGGCCCCTCCACAGGGGAGGGCAAGTCTCCTGGTGTGGCAGCCACCCCCCGCACTTACCTGTCTAAAGTGGGTGGTCCGGATGGGTCCGATGATGCGATTTGTGTTGAACAGCCCCCTGCTGTACAATGCTGGAAAATTTGGCATTGTATAGTGGGGGGCGAGACCGCAATGATGCAATCGTGTCCCCAAGCCCCCACACTGCCCACCATTACCACCACCAAGCCCCCTGCAGCGCCATCCTGGCGCCCCCTCCCAGAAAGTCGGCAAGCATGGGCTCATAATATATTAATACAAAATGCTTATATATGAAAGGAGTTCATGCATCCAACTTGTTTTAGATCCTATTCTCTCTTTGACTGCACATCTGGAATATATCACCAAGCTCCCTGACATCCCTTATTTGTACCTATCTGTCAGCATAAACCAAATTAGATCAGTACTTTTATACATGGCAGAAAATATTTTTTTTCAGTAACTAATAGCTGTAGAGATTAGAACGTATCTTCCTATCTGCTACACAAGCTAATGCATGTTTTTGCTGTATGTTTATTGCACATGCTGATATGCAAATTGATGAGCTCTAATCCTCACAGTATGACCCTTCCAGCAGGATAGAGTTAGTGAGACCTAGATATTTGTTTATTCTGTCATGAGATCTTTGCTCTTGAATTTGTTCAGGTTTTCACCTGGTTCAGACTTTGGGTTTTACACTTCCTGCTCCTAATACTTCTGTCTGTCTTGTTGACATTTCCTTTGTTAACTGAGCAATGTGAGAGCGTCTGATGCTGGCCTTCTCTAAACTGGGCATCACACTTGTCTGGATATAGGTGTTTCACCTAGCCTGCTACAAACCTTCTGAAACTCTATCTCTAGAATTCCTCTACACTGCTGACTTTCAAGTCTAAGCTGAAGAATGTGAAAGTGCAATTTGGGAAAGGTGCATGCGTATATATATTTTATGTTGTGGCTCTCATCTTGGGAATGCCCTTTTAAGCATCCATAGTTTTATTTTTCATGTGCTTGTATGTAGATTTGATAAAGTTAAAATATATATTTATTTAATTTCTGCATAAGAATTGACAATATTGTTATGCCTATTACGAAACTAGAGAAAGGAAAATCTTAAACCCTATGACCTACAGTAGATTTATTCAGCAATAATGTGTGGGCAAGTGCTGTTTAGCACCACAATAGAGACATTTTGAAAATCCTTAATCATCTCTTCTTAACATTGGCGCACTGATTCACTTCCTATTTAGCAACAAATGTTCCTCTTAGTCACCTTCTTAGAGGCAAAATTACTTGCCAAGAGCATGAACATACAATGACACTTCCATTGAGCTATACTTTGTTATGTTACTGTGATCACCACAACATGATTTTGTATTATTGACAGATTTGTGATGTACAACAATATGCTTTTTAATGATATCCTGGAAATCCCAACCTGCCACCTTATGACAAACTATGTGACAGTGAGTTAGGACATGAGATGAGCACTGATAGTATTTTTCTTTACCCAGAGAACAAAAGATCAACATTATGGCAAACTTTCAGGCAATGAGATGCATGGGCTGAAACTAGGGAGGCCAATCCCGGGATCGACGGGATTCCGGGATTGAATCCTGGCATTGGCCATAAATGTTTTTTTTTTTTTAATGCCGGGCAGATGCTGAGCACCTCCAGCAGAGTGCTCAGACACTGGCCAGCTCCCCCTTCCCCCGGCTGCCTGGCACTGCACTTACCCGCCGGTAAGTCACTGTGGGGGCTGGGCGGGGGCAGGGTTTTGTTTTAAATCAATTCAATCCCGGTTATCCCAGGAATCCCGGGATTGAGTTTTTTTCAGTCGCGAATCTCGGGCTCACTAATTGTTACTAAAGTGATCCCTAATAATGGTGCTTTTGAATTTGAAATACCATGACAGATAATGTGGTAGGAAGATGACTGCTGATAGTGTCTATATTCATAATTTTTTATCATATTTCAACCTCATTAACATGTTGCAGTGAAGCTGCAATCCAGCCAGTCAGTCCAATGGGCAGATTCTCCATATCTCAGAATTGCACTGTTTTAAAGCGACATTACCAACTAATTTACTAACATGCTTCCTCGCCCTGACCAGTACCAGGAGTGTTACATGCAGCAATTTTTTCCCGGCTTCCTCTGTTCTTACAATCGCAGCCAAAAACAATGGGTGAGGGTGCTGTAAATAGGAGAACTACTCACAAGCCACAATCTCTTCAGTGGTCTTTCCACTGCATCCAACTTCTGGAACTGGAAGAAATCTGCATCCTTGGGAACGGACAAATTTGTGTGCTTTCGAGATCAGTCATTTATTTGGGAGTTTCCGATGTGCACTTTAAAACGCTGATTTGCCAATATCTGCCAATCAGTTTTTTTTTTTTTTTTAGTACTTTATTAATTATGGCTTACTTGTTTGTTTTTAATATTTAAGCAGTCAGACTGGTTTTATGCCTGTTAAATATAATGCATATCATCTTGAAATGGCAGATTAACAACCTTGGACTGTTTGTCATTGTTTATTATCGGGTTTCTTTTTTCCTGCTCAGTCTTCTAATACTAAAGATAAAATAACACAGATTTCTGTATATATAATACAAAATGATTAAACCTTCCAGTAGCAGCGTAACATTATTTCTCACAGTGGGCCTACAAATCCAATGTGTCTTGCCTGACCATCACCATAACAGGGCTGACTTGCGTCCTGTGCCGGCCACTCCCCCTAACTGCATGATATCATGGTAAGAACAGCACTGCCCGGAGCATCCTGAGGATGCTCCGGCAGGCTGTACAGACTGTAGTGTGTATGTCTGGAGCGTCCGGTTGGCACTGCAGCAGCAATTCTGGCTGCAGCGTGCCGTTCCAAGCCCCCTACTAACCAGATACAGGGACCGTGAGGCAGCAACAGTGCCACCCACACGTTCCTGCCGTCTGTGCGGCAGCACCACTCACACACCCCTAGTTATAGCCCTTTTCCTGGCTCCTCCTAAAGGTTCAACAAACTTCTAGGGTGCACTTGGACTCTTCTCATCAGCAGCTCATTATGATTGCAAGGCTATCCGACATTCATAAAGAGTGTATGATAAGAAAGAAAGACCCCTCACGTGATTCATGATCACATAAGGAAATTCAGTGACAGTGCATGTTTCTATGTTAAAATGAAAGCTCAAAACGGTTAAATGAAATAGGATAAAAAGAAACAATAGTTGTACATTCTAATGAAACAGTAGGCAGATGGAAATGGTAGAACATTTTCTGTATCCTAGTAGAATTCCTTTATATGTTGGCAGCAGTTTGCACACGTTTAGTTTATACATGAAGTTGAAAGAAATTTTAAAGCAATTTATTTTGTCTTATGAATCCAACATTAAAAGAACAGTATGCTGTATGCTTTATTTCTTGTTGTTTCATCCAACTCTTCTGTTTCCTTTTAGCCGCAATATACAAACTTGGGGCTGCTGAACAGCATGGAACAGCAGATACAGAATGGTTCCTCTTCTACTAGCCCTTACACCAATGAGCATACTCAGAACAATGTAACAGCACCATCGCCCTATGCTCAGCCCAGCTCCACGTTTGATGCCCTGTCTCCTTCTCCAGCCATCCCATCAAACACTGATTACCCAGGACCTCACAGCTTTGATGTCTCATTTCAGCAATCCAGCACAGCCAAGTCTGCTACTTGGACGGTAAGCATCATTTAGTAGCTTTATGGATTTCAGAAACTCCTTTCATCTTGGTGCAATATACTAAATAGTAGTATGAGAAAATTGGTGTCATCTGCTTTGTTGCTTGCCATTTCTCACAATCAATAATAATATATATATATTATAATTATTTTAATTCAGTCTATATATTTATGACTTCTATGTTGTTTTAACTTTTGAAACAAAAATATACTTCATGGAATTGTCCCTGGTAGTTTGAGAAACATCTACAGTACATATTATGTGCATGATACAGAGTTAGGAGCAAATGAAAAAAGGAACACTTTGCTTGTAGAGCATACAGTGGCGTTACAGGGTGGTAGTGCGTCTTGACAGTGTGTCATGATCTCACACTGAGGGGGTGGAGCCATTAGCACCAGGAATTACAGCACTGCCTGGAGCGTCCTGAGGACCTGATTCAGAGATGTACTTTCACCCGACAATGAACGTACATTTCCTTTTGTTAGGGTTCTGCGCCTGCGCGGGACCCAATCTGTGCATGTGCAGAATGGGTCCTGTGATCTCGCTCGCAGATCCCCCAAGCTGCAGCATGACTGACATGCTGATGTGCGTTTCGGGGGTAGAGCAGGGGCGTGCCTGGTCACTGTTCCTAAAAACATAGGCGCTTCGTCCCCGTTTTCCGGGAGGGATGAGGCCAGGGTCTGTGTGGACGTGACCAGCACCCAGTCAGGCTGCAGGAAGCTTCAGCTCCCGCAGCATGACCAAATGAGCAACTGGTTGTGATGGTGATCCCAGGCTGCAACATCAGTCGCATTGCTGGGATCGCAAATGCAGCAAGGAGGTGTCTGACAACTTCTGCACTTGCATTAAAGACAAGGGGGGACTGTGCCGGGGGGCAGGGTGCCATCTGCCCTTCGGGCCGCTACAGTTGCGCAGCACTAGGGCCACTGCTGCACTGTTGTTGGGCTGCCGCGGCAGGGGGGGGATATAATTTTTTCCGGTCCAGTCATCGGACGAGTACCGATGACTGGACTGTAGCATGATACTTCCTTCCTCCTCCACACAGCTGCTGGCGCTGCGGAGGAGGAACTACTGTGGTCTCGTGAGATGATGACAATCATCTAATGAGTCTATCTCTTTTAAACTCTTTTACAAGCTCCTGGCCTGGGAGGGGATAGCAGCGCTGGAAGCTAGATGGGTAGGCTGAGACTGAGAGTGACATGATGGCAGTAAGTTGCAGCTCTCAGCACAGTGCTTCACCAGCCTGTCATGCTTATATATTTAAATATATCATGCAGGTTGCATTACATGGTAATATATACATATATATATATGTATGTATATGTGTGTATATATATATATATATATATATATATATATATACACATACATATAGTGCCAGGGCCACTTGCTTGTGTTTGCCCCCCCAGGCTGAAAGTTACCAGCCAGCCCCTGATCGGAGGTACGGATTTGCACAGCCACTTGTGTGAGACTCTGCAAATTCATCCATCAGGCCCTGAGGAAGCTCCAATCTTCTGAAGATGGCAGGATGCTCCGGATGGCACTGCAGCGGTGCCATTCCAGACACTGTGCTTTGCCAGAAGCAAGAGTTTTGGGGCAGCGGCAGTGCTGCCTCCAGAGCCCAGCACGCTACGCAACAGCACTGCTCGCTCACTCCTAGTTACAGCCCTGAAAGCATGTTGGGGTGCAAAATATATATATTTTTTTTTTGCATGCAGGGAAATACTGACTGCATTACTGTAGTGTACACATACTGGCCAGCTTTTACGCTGAACTTAGAATTAGGCTTGTCAACTCTAGTATCTATCTGCACATTTTAAATCTGCCCCACCTGCAGTGCAACATGGTTTTGCCAAAGTGCAGAATGCTCCTTTGTTGATCCTTTTTTGATTGGCTCATAACTCTGAATCAGACCCATAATATTCACACTAAAATATTATGTATTATGTATCCTCCCATATTTCTTGCTGCATAGTCAAAAGCATTTCACATTTACAATCTAGATGCAATAAGTTAGTCGGTATTTATATACCAGGACACGTGCATTTTGCTTCAATTACATTAGGGTAGATTAATGTTGAAAAACCATTGTCAGCAGACTAGTCATTGAGCTTCAGTTTGTTATGTCTAGTTTTGTTAAAAAAAAATGTCCTTGCTTCTTTATTGAGTTTAGAAGAGATAAAATGTAACAGTTCTTATAATACATAGAACTGTTGGTACTCCATGCCAGATATCCCTTTAGTTTGGCAGACTTTGACCACTGTAAAACCGGCTACACATCAGAACGATCCGGCCAATCCGACATGCGAAGGGACTCTGCATCAGCAAGTGCATACACACTTGCACAATGCAGGGGGCAATGGTACAATGTAGGATGCTGTGATGCATTCAGCAGCATGGCATCGTGTACAATATCTTCTGATTGACAGTGCACCATGACCAACCAAAATATATTGCATGCGTCTGCAGGAGTGCGCAATTCGGGAATAGATATTCTAGATTTATCGTTCCAATTTGCCCAGAAACATCACATCGGGCCGATATCATTCTTGTGTGTACCCAGCTTAACAGATTCTTGTCTTGACACTCTGTAGATTGTTTATGCTTTATTATTATTATTATTATTATTATTATTATTATTATTATTATTAATAATAATAATAATAATAATAATAAAAGTAGAAAGTAGTAGTAGTACCAGTAGTAGTAGTAGTAGTAGTACCAGTAGTAGTAGTAGTAGTAGTAGTACCAGTAGTAGTAGTAGTAGTAGTACCAGTAGTAGTAGTAGTAGTAGTAGTAGTACCAGTAGTAGTAGTAGTAGTAGTAGTAGTAGTAGTACCAGTAGTAGTAGTAATAATAGTATTATTATTATTAGTAGTAGTAGTCGTACCAGTAGTAGTAGTAGTAGTACCAGTAGTAGTAGTAGTAGTAGTACCAGTAGTAGTAGTAGTAGTAGTACCAGTAGTAGTAGTAGTAGTAGTAGTACCAGTAGTAGTAGTAGTAGTAATAATAGTATTATTATTATTAGTAGTAGTAGTAGTAGTACCAGTAGTAGTAGTACCAGTAGTAGTAGTAGTAGTACCAGTAGTAGTAGTACCAGTAGTAGTAGTAGTAGTAGTACCAGTAGTAGTAGTAGTAGTAGTAGTAGTACCAGTAGTAGTAGTAGTACCAGTAGTAGTAGTAGTAGTACCAGTAGTAGTAGTAGTAGCAGTAGTAGTAGTAGTACCAGTAGTAGTAGTAGTAGTAGTAGTAGTAGTAGTACCAGTAGTAGTAGTAGTAGTAGTACCAGTAGTAGTAGTAGTAGTAGTAGTAGTAGTAGTAGTAGTACCAGTAGTAGTAGTAGTAGTAGTAGTACCAGTAGTAGTAGTAGTTATTTTCTGACTAGAACAAAAAGTTAAGATTGTAGTGTCATTATGATATTAGGAAGAACATGTAATTAGTGGTGCATCATTTATTTTACCCTCTGTATGGTGAGACACTGACAGTGTTCAGATTCCCATGTACGACACTCACAGCATCTCCTCCCAGCTGCTGGACAAAGATGAGACAGTAATGAATGATCTACACCTGGAATTACTGTACACTCGCCAGATAACCTAGTCCGCCTACTGTAGAAAGGCATAGCTGCTCCTACCTATTATTTGTTTTCAAACATGGCCTACAATCACACGACTAGTAGAACTTGTTTAGCATGACACATATATTATAGCTACTGTATAAGATAAAAAAATGCAGTGAAACACAAGATCATCCTTCACATAAATAATATACAGTATTTTCAGTATTACATTTACAGAATGAATAACACTATGATCTCCTGTAGTTTCAGTTAAGTGTTTCATAACAACATATATATTTTGTTTCCAAAAACTTTCTTTCAGTACTCCCATTGCAGGGGTTACAGTTGTACATAACATGATTATAGACATTGGACCTTAGTGAGTCATAGGTAATGAGAATGCAATTCTGGGCGCTTGTAGCGAATGGAATACAATGCGACTGTACACCAATATTGAGTATATTGATCGCATTGACCCATTCCTCCATCCAAGAAAGTATAGATCTAAGGTCTCATTTTAAATGTATGTTATATGTGGGGCAATTCTGGTACATGCTTTTAATTGATGGAGAAGTGGGGTCATCAGCTCTCGAGTATGATTATAGTTGAGGGAAGATTGGGGTTTGCATGATCTGGGGTATGATTACAATTGATGTAGGACTGGGAATGTCAGATCTGGCATCAAGGGAGGGAGCGCCAGATCTGGGTACTAATCTTTATTGATGAAGTGAAGCAGCGGGGGTCAGCTCTGGGGTCTAATTGTTAATATAAGAAAACCACTGTGAATTTATAGTTACCATGGTTTTAATATTTATTTTACCAATATAAAATGGTCACTATTTTGCATGTAGCAGATTGTTTGTTTTAAGGTTTAAATAAATGTATGTTTTAATACCAAGTCAGTAATATTATTATTTGTTTTAACATAGAGAGTACTTTTTATGATTCTTCTTGCTTGTGACCAGTGCCAGTGCTTACGTTTGTACATATACTGTGGCTTCAGTTGTGCCAAATAGCCCCTCTCAGCGCACCAGATCCTGGGAGTCTCGATTGCACCAAGTATCTTTTTCACTCAAAATGTGCATCTTTTTCGTATAATAAATAACACAATTGGAAGTAACAATACTGCATTTCTAGCACAGTCCACTGGGGCATGCAACCGCCCTACATCTCTGTGCGACTGAGTCCGAATCTGTGTAAACAGGGCGCAGATGCGATCAGCTGCGGATTTTCCTCACACCAAATTCCTGTGTGGTTAAAGTTGTAGCATAGTATCTCTGGTACACTGTGAGCGGCTTTTAGCTGTGTCTGTGATGCCACTACATCACAAAACGTAAAGTAAAATACGGTATGCTACTCCTCTCAGAGAGTTGCAGTTGCATTGGACGTCTTGCGTCGTATGGTTTAAAGACGCTCAGTGTATGAGGACACATCTGTAGATAGTTTTGGTTGTAAGAGAGGTACAGTTCCTCCCCTTCGATGTGATGATGGTTAGACGGAAAATTAACAGTGCTCCCGCCTTGTGTGTATTGAAAAAAATCTGAATATTATGAGCTTTAATTAAAATATAGCTTTTTAGAGAGTAATTAAAGATATGAAGGCTGTAGAAGAGTATCATCATGACTGGCATGAATTCCATAAGTGGTTAGCAGAATGGTAAAAGTTTTGTAGGCAGGACAGAGAAGTGGTTGCCAGAAACAAGGGGGTTTATTTACTAAAGTGTGGGTTTATAAAAGTGGATGTGTTGCCCATAGCAACCTATCAGATTCTAGCTATTATCTTCTAGAAGGTGCTATACAAATGATAAGTAGAATCTGATTGGTTGCTATGGGCAACATTTCCACTTCTATAAACATGCACTTTAGTAAATATACCCCTAGGTGTAGTTGAGAGGTAAATCTAAAGGTGCCCACACACTAGGCAATATTTTACACAATCAGCCCGATTCCGACGCATCCGGACGAACGATCGTGTAAAATATGTCCTAATCGTGAGTCTTTACTCACGATTACGATGCCAATGCGCGTACCCGCTGGTCGTACATCACATCCTCAGATCTTGCCTGCTGCAGGCAACATCTAAAAATCTTATCACGATGCACTGGAATAGTATAGGATGCTCGATAGATCGTGTGTCAATTTGGATTGTTTTTAACACCAAATCGTGCCCACGACTGCAGGGGGAGGAATCGGACACGATATCGGATCGTGATCTGAACGCCTAGTGTGTGGGCACCTTAAGAGGATGAGATGAAGAATGTTTTGAGATTAGATATGAGATGTTTGTACATATGACAAAATGCTCAGATTGGAGCAATACAGTGAGATTCTTTACTGCAGAGCAGCATATAATAACAACAATGTAACTTTATGAACAGAACAGATACATACACTAACTAGGAAGTAAGTAACAAGTTCTGGTGAATACTTCCACCGAAGGAGTCTAAAACAAATAGTACTACAAACACCACAAAAAGGCATATTCTGATGAGGTAACTATACTTGAGACAGACCTAATATACTGTAAAGAAAAAAGTAGAGCCAAGTGTGACACCAAGGCAGTAGCTTGGGAGACTATTGTAATTGTGGTGTCATTGATGGTGAGGAGTTAGCTGAAGAGAGGTGGGTATGCTGGAGGAGGGAAGGTGATAAGCTCTGCTTTGGACATTTTGTACCTTAGGTAGCATCAGAAAATCTATGTGGACATAGCAGAGAAAAGTTGGTTATACAAGATAGTACAGAAACCCATAATAACACCACTCCCAAAACCATAGTAAAACAGATGGACATTGATGGTAGTTTACAAAACCCCATCAAAACTACTGAATAGTGAATACAGTGCTTTGGTGTTTTAGTTTGCCTGCAATGTGTTAGAGTTTCAAAACCCCAGGAAAAGCTTAGTAGATTTACCCAATAGACCAGGATTTCTGAAAGTCATTCCTCAAGGCACCTACAGGTTTTAAGAATATCCATGCTTGAGCACAGATGGTTAAATCATACTGACTGGGTAACTAGCTTCAGCATGGATATCCCTAAAACCAGTGCTGTTAAGACCAAGTTTGGGAAACAGTGCACTAGACTTTGCTGCAAGTAGATTATTGATCACTTTTGTGATTGCAGCCTTGGTGGAATGTTTGGGGCAGAAACCCCATTGTAGAGACCAAAAAATAGAGTGAGAGGAGAAAACGGGAGGAGGTAGTTGGAGAGAGAGGCTGAGTCAAAAGATGGTTTCTGTATGATTGATGACAAGTGTTTAAATGAGCATATAAATGTGTTAGTGGAGAGAGACTGGTTGAGAAGGTGAGCAGGTGGTGGGCATAGTGTTGGAGGAGAGAGCATAGAAGTTGGCAAAGGAATAGGGTCAAGGGGTTCAGGTGGTTGGGTGAAATTATGAAATTAGTGTAGTTACTAGCGGAGGCTAGAAGAAAGTGCTTAGGGTGTGCAGGATTTGGCATGAGGAAATATCTTGTTGAATGGTGTTAAATTTGTCTTTGAAGTAGGAGGCAATATCATTGGCTATCAGGGATGAAGGGTGATGAGGTGCAAGTGGCCAGAGAAGCGATTTGAAGGTGCCAAAGGGACGAGAAGGGTTAGAAGGCTAGCTAGATATTACAGAAGTGAAGAATGCTTGCTTGGTAAGTAAAGGAGCATTGCTGTAAGGTAAAAGGAGCACTTTTGCAAATATGTTTGTTTGATTGCTGGGCTCCAGACCACTAGAAAGCAGTTCTCAGTTTAATTACAATACCAATGGGAAACTCCCTAAGTGCAGGGAGGGCTGGGTAGTGCATGGGAGATCTATTTCAAATCACTAATTATACAGGTACTACCAATAGAGGAGACACAGTATCTCTTTGAGAGACTTCCACCACTGGTTAAAGCAAATATTTAATGTAATGCTAATACAAATAAATAGTTGTCTACCCCTAAACATTTAGTATGTCTCACGCTTTATTCCTAACTTCAGATCTTCTTCACCTACTATAATATAACTGTAATATTTATCTTTAATAACATCCAACCTTATTCGATATTGTTATATTTGGGAAAAATAGTACATTTAAGGGTTCCAGTATTTTTTGGGGAAAAAAGTCCTCTCCACTATATGAAACATGTACTGTATGCTATCTGGCTGCTGGCATCTCATTCATCTGAACATACGTACGTGCCATGGATGCAATGTTTTGAATAGACAAACTGATGTTTTCAATTCACATGGTGTAAGTGCAGATAGGTGGTTACATTTGGCCAAGGGAGACTCTTTTCAGGTTGATCAAGAATAAACCAGTTATTCAAGTAGACACACAATTTGTAATCCTGATGCAGCTAAACTACAGTATCATTTCAGGAGAATATATTGCATTTTAGATACATTGTAAATCATTCCCTCCCTGACATTTGTTAAGTTCCTAATCTTCCTCTATTTCAGTGAGACTCATCCTATTTACATACAATACACATTCTTAGAAGTTAATAGAACACTAATGCTGGCCATTAAGGTGCTGTTATCACCTTGGAATCGCCCCTGTATTGGCTAAAACAGTTGACATTTCAGAGACCCACACAAAATTGTTTGGGTGTGACAGAAAATCTGTCCAGCAGACTGTTGTCATCTGTCAAAGTCTCCATTTGTTGCAGCAATATTGTCCACCTGTGACCCCCATAGGGAGGTATTTCTCAGTAGATAAGCACTTACGTCCATAATGTCTTAAGCCGCGTACACACTTGCCGATATTTTGAACGATTGAACGATAATGATATAGTTCACAATATCGGCTAGTGTGTATGGGAAAAATGACCAACGATGAGCGCTCCCACTGTTCGTTTACAATATCCCCAATCTGGGAATATCGTGAGCGATGCTATGCTACTGAATGCAGCATGGCCCCGCTCAAACAACCCCCCCCCGCCGTCGTCCGTCGCTGGTCGACATCAACAAGTGGGTCAGACCGACCGATGACATGTTACTGTGTTATCCAATGGATATCAAATGTTGAGGTGTATCGTGATTTTATGCTTACAGTATTTGTAATCCTATTCCGAATACGGCGGCTTGCAACTATTTTACAATCACTACTTTGCATTTTAAATATAGAAAACGGTATTTTATAAGAGATGACTGGTAATATGGGGGTTGAGTATGGACTGACAGAGACAGTCATGATATGCAGTAACTGATTGTATTTTAATTTGATAATGTGTGTAAAAATACTGCATAACATATAGGGGGAGATGTATCAGGCCTTGGAGCATGATAATGTGTGTATAAATATTGCATAACATATAGGGGGAGCTGTATCAGGCCTTGGAGCATGATAATGTGTGTATAAATATTGCATAACATATAGGGGGAGACGTATCAGGCCTTGGAGCTTGATAATGTGTGTATAAATATTGCATAACATATAGGGGGAGCTGTATCAGGCCTTGGAGCATGATAATGTGTGTATAAATATTGCATAACATATAGGGGGAGCTGTATCAGGCCTTGGAGCTTGATAATGTGTGTATAAATATTGCATAACATATAGGGGGAGCTGTATCAGGCCTTGGAGCATGATAATGTGTGTATAAATATTGCATAACATATAGGGGGAGCTGTATCAGGCCTTGGAGCATGATAATGTGTGTATAAATACTGCATAACATATAGGGGGAGATGTATCAGGTCTTGGAGCATGATAATGTGGAGAAGTTGCCCAAAGCTTCTAACTGTCATTTCAAAGACTGCGCTAGATAAATGACAGTAACATGCTGATTGGTTGCTTTGGGCAATTTTATCTCTCTCCGAGGCTTCATACATCTCCCCCTGTATGTGAAATGTAATATTTTTGTATAGTGAAAGGCAGATATGCATCTAATGTGTGTACCAAAGGTCTGATGCTCTTATTGAACAGTCAGAAGTTGTTACTGTCCAAAGAGTCCTGAAGACAAGCCTGGGGTGACTTGTAGCCACGTTGCTTACATATTTCCTGCTTGCACCTGACCTCCTGTTGGAATATATAACATGGTAAAAGAAGCATATGGCACTTTTAAATGTGAAACATATATTTAGTGCTTTCAGTCTGACTCCAGAAACATACATTATTATTTTAAGAAACTATGGCCCTCATTCAGAGCCGCTCGTTAGCGGCAGTACGCTCGTTCCGAGCGATGTTTGCACATCTGCGCATGCGTACGCTTTTTAGTACGCATGCGCGAACCAGTCAGTGCGGCCGAAAATCGTTTGTACGCTATATAGCGAGTGCCTGCTATTTTGAGTGACAGAATGAGGCGTATGTGGGTGGTAACAGGGGAAGGTGCTTGAAAATGGGGAGTGGAGATCCGAACGCAGGCGTGCTTAAAGGTCAAAACGGGCGTTTTATGGGTGTGTATATTTAAAACAGCAGCGTCAATGACCACGTCACTGGGTTATTTTAGAGCCAGAACTGCTCGCAAATTTGTGGTAGCAAACACCAACCACAAGAATAGCGAGCAGTTCATACGCTGGTCGATGTACTCGATTAATCTAATAAATAGCGGACATGACGTATGGTGCGAGCGGCCAGGGGGCGTTTTTAACAAATAAACGAGCGTATGTTTTGCTTATTCGTTCAGACTTAGAGGTGTGAACAGACTGCAATGTGCGTACGGATCATTTGAATAGCCACCCCTTGTTTTTAAACGAACGACCGCAAATAGCGAACGGCTCTGAATGAGGGCCTATGAGTGTGATATTAGATGGTGAACTATAAAGGGTATTCTTCTAATACAGTAGTTACTAATTATTTTCATCTAAATGATTAATTATTTATATAGTACTAGTTTATTCAGTTGCACTAAACAAGTGAAAACTAACAGTAATTAAACAAAACTGGTTATTACCATACAAACAGGGGGCGGTGTATCGAGCTTTAAAGATAAAGTAGAGAAGTTACCCAAAACAACCAATCAGCTATCCATCATTATGCTAGCACAGTATTTGAAGTTACAGAAGTTTTGGGCAGCTACTCAACTTTATCTCTCCTAGGCTTGATACATCTCCCTGACAGAGAGGTAAGAGGACCCTGTTTGTAAGCTTACCATCTAGAGGATAACAGGAGTTTAATACATGAGGTAAAGTAGCCATATTGCACATTGGTCCAGGCAGACTGCAAGGGTTACAGGTTCTTGGTGGGCTATATGATTGATCCAGTCACACAGCAATGCTGGTCTTGGGTCAGAGCATACTTACCAACTTTTAAAATCTTCTTTCCGGGAGATGAACAGAGAGGAGATGCAGCTGGACACTTCGTGGGGCGGGGCCGGGTTCCTATGTCATTAGGCCCTGCCCCCATCACGGCAAACTGCCACAAATCACGGAACCGCAATGAGTGAGCGAGGCTAAATGACACATTGATGCACCATTTTGCCCCACCCTCTCCATGCAGAGCCATGATTACTGGAAATGATGTTGCAATTCCCTGCAGTTATCTCCACATCCTGCCCACTTCATTAGGAAGTGAGCAGGATGAAGGAGATCCGGATACTCTTTTGGGGGTGCGGGGGGCTACCCGAAAAATTGAGAGACTCCCGCAACAACAGCAAGAATAAGTAAGTATGGGTTAGAGGTTTATTTGAGTGTTCAAAGAAAACACTTTTTGTGTGAAGCGTGTAGATGGGTGGTAATTGGGTAATATTAGATGCAAAGAATTTGGTTTATGAATGAAAATAATAAAATAATTTGTTAATTAAAAGGCTTTGTGACACTATATAAATATAAAATAAAAATCACTTTGATAAGAAAAGTAGAAAAATATGAAGCTTATATATGCGTTTGGAATATATAATCTGCAACGCCTCTTGAGCACAAAGGATTTTCATTACATTTAATTGTCATATACTATAAGAAACCCCACCCTTTTTTATTATAGAAAATGCAACTGGAAGCCTGGATTAAAACTGCTTTCAGCGTATAAAATAATGAAATCACCGTGTGAAGATGAGCAATAAACACATTCCAAGGCCTGTGGCAATATTGCACTGAAATTTCAGTTTACAAGCCAAGTATAGACTGCAGACATTACACACAAATCTTTTTTCAACTTTAGTTAAAACTTTGCTAAAAGTGTCAGATTATTGGATTACTAAATGTGACAGAAGTTAGGATTTTGTTAGTCTTGTTTTTTTTATTTTTGCTCAATAATTATGTTTTGTAAGTTGTCTAGAAGAGGCATTTGCCAGATATTTTTCCTGCTTTTAGTTTTGGCTTTTTTACGAGGGAAAAGGATGTTACATTTTTTTGTCCTCTTCTTTCATGTCAGTTCTGTAAACTATTTGGTGATCAGACAGGTGGTCAGGACATTAGCTCTTTTGCTTTTAACTTGCCATAAAACAGAAGCACCTGGTTTTTTGTCTCTTGCCAAGTAATAATTTAGAGATTTACCACCTACCTAGAAGATGCTATCACCAGTTTTCTTATCCTATTGTCATTTGTTTCTCACTTTCCTGTGTACAGTATGTCACAGGGGAAATTCTGAGATGTAGTTTGGAAGCCAGGTACACAGAGCAGAATTGACTAGTGGTGTCATGTATTTCTCTAATATAACAATATTTAGGAATGTGATGCTTCTGAGCTCTAAAGGCTCATACACGCTTAACAATATGCTCCATGAGCGATATCATTAGCTGTTTCCCCTGCACTGCCGGGCTCAATGTTGGGAACGACATTGAGCATACACACTGAACAATATCTTTAATTAAATCCTTCAGTGATGGCACCCTCCCTCATCCCCGAATTTGCAGAACCTGACGATATTGTCAGGTTGCCCTGCAAGTACGGGCGATGAAAGACATCATTAACGATCCGCGGGAGCATGCATCATTAAAGATATCTTGCATACACACTGGGCGCTATTGAAGGCGATGAACGATAACAATATCGTTATCGTTCATATTGTCCAATTTATCATTTAGTGTGTACGCGGCGTAAGACCTGAACAAAAATACCTGCCATGACACTTTCCAATTATGCTCCAGTATGCAGTGTACAGCCCAGCTGTGTGTTATTGAAAATAATTATATAATTGTTATTCTCCATGGTTTATTTCTATGTTATCAAAAGGGTTTGTTTCTCATTCTAATTAGAAATATAGCTACATCTCATTGGCTGTCCTCTGACGGTGTAACAATAGCCAAAGCAGACCACAATGTTGCAACCTGCACTTTGCACACATTTTCCTTGGAAACTCTGGGCCTGATTCAGACTCAGTCGCAAGCGTAGTGCGCTCGCAACCGGGTTGATGGTGGGCCAGTGCGCATGTGCGAGACCCGGATAGCGACGGGCACTCCGTCGCTCCGGGTCTCGCAACAAAGGGGGCGAGCTGTCGATGGTGAGTGACTGCTCGCCCCATTTGGTGGGCGGGCCAGGGGAGTGGCTGCCCAAATGGAGGCGTTCCCATGAAAATGCCTCCGTTTGGGGGCGGCCCCACTGACATCACGAGTGATGTCAGTGGGAGAGATTTCGGCTCTGTTAGAGCCGAAATCTCTCTGGGGCTTGCGGCAACGAGACCCTACCACAAGGGTCTCGTCACAAGCCTGATGGTCGCGATGGTCTTGACCACTGCGACCATCTTCCTGGCCACTCGCTATAGCTGTGGGTGGTCACCCACAACTATGCGAGCGGCCAGGAGGCCGTTCTAAAAAAATAAGAGACCGGCCCTGATTCAGAGCGAGCGCTCTGTCAGAGCGACCTACTCTGAATCAGGGCCTCTGTGCGTTAACTTTTTGATTAGTTAGCGAGTTATGAACTATTGATGATTATGGCATTGACAAGGCTTTCTTGGGGGAGATGTATTAAACCTTTGAGAGAGATACAGTTGAGAAGTTGCCCATAGCAACCAATCTGCTTCTGTCATTTATCTACCACATTCTATAAAATGACAGTTAGAAGCTGGTTGCTGTGGAAAACTTTGTAAGCTCTAGTGTAGGGAACTTAACCTGACTGCTGTATGGAGATGATGGACTCTCCTAAGGCAGTATAGTAACCTACCAAGTTGTATTTTCCAGTAGAAAATAGACTGAAAATAGACTGAACACATTGAAGGATCATTATTTAAATAAAATGGTTTATAAGACTGAGTCAGGTAGACAACCCATGTTTTTTTGAGTTCCTGTAGGAAAGTATTTATTCCACTATTAATAAAACCACTCCTCGGTTTGGCTGCAGGCAAAGAATAAGAAATTATGTGTTTCAGAGATGATTGTTCTTGCTGTGGGCAAGATGTAGCTTGCAGAAGAACATCTGCAGCCAGCCCGATCTGTATGAGATGGGGCCAAGACTTGTTTGTATCCTGATGCTTGTCATAACATGCATGGAGCAGAAGAATACCTATACTTCCAGAGAAAAGAAATCATGCAGGACATATTGATTTATGTCTGGAAAATGAATGTAAAGTCCATTAGTCAATGTATTTGGCAATTTACATTACGCAGTTTTTCTTTCGCAATAATGATCATGGAGGTAGAAAAATTTAATCTAGGTTAGACATTGATGAGAGATAGAATCTGAGGATTGGGTAAGTTTGCATATAAAACATTTCCTTTGGAAAAAGTTCTTGTGTGATTACAGACAGGGTTGTAAAAAAACCTAGGACTAATGTAATAGAGTGTGAGCAGGTGCCACTGCGGGAGTACATGTGACTATAGTTTTAAAGCAACAAGCATGATAAAGGCAAATCCAGCAGCTTGGTTTAGCCTATAACATGCCTGTTGCTTTAAAAATACAGGAATACTCACATGTATAATAAATAGCAATGTTTCACAATATTAATATAACAAGCAGAATTCAAGTTTTTTAATTAAAACACTAATAAAAAAATGGTGTAAATGAAAAACACATTTTTAGGGTCTTTTTTCCAACCCTGACAACCTGAGATCTGCTATATTCATATTTGGTCTGTTTGCAAAAAATGGAAAACTGTGAACTATTATAGTAAGTCTGCTACATCAGCCCCAGAAGTCCCATAGGCCCATTAGTGTTGCTGTTGGAGGTAGTGCGGTGAGGCCCATGGGTGAGCAGTGAAATGCAGAGCCTGCTTAGTTCCAGAGGTAAAGCACCAAACGGGGAATCACTGTGCAGGCCCTGATATACATTCATGCTCAGAAGTACACAGTGGCACCAAGGGGATAGACCAGCATAACCACCAAAGTTGCTATGGGTCCTAGCGAAGGAACGTAGCACCCCTTTATAGGGCTTATACCTAATAGTGTTAGAAAATGCATGTACAAAGTATAGTTATACAGTCTGTCAAATTAATGTACCACCTTCCTAGTAGATGCTTACACTAGTTTTCATTTCCTATTGTCATTTGTTTCTCACTTTCCTGTGTGCATTTCAGTGTACAGTATGTCACAGAGGAAATTCTGATATGTAGTGAGAAGCTAGGTATTCAGCACAGCATTAACTAATGGTGTCATTTACTTCGCTGATATAACATGAGTAACACTGTGAGAGGGTGTGGGATCATTTGATTTGTTTCAGACACGCAACAATGTAAAATAAAATGTCAGTGGTTATTATTGATATTTAAAATAAAAAAGCTGAAAATAAATATCTCCTTCAATGATACATAAAAGGAAAGCAGGTGATTGTGCAGAAACGAAAATTGAACAATAGTAGCATTAATATAGAACGTGCATTTCTAAGTTCTATTGTATTATCATTGACCTACTGGATTAAATAGTATTTATTTCATTGGTAATTTCATTACCACATACAATACTAACAGCTGTTTATCTCTGGAATAAATAAATACATTATTTCCTGACTAATCTGTCAATGTATTTTTACAGTAATCATTGTTCTCTACAATTTTCAGTTGAGTGAGGGTTATGATTCCCCATATCCAGGGGAGGCGAGAGGTGGGGGAGTGGGTACTATTTACCCGGGCCCGGGCCTGTTGAAGGGCCCCAGATCCTACAGCTAAACCCTCGGGCAGGGAGAGATAGGACTGACTGCTGCTGCAGAAGCCTCTCTCCCCAGCCCGGCACACATGCTGCTGTCATGATGTGTGCTGGGCTAGGGAGAGAGGCTGCTGCAGCAACAGTCTTCTCCCTCCCTGCGTTATGTGTGGGGCAAAGCAATTGCACCCCCAACCCCAGTCAACGGTGCCCCCCTGTGCGGCAAGCATGGTCGCAAACTTTATAAGATTTTTTTGCAAGGAGGGGTCTGGCTACACCTCCCCTGGTTGGCCACTACCCCTCCCTGTACCTGAGCCCGGCAGAGCTGTCAGCAGCCCTGCCCATATTATCACTGAATAAGGAACAAATGAGATCTGCTTGTTTACATTGAGCTGTATTATTATTATTGTCATTATTATTTTTATTATTATTATTGTTATTATTATTATTATTATTATTATTATCATTATTATTATTATTATTGTCATTATTATTAATATTGGACCAGAATATTTTGCAGCAGTATTTTTACTATTGTGCTAATTTTTAGTATATTTGTACTTTATGTTTAGATCATAAACAGTACATCATCTTAATATTAAACAAGCAATCCCATTTCTGACCTTGTGTCACTCATTTGTCTACCATAAAATCCCAAATGAACAGTTCTCAAGTGTGTTTATTCTTCAGTCATTGAAAACATACAAACACATCCTTTCCATTACTGAATGTTTTTTTGTAACATTTTCTGTTATATGATTATAAAGAAGTCATGCAACAAATTTGGGCTAGGTACCGTGTATTGTTCAGTTTTATTTGCTAGAGGCAATCACAAGGTTCTGCCTGGTACATCTTAATTTAATTTTGCCCCATATTATTACTGAAAATGTCTACTCAGGCGTAAAGCGTCATAACATGGG
Source organism: Taudactylus pleione (assembly GCA_031769625.1). Taxonomy (NCBI): domain Eukaryota; kingdom Metazoa; phylum Chordata; class Amphibia; order Anura; family Myobatrachidae; genus Taudactylus; species Taudactylus pleione. The sequence goes on from JAUIMM010000370.1 coordinate 5,187,849, forward strand.
AGGTGTATTAAAGCACAGTGTAAACTGAAATACACCAGATATGACAATAAGTAGTGCTCACCATATTGGTAACAGAGATTTCTCTTAATAAATGCTCCTTTACAAGTTTATGTTTAATGCTTATAAATATGTAGGTGATCATAAAGAATTTAATTAACACTATATATTTAAAACTATTGTAATGCAGAACCCATGCCCAATGAAGGTGAAGTCCAATATTCTAGAGAGAGCAGTGAAGACCACTTGGCTCATTTAATATTAATGCAATATGAAAAACTCTTAGCTCTCTTCATCTCTCAGCTACATTTGATAACTCTACTTTATCCTGTGGTGTTATTTTGCTTTATGTAAATACAACAGGACCAGTGCATTGAAAAATGTAGGTAGAGGCCTGGCAATGATGTTCTTGCTTTCTGGAACCCACTCTGCGCTCTAAAGAGCAGAGTGAGGGATCTGTATAGAGATATATGGTCCAGCACCGATAAGTAGATTCCTTCTGCTCCGCTATTTTGAGAACAGAGTGGTGTCTTCAGACAGGGTGCAAGGGCTTTTACGCAGGATGTTCAGCACCAGACAGAGAGTGACCTGGAGGGTGTTACAGGATTGGCAGGTTCTCCTTTCCTCTGGAACCCATAGTGGCCACACCCTCTGGAACCATGATGGTTCCACCAATGGCTGGAACTAAACTCAAATGCACGGTGGCAAACTCCACCAGGGTTTTAAACGATTGCACCCATTGTTGGCAAATGTTTACTTTGTGCCATGAATAATTTAGTTTGGAAATACTACATTTCTCTCAGTGTGCATTAATTGTCATTTGTAGTTTACCGAAAAATGCATGACTCTCCTGGAAGTTGTTTATGCCACCATGTGAGGACCACCTGACAAATTATAATTTAATGATCACTCACCTAAAAAGTAAATTTTATCTTTTCAAGTGAAATGTTTTGTCCTTTGAAATATCATCAGTTAAGATGTTTTGAAGGAGGCTTATATGAGTGGTATCACTCCCTTGCACTCCTAACAAAGAGTTCTAATGGCTGTAGATGTAGACAGTGGTGGGACAATTACAAATATTGACAGAAGTAGTGTTGTAAATACTTGAGAAAACATTGTTACATAGGTTGCCTATGAATCACAAAGACCAGTGATCAGGGGCGTAACTAGGTATTTGAAGGCCCCATAGCAAAAGTTTGTAGGGCCCTACTGTACCACCCAATGTTGAAAAATGTATATAACACATGTAACTTTGACAAGGAAGATGGGCCTCCTCAACTCTGGGACCCATAGCAGCTGCACCCCTTGCACCTATGGTAGTTACACCCAGTGGCGTCACAAGGGGGGTGCGTGTCGCACCCGGGTGTTACCTGCTGAGGGGTGACACCAAGGTGCAGACTCCACCTCAGTGACAGGAGCCGGGTGCTGCACTGTAGAATTACATGCAGCACTCGGCTCCTGACACAGTGAGGGAGCCGGATCTTCAGACAGGCTGGTTACCAGGGGCAGCCCGCACCTCCGGCATCCCTGATGTGTCAAAAATGGGACTTGAATAGTGAGACCATGCCCCCTCCCATGAGACCATGCCCCCTCCCGCGAGGCCATGCCCCTCCCATGAGGCCATGTCCCTCCCACAAGGCCACGCCCCCTTTTTCCCGGCAACCAAACCATCACTACTCCCCACACCGGGTGTTTAATGAGGTAGGGATGCCACTGGTTACGCCCATACCAGTGATCCTCTATACTTTTTAGCTTGTACTAAAGTGTCCCTGTGCCACTGGTGGAGGCTTACAATACAGCATGCAGGTTGTGCAGCATCCCACCAATGCCTTAATCGGTAGTTTCAATAGGCAAACTACAGAATATTTTACACATTTTATTAACTGAAGATAAAAGTGTCTTGTAAGTATTATCAAGATCATTTCTAAATTGATTACATACAGTGTTTTGGCCTCTTTGAAGCCAAATGCACTATACAAGGTTTTGAAAGTCTATGAGTTTTATTTTTAATGAGTTTCACGTTAAAGGTTCAGTAATAAACTAAACGGTATCAGACGTATGGGAACATCTGAAATTCGTCTACTTTAATTAATCTAAAGCCAATGGCTGTGTGAGTATTGGCGACATAGAACTGAGAATTTTGACATTTATTTGAGTACCAAGTACCAGTTGGGCTAATATAGAATGACCTATTTTGCATAAGAACCCCCCAAAAATAAAAAAAAACAACAACACATAATAAAATGATTACTTTAGAGGGGCCTATCCATTAGCAGATGTATTTCTGAGCGATGAAAGACAAAAGATATCCCTTGAAAATTTTGTGCTGAATGATATCTGTCATGTACTGTACATGACAGATTTTGCCGAACGATGAACGATATCGCATGACATCATTCAGGGAGTGGATTTTTGTCTCTGCAGCGCTCTATAGCTGCTACTAATATCTTTCATCATTCGTCGTTTACTGCATATATACTGCACGATATAGCTAATATTGTGCAGCTATATGCGATAATTGACCAACATGTTGGAGAGATGATAGATGCGATTTAACGTCCGCAGGAGTGCGCATCTGTCATCGTTCAGGGCCTATCCAATAGCAGATATAATGAACGATTGAACGATATATTGTTCAATCGCTCATTTTATCTGCTAATGGATAGGCCCCTTAAGGGTGCTAACAGATGTCTGATTTGTAGCAGGGGCACAATGTAAAGTAATAATGACTATGTAAAACAGAAAAGCATTAGACTGTGCGAAATTTAAACATATAAAAGAGACATACTGTATGTTCGTGTGTGTTTATGTACTGCAGATGAGACAGATTTTGAGTTTGAAGACATGACGATACTTGTGAAATATGCAGAAGGCAAGACCAGAGGCGCCGTAAAGCTTGATTACTGTATAGAGCGCAGTTGAGACTTGCCTTTCTCCTGTGGCCTACAGCATTATGTAGAAATGGGGACGCTGCGACTCGTTCCAAGACTCTGCCTGATCAGACCTGCCCTTGTTGGGAAAAAAAGTGTTTGAAGTAAACAGGAGAATTACTCACTCTCTAATGATGTGTTTTACTGGCAGTGATGATACTTTGATAGACTTATAGAATTGATATTATACTGCGATAAATTATATAACATGGAGCTGAAAACATTCTTCCACACCCTCTGGAACATACAAAAGTACTGCTACAAAATATTTTCACAAGGGGTATTTTTCTCTTGTCCCTAAAATAATATTGTGCAATGTTTCAGACAGCTTAAGCCAGTGTACAATGTATATAGTCAATATGGAGTTCATAAAATGTGTTTTGACTTTTGAGAAACCATTACCCCTGGAAGGAAGTGTTTATTGATACAACAGTTCTTCAGCAAAAATCTTACCGGAAAGTAATCAGTATTAAGTTGTGGATTATCCTTCCTTGTGTTACTGATCTTAGATCTTCTTCCTGTTTTTGTTTCATATATATTCTAAGACCTGTGCTTTGAAAGTATGGCAGTAGGTGTCATTTAAAAAGAAACATAATCTTATTGAGTTTTAAGACTTGGGTGTAATCACTGAAATCTAGACAAGCCAACTGCTTTATAGAGGAGTGCAGGATACACTTTATTACCCTGAAAGATTGCAAGCTGATTGCAGGTTAATGGAGATGATTTTGATAAGCTTAGAATAAATTGATCCTCTATAAAATGTAATAATTTGTTGTTGGAAATTGTTTGAATCATAAACATTCTAAAGAAAAAGATGCAACTAAAACTTTGGAGACTGATCATTTTAATAGCTGCACTTTTAATACATAATAAAAGTTGAACAGCTGCTGGCAGGGACCAATATGTGTAGGGTACAGTAGGAGTGTCTTCACATAATTGTGGCCCAATTAGATATGTTTTAAGGGACATGTTTTTTGGGGGTTTTTTTGGGGTGCTGGAAGGCTGGTGCTGTCATAAAACCAAGCTGATTATGATGATGATGACTATAAGCAGCTCCATCTTGCAACTGGTTGATTGATCCTTCTGTCTGACAGTCCTTTAGTACTGAGGCTATATTATATTAAGTACAGTCCGTCTATGCACATTACTGAATTTACTCTACCAGGTGGGCTACTGCTAAAAGGAAAGGAAAAACAGATGTTTAGTATTTATTTAATATTTCATTTATATTGTATTTGTATTTAATTGTATTGTATATGGAACATGCAATGTTCAAATTTATTAACAACATTGTCAAGACAATATTATCTCTTATGCATATGACACTTACCCTGTATTATTATATTGTGTACCAATAATGTTATGAGACTTATGAGTGTCCCGCCATATGTCTATCTCTAGGATTTCTCTGTGCCATGCCTACACTATTATGGGGGTACAGTAAATATACACCTGTTACGTCTTACATGTTCCTGGCACAAATGACCCACTTCTTGAGCTGGCTGCTTCTAGAGATGCATCTAATATACCGTATGCATGTAAATATGTCCCATTTATGTGCATCTATTCTCTACGTATGCTCTGACGGGCATAATTATTAATGAGAATTTGCGGGATATACCCTGAATACAAGATTTAACATGGAGGGATATTTGCCACAGTTACTCCATTTCCACAAAAGCAAAGGCAGCCCCCGTAGGTTTTTATGGATGCTGCTACGGTGTTGGATTGGCTTCGGCAGCTAACGCCATGTTCAGCTTTAGCCGTTGTAGCCTATGGGCTACAGATTTGATAAATGGAAGAGGATAGGGATCCTCTGGATCCCCCCCAACACTCCCTGCTTGTATATGCGCGGTCAGCAGATCGCATCAGTGATTACATTACTTTTACACATTACAGGAACAGGCTCCTATCGGAGCCCCAGTTCCCGGATGTGTATTTTGGTACATCACTGCGATAGAAAAAATATTTTTGCGATATACAACTATAAGAAATTATAATTATCGGGTCTACAACTTGATACATATATGGCCCTTAGTGCCCATGCACTGTAATGTGTTCCAGTCTCTCTTTTTGTCTGAATGAATGTGCCAAAGTACCTTAACAAAAACAAGTAAAGCTACCCAACAGCTTGCCAACAGCACAGTTCTCTTTGCCAAGGATGTGAGGCTTGGAATTTTTGGACTAGTATGTTTCCCAGGTATATGCTCTTTAAACCTATTATTAAGTGTAAACTATACTCTCCTAACATATTTTCTGCAACCTTCCCTGTGAACATTAAATGAATATTTCTCAGTACTGTGAGAGCTAATCCAGACACTACTGACTCATTTTTAAGTTCAGACACCAGACTGACAACTGTTCCCCAGAGCAATCCATTATAAATAGATGCACAACATTCAGCTATGATTAATACATATGCCTTTTAATAAGAGAAAAACGGTTTATGAGGACTTTCTTCTTATTGTACACAAGAAGCAGGAACAAGTGTTTTAATTGTGGCAACAGTCTTGGTCAGGGGTTCCCAGGCTATGATGTATGTACAACTGTTTGATCTTGTGAAATGACACTGTACTCTTGTGATCAGTCTTAGTGCAGCTAGATTGTGCAGGGACACATGCTTTTAACTGCCCCTTTAATTACAGCTGACATTTTTCACGAGACATAATGTTTTAAAACATTTAAGTATGTGCCACAAGGAAAAATGTTAAATACATAAGTGAAAAGTACCCTACTTTAAATGTACAATAAACAATGGGCCCGATTAGGAGTTGTACGCTATTCAAAGTTGTACGCTATTCACATTGCTGCTGCATCTTTGGATGCAGCAGCAATGCAAAAAAATGCTAATGCCTGCAGGAGGCATCTGAAGCCAAATGACACCCACTGCTGGCATTGCAGGTCCGAGTGCTGCGTCAGAAAAAGCAGAATCGGATGACCATAGGACAGCCATTGGCCATCTGAGTAAGCCTAAGCTTACTCAGAATGGCCGCTGGAACTCCTCTGCTGGGGCCAGGAAATCTGGCCTCGGCACGCCTACAAAACGGCAGGAACACAACCCCATTTTGTAAAACAGTCCCTGTTGCTTCACATCCCCTTCCCAAACTCCTAAACACGGCCTCAGCATGTCAATCATGCTGCAGTTTAGAGGCACTGCGACCGATCTCACAGAACAAGTTTCACACATGTGTAGTACAGATCCTGCACATTTGCAGATTAGTAACCATCGGAGATGTACGCAAACAAATACATCTCTGTTTCAGGCCCAATGAACCTCATTTACAGATGTGTCCTTATACATCTTTGCTGCAGTCGTGTTAAAAAGCCCCTCTCGGCGCTCCAGATCCCGCGAGACTCTGCTAGCGCCGGGCATCTTTTTCTTTTTTTGTCGAAAATGCAGTGTGACTAGGATGCACCTGCAGACTGTGCTGATTAATTTAATATGCGTCACTTCTTTATCTGTGTGCGCCTGAGTCTCTGAATCTGTATACAACGTGCTACAATGTAATAGCCACAGCTTTTTTCATTCCAAGTTCCGTTGTGGTTCATATACAGACTCAGGTGCACACAGAGATACAATCAAATTAATCAGGAACTGGCGGCTCACTCACACCAGGCAAGTCGCTCTGTGACATGGCTTTGCAATATTTATAAAATACACTTCCAGTTGCACACCTACTCTCGGTTATCGTGAAGTTCACATAGTTAAGTGGGTGGCGTGGGGGGCGTGATGCCATGCTTGCATCATTCTGGCCCTGCCCCACTATACAAAAGCAGCAAACACCAGTAATGTAAAGCAGTGGGTGGAAAAACAATGAAACGATTCAGCGCAAATTGCATCATCAAGCAGCCCGGACCACCCACTTCACTCAGCAAGTGAGCGGCAGCTGGTGTCCTCTGGGAGACTTGTCCACCTTTCCGGAGCATCCAGTAGAGCCATCCAAGATTCTGGAGTATGCAAGTATGCCTGTAATTTCAGCACCCTTCTTGGGCACAGTCACTAATGTAGCTGGAAAGTGGTGGCCATTTGCAGTACACAACCTCCTTATTCTTCTCCACAGTATTTCCTCTAAGGATGGTGGAGAATGATGACATCATCACTGTGATGCACACACCCAGACTGGCCCCAGGTACATTACTAGATTGATCAGGGAGTCAGGGATATCACCTCTATTTCCAGGAATCTCCTTGACATTCAGGGAGAGTCAGCAAGAATGCCACAAACCCATATGCATTGATGGTAATCTAGGTGCACCTGCCCAAAGCTGGATGCTTGCATTATGTCTTAGCCAGTTTGTGTATAACACACCTCCAATGTGTTTGTCATTGCTAGAAGATATAAGTATACAATCTAATAATGGCCTAAAACACATCACAAGCATGATTTTAGCCATTTACATAAAATGTAATTGAATTAACTGAGTTCTGTAATATATCATAGTTTTACGTATAGCAAATATTTACAATTCTTCAGATTTAAATTTATGGACCGCCTGTTTTCAAAATTATCTCTGTATTAATTTCCCGGGTGTTTTCGCCTAGGCAAAAACTCCATAGGCAAAAACAGGTGAAAAAGATTCTCCAGCAAAACAGGCGAATGAGGCGAAGTCATCGCGCTTTTTGACGACCTTGGCTTTTTGCGGCATATTGAATTCGCCCCTATTTTGTTAACTTTTAGTATTGTGTGTTTATTTAAATGAACTTAATGAATAGAAAACACGTGGTCTGAATGTACACACAGTGGGCCTGACTATGAGATGCACGCGTCTTTTTGACCAGCCGCCTCTGCACTGTTATGCTAATGCCGTGACCGAGCCTGAGTCTGCTGTGACGCCCACTGCCAGCTGTCATCTTTTTGTGTATTTAGATGTATTATCGGTCCCCATATGAAATCTTATACCAGCCCTATGGCACGTTTAATGTCCCCGTCTGAACATGGCATCCTGTGTTTGTGCAACAGCATCTTTAGTCGTAGTCCCTGTCAGCGACGCTCTCACATCATGCCTGCGTCTGGCTAGCCTCCCCCCTGCTACCTCCCAGGAATTCCCACTGAAATCCCCAGCTCTTGCATCCAAAATCCTGGCAGCAACAATCAGGATGCATGCATAGTGCAACTCAGACGCATGCGCAAACTGAAAACATCGGCCACTTGCGTCTGACATCCCCACAGCGTGCGTCTCTGCATCAGGCCCAGCAAGTATATAGGACCTGATTCTGAGTCACAAGCAGAAGCGCACACCGCAGCGTCTATTGGCGGTCGCCCATCTGTGACTTTATGCAGATGTCGCTATAAACTCCTCCCCTTGTGTACATAAGTGTGGCCTAATGTGAAAGGGCTGAGACACCCACTTTTAGCATCGGTGCTATGCTGTAATATTGATTCCTCTGTCTGACCATGGCCTCCTATGCATGCGGCTATGCCTCTGGGAATGCAGGTTCTTGCACTGACACACCTGCGACATTCATTATTCGCCCACTGAACGGACCATTTTTATGTTTATTTGTAGCTACAGTACCTCCCAGACACTGCCCAGGACCACCCATCACTTTCCACAGTGTTTCTGGACTTTTTTGAGATTTGTGCAGTTGCAAAGAGTTATTCAATTGTGTGAACACCAGGGCATGCTGCTATGAATCAGGCCCTTAAAGTCTGCGGGCCTTACTGTATGTAATTGCCAGCAAGATGCAGGCACGGGCGCATGCCTTTTTAATTGTTGTAGCTTTGAAAATACGGGCAGGTTGGCCAGAATCACGCCTGAGCCGTCATCTAGCAGGATATTACATAAAGCCTTATATCTGGTTACAACATATCATCTTTAGCCCAGGTATTGAGCTCAACATTTCTGTGATGTAATCGCTTTGAGAGAATGACCTACGGTAGTATGACACAGGTCTATGGTGGTAATATAACAGGAAAGACACAGATACAGACCAATATTAAGGGTCCATCAGTTTTGCTTTACATTTGTGTTGTTTGCATTTAAGGCACTTCAATTAAACCAAATTGTCAGATACCAGCTCAGTGCTTTGCAGATTACCTGATGATAGGTACAAAGCCTAAAAGGAACTATTATTTCTGCTTCCTTGGCATAAATTGTGACTTTTTTATCATTATGATTATTTTTATGATTATTTTTGTTTTATCTTTCGTGCATTGCACAAGCCCCATTAGCTGCTCAGTGCAAGCAAACAATGTACTGTAGTCTGTATTAATATTATATGGGATCAGATATTGACATAATTACATGTATATAATTATATATTCACCTTAAGCTGGGTACACACTAGGATGATATTGGGGTATTTGAGTTATTGGAATGAGAAATCGTCTACATCATATAGTGTGTACACTCATTTGCGTGCTACCACGGACGACATTCAATATGATTTGATTGACCGTGCTGCATGAATTACCAGCTGTCCTGCTGTCCACATAGTCAGCCATAAATCATAAGTATTCACATTTTATTTCTGTTTTCCTCACAAAATGATGCATTAGTTGTTGTTTTTTTAGGTAGACATTAGGGCTCATAGTGTAGGGGATGTACATGTCCACATGGCACTGGCCACACCCACACAGCAGTGGTCACAGTGCTCTGTTTCTTACAATAGGTCCTTGATAATTTTCAGCCCCCGGCCTATGTGGCCCTTAATCCGGCCCTGGCTTTAGGCGCCACTTGCACACATATTTTGTGTAAGTCACTGCCAAGATATAGGCCTTACTCCGCCTCAAGCCCACTTCTAATCTTGTATTGAGCGGGGTTTGGATCGACATGTCCTCTTGGGAGTGTGGCACCAGTCTGTAAAATCATAGACCAACATCGTACCCCAAGCCCATTACTAAAGGTGCCTATCCACTAGAAGACAGGCAAAAGACTGCATGATTACGACATTGTAATCGTGCAGTCGTTTGTCAGTCTGTGATGTGCCTACACTGAACAAGCAGTCGTTCACTATAGGAACATCAATCATCTGCTAACATGCTCAACCTAACGTTAGCACTCTCTTTAGGTAGTCAATAATACTGCCTGGGGTGTCCATTCAATGGTCCACATAGGGTATCAATATGCATTTCATGCCTTATATAGAATGCACTCACCAGGACTTCTCTTCAAGGTACAGAAAATAGAAAAACCTACTTGAATAATCACATCATGATCAAATGTCAAAGGTCGACATTTCGACCGCACAAACGCGGTCTTCCTCAGGACACCACCAGTGAAGCATAGGACTTCACTGGTGGTGTCCTGAGGAAGACATTAGATTATTTCCACCAGTTTCTTCTTTAGATTGATGTTAGATTTCAAGTTGCATCCCAGTACTGCTGCCAAACTTTTCTTTTCCTAGGCGCCGTGTAAATCCTTACATCATAGGCAAATGCCTAGGTTAGCCTAATGGTAACATGTATCCTACCTACTGACTATAACCAATGGAGGCTGAACCAACATATATATGATCGTACAGCCCCTCAGTTTACTGTGTGAACCAGTAAAGTAAGCATGCAAACCAGTGATTTCTGCTTCAGTGATGTCACCAGTTGCTAGTGAGGTGGTATTCTCAATGACACTGGTTTAGCCCATAAAATGGTTGTCTCAATTATACTGTATATAGCTGACAGAATCACTTTAAAATATGTTCTATTTCTCAGCAGCAAGCTAATAGTTACATTTACACACAGCAATTTCTGCATTCCACATGGTTTCACCACTCAGATATATTACTGGTCTGTTTACTCACATATACCCACAGCAGCTACATTGCATATGCTAGACCCATGCTTTACACCTTAAATACACCCATTAACTTTACTCAAACCGAACGCAAACATGGAGAGGACATACAAACTCCACACAGATATTGCCTCCACACAGATATAAAGGAAGTTTGGTGGGTATGCTCAATAAGTTTATCATTCCTTCTACAAAGTTCGGGTGTTGGCCACAGCAACTAATCAGCTATCATTTATCTTGTCCATTCTATAAAATGTTACCTAGCATCTCGTCCTCTTTAGTTTTTGATAAATGTTCCCGATCATTCTTTATATGGTAGCAGAATGACAATACAATCTAAGTACTCTGTTATTAGCAAAAAAAAATGTATAAGGTGGTGTCTACACATTTAGCACGCATTGATTTTTCAACCCCTGCGTGTACAAGCTGTAATAATACCAGGTAACCCGTATTATCACAGAGAAAATTATCAATGTCTATATGTTTCTGTGATATCTACGTGTCTCCATAGAGCTTATTCCTTTTCACCTGTACCCTGTCTCTGTTTATTTAGTTGGCTGGCAGTGATGTGACAAGCATAGCCCCTGTATTATATTTAGGGAGTGGGATGCTTGTTGGCTTCTTGGGAGACACGCATTCCTCCTGCTTAATGGACTGAGTGGTTTGCTTTTTCAAACAATTCTTTTCTTTTTCCTCATCTCTGTCCATATATGTAGCCTAGAGGCATACATGCCATAGAAGCTGAAGTATGAAGTTCCCTCCCTCCAATCTTTTTCCTTTTCATTTCTATGTAAACTGAACTATGTTTGACTAGAGGTAGTTATCAGGTTTTTCTTATTATCCTTTCCTTTCATTTATACTGGGGCAGCGTGGCTGGAACGTGGCCCAAAACCTCAGGGTGAGGCAAAGCCCCCAGGGCAGTCAGACAGGTGGGAGGTGCTGCAGTTACAGGCACACGACAGCCCCATCCCTTCCTCCAGCTCACACTTAGATCTTGGATGCATCACAGAACTACAGTATATCTGCCATAACTGGACTGATTCTCTACAGCCAAAGAGTGATTTTGCTTTACACAATCATAATTTAAAGTATTTGTTTTAGAAAACATGGTTTATTCAATGTATAAATATATAACTATATATTATAAACACATCTGTTAGAAATACATAAATAGTTCCATAAAAGACACATAATAGTAAACTAACTATACACATTACTAATATTTGCTTTCAAACACTGTGCTTTTTGCTAATTCAGATTGTTATAGTACTTTATAGGATGTACAGTATATTTCAGTTGATATATTTTAAAGCTATAAACAGCTTTTGCAAAACGAAAGCCTACAAGAGAATACAATCCTTGCACCAAAGGGAATGAGTCCTGCAATTATGTAAAAGTATGCCTAGCTGACGGCACCATTTATTCACATGGAATCCCCAAGATAAAATATGTGCAGTGTAGACAACAGCACTTACAGATTTTTCTCAAACTGAGCCTGGGGTTATAGTTCTTTCTTTCCCTTAGCTTAATCACGTCTGAATTAAGGGAGTGTTTACCAGATACAGCATAGTGATGTACTGTTCTCATATTCTGCCTGGAGGGGCCATATAGTGAGTGGGACATTGCAGGGTGGGGCCAGTCTTCGGTCTTCCAAGCATTTTAGGAGGGGGACATCACCTGTCTGATGTCAACACCTCTGGGTGCGACCAGGTTGGAATGTGCCGCTCCCAGCCCTGGCCGCCCAGGTAATTAATCTACTTTGACTGACAGGTGGCAGGAGGCAGCATATGAGCTAGAGTGCTATACTGCAGAAGTTACTTCATAGTGATTTTGTCATTTGTGGTGCTAGGTTCTTCCTCCCTCGAATACATGAACATTACAGATTTTACATTTGAAATTGAGAAAATTAAGGAAGAAAAATTTAATTTTTTTCTTTACTTTGTATAACTGATATATAGTTAAGAGATTTTATTAACTATATTTAATTTCTACTTGATAATGAGTTATTATTTATTTATTTATTAATTAACTTTGAAATATCTCTTGTTCTTTAGCTGATAACTTACCTCTCATCTTATTTCAAGTGACAGGTTCCCTAGAGGAACCAAAGTTTCCTGGCACTCCAAATTCTCTCCTTTTTATGTTCTCAGTGGATCTCTAAGGGTCCTATCCATTAGACGACTTTTTGAACGATCCGACTAAAACCAGGAGGTTTTGGTCGGAACGTTTAGAAAGTCGTCTAATGGATAGACCGCAAGGACTAGCGATGCGCATGCACACTGGGTCCTTGCTGACCCCGACTATCTGTGGAATATGCTCGACAACCTGACGACGATCGTCAGGTTCCACATGTTCGCAGATAGGAGGTCGGTCTCCTGCACTGAATGACGTTCAGTGAAGACCGTTCAGTGCGGGCACCGCACTTAGGCAACCGGAAGGACTGAACGCTAGTCGTTCAGATTTTCAGGTCGCCTAATGGATAACCCTCTTAAAGGTTCAGCTAAGTGTCTGGCTCCTTAATGTATAATATCCGTTAGGCATATTACTATAATCCCAAAACCATGAAGAACACTGTACAGTATGTGTCTTTGAATCTCTGAAAATGTGTTCCTTTTTGTAACAAATATGTGTCCTACGTTGGCCATTTCACAGGTTGCAAGTTGTGTAATACCTTTCTGTGCATAATGGCGAATTTGTATCTATGACTTAACTTATAGCATTGCAAATAATATGTATGTGCCATTTGACTGCAGGGTAAGGCGTCTGCCCTGAAGACGATTCCCAGGCTAGGGATTGTTAATACACACATGGACGCTGCTAGAGTACTTTTTTCCTTTATCACCATAAACTGTCGCCCTCAGTCTGCTACACAGGCCACACCCAAGGTTTCAGCCATCATTGGTGTGTTTGTCAGTACAGATGAACCGTTTGTCATTGGACTAGTGACATACTAGCCTAATTTTTATTAATCTGCAGATACAGAAACAAATGGACATGAAGTAATTTAGGAAAACATGGGAGTGATTCAGTTCATGTTTCCATTTTCTAACTTGTATCCCTAAAAACTCTTATTGCTCGAGCATACAAAGATGGAAATGCAGAAGAAAAGTCTGCAAAGCTGACTTACGTTCAGCACTACATCATCCCCTATTGTCAGTGTAAACGTAAAACATTATACTCTCTGAACCCACTTTACATTCCTGACATAATTTATTCCTTTAGATTACTGGATGGACAGGAAAGGTATGAGAAAACGTTGAGTATTTAAAAAAAGCAGACAGGTGTCTGATGTTGGTAGCTGGCATGCATGCCACATTGTAATACTAAATTCACCACAGAAAGATGCCAAGATCATGTAATTCAGGAGGCAGGTGGCGCGGGCAGGGTCATATTCACTGGAATGTTCTTTTAAAACATGTTATTATTAATGTACCCGAATCTGCTGTTGTTCTCCTGATTTGCCGACCAGAAGACTGCTTATTTAAACATGACATTGCAGGTGAACCTGAAAACAAGGAGTTGAATGGAAATTGCAAGCCAAGTAATTTGATCCAGTATTGCAGCAATAGGAATACTGGATATCACTTGCAAGACATACTTCCTTAGGCTATATTTTTTGCCACTGTTTGTTCTTATTTTATAGGGCATACACAACAATTTGTACGGAGATGGTATTGCTATTCAGAGGTTTATTTTAGCACAAGTAGGTAAGATTAAATAAACCTGGATTTTCAAGCAATTTGGATATTGCAACCAAATAAAAACTTAGTTGAATCTGACCCAGCATGCTTAAGGGGTCTGATAACTGGGACAAGAGGACACCAGTTTCCCTGATAGCTCAGTAGTATCCAGACACTGTATGTTACTTTGTCACTCAAAGCGGCATCTCTCCCCAAGGCTTCTGAAGAACAATTAGCTATAACCAATATTATTCTGCAGGAGGACAGGGCTTCTGCTCCATAATAGATTTGTACCATTGCATGCTTTTCAGTAATGTTATTGTGGACATGGGAGAGTGGTGCTACCCAGAGCCGAACCTAGGCATAGGCAAACTAGACAAAAGCTGAAGGGGCATGCAGTTCAAGCCTAGGGCCAGCTCAGCTTGAAAGCGGGCAACGGCAGGACCGGGGGCCTCTGCTCTTGCTGTCCTACTGTGATCAGAGATCTCAGCTCAGCTCTGATTATGCTGCAGCTCATACAGCTTGCAGCAGCAGGAGCGGGGAGCAGAGACAGTGGGGGCAGTGGGCAGTAACAAAAATCGCCACTGGAGGAGGGCTGCTGGGCATGACCAGCTGCAGCAGCTCCTCCTCCTGCGGAGTCCATCAGGCTGGGCCTGTCTGCAGGGAACACACAGGGGGGTGGGAGCGCCAAAGCTCTTGCTGGCACAAGGCACCAAAATGTCTAGTTGCAGCTATGTGGATGAGGATTGCAACGGGCGAGGGGTAATGGATGTTGCTGGCTGCTGCTGTGATCTGTACTGATGGTTGATGGGTGCTATGCTGGGAGAGGGGTGCTGGGTCAGAGGCAGGTCAGAGGCAGAACTAGCGATGGTGCTAGGGGTACCACTCAAAATCTTGCCTATGGCATCAAATTGGTTAAGGCAGGCTCTGGTGCTGCCTTGCTATGGGTCACTTAGTCCTGTATGGGTCCCTCAAGGCAAGACTTACCAACAACCTCCTCTCCCGCTCCCACCTGCAGTAACAAGGTTTTTCCTTAACCTAACTGTTGTTCTGTGCAATGCTGGCTAGAAACACAACAATCCTGCTGCTCGGCCCAAGAGTCGGAGGCCAGGATAACTGTTTGATATAACCACACGTGGGTACCTAGATTGAACGAGTACAGGGCAGTACAGCTCTGCGACCAGTTCTGTTCTTCCATAACTGTAGCCTAGTAGTGCGTTCAGAACATCAATTTTGATGTATTCTAAACATAATATTGTTTAGCTTTAATTGCTTTTTGGTTTTCCAAATAATAATGAATGTTTGTTAGTATTCACTTCTTTCATGTACACAGCACACACTCTCTTAATATAACTATTTTGTGCTATTGTCTTTAAAGAGAATTCGCTCAGGAAAATGCTTGTCTTCATTCCATGCTTAAGCAACTGTTGGGTTTATAAAGGTAGTGTATTAGATTGGTACAGGTTGAGTCTCCCATATCCAAAATGCTTAGGACCAGGGGTATTTTGGATATCGGAATATTCCTTATTTTGGAATATTTGCATAAAATAATGAAATATCTTGGGAATGGGACCCCAATATACACACAGAATGCATATATGTGTTATATATACCTTATACACATAGCCTGAAGGTCATTGTATACTATATTTTTAATAATTTTGTGCATCAAAAAAAGTCTGTGTACATACATGAAATTCATTTATGTTTCATATACACCTTATACACACAGCCTGAAGGTTATTTAAACTATATTTTTAAGAATTTGTGCTTTAAACAAAGTTTGTGTACATTGAACCATCAGAAAGCAAAGGTTTCACTTTCTCAGTCATGCTAAAAATATTCCGTATTTCAGAATATTTGGATATGGGAGACTCAACCTGTAATAGTATATATGATATAGAGAAGTAAAGAATGAATAGTACCCAGTGGCGTAACTAGGGGGGGTCGGGCAGGGTGCGTGCCCTGGCGCCGAGGGACCGGTGGTGCGGGGGGGGGCGCCGCCGGCCACGATCCGGCCTGCCCTAGTTAGCCACCAGTGTAGTGCCGACCGCAGTGAGTGACTACACAGGACCAGCGCTAGGCTTCCAGCGCCGGTCCTGTGCTGCACAGCTGAGCCCGTTCCCTCCCCCTGAGCGCTTGCCCATTAGCGCTAGGAGGCGGGCTCAGACTGCATAAGGGGGACCACTACTGGGAAAACTGCATGGGGGGACTACTACTGGGGGCACTATATAAAGGGCACTGCATAGGGGGGGGAATACTACTGGGGGCACTATATAAAGGGCACTGCATAAGGAGATACTGCTACTGGGCGCACTGCATTGTGGGGACTGCTACTGGGGGCACTGCATAAGGGGGAACACTACATGGGACACTGCATTTTGGGGGGCCACTACTGGGGGTACTGAGTAAGGGGAACTAATAAGGGCTATATAAGAGGTACCACTACTGGGGATACTGTATAAGGGGCACTACTATGGGCCTGCATAAGAGGGACCACAACTGCATACTGGGGGTACTGTATAAGGGGTACTACTGGGGTTAAGGTGCATATGGATAGGAATGTTCAGCGTGAAAATAAAGGGGTGTGTCATGTTGACATGCCCCATTTTTAAGTGACCACGCCCATTTTTTTGCTGTGTGAGTGCCTTAGGCGCGTGCACATTGGGGGGGGCTCCCTTTTCAAATTTGCCTTGGGCTCCAAATACCCTAGTTAACTAGGGGAGGTCGGGCAGGGTGCGTGCCCTGGGCACCGTGGGACCGGTGGCGTGGGGGGGCGCTGCCGGCCACGGTTCGGCCCGCCCTAGTTAGCCACCAGTGTAGCGCCGACCGCAGTGAGTGCAGTCAGCACTACACATTTACACAGGACCGGCGCTAGGCTTCCAGCGCCGGTCCTATGCTGCACAGCTGAGCCCGTTCCCTCCCCCTGAGCGCTTGCCCAATAGCGCTAGGAGGCGGGCTCAGGCTGTGCATAACACACGCATCGCCGCCAGCGCTGGCGGCGATGCGTGTGTTAAACAGCAGCCAATGAGAGTCAGATAGACTCTCATTGACTGCTGCAGCACCCACTGCAAGAGCCGGGCTTCCGTCCGGCTCCTGCAGTGGGTAATGGGACAGACGTCATGATGACACGACGTCTCTCCCATAATGCTGAGCGCGCCAGCCCGGGAGGACTGGCGGGCGGCGGCGGCAGGAGCGGTGTCGCGGTCCGGAGCAGCAGCGTGGATTCAGGTAAGTATAATTTTATATATATTTTTTTTAAACCTGTCTGCACTACTGGGGGCACAACAGGGGAGGGTGGTGCCTACTACTGGGGGGACCTCTACTGGGGGTGGGGGCACAACGGGGGAGGGGTGGCTACTACTGGGGGCACCATTATTGGGAGGACCTCTACTGGGGGGGCTACTACTGGGGGCACTTAATCGGGAGGGGGAACCTCTACTGGGGACTACTACTTGGGGGGGGGAACTACCACTGGGGGCATTATAAAAGGGGCCTACTACTAGAGGCACTGCACTGGGGGGACCACTACTGGGGGCAATAATAGGAAGGGCCACTACAGGGGGCACTGGATAGGGGGGATCACTATTGGGTGCCTGCATAAGGGGGACCATTACTGGGAAAACTGCATGGGGGGACTACTGCTGGGGGCACTATATAAAGGGCACTGCATAGGGGGGGACTACTACTGGGGGCACTATGTAAAGGGCACTGCATAAGGAGATACCGCTACTGGGCGCACTGCATTGTGGGGACTGCTACTAGGGGCACTGCATAAGGGGGAACACTACTGCATACTGGGGGTACTGTATAAGGGGTACTACTGTGGTTAAGGTGCATATGGATATGGATAGGATGTTCAGCGTGAAAATAAAGGGGTGTGTCATGTTGACACGCCCCATTTTTAAGTGACCACGCCCATTTTTTTGCCGCGTGCCTTAGGCGCATGCACATTGGGGGGGGGGGCTCCCTTTTCAAATTTGCCCTGGGCTCCAAATACCCTAGTTACGCCACTGATAGTACCACCTTTCCTTTCCTTGGGTTTCACATCAGCTCTGCACAGTTAGAAGTCATGTAGAAGTCAATGCTGTTTGCTGCAATATTTAACAGACATTTATATAGTATATATATTAGATGAAGAAGCATCATGGCAGATAATCATTATTCATGGAAAAGGATTGTAGTACTATTCTAAGTCTTCTAAATGTTATTGTACTATGTATTTGTAGATGCCCCTTAAACATAGTGTTAGTATATCATTATTTAGAGGTCTTTTCCAATAAGGAAAAGCACAATAAAGGCGTTTTCGAGATACGATATTTTATTTTCAGTGGTAGATTTACTAAAACTTCTCATGGAAATTTGGAGGTGTTTCTGTTAGCAACCAATCAGATACTAGCTATTATTTATCTAGTGCATTCTAGAAAATGACTGCCAAAAATTGATTGGTTGCTACACGCATCGCCTCTGATCTTTTTATGTAGAAGTTCCAGTAAATCTAACCCTTAGGGGTAAATTTACTATAGTGAGAGTTTTTAGAAGTGAGTTTTAAAAGTGATGTTGCCCATAGCAACCAATCAGATTCTACTTAACTTTTAACTAGCACCTTCTAGAAGACAATAGCTAGAATCTGATTGGTTGCTATGGGCAACATCACTTTTAAAACTCACTTCTAAAAACTCTCACTTTAGTAAATTTACCCCTCAGTGTTTATAATTATTGTGGAATGTATATGATACTTTTATTTAAAACAAATGAACTTCTTTTATAGATATATGGCGGAATGTACTAAAGTGAAAATGCAGACAAAACTCCATAAACTGCCATTTATGTATGAAGCTCCGGAAAGTGAAACTTTTCAGAGATTCCATCTATAGATGGTGTTGTTGCCTAATAGAAGCCTATGGGCTTCTTTTTGCATTCTTCCCTGGGAGGAATCCAATTGGATCCCTCTCAGTGTCCCCTGCCTCTCGTGTGTTGGCCAGCACATGCACAAAAGGACTGCCGGGTCTTGCACTCTGAAGCTCCTTCTTCGTATAGGACAGCTCTTTTCAGAAGAGCTGTCCTTTGTGTTTTTAATCGCATTTGTAAGTGCATGCATGCTGATAGTGGCGGGATGCATCCCACCCATAAGCTTTGTTAAACAAGGTTTCTGTATCTTTTTAAACAGGGATTTAGAGATCCACTGCAGTGGACCAATATATCCCCTTTTTCTCAGCAACACAAGCAAAAGGGAAGATAAATAGGTCTTTCGCAACTAACACTTAAATTATGAATGTATCTTTTGGCACTATTTGCTGTATCCGCAGGCTATTTGAAACTTTTGTGTATTAATCCTTTGCCTAAGGACATCAAGTGATATTGCACAATGTCTTCCAGCAAATTCCACATTACCTTTGCACTGCAGCTGTGACTACTGCAGAACATGGCACTTAGCAGAAAATAATATCCTACTGTATGCAGTGACGTCACTAGGGGGGTACGTGCCGCACCGGGTGACACCATGCGAAGGGTGAAAACAAAATAGCAGAGCTGTTCTGCTATTTTAGTGTAACCCCCTCGTATGATGAGCAGCGGTAATGGATGACACCTACATGCAGTGTCACCGATTCCACAACCCCCTGTGTAGAAGCTGAGGCCTTTCCAGTATCTCCCGGTGTTCTGGGCAAGCAACAAGTGTGTTGACAAGGGGCGGTGTGACATGCGATCATGCCACCAAAATCAAGCTAACCAGGGAGTGTGACCTCATGGGTACATGGCCACACCCCCTTTCGCACGCATCGGGTTTGGAGGTGCCACACTGGGTGTCACCACACCCGGTGACACCTCTGACTGTATGCAGGCAGTTTGGGGCCATTGTGAGACCTAAAGGGAAACTCTAACCTGTGTTATATCCTACACTAGTAAAATAGAGGTTGTCTCAGTGGAGAGAATCTCTTTATTAGAGATTTTCCTCCCCATCATTGCTATTTCAGCCATTACTGCATCGATGTTCATGGTCTCCCCATCATATTGCTAGTTTGGAGTGGATTTGTGTAAAATATAAGACTGGAGCTGCTGTTTTTACATTCTTGACATGGAAACACAATTTGGCCCATCATTATTTTAACCTAGAGCATCAATATATGTTAATAATAATACATTCTTTTGTGTTAATCCAGAATTGTAATCCTGTTACTGCTGCACCCTACCAACACCTGGTTACATAACAATACATATTTACCTTCGTGCATCTGTTTGTCCTGTTCTTATATCTTTGGAAACTGTGTTAATCTTGTTGATAATCTTGTGATCCCAGGGATATGGTAAGTTAGGAGATGCAGCTGAGTCTGATGTATGAGAACATGGAGCGCTGTCACACCTACAGTAGGCAGAGTGCCGGGGACAATTGGCAGACACTGGTGTAATAGCATAGATAGCTCACATTTGTACATAATGTATTCCTTCTCATCATGTCCCTTAGCATTTTCAAGGAAAGAGTTTAGTGGTAAATTCTGATTTGTCTGTATTGCAGTATTCTACTGATCTCAAGAAGCTCTACTGCCAGATTGCCAAAACGTGTCCAATTCAGATCAAAGTGATGACTCCACCACCACAAGGAGCGGTTATACGAGCAATGCCGGTCTACAAGAAAGCTGAGCATGTCACAGAAGTTGTAAAGCGCTGTCCAAACCACGAGCTGAGTCGAGAATTTAATGAGGGTATGAACAAATAAAGTTGTAACATTAAATTGAGTTTCAAAGAGTCTTATGATTCTGCTTACAATGATCCAAAAAGATGATAAAACACCTTCTTACTCTGAATTTAATCTATAGGACAGATTGCACCTCCCAGCCATCTCATTAGGGTGGAGGGAAATAGCCATGCACAATACGTGGAAGATCCAATCACCGGGAGACAGAGTGTTCTAGTGCCCTATGAGCCTCCTCAGGTGCTTATTACTTTTCTTATATATAGATTTTGTAGTTATTGAACTGTATTAGTCTTACATAATATATATATAAAAATTAGAGATGGGCGGTTCGGTTTTACTCGGATATGTTCGGATCTCAAAATCGGCATCATATTGGTTATCCAGCTGTCGTGTTTTGGATAGCCAATAAGATAAATCCGATCTTGCGATAATTTGGCGATAAGAACCGAGTAACATCAAACCCGCACATTCTAATGATAATGCAGTTAACTCATGTTTCTGAGACAGATTTTCTTTTCAAAACCCTTCACAGGTTGGCACAGAGTTCACAACTATATTATACAATTTCATGTGCAACAGCAGTTGTGTTGGAGGAATGAACCGACGGCCGATTCTGATCATAGTAACACTGGAAACAAGAGAGTGAGTACCGGCATTGCTTTGTTTCCAAATTTGCTTTGCTAACTGTGTCTCTCAAGGTCCAGATGTTACTGTATGTGCACGTTGTAAGGTTAAACTGCGTTACCATACTCATCAGTACTTTTTGTTCTGTAATTGTCATAGTGGTCAGGTGCTTGGACGCAGATGCTTTGAGGCACGTATTTGTGCTTGCCCTGGCAGAGATCGTAAGGCAGATGAGGACAGTATCCGAAAACAGCAAGTCACAGACAGCACAAAGAATGGGGAAGGTATGAAGCAATGTAAGTTAATTAAATACAGACTGTAGCAGCAATTGGTGTTTTCAGTCTTTAGCCAACAGACACTGAAAGCCTAAGCTGAGAATTAGATTACGGCAATCCATATATGACATCTAGTCATTTGTTACTCTACAAAGAAGTCTGCATTGTGATATCCACTTAACAGAAGATGTTTTTCTGTGACCAGTAAAATGTTCAGCCCATAAAGCCATTTTATGAGATACAGCTCACTATACACAGAAGATATAGCACATGAACATAAATAAGCATAACATGCATTGTTCTGTTTTGTCCAGCTTTCCGGCAAAGTACGCATGGCATTCAGATGGCTTCTATTAAAAAGCGACGGTCACCAGATGATGAAGTGTTGTACTTACCTGTAAGTCCTGAGAAACGTTCATTCCATTTCCCCTGCTAACTTTACATATATGTAGTACCTCTGTATTTACGTCACTAGGGCTAATGTAGAGCTGGGCCTTTGCATACAAACATTTATACTCATCCATCCCTATGTAGATTCTAGACACATATGCGCATGTCAGGAGGCATATACCGTATGGGTGCTCAACTCCTGATGTAATGCTGGGTACACACGGAACAACCATCAACTATAACGATATCGCTGAACGATCTTCCTTTAAAAATCCTGGTGTGCTGGATGAACGATATTGTTCATCCACACACCAAAAACCACCAACAACCCACGATCAACGGGACCGCGCATTGTTTTTCGTTCATTGCATACACACGGAACGATATGAATGATTTACCGTTGAACAATATTGTTGTCGTTCATATTGTTGAAATATATTGTTCTGTGTGTACGCACCTTAATATAGGCACAGACAATGGTGATCGGAAGCCGCTGATTGTGTCTTTATCACTCCCAGTCCCACTGATACTATTACTATTATTAGTGAGGCTGCTGTGATCTATTCACAGTGTTTATTTGATATTTGCAATCATTCCATGACAGGAAACAAATTAACATTTGATATATTACAGATGAAGTCAATAGATGTTTGTTTGTAATTGGATTTAATTAGCACTTTTTTAAAATGTGTACGTGTATTTAAATGTATTTTACAATGTAAAAGTGAATTTGTATTTACTGACAAAACTGTCCAGGCACAGATAGACTGTCATATGTATATGACACTTCACGAAAATACTATATATATAGAACAAAAGAGGGGACACTCACCAAATTTTCAAAGGTTTCCAAATTGTATTCTGTAAAAAATGACATTCAGTTCCACAAACGTTTCAGTCCTTATCTAGGACTTATCACAATAGAACTTAACCAATAACAGCCTTAATACCCACAATCATTTGATTATGTGATATTTGTGGGGGTATAACTCCAATTCATCATAGTCCATTTTAGGTCTGTGTGGTGTTGTTTGTAATTGGTTGGTGGTTGGGTGCTATGGGTATATAAGGAAGTTATTGTTCACCTTGATAACTGATAAGGACAGTTGGTGAAACTATATGTGATTTGTTTTTGCTGAATAAAACTTTGAAAACCTTTGGAAATCAAGTGAGTGCTCCCCTCTCCTGTTCTATGTTGGATATTGGACAGATGTCCCTATCTTTTGTGTGATGCACATAATATATACGAGGTCTGTCTAAAAGGTTTGGTGAATGGTCTGATATATCTGTATGCAACACTTGCAACAAGGTCGCTCATGCACGCTGACATGCATGGACATGTCTGGACCTGCCCCCACTCGTGGTTTGTCCGAGGCCGCCACCGCACTGCCATTGCATTCATTTCAACAGAGTGTCCCAATCAGTGTGTGCTGACAGCAATGGAGCAAAGACACAACATTAAGTTCTGCTTCAAATTGGGTAAATCGGCAACGGAGATGCATGAAATGTTGGTGAAAGTGGGAGGATGCTGTGAGTAGAAAATGTGTGTACGATTGGTTTGCACGCTTTCACAGTGACAAGGAATCGGTGGAAGATGAGCTCTATTGCTGATAGACGCACACTGCTCGGGACACTCTGTTGAAATGAATGCAATGGCAGTGTGGTGGCGACCTCGAGCAAACCCCGACTGGGGGCAGGTCCAGACATCATATATGGGAAGATCACTCACCAGGCTTATGCAAGATACACAGTTTAAAATTCTAATTTTTATTATGAAAATAGACTCACCTAAACTTCACATACATAAAACAAATACAGGGCAAAAATGGATATCCTGGCTCTAAATGATCAATATGTTCTATAGGTCAAAAGTCCGATATACCAGTTGATGTTTAGATGAGTCTATTTTCATATTAAAAATAAGATTTTTTAACTGCTTATCTTGCATAAGTGTTGCCCATAGAGAAATATTTGTCCTTCTCTTTTTTTCTTTTATACTTCTGGAAGCACCTTTTTGCATGAGTTATAACCCACTTAGGAGTCAAAATTAATTTGAACCTTTTTTCGAATCTTGTGCTGGGAGCAGCCCTTCCTTCTCACTCACCAGACTTGTAAATGGTTTAAAAATGATCCATTTAATCAAACCTAAATTTCCATAAATCAGCCAAATAAATCAGCAAAGTACGCCAATGTTTTGGTCCTTTCAAGGACCTTATTCAAAATTGCAGCAGCTGATTTGTGACTTTGCCATGAGTATGGTCCCTGAGATGACTGAAACATTGGCGTACTTTGCTGATTTATTTGGCTGATTTAAGGATCTTCGTGTTTTAAATGGATCATTTTTAAACCAATTACAACTCTGGTGAGTGCCCTGCTTTATATGTATATAAAATTTGTGCTAAGTGTTATACAAGCTGAGGTGGCTCTGTCACATATTTTATCTGTATTGTATTATAATTTGTGGTTGCTTACTTAATAAACAATTTTAAAATGTTAAAGTGAACAAAATAAAAATCAATAATTTTAGAAATAATCAACATTATATATAATACGTGAAAAATCTGAAACTGTAAAAAAAATGTTTACTACCATTCTTCTGTTCTTTCATTTTATTGGCTCCAGGTAAAAGGCAGAGAGATTTATGAAACTTTATTAAAGATCAAAGAGTCTCTGGAGCTGATGCAGTACCTTCCCCAGCATACTATTGAGAACTACAGACAGCAGCAGCAGCACTTACTTCAGAAACAGTAAGTACATGTAGGAAATAGGAAGTTCCCACATTGTAAACGTCACCTGTTAGTGTGTTTCTGTGCTTGGTTTGAGAAACATGCATGTTTTTATATGCATTTAAGATGACTGCTCCCCTGTTTTTATTATCTGTAAAAAGTAATCTTATTTAGGAGTCATTGCTTTAAACATGTGTTGCTACACTATATGTGTGCTAACAGCTAATCACGGGTAGATATACTGTAAAACTGTTATGTGCTCCAGTTTTGTTTGTACAGGGGGTTAGAAAATAAATGTTTTGGGGTTGGTGTGCTGTACCGCATACTGTCTGTACTTTACTGTTGTAGCTGCTTAACAAAGTAAATTGATGTAGCCAGATACAGTATATTGTTGCCAATTGCATGCATTTTACCAAGCCAAAAATTGTTTCTTTTTGTGTTGCTGCTTTACAAGAACTCTGGCTACATCTTGGGAGTATTGATTGCTGTCACAGGCTTTAGTTAGTTATATGTGTAGTGAGATATAATAAAATATCTGAGCGTCCTGGGATAGCATTAGTTTTCATCAACTTGGCTTTAAAGCATTTAATACATGACATTAAATTGCTCAGGGACAGAAGCCTACAGAGCAACCTGCCTGGTCCCCGCAATACAGGGAGGAGTGACACCTTCTCCATACACCAATGGCAAAAAAGAATGCAGAACAGCCCCAACTACATGGAACACAATCTAAAGCATTCTCCAATAGAACAAGATGTCAGAGATGAAAATTACCTAAATGAACGGTACTATTTCACTAAAATATTTGATCCCTTTTTAGAGCTTCATATATAGTGTAATTTCAGGAGTAATCTACAATGTATTATAGGAAAACAATGATGTATCGGTAGCCTCCATAAAGATATAACTGTGTATGTCCCAGGTTACACAGTATACAGATATGTATCTTTTTAATTATATTGATGTATAATGTATATTTTAGGACTGTGTCAAATCAATATTGTTTAGCTATCATGTTCTGTTAATGTATTGTTATGTTGTTTTGTTCCGTACCCTAAACTACTAATAGGTTTTATCTCCTGAAGTATCTACTATCTGAATGATTTTGCTTTGGCTTCTTTTTTTTAACTATGTTTCAACTCAAAATATTACTGTTTGCATAAATAAGAACTACAATGATAGTGTTGCGCTAATTAATTAAATTTAATCATAAGCAATAGCTTAGCATGGCAGACATTGAATTCAAGACACCAAATAAGTGTTTCAGACATAAATTATATATATATATACACTAAACTTATCAATAATATAATAAATATAACATAAAATACAACCTATGTAATTAAGAAGTCTGTACAGACTAATCTACATACATCTCAAAAGAACCTACTGATTCCTGATAAAAAAAACTACAATCGCAAATTCACTGAAGAAGGAAAGATCATATAGGTTGTGATCAGTCTAAAAAACTGGCAGTTCTCACCGGACTATATTCCACATATGAGAGTCCTTAAACCTCCTTTATTCTGACCTCCTGGTCTTATCGTGGGGTAGCGCTTAATTAATCTCCAGATATATTATATGAGAAGGTGTTGAAACAGCAATCTCCGCGCTAGTAGAACGCATTTGTAATCCAACCTGTATTGTCTGATAGGTATAGCAATTGATGGTGTCTCTCAACCAACAGGCTGATGGAAAAGGTTATCCTCAAATGGGGAAATCCTGAGGCTAAGGCTATAATGAAGTCAACATGTGATCGCCTATTACCTTTCTCCGTCTTTATCCAGACCTGCGGGCACCATCAGAGCATATTTGGATAGCGCTCGTGGCTCTCCGTGGAAACAAAGTAATATCCAGAATCAATAGAGCAACTGTAACACTTAGCAGTAGTTCACTAACGCATTTCGCTTCTGCTACATGAAGCTTTATCAAAGAGTATGAATAAGAAACTGCTAAATCTCCCCCATTTATATCAGACCTCCTTTTCCCTGATAGGAGAAATTGTTATTTAGTTAATTAGACTCCACATTTTACTTTCAGTGATCTAATTACCATTCTTTAGACATGTGAACCAATTTCAGAGACAAAAAATAAACTCTGATCACAATTTGGTGTCTTGAAAAATCATATATGTATGTGGTTACTTCTAGACCAATAACAATTATTTAATCATTAAAGCAACATAGCATATAAGAAAAATTATACCAAAAACTCTCTATATAATAATAATAAAACTTATATATTTAATAATAAAATTCAATTTAGACCAGAATACGCATTCTGACTAAACCTTTGGGATTCGAACTTGCATCATCCCTAGTTCTATTATCCCAAACTGTTTCTCTATCCCAGTGCTGGTTCACATGTCTAAAGAATAGTGCTATCCAAATATGCTGTGATGGTGCCCGCAGGTCTGGATAAAGACGGAGAAAGGTAATAGGCGGTCACATGTTGACTTAGCCTCAGGATTTCCCCGTTTGAGGATAACCTTTTCCATCAGCCTGTTGTTTGAGAGACACCATCAATTGCTATACCTGTTGGACAATACAGGTTGGATTACAAATGCACTCTACTAGCGCGGAGATTGCTGTTTCAACACCTTCTCATACAATACATCTGGAGATTAATTAAGCGCTACCCCACGATAAGACCCGGAGGTCAGAATAAAGGAGGTTTAAGGACTCTCATATGTGGAATATAGTCCGGTGAGAACTGCCAGTTTTTTAGACTGATCACAACCTATATGATCTTTCCTTTTTCAGTGAATTTGCGATTTTAGGTCTTTTATCAGGAATCAGTAGGTTCTTTTGAGATGTATGTAGATTAGTCTGTACAGACTTCTTAATTACATAGGTTGTATTTTATGATATATTTATTATATTATTGATATGTTTATTGTATATATATATATATATATATATATATATATATAAAAAAGTTATGTCTGAAACACTTATTTGGTGTCTTAAATTCAATGTATGCTATGCTAAGCTATTGCTTATGATTAAATTTAATTAATTAGCGCAACAACATCATTGTAGTTCTACTTTGTGATCATCAGAAGGTGATCTTTAATTGGGTTTACACAGACCTACAGGTGTTTGCAGCTGTGGTACAGTATTCAATTTTAGCTTCATTAGCGCCAGGCTGATATATTTGTTTGGGTACGTTTGCATAAATTGTTTTGAAATAGTAAAAGTCTGATATTATATGGCAGCATGGCACAGAGAAGCACTGTTCTATTTGTGGATGCCAGCCATTTGGACAGTACTAGGACATTGGTTAGGTTTAGTCTCTGTTACAAAAATTCTTCTACAGTTACATAGCAAGGTTGAACATATCTATTATATTTAATCTGTTATATTTAATGTTTGCTAAAGTCTAGCTGTATTAATTCACCCATGTTCCTTGGTGTAGTCCTATGATTAAAGCAGAGATTTGAGCTACAATTTAGTGGGTCACTTAAAACACTAAAATAGGGGGGGGGTTTGTTTGTTTTTAGATACTGTCTCCAACACATCACAATCTATTTACATTTTTTCCCCAAATGTAAAGCACAACACATAGGCAAACACAGGGGGGGTTCCAGTTGCCTGGAACCCCCCCCCATCCCAGCCCACACCATGACCACAATAGAAATAGTATTATAATAGAATTTTACTAGAGCTGCATGTACTTCTCAGTATCACAAATTAAATAATTAACACCACCTGTGGATCTTTTAATGTGTGTCAGCCAGGCAAGATGGCCCTACTGCCGCATTTAATAGCTTACTGTGATAGCTGGTCCAGTATATGCTGGAATTATGACTCACAATATACTTTGTATGACGCATATTGCAGCTGGTTAAGTGCTAATAATGCCCTCTTCGTGGACTGGCCACACTCACTCTAAAATCAAGCATTTGGAAACCCCTCTCTAGAAATCCTGCATTTGCTGCTGCAACAAAATATGCTATTGTTATATCAAAATTTTGTTAATATTAATAACAACCATTTTTTCGGCATGTAAATCAAAATAATATGATCATATGGCTCAGACTAAAGTGTGATGTTCCAGTGATTAGTTGGTGATTTACTAGCTGTGGAAGGAATTGTTTAGTTTATCTTCTGTCACAGAGCAACTAGCTGTGCAATTAAACCTGGTGCATCTAAAAACACTGCGGAATATGTGTGCGCTATATAAATAACTGGTAATAATAATAATAATAATAATAATAATAACCTATACTTTATTTCTTAGTTTTGTTCTACATAACTTCCTTGTTCCAGCTGTAAAAAAAATATTTTTTTATAAATTAAATAATAAATAATAATATTTAGTTGATATATTGGCACAGGAATAATAACATATTGCTGATGTAATTTACTAAGGAAATTAGTAGTCACCTCAGTGTTCTGTGACTCATGCCTGCCCTATATAGTAGACTCAAGATGCTTCTGTATGAGTGCTTGTATAAGCAGCTGTGATAGATATTGTTATCTTTGTCCCTCTGTAACATCACTAACCATTACACAGGACCACAATCATAACACAGAGGAAGACAGATAGTAAATCAGATTTTTTCATACATGTTGGCAAGGACTGTGACAGTCTGACCACTTCGTACTATAAAAATCTAAAATAATAAGTATATTAAAATGCTAAAATGTTTTATTCTGTCATATACTAGGCCTGCTATTATATGGTCATGGAACTTCTCACAATGATGTCTAGAATCGTTACTACACAGTAGGAGATGTATACTCCTATATATCAGTCACATTAATCTCATATATAGTTCAATGAATAACATTCCATTTATTCAGTATTGAGATCAAATTCGAATTTGGTGCTTGTTTAAAAACTTTTGTTTGAGTCGTGTTAAATCATCACTTGTATATGAAGCAAAGCAAACCACTAGTGGTTTACCACTCCTCAATGTGTATCCTGATCATATATGACAAATAACCAATTCATTAAACAAACAAACTATATACAGAACTGTTCATGCCATATTGAGTTTGACATTTCCCCTGTTGCTTCACAGGGAAGGAATGGGGAAATGACCCATCTCCAGGGGCAGAGCTGAGATATCGGGGCCAATACACTGTGACATATCTGCAGTGTGTCAGGCTGCCCGATAAAATATCTGGCGGTCTGACAGGAATTTCATCTGGCAGTGTATGCCCAGCATTAGCCAATCAGCTCCTAACTGCCATGTCATAGGCTTTGCTTGAAAAATGACACTTAGGATCTGGTTGGTTGGTACTTTATCTCTGTTCACTTTATTTCCATCCAAGGCTTAGTAAATAGGCCCCTTAGAGCTGTACAGTTTTCTCCAGTCATCACTCATTGGTCCTGAGAACATATAGTTAATTAGTAGCATTTGTTTCATTTTGCTAAATTTCATCATCCACTTAACTTTAAGACATGATTGAAATAGTGTGCATAATAGATGGCAACATTTAAACTTTAGGCAAATAAAGCTGCTTGCATTGATTTTATTGCTACCTAAAATTTCATTTTTGAAGCTCCTTTACATATATTGCAGATAAAGGAGGATATTTCCTGATTCAACCGTGAAGTACAATAACTACTATATTGTCTTAGACTACTAGACGGATGTCTTGGAAATGCAGAAGTAGAGTCTATCTTTACACAAGTTTATAGCATTGACTTGCTACAAACTACATATTTATAAGATCCCATTTTTAGTTGAACTAATATATAATCGTATATTACCAGAGCAGGGCAATTGCTACTATTAAACCTAGCATGCCAATGGTTAGTGGGCGGCATAATGTTACTCATCCAGTGTTTTCAATGCATTTGTGGTTCTCCCACACTGAAAACCAGCCAATGACATGAAAGAGAAACAGCAGTGAGGATATATTGGTAGCTGCCTGTCCTTGTCAGTGTTACAATGGGAGTGTGGCACTTGCTACTGTAAGTCACAGCCAAAGGCCACACTTTCAGTTCTATGGGTAGAGGATGCCACCTCCAGCCTGATCAGGTGAGCAGCTTTAGTGGGGCTGCAATGTTTGGGTTTGTTGCCACTTTCAACTGGAGATGGCCCAAGGGCTAATGCACCTTCATATACATACTTCATATACAAGCACTAGGCAGTATATACCACAAGTCTAAGGGGGTGATTAAATACTTTCGGAGTGATTTATCTCCTGGGCTAAATGCCCAGGAGCTATTCAATGAATTCCTACAACAGCCACTATTTTGTGCAAGAATGCACAGGGCTAACCGCATTGAGCAGCTTCTCCGGTGCTAAGTGCCATGCGGTTACGCTGCACCCGGTACTTGTGATCAGCCCCGAAGCCCTACTTATCGAGGATTTCTGCTCGCACCTACAGAGAGTACAAACAGAAATCCGCGATAAATACAGCCTCGGGGCTGGTCGCTGGATTTATTGAATACCTCCTGTGCCACACAGTCTGGAAGCTAAATTTCTGCGTCAGCATTGATTCGCCCATTAAATGTTCAAAATTAAAAACAACACCATTTCTAAAATGACAATTTTTTTAAAGTAATCCAGTAAATGTATA
The DNA here is from genome assembly GCA_031769625.1 of Taudactylus pleione. Taxonomy (NCBI): domain Eukaryota; kingdom Metazoa; phylum Chordata; class Amphibia; order Anura; family Myobatrachidae; genus Taudactylus; species Taudactylus pleione. The sequence continues at coordinate 5,219,434 of JAUIMM010000370.1, forward strand.
AAAGCTTTTTGGAGTCATTGTGGATTGACTGTGTATGGTCTACGGAAATGTTGACAGTCCTTTCAAGGTTGCCATTGTAGGGGATATTTTTTTTTCTCTCTCCCTCTTTCATGTCTTCCATATTGCATGTCGGATTTCTTTTAATGTGTTTCCTTTGTTTTTCCCACTAACCCCCACACCTCTGTGATCACAGTGTGACTGCTCAAATTACAGCTCACCCACAAAGTTAGCAAAATCTGCATCACTCATTGTACCATTACAGTGTTGATATTTTGTTCCTTCATCTGCAAGCTTTATATGTCGTTTGTCTCATAGCAATAATTAGCTTATTCACCAACTGCAGATGATTGAGACAGTCAAAATCCTTAGAGTTTACATCCGGTGTCTAGAGAACTGATCTTAATTTGTATTTAAAGGATCACTAAAAACTAAAAATACAGTCTTATAGAAAATACCTACTAGCACAAAACACAAACATATATGTATACATTCAGAGATTTTTTTTATTCACCCGTGCGCACAATAACTGTATTAAAGAACACAGATTCAGTCTGACAACAGAGAACAATAGCTAGCATTTAGTTGCATAGCAAATATAAACACAATATATCTCAATTAAGTTGTTCGTTAGATAGAAATGTAGATTATGACTAGATCAATTGGGAAGCAAGGATAGTGCAAACATAACATGCACACAGCAGTGTCCCATAATTCCAGCTGCATAAAAGGCTGCTTTGTGTCCTATTATGCAATGACTCATTGATAAGTCAAACTGTAGGCATTAAGATTTTTTCGTTACTGGAGCCATATCAAGATATAAAAGTAGAGGAAGCATTATATTTCCTTCCACCTTAAGCATGCTGCTGTCCTGCACTCCTTCAATTGGCTTGAATTTCAGGAAATTACAGAGCTGGCACGTGTTGTAATCCCAACATTGTATGCCTTTGTTTTTAGATCTTTGTGGTACACTTGCTCTCTCACGTCCATGTTCTCAGAAAGGCAATATTGTGTGATTATTTGTTCTTAGTGTGCCAATTCTAACAGAATAAGGGGCAGACTTAGAAGTGTTGTACACCTGGCCAGCAGATACAACATAACCATGACCATTTTTGTCCTAATTACACTTCTGAAGGTGAGGGTTTGTGCCATTCTCAGGCTGTACACTACGTGATGTTTAACCAATGTGGTAGGAGGACCATCAATGTTTCCACATAGTCCTTCCGCCCACCAGTATGTCACACTTTGGTCATAGTGGTGTCACTGCATCTTTCCACTCTCCATGGTCATCATCTTCTCTTCTTTTCTTCTCTGGTTTCTTCTCTACAGTCTCCTAACGGCCTGTTTCCGGAATGAACTCATGGAACCCAGGGGAGATCTTCTGAAAGAAAAAGATACCTTCCCAAAACACTCTACATTCCCCCATCTCTCAATGTATCCATAAACCATAGACTGTTTCCTTCTTCTGCCATGCAGCAGAGAACACCTCTCTAACCCTATGGACAATTCTGCTGTTACATAGGAACTAGCACTTACATAGCTGTCAGATCATAAATCTAGACTGATGGAATAAACTATATTGTTTGAAAGCTGAGCTGCTCCCTGACAAGGTCTTGGAAGAATCTGAACCTTACAGTATCATACAGTCAATACCAGCTATGGCTTCAGTTCCTGCACTGAATTTTGTTTTGTGGGGCTAATTTTAGTATAAAACTTTTAATTTAAGTACATATATTTTAAGCATTAAATTAAAGGTATGGGGCATTTTATTCAAGGTGCTAGGGACATTTTCCTTAGCCCCTTGCCTAAAATCCTGTAAAATGTATGGAACAATTATCTGTCTTTCCACATTGTGCCAGCATAGTCCTATTCACTAACTTATGTAGTAGTGTTCCTCACAGTGACTGTAGGAGGAGGGGCTCAGCTTTGATAATCTTTATGTATGGCATTGTTACTGATTTTGTTTTTCTTACTGTATACCAGGGCTCCAGTTAAAATAACCCATACCTCTGCTGAGCAAGCCATCTGTATAGACAGAATCTAACATTCCTAAAGCACCCAGTGTCCATTTCAATTAGTGTTGTCTGTGGCACATTTACCGTAGGTAAAGTGTTTGAAAACCAACCAAAAATGCAGGTGTCCTTAGAATCAGTGATCCCTATGACAACAGCTTCACTCACATCCGCCTGTGCCATGTTTGTAAAGGCTACAGACATCATTGGAAGCTTGATGTGCACAGGATTCGGGAACACTCAAAGAGATCAATGGTCAGCTACATTCTTTAGTTTGCTTTCAAATGATTTTCCGAAGTGATGAAAACATCAATGCCCTGAGGGAGAACAGTGAAAGTGAAGTATATATTTAAGGGGTGTGAGATGGCACATTTATTGTGCTTGTTTTATTTTGAATTTGTTTTTTTCCTTTAATTTATGTAGCATTTTTGAAGGGACTCAAGCACTGATCTTTCCTTTCTGTAGATGACTTGCCTTTTAGCTTTTCCTAGTTGGTGGCACATATTTCTGGTTTGGTGTTTATAAAACTTGCTATGTTGGTTGTGAGCAGGTCTCAAATGTAAACATTTTGTTAAAGATATTTTGTGTATATTCAAAATGTTTTGTGCTGGGAAAAGGATTTTTTAACCCAAATGCTGAAGTTTACGAATGCTGGTCATGTCTGATTATGTACAAACGCTGCTGGACAGATTTAAGTGTAAAATATTCTGTATTGCTTTTATATTAGATAAAAATAGATCTTCTTAGGCCCTTTGTTATTTCAAGTTCAAACAACGCATTTCATCAATATTTAGTGAAATCAGTTAATATTTTCTCAAATTTAGTTGCATTAAGGACATATAAATGTTTGGACGCTATTGGCTTAGGGCCTGATTCAGAGTAAGAAATAGCAAGTAACTGTGTTCCTGGACAAACCATGTTGCAATGCAAGGGGGGCAAATACATACTTGTTTTGCATGTAGGGTAAATACTGGCTGCTTTACATGTAGCCCACAATGCTGGACAGCTTTATTTTTACACTGCAATTTACACGTCAGTTTGGATACTCCCCTCCCACATCTAAATCTCTCTGCATGTTACATCTGCCCCACATGAAGTGCAGCATGGTTTTACCAAGATGCACAGTTATTTGCTCTTTCTTACTCTATTCCTAACTCTGAATCAGGCCCTTAGTTTCTTAGGACCTGATACAAAGATGGACGGATTTGCAGAGCCGCACAGAACCGACTGTGCAAATTTGTCCATCTCTGATGCAAACGCAGAAGCATGTGTCAGACACCTCCTTGCTGCATTTGCAATCCCAACGTCGCAAGCTGGGAACACCATCGCAACCATTGGCGGCTCCAGAGGTGGATCTGCAGCGCAGTCCAAGATTCAAATAGGGGAGCCACACCAACTGCCATTTCAAACACTGCCAAACATAGATGGCTGGGACTCACTGGCAGTTGGTGTGGCTCCCCTATTTGAAGTTTGGACTGCGCTGCAGCCCCACCTCTGGAGCTGCCACTGATCGCAACCATCCCAACCTATGGTCGCGATGGTTGCTTATTTGGTCAGGCTGCAGGAGCTAAAGCTTTCTACAGCCTGACCAGGTGCTGCTCAAGTAAGAGGCCAGAAATCTGCATCCGCCGACGCAGACCCTGGCCTTGTCCCTCCCAGAAAAAGGGAATGACACGCCCCCGTTTCCGGCAACGATGATCAGCCCCGCTCCGCCCCCCAAATGCCGCAGCAGTGGGATCTGCAAGTTTAATCGTAGGACCCGTTGTGCACATATGCAGGTGCAGACCCAGAAACACCGGAGATGTTCGTTCGTCATCGGATGAGCGTACATCTCTGAATCAGGCATAAGTTTCAATATATGATTGTATTTATATTAGTGAAGGATACCAAGAAATCCTGAACTTTATAAAGTTAGCAACACAAGATATAACAGTGTGTAGCTTCCTCAATATTAATATTATTTTTATATTTACAAAATATCAGGATATTCTGCAGCACTGAGAAAAAAGGAAATAGAGAAAATACACAATAGCAATGTTAGTGTGACAGACGGTGTGAGTCATTACATGTCATTTACTGTATAATGTCTGAAACTCAACCAGTTTATGAAATCTTGTGTTTAAGCAATAGTCTTTGTAGAGGCAGTTGGGGGATTTGAGGTGTGGCAGGCAGACTAGCAGTGGCCCAACTATTTACTATTACCTAAATTCATGCACTGAGTGGTATTTTGAATTGCTTCTGTTGTATTTCTATGTCATTGCTTTTTATTATGTTTCAAACCAACAAAAAAAAACCTGTACAAATAAATGTTGAAAACCAGTTCTATAATACAGGATTGTGTGCATTTACACGCTGTGCTCTCTTACACTTTGTAATGTTAATGCCTTTACAAGTCACTCTCCTAAGAATTTGGCTTTCTTAAAAAATGTGTTCTTGCTTTAAAAGTAGGAAAATATTCATTTTGTGTAGACAAATTCCACTGGGTTTCCCCTTGGCATCCTCTTGAAGTGCTGTTTCGAGTGGCTGCATGTTCTTAATTGCCAATAAATATTTATATTAGTTTATCTTGGACATCGGATGTCTTTTTGTTCCAGTTCCTGTAAACTTTCTTGGACTTCAGCCAGATTATTATAAGGTCAATGAGACAAACACATCACTGTATCTGCCTGCTAAGTAGACTTAAATCCCCTACTACACCAAAGATGTCCAGACTTTGAAATTCTGACATAGGGCCCGCATGTGTGTGTTACATGTTTTCAGGCTAGATTTGATAAAAAAAATGTACACAGTGAAATCTGATGTGGTTTTCAGTAAAGCTGGGGGCCACATGAAGGTATTGATGCCCACATCAAATCTACAAACCATAAGACAGATAGTCCATTTCTATAAACATGTTTAAAATACAGTAACAGTTTTAGGGATCTATTTACTAAGCTGTGTTAGGAGATAAAGTGAACGGTGATAAGATACCAGCCAATCAGCTCCTAACTGCCATGTCACAGGCTGTGTTTGCAAAAATGGCAGTTAGGAGCTGATTGACTGGTACCTTATCGCCATTCACTTTATCTCCTAACACAGCTTAGTAAATAGACCCCTAAATCACCTTGCCACTGACATATAACTATGACCTTTGTCAAACAACTTTGGTACTGCTCAGCCTCGGGTCTCTCAGAACAAGAGAAACATAAAACAATACTGTAAATGAAACTGACTGCTGATTAGAAGACCAAGGGATTCTCCAATCAGCCACTGGCTTACATTTACAGGTGAAAATAAGACAGAAACAGAGTTTGCAGCATTGCATTCACATTAGCGGAAATACTTTCTTTGCTCACTATAAAACCATTTTATTGCACGAACGCACATTGTAGTATTTTTTCTAACAAAACGTTTTGGTCAAAGCTTGCAATGGGCCCTGCTAGGCAGTGGCACCACTGGTGCAAAGAAACAACCCAGCAGTGTGTATCCATGAAGCGGAGAATGATTACATTAAAGCTAAAATCACACATCTTTTAATTTAATCATATTTTTTATTATTCCATCCTGTAATCAGACATTTCATCTTCCCAGAATCATTGTCAGCAGTACTGTGAAATGTACCTTTTTTATCTGTACGTATAATCAAAACAACAGTGAACTAAGTCTGGAATCCGAGGTGTGTAATTGAATCTCTAGGTCCTGCAGTCAGCGCCTCAGGGTATATGCTCACCACCTCCTCCACTTGGCTCGCTGCCGTATACCTGGAGGGAATTGAGTGATCCTATCTCTTCACATACCTGCCCGGAAGATGTATGCACTGTTACTGGAGTGATGGAGTTAGAAATAATATCACCTCTTCCACATTGCAGTATGAACAGGGGAATGCTGAACTTTTCCAAGTGTTCCTGTAGACGGAAAGAAAGACTTCTCTGTAATTATGGTTATGCCAAAATGCATCACAGAGCAGCAGCATCATTAGCTTGCATAGACGATTGGGCATATACAGTATATGACATGTTTACCATTGAACTATCAAACATTTTATTTTTCAATATGAAGCATTACGAAAGGGAAAAAAAGTTTCCACATTTTTTTATATGATATATATGATTTTAATTCTAAATCTGAATAAAATGATGAGCATTGTAATTTCATTGGTCCAGTACCAGTTCCTATAGGAAAGTGTGTAAGTGGGCCTTTAAGAATAGGAATAATGGCATTATCCTTTTCATCTATGTTATTCATTATTTACTATAGGGGGAAATGTATCAAACCTTCTAAAGAATGGAAAAGTGGACAAATAGAGATGTTGCCCATAGCAGCCAGTCAGCTTCTAGCTAGCATTTCTCAAGTACATTCTATAAAATGATAGATAGAAGCTGATTGGTTGCTATGGGAAACTTCTCCACTTCTCTACTCTTTAGAAGGTTTGATACATTTTGATACATTTCCCCCATTGTCTGTGAGGATGCACACTCTAGTACCCATAGGGCTCAGTGATAACTCTCCATATACATCCCCTCAGCTTAGGTAAATGTAAAGATACTTCAAATGAAGCAAATAAAAGTATTTGTTTAGGCAGTAGCTGTCCCCTCCTAAGCATAAGCTGTCTTGTATCTCTGCAGGTCTTCATTACAAGGGCAGCCCTCCTTTGGATCAGCTTCTCCTCCACTCAGCAAGATGAATAGCATGAATAAGCTACCTTCTGTCAGCCAGCTAATGAACCCACAGCAGAGAAACTCACTCACTCCTAATGCCATGTCAGATGGCATGGGATCAAACAGTAAGTATACATCAATCCTGTGCCTCTATGTTGACTAGCTTCATTATTTGCCAGTTACATAAATACACCAAGTTCTGCAGTGCGCATCACACTCTTCTATATTATTTGACATTGGCATGCACAGATGCAGGAGAAACCCCATCATGGTTCATGAATGATGCTTTAAGTATGTGGTTATGGTGTTTGTGGAGAGTTAAGTAGTAAGTAGCAGGCTTTGGGAGTTTGTACTCGCCAAGAGGTCAAAAGTAAGAATATTGGAATGACTCAGTACAGCCTTAATGGTTTTAGTGTCATAGAATCAAATATATTTAATGGAATTTCATGTTATCTGGATTGTAATAGGTTTTTTTTAAGAGTGGTTATACTGTAGGAGATATGCTGCTAGCATCAGCCTTCCTGTTGGTGTAGATTGTTTCCCTTCCAGTGCTCTATTTTATATCTTTGTGTCTGTTTTCTGGTGCTGAAAATATCTGAACATCCAGCTGTTTGTTGCTCGTGCCAAATAGCCGGATCCAACAGGGCACCCGTAGTGCAATTGGATGGTTACCGCTCTCAATATCGCATAAGCGCTAATCACATGTTGTTCATTTAGGACTCATGCACTATATGGCTTTTGTGACTATGGTCACCTAAAGCTAAATTCCTGTCATCCACTCATGATATTGCTACAGCTCACCTGAGACATAATATCCCTGAACATTTGTTCATGTGGATGGTAACATTATATAGCTGCAAAGTTCGCTATCTTATCTTTGGACCTTATGCTGAACTGTTGTGCATTCCCTTCCAGCATGAAATGGATCATTTATTAAATTATGAAGGTGTAGCATATTTTAATAGACAATGTAAACATGACACTGAATATAGAAATGTAACACGAGCAGATTTTCTTTCAACTATAGGCAAAGTGATCTTTCTTAATTGCTATAAGCTTTTGCCAGAGCTGTAAGTGTTCAATAATATGTCAAATCTGATGCAGTATTATGTTTCACTGCTAACTGCATGTCCTGCAGGCCACAGAACACGTCAGTAACATTCTTCACACATTCTGACTGCAAGTAAGCGCCATTCATTGCTGTACAAGTGTGTTGGGTCATTAAAAAGTTTATATATTGTCTACTACAGGCTATCAACTGAATGGGTGCCCAATTTGGTATCTGTCTCTTACTATTTTAATCTAGACTTATGGTGCTCAGCAGAGCCGTAACTAGACTTTTTGGTGCCCTGGGCCACAGAGAGCATCAGCGCCCCTCCCCCAATTTTTTAAATAGGGACATGAGATCTGAAAAAGGGCCATGGCCTCATGGGGAAGGGCCAGGGAAGAGACAGGGGAGACCAGGAGATGCTGGGTATAAAAGAAAAGGAAGCTACAGGTGAGAATTATAATAAACAGGAAAATTGACAGGCCCAAACAGCGCCCCCTGCCCTGCGGTGCCCTGTGCCAGGGCACTGGTCGCACTGCCCTAGTTACGGCCCTGGTGCTCAGGTGCTTAATCTTTTTTTTTTAGCCAGACCCCGTCAGTGTGATCATGGACCCCTAGTGTTGGAAGTGTTGGAGAGGTGTTTGATTTAGAGCTAGAAGTACAATAAGATAGAAATTGCAATTTTGCACCTTGGTAAAGCCATAATTAGGTGTGGTTGCCTCAAACTTATAATATACAGTAAACTAGGAGATGGTATTAAAGCTGCTCAGTATTTCTGGGCTACAAAAACAAAACAACAAAAAGATTACCTGGATGCATTGCAACATGGTGTTGGTTTTGATGTTGGCTTTGCTGCTAATGTTAAATGAGGGCCAAAATATATTGACAGATTGGGTATCCCAGCCACAGGTTACACCACTCTAGATTAGGCCTAACAGGAGTGCTTTAGTAAAAGAAAAATAATACCCAAGACATCATTATGTCTGTGAATTAATACAAGCATCACTTAATTTTGCTGTGCTTCCAAGGTATAACTATAGCAGGATCTAACGTAACACAGAGGGCCTGATTCTGAGTCGCGTGCAATACACACACAATGCCGATAGTCACATAGTTCAGCGATTATTTGCAAGTGCGAATGCACAAACATTTCTTTAAACCCCTACGGCACATGCGTATCGCAGTATACTCACAAAGGTGCTGTTGTGATCGTGACAGACGGTATCAGAAATGGGCGTCCTAGGCGGTGGATAGAAATAAACACGAAAATGTTGCAAATGTGTGAATACAAGCTGCTGTGTTCACACAGCCGCAAGCAGGGGAGGCCGTGGTCAGGAGGAGAAACTACAGCTGCCATAGGGCTGGTGCAAGTTTGGATGGTGCGACTGATGGTGGCGTATAAGGATGCACCAATCAGTATTACAGCGTGCACAGGTGCTAAAAGTGGGCATCTTAGTCCTTTTACATTTGACCATATGGATGTAAACAAGGGAAGGACTGTGTAGCGGCATTTGTCACAGACGGGCGACTGCCGACAGATGCTGCTGCGTGCGCTTTTCCGTGTGACCCATTATGTGCAGTATCAGGATGACATAACTATTAGATCATTTCAGCTTATATTACATGATTTATGTATACAGTTTCATATTATTCCCATTCTAGTGGTATTGACCATAGTTGTAATAATACAGGATAAATCAGCCAGTGAATGAACACTACCAATGAAAGAACATTTTCAGGTTTAATACAGTAATATAACATTTTAGTCCATACAATCTTAGATTAGATCTATTAACTATGTTTTATTGGTGTAAGTCATAATAATTATTTACTGGACTTGGCTATTCGCTAGCATTGTGCATTCATTCACTAGTACTTTCTACACCTCTCCTGTTTTTTGGTTGTAAAACGCTGACTATTCCTTCAGTCTTTAAACCAAAATTCCCTTGATCTTTAAACCAAAAGTATATATACTAATAATAATGGGTCATCTCAAAATAGTTTTTATGTTGTATCTTCTACATTCACCATCCCCTTAAATATGAGAATTCCTTTAACCGTTCATTCACTGGCCGATTCACACTATTGTTACATTAGTACTGTGGCAGCAGGTGGTAATCTTTGTATAAATGTATTCTGTTGACAGTAAAAGTATTTTGCTCATATGTGAGCTCCATAGACAAACCATAGTAATACAGTGACATATTATTATGTAGTGATGGTGATGTATATGATATAGTGGTTAGTCCCATTGATCTATGATGTGCCTTATACTTTGTTTTCATCTATTACTAGTTCCCATGATGAGTGCACACATGCCAATGACCGGTGACCTTAATGGGCTTAGCCCCCCACAGTCGCTGCCTCCTTCGCTATCCATGGCATCCACATCACACTGCACACCTCCTCCTCCTTATCCAACAGACTGCAGCATCTCCAGGTAAGTGCACAAAGAGATGTAGTACCCACAGCAATCATCAGCATACTGTAAAATACTTGTGATGATTTATTTCTAGATCTTTGGAAATAAAACTTTATTTAGTTATAACTACTTGTTATATATAGGATAAAAAATGGATAGATGGAAATATATTTATCTCACATGAAAGCAGTCTACATTCATGGGTTAAGTATATCGACAATATTGACTACCAGCCAATCAGCTCCTAACTGTCACTTTACAGGCTGTATTTGAAAAATGACAGTTAGGACCTGAGTGGTTGGTACTTTTATCTCTCTCCAAGCTTTGATAAATCTTCCTCTTAGTACAATATGTACAGGTATATGGAATTCTTGTTTTTATACTGTGTGTGAGTGTAACTCATACAGGAGAAGTCCTATCACACTCTGCAGTGCTTTTTTGCTTTATTTTTCACATCATATAACCATTTATTGCTTTTTGGTCATAATATATACATCAAATTGAGCTCCATAGTTGATGAAGGAATTAGCAACTCCTGTCATTATTCAAATGATTTGAATAAGTGATAATCAATGTATTTTTAGCAGATAGGAAATGTCCACAATTGTGGACTTTTAGGGGCTAAATGTGCACAACAGACCCTTTTGCATGTAGAAAAACTACCCTATAGCTAACTGTTCTGTAGTAGAATGTATGTAGACAGTACCTGCTGGCTAGATGAGTTCTTCCATGTTGCTGTTTCCCCAACCTTGGTTGGACAGGTTTATGCAGCTCACTTTCTACACCCATCCCCATCACCGTTTCTACATTGTGTCTGCAGCTTGAAGTGACTAACAGTAAAACTGGGAAGCAGACATACACTGTATACAGAAGACTGCACACATACATCCCCCCATGCAGAGCCGCCATCAGGGGGGTACTGGGGATACATGTGTAAGGGGCCCAACTGGTGTCCAATTGTCTTTGTTTTCTGAAGTATTATTTTTTTAATTATTATTATTATTCAACTAGCGGTGGGATAAGGGGAGTGTTGAAGCTACTGTCCATACTCACCAGGACCCGCTTTTCACGCATAGAGTATGCGTGACAGTCAAGGATTGAATACAATTGGCTGCCTGTCATTACAGTGCAGCAGCTGCGCAGAAACTCTCAGTCTGATCTGTAGGCTCACGAAACTAAGTCACACCACACTGCCGTACAGACTGCACACACTGGGACAGACAGCCAATCTGATTTACTCCTAGGCTGCCTGATTGTATGCCCCCCACCTGCCCCCCATGTCTGCATTTACTCTGCCCCATGTCTGCCTGCCCCTCATGCCTGCATCTGCCAGTCCCCCATGTCTGCCTCTGCCTGCCCCCATGGCTGCCACTGCTTGGAGGCCCTACAAATTGTATTGGGCCACGCAAATTCTGATGGCAATCCTGCCCCATGGTAGAATTTGATGCATTAGGTACTTGTTTGATGCACATTATTATAAAGTGTATGTAAGTAGTGATTGGCTGTATGACTGGGTCATATTCTGCACAATTAAACCCTACCAAAACCTCCACAGTATTAGACATCTACACCTCTCAACATACACTGATTTTTTAAAGGATTCTCTCAATCTGTCTCTAAATAGTCTGTTGGCTTGGACTTGCTCTACAACTATTATTGGTGTTACTACATCATGCCTTGTCTGTTTTGTAAATGCTAGGTTATACAAATACTCTATAACCACAGCTTTGTTCTTTCTTACTGAGAGTGCAATTTGAAAGACCATCATTCTAGTGTACAAATAGTTTTATGTTGGATCAAAACTGAATATGTATAGATTTCTGTGAGCCCTTACATTAAATGCACATTGTTTTAAAGGAGTTTGGCACCTTCAAAATGAATTGTTACTAAATTTCCTTACCAATAATAATTTGGGATTCCCTCCACTCAATGTATTTATCAGGGTCCCAGTGCCTACAGACGATCACTTACAGTATGTTTTTGCTTGGTTTTCTCCATGTGCCAGGGAGACTCAGCACAACAGCTGTATTTCAAAGACTTATAGCAGTTGTGTTGGACCTCCACTACTAAAGAGAAGCTCAAGTATGCCCACAGTGATCACCAGAGTTGTCGGGACGTTGCTAAATACAGCGAATGGTAGGGGTTCCAGGAGAGGGACTCCCATAGAAGTTGTATTATTGGTAAGGGACGTTATCTAGGGAAATGATTGTTTCCATGTGGAAATCCCCTTTATTATACAAGTTCTTGTTAAATAACAATTTGCATGTCAGTAATCCACTTTAGCATAGTTGGTTGTTTTGTAACTTTTTTCTCAAGTGCCTTCTGCATCTTTTATTGCTCAACTTCTAAAACATATCAAAATATTTGAAAAGTAAGGGGTTGTATTTTGCACCCCCTTACAGTCACCTGGGCTTGGATTCATCCCCCGCCCCTAATCAATTTGTGCATGCGTATGGACAAGTAAAAGAAAGACGTGAGGTGAGATAACGCTAGTTTTACCTCTACAACCACACTAGTCTTTGTACTAAATGACTTCTTGCTAATATGGCAGTGTTTTGGGAACTTAATGTTAAAAAATGCAGATGGGCAAATGCCAATGATGTCCAGGTTAATCCAGAAGTACCCAACCACTCTGCCATGTTTAGCTATGCTGCTTGCTTGGTCAGTTGCTTTATGCTTTGCCATTGTATTCCTGAAATGTCTCTCTTGACTGTCAAGCTCCTCTATCAGTGGGGTCCTCCAGCCCTGAATGCTTTTTTTCCCTTTGAAAGCATCTACTTGACCATTTCATTGAGCAGGGCTACTTCATCTGTAGTTAATATTTACCAAATTGGAAATTGCTATTGTAAACAAATGCTGTGCAGGCTACATCTGTACATAGAGCAATGCCATTCCAGACCCTCCAACATGACCCCTTCCATCAGGTACAAATTGTTCTGCACCTGGACTTCCCTCCTAATGTATGATTGCTGTCACCTGTGTTGAGCTAGTTAACTGATGAGAAGAGTGTTTCAGCACAGGTGGCTGCAATCATAAGTTAAGAGGGAAGTCCAGGAGCAGAGCATTTGTACCTGATGTAAAGGATCATGTTGGAGGTTCTGCCATTCTTCAGTGCGGCATTGTGAGTAATATGTATTAATGCAACATACGTTATCGTCTCATGCCTGTAAGTGTTAAACAGGAGCTTTACAGTACATTACCAGGCACCAAATATCAAAAGATTCAGAAAGCACATAACTACTCGTAATGTTATGTTGTCTCATTTCTTAGATGATTGTTAGAAAAATCTTCTGTTTTGTTTTGTAACCATGAACTCACTGAATTTTCATGTAAATTTCTCTCTTCTGTCTCTAGTTTTTTAGCGAGATTGGGATGTTCATCCTGTCTGGACTTTTTCACTGCCCAGGGCCTGAGCAACATTTATCAGATTGAGCTTTATTCAATGGAGGTGAGTTTCCAGAATCAGTTATTTCACCTCCCACTTTTCTTTCTCTACAGTAATAAAGGAGGGATTAGAACTGTGACTAATATAAAGTCTAATTACAGCCCAGGAGAACTTTAAATTCAAACAGTACTATGTTTATTTTTGTGCCGTCTGCATTTGTGGTAGGAACTAGCACAGGATTGTATGTACCACACCTTGTGTCAGTTGTCACCAGAAGTCAAGGGGCCCATCACATGGAACCACCACAGTTCTGCTAATTTTAGTAGCAAAATGTTAAAAAATATATATTTATGGGTCAAAATAACATTTCTCAGCTTCTGTGCTATAAACATGAAATATAATTGAATCGAATAAGACTCTTGTAACATTCACCACTATGCATGTAAGTTTTATGTGTACAAAAAATGTAAGTGTTAAAAACAAAAACAAAACCTAAATTTTAGTTGTAGATGTTATCGGATAGATAACAGAGCCAAGGTTTAATGCCTGTGGCGTATGAGTGCCACTGTGCTGGTCAGTATTTTATCCGATAAGCTTTATTTCATTTTCTTTCCAAGGATACGGCAAAAAATCCTTTTCACACATTCTTCATTGCTCTTTCTTTGTTTTTATGTTATTGTCTTTCAGGACTTGATTAGTCTGAAGATTCCTGAGCAGTTTCGCCATGCAATATGGAAAGGTCTAGTGGAACACAGGCAAATCCACGAGTTCTCATCACCTCCCCACCTACTCCGGACAACCAGCAGCGCTTCTACTGTCAGTGTTGGTTCCAACGAATCTCGGGGCGAGAGGGTCATCGATGCTGTGCGGTTCACACTTCGCCAAACCATATCTTTCCCTCCCCGGGATGATTGGAATGATTTCAATTTTGATATGGATACCCGCAGAAACAAACAGCAGCGCATCAAGGAAGAGGGCGAATGACTAACATCTTGCTTTTTCTCTTAACTCTGCCTAACACCACATTTTCCAGTTTGAATTATCCGTCACCATCCCTCACCATTGTATATATGTTTATAAGCGCGGATGTGGAGAATACATAAATGACAGATCTAAAGTTGAGGAAGAGTATAGCTAAATGTGCAAAACATATACGTCACTAAGGATATTAAGGAAATGAGTTGCACTTGTGTTCCCAGCTTTAGGCTTCCAGACCCCCATCAGTAGCGTAAAGACCTGTGCCTAGACGCTCTGTATAGGAATTAAGCACTAGGAAATAGAGGATATGAAATTATACTATGGGGAGAAGGGTGACAACAGGTTGTGGTGTCTGCAAGTCTGCTACTGCCCAACATATAATATACTTTGTAATTATTAAACAAATATGTTATTTATCACTATGGGAGATTACAGTACATTTCATTTGACAGATCAATGAATGAACAAGTTCTCTAGACACAGTAAATTAAGAGAAAGTTAAGTCACTTTCTGTTCATTCTTTTTAACATCGGGTATGTGTTTTTGTCTGATTGAGCCCCCTACTCCTGTTTGTACCCTGGCTCTCCACTACCACACCCCAATAATACCAATTCTTTAGTAATTTCTCTCTAGCTGCATTATGTAGCTAGTCACCCCAGCCTGCCTTATTGTATTACAATCACTGCCAACAACCTTTTTTTATCTTTTGTAAAACCCAAATTGTATCTTATATGAATATAATTGCACTTATTAAATGCTTGGTGTTGATTGGAACAACAAAAAAATAACATGGCATATGCTCCACAACCAAAATGTAATTTCTGTTTAGTCCTATATGGGACAATTCATTATAACACGTGAAGATCATTGATTGTTTGGGATGTATAGTTCCAAAGCAGCTGGAATACCCCTGTCCTACAGCCCCAAAAGCACTTGGGTAACATTTGTGTTGGAATTAATTAGTAAATATGGCCTGATCACAATGTGGGTTGGATATTATAAAACACAAAGCTGTTCCATATTCCAGGACATTCATCCTTGGTCTATTACCAGTTGAAGTATTTTTTTTTTTGTTTGGAGAAATTAAGTACTCTAGCGTATTCACATTTTCTTTTATTAGATCATTCATTTCAGCACTGCCACATCCTATTTTCTCATCTTCTATTTATTAAAACTTTCTTGTATAGCAGGTCGGTTCCCCACTAGCTGTGTACATACTTGCAAACTCTAGCAGATGAGGAACTGATAGTCGCTATGCTTGTGTTGTAAGGCCACGCCCACTAGGAGTCTCTGCTCAGAGGTGGGAGTTCCATCGTGATTGCATGCCACAATTTGGGAGTAATATTAGACCAATCCAAGCCTGACTAGATTTACATTTAGTAGTAAAAATAAATAAACACTGGATTTTGTTGTATCGTTTTTATACACATCTCTTTATAATGTGTTATACATTGTATGTCAGAAGAGTATGGTCTGCTAGATTGTATTACTACCGGAGATATCTGCAGTGGAGAGTAGTCAAACTATGAATGGAGCTTTAGACTGTAGGGAGCTTTTTGTAATCACCTTTCTTATCGGGTGATGCTGTCACCTCAGTGACTCTCCTAACCTGCCAGAGCTGGAATACTTAAATAATATATACAGGTTGAGTCTCCCATATCTAAAATGCTTGGGACATGGGGTATTTTGGATATTGGAATATTCCGTAGTTTGGAATATTTGCATACCATATCATTTGGGAATGGGATCCAAATTTAAACACAGAATGCATTTATGTTTTATATACACGTTATACACACAGCCTGCTGGGAATTTTATACAATAGTTTTAATAATTTTGTGTCTTAAATAAAGTTTATGTACAGTACATTGAATCATCAAAAATCAAAGGTTTCACTATCTCAGTCATGCTAAAAAAAATCTGGATATGGGAGACTCAACCTGTATTAGGTAGATCTTTGGGACTTCGGGTAACACTTACCCAGAGGGCTTAGAGTAAACAGGTTTCCATTATAATTAGTATTATATATAACAAGCTAGATAGCATGATGGATACTAAGGTGTTTCATGAAGCTTTCTGGCTCTTAGCATTATTAGTGGTCTTTCTGTATACATGGTTATATATTATGTACAAACACTACTATTCTAAGCAGTTAGTTTAAGCGCAGATCTGGGCAGCTGATTGGCAGTTTTCTGTAATTGGGTCTCATGTAATGCTGGACACAATATCCTTAAAAAAATACTATTATGCTTGTTGTACACATGATGTGCCCAGATCTGCAATGGTCACATATTCAAATGTCCTCATCTGCATACACACCAAGCGCAAGGTACGGCTGTGTGCTTGTAGCATTACTAATGACATGCCACTATTGCAGTACCCAGAAAGCACACAGTTGTGTTCCCCTTGAGGTTATTTATGAGTATTGTTTAGGAAAAATACTTTTCTTAATATTGTATGCTTGCAGGGCTACTAATTAAATGTAGAAAAGCTCACACGGCTGTCATCTTACCACAACTGGGATTGTTAGCACAATGGTTGCAACTCTTAAAAGTAAGAAATGTCAACAAACTCATATCATATAGCCACAATGCAAATTAAACACCAGCAGCTGGAGATGGTAATCCAAATTAGCCAATCATAACACAGCCAATGAGAAGCAGCTAAATGACGCTGCTGATCACCATTATTATCAGTACATATTCTGCACCAGATGTTAGGAGATGCCAAAGTCTGATTACAGACAGCACATTACTGTACTCAGCATATGCTTGCACGTGCCTTCCCTCCCCATTCTGACTCTCTAAGTTCCACCTCTCTAAGCATAGGGAGTCGTAACTGTAAAATACAACTGAATTGTCATATGGACACAAGCGTGGTACAGAAGATGCATATTTTTGCCTTAAAACAATATATACGTCCAGCTCTACATGACTCCCTCTGTGATGTATACCTTCAGTACCAAAACCTGTTGCATCAGATTTAATAAGTCAGAATGGAACACCTGGCTGGCTGATTCCTCCATTTGTTTGCACTGTATGGGGGTAATTGTTGAAACAGAAAGAAAGACGTGTCTGGATTAGGGTCGATAGCCAACCCATGGAAGGACCAGATTGTTGTAGGCAGCTTTACTCTACCCGAGTAAGATGTTGTTATGGCACTGCTTCACAGTACTTAGACCGTTACATGTCTGTTATCTTCTGTAAAATAAACATTCTGTATATCTGTGTTGTGCTACATTCAATGTTTTGACTTCCTATTTTTATATTGTGGGATAGCAGGTCTTCCAAATCAGATTACTGTATTAATATAATGGCTTTATTCTGTGGAAATCTTCTTTTCACCTTATTTTGTTTTTACTGTACTGATTGGTTTGTACATATTTAAAATCAAAGTCCTATATTTCAAATATGAAACTAAAGGAACAAGATGGCATTAAGTAATAAGCTATTTTCTGATACATACAGCTACAAAAAATACAACAAATTTAAAAGGATATTCATGATTATTGTTATTGTGATTTCTTGGTTTGGCTCTGTGTCCTGCGGGAGCCACGTTGCCAGCTACATGAAGTCACATATTACAATTCTTGTGTTCTCTGGTAGTGGATTTTGTATAGCACTGATCTCTGTGTAATTTGAGCTTTGTTCCTATTTGTTACAAAAAAAAAAAAAAAAAAATCTTTATTGTTCATGCCAATATTATATGTAAATATTTTGTACAAAGTTGTTTCAGTTATTTCTAAATAAAAAAAAGTTAATTTGTATTTCTCAGAACTGTGTCTTAAAAACTTAGTATACAGAAACATTTAAACAAAAACAGCACATTAAATATGCACATATGCTCGTAGGTAGTGTTTTTTTTCTGATGTTACTTATAATTGTCACCATTTTGTTCCTGAAAAAAGGAAGTACCACCGTCATCACTAGCAGTACCAGATTGCCTTACCAGGACATTTCCTGGCGGCCCGCTAGTCTAGGAGGGCTATTTGGAGGCAACAGAATTTAAATTTTTGTGTGTACTCTTATTTTTCCTCCAGCCAGCTTTAGGAGCAGGCAAGACGGGGACAACATAGACAGTGTGAGCTCATTGGGATCCGACCCTGGCCTCATTAGTGAGGAGTATGATTGGACGGTGTGACAAGCAGACTAGTTGCCTGTCACAACAGAGTGGTGATGGTGAGGAAGAGTTGACACGGTCGGGGCGGGCAAGACTGGGACTACTGCATCGTCAGTCTGAGTTGAGCAATTAAGGGTGTGTGGATGATGTGACAGGCAGCCTGTCTGTCACTGCAGAGCGGCCCACGAAACTCGTCTATCAATCTCATGAGATGAGGATAATGGCTTCCCATACAGGGAGATGCTCCTCCCACTCAAGACCTGGCTCTACCCAAATGTCCTCACCTATGTGTCTGCGTGTGACCGCCCCTTGAAAGCAAACCTGTGTGTGTGTCCCACCACCACTAACTCACCTGTGTATGTCCCACCTCAACCAGCTCACCTCTATGTCCCCCATCACTACCAGCTCAACAGTGTGGAGATTACAGCCATCTCCTGCCCCAGGTAAATCCTCCATAGCTGTTATCTTCATTACTGCTCCAGAAAGTGAGTGTATAGCAACAGTACCACAGTACAGACCATTGTGTTACCTCATAATTTTTTATGAGAGCACTGGTAATAATTATAGTGTGACTGTTATTAACTGTAGGCCTGATTCAGAGTTGTACGCAAAGCTGATGGTTTGAGTGCAACTCCAATTGTTGCCGATTGGCGCATGCATGGGATCTGCACTGCGCATGTGCGATCAATGACTGTGACAATTGATATGCTTTGGTGGTTTGTGGGCGGAGAAGGGGAGGCGTCCCAAAAATCGGGAGTGTCTGTTCCATTTTCTGGCTGTGCCGAGGCCAGTGTCTGCATCTTACAATGCAGCTTCACTGGCCCCGGCAATATGAATTTCACAGCCATTTTGAGCAACCTGAGGGTTACTCAGATGGACGGTGTTCATGTAAGTGATCCAATGGCTGCATCCTCGGATGCAGCAGGGGATCACAGAAGCTACACAAGACACCTCCTGCGGCATTAGCATCATTTCGCAGAAGCGGCTGAGGCAACCATTGCAGCTTCTGCTCTGAATCCGGCCATGAATTGGGTGTTGGTTGATAGATAGACAGTAATAAGTTAGACAGTCAATAGATAGACTCCAGAAAGTAGACAGTAAATAGGTCGAAAGGTTGACAGGTAAATGGTTGACAGTGCTTTAGTTTGACAGGGTTAAATAGTCGAGATGGTCAAAAGGTTGACATTCAAATGATGGACACAAAAAAAGGTTGACAAATTTTTATTTAATTTTTTTTATTTTAGACTCACCCAAACCTAAGCCTAACCCTAAAAATCATGAAAAAATTAAAAAAAAATGTGTCAACCGGTTTTGTGTCGACCATTTGTATGGTGACCTTTTAACCATTTCAACCTTTTAACCTTGTCGACCTAAAGCACTGTCGACATTTTAACCCTGTTGACTTATTAACCCTGTCGACCTACTGACTGTCTCATTACCATCCAGATACCCCTGAATTACGCTGGTCAAATTTCAACTGTATTATATAACCTAAATAAGTCATTTTTTTTCTTTAAAACAGATAAATCTATATCCATATTCTTAGCAAAATATTTATTTTTATGACTAGTTAATATGTCTAGGCATCAGGTGTATTTATTGACTGAACTATTTGTATATTCAAGACTTTTTGTAATAATCTCTTTTATATTGATGCTGTTTATATGCTTGTTTATATGTGTGCTTGGTCAACCTGTACATATGCTTATGTTTGTAAATAATGCAGCACAAATGTAATAGTCTGTGATTTCAGTGTGGAATCGGTATGAAATACCGACAGTCGTGATCCTGTCGGACAGAATACCAATGCTGGGATCCCGACAGGGTTAACATACAGACACTTGTTGGTCGATATGCTAACCCTCCCCCTCTCCCTACCCTAACCCTCCCTCTGTGGTGCCTAGCAATAACCCTCCCCACTAGTGCCTGAACCTAACCTCCCCCTCCCCGCACCCTAACCCTCCCCCTTTAGTGCCTAACCCCTAACCCCCCCCCTAGTGCCTAACCTCTAACCCTCCCCCTAGTGCCTAACCCCTAACCCTCCCCCCAAGCCCACTACATACCTTTGGAATCCCAGTGGTTGGGCTGCCGGGGCTGAGATCCGGTGTTGGTATTCTGGCACCAGTAATGCCGAACGCATACCTTCTACAGCTCCGAGATTTAAAGCGTTTCAATTAATTTCAAGGCAAAATCAGATTTGTTTTGCTGTAAAAGATAATTGCCGCTTTAAATCTAGGAGCTGATTCACTGAAATCTCGCTGGAGCCCACAAATCACATATATTTAAACAGTGGGTTTAATTTTAGTGAAGTAACTTATATTTTCATGGATATACAGTACATTTGCAATAGTTTTATCAAGTGGCTATGGGTCTGAAAATTTAGCTGCTGGTGGTACAGATCAGATGTTTTGGGTGCAAATCTACTATATAAAAGCGAAAATTTGTCCTTCTGTCTTTCTATAGAAATCTACAGTTTACAAGCCAAGATCGGGAAATTTTACATACGAGCGTATTAAACACGGCGGAGGCAACTAAAGAAATTTGAAATCGAAATCAATTACTGTTATTTTTTAATTAATTAAAAACACAATTTTTGCATAGCATTCGCCCTCTACAGGTCAGGTACGGAATTAGAAAAGGATTTCGCTTATCTACTATTTTTTATTTTCTATCTCTACTATCTACTATATAAAAGCAAAAATGTTTCCTTCTGTCTTTCTAATACAAATCCACAGTTTACAAGCCACAGTTTACAAGCCAAGATCTCTCATGGTTCTACACCTAAAACCAGTGCTCGAAGTGTGCCGGTATACAGCGGTATGATATACCGGCACTTCCTTCGAGCACTGAGCCCTGCTGTGCCTCCCATTGCCCGCCATGAAGATGTTTGTTCTTGCAAAAAGAAAAGATTGCAAGAACAAACCGGTTTCTATTGAAAGAGCGCAGCACACAGCGCAGCCATCATTATTAATCTGGGACTGTCCGCGAGTTAATTGGAGCTCCCGGACAGACAGCCAATCAGGAGCAGCCGCAGCGGCGTCTCTTGATTGGCTGCCGGTCCATGAGCTAATTAGCTAACAGACAGCCCCAGATTAGAAATGATGGCGGCGCTGTGTGCTGCGCTCTTTCCATGGAAACCACGTTCCTCCTCATTCCGGACCCGGCCGTCAATAAATGGCTGTGCCCCCGTGACCGCCGCTGGCCCACCCACCGCCGCATAGGCAAAACTGTTCAAAGAGCCGCCGCTGGCCCACCCACCGCCGCGCTGCCCTCACGCTGCCTGCCCACCACCGTCTTTTTTTAGACCCCGCGTGAGAACAAACCTGCCCGGCTGGCGAGAGGACACCTATCCCCTGTGCTGGAGGGACCTTTCCGACATCAGGTTCTGGATGGAGCTGAGAGCGGAGTAAGGTGTCCTGACCCAGTGCTAAGGGGACAGCAGTCTGAGCAGGGGGTGGGGTAAGTGATGTCAGGAAAGGTATTTGTGCTGTGTTGGGGTCTGTGCTGTGAGGGGGGGGGGTCAGTGCTGTGAGAGGGGGAGTCTGTGGTGAGGGGGGTCTGTGCTTTGAAGGGGGGAGTCTGTGGTGAGGGGGGTCTGTGCTGTGAGAGGGGGTCTGTGCTGTGAAGGGGGGAGTCTGGTGAGAGGGGTCTGTGTTGTGAGGTGGAGGGGTCAGTGATGTGAGAGGGGGTCTGTGAGGACAGGAAGGTCTTTGCTGTGAGGGAGAGGAGTCTGCTGTGAGGTGGGTCTGTGCTGTGAGGGGGAGGGGTCAGTGATGAGAGGGGGAGTCTGTGGTGTGGGGGGTCTGTGCTGTGAGAGGGGGTCTGTGCTGTGAGGGGGGGAGTCTGGTGAGGGGGGTCTTTGCTGTGAGGGGGAGGGGTCTTTACTGTGAGGGGGAGGGGTCTTTACTGTGAGGGGGGTCTTTACTGTGAGGGGGGAGTCTGTGCTGTGAGAGGGGGTCTGTGCTGTGAGAGGGGGTCTGTGCTGTGAGGGGTCTGTGCTGTGAGGTGGAGGGGTCAGTGATGTGAGAGGGGGTCTGTGGTGAGAGGGGGTGTCTGTGCTGAGAGGTCAGAGGGGTCAATAAATGTGAGAAAAAGGGTGTCTGTGCTGTGAGGGGGGATCGGTGGGGAGAAGGGGGGTCTTTGCTGTGAGGGGGAGGGGTCAGTGATGTGAGGGGGAGTCTGTGCTGTGAGGGGGGGTCTGTGCTGTGAGGGGGGGTCTGTGCTGTGAGGGGGAGGGGTCAGTGATGTGAGAGGGGGGTCTGTGCTGTGAGGGGGGGAGCCTGTGCTGTGAGGGGGGGTCTGTGGTGAGTGGGGGGTGTCTGTGTTGAGAGGTGATCGGGGTCAGTGATGTGAGAATGAGGGGGTCTGTGCTGTGAGGGGGGGTTCTGTGGTGAGAGGGGTCAGTGATGTGAGAAAGAGGGATTCTGTGCTGTGAGTGGGTCTGTGCTGAGAGGTGATCGGGGTCAGTGATGTGAGAATGAGGGGGTCTGTGCTGTGAGGAGGGTCTGTGCTGAGAGGTGAGAGGGGTCTGTGATGTGAGAATGAGGGGGTCTGTGCTGAGAGGTTATCGGGGTCAGTGATGTGAGAATGAGGGGGTCTGTGCTGTGAGGAGGGTCTGTGCTGAGAGGTGATCGGGGTCAGTGATGTGAGGGGAGTCTGTGCTGTGAGGAGGGTCTGTGCTGAGAGGTGAGAGGGGTCTGTGCTGTGAGGGAAGGGGGCCGTCTGTGCTGAGAGGGGTTAGGCTGCTAGGGGGATGGTTAGGATTAGGCTGCAGTAAGGGAGGGTTAGCTTTAGGGGAAGGGTTAGGATACTTATCGGCAGGTATCAGTGTCCTAACCTTGTCGGGATACTGAGCGCCGGCATCCCATACCCAGTCCATACATACATGCATAGCTGATGTTTCAAGGCCGCAGTGGTGCTGTACACCTGCTGCTGCTGACTGGGAGGTAAGAGGCTACTGCTTGTTGCTCATCAGAGGTAGGTTATAGGATGTTTTAGGGACACGGGGCAGTAAAAGGCTGCGCAAGAGCTTAACTGTGGCATGATGTGTAAGGGGCATTAATACTTCATGGCATAATTTGCAAAGGGTATTACTGTGAGACATAATGTGTAAGAGGCATTACTATGTGTTGAATAATGTGTAAGGGGCAATACTGTGTGGCATAATGTATAAGACTCACTATTACTACATGGCATAATGTGTTATAAGGGCACTATATATTGTGTGGCATAATGTGTATAAGGGGTACTTCAGTGTGGTACACTACATTGATGACATGGGGGCGTGCCTTAAGAGCTCACCTCTTTTGAGTATCCCTTTTTACGACATGCAAGCACCTTCGGCACGTACATAGGTACAGCCTTAAATTTTCCATACCCCCACTTAAAATTTCCCACTTCGACCACTGCCTAAAACACCAAAGAAGAATAAAAGCATTGTCCTGTTTGGTTTATTGTTATATATGCAGATTTGGATACCATTCTTCTTGGGCCATCTGCAAGGTCAATAATAAAAATATTACAATTTTATTTTTGTTTAATTTCATAATTTTATTTTATAAAATGCATTTTGCTACATACTAAGGAATTATGGAATTTTATTCTGTAGCATATAATCTAAGTCTCTGAACATAATTTACTATGGCTCTCGCGTGGAGTTTACAGTACCTTTTAAATGCTGTATGAATTTATAACCACTACTGATATTAAGCCAGGCTTATTATGAGTCTGAATATGGTAAAAATTGATATCTGCATCCATGAGGAGCGATCTATTTGATTTACAATCAGGCCCATAAAGATGGCAACTATACAGGGATGCAAAAACGCAGCTCTGCAACACAAAATTTTATTTATACTTGCTCATGCATCAGCTTTCACAACTAGATGGTGTTAACAGTGGCAACCAAACTTTTTTGTCAACCTCCTTGGTTGCTGGACCGCACTATGGAACGCACAGAGGCTACTTCCGGTTAATTCCTTTGTCAGCCCCTGAAGGTTAAAACCGATTGGATGAATTTTATACACCGTGGAGACCCTGCATGCCGGACACAGCTGCACAAGGAACTGGAAGTAGTTGCTGTGCATTTCATAGTGCGATCCAGCAACCTGGAAGTACACAGTCATCCTGGTATCAGAGCAACAGTAGCTCTTGGCCATGTTCACACTGTACATCCGACAGATTTTGAATGCTTCTATCTCCGAAGTTTGCTTTACACCGTTACAGGTCCTAGTTCCTTCGAAGACCTTAGGACTGTGGATGGGGAAGTTTGTCACACTTTTCGTGAGGCCTGCCTAAGGAGAGGTTTGATGGAGGATGATGTGTAAAAAAACATTCTTAAAATCCCGGGCAACGCCGGGTACTTCAGCTAGTGTTTTAATAAAAGTGTAAAAGCTAGCAATCCTTAAGCAACTGACTATCCTGTTCCAGTATAATGGTTACCTAGTGCAGTCATAGCATCTAAATGTTTAGTTATGTTATGTTAAAATGCAGTAACCAGTGCCGTAACTAGACATTCTGGTACCCTGTGCGTGAAAGAGTATCGGTGCCCCCACCCCCTTCCCCCCGTCATTTTTCACCAATTAATATCCACATTAAACAAATAAAAAGAAAAATAGGGAAATAGTGACAGAGTTTATTTACAAATAAAAAATCTCCAGAGCTGTTAGTATTTCATATTACTATATCCCACCCTCCTCCCCTCCCGGGACGTTCACGATGCAGATGCCCAGCACCCACCTGGCCAATTGGACCACACTGACACGCTGTGCAGATAGTTTTATTTTATATAACCAAGGTGCCACCAAACAGCCCCCCCTCCGCTTTCCCTGGGACTCCTATGTCTCACACACATACAACACACACACACACACACACCACCTACCCAGCCAACACTAATAAAAGACTGACCTGACATGATTCTGCAGACTCATAGCCTCTCAGTGCTGTGCCGCCTTCCCCTTGCATGCATTGTGGGAGTTGAGTCACTGGAGAGACGTCATGACATCTCTCCTTAAAGCCAGTGCGCCATGCAGGAGCCGTGGGGAGGCAGAGCTCACAGGCTCACAGCAGGGTTGTAGTTAGATCCCCTTCTGTAGATGTACTTACTGCAGGGGATCTATACACAACCCACACAGCAGTCAGGACAGCCAAGTGCGCCACTGATACATCGCAGCGAGCGAACGGCAAATAGAAATTGCAGCAGCGGCCGGGTCCACCACCAGAGCATTCTCCGCTCTGTGCGGCGGCATCAGTCGCACCACCCTGGTTAACACACAAAAGGAAATTCATGTGGATTTGTTGAGAAAAAAGTAAGTAGATTGTTGTAAAAAATGAATAAGTTGTACAGTGTCACCTTCACTATGAAGGCAAAGCATGAGTTGGCTGTATAAACTCAGCAGGAAGACTGGCCACTTGTCGTCAAACAGGATCTCTGGGGTTAAATGTTTTAGTGTAAAACATTATAATCCTGTGTAACAAAGGCATATTTCTTACTATGAGTGGGGTAGCCCACTTTACTGCAACACCAGAACATCACACTGTCATTTGACAAATGCAGATTTCCTCTGAGTCTAAGGGGCCTATTCATCATAAAATAAATGGCCTGGTAACCATGCGGAAACGTATATTTAGGTTACCGGACTATTCATCATCAGGGTTCTGATAGGACCCCCTGATATTCAGAAAACTCTTTCGAAAACAAGCGCCATCTTCAGACGGAGTTTGTTTTCGGATCCCCACTCCTTCCTATGGGAAGGAGTTCCGGGGATGCGAAGAGGGATCCCTCCGCCGCCTCCTCACTACCTCCCCAGCAGCTTTGTGCATGTGTAGCTAGGACGACGGGGAACAGGTAAGTTATGCAGCTACTTCTGTAGCTGCGATACTAACCGCGGGGACAACTGCTTTTCGGAGCAGCTGTCCCCTCACCGAAGCTATGATAAATTGCTCTGGTGTCATGTTCCCCTGCTGGATACTTAAGTATCCCTCGCAGCAAGTTCAATACTTCATCATTGGAGGCCATACAGGAAAAAAATGGGGTTGTAGTTATGTTCCAGGCGGGGGGGGGGGTCACACACCTCTTGCCTAGCACCTGCACATGCCTATGCTCAGCATCCTTCTACTCCCCTAAAAACTAGAGATGAGCGGTTCGGATTCTGTGGAATCCGAACCGCTCCGAACATTGGGGATCCGAGTCCACCCGAACCCTGTTCGGGTGTTCACCGCCTGACTCGGATCCCCGTTCGGGGCCGAACGGCGGCTGCCTGATGTCGGATTCTCGCTAGACTCTCACACAGACTCTCATTGGCTGCTCAAGCTGCATGGAGGGAGCCGGCTGGAGCTCACTCAGGAGCTCCATCTTACGGCTCCCTCCTCAGCGCGTGGTTGCAGAGCAGATGGCGCAGGAGCGGGGATACAGGTAAGTTTTTTTTTTTACTTGTGTAAGGGCCGGGGGCGCTACTGGGGGGTGGTCTGCTACTGGGGGGGTCAGCTACTGGGGGTGTGGAAGGGGGGCCATACTACTGGGGGGGGCTGCTACTGGGGGGGCCACACTACTGGGGGGGTCCTGCTACTGGGGGGGTCTGCTACTGGGAGGGGCATACTACTGAGGGGCCTGCTATTGGGGGGGCCATACTACTGGGGGGGGCATACTACTGGGGAGCCATACTACTGGGGCAGCCTACTACTGGGAGGGCCTGCTACTGGGGTAGCCTACTACTGGGGGTGCCATACTACTGGGGGGGCCTACTACTGGGGCAGCTGCTAATGGAGGGCATACTACTGGGAGGGCATACTACTGGGGGGCCTGCTAATGGGGGGCATACTACTGGGGGGGCCTGCTAATGGGGGGCATACTACTGGGGGGCATTCTACTGGGGGCACTGCATAGGGGACCCTACTACTAAGGGGACTGCATAGGGGGCACCACTGCTGGGGGCATTGTGTAAGGGATACCACTACTGTGGGTATTGTGTAAAAGGGGCACTACTGTGGGCATTGTGTAAAAGGGGCACTACTGTGTGTCGTAACATAAATAAGAGACACTACTTTATGGTGTAATGTGAATCAGGCCCTATGTGCGGTGTAATGTGAATAAGATTGTGCACTGTGACTCCTTGGGCCATAGCCCACTATGTAAACAAGTACTGTGACTCTGCTGGCCGTACCCCACTGGGTGGGTGCACTACTTTTCATTTCTGCCACTGCTGTGTGGCAATGTGTCATAGATGTGCTTTATACTGTGGTGTCTGTGTCGTTGTGCCTCTGCTTTGTCGCTTAGTAACCAGTCAGCTCACTGCAACCTTTGGCCAATAATGTTGAAAACAATATTATAAGCTGTGAAGTGGTCTAAATTGACTGGAAATTAATGTTATTGAGGTTAATAATACTCTAGGAAGAAAAAAAAGACCAATTTATGTGATTTTAGCTTTTTTTGTCAATTTTTGTAAAAAATCTAAATCCAAATCCAAAGCCAGTCACCGCAGTTTGGCAAATCCAAATCCAAATCCAAAGCCCGATGACGAATTAGAACCAAATTCAAATCCGGCAAAAATGGTCCGGCGCACATCCCTCCTAAAAACGGGACACTTGTTAGAAGATCATATCTCGCTACTGTTCGAGAATTGGGACAAAAGTCTCAATCTACGACACAGGGCCTGAGCCAGAGATGTATGCAATGTCAATGTCAAACGCAGTGGAGCAATTGTTTGCTACTGCGCCTGAGCCAAAACCGCACTACGCACGCGTAGCCATTGGCTAGCAATGGCAGTTGCAGAGAGGATTTATTCATAAAATGAGTGACAGGTAGCATTTGGGGGGAGGTTACCGGGGTTGTTAGAAAAAACGCAGGCAAGTCAGGATGTTTTCTGGGCATGCCATAGTAAGCCTCTGCAATGTGTATGCAGCTGGAGAAGCCCCGGCATCTTAGGTGAGACACTAATTCTGAGACAGCATAGCTCAGAGGTTCGATGTGCGACCAGTGTTTTTGTACATTAGCAGTGGATGTGAGACGCTGGAAGTGGGCATCTCTGTGCACAAGATGGCTGCTGAGTCATTAGCAAATTTTTGCAAGTCCGCTGCGTATGGAATCGTAGTAGCAACAGACATTGCATGCATCTCTGATTCAGGCCCACAGTCCCTCCATTCAGAAGCTTCTGCCTAAATCGTAATAATTAAGAAGTACAGTATGGTGTAATGCTGTTAGTGTGCATTTCTCAGAATAACTGGAATGGGTATGATATACGATTCCCGTCAGTGGCAGCCTGACAGGAGCAGAGTGCGACGCAGCGGAAGCCCGACAGCGCTGGAAATCCCGATCGTGGATAGGTAAGTATCCACTAACCTAACCCCCCCTAACCCTAACCCTCCTTAGGGGTGCCTAACCCTAACTTCCCCCCAAGTGCCTAACCCTAACCCCCCCTCTAAGTGCCTAACCCTAACCACCCCCTTCCGCGCTACCTAAACCTAAGTCCCCCGGGGGGGGTGCCTAACTCTAAGTCCCCCCCGGTGGTGCCTAACCCTAACCCTCTCTCCCCCTAGCCTAACCCTAACCCTCCCGGGGGGGTGCCTAACCCTAAGTCCCCCCCGGGAGCCCTAAACCTAACCCTCCCACCCCGCGGCTGTCCGCCTGCGGCGCCCGGCATTACTACGATCGTGATGCCGGGCGCCGGTCTCCCGGCGTCGGGGAAATGCAGGCGTCTACATCTAGACACCCGGCATTTCACCCATGCCGGGATAAGACAGTCGGGAAGCCGGCTGCCGGTATATAGGCAGTCGGCTTCCCGATTGCTTCCCGAATAACTGTGTCCTTCTGTAACTCCTGCCTATGATTAAGGATGTGATTAATGAGCTGTGTATGTTAATTGCTTGATTTGGCTTCCAAATCAAGCATCAGACAGTGCTATATACTCTTCCGGATTTCTCTATTTCTTGTCAGCATTACTGACATACAGTAGCTGGTCTGTGAGGCATCTATGAAGCAATCTCGGAATAAAATATAATGCAAGCTGAGTTTTTCCATTTGTCTACATACTGTAAATTGCAGTTGGCCAATCTGGCGATAGGTTCCCTTTAACCCTTTTGCTGCTAAAGGCTTTCTCTCTCCTTTAATGAATCTAATTTAGTCCTTTTTGGGCTGATCATATTCCAACATCAACATTATTCATTTCGTAATGCAGTAGCCACACAAATTATATCTTGTACCATTAGTCTTTTTATTCCTTCTAACACAGGAAATAAAGTCTACACAAGTGAGCACATTTTTTGAAATAAGAGTTCTCGAGTGTATACGTACAAGTATGGTGTCCCATTTAATGCTGTCCCCCACTTCTGGATTCATAATGTTTTACAATATGTAGGATCACCAAGCAACTACAGTACTAAGGGGGAAAACAATGGTATTTCCATCTTGATAAGTGACAGGATGTGGGAAGTAAGGGACTTTAAGTCTCCCCGACCCCATTCCCTGCACTACAGATATTTCTATCTTCAGTGCAGTGTGTGAAGTCGTCATGGC
The DNA here is from genome assembly GCA_031769625.1 of Taudactylus pleione. Taxonomy (NCBI): domain Eukaryota; kingdom Metazoa; phylum Chordata; class Amphibia; order Anura; family Myobatrachidae; genus Taudactylus; species Taudactylus pleione. The sequence goes on from JAUIMM010000370.1 coordinate 5,249,544, forward strand.
CCTGCAAAATGCCACCTCTCCTCCCTACAATTAGTAATCAGGGACGCTGAGAAGGGGAGGGAGCGAGTACTAATTACCCGGGCTTGCTGGAGGGGCCCATCAGGGGACCGGGTCCGGCGTCACCCCCCCTTCCTCTTACATCACAGCAGCCCAGCACATGATGCTGCACTGGGCTGCACTGGGAGACTGCTTGCGGCTGCTAACAGCAGTCTCCTATGCCTGTGGGGGGCGTGATCACACTAACCGAGCCCTCCACTTGCTATGCGCCAGGCTGAGGGACTCACAGCACCCCCTCCCCAGCACTGCAAAAAAAAATTCCTTTATAAGGGGGCGTGGCCACGCCATCGCAATTAGCCCACGTCCCTTCACCCGGGCCTGGCGCGGCTGTCGGCGTGCCTGTTAGTAATTACTGGTAAGGTATCTTTTTTATAGCTTGAGTGCTGAGGATGAGGGGACTTATCCTCAACACATCCTAAACAAGGCAAATCATATCTCCATTGGGGTTCACAACTGACGGTATGCGGTCAGAATATCGACGCCTGAATCCTGGCAGTAGCCCTTTAGTTGGTAGGTAGATGGGATTATCTAGTTTAATAAATGTATCATCTAAACTGATAAAGATATCTCTAGCAAACATATACAGGTATATGGTTCACACAGACAGAAATTAAGAAGGCAGCATTAGCAGAAACACAATAACACATGCACAGTTTTCATTCACTTTAAGCAAATTTGATTTTCCAATGAGGAAATTGTGGGATATAAGATGTTTGCTAAATCCTTAGGAACAGCAGGCAACTACAAACACTTAGGGGACGTTTCAATTAAGTACCTCGTTCACTGTTTTCCTGCGACTAAAGTGCAGAGATGAATTTAATTATTGATCCTGCAATGAGCATTGTGCCTGGAATAGCTAATCTTTGCTCGCACCCTCTGGAATTGGTCTCAGCACTTTAGCCACTTAATTGAATCACCCCCTAATGTACTTGTTAAATATGCACAAAAATGGGCATCTCAACTGCATGCTTTTGTGTCAGAATGCTCTTCTTTTTATATAATACTTGTGTACACTCCATGGCAACTAAACATTTTCTGTAAATAACTTTTTATTAAATAATAATTGACTACTGGTAACTTTAATGTCTTAACTCTTTCATCGCTACAGCATATACATATTGCAGGAAAGAGTTATAAGCCATATATATGGGCTGATGAGTTCTGAACAGTTCTATCAAAAAACACATAACCAGTGTAACTAGACTTTCCCATTCACTAACCCAACTAAAATAAAGACACAACACTTGATTGGCGGTTGAAGGTCATTCATTTAATAATGACAAATAATGCAGGGTGGCTGAGAAAGCATTGCCAACCATCAGCACAGCAGAAAGTATGATGTAACAAAGGGTCCAGGGCCGTAACTAGGATAGTGAGGCCGGTGCCATGGCACAGGGCACCGCAGGGCAGGGGGCTCTGTTTGGGCCTGTCAATTTTCCTGTTTATTATCATTCTCACTTGTAGCTTCCTCTTTTTTTATCCCCAGCATCTTCTGGCCTCCCTTATCTCTTCCCTGGCCCTTCCCCATGAGGCCATGGCCCTTTTTCAGGTGCACTATCTTACGTCCCTATTTAAAAATCTGGTCCCCTTGGCTAGATTATCATGAAACACACTCCTGATCTTGATTGATTCCTCATTGGATGCTCTATTTGCCAACCCTCCTCTCTTTCTCCCCTTCCCTACTAGTCTCCCCTTACTAACATTCCCCATCGGTATACAATCGGGAAGCCGGCTGCCTTAATACCGGCAGCCGGCTTCCCGACTGCCTTATCCCAGTGAGGGTGAAATGCCGATCGAAGGGATGCTGGGCGCCGCTAGTCGACAGCCGCGCGGGGGGGGGAGGGTAAGGTTTAGGGCACCCGGGGGGGACTTAGGGTTAGGCACCCCCCCGGGAGGGTTAGGGTTAGGCTAGGGGGAGGGAGGGTTAGGGTTAGGCTCCCCCAGGGGGGACAGGGTTAGGCACCCCCCCGGGGTTTAGGCAGCGGCGAAGGGGGGGTTAGGGTTAGGCACTTAGAGGGGGGATTAGGGTTAGGCACTTAGAGGGGGGAGGTTAGGGTTAGGTACACCTAAGGAGGGTTAGGGTTAGGGAGTTAGGTTAGGTCAGTCAGTACTTACCTATCGACGATCAGGATTTCCAGCGCTGTCGGGCTTCCGCTGCCGGGAACTCTGCTTTGGTCGGCCAGGCGCTGCCAGGAATTGAACCATGTGGCCGGCGGTATTTCATACCGATTCCTCCCCAACTCCCCCCCTATTGTGGATCGTTTCACTTTTCTAGCTATGCTGTTCTTCCCAAACCTCTATAAAAATTGCCGGGTATTCCTTGCCTCTCTCAGCGGAGGTATATTCATTCTGTCATCTTTTTCTATATTATTGTCTCTATACCAGTTTGTATAAGCTTGTTATTGATTGTTCATAGCTGTACCTCATACTCTGTACTTGTGAAAAATGTAATAAAACCTTATCTCAAAAAAAATAAAAATCCTACAAATCCCTCCTTAGCACAACCTGATAGGCTGCCTTACTCATACCAACTGTCATACATAGTCGTGAAACCTAAGAACTCAGCTATATAATCCCTCTTATGCCCAAAACATATGCTTCAGATGCATATTTTAAAGCACACAAGCTCTTAAATATGAACATCCTCTGAAGAGCCTACAGAAGGCCACATGAGGCCCTGGGGAATCTCTGGATGCCTGGCCTGAATTATAGGTGGCTACTGCTGTGTCAGCTCTTGCGTCTATTGCCAGAGTCGCGGAAGTGATAATATACAAATGCTAGTTTATGCCCTCCCCTGGTGTAGTAGCCTGCGTCTGAATGAGCAAGTACTGTGACGCCCACTTTCAGCATCTCTGCTTACTGTAACAATGCCGGTGATCAGGGACACCATTGGTGCACCATCAACACTTACACCAGCCCTATGACAGGTGCCGTTTCTCTGTCTGACCATGGCCTCGGTGGCTGTGCGTCTCAGAATGCAGCCGCTGTCACTAACATCCCTGTGACACTCCCATAACACTGTCATGAGACGGAATATTTTGCCTTCCTTTCAGACCACCTCCCAGTCACCACCCAGGAACACCCATCACTTTGCCGCCCTGTATCTGATACTGTCTGTCCCAACTGCAACAGAATCCTTGTGCATACACTCTGTGTAACATGTGCGTCATAGGGGCTGTCAGGACTTTCTGCGCATGCGTAGTTGCAAATAATCACTCATCAGCATTGTGTTCTAACTGTGTGTACCTCTGTATCAGGCCCTGTGTAACCATGGCTGCATATCAAGCTACAGTGGTGTAATGCTCTAGTTTATGAAGCAATGATCATAGATCCAATATGTAATAGTATAGATCTCTATATTAAAAATGCCAGTTCCTCAACTTAATAGAGCGACTTACTGTATAATAGTCTTAGCTATAACGCAAACTTTTGTAAACTGGATAGAAGGCACATAGGAGGACCATTTTTTCTGTTTCGTTTGGTGAGGCCATTCAAGCGCATTGTAGCTATCCCATCTCATCTTAAAATGACTTATGAAAAATTATAATTGCTTACAATGAACAAGCATATATTTATATACAGTATATGATGTGTTTTCATATTAAACCAGCTTTTATATAAGAATTAAGGGTCTGTTTATTAAACAGTGATAACTCCTTTTGCCTTCATTTTAGGGGGGGAAAAGGGGGTTATCATATCACCACTTTGTGCAATTTATCAAGGAGGTTACCCCAGAGAAATAATTGCTTCCTATGCGGTCCCTTGAAATTCAGAGTTTACCGTTTCCCCGCAGCCTGTTATGGGGACTGTGGTGTTTGTGCAATCTATCAAACTACAGCAACCGATGCTTATCGCAGTTTTTGTAGAAACCTTACACCAGCTCAGGATGCATTTCTTTCACTTACATGGCCACTGGTGTTTGTGGTCCTCCGATGACGTACTGCCACGTACGAATTCTACTCTTCACATGTGGGGTTCGGGCAAAAGGGGGAAGTGTTTACTTGGCATGTGTAAGCTTATGGGCTTATGCATACCCAGTATTTATATGAAGACAAAATGAGCATGCATGGATTCTCTGCCTAGTGCATGCGCAAATAGATTTTACAAAATGCCCCCGAAGCTTAGTGCTAGAGCTTTGCACTACAGGCAAAGGCAAATTCTTAATTTTATGGAGGGAATGCTTTTCAAAGGGTGTGTCGACATTAAGATGGTCAAAATTCAGAATGTCAACACCAAAATTTCAACATGTTCTGAATGTCGATAGAATATGATTAGGCCAACAATCAATAAGTAGTAGTGATGAGCGGTTCGGATTCTGAGGAACAAGTTCGGGTGTTCCTGTCTGACACGGATTCCACCTCGAGGCCGAACGTCACCCGTCCAGCGTCGGATTCTCGCGAGACCTCGCGAGAGCCGGGTGACGTTCGGCCTCAATAAAAGGCGTGGCGCCCAGCAGTCGGAGCAATTTCGCGTGTCACGCGGTAAGAGGTAGACTTAGTGCATGCACTGTGCTAGAGTTCTAGTGATAGATTAGACTGCAGACTAGAGTTAGATAGAGTAGGCAGTGTTCTTGGCGTTGGAATTATTAATTATATATATTATCAAAAAAATAACATCTGTCCCCAGTGTGTGTGCTCCGTGACTGGGCATAATAAGCCCACTTTGTGTACTTTATTATACAAGCTCCATGACACGGTATAGCCCACTGAGTGTATTATACAAGCTCCGTGACAGGGCATAAGCCCACTGAGTATACAAGCTCCGTGACAGGGCATAGCCCACTGAGTGTATACAAGCTCCGTGACAGGGCATAGCCCACTGAGTGTATTATACAAGCTCCGTGACTGGGCATAAGCCCACTGAGTGTATACAAGCTCCATGACACTGAGTGTATTATTAAAGCTCCGTGACAGGGAATAGCCCACTGAGTGTATTATACAAGCTCCGTGGCAGGGCATAGCCCACTGTGTGTATTATACAAGCTCAGTGAAAGGGCATAGCCCACTGAGTGTATTATAAAAGCTCCGTGACAGGGCATAAACCCAGTGAGTGCATACAAGCTCCGTGACAGGGCATAGCCCACTGAGTGTATTATACAAGCTCCGTGAAAGGGCATAAGCCCACTGTGTGTATTATACAAGCTCCGTGACAGGGCATAGCCCACTGAGTGTATTATACAAGCTCCGTGACAGGGCATAAGCACACTGAGTATTATACAAGCTCCGTGACTGGGCATAAGCCCACTGTGTGTATTATACAAGCTCCGTGACAGGGCATAGCCCACTGTGTGTATTATACAAGCTCATTGAAAGGGCATAGCCCACTGAGTGTATTATAAAAGCTCCGTGACAGGGCATAGCCCACTGAGTGTATTATACAAGCTCCGTGAAAGGGCATAAGCCCACTGTGTGTATTATACAAGCTCCGTGACAGGGCATAGCTCACTGTGTGTATTATACAAGCTCCGTGAAAGGGCATAGCCCACTGTGTGTATTATACAAGCTCCGTGACAGGGCATAGCCCACTGAGTGTACTATAAAAGCTCCGTGACAGGGCATAAACCCAGTGAGTGCATACAAGCTCCGTGACAGGGCATAGCCCACTGTGTGTATTATACAAGCTCCGTGACAGGGCATAGCCCACTGAGTGTATTATACAAGCTCCGTGAAAGGGCATAAGCCCACTGAGTATTATACAAGCTCCGTGACTGGGCTTAGCCCACTGAGTGTATACAAGCTCCATGACAGGGCATAAGACCACTGAGTGTATTATACAAGCTCCGTGACACGGTATAGCCCACTGAGTGTATTATACAAGCTCCGTGACAGGGCATAAGCCCACTGAGTATACAAGCTCCGTGACAGGGCATAGCCCACTGAGTGTATTATACAAGCTCCGTGACAGGGCATAAGCCCATTGAGTGTATTATACAAGCTCCGTGACTGGGCATAAGCCCACTGAGTGTATACAAGCTCCGTGACAGGGTATAGCCCACTGAGTGTATTATAAAAGCTCCGTGACAGGGCATAGCCCACTGAGTGTATTATACAAGCTCCGTGAAAGGGCATAGCCCACTGTGTGCATTATACAAGCTCCGTGACAGGGCATAGCCCACTGAGTGTATTATAAAAGCTCTGTGACAGGGCATAAACCCAGTGATTGCATACAAGCTCCGTGACAGGGCATAGCCCACTGAGTGTATTATACAAGCTCCGTGAAAGGGCATAAGCCCACTGTGTGTATTATACAAGCTCCGTGACAGGGCATAGCCCACTGAGTGTATTATACAAGCTCTGTGACAGGGCATAAGCCCACTGAGTATTATACAAGCTCCGTGACTGGGCTTAGCCCACTGAGTGTATACAAGCTCCGTGACAGGGCATAAGCCCACTGAGTGTATTATACAAGCTCTGTGACACAGTATAGCCCACTGGGTGTATTATACAAGCTCCGTGACAGGGCATAAGCCCACTGAGTGTATTATACAAGCTCTGTGACAGGGCATAAGCCCACTGAGTATACAAGCTCCGTGACAGGGCATAGCCCACTGAGTGTATTATACAAGCTCCGTGACTGGGCATAAGCCCACTGAGTGTATACAAGCTCCGTGACAGGGCATAAGCCCACTGAGTGTATGATACAAGCGCCGTGACAGGGCATAGCCCACTGAGTGTATTATACAAGCTCCGTGACTGGGCATAAGCCCACTGAGTGTATACAAGCTCCGTGACAGGGCATAGCCCACTGAGTGTATTATACAAGCTCCGTGACAGGGCATAGCCCACTGTGTGTATTATACAAGCTCATTGAAAGGGCATAGCCCACTGAGTGTATTATAAAAGCTCCGTGACAGGGCATAGCCCACTGAGTGTATTATACAAGCTCCGTGAAAGGGCATAAGCCCACTGTGTGTATTATACAAGCTCCGTGACAGGGCATAGCTCACTGTGTGTATTATACAAGCTCCGTGAAAGGGCATAGCCCACTGTGTGTATTATACAAGCTCCGTGACAGGGCATAGCCCACTGAGTGTACTATAAAAGCTCCGTGACAGGGCATAAACCCAGTGAGTGCATACAAGCTCCGTGACAGGGCATAGCCCACTGAGTGTATTATACTAGCTCTGTGAAAGGGCATAAGCCCACTGTGTGTATTATACAAGCTCCGTGACAGGGCATAGCCCACTGAGTGTATTATACAAGCTCCGTGAAAGGGCATAAGCCCACTGAGTATTATACAAGCTCCGTGACTGGGCTTAGCCCACTGAGTGTATACAAGCTCCATGACAGGGCATAAGACCACTGAGTGTATTATACAAGCTCCGTGACAGGGAATAAGCCCACTGAGTATACAAGCTCCGTGACAGGGCATAGCCCACTGAGTGTATTATACAAGCTCCGTGACAGGGCATAAGCCCATTGAGTGTATTATACAAGCTCCGTGACTGGGCATAAGCCCACTGAGTGTATACAAGCTCCGTGACAGGGCATAGCCCACTGAGTGTATTATACAAGCTCCGTGAAAGGGCATAAGCCCACTGTGTGTATTATACAAGCTCCGTGACAGGGCATAGCCCACTGAGTGTATTATACAAGCTCCGTGACTGGGCTTAGCCCACTGAGTGTATACAAGCTCCATGACAGGGCATAAGACCACTGAGTGTATTATACAAGCTCCGTGACACGGTATAGCCCACTGAGTGTATTATACAAGCTCCGTGACAGGGCATAAGCCCACTGAGTATACAAGCTCCGTGACAGGGCATAGCCCACTGAGTGTATTATACAAGCTCCGTGACAGTGCATAAGCCCATTGAGTGTATTATACAAGCTCCGTGACTGGGCATAAGCCCACTGAGTGTATACAAGCTCCGTGACAGGGTATAGCCCACTGAGTGTATTATAAAAGCTCCGTGACAGGGCATAGCCCACTGAGTGTATTATACAAGCTCCGTGAAAGGGCATAGCCCACTGTGTGCATTATACAAGCTCCATGACAGGGCATAGCCCACTGAGTGTATTATAAAAGCTCTGTGACAGGGCATAAACCCAGTGATTGCATACAAGCTCCGTGACAGGGCATAGCCCACTGAGTGTATTATACAAGCTCCGTGAAAGGGCATAAGCCCACTGTGTGTATTATACAAGCTCCGTGACAGGGCATAGCCCACTGAGTGTATTATACAAGCTCTGTGACAGGGCATAAGCCCACTGAGTATTATACAAGCTCCGTGACTGGGCTTAGCCCACTGAGTGTATACAAGCTCCGTGACAGGGCATAAGCCCACTGAGTGTATTATACAAGCTCTGTGACACGGTATAGCCCACTGGGTGTATTATACAAGCTCCGTGACAGGGCATAAGCCCACTGAGTGTATTATACAAGCTCTGTGACAGGGCATAAGCCCACTGAGTATACAAGCTCCGTGATAGGGCATAGCCCACTGAGTGTATTATACAAGCTCCGTGACTGGGCATAAGCCCACTGAGTGTATACAAGCTCCGTGATAGGGCATAAGCCCACTGAGTGTATGATACAAGCGCCGTGACAGGGCATAGCCCACTGAGTGTATTATACAAGCTCCGTGACTGGGCATAAGCCCACTGAGTGTATACAAGCTCCGTGACAGGGCATAGCCCACTGAGTGTATTATACAAGCTCCATTAAAGGGCATAGCCCACTGTGTGTATTATACAAGCTCCGTGACAGGGCATAGCCCACTGAGTGTATTGTACAAGCTCCGTGAAAGGGCATAGCCCACTGTGTGTATTATACAAGCTCCGTGACAGGGCATAAGCCCACTGAGTGTATTATACAAGCTCCGTGACAGGGCATAAACCCAGTGAGTGCATACAAGCTCCGTGACAGGGCATAGCCCACTGAGTGTATTATACAAGCTCCGTGAAAGGGCATAGCCCACTGAGTGTATTATACATGCTCCGTGAAAGGGCATAGCCCACTGATTGTATTATTCAAGCTCCGTGAAAGGGCATAGCCCACTGAGTGTATTATACAAGCTCCATGACAGGGCATAAGCCCACTGAGTATTATACAAGCTCCGTGACTGGGCTTAGCCCACTGAGTGTACACAAGCTCCGTGACAGGGCATAGTCTACTGTGTCTATTATACAAGCTCCGTGACAGGGCATAAGCCCACTGAGTGTATTATACAAGCTCCGTGAAAGGGCATAGCCCACTGAGTGTATTATACAAGCTCCGTGACTGGGCATAAGCCCACTGAGTGTATACAAGCTCCGTGACAGGGCATAGCCCACTGAGTGTATTATACAAGCTCCGTGAAAGGGCATAGCCCACTGTGTGTATTATACAAGCTCCGTGACAGGGCATAGCCCACTGAGTGTATTATACAAGCTCCGTGAAAGGGCATAGCCCACTGTGTGTATTATACAAGCTCCGTGACAGGGCATAGCCCACTGACTGTATTATACAAGCTCCGTGACAGGGCATAAACCCAGTGAGTGCATACAAGCTCCGTGACAGGGCATAGCCCACTGAGTGTATTATACAAGCTCCGTGAAAGGGCATAAGCCCACTGTGTGTATTATACAAGCTCCATGACAGGGCTTAAGCCCACTGAGTATTATACAAGCTCCGTGACTGGGCTTAGCCCACTGAGTGTATACAAGCTCCGTGACAGGGCATAAACCCAGTGAGTATTATACAAGCTCCGTGAAAGGGCATAGCCCACCGTGTGTATACAAGCTCCGTGACTCCAGTTCATAGTGATAAAGTAATATGGATCACGAGAATGAACCGAGAGGAGAGCAGAAACAACATGTAAATGCTAGCATTGCAGCGGCTAGAAGTCCATCACTTTCATATAAAGCTGATGCTCAAGGGCGTAGAGGCTTTAAAAACTTAGGGAACCTGAAATCAAAACATTTAGATTTCACAGGGGTAAAGACAAAAAAACCCTCTAATGACTACTACTATTGCAGAGAAATAGAAAATTGGCAACATACCATTCACCACACGTAGCGGCAAGGAATGACTCAGGCTTTGCCCTTTATTTCTGAGTGGTGGTTCTGCAACTGTCAGTGAGGCATCTTGTGCCTCTCATGATGATAAAAGACCTTTTCAATCAGACTATAGAAGTGTGAAAAAATTTAAAACCAATAAGGCAGTAGAACAAACTGTGTTTTTTGAAACACAAATGTCAGAAATCCCTGAGGAGAGTCTAAGTGGGTCCATGAGTGGCATTGTTATGTGTAAGCCTGACCTTTCAGAGAAGCCACCCTCCACAGTTTCTTTTCCATCTGTAGTTGTGGGGATGAGCAGTATTGCCGAGGACATAGAAATTGAGGATGCCACCGTTGAATTGCAAGAGGATGAGAGGAATATATGTGCAGCTGACGCTGGCACTAATGAGGATGTTGAGGATGAGGATATTATTTGTATAAGTCAGGCACCAGTGGAAGCAGCTCTTGGCCAAGATAAGAAGGCCATTGCCATGCCTGGGCATAGAACCAACAAATCCACATCTTTTGTGTGGAATTACTTTTACCCAAACCCTGACAACGTTTGTCAAGCCATTTGTAGCCTCTGTGAGACCACAGTTAGTAGAGGTAGGGACGTTAAGCATCTAGGAACCTCTACGCTATTACGTCATCTGCAGCGAGCTCATGACAGGTGTTTGATAACAGAAACTACTGCAAAAAAAATAACAACAAGCAGTCCAGCATTAGCTAGATGCCTTCTCTCTACTAAATCCCAGTACCTGCAATCTCCGCCGACAACACCTTCCTCCTCAATATCCTCAGGAATGATCAGTGGTAGTACAACATCCAATTTGTTAATACTAAGTCACGGTGACTCCTCCAATTTCCAGGACACCTCAGAAGAAACTGAATCTTTGAGCGCTAGGCCTGCTGCTGCTGCTGCTGGTGGATCTTCATCCCAGAAGTGGACCAAGAAGACTACTAGTAGTATACCAAAAAAACAATTGACTGTTAAAGAATCTCTTGCAAGGGGAAGCAAGTATGACAGCTCTCACCCTGTCGCACAGTGGATCACTGAAGCCATGACAGCTATGCTAATATTAGATCTGCGTCCAATATCCGCAATTAATGCAGTGGGATTTACACAGCTAATTGAGGTCATGTGTCCCCGGTACCAAATTCCATCTCGGTTTCATTTTACCCAAAAAGCCATTCCTCGGCTGTACCAGGACGTTAAACAGAACCTAATTATTGTGACCACATTTATATGTTACCATATACAATTTTTTGCAAATTTTTTGTTCTGTTTTATTAATTAATAAATTTTTCGTTTTGTTTTGTTTTGTTTTGATTCATCTCGCATAAGATTGTGTATATATATTTTATTATGCCAATATATCCCAATATTGACAATTTTTAATAACTTTCTAAACCAATCGATATCATTAAATCATTAAAAAATTTTTACTGTACTGTGGTTGGTTCCAACTCATTATTCTTCATATGTTGCGCTATTAAATAGACACTAACCTTCTTATTACAGAACCTAATTATTGGCCTGCAAAATGCTATTGTACCCACTGTCCACTTAACCACAGATATGTGGACAAGCGGTAGTGGACAAACTAAAGATTACATGACTGTGACGGCCCACTGGGTGGGTGAATCGCCTTCAGCAGCAGCAGCAGTATCTAACAAACAACACCAGCTCATTCAGAGGCAGGCAACTCTGTGCATCACCGGATTCAATAAGAGGCATACCGCTGACAACCTCTTAGAAAAACTAAGAGATGTCATAGAAACATGGCTTACCCCACTTGGACTCTCCTCAGGATTTGTGATTTCTGACAATGCTACAAATATAGTGAAAGCATTACAGCTGGGTGAATTCCAACACATCCTCTGTTTTGCTCACACAATAAACTTAGTGGTGCAGGGTTTTTTAAAAAATGACAGGGGCGTGCAGGAGATGCTGTCTGTGGCCCAAAAACTTTCGGGACATTTTCGGCATTCAGCAACAGCGTGCAGGAGATTGCAGAACCTGCAAGAGCAGTTTAATTTGCCCTGCCATCAACTGAAGCAAGAAGTGGTAATGAGGTGGAACTCAACCCTGTATATGCTTCAGCGGATGGAGGAGCAGCAAAAAGCCATCCATAGCTATACGACAGCACAGTGGAGAGTACTTTCTGTCTTGTGCAAGGTGCTCAAACCATTTGAAGTTGCCACTTGTGAAGTGAGTGCTGACACTGCTAGCTTGAGTAAAGTGATTCCCCTGATTTCGCTTTTGGAAAAGCAGCTGGAGAAATTGAAGGATGAGATTAAACAAAGTGATTCCACAAAGTATGCTGGACTGATAGATCAAGTCCTTTGTTCGCTTCACCAGGATCCACGGGTGGCCAAGATCTTGAAATCTGATCATTATATTTTAGCAACCATTCTTGATCCTAGGTTCAAGTCATATGCTGTTTCTTTCTTTACAACTGACCCAGATCTTAAAAGATCCAAAGCGCTCCTGGTGAGCAAGTTGGCAGCTGAAGTGACACATGGCACTACGATGACGTCTCCTCCTTCGGTTTCTCCAGCAGCAGCCAGAAAAAAATGCACCTTTTCCAAAAGACCCAGTGGTAATGCAGATAAGTCAAGTCAACATTTTGATATCTGGTCGGGTCTAAAAGATTTGCCCAACACCAGTGACACCTCTACCGTAACTCCATCTAATACGATTACCATCCAAAGAATGGTGGAGGATTGTTTTCAGGACACCGTACACGTAGACATGTCACAGAGTCCCTTCGAATATTGGAAGAAAAAAAGGCAATTTGGAGACCCTTGTATAAACTGGCTTTGCATTACTTAAGCTGCCCACCCTCCAGTGTGTACTTGGAGAGAGTTTTCAGTACAGCCGGGAACCTTGTGAGCGAACGACGAAGGAGGCTACTTCCACAAAATGTAGAAAAAATGATGTTCATTAAAATGAACTGGAAATTTTATGAGGAAAACCTTTCCCGCCAATCACGTCACAGTACAGATACTTCTGTAATGGTGGATTCCAGCGGGGATGAACTGATATTGTGTGAGGAATCGGATGATGTACACACTGATGAGGGTGAGGATGGCAATGATGGTGACATCATGCCACTGTAGACCTGTTGCCTTTAGTAGATTGGAAGATTTTTTTGTGGGAGCCCAAACAAACCAAGCACTTCAGCCACAAAGTGGCAGTACCTGTCGCTGAAATGCTTAGTTTGTTAAAGTGTGCATGTCCTTTTTAAGATCCAACATAAAGGGTGGGTGGGAGGGCCCAAGGACAATTCCATCTAGCACTACCTTTCATTTCTGCCACTGCTGTGTGGCATAGTTTCACAGATGTGCTTTAAACTGTGGTGTCTGTGCCACTGCGCTGCTGCTCTGACGCTTGGTAACCAGTCAGCTCACTGCAACCCTTAGCCAATAATGGTGAAAACAATAATTTAAGCTGTGAGGTGGTCTAAATTGACTGTAAATGACTGGAAATTAATGTTATTGAGGTAAATAACACTATAGGAAGAAAAAAAGCCCAATTTATGTCATTTTAGATTTTTTTGCCAATTTTGGCAAAAAATCCAAATCCAAAACCAGTCACCACAGTTTGGCAAATCCAAATCCAAATCCAAAGCCGGACGATGAATTAGAACCAAATCCAAATCTGGCAAAAATGGTCCGGCGCACATCCCTAATAAGTAGACATGTATTAAGCTCGACATGGCTTAAATGTTGACACTTTCAGAATGTCGACATTTAACATGTCGATACCAAAATGTCAACTTTTTTGGTTATTTTAGCCTAACTCTCAACGTAACCCTAAAGGGCCGTACACACTGGACGATAAAAATGAATGATATGAATGATAACGATATAGTTCAATGATATATTGTTCAGAGATATATCATTAATATCATCAAGTGTGTATGCCATGAACAATTAAAGATGGGCTGAGGGGGGGAGGGGAGCGGGTACTATTTACCTGGACCCGGGCTTCCTGAGGGGACCGGCGCTGCCTCTCTCCCTCCTCCCACCTGCACAGCTGTGTGCTGGGCTGCAGTGGGAGACTGCTTGCAGCCGCAGTAGTCTCCTATGCCTGTGGTGGGGAGCGATCACACTGATCGCGCCCCCCTCTGGCTTTGCGCCGGGCTGAGGGGTTTACAAAGACCCCCTCCCCAGCGCGCAGCCGCGCTTCAAAAGTGTTTATTTATTTTAGCTCAAGGGGGCGTGGCCACGTCTACCATGATTAGGTCACGCCCCGTCTTCATCTGGGCCCAGCAGGGCTCTCTACGCCCATACTAAATGCAGGTCTACATATAGATTGTCGACCTAATGAGCATGTCAACATTCTGACTATCGACATTCAGAACCTGTCCACCTTCTAAATGTCGACCTGCTGAATGTTGATAAGTCGATCGGATACACTTTTCAAATTAGATCAGCGGTCTCTAATAATAAATTGCAGTGATAATACATTGTGTACAGCTACTGTAAGCAGTGGTACAGAATATGAGTTGCTACTGCAATAAAGTGAAGAGTGGCCCCTAAAAGATAAGATAAGATAATTACTTGGTAAACATTTTTAATCAGTTGGTCATTATTGTTTTCATCTTTCAGATGTACTAAGCTCTGGAAAGTGATAAATTGGAGAATGATAAACTACCAACCAATCAGCCCCTAACTGTCATTTTTCAAACACATCCTGTAACATGGCAGTTAGGAGATAAGTGGCTGGTAGTTTATCACTCTCCAATTTATTACTTTCCAGAGCTTAGAGCATCTCCCCCTTAGTGTAACTATAAGGGCTCATTCAAGGAAATATTCACCATATGTGTTAGACACACAAACACAAAACCAGCTTATACCTACCCGAATGAGAAAATAACATAATACTGTACACAGGGCCTGATTCAGCAAGGAATGCACACACCCGGCAGCTGCGAGAATATGCTAATCAATGCATACGCATGGCAATCACAACACAAAGATGCAGACGCCCAGCACTATATAATGCCGCCCCTTTTACTGCCCACTAATGTCCATACTGGTGCGCAAGGTTGAGAAAACATCGGGTACATCGAGTAACATCAGAGTAGCACGCAGATTAAAGGAAGACCCAGGGACGTATCTACAATGGGTGCGGGGTGTCCGGTGCACATGGGACCCCGGGTTCAGATGGGCATCGCACCGCGCACCCTGCACCCATATTGACTAAAACTCACCTGTCCGTGGTCCTGTGTCGGGTGTCAGCGCTACACAGAACACCGGAAAATGGCCGCCACGCCCATTTTTCCAGCGCATGTGCAGTAGACTCTGGGCACACTCTAGTGCCCGGAGTCTACTGATACTGCGGTGGCTGGCCAGCCACGTCACTCAGCTGCCAGTGAGAGAGGAGGGGGCCCAGCACGGGGAATGCACACTGGCCCCCTCCTCTCTTAAGACACCCCTGGGTAGATCTGATCCTGCCGCAGAGGGACGCTAGGCTGCATCCGTCATCTCAGTGGCTAATTTATGCATGCCCCTGTGACGGTGTGCGAACGAACTGGCACGCCTGCGTTCGGCCGACCACTCCCCGTATCCACCTACAAATGCCACTTCCTGTCAATCACCTTTCCCTGAGTCTACCTATTCACTGCGCTTGCTTTTGCGGACGCAGTGAGTGGTTCATGCACGCGCACTGCGACCCAGACGCATGCGCAGACTGCGAACTTCTGCCGATTGCGTGCATCTGTGCGTTCCTTGCTGAATCAGACCCACAGACCTCAATAAGTGTGAGAAATGAAAAGTGTGAACCTATGTATAACCTTGGAAGCAACATGCACAAAGTCTAAACTCTATGAAGGTTGTGGACCCCATATTTTCTGCATACCTCAACTTCAAAGGAGGTGTTATCACTAAACCAGGTCTCACATTAGACACAACATGGAGATAATTACACTAAAACACCCTAACTAGGAAATGCTGTCAGCAGGGTAAATGTTTATAATTTGAAATGGAATAAACACATATGGATGCTGTATATGTTATAGAACAGCATCCGGTTCCAGATAAGGAGATCATGGTTTGTAATCTATCTTTTATTCTGCACATCCCATTATTTTCTATGAAGTTAAGAAAAAGAGTTGTTGGAGGAGAGTGCTCTGCGCTGTCTCTCTGAGTCGCCGGGCACCATACAGCCAGAGCTGTGTCACAGTGTGACCTCTGACCTGGCCAGACCAAATGCACTACAGCACATGCACGACCTGCCTGAGCATCTATAAGATCCATCCTCCATTGTGGAAGGACGTACCCATGAGTGTCTCCTGCATGGAGACTTTGTACAATATAGGAGAAACCCTGCCGAGCACCACTGTGTCACCACTGCTAGCAATAGCATATACTCCACTGCCAACACTATGTAATTATACAGGTGTGTACTTCACTATACAGCACACTAGATGCATTAATGACATACGTTCCTGGTTGGACCTGTAACACTGGGCCTGATTCAGAGCCGGACGCTATTTGCGCTCGCTCGGTCAGAAAAAGGGGCCGGCTATTTAAATTGAGCGCTCGCTCTTTGCGGTCTGTTGACGCCTCTATGTCTGAGCGAGCGAACGAAACATGCGCTCGCTATTTTGTAAAGACGCCCCCTGGCCGCTCGCATCCTACGTCATCTCCGCTATTTATTTGATTAATCGAGTACATCGAAAGACATCTGAACTGCTCGCAGTGCTTGTGGTTGGATTTTCCTACCACAATCATGCGAACAGTTGAGGCTAAGAAACAACCAAGTGACGTGGTCGATGACGCTGCTTTATTAATTATGCACACCCTTAAAACGCCCGTTTTGACCGCTTGGCACGCCTGCGTTTGGATCTCCACTCACCGTTTTCAAACACCTTCCCGTTACCACCCACAAACGCCTCATCCTGTCACTCAAATTAGCAGACACTCACTATTTTGCGAACACACGATTTCCGACCGCAATGACTGGTTGGCGCATGCGCATTATGACCCATACGCATGCACAGATGTGCGAACATCGCTCGGAGCGAACGAGCGGCTGCTTACGAGCGGCTCTGAATCAGGCCCACTGTGTTAATCTGCATCCTGTGTTCTACCTGGTTAATAAACTAAACCTGGTTAAGTTATCTATTGCATGGACTGACCTCCATCATACACAGCTGCCACTCACGTTTTGGGCAGGTTTGAAAAAAATGCTGCAAAGTAAGAATGCTTTCAAAAACAGAATTGTTAATAGTTTATATTTATCAATTAACAAAATGTAAAGTGAATGAACAGAAGAGAAATCTAAATCAAATCACTATTTGGTGTGACCACACTTTGCCTTTAAAACAGCATCAATTCTTCAATTCTTCTAGGTACACTTGCACACAGTTTTTGAAGGAACTCGGCAGGGAAGTTGCTCATAAATTAGCCACTACATCCACTTGAGCAAGTGGATGTAGGCTTGCTCAAATCCTTCTGTCTCTTCATGTAATCCCAGACAGACTCGATGATGTTGAGATCAGGGCTCTGTAGGGGCCATATCATCACTTCCAGGACTCCTTGTTCTTCTTTATGCTGAAGATAGTTAAATATACTTACCAGCCTGCTCAAACACAGTGTCTCTCCTAACATGCAGAGAGCTCTTATGCTGTGAAGGAGATTGTGATGGCTAATTTATGCATGCCCATCCGACACACCTGCGTTTTTCTAAGCACCAAGAGTTATGGCAACATGTAGTGCATTGGTTCCTTTCCATCTTAGTAACAAGTTATATTTCTAATTATTTCCTTCCACTCTAATTACATATGACAATACATACTGAGGTAAAGCTGTGAAATGCAGTTATGGGAGAGCTGGGAGCCATCCCTTATATCCACCTGCATTGTTGTGTTTACAGGTTTGATAGCAACACTTCTGCCATTCAGTTAACCTACAAGTTCTTTTATCTCTAGAGGCTCTTTCATGTAAAGGTGACTCTAGTTACATGTGGCTGCTGAGTGACATGGAACATGCCGATGGGCAGCTACTTATATCAGTACTTCCTTTAGACAGTGGGTCAGTAGGTTAGGTAGCTTGTTTTCTCGTCTGCATTATAAAGTTACAATGTAGTCTCAGAACTTTGAAGAACCATCATGAAAACATATTAAATATTTACTTATGTTAAGTAACTTTTGCAATTGGTTCCATTAAGAAAAACACAATGGGGCTAATTCTGAGATGGGAGCAAAGTAAAACAAAAATGCAAATAAAGGCCACGATACATCAGCAATAAGTTGGGACGATTCTGCATTTTGCAGATGATTGTGTAAGAACATCTGCAATGTATGGTGGTCACAGATCGCAGATTCCAAACCAACAGGAATTGGAATTGATGAATCAGGTTGTCCAACATATTGGATTTCACTGACTAATCTGTGCTGTAGATTGTGTAGTGTATGGTAACAATACTAGTAAAATGATGAATCTTTCAAGATTATATAGCTAGATTCCGGTGCTGTTTACCTAATAGATAGTTCATCAATGATCAGGGGATTAAGGGTTGCAGCAAGGACTAACAACAAACTCTGTGTAGGTTTGCAAATACGGATAAATAAATACACACACACTAGTCTGCGCTAACATTAAATAACTGTCCCTGACCAAATATTCATAATAATGACTGATATAACAGTTATATAAATAAGGGT
This sequence comes from Taudactylus pleione, assembly GCA_031769625.1. Classification (NCBI taxonomy): domain Eukaryota; kingdom Metazoa; phylum Chordata; class Amphibia; order Anura; family Myobatrachidae; genus Taudactylus; species Taudactylus pleione. The sequence goes on from JAUIMM010000370.1 coordinate 5,268,259, forward strand.
TTAATACTTGATGTTCTCTCTAAACAGGTGCTAGTCATATGAGACAGACATACCAGCTAATTACAAAATAAATACAGATGTGTCTACTCTAAAAATATAATTAAATACATTTAATATGGTGCATATAAATATAAATGTGCAATAAACAGACAAATGATACAAAGTAACAGATTCATTGTACAGTGTGACAAATAAAAATTATACTGTTGCAGATCTCTTGTCCCAATGATATTGTAGATGGCTTAAACAGTTCCTCTGGTCATGCTCCAGGTTGAGCCTCAAAATTAAAAAAACGAAGGAGAAAAAAGACGGCTAAGTGTAAACTGTGTGTCTAATAGTAATAATATCACACACATGTAGTTGTAATGGGTAACAACTAATTTGTGAGTTTCCGTTCAGATATATGTCTTATAGCCCCCATACACCTATGCGATTTCTGCACGATTACACTTTTTTCGACTCGCCGTACGATTGAACTTGTAAGAGACGTGTGTTTTTTACTATGAAATGATACGATGCGCGCTCCCGCTGTTCGTACAATCGCCTCTTCTGATCATATGTGCAGCAGTGCAGCACATCTTGCCCATCGTATCCGTATGCGGATCGTGTGTTGTTTTACAGCAACCGACAAATCATGCTTCTCAAGGTCCGAATTCCGGGACTTGACTGACAAGTTCCTGTGTACGCCCACTGCAGACAGAGAGCCCGAACGGACAGGAGCAGCATTGAATCTGGAGAGAAGATTGTGCAAGTATGTATATATATATATATATATATATATATATACACAAGGCCACTGGCCACCAATGTTTTTATTGAAGCATAGCGGATGTATCCTTGCACAGACTTGTGTGTTTAGTCAGCAATGGCCACACCCTGTTTGCCCATCCCTGCTCCATGCCCACCATCTACCTATTGTGCCACCCACAATGGCCACTGGCCACAAATGTTTTTATGAACCATAGCAGATGTTTTCCGGCACAACTTTTGTGTTTAGCCACTAATGGCCACACCCTGTGTTCCCATCCCTGCTCCATGCCCTCCATCTACCTATTGTGCCCCCCACAATGGCCACTGGCCACCAATGTTTATGCATAGTGCCCCTCCCTGCTCCATTGAACTACACATCCCAGCATGCCCTGCCCCCATTTTTAAATTACAGTATGCTAAAAAAAACTGTGCCAGGGCATCCTGGATTCTGTAGTTCCACAGGAGCAAGAAGGGCAAAGGTTTAAAGACCCCTGCCATAAACAATTATGCACAATTAATAACATATTTACACTTTTTTATTATCCTTAAAAGAATCTGTAAAAAACACAGGAATAGTTTATTTTCACACACATATTTGCATTTTTCAAATAACACAATGAAAGTCCACAGGGGGGCCCCATAGTTCTTTGGGCCACCCCCACTGTTGGGGGTGGCCACATTACAAGTCCACAGGGGGGCCCCATAGTTCTTTGGGCCACCCCCACTGTTGGGGGTGGCCACATTACAAGCCCACAGGGGGGGCCCATAGTTCTTTGGGCCACCCCCACTGTTGGGGGTGGCCACATTACAAGTCCACAGGGGGACCCCATAGTTCTTTGGGCCACCCCCACTATTGGGGTGGGCTTAATGAAAGTACACAATGAATATGTCCTTTACATTATTTTCTCTAATTTTCTCCATAGAAATGTCTCTGGATCGTGAACCAGAATTCGTCACTGGATTTATCGAGGTATACCGGCAACATGAGTGTCTTTGGCGTACAAAGTCAAAAATGTACAACAACCGGCCAAAGCGTATCCAGGCCTTAATGAAGTTGTCGGAGTATAGTAAGCCATATCATCATGATGCATCTTCTCTAGTGTGGGTGAATCAAAAGATACAGAATCTACGTACTGCCTTTGTTAAACAGCACAAGAAGGTGCAGGACTCCAAACATTCAGGAGCTGGACCCCAACGCTATGGTATTATGAGATGATGATGTTCCTGGTGCAGCAGGATCCCGTGAGACCTTCTCTAGAGGTGTTGGCTGAGACAGAGGACTGCAGCCTGCTGGAAGAGGATGTTGGTGGTTCCTTGGAGTCATCTATGGTAAGTTTATTTAATTTATTAAATTGACTGTTCTTGCGACGACATTGCACCCTCCCCATTAAAATAGGCCATATATTCTTCACTGACCTTTTTGGCCAGAGTAGAACCAGTTTCCATAACCGCTGGGACCGCCACAGAGGAGAATGGAGCAACCTCTTCCGGATGATCGGGGTCTTCAACTGAAGGTGTGTCCAATGACCTTTGCTGGGTGGCTTTCTTGCACATGAAGTTGTGCAGGATACAACAAATCATGACCACCCAGTCAATCTTCTCCACTTTTAAATTTATGGGGGTATGCAAAATCCGGAATCGGTTGCTCAAGATCCCAAAGGCGTTCTCCACAATTCGCCTTGCACGTGATAGACGGTAATTGAACACCCGCTTATCATGGTCCAAGGCCCTCTGTGGAAATGGCTTCATTAAATGTTCATGAAGGGCGAAAGCCTCATCAGCCACAAAGACAAAATTGAGGCCATGTTTTGTTGCCTCTCTGGACGGCAAATGTAGGGTGTTAGTGGTGAGCCTCTCGTAGAATGACGTCTTCTGAAAGGAGCCTCGGCCAGAAGAACGCCCATTCTTACCCACATTGATAAACACAAACTCGGAATTTGCATTCACCACAGCCATCAGAACTGTACTGAAGAAGCCCTTATAATTATAGTTAGGGAAGTGCCAACGGCTCTCAAACTCCTCCGCAATGGCAAGCCACTCTTCTGTTGTTGTTGGGAACTGTGAAATTAATTTGAAAATTCATTAAACGCTTATATTTTTATGGTTTTCTATTTTTAAACAGACATCAGAGACCTGAAGAACAGATATGAGAAGTACACCGGAGCTACAAACAGAAGTTAATCCAGTTGACATTCCAACCACCACAACACCAATTTCCAAAAATCAAAAGAGGAAAAACCGAAATGCAGAAAGGGAAGAAGACCCACTAATTCGTCAGGCCAGACAGGCCTTATTGAAGCCACCCGATCAATTTTACAACTTTGCGGCCTATGTCAGTGCAGCAGTCCGAGAAATGGTCAATGACCAACGTATTCAATTTGAAAGACTGACATCAGACCTTATTTTTACAGCAAGGCAATGTCTACTGACGTCTGAAAGTTACATCATGACTCCACCAGTCATTCCAAATACCTGTACCAACTATTCCAGACAAACATACCATCCACCAACGGTAAACTACCCACCCTACCGTCCAGAAACTCCATCCACCTCCACCTACCAAACTCTGCATCCACCTACCTCTTTCTACCAAAATCCAAACCAACCATCCTCTTCCTACCTTCCTACACCCCCAAACACCTCCAACTTCCAAACAAGTCAGCAACCACCCACCTCCTCCTACCAACCTACTCCTCCTCCCCCACCTACCATCCTGGCCCAGCAAATCTCCTCCAGCCAAACAACTCAGCCCCCCCAAGCACCTCCACCTACCAACCTATTCCTCCCCCCCCACACACACCATCCTGGTTCAGCAAACACCTCCTCCAGCCAAACAACTCAGCCCCCCCCCCCAAGCACCTCCACCTACCAACCTATTCCCCCCCCACCTACCATCCTGGCCCAGCAAACACCTTCTTATTTAAAAATATCAATACAACCTCAACCTCATACCAAACGACTTTTAGCCCACCCTCTCCACCCAATTTATTTGCACTATTACGTGAAGATAATGAGGTCAATGATGTTTTTTTAAAATTAATAGGTGTTTGACCAAATCATTCAAACATTTTTTGGTTAAAAAGGAAGTTGCACACTCCCTTTTAAGTATGTTGCGGAATGCAGCATGCTGTTTGGGCCCCAGCCTCTCAGGCGGCTTGGAACACATGCTGGAAGTGCATGACAGTGGGGCCGGGACCACTGATTTTGCACTTTCAGCATGTGTTTGCGCCCCTGGATGCTGGGGCACAAACAGCAAAATTCATTCCGCAGCATACTTACCAGGGTTTGACTACCTTGCTGATAGTTTGAACATTTTACATTTATATCAACATGTATAGATATTTATATTTATATTTATACGTTTCACATAAGAGATTGTTATTATGCTAATTTAAGTCACAATTAAAAAATTACAGAAAGTATTAATAAAAATTTTCTGATATTTAAAAAAAAAACAATGGCAGTCTGTGTGTTTTAACTTACCTTACAGTAACGGAACTGCAGCACCTTGACAATAGCCTTGCACGTCTCCAGGATAATGCGTCCCAAAGCTTGAGCTGAGATGCGGGTCCCAAACTCTAGGTCCTCAAAGGAGCGTCCCGTAGCCAGGTACCTCAGCGTAGCCACGAGCCTCTCCTCGGCCGTGATGGCCGACCGAAATTTGGTGTCCTGCTTCCGGATATAGGGGGTCACCAGACGCAGCAATTCCTGAAAGGTGGGGTCATCCATCCTCAGGAAGTTGCGGTAGTCGTCCGGATTGTTCTCCCTCATCTCCATCAGCATGGGCATGTAGGATCGACTCTCCCTCTCCAGCAGCCAATCCTTGGTCCAGCAGTACCTCATCCTCCTCCTATGCTGGGCCCTCTCCCTCTCCTCACTCAACTTGACCACAGCATTGGACAGCAGTGCTCTATAACGGCAGGGATCCGTCACCACAAAAATGCAGAAAACAGACCGACCACAGTAAATAGAGCAAATAGCACTTTGTAAAGCCAGGCAATACAAAGCAATGCACAGTAGCTAGCAATGTGGAGCGTTCAGCAGGGTAAAAACCAAGCCTCACTAATCATAGAGCAAACAGGAGTGCACAGAGCTGAAGAGGCAGGCTGTTTTTATAACCCCAGTTAAGCACAGCCCTCTATTTAAATTTATGCCCAATCGATCGCATGATCGCTTGGTTTTTGTGGTACACACGATCAAACGATTACACGATCCGTCATATAGTGGCGCAATGATCTAACGATTGATCGCAAGAAAAACGTGTGTAAAAATAGCATTAAAACGTAACGGCTTGACTTGCGGTGATTGAAGAGAAATCGTATGATGAATCGGTTCTTATGTGAATCGTTTAGGTATATGGGCCCTATTACTCTCTTTCCATTATTGAGTGTATAACAACCCGGTAGTAATGTACATACTTACAGAGAGTTGTCCATATATAATGGGGGCCCTCTTACTTCAAGCCTCCGGAGTGCTGTGAATCACCACTGGAGATGTCGGAAGTCAGCGGGATGCAATGGGTCTGGCGGACATCAGTGTAGCAGTATCTCAATTGCAATGAAGCGTCTCATCTGTCTAACACGTTTCGTCACAGATCATGTGACTTTATCAAAGGTATAGGGTAGATTGATAGATCTGTTTTTTATGCAAATGATCTGCAAATTACTGAAAATGACTGAAAAATATCTGTAATGTACTGTATGGGTGCAGACTGGTGGATAGGGGAATCTTTATATTTATATTGGGGAAAATATCACAGAATCTGTGAATCGTACTGCACCATGTGTACTACAGGTCAGGCAGATATAAAATGTGCAGAGAGATATAGATTTAGGAGGGGTGTGTCCAGACTCAAATCTTAATTTCAATGAAAATAAAGCTGTCCAGCATTTGTGGGCTACATGCAAAAGCAGTCATTGTTTACCCTACATGCAAACAAAAAGTGTATTTACACTCCTTGCATTGCAGCATGGTTTGTTGAAGTTACTTGCTTTTTTTGCTTTGCTCCCAACTCAGCAATACATTTTTTATTTTGTGTGTCAAGATGATGCTCTTTCTGATCATATATATCTAAACGTATTCATATTCAATAGAAACAGCATCACTCCTACACTGTGAATTCTAAAAAAAAAACCTCACATTTATCAAAATAATTAATATGATATTATTACAAAATATCATGACACAATCAATAGCAAAATCACATATTAGCTTTCATTTTATAAACTACACTATAAAGGTTACAGACAGAATCTAGTTACAACAACATATTTGTACACATGCTAGTACTGAATGAAATAAGTTGCTGTAAGTGTATAATTTAAAATACTGTACTTAGTTGACAATGGCCTTGCGGAGAATTGCAGCATGTTGAATGATGACGTCACCACACCAATGTGGGATATCGGATGAGAAATTTGGTCAGGAACATAGACATTACAGTTACTCTCATCATTCTGCTACAAAGGCTCACATTGCTACCTTTCATATATCACCATCTTGTGGTGAAAAGTAGATTTCTAGTCTGGAAATAATGACAGTAGTTCTAGTTTATAACATATTCCACAACATTGTACATAAAGAGCACATAAAAACACACAACAACTAAATGGCTTTCTACCCACAATCAGCACTAAACAAATCCTTTCATTTCAGCTTGTTTTTTTCTTCCCACAGTGATGAGTTCATGATTCAGTACTAGATCAGGGTCAGGAGCAATAATATTTCTGTTCATTGTGTGAAGAATGTGACAGATAACCAGAGAATCACTGCACCTCCCTTCATGACGACTCAATAAACCAAGGGAATTATGCAGATTGCACTGTGAGAAGTAGGTGCGGCTCACTACTTTTTATTTGTCCACAACTTTACATACATCAACCTATTGTGTCAAGCCTAGCGTTCAAGAGCCTCCCCAGCCCCGGGCGATTCCAGCTAATGCTATTGTAAAGTAATCAAGGCCTTTTGATGCAGATCGCTTAGTGGATTTAATACCAAAATATTTTTTTTTATGTCTAAAACATAATGAAATTAGGTACAGCATTACTATATGAATGAATGGCAATGAAATGTAGTGTCAATAGCAAAGAAGAAAGGGGATTAATAGTTTTAAAGGCACTGGGAAAAGTTAGACCTCGGCAAACAACAACAAAATGTTTCTATTTACATATACACAGTATTTACTAGCTGATGCAGACATTAGATAATTACTGTTTCCATTTCCATTCTACCATTCTCCATACCACTCTAGTAGCACATTAATCCTTCACCTCTATAGTAATGCATAACTGCTATAGTAAGACATTACCCTCTCTCATCTGTGTACTAGCACATGCCACTCCTTCACCTCTGTAGTAACAATTTTCCCTCCCTCGCCCATGTTGTAATACATTCAATACTCCCCTCCCTCACCTGTGCAAACATAAAATCTCCCCCTCACACCTGTAGTAAACACATTACCCTCACTTACACCTTTAGTAACTTATTCCCCTCCTTCACCTCTGGAGTAACACATTCCCCTCCCTCACCTCTGGAGTAACACATTACCCCTGTTCACCCTGTAATAAAACATTACCCTTCTTTACCTCTGTGTTAATACATTGCCCCCTGATAACCCCTGTAGTAACACATTCCCCTCCCTCACCTGTGTAGTAACACATTCCATTCCCTCATCTCTCTAGTAACACATTACCTCCCTCATCTGTGTAGTATCACATTCCCCTACTTCATCTGTGTAGTATCACATTTCCCTACCTCATCTGTCTAGTAACTCATTCCCCTCCCTTACCTCTTTAGTAACACATACCCCTCTCACTGCTGTTATAACACATTTTCCTCCTTCACCTCTTTAGTAACACATTCCCTTCCCTCACTATTCAAATAGGGGTTCCACACCAACTGCCAGTGATGTTTGGCAGGACTTGGGATGACAGTTGGTGTTTGAATATAAACTCAGCTGCAGCCACAATGAGACAGTCAGTCAGGACACTGCACAGGGGGAGGAAACAATTTAACCCTTTTCACCCCCTTAAGAGTCAAATTTTAAAAAAAACCTCTTCTTAGTGGTGATAGCAAATAAATCAACAAGATTTTATTAACATCAGTACTTTGTAGGTCCACTACGTGCAGTGACTACTGCAGACACCCTTCTTGGCAAACTGTCCACAAGTTCCTGGACAACAGCAGGTGGTATGTTTTGCCATTCTGCCTTAAGTACAGTGACCAGCTGTGACACTGACGAAGGTCAAGTTGGTCTAGAATGCACCTGTCACTCCAATTCATCCCAGAGGTTCTCAATGGGGTTAAGATCTGGACTCTGAGCTAGCCAGTCTATCCGAGTTACCAAATTATTTGTATACCAATCCAGCGTCTCTCTGGAAATGTGAAAGGTGGCATTGTCGCCCTGATAAAAACATTTGTTGTTTCCATAGAATTGTAAGTGCACGGGCCTCCCTACAAAGTGTTCTTGTCGAAACTGCCACGTTATGGGCCATTTAGAACGCGTGTGCAATGGTATGCATGGTATGCATTTCGCTTGCACTGGGGTATCCAATCACTTTTGTCTACATAGTAAATATATATACATTCCATAGACAAAAAACCTTACTGTTTCACAAGTCCCATTAAGGTTTCTTAGATATGATTTGAAATTTCACAAAACCTACTGAATTTCTGCCACTCAAACTTAAAAAAGCAATGAAATTCCGATCATTAAGGCTGAAGCCTTAATGGATGAGTTCCTTGCGCAATACAGATATGGTATGCCATCACACCCTGTGGTTAACTGCAGATTTAATACTCTCACAGAGTGAGATTGCTGTCACTCACAAAATGGCAGAGCTGCTAGTTCACAGAATTGTGTTCTCATTGGAATACACACATGCAGTCTATGCAACTGAGGTCTGAGTAGAAGATGGAGCTGCACAGATGGGATAAGAGTGGGGTGGATGGGGGAAAAGACAGAGCACCCCCGTCACCTCTCTGCTTTTGTGTGCTCTGTGGGGGGGAGGGTTCATCGCTGCCCTGGATGCCTTCTGATACCACTATTACACACACATAGCTGGATCTCTATATATTTGTCACCTGTTGCTGTCACTCAGCCCTCTGCACCTTTTTCTGGCTGACCTGGATGTTTTTAATTTTCTTTCTTTTTTTAATTAACTGTCACTAGCCCAACATCTAGAATACAATTCTTACATAATTCCTTTGCTAAATATGCCCCTAATGTTATTTAGCAGGGGCCTAGTTGTCTATGAGGGGCTGATTCTGAGGTAGACACAGATGCGGCCACGTCTTTTACTGCAGCCACGTCAGCATCTTTATGCTAATGCCACAGCTGATTCCGAGCATACTAAGACACCCACTTGCATCTTTATGCTAATGCCACAGCTGATTCCGAGCATACTAAGACACCCACTTGCTAATCCATCATAGTGCATCTTTAGATGCACCATCAGTGTATCATCGGATGCACCATGGCAGGTGCAATTTCTCCATCTGAACATGGAGTATGGTGTCGGTCCTACTGCTTGTTTAGAAGACCGAAACAAGCCCACGTCTGGCAAGCCACCCTCATGTTACCTCCCAGGAGGGCCCACTGAAATCCACAGTTCTTGCTACTGAAATGGTTCTGCGTCTCCCTGCGGTAACCATTGGAAGGTATGCATGCGGCATTGACACTGCGTCCACCTCTGCATCGGGCCCTAACAATGATAAGTCACTTGTTCTATAGGCTATGTTGACTGCTGAGTGAATATCTGCTGTAGGTTTTGATAACACATACGAGAGTCCTACAGTGATGCACAAAATCTATTTCAATTTCAAACAAATATGCTCAAGATGTTACAATTGTTTTATGTCTGCAAACTTATATTTTTAAGTTTAAGCTAAGCATTACTTAAATATTTTTCTAACTTTTAAATGAATGAGTAGGGAAACTCAATCTTAAAGGATGCCACTAAAACCCTCATCCACTCACTGGTCATCTACAGATTGGACTAATGTAACCTTCTCCTAGCTGGCTTCCCAGTCTCTCACCTCTCTCCACTACAATCGGTTCTCAATGCTGCTGCTCGGCTCATCTTCCTCTCCAGACGTTCTACATCTGCTTCCCCTCTACTACAAGCCCTACACTGGCTCCCCTTCCCCTTCAGATGCCAATTCAAGGTTCTTACACTCGCCTACAAAGCCCTCACTAAATCCTCTCCCACATACATTTCTGACCTTCTCTCCCTTCACACTCCCTCCCGTCCACTTCGCTCAACAAATGCATGCCGGCTCTCTTGCCAACTGATTACTTCCTCCCACTCCCGCATCCAAGATTTTGCCCGTGCTACTCCCTACCTTTGGAATGCTCTTCCTCTCCCCATCAGACTCTCCACCTCTCTACGAATCTTCAAACGGGCTCTCAAGACCCACTACTTCATCAAGACCTTCCAGCTCTCATCCTAACCCACCTCATGCTCTTTCCTCCCTATCTTCCCCTTCTGTGTCACGCCTGTCTGTCTGCCCTCCCCTTTAGAATGTAAGCTCTCACGAGCAGGGACCTCTTCCCTCATGTGCTTCTCTTTACATTTTCTTTGACTCTTTTCTCCCCATTAGGGCACCTAACACATGACTGCCAACTTCCTGCTGCTTATTGTGAGTGTCTAACTGCTATTGCAGCAATGTATATAAATTGTGTCCTTGTCCTGCACTGTAATGTACTGTAAGTTACTTGTTTCCTGTTCACCTATTAGTTCTATGTACTATGTAAGGCACTGCAGAACACTTGTGGCGCCATATAAATAAAGGATAATAATAATAATAATAATAATAATAATAATAATAATAATAAAGACAGTCTTCCAGCACCACTGCATACGTGGAGACCGGCATGCTGATTGCAAAGACTTAAGCACTAAGTTAAGGCTTAACTGAAAAGTATTTCCAGTGCAGCTCACCTGTTCTGGCTGTACATTTTATATTAAACTGTGGAGATAACTGAAATAAGACATACTGGATCTGATTCAGGAACACACGCAAAGTGGCCGCAGCTGCAATTTGTGGCACTGCACATGCGTCTGGGGCCACGGTGGTGAACATTTGCATGTTTGCAGATCTGCAGGACTATTGAGAATAGCACAGAAGTCAGTAAGTAAATGACTGTAGCTGGGCGGCAATGGTGCGTTCACTACTAGTGTAATATCCCGCTATGCGAGGTATTATGTCTGACAATGTGCATCGTGCTACAGATGCTTAAGAGTTCAGAAGCAGGTCACATGACTAGTGTCAGGCCAGTGACAATGGGACGTGAGCAGCAGTTGGTCGGTGCAGTCTGAGGTAACGGTATGAGAGCAGGACGCCAGCGCTGGTGAAAGGCTCCTGACAGGAACCAGCGGCTGTATGCAGGGGATGTTACAGAGACAGGCAACTATGCTGTGAGGCAAAATGGTGGTGACTGCCCTGAGCTATCAGTCAGTGCTGAGGGCGGAGGAGGCTGGAGGAATCAAATCACTGTCCAGGACTCCTTGGTGCTGACAACTACACCTTGCTGTCAAGGAGACAGGTATGTCAGAGAACAGTCAGCCCAGTATTAGATTCACCTCTTTCAATAGGCACCTTCTTTATACAGTATTAGACAGCTTGATCACCCCTCATCACTGTACAGTCACACAGGAAGAGATATATGTATCAACACTAGTGTTATCCTAAATCCAGCTTTATGAGGAAGCCCCTATTTACTTATTAGCAGATATTAATAGTGTGGGAGGCAATGACTATTCCCAAGACAGGAATTTGATACCATAAACACAAAGAACAAAGTCCCAGGGCTACAAGGTTAGGAAATACACTGTAGCTGGCAAGCAATAAGCAGCAGAACCTTGTGTGACTATCCACAATAGTATTATATACAAGAACACTACCCGCAGGTTATGTGAAAATGCCACACAACAGTTCCTCGTCACCCTTGTGGAAGTTTATGTCCAGGATTAGCAGATTCATATTACCACTGCTAGATTGCCTGTCTGTATTTATGGGAGTAAGCTCACTGCATTCAGTCAAGGGCAGGGCCGGCCCGAGCCAAATATTTTTGGTAAGCGAAAATACATTTTGGCACCCCCTGGCTAAATATGCACACTCTGAAGGTGCGTGCACCCGACAAAGGAAAGGGGTGTGGTCTCATGGGAAAAGCCATAATCACGAGCGCAATCATGCTGGGTACATGCCCAGTGTTCTTGGAGCTGCTGGGCATGCTCCCAGTCCCTTTCTCCAGTGAATAGATGCCGCATGCATGCACGTCATCTATTCACCATTTACCCCCCCCCATCTCGAACACTTATAGGGGTTCAAAATAGGGATGGTTGGGAGGCATGCTAAAGGAAAGGTCTGAAAACAAAGAGGTGTGGTCACACAATAGTATTCCCAATTCAAACTACACCACACAGCAGCACAATCTTATTCACATTACACCACCTATAGTGCCCCTGATTCACATTACACCACATACTAGTGTCCCTTATTTATGTTCTGACACAGTAGTGCCCCTTATACACAATGCCCACAGTAGTAGTGCCCCTTATACACAATGCCCACAGTAGAAGTGCCCCTAATACAATGCCCACAGTAATAGTGACCCTTGTACAATGCCTACAGCAGTAGTGGCACTTATGCATAATTCCCACAGAAGTGATACCCCTTCTGCAGTGCCGTCAGTAGTGGTACCCCTTCTGCAATGCCCCCATTAGTAGTGGCCCCAGTAGTAATGCCCCCTGTAGTAGTGCCCCCAAAAGTAATGCTCCCTGTATTAGTGCCCCAGTAGTAATGCCCCCTGTAAAATTTCCCCCAGCAGTAGTGCCCCTGTAATAATGCCCAGTAGTAGTGCCCCTGTAAAATTGCTCCCAGTAGTAATGCCCCATTAATAATGCCCTCAGTAGTGCCCCTGTAATAATGCCCCAATAGTAGTGCCCCAGTGATAGTGCCCCCAGTAGCCCCTGTAGAAGTGCCCCCAGTAGCCCCTGTAGTAGTGCCCCCAGTAGCCCCTGTAGTAGTGCCCCCAGTAGCCCCTGTAGAAATGCCCCCAGTAGCCCCCATAGTAGTGCCCCCAGTAGCCCCTGTAGAAGTGCCCCCAGTAGCCCCTGTAGAAGTGCCCCCAGTAGCCCCTGTAGTAGTGCCCTCAGTAGCCCCTGTAGAAGTTCCCCCAGTAGCCCCTGTAGAAGTGCATCCAGTAGCTCCTGTAGTAGTGCCCCCAGTAGCCCCTGTAGTTGTGCCCCTAGTAGCCCCTGTAGTAGTGTCCCTGGTAATAGAGCCGCGCAAAACACACACACAAAAAAAAGTTTACTTATCTTAAGCCCCGATCCTGCGTCCGCTGCCGTCCGCCGCTCCTCGCTACTATGGGAAAGACGTCATGACGTCTCTCACATAGTGCCCGTGGGGGAAGCCTAGCCAGAGCTCAGGAATGAGCTCCGGCTGCTGCTGTGGGGAGCGGGCGCCTAGAAAATAGAGACTCTCTGCGGCAGCCGCGGGAAGGAGTGAGGCGCGGGGGGGTGGACGGGAAGGAGTGTGGCGTGGGGGGGGCGGGCGGGGAAGGAGTGTAGCGGTGGGAGGAGGGTATGAGTTTGGCCGCGCTGGGGATTGAGCGCCCTCTGCTGGCTGGCGCCCTATGCAGATGTGTAGTCGGCGTAATGGGCGGGTTGGCCCTGGTCAAGTCAGGGGTGTATCCGACCCCACATCTTTAAGACAGAGTTCTATCTATCCTAAGATAATAAGTTTCCTACACCGTACTCAAATATACAAATTCAGGTCCTATTCTTCAAAGAAAGTGCACTATTGTTGGCCAGGCAGGACTACTAGGCTTAGCCTGGGGTTAGTGTATATTACAGTGACAAATTATAGTTGTGACTCTATATTGAAGTGCAGAATTATAGGAAACCATCAAAAGCATAATCCTTGTGGTTAAATCTAAAGTTTTAAACATGTACATGCAATATTATTGTAATTTAATTGGTGTTAACACTGGTAGTAGTTAAAGTTAGTGTAAAGGAACCATATATAGGATAGCTTGTCACTAAATGTAACTTTTTTCCTAAATATATATAATTGTTATGATACGCCTGAATAATTTATTTAAGACCCCTAGAGTCACACTAGGAAGGGCTTCTGCCCCTATAACAACCGCACGTTGTTCCATTAACGTTAAACACTTACCGGTACTTAGGATGCTACCAGGTCTTAACCTTCTGGACAGTAGGGGCTTATAAAATTATTACAAGATCGCAGAATGTGCTGGAAGGTGAGGATTCAGAACAATTACTGAAGTAGGACTGGCACCTCAATATAATTCACGGCCGTCAGGCCACAATGTAAATCACAGGGTTTATAAATGAATGGACACATTCGTTGAGCAGAGCATGGTGGAGTAGACTGCTGGTGGTAAATGCAGCATGGGCAAATGGAGTAAAAGTTGCTCAGAGCCTAACAGCTATAATAAATAGCAATAAAGACAGGGCTATAGACAAACCCAGCACAGCCGAAAATAACCAGAAGCACGAAGCACTATGAGATTCGGGTAGAAGTATTCCAGGCAAGGAAGTGTGGGACTGGCTGCCTTTTAAAAGGAAGTTGCCCATATAGGATAGAGGGAAAGAGGCCAGCCCCCAATTAAAACAAGTAGAAATTGCTGCATGTATGGCCGCATCCCAGCTAGTTATTGACAGCCACGGCTGCCCGGTGTTCCAGCTGCTTAGCAACCATGGGACCCGGGGCCAGCACGGCCGGGGAGCTGCAATGTCCCATCCACCTAGCAAGTGCCGGGACTAGCATTACAGAAGAGCAGCGACAATAACTCATAACACTTTACAAGAGAAACTGTAACTTTAACAGATAGTCTGGTCACATTAATTGTAGCAGCTATTTAAGTAGTAAATTGAAATAACTTCTGAGGTACATTCTAATTCTTGTAATAATATGCTGTGGCATTGTACAGTATGAAGTGTTATTTCTATACACATTCAGGTAAAAATAAAAAGGAAAACGTAAACAATCAGAGAGTTTCTGCTTAATTTAATAAAATAGACATAATTTTACTTATTATGTAATTACTGCAGAGCCGTAACTAGACTTTTTGGTGCCCTGTGCCAGAAAGAGCATTGGCGCCCCCCTATTTTTTAAATAGGGAGATAACACACCGAAAAAGGGCCATGGCCTCATGGGGAACTGCCAGGGAAGAGATAGGGGAGGCCAGGAGATGCTGGGGATGAAATAAGAGGAAGCTACAAGTGAGAATGATAATAAACAGAAAACTGACAGGCCCAAACAGCGCCCCCTGCCCTGCGGTGCCCTGTTTTTAATTAGGACCACCTGGCTCTCCGCTGTGACGTGAGAAGGAACAGGAACAACTTAATGGTGAGAAATCCCACATGCTACAGATTACGAATCTACACTAGGGTGTTACACTAGCATAAGCTTGCTGTTAGTGTGCAGACAGAACTGCAGGCTATACAGAGGTGAGTATGTGCACAAATCGGGATAGGGCTGGTGCAGATCCCTGCTAATAGTGATGTGGCCGATTCTGATACGGACAGAAGTCTGTGGCTATTTTTAAGCACACGACTCCTCTGTTTTGCATGCGGTTCTGATTCAGGCCCATGGCGTGGTTGTGATGGGGCTCTGAATAATACAGTATATAGCCTCCAAAGACCGGCCTTTCAGCTTCATTCCACATACGCCAGTCCAAAACAAAAGCACTATGAAATGTGCATATTCACATTAATTCACTGTAAATTATATTCTGTTTCACTTTACAAGGTTTAGAGAACCTGTAAAAACATAAATCATCTAACTGACACCAAAGGTATAACCTGGGAGCTAAGAAGACTGGTCAGTCACTAACTTTAATTTAAAACATGGCGTTGAATTTGGTGTTAACTTTAACCACTTCCAGATTTAAGATTTTCACTGTATTGATGCTAATAACAAAGTATTTGATCTAACTTTGATAAAGTGGTAGCTAACTCTTTCTATACTGTACAATATGGTAGTTGTGATGGTGTGTGGCAGACAATACACTCCTTATACTCACACTGTCTATGAAATAGGGAAAACACCAAAACACACTTTTGAAGGAAGAGCTTAACACTTAGGCTACAGGTCAGAAATGCATCTCTGTTTTCATTGGCATACGATAAAAATATCCCAGTATATAATCCTCGAAGAAAACAATGATAATTTTAAGCTTTGCAGTGAACCAGAAATGTGCAGATTAGCAAAAGGACGAGTGTGCACACTGGCAAAAGGACGAGTGTGCAAACTGAATACTTGCCTACACTCCCAGAAGTCGCGGGAGGCTCTCGATTTTTCGGGTAGCCCCCTGTACCCCTCGAAGTGTAGGCAGGTCTCCCGCATCCTGCCCACTTCCTAGTGACGCGGTCTGCAAGGAGGGGGGGAGCTAAATGACATAATTTGCGTCATTTAGCCCCACCCCTCATCACAGACTTTTTAGAGGAAAGAGGTGGGGCCTAATTACACCCCGCCTCCTGAACCGGCCTGTGGCAGCAGTTCTCCCTGCTGCTCCCGTAAAAGAGGACTAAAAAGACGGTAAGTATGGCATACTGGTGTAACCCCCTTTTATTTCCCCTTGTGAAAGGGACACTAGGTTACCAACCCCACAAAACGTCTTTAAATGATATGACTCTTGTTCTGATCAGTGCCTCCTCCCTAGTATTTATGATGTGTGTGGGTATACTTGGGAAAACCCAAATGATAATGCAGTGTACTAAATATTAAACCAACATGTCACTGTGTGATGGTACTTGAATGAGTTCACAACACTAAAAGTCTTTTGAAGGTGAACTGACGATGGTATGTAAATATACAACTAACATATGTCAGTTAGAAAACGATATCAATTTTGCTGGGATATACTCCATGGGGCAAATTTACTAAAGTGAGAGTTTTTAGAAGTGAGTTTTAACAGTGATGTTGCCCATAGCAACCAATCAGATTCTACTTACCATTTAACTAGCAACTTCTGGAAGATAATAGCTAGAATCTGATTGGTTGTTATGGGCAACATCACTTTTAAAACTCACTTCTAAAAACTCTCACTTTAGTAAATTTACCCCCTGGACTGCAAACTGTACTATAGGGCTCAGTATGTTCTCCTGGTAACTACGGTCGAAGAGTTATGAATCTGATAGTACTCACATAGTTTATGACTTTGCTAACTGTTTAAAATTCCTGCTCCTGACGTGCTATAATATTTTGGATTATATGATGAACAGTCACGGACAATGGGTTAATAAATTGACCTTTCTTCCCTATTGTAGAAAAATACCTCCAACGCATTTAAATAAGGCATTCCTCAATAATACTTTAAAATGAAGGCAATCCTCCTGTATGCCAACTGCTCGGTGTTTCTCTCACTTTGGACTATGAGCTCTGTTCCCCCTCAAATTAAGTCTCAGAGGAAATGTAATAGGTGCACTATGTTGATACACAAATATATATATGCACATTTACTGACTTCCAGAGTAGGGGTGATTTATTTAGATATCAGTAGTTTGCTGGTTCATGTTACTCCAATACAAGTGATTTCTCTACCTCACTGAAGTATAAATTATTGCAGACTGGGCTTCAGGGCTTCTTTAATGCTGATGTTAACAGTACTTGGTTTAACTAATATAAGCCCCTCTGCTTGAGGAGAATACTAGGTGCTGGGTGTGCTGGGGTCAGCAATAATAATAGGAATGATAATGCTTCAAAAAAGAGCTCACCACCTCCTGTAAGCTGGGAACTCACTGACTGCTGGTGAAGCGATACTGCTACAAAGCTCACCTCCTCCCCAGCTGATCCTCTCAGTCTCTGGGGTGTGTCACAGCAGCCCGCCCCTCGAAGACGACTGAGGGCTTCCACTGCTTATCAGGCACAGCCACGCTTCCCGACTGCCATCCGGACCGTTGCTGGGACCACACGCAGCTGCTTCTCCTCTCAGCAGGTACCCTCCTCACCAGGGGTTTCCTGCCTTACTTAGCCCTCACTGGCTCCTCTAATCCAGCCTCACAGCCACTACTGCCTCCCTCCTTAGGTTACCTCAGCGCAGCGCTGAGGCCTTAGATCAGAGGGCTCATGAGGAGGAACTCCAGTCTGCCAACTGACACTAGCTCTCTCCTATTTATAGCCTTCCCCTCAGCCTGCCACAAGCCCCTCCCCTCTGTACTTAGCGCATGCCATTTCTGGAACCTTCCAGGATCCTTACTTTGGCACCATAATTACCTATATGGCCGTGTGGTGTCATGAGTATAGGAGAATTTCCTTCACTCATAGATTTAACAGCCCCATATACATTTTCATTATATCAAGGGTGTCCAGGATAACTATTTATAATATATATATATATTAGGGGTGAGCGGGTTCGGATTTCTGAAATCCGAACCCCCCCGAGCCCCCCCGATCCGAGTCCGATCCGAGTCAGGCTCGACTTTTCCCGCCTGACTCGGATCTGAAATCGAGGCAAAACTTCATCTTCCCGCCTTCTGAGTCTCGCGGGTTTTGGATCCTATATAAGGTACCCACGTCGGCGCCATGTTCTCACTCGGCTGTGGACAGTGAAGAGGGAGGGTGGGAGTTAGGGCTGGCTGGGCTGTGTAGTGTAGTGTAGTGCAGAGTAGTGTTGTGTTGTGCTGTGCTGTGCTGCGCTGTGCTGCTGTTGTCCACTACTTCAAAGTCCATAGGGGCTGGCTGTGCTGTGCTGTGCTGCTGTTGTTAATAGGGGCTGTGTCCACTACTTCAAAGTCCATAGGGGCTGGCTGTGTTGTGCTGTGCTACTGTTGTTAATAGGGGCTGTGTCCACTACTTCAAAGTCCATAGGGGCTGGCTGGACTGTGTTGTGCAGTCAGTTGTCCATAGGGGCTGTGTCCACTCCAAAGTCCTGTGCAGTGTCCCAGTCCTAAAGGGGTGCTGTAGTGTTGTCCAGGGGGTGCTCTGTCCATCAGGGGTGCTCCCCCCAAGTGCTAAAAAAATAATATTTTTTTTGTGTTTGTGAATTGTGTGCGCAGTAGCCGCACGTGCATCAACAAAGTAGTGCCAAGTGTGCGCCTGTGTCATAAGTAAAGGGCCGGCTGGCTTGACCATTAAAGGGTGCTGTAACCCCCAAAGTACACTCCAGTCCAAACCAAAAAAAAAATTATTTTCTGTGTTTGTGAATTGTGTGCGCAGTAGCTGCACGTGCATCAACAAAGGAGCAGCGCCAAGCGTGCGCCTGTGTCCCATAAGTAAAGAGCCGGCTGGCTCATTTCTTAAAGGCTGGTGTAACCCACAAAGTGCACTACTCTCCAGCAAAAATAAAAAAATATTTTCTGTGTTTAGCCGCACGTATATATCAAATCGATATAACATAAATGGAGGACCAAACTTTCTCCGATAAAAATAAAATAGAGAAAGATCAAGAACCACTTCCTCCTAGTGCTGAAGCTGCTGCCACTAGTCATGACATAGACGATAACATGCCATCAACGTCATCTGCCAAGGCCGATGCCCAATGTCATAATAGAGGGCACATACAATCCCAAATGACAAAGTTCAGGAAAATGACCTTGAAAAAAACATTTAAATCAGCTGAAGAGAAACGTAAACTTACCAATATGCCATTTACGACACGGAGTGGCAAGGAACGGCTAAGGTCGATCCCTAGTATGTTCATGACTAGTGGTTCAGCTTCACATGACGATGGAAGCCCTCCTCCCACTAAAAAAATCAAAAGATTTAAGCTGGCAAAAGCACAGCGAAGAACTGTGCTTTCTAAGAAGATATCACAAATCCCCAAGGAGAGTCCAAGTGTGGTGGTGGTTGCGATGCCTGACCTTCCCAGCACTGGACGGGAAGAGGTGGCTCTTTCCACCATTTGCACGCCCCCTGCAAGTGCTGAAAGGAGCACCCACAGTCCACTTGCTGATATGCCAATTGAAGATGTCACTGTTGAAGTACAACAGGATGAGGATACTGGTGTAGCTGGCGCTGAGGAGGAAGTTGGCGAGGAGGATTCTGATGGTGATGTGGTTTGTTTAAATCAGGCTCCGGGGGAGACAGTTGTTGTCCGTGGGATGAAAAAGCCCATCACGGTCATGCCTGGGCAGAAGACCAAACATTCCACCTCTTTGGTCTGGCAATATTTCTATCCAAAGCCGGACAACAACTGTCTTGCCATATGTACCATATGTAAAGGTGAAATAAGTAGGGGTAGGGACGTCAACCACCTAGGAACATCCTCCCTTATACGGCACCTGCAGCGCGTTCATAAAAAGTTACTGTCAAGTTCAGAAACTTTGGCTAAGACCGTAAGCAGTCCAGGGACACCTAAATCCCGTTGTCCTGTT
Source organism: Taudactylus pleione (assembly GCA_031769625.1). Lineage (NCBI taxonomy): Eukaryota > Metazoa > Chordata > Amphibia > Anura > Myobatrachidae > Taudactylus > Taudactylus pleione. The sequence continues at coordinate 5,288,358 of JAUIMM010000370.1, forward strand.
GTATCCAAGCGCCTGCAAACCACACCGTCAACTCCCTCCTCGTCAATTTCCTCCTTAGTCAGGATCGGAAGTGGTCCTGCAGGCCATGTCACTGGCATGACTGACTCTCCTATCCGGGATTCCTCCGGAGGATCCTGCATTGCTACGCCTACTGCTGCCGCTGCTGCTGTTGCTGCTGCTGGGAGTCGTTCATCATCCCAGAGAGGAAGTAGGAATACCACTACTTTTACTAAACAATTGACCCTCCAACAGTCCTTAGCGAGGAGGATGAAGTACGACAGCAGTCATCCTGAAGCAAAACGTATAACTGAGGCCTTGACTGCTATGTTGGTGTTAGATGTGCGTCCGGTATCCGCCATTAGTGCAGTGGGATTTAGACAATTGATGGAGGTAGTGTGTCCCCGGTTCCAAATCCCGTCTAGATTCCACTTCACTAGGCAGGCGATACCGAGACTGTACAGAAACGTCAGAAAAAGTGTCCTCAGTGTCCTGAAAAATGCCGTTGTACACAATGTCCACTTAACCACGGACATGTGGACAAGTGGAACAGGGCAGACTAAGGACTATATGACTGTGACAGCCCACTGGGTAGATGTATCACCTTACGCAGCAACAGCAGCAGCGTCACCAGTAGCAGCATCTCAGAAATGCCTGCTCGTTCCAAGGCAGGCTACGCTGTGTATCACCGGTTTCAGTAAGAGGCACACCGCCGACAACCTCTTAGAGAAACTGAGGGAAATCATCGCCCAGTGGCTTACCCCACTTAGACTCTCCTGGGGATTTGTGATATCTGAAAACGCCACCAATATTGTGCGGGCATTACATCTGGGCAAATTCCAGCACATCCCATGTTTTGCTCACACAATAAACTTGGTGGTGCAGAATTTTCTGAAAAGCGACAGTGGCGTGCAGGAGACGCTTTGGGTGGCCCGAAAAATTTCTGGCCACTTTCGCCATTCAGCGACTGCGTGCCGAAGACTGGAGCACCAGCAAACACTCTTGAACCTGCCCCGCCATCACCTGAAGCAAGAGGTTGTGATGCGGTGGAACTCAACCCTCTATATGCTTCAGAGGATGGAGGAGCAGCAAAAGGCCATACAAGCCTATACATCCACCTATGACATAGGCAAAGGAGGGGGTATGCACCTGACTCAAGCGCAGTGGAGAATGATTTCCGTGTTGTGCAAGCTTCTCCAGCCCTTCGAACTTGCCACACGTGAAGTCAGTTCAGACACTGCCAGCTTGAGTCAGGTCATTCCCCTCATCAGGCTTTTGCAGAAGCAGCTGGAGAAAGTGAAGGAGGAGCTAAGACGGAGCGATTCCGCTCGGCATGTGGGACTTTCTGTTGAAATCAGACCACTACATTTTGGCCACCGTGCTCGATCCTAGGTTTAAAGCCTATGTGGTGTCTCTCTTTCCGGCCGACACAAGCCTGCAGAGGTGCAAAGACCTGCTGGTGAACACACTGTCAGCTGAAGCGGAACGTGACACGTCAACAGCTCCTTCTTCATTTTCTCCCGCAACTGGGGCTGCCAGGAAAAAACTTAGGTATCCAAAGCAACCCGCTGGCGGTGATGCAGGGCAGGCAGGACCAAGTTTGGACATCTGGCCCGGACTGAAGGACCTGGCAACAATTTCTGACATGTCTACTGTCACTGCATATGATACTGTCACCATTGACAGAATGGTGGAGGATTACATCGGTGACAGCATCCACGTAGGCATGTCAGACAGTCCATACCTGTACTGGCAGGAAAAAGAGGCAATTTGGAGGCCGCTGTACAAACTGGCTCTATTTTACCTGAGTTGCCCCCCCTCCAGTGTGTACTCCGAAAGAGTGTTTAGTGCAGCCGGGAACCTTGTCAGCGAAAGGCGTAGGAGGTTGCTTCCACAGAATGTGAAGAAGATGATGTTCATCAAAATGAATTATCAGCTCTTCCAGGGAGACCAGCCTCCAGAACGTACAGAGGGACCTGTGGTGGTGGATTCAAGTGGGGACGAGTTAATACTTTGTGAGGATGAGGATGTACACACTGAAGAGGGTGAGGAATCGGTGGATGAGGAGGATGAGGATGACATCTTGCCTCCGTAGAGCCAGTTTGTTCAGGGACAGATTAATTGCCAGCTTGTTTTGTGGGGGCCCAAACGAACCAATCATTTCAGCCACAGTTGTGTGGCAGACCCTGGCGCTGAAATGATTGGTTTGTTAAAGTGTGCATGTCCTGTTTATACAATATAAGGGTGGGTGGGAGGGCCCAAGGACAATTCCATCTTGCACCTCTTTTTCTTTTTGCATTATGTACAGTTTGGGGCCTAGTTTTTCAAAGTGCCATCCTGTCTGCCACTGCAGTATCATGCCTAGATGGGTCAAGTGTTTGTGCCGCCCACTCGTGTCGCTTAGCATAGTCATCCAGCTAACTTGGTGCAACCTTTTGGACATAAAAACACTATTGTGAGGTGTGAGGTGTTCAGTATAGACTGGAAATGAGTGGAAATTAAGGTTATTGAGGTTAATAATAGCATAGGAGCAGAAAAACCTACAAATTCTGTGATTTTAGCTGTTTTTATGCTTTTTTTCAAAAATATACAGATCCAAAACACAAAACCCAGAACCCAAAACACGGAAGGGTGGTTTTGGCAAAACCAATCCAGATCCAAAACACGAAGAAAGATCCAGATCCAAAACCAAAACACGAAAAGTGGCCGGTGCACACCCCTAATATATATATATATATATATATATATATATATATATATATATATATATTTTGGCCTTCTGTGTTATGTAAAATAATTAATTATTAAACACAGGGTGTTACACTGGCAAAAGGACGAGAGTGCACAGTGGCAAAAAGATAAGTAAATAAATGTATATTAGGGGTGTGCACCGGCCACTTTTCGTGTTTTGTGTTTTGGTTTTGGATCTGGATCTTTCTTCGTGTTTTGGATCTGGATTGGTTTTGCCAAAACCACCCTTCCGTGTTTTGGGTTCTGGGTTTTGTGTTTTGGATCTGTATTTTTTTGAAAAAAAGCATAAAAACAGCTAAAATCATAGAATTTGTAGGTTTTTCTGCTCCTATGCTATTATTAACCTCAATAACCTTAATTTCCACTCATTTCCAGTCTATTCTGAACACCTCACACCTCACAATAGTGTTTTTATGTCCAAAAGGTTGCACCGAGGTAGCTGGATGACTATGCTAAGCGACACGAGTGGGCGGCACAAACACGTGACCCATCTAGGAGTGACACTGCAGTGGCAGGCAGGATGGCAGTTAGAAAAACTAGGCCCCAAACTGTACATAATGCAAAGAAAAAAAGAGGTGCAAGATGGAATTGTCCTTGGGCCCTCCCACCCACCCTTATGTTGTATAAACAGGACATGCACACTTTAACAAATCAATCATTTCAGCGCCAGGGTCTGCCACACAACTGTGGCTGAAATGATTGGTTCGTTTGGGCCCCCACAAAACAAGCTGGCAATTAATGTGTCCCTGCACAAACTGGCTCTACGGAGGCAAGATGTCATCCTCATCCTCCTCATCCACCGATTCCTCACCCTCTTCAGTGTGTACATCCTCATCCTCACAAAGTATTAACTCGTCCCCACTTGAATCCACCACCACAGGTCCCTCTGTACCTTCTGGAGGCTGGTCTCCCTGGAAGAGCTGATAATTCATTTTGATGAACATCATCTTCTCCACATTCTGTGGAAGCAACCTCCTACGCCTTTCGCTGACAAGGTTCCCGGCTGCACTAAACACTCTTTCGGAGTACACACTGGAGGGGGGGCAACTCAGGTAAAATAGAGCCAGTTTGTACAGGGGCCTCCAAATTGCCTCTTTTTCCTGCCAGTACAGGTATGGACTGTCTGACATGCCTACTTGGATGCTGTCACCGATGTAATCCTCCACCATTCTGTCAATGGTGACAGTATCATATGCAGTGACAGTAGACATGTCAGAAATTGTTGCCAGGTCCTTCAGTCCGGACCAGATGTCCAAACTTGGTCCTGCCTGCCCTGCATCACCGCCAGCGGGTTGCTTAGGATACCTAAGTTTTTTCCTGGCAGCCCCAGTTGCGGGAGAAAATGAAGAAGGAGCCGTTGACGTGTCACGTTCCGCTTCAGCTGACAGTGTGTTCACCAGCAGGTCTTTGCACCTCTGCAGGCTTGTGTCGGCCGGAAAGAGAGACACCACATAGGCTTTAAACCTAGGATCGAGCACGGTGGCCAAAATGTAGTGGTCTGATTTCAACAGATTGACCACCCTGGAATCCTGGCAAAGCGAATGAAGGGCTTCATCCACAAGTCCCACATGCCGAGCGGAATCGCTCCGTCTTAGCTCCTCCTTCACTTTCTCCAGCTGCTTCTGCAAAAGCCTGATGAGGGGAATGACCTGACTCAAGCTGGCAGTGTCTGAACTGACTTCACGTGTGGCAAATTCGAAGGGCTGAAGAACCTTGCACAACACGGAAATCATTCTCCACTGCGCTTGAGTCAGGTGCATACCCCCTCCTTTGCCTATGTCATAGGTGGATGTATAGGCTTGTATGGCCTTTTGCTGCTCCTCCATCCTCTGAAGCATATAGAGGGTTGAGTTCCACCGCGTCACAACCTCTTGCTTCAGGTGATGGCGGGGCAGGTTCAAGAGTGTTTGCTGGCGCTCCAGTCTTCGGCACGCAGTCGCTGAATGGCGAAAGTGGCCAGAAATTTTTCGGGCCACCCAAAGCGTCTCCTGCACGCCCCTGTCGCTTTTCAGAAAATTCTGCACCACCAAGTTTATTGTGTGAGCAAAACATGGGACGTGCTGGAATTTGCCCAGATGTAATGCCCGCACAATATTGGTGGCGTTGTCAGATATCACAAATCCCCAGGAGAGTCTAAGTGGGGTAAGCCACTGGGCGATGATTTCCCTCAGTTTCTCTAAGAGGTTGTCGGCGGTGTGCCTCTTACTGAAACCGGTGATACACAGCGTAGCCTGCCTTGTAACGAGCTGGCATTTCTGAGATGCTGCTACTGGTGACGCTGCTGCTGTTGCTGCGTAAGGTGATACATCTACCCAGTGGGCTGTCACAGTCATATAGTCCTTAGTCTGCCCTGTTCCACTTGTCACATGTCCGTGGTTAAGTGGACATTGTGTACAACGGCATTTTTCAGGACACTGAGGACACTTTTTCTGACGTTTCTGTACAGTCTCGGTATCGCCTGCCTAGTGAAGTGGAATCTAGACGGGATTTGGAACCGGGGACACACTACCTCCATCAATTGTCTAAATCCCACTGCACTAATGGCGGATACCGGACGCACGTCTAACACCAACATAGCAGTCAAGGCCTCAGTTATACGTTTTGCTTCAGGATGACTGCTGTCGTACTTCATCCTCCTCGCTAAGGACTGTTGGAGGGTCAATTGTTTAGTAAAAGTAGTGGTGTTCCTACTTCCTCTCTGGGATGATGAACGACTCCCAGGCAGCAGCAGCAACAGCAGCAAGCGGCAGCAGTAGGCGTAGCAATGCAGGATCCTCCGGAGGAATCCCGGATAGGAGAGTCAGTCATGCCAGTGATATGGCCTGCAGGACTACTTCCGATCCTGACTAAGGAGGAAATTGACGAGGAGGGAGTTGACGGTGTGGTTTGCAGGCGCTTGGATACAACAGGACAACGGGATTTAGGTGTCCCTGGACTGCTTACGGTCTGAGCCAAAGTTTCTGAACTTGACAGTAACTTTTTATGAACGCGCTGCAGGTGCCGTATAAGGGAGGATGTTCCTAGGTGGTTGACGTCCCTACCCCTACTTATTTCACCTTTACATATGGTACATATGGCAAGACAGTTGTTGTCCGGATTTGGATAGAAATATTGCCAGACCAAAGAGGTGGAATGTTTGGTCTTCTGCCCAGGCATGACCGTGATGGCTTTTTCATCCCACGGACAACAACTGTCTCCCCCGGAGCCTGATTTAAACAAACCACATCACCATCAGAATCCTCCTCGCCAACTTCCTCCTCAGCGCCAGCTACACCAGTATCCTCATCCTGTTGTACTTCAACAGTGACATCTTCAATTTGCATATCAGCAAGTGGACTGTGGGTGCTCCTTTCAGCACTTGCAGGGGGCGTGCAAATGGTGGAAAGAGCCACCTCTTCCCGTCCAGTGCTGGGAAGGTCAGGCATCGCAACCACCACCACACTTGGACTCTCTTTGGGGATTTGTGATATCTTCTTAGAAAGCACAGTTCTTCGCTGTGCTTTTGCCAGCTTAACTCTTTTGATTTTTTTTAGTGGGAGGAGTGCTTCCATCGTCATGTGAAGCTGAACCACTAGTCATGAACATACTAGGGATCGACCTTAGCCGTTCCTTGCCACTCCGTGTCGTAAATGGCATATTGGCAAGTTTACGTTTCTCTTCAGCTGATTTAAATGTCTTTTTCAAGGTCATTTTCCTGAACTTTGCCATTTGGGATTGTATGTGCCCTCTACTATGACATTGGGGCATCGGCCTTGGCAGACGACGTTGATGGCATGTTATCGTCTATGTCATGACTAGTGGCAGCAGCTTCAGCACTAGGAGGAAGTGGTTCTTGATCTTTCTCTATTTTATTTTTATCGGAGAAAGTTTGGTCCTCCATTTATGTTATATCGATTTGATATATACGTGCGGCTAAACACTGAAAATAAATTTTTTTTTGGTTCGGACTGGAGTGTACTTTGTGGGTTACAGCACCCTTTAACGGTCAAGCCAGCCGGCCCTTTACTTATGACACAGGCGCACTCTTGGCACTACTTTGTTGATGCACGTGCGGCTACTGCGCACACAATTCACAAACACAGAAAATAATTTTTTTTTGGTTTGGACTGGAGTGTACTTTGGGGGTTACAGCACCCTTTAACGGTCAAGCCAGCCGGCCCTTTACTTATGACACAGGCGCACGCTTGGCACTACTTTGTTGATGCACGTGCGGCTACTGCGCACACAATTCACAAACACAGAAAATAATTTTTTTTTGGTTTGGACTGGAGTGTACTTTCGGGGGTTACAGCACCCTTTAACGGTCAAGCCAGCCGGCCCTTTACTTATGACACAGGCGCACGCTTGGCACTACTTTGTTGATGCACGTGCGGCTACTGCGCACACAATTCACAAACACAGAAAATAATTTTTTTTTAGGTTTGGACTGGAGTGTACTTTCGGGGGTTACAGCACCCTTAACGGTCAAGCCAGCCGGCCCTTTACTTATGACACAGGCGCACGCTTGGCACTACTTTGTTGATGCACGTGCGGCTACTGCGCACACAATTCACAAACACAGAAAATAATTTTTTTTTTGGTTTGGACTGGAGTGTACTTTCGGGGGTTACAGCACCCTTAACGGTCAAGCCAGCCGGCCCTTTACTTATGACACAGGCGCACGCTTGGCACTACTTTGTTGATGCACGTGCGGCTACTGCGCACACAATTCACAAACACAGAAAATAATTTTTTTTTTGGTTTGGACTGGAGTGTACTTTCGGGAGTTACAGCACCCTTAACGGTCAAGCCAGCCGGCCCTTTACTTATGACACAGGCGCACGCTTGGCACTACTTTGTTGATGCACGTGCGGCTACTGCGCACACAATTCACAAACACAGAAAATAATTTTTTTTTGGTTTGGACTGGAGTGTACTTTCAGGGGTTACAGCACCCTTTAACGGTCAAGCCAGCCGGCCCTTTACTTATGACACAGGCGCACGCTTGGCACTACTTTGTTGATGCATGTGCGGCTACTGCGCACACAATTCACAAACACAGAAAATAATTTTTTTTTGGTTTGGACTGGAGTGTACTTTCGGGGGTTACAGCACCCTTAACGGTCAAGCCAGCCGGCCCTTTACTTATGACACAGGCGAACGCTTGACACTACTTTGTTGATGCACGTGCGGCTACTGCGCACACAATTCACAAACACAGAAAATAATTTTTTTTTGGTTTGGACTGGAGTGTACTTTCAGGGGTTACAGCACCCTTTAACGGTCAAGCCAGCCGGCCCTTTACTTATGACACAGGCGCACGCTTGGCACTACTTTGTTGATGCACGTGCGGCTACTGCGCACACAATTCACAAACACAGAAAATAATTTTTTTTTGGTTTGGACTGGAGTGTACTTTCGGGGGTTACAGCACCCTTTAACGGTCAAGCCAGCCAGCCCTTTACTTATGACACAGGGGCACTCTTGGCACTACTTTGTTGATGCACGTGCGGCTACTGCGCACACAATTCACAAACACAGAAAATAATTTTTTTTTTAGGTTTGGACTGGAGTGTACTTTCGGGGGTTACAGCACCCTTAACGGTCAAGCCAGCCGGCCCTTTACTTATGACACAGGCGCACGCTTGGCACTACTTTGTTGATGCACGTGCGGCTACTGCGCACACAATTCACAAACACAGAAAATAATTTTTTTTTGGTTTGGACTGGAGTGTACTTTCGGGGGTTACAGCACCCTTTAACGGTCAAGCCAGCCGGCCCTTTACTTATGACACAGGCGCACGCTTGGCACTACTTTGTTGATGCACGTGCGGCTACTGCGCACACAATTCACAAACACAGAAAATTATTTTTTTTTAGGTTTGGACTGGAGTGTACTTTCGGGGGTTACAGCACCCTTAACGGTCAAGCCAGCCGGCCCTTTACTTATGACACAGGCGCACGCTTGGCACTACTTTGTTGATGCACGTGCGGCTACTGCGCACACAATTCACAAACACAGAAAATAATTTTTTTTTTGGTTTGGACTGGAGTGTACTTTCGGGGGTTACAGCACCCTTAACGGTCAAGCCAGCCGGCCCTTTACTTATGACACAGGCGCACGCTTGGCACTACTTTGTTGATGCACGTGCGGCTACTGCGCACACAATTCACAAACACAGAAAATATATTATTTTTTTAGCACTTGGGGGGAGCACCCCTGATGGACAGAGCACCCCCTGGACAACACTACAGCACCCCTTTAGGACTGGGACACTGCACAGGACTTTGGAACTGACTGCACAACACAGTCCAGCCAGCCCCTATGGACTTTGAAGTAGTGGACACAGCCCCTATTAACAACAGCAGCACAGCACAACACAGCCAGCCCCTATGGACTTTGAAGTAGTGGACAACAGCAGCACTACACTACACTACACTACACAGCACTAACTCCCACCCTCCCTCTTCACTGTCCACAGCCGAGTGAGAAAATGGCGCCGACGCGGGTACCTTATATAGGATCCAAAACCCGCGAGACTCGGAAGGCGGGATGATGACGTTTTGCCTCGATGTCAGATCCGAGTCAGGCGGGAAAAGTCGAGCCTGACTCGGATCGGACTCGGATCGGGGGGGCTCGGGGGGGTTCGGATTTCAGAAATCCGAACCCGCTCACCCCTAATGTATATCAGAATTTACGAATATGAAAACCTATTCTGAAATTCTGTTTTATTGCTCATCTTGTTTTTATAACAAGATTCTAGAAAATATTTACTTTACTAGTGTTACTGACTTTCCTTCTTCCTCTTCCAGATGCAGTTTCCTGGCCTTGCAAGCCGACCAGCATGAGTATGCTGAAGCTTATTTGCAGCTCAACTCAGCCAAATTATATTTTTGCATTCTAATCCTGGTATGTACAAAGAAGTGGATACATATTAAAAATGTTCTCACCCTCGACATGAGACTTATACCCCTTTTCCACCAAAATCCCGGGTCGTACCCGGCTTAGACCCTGTTTCCACTGCACCCTCGTCCCTATTTTTTCCCGGGTCGCCACCATTTTCACTGAACCCGGGTAAACCCAGTAAAGCCTGTGGATGTCATTAAAAATTACCTCTGGGTGATTACATGAGCAGCCAGTGCCCTGGAAGGACCAATCAACGGCTTTTGCAATTACCTGGGTCAAAAACCCGGATAAAGGCTCATACACACTGGACGATATCCATGAATGATAACAATATCGTTCAACGATATATCGTTCATATTGTCCAGTTAATGCACTCACCAACGAACGATGCGCGCTCCAGCAGGCCGATACGATATCCCCAGTCGGCTGTACATGCAGCTCAATCTGGGGATATCGTTAGCGACGCCATGCTGCTGAATGATTTTTAGGCAGTGGAGAAGGGGTGCAAGCTATCTCTCCTGGTTGCCTAGGATCCACAAACCAGCTTCGGCCTATTGACACCCATTGATTCAATTTACCCTCTCTCTTTGGGAATAGACCTTTTTTGCTCTTCACATAACCCTCACCACTTTCTCTGCTTTGGAGACATCATCTGTTTCTACCAGGCTGTTCTGACACCATAGCCTCATTCTGGACACTGAACAAAATTGCTAGATTTATGCATACCTCCAGAAAGTTTGCCTCTACTACTTTTAGCCATACTTGCCTACCCTGGCGATCCGGCCGGGTGCCTCCCGAAAATCGGGTGCGGCACCCTGCCCCCCGGAAAAGCAGGCAAGTCTCCCGGCCCCCCGGCAATCCCCCTGACCCCCCCCCCCGCGGTACCACGATAAACACCCGGCAGCAGGGGGATCCTGTGATGCGTTTCACACTGAATTGCATCATCGTGGCCCCACCCCCTGCTTCACATTGCCGTTAATTGCGGCATTGTAAAAAGGGGGTGGTAACACAATGACGCTATGGCGTGACCACGCCCCACTTGCAGTGACACGCCGCCTGCTGTGAAAGGCCGACAGCTCCCTCCCGGAAGGAGGGAGCTAAAAGTTGGTTAGTATGCTTTTAGCAATGCAGGAAAAATATCATATCACTCTTTCCCTTAATCAATACCACTACATACAGATTAGCAGTGGCCACTCCCAATCTCGCTTGCAGGGCCGGCTCAAGGCATGTTCGACCAGTGCGGTGGAACAGGGGTGCACCCCTCCCAACCATTCCTGATTTCAGCTTGACAGTCCCGTTTTTCGGCTGTTCCACCAGCAGGGCAAAGTGTCCTGCGAGTGGTTGGGCACATCCACCGCCGCAGCGGTGCCGGCCCCGGGGAAGAATGGATGCTGCGCGCATCCATTCAGTGCAGAAAGAGGACTAGGGGCAGCCAAGCTACTGGCCTAGTGCTGGGCTTGCCCCCAGCCTGATGTTAACGGGAGGCGTGCCATATGGGCACACCCGCAAATAACGTCATTTAGGGTGGTCTATGGATATTAGGCCACACACCCCAACTACGGCCACGCACAGCTATGGGGCGACATGTCTCACTCCCGCACAGGGCGCGGCTCACCCTGGAGCCAGCCCTGCTTGAGAATGCTACTCTTGCCAACTCCACTTGAGTGTCAATGCATTTATTCTGTTGGCTGTTATATCAGTTATTTATCACTCCATTCTGACTCCTGAACCTCCTTCATGTATGAGGAGGCATGGGAACATAATCTGGGAGTATCACTGGCATGCGAAAATGATCCTCTATTTAGAGCAGAGTTGCAGAGGAGCAGTGGGGTAGCGGGTACTAATTACCTGGGCTTGTTGGAGGGACCCAGGTTTGCCGCACCCCGTCCCCTTACCTTTCAGTGCCGCTGCAGAAGCCTCTCTCACCCAGGCCCAGCACATGCTCCTGCGGTGGGTCCAGGAAGGCTGAGTTCAGTAGTGCGACAGTCTCCTCTCCTTTTTTATACTTTTTTTGTAGGGGATGTAGCCATGCTGCATGTTATTAGGCCACACCCCATACAGTACTGGGGCCCAGCGCCACTCTCTAAAGCCCTGTATGACCCCTGCTAAGATTCAGTCGTGCAAAACAGCCAAACAGCCCTTCTCAGTGCGCCAGGTCACGTGAGACTCTGTTAGCGCCGGGCATCTTTTTTTTATTTGCCAAAATACGTCTTAGTGGCAAAGCGATGTGACTAAGACGCACCAGGAGACTGTGCTGATTAAAGGACGTATATCTGTGTATATATAATAAATCAGACTCTGTGTTGGTTTTGACAAAAAAAATCTGCACTTGAAATAAAATGTTTATTTTTTTTATTTTTGTTGTCTCGATTTAAACATTTCATATGTGTAGGAAGTCTATGGCAGCCCAACAAAGCCTTCCATTTTATTAACTAGACAGCCTACCGCATTAAATATTTTTTTTTAATCACTAGACAAATAGTAAGGGGGCACATAGTTTTCAAGACAGGGTACCCCATGTGTGGGCGGACCAGTATGGGGGAGATAGGGCACAATGTGCTCTACCCTTATCTATGGAAAACTGTTTTTTTCTGTAGGGCTGGTGCACAGGTGATCACCTAACAATAGCTGCTAAAGGAGGTCACATAATTTGAAAGAGGGGACTCACTATTTCAAATATTGGTGCCCATTTGGTTTCAGCTGTCATTATGGAGGGTGATAGGACACTTAGTACCCACTGCCCCATATACAGAAAGCAAATTTTCTGTAGCATGGGGCACCATTGCCTGGTGATCACGTGATCACTAGGCAATATGTACTAAGGGTCCCCAAAATTTGAAAGAGTGGCCCCCCCTTTCTAAAAGTGGTGTCCTTAATTAACTGTAGCCAGGAAGGGGGAGATCTTCCACCGATGCCTGGACTACATTATTTTTTGTAGTACAGCGGGGTTAAGGTCTGGTAATCAGTGTGATCACTAACTCTTATGTGGGCACACTGTTTGTAAGAGGATCCCCTCTTTCAAACAAGGTTACCCCCATCTATCAAGTCATGTGGTTAGTGAGTTAAAGGGACCTTCCCACCACCAGTTTTATTAACTATATATATTTTTTTAAAGTGACGCTGCCCTGACATTACTTCTCAGTGCAACCTGGTGTCTGCCAGGGGTCCCTACTGGTCATTAGGATCATTGGGGGAAAAGTAGGACAATTTTTTTTCCCCTAACTGTGGAGGACAAGTGGGGTTTGTCCTCTGCGGCCTTACTGGATACACGGAGGGTATTTCAGCGGGCAATCCCCCTCTTTGGGGACTGTTCAGCTGTCCCACCCATGGGCTGCAATGTCCAGTGGTTGATTGAGGAACACTCTGTCATCACCTCTGCTTTGCAGAACAGTGGTTTCGGTGAAAGTGAATGTATGTTGCACCAGTGATGTGAGGTGAGGTCAATTGCTGGGGAGGCACGCATGTATAAAAACAGTTTTTATATCAAACCTCTGGAGCATGGCAGGGAGTATGACAGGTAACCAGGATGGACTGGTCAGCTCAGAGTCCAGATCTTAACCCCATTGAGAACCTCTGGGATGTATTGGAGCGACGGGTGCATTCTAGGCCGACTATGCATAGGATACCTTGACTGGCTGGTTAAGCGGTAAGTCGCCTCTTCTGCCTCACCAGTGTCCAAAATGGGTTATTATTAGTATGAGAAGCCGTCATAATGTAAATAGTGATCTCACTCATTCCTTCATGGCAGCATGAAAGATATAAGTTGTAATTAATTACTGAATGTCAACAGTAGGCTATACCTAAGTATGGAACAATTTAGAAGTTGCTGTCTTCTTTTCTTTGTGAGAAGAGAAAAGACAAATGAAAAAAACATGTTGCTTAGAAAGAGAGAAGTAATGGAAAATTTGTAGAAAAACCTGTTGATTCCGATGATTAATGTTATGTTGATTGTACTTGATGCAAACCTTATCTTAGATCAGAAATAATGCTTACGGAGGTGGTTTAGTAAGACAAAGAAAACAACTTGAGGTTGTGATTTCCCACACAAGTCCTCCGGATCACAACATGCAAATGAGCACAAATTAATAATAGCAATTATTTCAAACTCACTCTGACTGCTTTAATCTATGTATTTCTAATGTGCCAACTGCCCAGCCGTTCCCAGCCATGCTTCTTTCTTTTCAAGAGGAGATTTTAGATCATTTGTTGATTAAGAGATTATTTATGCATTATGTTTTTACCTTTTCTGTTGATTTTATGTACTGTGATTACCTGCAGCAGACAAACCTGTCAGACAAGGTTCTGTGGAAAGGATGTTGTTATTTAAAATGTAATTTGATTAGTATTCTTGTATTTAAAAGGGCAGGGATACCAGTTTTTCTATATTGATATTCCTTTTATACTCCAGCTACTGTAGGTCCTGGCCTCTTACCTCGGGGCTTTGTTGCAAGCTGCCTACAGTAGTTTGGGCAGAGATGCTCCTCTAAACAGACTCCTGAGTGGGAGCAGAAAATGTCTCTACCCTCAGGGCTTCAGTAAAGTATATGGGGAATGTTGCTAAGGGGAATAGAGATACTGGGCCTGATGTTCATGAAGTTGAGTGTTTGACTCTCCATAATTTTTCTAGGGGTGTGCATCGGCCACTTTTCGTGTTTTGTGTTTTGGATCTGGATCTTTCTTCGTGTTTTGGATCTGGATTGGTTTTGCCAAAACCACCCTTCCATGTTTTGGGTTCTGGGTTTTGTGTTTTGGATCTGTATTTTTTTGAAAAAAGCATAAAAACAGCTAAAATCACAGAATTTGTGGGTTTTTCTGCTACTATGCTATTATTAACCTCAATAACCTTAATTTCCACTCATTTCCAGTCTATTCTGAACACTGAACACCTTACAATAGTGTTTTTATGTCCAAAAGGTTGCACCGAGGTAGCTGGATGACTAAGCTAAGCGATACGAGTCGGCGGCACAAACACGTGGCCCATCTAGGAGTGACACTGCAGTGGCAGACAGGATGGCACTTTGAAAAACTAGGCCCCAAACAGTACATAATGCAAAGAAAAAAAAGAGGTGCAAGATGGAATTGTCCTTGGGCCCTCCTACCCACCCTTATGTTGTATAAACAGGACATGCACACTTAAACAAACCAATCATTTCAGCGCCAGGGTCTGCCACACGACTGTGGCTGAAATGATTGGTTCGTTTGGCCCCCACAAAACAAGCTAGCAATTAATCCTCCTCATCCTCCTCATCCACCGATTCCTCACCCTCTTCAGTGTTGTGTACATCCTCATCCTCACAGAGTATTAATTCGTCCCCGCTGGAATCCACCACCACAGGTCCCTCTGTACGTTATGGAGGCTTGTCTCCCTGGAAGAGTTGATAATTCATTTTTATGAACATCATCTTCTCCACATTTTGTGGACGCAACCTCCTACGCCTTTCGCTGACAAGGATCCCGGCTGCACTAAACACTCTTTCGGTGTACACACTGGAGGGGGGGCAACTCAGGTAAAATGGAGCCAGTTTGTACAGGGGCCTCCAAATTGCCTCTTTTTCCTGCCAGTACAGGTACGGACTGTCTGACATGCCTATTTGGATGCCGTCACCGATGTAATCCTCCACCATTGTGTCAATGGTGACAGTATCATATGCAGTGACAGTAGACATGTCAGAAATTGTTGCCAGGTCCTTCAGTCCGGACCAGATGTCCAAACTTGGTCCTGCCTGCCCTGCATCACCGCCAGCGGGTTGCTTAGTATACCTAAGTTTTTTCCTGGCAGCCCCAGTTGCGGGAGAAAATGAAGAAGGAGCTGTTGACGTGTCACGTTCATCTTCAGCTGACAGTGTTTTCACCTGCAGGTCTTTGCACCTCTGCAGGCTTGTGTCGGCTGGAAAGAGAGACACCAGATAGGCTTTAAACCTAGGATCGAGCACGGTGGCCAAAATGTAGTGGTCTGATTTCAACAGATTGACCACCCTGGAATCCTGGCAAGGGGAATGACCTGACTCAAGTTGGCAGTGTCTGAACTGACTTCACATGTGGCAAGGTCGAAGGGCTGGAGAACCTTGCACAACACGGAAATCATTCTCCACTGCGCTTGAGTCAAGTGCATACCCCCTCCTTTGCCTATGTCATAGGTGGATGTATAGGCTTGAATGGCCTTTTGCTGCTCCTCCATCCTCTGAAGCATATAGAGGGTTGAGTTCCACCGCGTCACAATCTCTTGCTTCAGGTGATGGCGGGGCAGGTTCAAGAGTGTTTGCTGGCGCTCCAGTCTTCGGCACGCAGTCGCTGAATGGCGAAAGTGGCCAGAAATTTTTCGGGCCACCCAAAGTGTCTCCTGCACGCCCCTGTCGCTTTTCAGAAAATTCTGCACCACCAAGTTTATTGTGTGAGCAAAACATGGGATGTGCTGGAATTTGCCCAGATGTAATGCCCGCACAATATTGGTGGCGTTTTCAGATATCACAAATCCCCAGGAGAGTCTAAGTGGGGTAAGCCACTGGGCGATGATTTCCCTCAGTTTCTCTAAGAGGTTGTCGGCGGTGTGCCTCTTACTGAAACCGGTGATACACAGCGTAGCCTGCCTTGGAACGAGCTGGCGTTTCTGAGATGCTGCTAATGGTGACGCTGCTGTTGTTGCTGCATAAGGTGATACAACCGCATTTTTCAGGACACTGAGGACACTTTTTCTGATGTTTCTGTACAGTCTCGGTATCGCCTGCCTAGTGAAGTGGAATCTAGATGGGATTTGGAACCAGGGACACACTACCTCCATCAATTGTCTAAATCCCACTGCACTAATGGCGGATACCGGACGTAGCACCAACATAGCAGTCAAGGCCTCAGTTATACGTTTTGCTTCAGGATGACTGCTGTCGTACTTCATCCTCCTCGCTAAGGACTGTTGGAGGATCAATTGTTTAGTAAAAGTAGTGGTGTTCCTACTTCCTCTCTGGGATGATGAACGACTCCCAGCAGCAGCAACAGCAGCAGCGGCAGCAGGAGGCGTAGCAATGCAGGATCCTCCGGAGGAATCCCGGATAGGAGAGTCAGTCATGCCAGTGACATGGCCTGCAGGACTACTTCCGTTCCTGACTAAGGAGGAAATTGATGAGGGCGTTGACGGTGTGGTTTGCAGGCACTTAGATACAACAGGACAAAGGGATTTAGGTGTCCCTGGACTGCTTACGGTCTTAGCCAAAGTTTCTGAACTTGACAGTAACTTTTTATGAACGTGCTGCAGGTGACGTATAAGGGAGAATGTTCCTAGGTGGTTAACGTCCCTACCCCTACTTATTTCACCTTTACATATGGTACATATGGCAAGACAGTTGTTGTCCGGATTTGGATAGAAATATTGCCAGACCAAAGAGGTGGAATGTTTGAACTTCTGCCCAGGCATGACCGTGATGGGCTTTTTCATCCCATGGGCAACAACTGTCTCCCCCGGAGCCTGATTTAAACAAACCACATCACCATCAGAATCCTCCTCAGCACCAGCTACACCAGTATCCTCATCCTGTTGTACTTCAACAGTGACATCTTCAATTTGCATATCAGCAAGTGGACTGTGGGTGCTCCTTTCAGCACTTGCAGGGGGTGTGCAAATGGTGGAATGAGCCACCTCTTCCCGTCCAGTGCTGGGAATGTTAGGCATCGCAACCGCCACCACACTTGGACTCTCCTTGGAGATTTGTGATATCTTCTTAGAACGCACAGTTCTTCGCTGTGCTTTTGCCAGCTTAACTCGTTTGATTTTTTTTTTAGCGTCATGTGACGCTGAACCACTAGTCATGAACATAGGGAAAGACCTTAGCCGTTCCTTGCCACTCCGTGTCGTAAATGGCATATTGGCAAGTTTAAGTTTCTCCTCAGATGATTTAAATGTTTTTTAAGGTCATTTTCCTGAACTTTGTCATTTGGGATTGTATGTGCCCTCTACTATGACATTGGGCATCGGCCTTGGCAGACGACGTTGATGGCATGTTATCGTCTATGTCATGACTAGTGGCAGCAGCTCCAGCACTAGGAGGAAGTGGTTCTTGATCTTTCCCTATTTTATTTTTATCGGAGAAAGTTTGGTCCTCCATTTATGTTATATTGATATATACGTGCAGCTAAGGTGCACACAAACACAGAAAATAATTTTTTATTTTTGTTGGAGATTAGTGCACTTTGTGGGTTACACCACCCTTTAAGAAATGAGCCAGCCGGCTCTTTACTTATGGGACACAGGCGCACGCTTGGTGCTACTCCTTTGTTGATGCATGTGCAGCTACAGTGCACACAATTCACAAAGACAGAAACATTTTTATTTTTTTATTTTTTGTGGAGCGCACTTTGAGGGTTACACCACCCTTTAACAGACAGACGTACGCTTGGCGTTGCTGCTTTGGGGATGCACGTACAGTGCACACAATTCACAAACACAGAAAAAAATATTTTTTGGAGTGCACTTTGGGGGTTACAGCACCCTTTAATGGACGAGCCAACCGGCCCTTTACTTATGACACAGGCGCACGCTTGGTGCTACTTTGTTGTTGCACGTGCGGCTACTGCGCACACGATTCACAAACACAAAAAATTATTTTTAATTTTGTTTGGAGTGCACTGTGGGGGTTACAGCACCCTTTAACGGACAAGCCAGCCGAACCCTTTACTTATGGGACACAGGCGCACGCTTGGCGCTGCTCCTTTGTTGATGCACGTGTAGCCACAGTGCAAACAATTCACAAACACAGAAAATATTTTTTTATTTTGTTTGGAGTGCACTTTGGGGGTTACACCACCCTTTAACAGACAAGCCAGCCAGTCCTTTACTTATGACACAGGCGCATGCTTGACACTACTTTGTTGATGCACATGCGGCTACTGCGCACACAATTCACAAAAAAAAAAAATTTTTTTTTTGGAGTGCACTTTGGGGGAGCACCCCTGATGCACAGATCACCCCCTGGACAATACTACAGCGCCCCTCTAGGACTATAGCCTTTATGGGACACTGCACAACACAGTCCAGCCAGCCCCTATAGACTTTGGAGTGGACACAGCCCCTCTGGACAACTGACTGCACAACAGAGCCCAGTCAGCCCCTATGACAGCAGCACAACACAGCCCAGCTAGCCCCTATGGACAACAGCAGCACAACACAGTCCAGTCCGCCCCTATGGACTGAGTGGTCACAGCCCCTATGGACAACAGCAGCACAACACAGCCCAGCCAGCCCTAGCTCCCACCCTCCCTCTTCACTGTCCACAGCCGGAGTGAGAAATGGCGCCGACCTTTTATAGAATCCAAAACCCGCAAGATCCGGAAGCAGGGGCTGGCTGGCAACTTTTAGCCTGGGGGGCAAATGCATGCAAGCGGCCCTGGCAGAGGAGTAGCGTGTAGCCAGGGTGCCCGAAGACCGTGCGTGCTATGGCGCCCCCCCCCTCAAGTGTTTCAGGGAGGAGGCAGGTCCATATGGGATTAATGCAAGGTAAAAATAAAGATATGGGGCAGCCCCCTGTCGTAGTGCCCATATGCAGTGCCCCCGTGTGCCACAGGAGAGAACACCCTTATGCATGCCTCCAGTAGTGCCCCCAGTAGTGATCCCCCCCTATGTAGTGCCCCTTGTGCCCCAGTAGTAAGCCCCTTATATAGTGCCCCCAGTAGTGGTCCCCCTGTGCAGTGCCCCCAGTAGTAAGCCCCTTATATAGTGCCCCCAATAGTGGTACCCCCTATGCAGTGCCCCTTATATAGTGCCCCCAGTAGCAGTCCACCCCCCATGCAGTGCCCCAATAGTGGTAACCCTTATGCAATGCCCCTTAAATAGTGGCCCCACTTGTAGTCTCCCCCCTATGCAGTACCCCCAGTATTGCCCTTTATATAGAGCCCCCAGCAGTGGTCCCTCGATGCAGTGCCACCAGTGGTAGTCCCCTCCCCCTATGTAGTGCCCCTAGCAGTCCCCTCTGCCCTATGCAGTGCCCCTAGTAGTAGTCCCCTCCCCTTGTAGTGCCCCTAGTAGTCGTCCCCTCCCCTTGTAGTGCCCCTAGTAGTAGTCCCACCCTTGTAGTGCCCCCAGTAGTAGTAGTAGCGCCCCCTTGTAGTGCCCCCAGTAGTAGTAGTCCCCCCTTGTAGTGCCCCCAGTAGTAGTAGTCCCCCCCTTGTAGGGCCCCCAGTAGTAGTAGTCCCCCCCTTGTAGTGCCCCCAGTAGTAGTAGTAGTCCCCTCCTTGTAGTGCACCCAGTAGTAGTAGTCCCCCCCTTTGTAGTTCCCCCAGTAGTAGTAGTCCCCCCCTTTGTAGTGCCCCCACTAGTAGCCCCCCCTTGTAGTGCCCCCAGTAGTAATAGTCCCCCCTTGTAGTTCCCCCAGTAGTAGTAGTCCTCCCCTTGAAGTGCCCCCAGTAGTAGTAGTCCCCCCCCCTTGTAGTGCCCCCAGTAGTAGTCCCCCCTTGGTAGTGTCCCCATAGTAATCCCCCCCTGGTAGTGCCCCCAGTAGTCCCCCCCCAGTAGAGAGAGACTTAATAAAAATTTAAAAAAATCACTTACCTGAAACTCCCGCTCCTGGTCCCGCTGCTAACAGCTCCTCCGGCCGCTTTGCATGGGAGAGACGCCATTACCCACTGCGGGAGCCGGAAGATGGCTCCCGCAGTGGCAGCAGCAGCAGCCGATGAGAGTCTGACAGACTCTCAGCGGCTGCTGATTACAGCAAACACACAGCTGCCGGCTCCGGCGGCTGTGTGTTTGGCAGTGTGTAGCGCTGACCGAACTCTGTCCGGTCAGCGCTACACACGCGGGCAGTCTGTGTCACAGTAACACAGACTGCACTGGCCCACGGCCCGTATGACGCTGCGGCCCGGGGGGCACATGGCACCCTGCCCCTCGGCCCTGCCCGCCACTGTCCGAAAGGCGGGATGATGACGTTTTGCCTCGATTTCAGTTCCGAGTCAGGCGAGAAAAGTCGAGCCTGACTCGGATACGACTCGGATCGGGGGGGCTCGGGGGGTTTGGATTTCAGAAATCCGAACCCGCTCATCCCTAAATTTTTCCAATACCAGCCTAGGCACAAGCACTAGTGATGGTTATGTTTAAAGGAGAGGACCCTTTTTTCTTTAAATAGGTTGTTTTAAGCAAACACGCTGGAAACATGCTGGCATTCCGTCAACCCCATCGCCAGATGGCTGACGAGTCAGCCCCAAAACTGCAACTTATTACATTTGGCAAGTTTACACTTCAACTCACCAGAAACTCAAAGCGGGTTCCAGAGAGTTTTGTCCCAATGAAAAATCGCGACCTACCGTATTACATTCCCCCCTGAATTCTTCGGAATGTGCTGTTCATTTTACGTGACTACAGTATGATGCATTTTGCAGGCGTCCCACACACATAAAAAGGCACAGATTCACCCTCATGCAGTCACAGAATATTTTTTTTATTTAAAAAAACAAAAAAAAATGACATTTATAAAAGGTAATTATGCACTTTCGTCTCAGCAAAAATAAGTTAAAATTCACTAGGGAAAACTAATATATAAAAAAGTTACTCCCAGTGAAATTAATACATTTAAGTGCACATTACCATTATCAAGAATGATTCAAAACATAGTGGAACTACTGCACCAAAGGGGGTCTGTGAGTCACACTTGCCCACCCCACCTCCCACAGTCAACAGAGTTTCTCCTTATTCTGCCATGCTCAATCCTTGGCCCACTGCCAGGTAACCATTTCTAAGGAGACTCATTGCTTGTAATGGTGCATACACACGATCAGATTTTTTCTTCAGATATGGACGATAACGATTTAAAAATCGTTCAGTCGTTCATATCTGATGAAAAATCGTTCATATCTGACATGCCTGAACGATGGACGATCAACGATGCGCGTTCCCGTTTGTCAGATAACGATATCTGACATCTGATGGGTTTGCAGTCAGACTTGGACGATTCCATTCATTTTAATGCAGTTAAAAATCGTTCAATCGTTCAAATCGTTCAAATCGTTCAAAACTTTGGTCAAATCGTCCAAATCGTTCAAATCGTTTAATCGTTCAGTCGTTCATCTGACAAATCTGACAAATCTGACCGTGTGTACGCTCCTTAAGGCAAAAGGCTCCATAACCAGAGTGTGACCATATATACCTTAGTTAATACTTCGATATATGAGGCTACAGCAGCTTTGCACCCCGTCCCAATATTGCAGAAACTTCTAAGAGTCTGCCTGTTGCTCTTTCTGCTACTATTACTACATCAGTGACTGCTTTCCATTTTATGACCACTTCACCACCACCACCCCTGGACGATGCACACTGATATGGTGTGTGGTCCTCCAGCTGGCCCCAGAAACATGAAATAGTCATGTAATGCTTTATACGAAGTGTTGGTTATAGTCTGTACCAAGCAGATGTCTAGAGAGATGCAAAAATCCAATCATCAGCTAAAGTGGATCATCCGCCATCAACATAGCTACTACTGTGCTTGCTGGTGGCCTCAGAATCACAATTCTATTCTCTTATTGAGTTACACTTTTGGAAGAAGCTATCCGCATGAATCTTGCCCTCAAGCCCACTAATTTCTAATAACACCCCTACAAACGACAGCCAGTCAATTTGTCGACATTCATAATGTCGCCATGGTCATTAGGTCGACAATCAATATGTAGACATGCATTTAGGTCAACATGGTTCAATGTCAGCACATCCTGAATGTCGACATTTAACATATTGACACCAAAAATGTCAACATATGGCTTTTTGATGATTTTTAGAGTTAGGATAAGGCTAAAATAACCTAATAAACATATGTTGACATTTCGGTGTTGACATGTTAAATGAACGTGTCAACATTTTAACCTGTCGACCTAAATAAATGTCTACATATTGATTGTAGACATTCTGGTGTTGACCTTCTGAATACCACACCCTACATACTGTACAGTGCTGTATATTATTGTTTTTTTATTTTTATAGCTACAGTACCAAATATAGGCTGTTTATTACTAATTCAGTGCCTGGAGCTTATTAACTGACAGCAGACTGAAGCCAAACAGGTATTTTTATGAAACATTGAAAAGTCATGTGCTAAACAGTTTGAGGTAAAAACGGTGAGAATTGCTGAGTGTATGAGAATGAAGTTGTTCCAGTCAGGAGAGTCTGCAATCTTATGGTTTCAGGGTTCATGCGAGGTGGGCAGATTATTAATAAAATCACCCAACTTCATTAAGGCGTGGGGAATATATTTTCCACCTGAACAAGTCAGACAGGAAGAATCTCTGATATATTCATGTCATAATAGCACATGTAGTATGTCTATGCTTGTATCTAACCTCACACAAATGTCTGCTTTCTTTTCCCGCAGTTCCTCAATGATGAGCAGGAAGCTAATGTCTGTAGTAAATAATGGCAACAATCTGTCTCCCTCTAAATTATTAGGGATGTGAGCCGACCCCCGTGTTTTGGTTTTGGATCTGGATTGCTTTTGCCAAAACCTCACCTCCGTGTTTTGTTTTCGTGTTTTGGTTTTGGATCTGGATTTTTTCTTAAAAAATCATAAAAACTGCTGAAATAACATAAAATGGGCCTGTTTTTGTTCCTATAGTATAATTAACCTCAATAACATTTATTTCCAGTAATTTCCAATCAATTTTGACCACCTCACAATATTATTTGCTTCATCTAGTTAAGGCCAAAAGGTTGCATCCAGCTAGCTGGCTGACTAAGCTAAGTGACACAGTGGGCGGCACTAACATTTGGCAGTTCAGTTTCTAATTTCCAACACGGAAACAGTGTGTTATACAGTGTGGGTTGGATACACCAATAGTGCACTTACTGTGACAGCAGTGTCGGCAGAGCGGGGTTGCTGACAGTGTCCTCAGTACATGGAATGGCAGTGCTACGGTGCTGGCAGTGTCCTCAGTGAAGGGTACCGGTGATGTTGGCAGTGCAGGGGTGCCAGCGGTGTCTTTAGTGCATGTTTGCTGGCTGTGTCGGCAGTGCGGGGGTACCAGCGTTGTCTTAGTGCAGGTTTGCTGGCTGTGTCGGCAGTGCGGGGGTGCCAGCGGTGTCTTAGTGCAGGTTTGCTGGCTGTGTTGGCAGTGCGGGGGTGCCAGCGGTGTCCTCATTGCAGGTTTGCTGACTGTGTCGGCAGTGCAGGGGTGTTCTCAATGCAGGGTGCCGGCGGTGTCGGCAGAGCGGGGGTGCCAGCGGTGTCCTCAGTGCAGGTTTGCTGACTGTATCGGCAGTGCAGGGGTGCTGGTGGTGTCCTCAGTGTGGGAGTGTCGGCAGTGTGGGGGTCGCTGTGTACTCAGTACGTTGGGCAGCAGTGCAGGAGTGTTGGCAGTGGTGGTGTCAGCAGCGGCGATGCTGCCAGTGCATAGGCAAACGCAGGAGGGGTTTCCGTCTGCTTGGAAACCCCCCTCCCCAGCCCACACTATGACCACAATAGAAATAGCAATATAATAGATTGTTACTAGTGCTGCATGTTCTTCTCAGTATCACAAATGAAATAATTAGGACCACCAGTGGATCTTTTAACATGTATCAGCCAGTAATAAATAACCTGTGCAAGAAAATAGAAGATATGGAAAACTTGCACTGTTAGAGATGCACTGCTATAGAGCCCAATTTGTACATATACAGTATGTCCAGGTAAGTGCTAGGTTCTTCTGCTGCTCCTCCAGGCTCCTACACTTGCTCCAATAGTCTGGAATGGTACCCACATCTAAAATAAATACGTTCAGCTCAGGCAGGATGGCCCTACTGCCGCATCTAATGGCTTACTGTGATCGCTGGTCCTGTATATGCTGGGATTATTACACACAATACACTGTGTATGACGCTTATTAAAGCTGGTTAAGTACTAATTCTGCCCTCTTCATTGACAGGCCACAGTCGCTCTAAAATTAAGCATTTTCAAAAAACCCCTCTGGAAATCCTGCATTTGCCACTGCAGTGGGGTGCCAACAGTGTCGGCAGCAGGGGGTGCCGGCGGCGGGGGATGATCGGCGCCATCTTCTTTTGTGCTTTTTTCAATGGGCTTAAGCTGATTGGCTGAGAGCCATGACAGACGGCTCTCTCAGCCAATCAGCGTTAAGCCTGCTGAAAAAAACCCTCGCGACTCGACAGAGGGGTTGCAAGGTTTTGCCTCGGGTCAGGGATCCAGGGCAGGCAGGGAGATCCGAGCTGGGCTCGGATCGACCCGGATGCCCCAAGTTCGGGTGGGTTCGGATCTCTTAGATCCGAACCCGCTCATCTCTATAAATTATAGCCTCCTACAGTATGCAGGCCCTACTCGTGTATATATATGTAAATCACAACAGTGATAAATCCATTTACTCACCCCTCAGAACCCATTGCATCTAGTACACAATGGTTCTTTTCCCCCCACTTGCTTTTCCCATTACAAAAACATGTACAAGTACTGAATTGACGTAATCACCAACAGTAATTTCAAATGGACAATAGTTGGGTAAAGCAGGAGCAGTACAGGGTTTTGCTGATTAACAGTCATGTTGGAAGAAATGCAGTTATTATAAGCGCTCACTATGGAATGGAGAAAAGAACACAAGCATTTGGTATCAGGCAATAGTTTTCAGAATCTAAAAAACAGAAGGTCACTGCCTAAGTTTCCCTTGCAGTAACCATGGTCCCAGTGCTATTAGGTGGTACTTGCAATAACCAGCTCGGGAACCCTCATAGGGTAAACAATTTTCTTTTAGCATCGTTGTGGCAAAAATCTTATTTTATTAGATAAAAGTAATCAACATACAAAGCTCATCCAATGCCCTGATATTTTTCATGGTAAGGTAAAATCTTATTTGATGGTTTTCAGTATTGTACAAAATAAATATATTATTTATCAATTATAAAGTTATGTAGATAAATAAATAAAGAGACACTGAAACAGACCAAAATATTCATTTACAGTATAAGATGTGTAACTCTGACCAGATAAGCAAGCCAGCTCCTCGCAGGTTTTCTTCCAGTAGCAGAATTCATATGGTGTATTGTTATAGAATTAATACCAATTATAATACTGGCAACAACAACATTCTACAAACACAAATACAGTACAGTTCTCAGTAGTACATTCCAGGAAACAAAAACAATACAGTATTTAAAAAAAAAAAAAAAAAAAAACCCTTCTGGGGAAAAAAATGTTTAGCTCCTTTTTCAACTTCTTATTTACATTACATTTTATGCTTTGTACAAAAATAAAATGTTCTAATAAGATTATTAATAATTAATAAATAGTTTTTTTTTTAATTAAAAATCACATGTTATAGCTCATCCTTAGGGTTGATATACAGCTCTTCACTTCCTCCACTGCTGCGACCATTATGGTCTAGCGACTGTATTACCTCATCCGCCTGCAGCCGTTCCTGAAAGCAGAAATACTTATTTATACATATACACAGCAATAGGTGATTCCGTACAGTCCTGGCCAAAACATTGATCGCGATCTAACGGTAGCTCAAGGAGCTCCCGCCGATAGATCGCAACTAACTTGCCTGCAGCGACTGGGAACACTGGCCTCTGAAGCGATCAGAGGCTAAAGAAGCCTCTGATTGCTTCAGAGGCCAGAATTCCCAGTGATGCAGTGCGCAGGTGATGTTTTGACGATGCGAGGAGCCTGCGCGTCTACTGGATCCGGGTTCCGGACTATAGACAGACCATTTTTGTGTCAAACTTTTGACCCTGTCGAACTTTTTACATGTCTAACTTTAATGTGCCTGACTTTTGTTTATGTCTAACTTTTTTCCCTGTCTAACTATTGACTGTCTAACATCTGGTGTCTATCTAGACATTGTCTAACTAATTACTGTCTATCTCTTATACCACACCCGTACTGAACAGGGATGTGGGGGCTGTTCTCCCAAGAGGTGCCAAGAGGTCACGCCCACTCCAAGCAAGGCAACACCCCCATTTTGGCTGGGAGGTTTTCCTATTCTCACTAGGTGTCACCACTGATGCAGAATTGTCCGTTAGGGGAACACCCATGTCTGCAGCTATGCAGACCTACATGCATTTTGCACGTATAAAAACTTACGATTGGATAGGTGGATCGGGAGAGGGAGGGGAAAGTTAGCAAGAATATGTTCACACAAATGCAGCCCATGCACACTAACATGTAAGCACATATATGCCTATTAGGAGTATCTCTTGCACCTGCTATATGGCACTTGCAAGTACACACTGATGATGATAACTTACAGCAAACACGGTGCAAGATGTAGCTGTTGCAGAGGCGTAAACATCTTGAGATGCGTACAACTCTGCATATGTCAGGAATTGCGCTATTATTTCATACACCTTACTTTTGAGCAATTTACACCAAATTTACTTTCAATTTAGCATCCACTCCATAGGGCTGATCACCCATTATAGCTATCAGTAAATACAGAATTTGAAACCTAAATCATTAGTGACAAGAGGCAAAGTGGTGCAATTAGTATACTGGGCGTCCTTATTTCATAATTGCCTACTCTCCCTAAATGCCCAGGAGACTCCCATATCTCGGATGGCTCTCCCAGACGTCCGGATGAGTAAACAAGTTTCCCGGAATGCCCTCGCAGCCGACCGCTGCCATCCACTCTTGGAATGGGTGGTCCGGATGATTTAATGACGCAATTCGCGCTGAATCGTGTCTTGGTGTCACTGCCCCCACCCCTTTACAAAGTTGATCATTTTGGCATTGTATAATAGTGGGTGAGGTCACTTGGCCACTTCATGCCCACCACATTGCCAACCTGGCTGGAGGGTGCAGCCATACAGTTATTCTCTGAGCTTTTCCTGTAAGAAATGTGTGCGGTGGAAAATGCTATGGAATAAATAAAAGTAGTAGCACTACTTTGTCAGGGTGTCTTGTGCAACTCACCAGTTCTCTGTACATCGGATCTAACGTGAACCAAAGAGCGACAGCGCACCTCTGTCCCTTGGTGACAGCTTTAACCCCATGAGGATTCTCCCCTCCAGAAGAGAACCCAACCAACCGACCACATTTAGGCTTTATGGCAGCCTGTAAAGAAACAAAGTTTCATTTGAGCTTATTAAAAATGTTTTGAAAAAGTACGACCTGTGATCAGAGCACTGTGATAAAGTACACATCTAAGTTCTAATGTATAATTGAATAGATCATAAATAAATCATATCCAAAGAGATAATGTGATGATTTGCCTGAATTCAAATATGTTATCTTTATATTTTAGACCAATAATGTGCAGACAAAGTGGATATATGGATCCTAGGCCTGCTAAGCAGCCATGCCCAATAGCCTATAAAACTACTGCAGCTATAGGTACACCATTGTCTATATCTCCTATTCACTCTAATCATCCAGTTGTGTGACTAACACAAGACAACTCATGCATTTGCATGTTTTCCTTATAACACATCTGACCTGTAGTTAATTCTATAGGTATCATGTAAACATGTGTAAAGTAAAACATTTCACTATTCAACCACTTGAGCCTGGAAATTGTAAGCATTCGCAAGCAGGGTACCCTCTACCCTCCAGTTTTGTGTCTGTACCATCTTCATCAACCTTGTATGCACTAGCTACATGATCATAGATGACTTGCTACATGGACCGACTGTATAGATGTATATACACTTGAGTGTGTTTGTATACACACACATGTATATATATATATATATATATATATACAGAGAGAGAGAGATTCCATAGACAAAAAAACCTTACTGTTTCACAAGTCCCATTAAGACTGCTTAGAGATGATCTGAAAATTCCTAAACACTATTGAATTTCTGCCGCTCAAATGACAAAAAGCAATGAAATTACGATCATTAAGGCTGACGCCTTAATGGACGTGTTCCTTGCGTAATACAGATATGGTATGCCATGACACCATGTGGTTAACTGCAGATTCAGCACTCTCACAGAGTGAGATTGCTGTCACTCACAAAATGGTGGAGCTGCTAATTCACAGAATTGTGTGCGTATTGGAATACACACACGCAGTCTATGCAACTGAGGTCTGAGCAGAATATAGAGCTGCACAGATAAGATAAGAGTATGGTGGATGGGGGGAGAAGACAGGGCGTTGTGGATGGGGCAGACAGAAAGTCGTGCAGAGGGGAAGATTAAGCAGTACAGATGGGGGTGAGCCAAAGTGATGCAGATGGGTTAAAACAGTGGTGCACATGGGGGGGGACAGAGTGGCATGGTTTGGGGGAACAGAGCAACATGAATGGGGACTACAGAGTAGCATGGATGCGGGAAGATAGAGCAGCGCAGATGCGTAAAGACAGATTGGTGTGGATGAGGAATGCAAACTAGCACAATGGGAGAACACACAACAGTAGGGATTGGGGAAGACAGATTAGTGCGGGTGGAAGGGGAAAGACAGAGTGGCATGGTTGGGGGGGAAAGAGTGGTGCAGATGGAGGAAGAAAGAGTGGCAGAGATGAGGGGAAGACAGAGCGACGTGGCTGGGGGCAAGGCAGTGGTGCAGATGGAAGGAAGCACAGTGGCACGGATGCAGGAAGATAGGGCGGTTCACATGGGGAAAGACATATTGGTGTGGATGAGGGCATGCAGACTAGCACAGTTGGGAGAACACAGAGCTGTATGGATTGGGGAAGTTATAGCAGCATGGAGGTGAAGATAGTGTACATGCATAGACAGAGTATAATAGTTTTAGCAATTAGGAAGCTGAATGTGTATAATAAATTAGATATATGTATTGAGTTAGAAGGATGTTGGAACCCAGTGGCATTATTGTGGTGACTGAATGGGAAGATTGTGGGCACTGAGTGGTATGTGTGTGCCACATAACTATTCAGACCTCAGTTGCATAGACTGCATGTGTGTATTCCAATGAGTACACAATTTTGTGAAATAGCAGCGCCACCATTTTGTGAGTGACAGTAATCTCACTCTGTGAGAGTGCTGAATCTGCAGTTAACCACATGGTGTCATGGCATACCATATCTGTATTGCGCAAGGAACATGTCCATTTAGTGTTAGCCTTAATTATCATAATTTCATTGCTTTTTGGAGTTTGTGTGGCAAAAATTCAATAGTTTTTATGAATTTTCCGATCATGTCTAAGCAGTCTTAATGGGACATGTGAAACCGTAAGGTTTTTTCCCAAGGAATTTCATAGCTTTTTTAAAATTTATTAACTATCAGGGTTTGGATGAGCGGGGAAGAACGGCAACAAAATGGTACACTAGTGCAACTGGAAGAGGGGAGAGGGCACAGCTCACAGGAGGTGATTTCCGAGGTGCAGAGTGCGAGACGGCTGTAGGCATGCGGGGTAGTGGCAGCAGCGGTGGTGCAGAGCAGTGGCAGCGGTGCAGTGCAAAGGGGGCATCAGCGGACGACAGAGGGCTCACTGGTAGAGCACATGCACCTGAGAAAATAAAATCAATAAGTCACAGATGCACGAACGCAGCAGTGAGATTCATCTATGTTTAAAAATTAAATGTGTAAAATAAAAAAAGGTGCCCCCCCTCCCAAAACACAACCAGCACTTTTAACAGCCAGTCCTGGTTGTGTTTAAATACAGGGGAAAAATTACGTAGGGGTCCCCTGTACTTAAGCACAACCAGCACCGGGCTAGTCAGAACCAGCGCTGGTTGCCAAAATACGGGGGAAAAATGACGTAGGGGTCCCCTGTATTCAGCGCAACCAGCACTGGGCTCTGAGCTGGCCCTGGTTCTGGAAATACAGAGGGGAAAAATGCGTAGGGTCCCCCTGTATTTACCTGAACAGCACCGGACTCTTTCTAGCAGGGGGGTGATGCCACAGCCAGGGGAGTCCTTTCACCGGGCCCCCCAGCCAAAGCATCACCCCTGACCACTAGTCAGCCCAGGCCAGGGATCCCTGGGGAGCAGGGGACCCCCCCAATAAAGGGGACCCTCTCCAGGGCACCCCAGGCACAGACTGATAGCCCGGGGCTATCCCCAGCACCCTGTGGCAGTGGGTGCTGGGTTACTTGTGTTGTGTGGTGCATATGAAAATATAAATATTGTCTTTTGCAGTAGTACTACAGGTCCCAGCAGGCATCCCCGCATACTCACACTTGGAGAACCACAAGTACCAGCAGGCAGGGCATTAAGGGCCCACTAGTACCTATAGTGCCCCTGCAAAAGAAATATTAAAATAAAACTGCGTGTTATATTTTATTTTGCCACACCACCTGGGGGCGGCAGCCTTTAAGCTCTTTTACATGGCTGCCGCTTCCCCCAGGACTTCTACGGCATCTTCACCTGGAGGGCGGTGGCCATTAAGCTCTTTCTCCTAGCCGCCGCCCATCCAGGATTTCCCGGCGTCTTCTTGCTTCAGCTGGTCTTCTCACCAGCTAACCGGCCGATGTACTGAGTGGACGGCACCTCCCGCTGGCTGTATATAAGTCAGCCGAGGGGGCGGGGTGATGACGTCGTGAGCCGTGATTGGCTCGCGGCGCTCATCTTTGAATTTCAAAAATGGCGCTGAGGCGCCATTTTTGAAAATGGCACTCTCTGTTTTTAATGGTGAAAACAGCTCATTGGCTGAGAGGCGGAAGGCTTGCGTCAATGAGCGCTCAGCGGACGGAGCTGTCATTCGGGTAGTAGTGTCCTTAGAGGACACTACTAATGTACGAGAGTCCGCGTATTTTCGTTTTTTTTTTCTGCCAAGACCCTGGATTGCCTGAAGAGGACAGATCCACGAATAGGAGGAGGTGAGTATGGAATTTTGATTACAGATAATCCATAGGATTATCTACTTGGAGAAGAGGACAAATTAGCTACAGGGATTCTAGGTGAGTCTGTGAGATAGTGTGTGCATGTGTGAGTACATGTGTGTGTGCATGTACAGTATGTTTTAATAAAATTTTACTTTTCTATGGTGTGTGTGTTCTGTGGTTTTTTAATATTGCTTTTGCTGTGGAACTACAAGTGCCAGCAGGCCCATAATGCCCCGCAAGTTGATATTTGTGGTTCTCCAAGCACCAGCATGTGGGGGAAGCTTGCTGGGAACTGTAGTTCCACAGCAAAAGACAAAGGCCCTGATTCAGAGCCGGACGCTCTGACCAGAGCGCTCGCTCTGAATCAGGGCCCACCTCCATTAATATGGAGCGTCCTCCTGGACGCTCGTATAGCTGTAGGTCACCACCCACAGCATATACGAGCGTGCAGGATGATGGTCGCGATGGTCTTGACCATCGCGACCATCGAAACTGCGAGCAAAAGCCTGCGGTTGGGTTTTTCAATTGCAAGGCCAGGAGTGATTTTGGCTCTATCAGAGCCAAAATCACTCCCACTGACATCACTAGTGATGTCAGTGGGGCAGGCTTCAGACGGTAGGCGTTCCCTTGGGAACGCCTACGTCTGGCAGGCATGCCCCCGGCACGCCCACCAAAGGGGGTGTGCTGTCAGTCACCATCGACAGCACGCCCCCTTTGATGAGACACTCCGAGCGAAGGAAAGTCCTTCGCTCGTCGGGTCTCGCGCAGTGGGGACCATCGACCCACTTGCGAGCGGACAGCCGCTCGCGAGTGGGTCTGAATGAGGGCCAATATTTTAACTCTTTACTTGCACCACACTTTACACAATAAACCTGGCACCCACCTCTCCAGGAGTGCCAGGGCTAGCCCCGGGTTATCAGCCTGGGCTGCCCTGGAGAAGGATCCCTGGCATGGGATGACTAGTGGTCAGGGGTGATGCTTCGGCTGGGGGGCCCGGTGAAAGGGCTCCCCTGGCTGTGGCATCATCCTCCCGCTAGAAAGAGTCCGGTGCTGGTTCTGGTAAATACAAGGGGACACCACGCATTTTTTCCCCCTGTATTTCCAGAACCAGAGCCGGCTCAGAGACCAGCCAGTGCTGGTTGCGCTAAATACGGGGGACCCCTACGTCATTTGTCCCTCTTATTTTGGCAACCAGGACTGGTTCTGAAAAGCCTGGTGCTGGTTGTGCTTCATACGGGGGAGCCGTACGTCGTCTGTCCCCTGTATTTAGCACAACCAGTACTGGGTCTCCAAAGCCCGATGCTGGTTGTTTTTTGGGGGGTGGAAGCAGCTATCACGATTCTTCTAGATCCGAGCCTGCATCTGTGTGCTGCTACCTCCCCCGGGTCCTAACGCCTGCCCCACCGCTGCCATGAACTGCCGCCCGCACCGATGCCACTAACGGCGCTACCGTCCCCCGGGTCCTGGCCACAGCTAATGCCCGCTACCCCCAGCACCATTCCCTTGGGTCCCACCGCAGCTAACGCCAGCTTCCTTCCCCCGAGCCCACCACCGCTAAAGCCCACAAACGATGCCCATCTTTGTGCACCCAAGTGAAGCCACAGTGAGTACATCTGCCGGAGGCTCCTGCTGCAGCTGTGCAACAAGTTGAAATTTCCTATCTATTCAATGGCGCATTCTTGAGGTAATAGTTTAAAAACTGTAACTTTCTATTTTATCTGAACCCCAAAAGCACGTACCCTGGCACAATAGCTACCTAATAAAACAAACCCCAAGTCTAAATTGGCCCCCTATCCTGAGTTATGCCCTCCCTGCTTGCGGCAGACGAAACCATACCACAAGGGTTTCGTCGCAAGCCCCGATGGTCGTGATGGTCTTGACCATCGCGACCATCAACCTGGCCACTCACTAAAGCAGGAGGCCGGCTCATTACACAGAAGCGGCCGCCCTAATTCAGAGCGAGCGCTCGTATTTTGCGAGCGGCTCTGAATGAGGTCCTCAGTGTGATATCATACAGGACGAAAGGAAAAAGTTCATTAAGTTCTTAAGTAATGTTATAGGGTTTTACATTTATTATATTTGTTATAATCAAAAACAGTTCTTACCATATGTGTGCATGTTCTGATAAATTAGAAAGTGTCTTATATACAATTTATATAACCAAGTTAATCTGTAACATGCATAAGATACATTAGCATTAAAGTGTAATGAACCTTTCCAGGGCATTTCATATGCAATGCTGGTAAGCCGAGAGCGTGGCAACCTTTCTGCAACCTTTGGATATGTATTTTCTCAGGCTAAAATGATGAAATTTTTCTGTTATGAGAACACTCCCAGCTATAATGTCAACAGAACATGTAATTACTGAATAATATCCTGAGCCTTGTAGTGTGGAGGCAAAACACAAGCTATTATACAAGTGTATACTGTAATGTCCACTAGAGGGAGACAGAGTTACTGTACTGTAGTTTACAATAGTATTAAAAATTCTAGCTGTAATATTACATTTGTGTGCTATAATAACAAATAGATATTTCATTTCCTATTTTGGAACTTGGTTTAAAAGTGAAAAAAATTTAATTACACTGTGTTAAACATTAAATATATAATCTCAGTGGTGTATGTGACAAAATCTTAATACAAAAAAACATCATAAATGTGTGTTTTTATGTGAATAGCTTTATATAAAATAAAATCTGATAAACTTCATGTTTGAGCTTAGAGACCAGCTGATGCTCTCAACCTTAGCCGGTGAAATGCTGCAAAGCAGGGACAGAATGAAGTCTTTACCAGGGGGGATTCAACATTTCCTTTTACCAAAATATGTAATTACACTACACACACACTTTACAAAGCATATATAGCAAACATTATAAGTACATACATCCTGTTCTGGAAAATAACCCTACATATATCAGACTGCTTTTCAAAACATGAACCAATGCCATAGACTGGTTGTACATGCCCAGGACGGTGCTGGAGTGACAAGAACTCAATAATTTTTCCTTTTAGCAGTGGAGAACACATATCAATAAGGCATACTCACTGGGTGAATGTATGGCAATTATAGAACTCCAAATATTTGAAAAGGCCAAAGGAAGAAATTGTAAGATAAGCGTAAACATACACAACCTTCTGGATTAATTACTGAACAAAGAAGAATATAACATAAAGTCTTAGTATGGTTAAAGTAAACCTAAATACTGTATATGACTTGGCCGCTAACCTGAGCAGGTGATCCGAAATATCTTAGAAACAGAAAATATGGAAGTGAGTAAATGCTGCATTGTTATGTTATGTGCCCTATACTGCCAGGTATATATTCTATAAGGCTGAAGGCAGTCATCTTAAAAAATCACCCATGTGTGATCTAAACATCAGAGACACAAACAAAAACTTCTAGAAAACCATAAATGGCCGCATCCAGAGAGATCCATGGGATTTATTCAAAAGAGAGATACAATGTTTTGTACTTGATTTTACTCACACTACAGGGGGAGATGTATCAAACCTTTGAGAGAGATAAAGTGGAGAAATTGCCCATAACAATAACATCAGCTTCTAGCTCTCATTCAACGAGCGTAGTCTATAAAATGACAGAAGCGTATTTGTTGCTATAGGCAACTTCTATCTTTCTTCAAGGTTTGTTACACCTCCCCCATTATGTTGCATTGCAAGCACAGTCATGTAATAGTCCAAAACTGACCAAAGGGGGATATTTATCAGAATTTGGAGAGCGAGAAGTCTGGAGCTTCAAAGAAAATCTGTTTTTCACATAAAGGGACTGATTCAGAGTCGCAGGCACGGGCGATGCCACAACTGGCTGATGTTTTAAACCCGTGCATGCATCCCAGTCACACAGCACACGTGCCCTGATTGTTAGAACCGAATCAGACCCATGGTCTGTGCAATGCAGAGGGCATTCCTGGAAGGTTACAGGGTGGCTAAGCAGATGCGGGTGTGTCGCTATAAGCAGCTGCATTCAAAGATGCAAAGCCGCTCACACAGTGAAATGCGTCGCTGCAAGTGGACATCTCAGTATTATGACCATCGGCCGTGGCTTAGCATAAGATGCAGCCGTGTCTGTGTGTGACTCAGAATCAGACCCACCGTACTTACCACTGAGATGGCATTTGTGAATCTCTGTGGTTTAAAAGCTTATGTGTTAAATGCACAGCACAGTAACTACTTATTCAATTTATGTAGAAAGACTTCCTCACTCATTTTCTTTCATCTTCTAATAAAAAGATACAGGGGGAGATATATCAAAGCTTGGATAAAGATAAAGTGCAGGGGGAGAGATAAAATACCAACTAATCAGCTTCTGTCATTTTTCAAACACAGCTTGTAAAATGGCAGTTCAAAGCTGATTGGTTGGTACTTTATCTCTCTCCAAGCTTTAATAAATCTCCCCCACAGAATGAAGCATCCATACAATATACTTACAGTGACCGTTTTGGCATTCATTTCAGTGAATACAAATTCTCCGCCATCAAAATCCCCATTGAGATATAGGAGAGCACTGCAAAAACAGGAAAAGTGTTTAGCTGCCAATAGTAACCTGACGTTTTCTCTTAGTATTGTGTCAGTCGCAGGAGTGTTTGTGGGAGAACATCATACATTGGGCTATGGTTTGTAAAAAGCAGGAATTACTGGTAAGTCTCTTGTCACGTGTGTGTGTGTGCGTACACTATATAAACAGACACAAGGCACTAACCTATCACCATTGCAGGGGTAGTGGTCACCAGTCCTGGAGGTAAGAGGATTCACCTTCTAAGACTGTGCCCTTCTAAGAGCAGGGGAAGACCCTCAAGCTGGGTGCACACTATTACGATTGCAAGCTGATCGGGTAAAACTGTCCCGATCAGCCGTGCAGTCTGCGCCCAGTGTGATCCCCTGTCAGCCATGTACACACTGTGCAGACATAGCACAGTGTGTACAGGCTTCTATGGGATCGGGAGGTCGACCCAATATATATTAAACCATACATAAGATGCAACCTCCCTATCCCGACCGTTGCAGGAACGTTAAAAGCCGTTTATCGGCTAACGCTTCTGCATCGGGACAGTGTACACACCTATACAATCCAACGGCCGTTCTCTCGCTATTGGATGAACGGCCCGATGATTGTATATAAGAGGTGTGCACCCAGCTTAAGAACGGTAAACAGGCATTGACAAACCTTCCCCCAAATTCTGTTATGGTGGTCAGCAATGTCATGTTCCACCTCTCCCACTAACAGTATATAATATCTACATTGACCATTTGAACATACCTTGTTTAGAATATTAAGTAATTTACAGTCTAGAAATGTTTGTACACATTACAATTTACAGTACAGCGCTATTTTTATTTAAAAAAACCAGAACTAAGGTTAAAGCAAGAGACAATAACCTTAATTCACCATGAGAAGAACATGATTTGGGGTGAGGATGGCTGAATAATAGTTCATTACTATTACTAGGTTGGCCGCAAGTATATATGCCATGTACTACACTTTTCTCCATACTTCACATGCGGACAAATACATTTTTGTATATCCTTGCTTGCTGGGCCATTTGAATGCCTTTTGCTTTTTATCCCGGTCCCTGGCTGGCCCAACTGCAACAGCTTAGCCTCAGCACTGCACAGTTATGTAGAAAGGGAACACTGGGTCCAGTAATCAACATGACTTGAAAATAATCATCCCAATACCTTTAAAAGGATGTTGGTTTTTAGAAGAGATTCAGATTACCTATAATCTCGGTATGTGTAGGCTGGAGACTCCTTCCAACATTCATTGGCTTCTGGATCTAGCAGACAATTATCAGCATGAATAGGGTGACTCAAATCATTCCTATTGTCCTGCTGACCTGTAGATATGGCACAACAAACAATATCAACCCAAAAATGCATTTAAATGTAGTCATTATACAGATCTGTGGTTGTCAAACAAAATCAAATAACTATGTATTCCGTTTTAAATCTATATAGATCTGTGGTTGTCAAACAAAAATCAAATAACTATGTATTCCGTATTAAATCTATATGCAATGCTAAAATGTAATTTAACAGTGAAAATTGTGTCTAAATGTCTGAAGAGAACTACTGCACTTGAGCAAAGTCATACTATTGTACCTACATTAGTAACCTAAGTACTGATATAAACCAATCCTCCTACAAATGTCACTACTCTGCGCTAAGCCTGAACAATTGTTTGAATCAGCTGTATCTTAACCTTGTTTGGGAACATCACTGTGAAGTCTCAGCTACATGTATCATTGTTTTTATTAGTTACATTAATCTGCTTGATCTGGAACCCAGTCTAGTAATCATAATGTATTTTCTCTACCTCGTGAAGAGATTACACCAACAGATCTTTAAATTCTAGGAATCAGAAGGATCACAGTGAAATGAAGGATGTGTTAACATCCATACACTTGTATGGAAGGTAACATGTCCTAACAAGACCTAATGCACATCCAAATTGTGTTGAATATTGATGTATCTAGGAGACCAGCACATGCACACTTACCCTGCAAAGCTGTCCTGCACACTAGGTGTGTATAAGAAAAATACAGTGTAGTGTTCAGCATGAAGTATGACTGTACAATTCTTCGAGCCTTTTCACTCACATCGTAAAACAAGCGAGCGCTTTTCATTGGCATGTGACCTTCATAGCCGTGCTTCCAAGGGAAAAGATCAAGAGGCAATCTTAGATTGTGCATCATGAGTAAGAAAACGTGTAATGAAGGGATACTCCAACAATAGCTTGCCTTTATTAAAAAGTTTTAAAGTGGTTCCGTCTACCACTATAAATTCTATACGTATAGTGCTTATAAAAGATATTTACAGCCCTTGGGGTTTTTCCTTTGTTGCTGTGTTACAACTTGGAACTATTATAGATCCATAACGTATTTCCAGTAATTAACGCAAAGGACTTGATAATGTCCCCAATTTTTTTAATCCAACTATTTGTTAAAACTAATTATGAAAAACTGAAAATAAGCGATTGCGTTAGTATTCACTTGGTATAATCACCTTTGGTAACAATTACAGATCTGAGACTATTTGGGTAAGGGTTAGTTTTTCACATATACAGTACAGTAGACACTGGAATGTAAGCCCATTCTTCATTCTTCTTTGCAAAATAGCTCAAGCTCCATCAGATTGTATGATGACCATTGGTGGACAGCACTTTTTACATGTTGAAGAAATGCTGCTCAGTTGGACTGAGGCCCTGATTCAGAGCCGGTCGCTCTGACAGAGCGCTCGCTCTGAATCAGGGCCGGTCTTTTTTATTTTAGAACGGCCTCCTGACCGCTTGCATAGCTGTGGGTGACCACCCACAGCTATAGCGAGCGGCCAGGAAGATGGTCGCGATGGTCAAGACCATCGCGACCATCAGGCTTGCGACGAGACCCTTGTGGTAGGGTCTCGCTGCCGCAAGCCCCAGAGAGATTTTGGCTCTAACAGAGCCGGAATCTCTCCACTGACATCACTTGTGATGTCAGTGCGGCCAGCCCCAAACAGTAGGCGTTCACATGGGAACGCCTACCGTTTGGGCAGCCACCCCCCCGGCCCACCCACCAAAGGGGGCATGCTGTCACTCAACATCGACAGCACGCCCCCTTTGGTATGAGACCCGGAGCAACGCATTGCCCTTCGCTATCCGGGTCTCGCGCATGCACACGACGGAGCTGGCTCCGTAGTGCGCATGCGCTCTGGGCCACCATCGACCCGGTTGCGAGCGATCAGAGCTTGTGACCGGATCTGAATCAGGCCCTGAGATCTGAGTTCTGTCTAGGCCACTTGAGGACATTGACCACTCCAGGGTGACTTTTGCTGTCATGTTGGAAGATAAAGTTTCTTCCAAATCCAAGCGCTCTTGTAGCCTGCAGCAGGTTTTCCTCCAGGATTTGTCAGTACTTTGCTCCTTCCATTCTCCTCTGTTTTTATTAGCTTTCCACCCTAAACCTAACCATCCCAGGGGTGCCTAACCCTAACCTCCCCCCCTGGGGTGCCTAACCCTAACCCCCCCTTCCCCTAGTCTAAACCTCCCGGGGGGGGTGTCTAACCCTGTCCCCCCGGGAGCCCCTAAATCTAACCCTCCCCCCCCTGCGTCTGTCCGCTCGCGACGCCCGGCTTACCTGCACTCGGTATGTCGGGCATCGGGATTTCGGCGGGTGGATAATGATAAGCATTGGGATTTTGATGCCTATCATTAGTACCATGCCGATTTCACAGTCGGGAAGCTGTCGGTCGGCATTTTTGGTGAAAATAAGTAGTCCCATCATATTTGGGATACTTGAAAATGGGTGCTAGCATATTTTTATGTCTCTAAAGTGAAGTTTTTAAAAACATGAAAAATCCACCTGCTGCATGCACCTGCAATCCCAAAAACACCTCACCCATCCTTGCAGCCCCCCAAGAAGCCTGTTTTGCTACTTTTTATGTTTATCCCCCCACTTTTTACATTTTCACCCCAAAAATGACATGTCTTTTTTGTGCTGTTCTTAGATTTTTGTTTTTTTTGCAGATTTGTCCTTTGGGGGGCTGTCCCAAGGGTTCTGAGTCGTTACCCCACGTTTGCACCCCAAACTAAAGATTTTGCACTCAATGCATCGAGTTTCCGCTTAGGCGAAATTGTCCTGGAATTGAAGGGGTGAGTTTTTTTTAGGCAAAATTTTCTCAAGTAAACCCGCCGAAAATGGCCCTAAGTACCTGGGGGAGGTCACACAGACAGGTGTATTTATGCTGCTATTACCTGACACATCATAACTGCATACTATTTATGTGACATGTGAAGAAAGTGGGTTACATCAGAGGCAGGGGTGTTTCTAGAGAGGGGGCCCGTGTGCAGCATCCGACACGGGCCCCCCTCCTCTCCGCCCGGCGGCCGGCAACGCACTGAGCTGTGTGCGGCCAGCGCAGGAGTTATAGACTCTGGGCACTAGAGCGTGCCCATAGTCTATAATGTATGCACAGGTCACTGGGAAAATGGCCGTGGCGGACATTTTCCCTGTACTGCACATGCGCAAACGACGGGAAAATGGCCACAGCGCCGGACCCCCGCGCCAACGTGGGACTCCGGAGAGGTAAGTAATATTATGGGTGCAGGGTGTGCGGGGACCCCCTGGACCCATTATAGATATGCCCCTGATCAGATGAATTGAAATATGGATGTATCAAGGGGTGAATACTTATACACTTAATTCAGTTTTTTGTTGCTAACTAATTTTGACAAATGGTTGGATTAATGTTTTTTGGCACATTATCAATTTCTTTGTGTTGATTACTGGGAATACATTTCAATGAAATCTATCATGGTTTAACACAGCAAAATGTGAAAAAGCACAATGGGGATTATTGTACAAGGAAAGTATGGGTATATTGTAGTGAGCATCACTGGTGCACTGTTAATAGATAATAATCAGCTATAAAATACATTACAATTCTGGAAATATTTCTGTTGGATAAAGACTACTTATGGCAGGGGTCTTCAACGGCCCATGGAGCTATTCTCCATGGCCCGCCGACTGGGGCACTGCGCAGCTGTTTCCCGTGGCCCTCAGACCAGGATCCACGTTCCAGGTTGTCAGACGTTATCACGCACCTCATTACCCCCAGCCGCTGGCATCACACTGCAGCGCGGCTCTGTCCTTTCAGCTACTGGGACCACACAGCACAAGTTTACTTTCCCAGGCTGCTACGCTAAGCCGCTGAACCATTGAGTGTCACTGGACGCGGGGTGGACTGATCACCATTGCTGCTGACAGGGATGCCAGGAGACAGCGCTCCTTAAACAGGTACAGTATATGTGCAGGTGGCGGGGGATGCTGGCACTGAGGGGTTGGGGGGCAGAGATTGGTGGTGGGGACGCTAAAGGGGTTAACGAACATAAAGTCTCTGCTGCCAGGAAGTGACAGGATGTAAAAAAGGTAAACAGACCGTGTTTAGTTCATTAATATAATAAAATTATCTTTTGAAGTCTTCATTATGGCCTTATGAGTCTGGAAAAGGTCTTAGAATCCTCTAAAATGTAAAAGTCTAAATACCGCAGTATAGCTTAGTGGCCCTGTGCTTTGTTGAATTTTTTAATGTGGCCCACACTGTTTAAAGGTTGAAGACTCCTGACTTATGTGATTATCAGCTAATCAGCAAGGCATGGATAACACAAGTTATGGTCCTATGGAGGTGTAGCGCCACCTACTGTACATTTTGTAAAGTGCTAGGCTATTATGGTCCAGATGCAGAAATAGTGTCTGAATGAGTTTGCAGGTGTATAACATGTGTATAACACCTGTAATAGGGCTAACTTACCTTTAAAGCCTTTAGCACTGTGGCCCCTTCAAACTTCTCATTTGGAGTATGAGGTGAGGTTTTACCCCTGTATCCATCTCCAGCTAGCACTATGGTCTAACAAACACAGTTAAACAGAATCCATTAAAACACACAAAGAAAACCAAAAACTGTACTATACATGTGTTATATCATATGCTGTATTTAATGTCTGCATACAATATACAAAAGAACAGTGGTCGCCATCCGGTAGCTCGCGGCCATAATTTGGGTAGCTCAGAGTTGCCTACCCTCCCGATTTTCGCGGGAGTCTCCCGAATAAAGGTGGGAGCTCCCGCAACCCCGTAAAGTAAGTTGAATCCCCCGCATTCCCTCTGCCCTGTCTAAAAATCCGGACTGCGCATGCGCGATTCCGGAGGTAAAGGGGGCGGGGCCCGAGCTTAAGACGCAGGGGCGCACTCACCGGGTGCAGGGAGGGAGGAGTGTGGCTGCTGTGAGGTCTCCTGGGCACGCCTTCCCCTGCTCACAGACTGCTGCTCCCAGCATTCCCTGGCCAGCCTGTGATGACAGAGGACGGAGGGGGGAGGAGCCGACGCCGGAGGACACTGAAGACAGAGACAGAGGAGCTGCCTGAGCCTGAGACTGTGAGTGTAGAACTCACTGCAGCTCCTGCCAAATGTATAACTCATGTCAGTGCCGTGGGGGAGGGAGGGAGATCTATTACTGTGTGTTTGTATGTGATGTATGTGTAGTAATGTGATGTACAGTATGTGTGGGTGTAGTAATGTGATGTGATGTACAGTATGTGTGGGTGTAGTAATGTGATGTATGTGTAGTAATGTGATGTATGTGTAGTAATGTGATGTGTGTGTAGTGATGTGATGTATGTGTGTAGTAATGTGATGTATGTGTGTGTAGTAATGTGATGTATGTGTGTGTACTAATGTGATGTATGTGTAGTAATGTGATGTGTGTGTGTGTGTAGTAATGTGATGTACAGTATGTGTGTGTGTAGTAATGTGATGTATGTGTGTGTACTAATGTGATGTATGTGTAGTAATGTGATGTACAGTATGTGTGGGTGTAGTAATGTGATGTATGTGTAGTAATGTGATGAATGTGTAGTAATGTGATGAATGTGTAGTAATGTGATGTGTGTGTACTAATGTGATGTATGTGTGTGTAGTAATGTGATGTATGTGTGTGTACTAATGTGATGTATGTGTAGTAATGTGATGTATGTGTGTGTAGTAATGTGATGTATGTGTGTGTAGTAATGTGATGTATGTGTAGTAATGTGATGAATGTGTAGTAATGTGATGTGTGTGTAGTGATGTGATGTGTGTGTAGTAATGTGATGTATGTGTAGTAATGTGATGTATGTGTGTGTAGTAATGTGATGTATGTGTGTGTAGTAATGTGATGTATGTGTGTGTAGTAATGTGATGTATGTGTGTGTAGTAATGTGATGTATGTGTGTGTAGTAATGTGATGTACAGTATGTGTGGGTGTAGTAATGTGATGTATGTGTACTAATGTGATGTATGTGTGTGTAGTAATGTGATGTATGTGTAGTAATGTGATGTGTGTGTGTGTGTGGGGAGGTGAAATCTTCATATGATGTGTGTGACTGACTGGGTGTCTGTGTGTGAGAGACTGTGTGTGTGTGAATCTATTCATGGGATGTGCTGAGACTGTCTGTGTGTGACTATGGGGCCCATTTATTAATGATCGCATTTTGCAATGCGATCAGGGCATGCAGTACCGCCCCTGATCGCATTGCAAAATGCGATCCTATCTGCCGGATGTATTATCCGGGACATGCAGGGAGACGGGCTCCGAAAAGAGCCCGTCCCTGCGATGTCTCCGGAGGGCAGTCGGGGCTTCTGCGCATGCGCAGTCCCGCGGACTGCACATGAGCGGCGCCGATTGCCGGCGGAGGGATCTGGCAGATCCCTCCGCCGGCT
This sequence comes from Taudactylus pleione, assembly GCA_031769625.1. Lineage (NCBI taxonomy): Eukaryota > Metazoa > Chordata > Amphibia > Anura > Myobatrachidae > Taudactylus > Taudactylus pleione. Next base: position 5,331,909 of record JAUIMM010000370.1, read on the forward strand.
GATATGCGGTAAGTGCCCATAGGAAACAGCGGCTAACGCTATCTTTAGATAGCGTTAGCTGCTGGGGCCAATATCGGGAATGCTTCGCATTCCTGATATTGATACATTTGGCAGCATCGCATCCCCCATAGAAACCTATGGGGGAGGCGGCTGCCGGCGGCAATGGAGGGATCGCAGCAGGTATCTCCGATACCTGCTGCGGTCCCTCCTTCATACATTCGGGGGATACTAAGTATTTGAGGTAAACCCCCGAAAACAGGTGTTTTCGGGGAATTTACCTCAAATGCACTTTGATAAATGGGCCCCTGTGTATGAATCTATTCATAGGATGTGTGTGTGTGTGTGTGTGTGAATCTATTCATATAAATGAATGTGTGCGTCTGGGGGGGAATCTATTAATGTCAATATGGCAGGGTAGAGATGTATTAATGTCAGTGGGGGAGCTAGGGCGTCAGCTTATAGGAATATATACGCCCATAGGTGGAGTTAGACACGCCCTTTGGGTGGAGCAGACCACGCCCCCACAACGGCGCGTCGCATTCTGCAGCCATCTACAATCTCCCTCAAAGTCATTTTCAAAAGTAGGCAAGTATGGGGTAGCTAGGAGTCAAGTATAGAAGTGTTGAGAAAGTGACGCGCGCTCCCCTGTGACATCGATGCTGAGGGTGGAGCCACAGGAAAGCGTGTCAGGCGATTGCCATAGCCGCTACTGCAATCACCTGATGCTCTTCCCTGTGACTCCACCCACGGCGTCGACGCCACAGCAGAGCGGCACAATACATGATGGACACCGCAAGTGACTCCCTCCCAGGCCTTATTTCTCCAGTATAAGAACCTACAGTTACAAAGTGCGTTGCTAGACCACTTTAACGTGGGACACTGGATGCTTCAACTCTCTAATTATACATTATCTATTTTAATAAAAATCTGCATTGAGCCCTACAGTGTGAGCACAAACAGAACTTATGAGGCTTAATTCCTGCTGTAGAATATTTTACAGGGGTTTTTTTTGTCGTGTTTGAATGACAACAAAAAACCCCACAAAGAGCAAATATATAGGGAACATACATGGACGTAAGAGAGAAAATCGGAATTCATCAAGCTATCACCATAAAATTTTAGTAGCTCTTCAGGACGTTTCATTTTTCACAAGTAGCTCACATACCAATTAAGGTTGGCGACCACTGCAATAGAATATCTCCACTCATTCAATAGTTGGGTACACTCAAGGCTGTACGTAGGACCTTTGCTTTTATTTCCATGAACTGCTTCACTTGGAGAGCTAACAAAAAATGTTCTGGATATCCTTAAAACGTGTACTGTAATGGCGGAGTTCTGATGTAGCTAAAAGGTGTTGGACACTATCCAAGTGTATTTTTGTTATTTTACCGCAAACCCATCCTCGGCCTCAGGATATGTTATAAGTATCTGCACATACAATAGTTGAGTATATGGTATTGCCTACATATTGCACCAGAAAATAAGACACATCAAGATGTTCCATTATTTGTAACCAAGGAAAATAAAAATGGTCTAGGGCACATTAAAAAATCAAAGAAGCACCCAGCCTCATTTATGGATCGTAAAGCCTCCGGATAAATAAAAATCTAAACTGAAACAGACAGGGCACATGAACCCATAAAATTAAATTTTACTAGGCCTTCAGTAAACTTTGTTTTATTCAGACTTCCAAGAATTCTTGAAGTAAATATTTTTACCCTTCTCAATTCCGAGAATCATATCTTCCATGTAATACAGAGCCAAGATATATGAAAACTTTCATTAAGTATTCCTGTTTGCACTTTTTTCTTATAAGTTATGTTTGAATCAGTAGTTATGACGTTTTATATATTGATATGTAATTTATGTAACAGGAAAAAGCAAGCTTCTCAATGCATTCTCAATGTGTTAACTTACATTGGCAACTCCCTGGAGCTCTTGACATTCCTCTTCTGTTATAACGTTATCGAGCTGGACTCTCTGAGTGCCATTTAGATACTCTGAATTGTGCACAAGTTTCACATTATCATATAGCAAGGGGCCTCCTGAAATAAACATTATCCAATATAAATGTGAAATGCAGGGCTGCCAGTAACAGCAAGAGAGGAAGCTACATCCTAACAATTATTAGAACTATAGTCAGTACCTGTCTAATGCAGAAATAAATAAGAATCATATTAAATGAAATCAGGAATGTGGTACAATTACAAAACTAATTCTACTAGTGCCCTTTCAGTCATTCAAAACAGTAACCGACATAATTTCTGAGCATGACCACCAGAGGGCACCAAATAATTAAGAGCTCATTCATAAGCTCATCATGAGACTAAAACATAATTAACTGTATATTTAATTTTCAATAAAATGTATAATTGAACAAACAATAATTAAAAATTAAACTTTAGAGATAATACAAATTTGGTATTTGGTTCAATGAAGATACTAATGGTAGTGAATACTGCATATTAGTATATATACCATGCTTGCCAACTCTCCCTGATTGTCAAGGAGACTCCCTGAAATAGTAGCAAACTCCCTGTCTCCCTAAAGAGGCTAGCAATCTCCCTGATTGCACATTACCCCCATTATGATGTTATATATAAAGATAAACAGATATTTACATTCAAATGGGATCTTTAGTATCATTTCCCTACATTTGTTATAAGGCACAATGGGGCAGATGTATGAAGCTGTGGAAAGTGATAAAGTGTAGAGTGATAAATGACCAACCAATCCGCTTCCACCTCTCATTTTTCAAACACAGCCTGTAACATGACAGTTGTGAGCTGATTGGTTGGTCGTTTATCACTCTGCACTTTATCACTTTCCAGAGCTTCATACAACTGCCCCAATGATCCCTATGGCTACATTCATTTTCAGAAAAGTATCAGTTTGTTTTCATGAACAAATAGATCTTACTAACTGCTTTGGGGCTCATTTACGTTTGGACGTAAGTCAGTGTTATGACACGCCTCTCAGATGTAGCAGTACACGCCCACTTTACCGCCGCGCTCATAGGTGCTACTATCACAATCTGGTATGTACTGGTAATCCCAGAATTAATTATTCTACATTACTGTAACTCTGAAGACTTCACCTTGTCCCTAAAAAGAGGTAATTGAACAAGTAACACATACCCTCTCTTAGCTCTCGGTCAACTTTGATCACAGCCTTTTTTCCTGATAAGAGCCCAGTGACATCGGTCAGTTCAGACCCAGATGGAACCCTGTCCGAGAAAGAGAGAAAAAAAAACAGAAAGGAAATATCAGAGCTGTAACTAGCCTTTATGGTGCCCTGTGCCAGAAAGAGCATGGGCGCCCCCCCCCCAATTTTTTAAAAAGGGAGATAACACCTGAAAAAGGTCCACGGCCTCATGGGGAAGGGCCAGGGAAGAGATTGGGGAGGCCAGGAGATGCTGGGGATAAACTATGAGAAAGCTACAAATGAGAATGATAATAAAAAGGAAAATTGACAGGCCCAAACAGCGTCCCCTGCCCTGCGGTGCCCTGTGCCATGGCACTGGTCACACTATCCTAGTTACGGCCTGGGAAATATATTCAGCATACACGACACAGTATATTAGTACACAGCATACACATGACACACTATATTAGTAACACGGCAACTCACAACAGACAATAACAACTATATATACCAATGTGCTAAGCTTCAGGTAGGGCGCAGTTTATAAAAGTTCAAGGAGGTAAGGACCTAACAATACATTTATCTGGCGTAGAATAGTATTGCTTTGAAAGTAGGTGCATCTACTTCTGGGTGATCAGCAATGAAAGGAGAGGAAGAAAGCAGCAGTGCCAGTCACCCCCAGTTCTTCTTATGATGGATCTAGAGCAGCATGTATTCCTGCATTCTAGCTAAAACAAGCAGATATAAAAGGGCAAGAGGTAGCTAAAGAATGGAATAAATATCTTTTTTATATACAAAACATTTATTGTAGCACGGAACCTTTTCAAATGCAATATAGTTGCAACATAGGTCCTTTGCTCTAGGTAAGCCTATAATAAGGCAATGTGTCGCTTTTGCATGTACCCATACCTGTTTTCATCCTGCCGGTCCCCGCCAGTAACCCAAAAGTCCTGTAATAAAGTTAGCAGAATAAATGTTGATTTTTGTTTTTGTTTCTTAAAAAAAATTACATGTTCTCTCCAGATCTGGTTTTAAATATAAGATAAACTGCTGGCGCAGGCTGGGTAAGTAGTGTTCTGCGAGTGGGGTAACTGTGCCATGGCATTAAAAGCAGCATGTGCTTTTTGCTTTCATATTATATATATATTCTATTTCTATGCACTTTTGTAGATTCCTGTGAAGTTGTGCACAATAATTTACTGTGGCAGTATCACCAGAGGTGGCACTGGTGAGCAGCAGATTCTGTGTGGGGCAGGACAGATCCACCCACACAGAGTACAAAAGCATTGTGGGAAGATGTATAATGGCTGCCGTATAACCAGAGCCCAGGTGAGGCTGCTGGTGGACACAGCCAGACAGTCCAGGTGGGGCTGCAGTGTGAGTGAAGCAGACCAGGTGGTCAGGATCATACCTGCAAGGAGGCAGGCAGATCCCTATACCTCTGACACTGTCCTTGTGAGAGGTGGCAGCCAACAAGCTGAGAAAGCTATACCAGGCCAGGGGGCCAGTGTCCAGTCCTGCATGTGGCAGGAAGGACCACAAATCTCAGAGACTGTGAGAGACTTTCATGCAGGTTAGCTGCTTCTATAGAGAGGGTTTAAGAAGTGAGCTAGTGCCTAAGAAAGGGCTAGGTTGTTTATTATTTTCTATTTCTGTTTTCTGACGTCCATGCTGAAGTAAAAGCACCATTTTTCATTTGTTTCACTGGAATGCAATGTGTGGACTCTAACTCTGCATTGAATTACTGCACCACTAACGCCAATCTACCAGGCTAATAACCCCAAGTTGTCACATTACACTGTGGCATAATGTGCACACGCTTACGACATTGCACTTGGAAATATTGCTTCCTATAATTATGATAAATGGGAGATGCAGCTACTCTACATCTGTGATTCATGCTCCTGTATAGTCATTTCTCCCATTACAGCTTTGACTATGTTAGGTCATGGTCTTACACTGTCTAGCATCTCAGTTGCATATACGGTACTGCCTTCAATGCATTGTGTGAAATGAAATAAAAGAACATTAAAAATAATAATAATAATGAACCTATCAAAGCATGTGGCTTGTCAGAGCCAAGTAGTATCTCTGAAACAAGTAAAACATTTCTGCTACATAAATCTGCCCAGCATGTTAACTGATGCATCCCTTGGGGGATATTTATCATTGCTGAGGGACAGTGCATAAGACACAGTCAGAGCGAAGGACTTATAATCTCTGTGGTAACTGAACTACTCTTAGCAGACTATAGATTGGTAGATTAATTTACAGAACTATTGGCAGTTATGTCACAACAAGCATAACTCATAAGACTTGTCCTTTCAGCTAAGAGATGTACGATGGGCCTACTACTATCCTAGGCCTGGACAGTAACAGCAACCTCAATAACAGCTGCTATTAATACAATCAGCAGCACGTTTGCCCTGGCACAATGCTGCAGTACTAGAAGCTGTCTAATAATGTATATTGTATTATCACAATCACACATACTGTAGGTAGCAAACTGCAGACAACCTTCTAAGCGTTTGCCTGTAGAAACAATCTCTTAGCGTGTATACATCTCAGAAAGGACAGATCGCAGGTCAATAGGAACAATAACTATGAATTAGTATCTGTAAGTTGTGCATTAACGTCCAGCCTGCTCGGCTCATGGTGATGTCTGCTGAATGAGCTGTAGAAGGGCTGGTTTATTACAATAGGTTCTGCTCTTGTAAACTCTGTAAACTTGAACTATTGAGCTAAATCATGCATTGGTGGCGGAGGCCCCTTCCTTACCTACATTCTTTAAGGATGAAAGCATTTCTCAGCTCTTTATAAGAGTTTATTTTGTGGATGGATTTCAGTACTCATATGATTTGAACAATGTTGCTACCTAATGAGCCGTGATATATCTCACTCTGCATTGCAGTGGGGGAGGAAAGAATCAGAGCTTTGCTTCAGAGTCAGCTAAGAGCAAAGGGTATTCATTATCCAGCTAAACTTAAGCTATCATTCAAGCAATGAAGAATAATTTAACAGAGATAATGATATTTATATTTTAAAAAGCATACTCTTTACCAACTGACCTCACAGCTATTTTGAAGGTTGGAATCAATACTTATGAGCATGCAACCTATCAGGCTAATACAATTTTGTGTGGTGGTTGCAATGAGGTGCTCCAGAACAGTGCATTGCAGCCAGCCAGGTTGCAAGTTTAGCCCCACACTCCATAAAGGTGTGCAGGTAAATTTGTGACGATAAAGGTAACGTACAATGTGGATATGTATACACCCAGCACTGCCACACAATTGAATCAGCCGTCCCTATATATTAAATGGGAACTAAAGCATACTCCAGGATAGTCCTGGAGGGTGCGATCATGACTGAGATGTGGTGGGATGCAGTGCCGCAATTGTGCCCCTGCCCCCTGCTATTCAAAGTCATGATTGGTGGCGGAGGGATGGGGCCACGATGACGCAATTTAATGGAAATCGCATTATGAAACCCCCGAGCTACCCACTTCACTCGGGAGGTCGTGGCATGCGGGAGACTGCCCCACTCTCTCAGGAGTCCAGGAGAGACCCACAAAATGTGTTTATTTATTTATTTATAGGCAGCATTTTGTCCCTATATATAAGGTACCGTTACTCACAAAAAAGTACCTCTATTCAGCTAAAATGACAAGATGATACATTTCTAATAGCATCCACACTCTGGATAACTTTATAGATGCTTTTTTTTATTGTTTTCTGAAAAGTCTTCACTGATTTCTTCCTGTTACTGGAACTAGTTATACGAATTCAAAGCTAGACAAAAAAAAGGTGTCACTACTGCTTAACCCTGAGTACCACCACAAAACAACACTACTTACAGGTCACAACAAGAGTGTAAGTTCTTGCCATAGATAGTTCAGATCTAAATCCATTTACCGGCTCATTGTATGAAAATCCCAGTCCTTCAGCTGCAGTGTGGAGGAGTGCCGATTCCATCCTGTGACGTCTAACAAAATCTGCAGCTTCCTGGAAAAGCAACACACAAACTTTCATTACACAGCAATGGACAAAGTGATCTCTTTACTAAAGAGCAAACACATACCTCGATCTCTTCTATACAGTATGTATGGACACAATCGTGACTATCTTAATGTTGATATTTGCTTTCACAATTTTAATCACATGTATGAGGAAATGTAATTTTTGTATGTGTACAATGTGAATGGGGTTTTTAAAGATAGAACGAACTTATGTACAACTTTAACTGGCTTTGTGTGCTTCTGCTAGATCAGCTGTTTATCATGCAGGTGTCACGGCATAAATAAACTGATAAATTGCTCTAAATTATTATTCCTCATCACTCTGACATGCAGCGATAAGGTATATTTTTCAGAGGACCCACTACCACCAAGGATACATAGGGCCTGATTCAGAGCCACTCGTAGGCGGCAGCTCATTCGCTCCGAGCGATGTTTGGCCAACTGCGCATGCGTACGGATCGTTATACGCATGCGCAAACCAGTCAGTGCGGTCGAAATTCATGTGCTCACAAAATAGCGAATGCCTGCTAATTTGAGTGACAGAATGAGGCGTTTGTGGGTGGTAACAGGGGAAGGTGCTTGAAAACGGGGAGTGGAGATCCGAATGCAGGCCTGCTTAAAGGTCGAAACGGGCGTTTTATGGGTGTGCATAATTAAAACAGCAGCGTCATTAACCACGTTATTGGGTTATTTTATAGCCAGAACTGCTCGCAAAATTGTGGTAGCAAAAACCGACCACAAGAATAGCGAGCAGTTCATACCCTGTTCGATGTACTCGATTAATCCAATAAATAGCGGACATGACGTAGGATGCGAGCGGCCAGGGGGCGTAGTTTCCCAAAAAACGACCGCAAGTTTTGTTCGCTCATTGAGACCTAGAGGCGTGAACAGACCGCAAACAGCGAACGGTTCATTTGAATAACCACCCCTATTTTCAGGACGAGCGAGCACTAATTGCGTCCGGCTCTGAATGAGGGCCATAGATCCAAAAAGTCTACCCTGCTCCTGAATTAAATTTTCTCTTGCATGTTTAATCAAACTTAGTAATGGCTGAATGTACATCATTGCATGAAATTTAATAAATAAGTGCAATTCAATTAAAGCAAAGTGTGTCATTGTCAGAATAAGTACTATGGGACAGAAGTATGTACATCCGCATAAAAGGCCTGATAATTATAATTTCTCATTGTGGGTGGCATATTGATGCAATAAGAAATGATCAGGGCAATGTATCAAAAAAAGAACGCAGGGACACAATCTCCAAAAGGATCCCCTCCCTGCATAATATAAAATGTACAGTGATCATCAACTGCACATGTGCGGCCAATGGATCGTGTGAGAGCAAATGGCCATTATTGGAGAGGGATCTCATGGATTCCTCTTGGGAAAAAGCGAGATATTGTAGCCTACAGTCTTCAATGGCTAGCACCATAAAATGAGGTCATTAGCTATGGGAAGCCAAGCTGGCTTGATGAATTTGGTAATATTCCAGATATCTATATAGACTGCTATGGTGACTGACTGAAAACAGAAGAACTGCCGCTGATATTAGAAATATCCGCTGTGGTACATCACAGAGAATACTTACCATATGCGGAAATAAACTACAATTTTCTGAGGATCTTGCACAAAAATAGCTTTATAAATGGGCCCCTAAATGCAGGGCCATAGCTAGGGTAGTGCGGCCGGTGCCATCGCACAGGGCACCACAGGTCAGGGGGCGCTGTGTGGGCCTGTCAAATTTCTGTTTATTATCATTCTTGTTTGTAGCTTCCTCTTATTTCATCCCCCTTCCCCATGAACCCATGGCCCTTTTTTGGGTGCATTATATCCCTTTGAAAAATGAGGGGGGCGCCAATGCTCTTTCTGGGACAGGGCATCAAAAAGTCTAGCTACGGCTCTGCCTAAATGTTCCCCTTACATTAGTCCTATCTACTGATGAAGAGAGAACAGTGACAAAAAGACTCATGGAACACAAGGCCTGATTCAGAGTTGTATGATATTGCACAGCCGTAGGGAAGCAGCTGTGCAATACCGTACAACTAATGTGCTAATGCAGGGGTAGCCAACCTCGGTCATCGAGAGCTACTAACAGTTCACGTTTTCCAGACAACCTAGCTGGTGCACAGATGTATTCATTACTCACTGACACATTTGAAAAGATCCACAGGTGGAGCTAATTATTTCACTGGCGATTCTGTGAGGAGACATGGAAAACATGCACTGTTGGTAGCTCTCGAAGACCAGGGTTGGCTACCCCTGTGCTAATGCATCAAGAGGCATCTGGTGTAAATAGAAGCCTCCTGCCACATCACAGATCTGAGAGCTCAATCCTAAAATGCAGCATCGGATTTTCTGCGAGACAATCTGCATTCTGAGTAATCCTGAGGTTACTCTGGCTGATCTCCGCAGCTCCATAGACGCAGACCCTGACCTAGGCACTCCTAGCAAACGGGTCAACACCCCCCATTTTATGGAATGGACACTAGCTACGCCCACTCCTTGTCCCAGCCTGTCAATCAGGCTTATGCTTGTGGGAATTGCAAGCGATCTTGCAGCGGGAGAGCTGCTCATGTGCAGGTCTCACAATCATTGCTGTACGCAAACCATCGGTGCTGCATTTTACAGTGTTTCTTATTTGACCCTATATACAGCGTTAGTTTTTTATTGTGCATTTGGCAGGAATTCAGGTTGTCTCACTCATGGGACCTATGCAGACACTTGATGTATAATGCCTACTTTATTACACTACAATGTATTGTTTGTTTGTTCTTAATCTCTCTACTGTATTTGAAACAAATAATGCAATTTGTTTTAAGTGATACCAGGGTCGTTATATAATGAGCTTAGATATAGATTTAAAAAAAAAAATCAGTGTAATACCAATTATGAAGGAATTTATTTTTACTGTTGTTTTACAGATATTATCAGTCAGTCTTTATATGGATCAATTTCTATTAATAACTATTTTTTTTGTTTCTTTGTTTTCCGCTAGCAGTGGATGGGGTTGTAAGATTTTCTTTTATTTACATTATTTTTAATAATGATGTATCTAGTATATGATGGAGGGGAGATAAACATTTCCTTTTTTGTGTGGATCCATCAATTATTAATTTCAGCAATTCATTAAGAATATGGATCCTTTAGCAAATTACTTGCATGGACATAAACTTCCAAAAGTTGATATATATATATAAATGCGCTATTAAGAAAACTGTGCAATAAAAAATTATTGTAGTCGTAAAAGAAAATGTGCCCAAAGCTGCATAGCATATGCAAATATAATCCGAAGAATATGAAATTAGCATACCAGAGGCGGCTCACAGCCCTCTATGGCACAGAATCCCTCTTCATATCGCTCCGTGGCACAGTGGAAAACAAGCCATTGGCATTTATGAAGGTGGAAGCAAAACACATTTAACCATTGATGCGCCCACTCACCTTTCTAGGTTTGATGTCGGCTAGATCCAGATAGTCAGTTATAAGGCTTTCATAAAAGCTGACGTTCTCAGACACATCTGTATCCTCAGGGTGGAACAGCAGGTATGACTTGGCACATTCCAGCGCTTTCACGTGATTCCCAACTGAATGGAAACACAACAGTATTCAATATTTATTTGTGCAATAGCCCAATTGCTTACAGCACACATACTGCCATGAACTGAACTGTGCCCCACAACAATCTATAGAATTCTGTGTTGATGTGTACAAATAAAAAAAAGACTTTATGTTACAGCTTAAGAACTATTTCCATTATCATCATCAACTTTTAAATATAAGGTTTATACAAGCATCATGACTTTATATTAATACGTAATTACAGCGTTCAATTACTTAATTAAGAAGAGAAGACAATGAGAAGGCCTTGTTTGCATGGGTTTACAATCTAAAGATACAATATACAAGAGCAAATTCAATTAGTTATGGATACTTTTACTTAGAATGCTAAACTAAGAGAGAAAATGGAAGGGAAAGAAATCGGGGGGGGGGGGGGGGGGGTAGGGGGGAATGGGGGAAAAAGATTGAAATGGCCCCTATGTAACAGTTATCTCAGAATAGGCTAGTATTTGCCATGATCCAGGGGTCCCAAACCAAATAAAATCTGTTTACTTTAGTATAAAACTACGTTCATGTATAAGACAGGCTTTTATAGCACCAGCATATTCCTTTTGTGCTTTACAAATGTGAACTAGACAGTAATAGTACAGTAATAAAACAAGACTGGGTATTAACAGGCGAATAGGTAAAAGGGTCCTGCTTGCAAGCCTGCAATCTATAGGGAAATAAACATTGATACACAAGGATAGATGCTACCTATTGCATATCAATTCAGTTTGCAGAGGTTACTGGTGGGCTGTATGATCCAGTCACACAGCAATGTTTGCCTGGGGTCAGTGGGATGTGTGAGTATAGAAAGAAAACATAGAAGACATATGTAAATTTACTGTATAGCTTATGGATGTTACGTGGGTGGTACTGGTACTTGATAAGCTTGCTGGAAGAGATGAATTTTCAGGGAATGCTTGAAGGTTTGGAGACTAGAAGAAAGTCTTCATATGCGAAGGAGGGCATTCCACAGAGTGGGTGCAGCAGAAAAAGTGCTGTAACCATGGAAGGGAGCAGGTAATGACTGTGGATGAGAAACACAGATCTTGTGCAGAGCAGAGGGGTCGTGCTGAGAGACATTTTGAGATAAGCAAAGTGATGTAGGATGGTGTAGTTTGTATACCATAGTAACATCTGACAAAAAGGTCTAAAAACACTGAAGCAGCAAACTTGTGAAAACCAATACTTGTGTCATTCTCAAAACTTTTGGCCGTGGCTCTAGTATTCAAAATAGATTGGGGTGAGAGACTTTTTTGGTTAAGACCAGTAAGAAGACTACTGCAATAATCTATACGCATAGGCAAACGCAGAGAGGTTTTCGGTTGCCTAGAATCTCCCTCCCCAGCCCACGCCATGACCTCAATAAAAATACCGGTAGTAATATAATAGAATTTTACTGATGCTGCATGTTCTTCTCAGTATCACAAATGAAATAATTAGCATCACCTGTGGATCTTTTAACATGTGTCACCAACTAAGAGATCTGGAAAACATGCACTGTTAGGGGTATACTGCTATAGGTCATCTATAGCAGGCCTGGCCAACCTGTGGCTCTCCAGCTGTTGTGAAACTACAAGTCCCAGCATGCCTTGCCAGAGTTTTAGCATTCTCTAATACTCAAAACTGTGGCAAGGCATGCTGGGACTTGTAGTTTCACAACAGCTGGAGAGCCACAGGTTGGTCAGGCCTGATCTATAGGGTCAATTATTTATACTGTCAAATAATACACTATCCTGTGCATAAGGAGAGCAATATGTACATATATGTCTAGGGCATTGCTAGGTTCTGCTGCTGCAACAAAGCTCTGGAATGGTGCGCACATTTGAGATAAAAACATTCAGCTCAGGTAGGATGGCCCTTCTGCTGCATCTATTAGCTTACTGTGATCACTGATCCTGTAAATGTTGGAAATATGATATACACTACACTTCATATGACGCATATTAAAGCTGCATAAGTGGTAATTATGCTCTCTTTATGGACAGGCCGCACTCACTCTAAAATCAAGTATTTGGAAACCTCCCTCTACAGAGGAGTAGCGTGGAGCCATGGCGCCCAGAGAAAGTGCATGTCATACCGCCCCCCTCCCTGTACTGAACTGTGCGTATGGCCAGCCTGCGGGGGGAATACTGAAGTGAAGAGAAAAACAGCAAACAGTGGCAGTATTATGCTGTGCATGGAGGTTCCATTGGGGGAATAGAATGCTTAGTGATACACTATCTGACATTATGGGGTAGCTGCTTTGGCACTGCTTTATTTATGTATAGCACCTAGGATCTGACTTTTATCTCCTTTGAATAATTGTTATTAGTCAATAGAGGAGATTCCACAGAGTACTAGAGTGAGATTCCACGGGGTGCACAGCTTATTACTACAATTACTGCCCCAAGCAACTGTCACTGGAGTGGGGGCACCTATGGGAAGCTCCATTCTCAGCTATGCTCCTACTTAGCAAATATTCATTGCACTTATATTAATGTGAGTACTACTAATCATGTTCTGTCTACCACCATTATTATTATATCAGGTCTCCTAATATTGTTTAAAAGACCTTCAAATAACAATTTGTGGTTATGCCTGGGAACACATTCATTACTTTATATAGCAAAGCAATGACTTTTATTAATCTAATACCTTATAATTGAAGTTTAGGACTTTACCTCAAATGTTTCACTTTTCAGTCCATTGAAGCACAATGAATGAGGAGAGAAGGAGGGAGGGGATCAAAGAGGGCAGGGGAGGGGAAAATACCGATCAGAGATGGGAGGTGACAGAAGCCAATAAGAAAAGGAGAGGGGTGGTGACAGAAGCCAATAAGAAAGGAGTGGACAGGGGCAAAGAGCCAAACAGGGTAGAGAGGGGAGGGAATAAAAGAGATGAGAAGTGAATGTAATCAATCTGACAGGGAAGGATAGGTGACAGAAGATGATCACAGAGGAGGGTGGGCCGGAGGGGAGGCAATCTGGGCAGCTTGAGGGAGCATGAAATGCAGAAACGGATCTCAGATCCGTAACTTATTTAGGATACAGAGCAAACAAACTGATATAAAACTAACAGGTGGCCATCATACTGAGTAGCACCCATGAATTACGGAACCCTGGATGGCGTCCTCTGTCCATTTTGGCGCCCGTAGATCATGCTCCACCGGAGCCACCCTCGCTACTCCCCTGTCCCTCTACAAATTCTGCGTTTGCCACTGATGCGGGAGATAATGTGTGCACAAATTATCATTTTTGCAGTGTCTTGTGCAGGCCCATAGAGAGCCTGCCCGGGTCCCGGTACTTTTGAGGGTCATGGCGTAAGGAAAAAAATATTTGCAGCAATGCAAAATGGCTCTCCGCGCTGAGGATAGGGGCGCTTTGAGCTCCTCAGCCAGGGGCAAATGTATGGGGGTGCGGACCTGGGCCCCTTCATTATACCTGGGTAATTAGTACCCGTCCCTCCTCTCGGCATCCCTGGTCTTGTGTGAGATATGGATGTATTCCAGATATGGTTTTTAGATGTATGTGACAGGAGTTGGAAACTGAATGTGAGGAACAAAGGATAGTTCAGAGTCAAGGATGACCCCTAGGCAGTGAGGGGTAAGGTTGATTTTTGTTTTGTCAACAGTGATAGAGATATCAGGTAGATGACTACTATCTGAGGCAAGTGAGTAGCCAAAGGCCACTGCCTGCTAGTGGAAGGAGTATGTTCCCCAATACCAGTAACAGAGGTTCCTGTCTGATGCTAGAACACAGTGGTGTGAAATGCACCTCTATATAAACAAAACTTAACAATTCAACACTTTTTCATAGAGAACATTGGAGAATAATTGCACTAAATAGGTGCACAGTATAATACTGTAAAGAGCACATTAATCAGAGTCAGAATACAGTAATTTAGTATTTACAGCATAGTTACACACGGTCAGACAATTTAGAATAGGGTTAGTAGTTTATTACCTCTGTAGTAGCTGAACTGCAGGAAGTCATAGTGCAAGGGAAGGAAGTTCTCAATTGGTGACAAACGTCCAGGACGTGTGGAAAGGTCTCTAACACACTCGTGCTCACAAGCCAAAATCTGGATATAGTGATCTGTAATTTCCAAGAAAAATAAGTAAGAGAGAAAAAATAGGAGGTGGAAGAGAAATTGTGAAAAAGAGAAGGAGACACACAAAGATGTATGTAGAGTTAGAGAAAATAAATCACGAGAGAGAGAGAGAGAGAGAGAGAGAGAGACATTTTCAATATTACTAAGCATTTATGACCCAACACACAACATATTACGGTAGTGGTGCCTACACACTAGACGATGAGATATCGTGAGCAATTTCCCTTGAACTTTCCCCAGCAGGTTCCAGGCTCTCCAGGACACGATATGGTGCTAAAAAGTGTCCAATCTGACAAAATCTATCTATTGCACCAAACCATGTATGAGATTGGCAAATCTTACCTGCAGCAGGCAAGATCTGAAGATGTGATGTACGACCAGCAGGTACGCGCATCGGCATCGTGATCATGAGTGGACACTCACGATTTGGACATATTTTACACGACTTGTTGTTCCGATGCATTGAAATTGGGCGAATCGTGTAAAATATCACCTAGTGTGTAGGCACCTTATGCTTGTTCTTCAGCCAGCACACTGTGGTCTATGGACTATTTGTAAACAAAGCACTTGTAACCTTTCACTGGATAATGGTGTAGGTGAATCAATTGTTGGTTTATATGATGCCCCAGATTTCCGAAACACTGTAATTGCAGCGAAATTTCATGTCCAAATTTGTGAATTGCTGCAATATTATATCTTTTTTGTTTCCTTGCAAATTATGTTTTGCTTCACTTCACCAGATCCCAACTCGGAGTTATGCTGCCTACTTCCTATCCGCCATATACAATATCGGGAACAGCAGAACACAGCTAGTTCCTAGCACCGTCCCGGTGCTTGTAAGTTAATATTCGGTTTTGTTCATTATTTTTTTAATGTACAGTCTAATTTTGTTTGCATTTTAAAAGGTTTTTTTAGTAAGTATGTCATTCTTTATCTGAAAGTTTCCTTTTGTAAATTTTTTGCTAAAAAATTGTTAAAAGTGAATTTAATATTTTGATGATTTTCTTTTAAGTGTATTTTTTTTTCTTCACTAAGAATTAACAAGAGACTGATTAAGAGCTGCTTGGCCTTTGCCCATATGTTCCCCCAACCCATTCCAAGACCACCTAGTTACAGCAATCTGCAAGCACTCTCACTAGTTGTCATTTGCAGTGGACAATCCAGCTGTTCCTTCAGAGATTGTAACATAGTCTGAGATGAGGGAAGGAGGATCCCAAACAAAAACAGAAAATATTTTCAAAGTGTATCTTTACCTTCAGTGACTATGACCCCAGTGTAAATGAATACACATTCATAAAAAACACTAGAACTAATTCTGGGAGAAGTTGAGGGGGATCACAATCAAGATTTTATTTACTATGGTGTTAGTAGATTTTCTCTCTCTGCAGTAGACAGTTTGGTAATAGTTTGCAGAATTTACGTTTATCACCTTGAAGCATTAGGCTGCCTGTTACCCCAATCCCCTTACCTCCTAAGTTCTATGTAGTGCCGCACGCACCAGTGGAAGCTACCTATCAACTTTCAGAACGATGGGACAGAACCTTTACATCAAGACTGTTAGGAGGTATGGAAATAATGGATTTTGGATTTATCGCAGTATTAAATGAAAGAGTAAGGTGGGAAGACAAATGTATTGGTCTACGATGGACCATTAAACACTACAGAGCAAAATAATAATTGCAAAATAAGTATAGTGTAAAATATAAAATAAAAAAAGCAAAGACAAAGCTGCTATGAACTAAACATGAAAACAAACTAATTACCCATGCCCAGGCTTTTTGGAGGGGCTCGGCGCAGCACCCTCCCCCCCTCCTACAACACAGCAGCTGTGTGCTGGGCTGCACTGGGAGACTGCTCCTATGCCTATGGGATAGGCATAGGAGCCTATCCCATAGGCTGATCGTGCCCCCCACTGGCTATGCACCGGGCTGAGGGGCTTACAGTGTCCCCCTCCCCAGCGCATACCGCCGGTTTGCGGTGCTGCAAAGCTATATTTTTTTAATTCCCCCCCCTAAGGGGGCGTGACCACTCCTCCCATGGTTAGGTCACGCCCCCTTCACCCGGGTCCGACGGTCGGCGCGCCTGCTCTCCAGTACTGTTCAGGGACACTCCTGAATTTGGGGAATCTCCAGTACTCCTGGAACATTTTGATGTTTGACATTATACTGTACATTTAAAAAAAAATAAACTGTAATAACAATAAATTTATAGAATTCAATAAACCGCCAACGTATTTCAACCAATGCTTAATTACATGGAACTGCAATTAGGAGAGTCTTTACAACAGTTATTTCCACATGTGGATTGCTATACATGTCACAGTTATAATTTGCTTTTCCAAAATATTCCAGGACAGATGGCAGAGAGCCATATTCTGCATATAATAAATCCCATATCTAACGACGGCTTCACAGTAATGTTGCATTGTTCAGTGATCTATCATATGTAACACTTGTATACATATTACAGTCATGTATTCCAGAATTTTAATTTATTACGCAGTTGCCATTAAAACACAAGACATGGAATCCGACACTTGCGATTTCAATGATGGTTTAAAGGGCTATAAAATATTTATGCATGCAGCATGAAAAGGAGACTTGCAAGGGCCATGTAAAGTTTAGAGTCAAGAAAGTTGCTTTCTAGTCCGAGAATGAGCAGGCTCGGAGTAAAGAGAAAGGAAATTAATATTTGTCATCTTCATTGTGAAAAATTAGAATGTCTTAAAATAAAATAAAGTAATACGGGTAGATAATGCAGGGCAGAAAATAGAAAGTCTTATCAACAAATATTTCATACATTTTAAGATGGTAAAAGAAGATACAGTATTGTAATTAGAGGTGAGCGGTTTGGTTTTGGCTCAGATCTTCCCGCCAAGTTCGAATTTCAGAATAATAGCAAGCAAACCACCTACGCTGACTACTAGAATTACAAAAATGAATTACTAAATCTAGTTACAATATGTAGATACAATATAAACATCTACTTAGCAGTTACTGTATAACACATCTAGGGCCTGATTCAGACCCACTCGCGAGCGGCTGTCCGCTCGCAAGTGGGTCGATGTTATGGACTGAGCATGCGCACGACGGAGGGAGCACCGTCGTGCGCATGCGCCAGACGCGACGAGCGAAGGAAAGTCCTTCGCTCGTTGTGTCCGATCAAAGGGGGCGTGCTGTCAATGTTGATTGACAGCACGCCCCCTTTGGTGGGCGTGCCGGGGGCGTGCCTCCCTGACGGGGGCGTTCCCACGGGAACGCCTCCCGTCAGAAGCCGGCCCACTGACATCACTAGTGATGTCAGTGGGAGTGATTTTGGCTCTGATAGAGCCAAAATCACTCCGGAGCTTGCGGTTGAAAACCTCAACCGCAGGCTCCGTCTCGCAATTTCGATGGTCGCGATGGTCTCGACCATCGCGGCCATCACAATGCACGCTCGTATAGCCTGTGGGTGGTGACCCACAGCTATACGAGCGTCCAGGAGGACGCTCCATGAAAATGGAGCCCGGCCCTCATTCAGAGCGTGCGCTCTGCTCAGAGCGTACGGCTCTGAATGAGGGCCCTAGTTTGGATGGCTAGTGTACAATCCAGTCCCCTCAATCCATTTCTAGTGTTTTATGTACATTGTAGACCAGCGTCAGACATGGGCTTTAATTGGCCCCGACATTTCCTTTGCGTGTGTCCGCAAAGGAGCCATGGTCATGTCTCATGATCATGTCGCGAGTTACAGAGGTGTGGCCCAGTGGCATGACACAGTCTAAGCATGCTGGCTGGGCAGAGAGCAAGTGACTGAGCTGCACAACCTGGCCTTCTCACGGCCAGACCAGCCCATCTCGCCATCAGCCCTTCTTTCATGATGTTTACACAGACTGAGTAATTGTTAGTCATTGCATATGCGCAAAAAATGCACTGCGCACGTGCAGCAATTGATTGCGATTACGCTCACACAGAGGATTCACTCACAAACTAAGTGACAGGAAGTCAGCGTTTGGAGGGAGGTAGCGGGGGGGTGGCTAGGCAAACAGGCGCGTTGGGACTGTCTACGCGTGCATAAATTAACCTTTGCGATCACCTTCGCAGCATGAGAGCTCACGGCGTGTCAGGAAAGCCGCAGCGTTTGAGACAGGTTATTCAGAAGCGGCTTGGCTACCTGATCTGCATCAACGTTCCCGAACTTCTCACTGTTACACATCGTCGGACAGATATGAGAAGGCAGCAGTGGGCAACCCTATGCTTGGGGAAGATTTGGAGACATTAGCATAATTTCGCTATTACAATCCGTGAGAGATAGCAGCTACAATGGCATTTGCATGCGGATCTGAATCAGGTCCAGTGTGTAATATAGAACTCCTCATTACTGATGGCTAGTAAAAAGTATATTCCCTTTTTGGTGGCTAGTATAAAAAGTAACTGCCAACCCAGACTAGCTGAATGCAGGTACTCTAACAAGCTAACAAGCTGCACTATCACTGGGTGACTGGCAGCCAAAGTTCATTCCAGGATGAGTAACCATGTGGTCACCGATATGAGCAAAGATGCTTCTTTTACTCTTTCTGTATTTCAGGTAATAACATTACACATCTGCTATTGTCACTGAACTAGGATGGTTTAGGGAAATCAGGGACATCTGCTCCCTAATATACACTCTGGTGTTCTTCATTATAAGGACATAGTAAATAAGCTTTGCTCTCTCCAAATAGCCTGTTATATTTCATAATTACTGTATTAGGTAACACATGATAATATATAAGATCTTGGAAGACTCCTCTGCACCATTTCTCCTCTGCAAATGAAAAACAGAAGGTTGCTTATGATCAATGCACCAGGCCTAAGATACAGATGTGTCCTCATACACTATTGCTGCAGTCACACCAAACAGCCCTTGCTGGTGCACCAGGTCCCGTGTGCCATGGCTTGTGCAGTTTTTCTTTTCCCCTAAGGTATAGGGACAAAACATTGTTAAGATATCCATCATATGTCTAAACCTGATCATAAATAAATGCAGGAATCCACATAGAGAGCTGCCATTTGAGAAAAAAAAGAGCACAAATTAGTGTTAAGGGGGAAAAGAGGAGAATATTCATGTGCAGGCCAGCTCTTTTATTCCTGGGTTGGTTTAATTTACCTTAAGAACATTAATGCTTCCCCAAAACACATCTTTACAGGAATTAGAACAGGATGTATCATCAGGCTTGCCTACCCTCCGGGTGTTACCCACCTTCGGGTGCTGCTCCCAGCCCCACGGAAAGGCAGGAAAGCCTCCTGGCAGCCAGCTAACCTCCCGACTCCCCCCCAGAATAAACTAAAAACCCCCGCAGCGGGGGACCTGTGTCGCGATTCGCGCTGAATCACGTCATCGTGGGCCCGCCCCCTGCTTCACAATACCCAAAATAACGGCATTGTGAAGAGGGGGCGGGGCCACGATGATGCAATCACACGGCCCGCCCCCAGTTCCGCCCCCAAATGTTTAACGTCATGGCCGGGCACGCCCCCCGCTGCCGGAAGGAGGGAACTGATTGTCGTCAAGTATGTGTATCAAGCATCGCATATTGTATGCGATACATCCCGCCACTTTTCCATGCATAGCTGTGTTTACTAATGCCATATACATGTACTATTGTGATTATAAAAGAGCTGTCCTTTGTATTGTGAGTACTTTCGGGTTCATGACCAGGGACTCCTACTGTGCATACGTGGCCATCGGCCTGCGCATGTCCAAGCCGCAGGGTGTGGGGAGTGGGGCAGAGATAGACCCTTCAGATCCCTCACAGGGGAAATCTGTGTATAAAGCCCATAGAGTTCTATAGGCAATGCAATCTATAAACGGCCCTGGCTATGGGGTACAAGCTCCAGAAAGTTTTGCTTTTCGGAGCTTGATACATATGAAAAATGTGGCAAACCTAAGAAAATTGCAGTTTTGTGAGTTTAGACTGCATGTTACCCTTAGTACATCCCGCCCTTAATGAGGTAATGGAATTGAAAGCACTTCCTACAGTAATATATATTTCATTCTTAAGAAAACATGTACTGATGACAAAGCAGGTATGACATGGGAGAGTGCTTACATATGTACTGCTGTTGGTGGCAAGATGTCTCAGGGGCCTATTCTATTGGCCCTTGATAATTAACATTCTGATTAGCCAGAAAGCTGATCCAAAGAATCCTTTGAAAGTTTGATTGCCAAGCCCTGGCAATAGGACCCGGACAAGGGCAGAGGGACCTGAAAGGATCCCTCTTTGCAACCCGGGTGCAGGAACAAACGCTATCTGAAGATGGCGAATTATTCTGCAGTCAAGCTCCGAAAATAATATATTTTCTGAGCTTCGTGAATTTGGCCCCCATACTTGTGAATGGGAACAGATCGGGGCTGGAAGGTAAGCAGGAGATAGAGTATCAGTGATATCTCCTACATCATCTTTATAATAAATAGCCCCAATACTTAATTTATACAAAAGCAGGGGAAAATTAACATTTTCACCTACTTTTGTATAAATTAAGTGATGATGAATAGACCAATAAGGGAGAATTTCTAAAAAGATCACGTTTCAATGAAACGTTATAGTTATGTTGGTAAAAGACCAAACGTAGTTATTAAGAGTTAAAGAAAAAATTCAATGTAAAGAAGAGTTTATGAAGTGCTTATTTATGAAGAGTTTATTTCTTTGCC
The DNA here is from genome assembly GCA_031769625.1 of Taudactylus pleione. Taxonomy (NCBI): domain Eukaryota; kingdom Metazoa; phylum Chordata; class Amphibia; order Anura; family Myobatrachidae; genus Taudactylus; species Taudactylus pleione. The sequence continues at coordinate 5,353,429 of JAUIMM010000370.1, forward strand.
AGAAATAAGGCTTTCCAGTTTGGGTTTGCCTCTTAAATTATTGCCGCTTTAAATCTACAGTCTTAAATAGCCAAGATTGCGCTGGTTCATGGAAAGTGCATCTAAGTACACCCATGGACTAATTTAGAATTACATGTGACAATGACTTTCATATACAGTACACTGTCACATAAATCTCTACAGCAGTCAAACACATCTCTGTGATGTACTGTATTTGAATGGAGTCTCCACTCCCTTACTGTACTGAACATAACATATGAATGATCTTGATCCCATCCTTACAAGCACAATCGGATGCAAATATAAGATAAGCTCAGCAGGAAATAGTGGTGTAAATTGTGCACATCCACTGAGTGACAAGCTGCATTTTAAGTGGGGCAAATAGAGCTTCAATTCAACTCCAAATCAAGCCCAGGTAGATGCATTTCTTCTGTGCTGTACTCTCAATGTGATATGGGTTCCAGTGGTCATTTCTAGTGATGACATGTGAAAGAGGCATACTGTACAATGGGACAGAGGTGAAAGATGGGAACAAGAAAGGAGACAAAGGGTGATAAGGGAGATTTATTGGTGGAGACAGTATATATTAGATATGGAAGGAAAAACCAGGATTAGATTAGGCTTCAACGATGCTGATTTTGAAATGAAATGCTGGGGATCAGGTTTGGTTAGAGGCTTGATTCAAAGAACAAAAAAGGAAAGATGAGTTGTCCTGGTGCACTCTAGGAAATAATTCACCACAATAATGATATGGTAATTCTAGATTGTTCTATATAGTTAAAATTTAACCTTTAATGATAATATTCTAAAAAAGCAATTAAATTAATTGATTGGCGAAATATTAAAATAAAGATTAGAAGGTGAAAAAAGCATAGAAAAGTGGAATTAAAACATGATTAAATAAATTGCTATAACCAAGTGCGCGTGTGTACGTTACAACAATAGGGATTTTATCTGAGTATTGCTGATATAAATATCAGGCAGCAATAAGCCCCAACAATAAACAGGATTATATAGAATATAGATCCCTATGTTCTAATTGAATACATGCCATTTCTAACATGATATATGATTGATTTGTGTGAACTAGCTTGATCTGTGCTAAGTAACATACCAGCATTTCAGACAGATACAGACGCTGGAGCTTTAACACTGTGTCTTTCTATAGTAAGCACTCTAATAGCTGATTCCATTGAATCAATATCACTCTCATTTAGGCATCCAATATTGAGGAATATACTACACCAAGGGTAACTAGTTTGTTTTGAGTTGCTGCCTATTAGATTACATTGACATCAAACTATGCAATAACTCAGATATCTACCCTACCCTATACCAATGTATGGTATCAAATAGAGTTTAGGCTTTTTCTTCCCTTTTTTCATGTTGAAAATACATATGACCAATAACAGGTATTGACAAGAGAATGTACACACACACACTTGGTTATAGCAATTTAATCATGTTTTAATTTCACTTTTCTATACTTTTTTCACCTTCTAATATCTTTATTTTAATATTTCGCCAATCAATTAATTTCAATGTTTTTTTTAGAATATTATCATTAAAGGTTACATTTTAACTATACAGAACAATCTACAATTACCATATCATTATTGTGGTGAATTATTTCCTAGAGTGCACCAGTACAACTCATCTTTCCTTTTTTGTTCTTTGAATCAGTTTATGAGTTTGGTTGCACCACATCCCTAATATATATACAGATAATAGATATATATTGAACAATTTGAGAAATACATGCTCATTAATAATAGGGATTGGGACTATATCACCCATTCTGTGCAGATCTTTCATTTTTTGAAGTTGGTTAGAGGCTTCTTTGCTTGCAATGATGATAAAAGCTTATTTACAAGATTTCTTTTCTCAGCTGAGCTAGACAGCTGGGAGGTATGGATTTCTGCAGATTACACCATATCAGACCTTCTTGTTGATTCATCAATTATTAGCAACTAATGAATGTTAACCATGTTAAGTAAATGACTATAGCCATGTATTGTGCTGATCAGAACAAACTAATTCATTGCACACAAGGTAAAATTCCATTACACAAGTACATTCTGTTCTAGCAGTATAGACTGTACAATAATCTCTAGGAAGTTTTTCAAGAACTGCATGTTGGCAACTCAAAATGTATCTGTGATTGTCTTGGGAGAATGCTCAAATTATAGCAGCTTTATTAATGTTTGTATGCTCGCAGAATACCAAGTAAGGAGTCTGATTCCCTCAATGAGTAGAAATAATTGGTCTTCATTTAACTGAATTTTTGAGTATTTGAATCTTATTCCACTGCCAAAAATAAAATAAAACAAAACGGTTTAATGCAGAGAAGCATCCTAAATATCCCAGAATGTATACATCCTACGATAATGCATGGACCAAGTCTCTTGGCCTGGGAGCCAAACAGCTCTTTTCAGGCAGCTGGCCTATGGCAGCTGCATTTTTATGCTTCTGTCATTTAACAAGATTTATCTTATGGGAATAAAGGTTTTAATAAGTAGTGTGTGGGCTCAGGCCCAAATCTAATGCTCCAGTGACAGGGAATACACATAGCATAAGCTGTGCAGGCAAATAAATTAGTATCGGTTCCTATTTATGTAATAATATAATTTTCATCTCTGAGTATTTTAATGGATTGACGTTATTGCTCCCTCCGGATTCTTTATTAAGATCAAAGAGTGATATCATTGCCTTACCGAGAAATAAGTTATCCAAACAAAGAGACCATAACAAGGGAAATACTATATTTGGCTTCCCATCCACAGAAGGATCGTGTTAGTACTCTGTTACTATAGCATTGTCTTTACACAATCCCAAACATCTCTTTTTTTGGATGGAGGGTTTATGGTAAGTAAGTAACTGTAACATTTGGCAGTATTTTGAGCTGATGATGTCATCTATTGGAAATTCTTACTTGCAGTAGGAATCTCCCTGCTTATAGGTAGATTTATGGCTTCCACATTGGTTAATTCATGCTTAGCGGTTTATGCCATCATAGAAACACTTTGGCTGGCAGGAACCTATTGCTGCTCCAGAAATGTAAATATATGCCCACAACTTCCCCATGTCCACTGTGACATTTATGGGGTCTCCTGAGCAGGTTTACAATATATGGCTATGCACTAAAATTAAGGGATACAGATGGATAGATAGATAGATAGATAGATAGATAGATAGATAGATAGATAGATAGATAGATAGAGCGACAGAGCAATAGAGCAAAAGATAGAGAGACAGACAGACAGATATAGATAGATAGAAAGATAGATAAATAGATCGATCGATCGATAGATAGATAGTTATGACAAAGATAGACAGATAGATAGATAATCCGTACAAGGTGCCTCTATTATAAGCAGTGGATAGCAGCTATATCAATACCTATAAATACACACACATGTGCAATCTGCAATTTATTACACATCCTTTGGCTTCTTTATAATTTCTTACTTCAGATCATTTCAATTATGTAAAAGACGTCTCCCAGTAGGGGCAGTTTGCATCCTATGCTATGCCATGGCAGGTTTAAACAAACTGGGACTTTTCAGATGTTAGAAATGTCATTACCCAGAACACCTTGCATGCCTGTGTTTGCACAGGTTACTAAATGATTTATGGATGTCCATGGTTACGCAATCAAATCACTTTACATACTTGCTTAACCAAAAACATAAAAAAGCATCCTGCTATGTATACCAACAAACTATAACACTAATTGAGGGTATGGCTGAAAACTGAGTGGTACATCATCTATATCTTCCTATATTAACAATGTAGTAATAATATGTTTAGAACTTTATTAAATCATTAGTAGGCCCAGGAGAAAGGCAGCAAACAGCAGGTGGCTATAGTCTTTGCAAAGCAAACTGTATTTCTCAAAATTAGCACCTGTCAAATTTTCTCCACTAAGCAGCACAAGTCAAAATGACCTATTTATAACTAGTAACAATGGGGCCCTAGGAAGTATCATTCCTTATTGTTGCATATTGCAGCGATAAGAAATATTTTTTTGTCTGAATGTAACAACATTTCTTCCAAGGACAGCGGCTTGAAATAGCTCTCAAGATAAGTGAATGAATATGATGTAAAGGTATCAGTGTTCAAATTTATTTTCTTGGAGTGTTCTGAGTGTCAGCGTAGGTGTGCTATAAATTTGCATGCGTGTGTATGTTTATATATATATATATACACACACACACACACGGGTGGTTCAATAAGTAAGGTAACAAGAACTCTCACATGTGTAATCTTCTCTGTTTCATTCTAGTTTCCTATCAGGCCAGAGCAGGTAGCCACTGCTTCCCCTAACGGCCATTAGGCTGCACCTCATCAGTCATATTGTCCCAACATCAGCTGTAAGATTGCAGAGCTGGCGGAAACATGGCCAAGCATTGAGATGCGTAGTGTGCAGTGGTGAATTTTCCCTAGGGGCTTTGAGGCTGCAGCCCCCATCAGCAAAATCCACCACCTCAGTGTAGTCAGTGCAGTCCATGACTGCACTGGCTACACTGTGACTGGCAGTGGCTTCCTATTGGAAGCGCCACCTGCCAGCCCCAGGGGGAGGTGTCTCCTCCCCCTGGGACTGCCAGTCCGGGCTGCTATTATCAGAGAGGGGCTTCCAGGAGGAAGCCGCTACTCTGCCTTTCCGCCAGCCCTAACCAGCTCCTTGGGGCTGCAGTCAATGCAGCCCTTTGGAAGCCAGTGACATGAGCATGCGTGGCTCCCCACAGCATGGCGGATCAAATCCCGATGCTGGCAGCCCGATGGTTCAAAATCCCAGCTGCGCAGGTAAGTATACTATCTCTAACCCCTCTCCCCCCCTAACCCTAACCATCCCTTAGGGGTGCCTAACCCTAACCTCCCCCCTGATGCCTAACCCTAACCCCCCCCGTTAGTGCCTAAACCTAACCCCCCCTCCCCGCACCCTAAACCTAACCTTCTGGGGGGGTGCCTAACCCTGACCTCACTCCCTAGTGCCTAAACCTAACCCCCGCTTCCCCTAGCCTAAACCTAACCTTCCCCGGGGGTTGTCTAACCCTAAGTCCCACCGGGGGTCCCTAAACCTAACTCCCCCATACCCGGCTAAGTGTATACTGAGAACTATCGGCTGAGGATGATCGGTCCGGTGTTCTGGCATCGGGATTAACATATGTGTCGATATTTCGACGCCTATGTTAAATCCCTTGCCGGGATTCCTGTGTCGGGATTGAGACCAGCGGCCATGCGTCCGCTGGTCTCATAACTACATACCCTTTGCACAGAGGTAATGTCTAGTACTGCCTGGGAGGGGGAGTACTAGACAGTAGTTCCCCCAATTCACTTTATGACAAACAGAAGTGAAACTATACTTGATAAATCATCATTACTTTGAGTCTAAGCGGTATATTTATTAAAGTGCAGGTTTATAGAAGTGGAGATGTTCCCCATAGCAACCAAGCAGATTCTAGCTATTATCTTCTAGAAGGTGCTAGATACATTAAAGGTAGAATCTGGTTGGGTGCTATGGGCAACATCTCCACTTCTATAAGCCTGGCAAACACATATTGTTGGGTGGGATGTATCAAAGTCTCAACTCCTGAGAATACAGCTGTGTCCACATACATCTTACTTCATTGCGCGTAAAACAGCCCTTCTAGTCATGCAATGTCGTGGAATGACTCGTTTAGCGCCAAGCATCTTTTTGTGCAAGTCCCATTAAGGACATGGCTCTGCCTTCCAACTGTGTAACAGCTCACAGGACACAGGAGACCAGCCCCATTAAGGACATGGCTCTGCCTTCCAACTGTGTAACAGCTCACAGGACACAGGACACAAATTAAGTTATTTGGACATTGTGCTGAGAAGTCTATGTCTTTGATATTGTAGTATACAATAAATACTTGAATAGCTTTTTGGCCGTTAAGTTCAAACTTTGTTAGTTTCAAGTATATTTTGCTTGCCTGGTTATAATAGATTGTGTTTAAGAATTTATATATGACAAATGTGCATGTCTTATACGCCAACATTAAGACATTGAAGAATTGCATACTAGATCTCACACTTCTAAACATTTACTCAACCTGCTAAGATTATGGAAAAATATCATGAAGCCAACTAGTGTGCTGGATGGTGTCCAGATTCCTAAACAATTCCATTTAAATGATCATAACTCCTGAAAGGATGAAGCATAAACCTCACTCAAAAGATTTAGCATGTGAATAGTTTAGTAGTAAGTGGCATTGAGAGAACAATGTATAGGAATTCTGTGAACCGATCTGTTTACTGTGACAGTCCAATACATATTTTCTGTCACTTCTGTGAATAGATATGTAGAATATACATAATTTATCTTCACTCTCTTAATGTGATTGGATTTTGGATAAGGCCTTTTTCTTTATTGGTTTTCATATGTAAAGCAACAAATACCAAATCCAGAACTGTATTCATAATAATATAAATAAAGCTTGCTATTTGTTCAACTCTAATCACTTGAGTTATTAAGAGCAAATCTAAAATGATTAAAATATTAAACAAGCCAATATGTTACATTTCACTAATTTACATAATATGTTGGCACCTTGTCACACTGTGATACAATGATATTGTTGTTCCTATAGTAGAGTGTTTAGAAAGGTGTGCTTTTAGTATTAGGCTTTTGTAATATTTAAAACTTCTCACAACTCCAACATTCATAAAAGCCACATAAAGTAGGCAATTCGTGATCAGGAAAACTGCAGAGGCTCAAGTGCAAAAACCTCTGGAGATGTGTGTCTCGCTTTAGGTTAGTGGACTACTTTTCCACCAAAGTGCATGGGAATCCAAAGAAGATGGTGGTGTTAGCCAGAGCCATAACTAGAGGTGTGCACCCTACAACCAATAGCGCTACAGGACACTTCGTGCAGACACCCTGCTGACTGTAGAGCTGCTCAGAGCATCCTTAGGAAGCTCCGGGCAGTGCTCTACTACCCCTAGACGGCAGCCCAGCCCCCTAGGTATGACATCATAGTTTTAGGGAGCAGGGCCAGCAGAGGGTTCACTGCCGCTCTGTTAAGGCGCTGGTGTTAGCAGTGCAAGGAGATGCATCATACTATATAAGGAGTTGGGCAGAGTGAAGGCATTGCTTGCTCACAGTGGACTAGGCGTACTCTCTTGCCTAGTCTTGCAAAGCTGTGCAAAAACATTTAATTCTGTGGGGTAAGATTATGCAAACTGTGCTCAATGGGTGGAGACTGCACATTTTTAGGGATGTTTCTTGTTTTGTGTTTTGAGGTAACACATTTCCACTGCACAAAAATTCTTGACATTTGCACCAGTTCCAAACTGGCGAAAGCTTAATAAAAAACACAAAGTACTACATCATTCTATTCCAGAGGTTCCCAAACGCAGTCCTTAAGGTACCCCAACAGTCCAAGTTTTTAGGATATCCATGCTTAACCACAGGTGACTTAATTAGTGCCTCAGTCAAGTTGATTTAACCACCTGTGCTCAACCATGGATATCTCTAAAACCAGAACTGTTGGGGAGCCTTGAGGAACATGTTTTGGAACCTCTGCTATTTTCATTAATTAAAAACATAAATGGAATGGAGCTACAGTAGACCAAGCAGCTTTTTAGTAGAAAAACAATTATTTAAGGACAGGGATTCAAAAGTTCTAGCAAGTTGGAATTTAAGTGTGAAGTCTATAGTTTTCCATTCTTTACAAAAATCATTTTAAGATTTTTCTACCAACCTATAAACTACAGCACACATTAGAACATAAGATAGGTAGGCATTTTGTAGTGAACTTGTCGAAATAGAATTGATTTGGGGTATGCAGAATAAATAATTTCCAATTTTTTTTTCCCATATTGCAATTCTTCTTTTTCTCATGCTTTCGGCAGGACACTTGGTTCCATCTGTCCCGGTTTACTGCTTACTTATACAGGCCGCCGATCTCAATACCAACATCCGAATCCCGACAAGGAACTTAAGATAGACGATGAAATACGACGCCTATCTTAATCCTAATCCCGGAACGCCGAAGGATGCCAGCCCGAACGAGGTAAGTTTGGGTCGCCCTGTTTAGGGTGCGGTAAGGGGGAGTTAGGGTTAGGTACCCCCGGGGGGAGGTAAGGGTTAGGTACCACTAACGGAGGTTTAGAGAGGGGTAGGGATAGGGTACTTACCTGCCCCGTCAGGATCATCCCCCTTCAGGCTGCCGTCCCCGGGATATGAACTGCCGGCTATTCAGCTACCGGGACTTCATACCCATTTCCAAGAATACTTGTGAGAATTGTAAAGATAGGGTCTGGCAGACAAAGTTTAGCCTGGGGGGCAGATACATAACACTAGCCCATGAGTAGCAGCCACCTATGGGCAGGATTCAGAGTTGTACACAGTAGCACAGTTGCTGCATCCTTGTACACTGTGGCTGTGCTACAATATGCAAAAGCCGCAGGAGGCGTCCTGTGTAAATAGAAGCCCATTGCCAGCTGCTGGTTAATCACACTGGAGAGGCCGGAAGATGCAGACCCTGTCCTCTGCACGCCTTGAAAATGGGGACGAACCCCCATTTTCAAGAATACAGCCCGTCGCTGCCCCCTCCGTGCCTCTAAATGGCCACAACATGACAATCATGCTACAGCTTAGGAAGCACTGTGGCCATCGTCACAAACCGGCAAATGCACAGTGCAGATCCTGCACATGTGCCGATTGGCGAACATCGTAGTTATATGTAAACCGCTGGCTTTGCGTACACCTCAGAATCAGGTTCTTTAAAAGTTAGTTATAGTTTTGAACTCAGGGGCTGATTTATCTAAGGGCAAAAGGCAGTGAGAAAACTAGCGAGTAAAGGACTTATTTTTATGTTGCTCTATGTATTAATAAAGTTATGAATGTCTATAACCCCTTTTGGGGGAGCCTATTTATCAAGCATCTTGTCATGTAATGCCATTCTGAGATGGTATTACCAGAACAGTAGCATTCTAAAAAATATTCTTAGATATAAATTTATAAGCAATTTATATTTAATTTATATCCACTTATAGTAAGATTGGTTGTGCATTGTGTAGGAAATTAAATACTCAGTGGATGTTTTTTTTTTTTTAAACTGTGGGCCCATTTATTAGCAAATATTTCCCTATTTTTAGGGGGTACCCCCAAATATTAATCACCACCCAGATGTATGTAGGGGCACCACAGCAAATATCACAGGTCCACCGTATTCAACCGTATAGGTTTGGGGGCTGCTTAATTGGCAAATTTACCAAGCACTGGAGTATGAAGACCTGGACCTTAGCTCCAGTAACTAAAGCCATTGTAGCCTATAGGCTGCACTCCGCAATAGTTACCAGGAGAGGGATCTGTAGAATCCCTTCCCGGCAATGGGTGCTTTCACTTGTGTGGTCTGCAGTAGTACGGCGGGGATACCGAAGGAGAAGTGAAGTGATTGCATTAGCCATCACTTTACCACAAGCACAAAGCAGGGATAATCATCAGGTCTAAAACCTGATAATAAATATGTCCGTAAGGGGCCTATTTATCAAGGGGACTACAGTCTGACTGCTATGTACCAAACTGTGTCCTTTTTAGTTTATGCCATCTTCAGATGGCATAAACCGCTTAATGTCTATGAAGGCTTTGTTGCAGGAGCCTCTGTCCAGCTCCGGAATCTGAGACAGTGCGCATGTGCAGTGTCAGATTCTTTGGAGAAGTCTTTCCACAATGTGAAAGACCTCCAAGATGTCGGGGATGTAAATCTTAGGGACAGCTGTTCTCGTTACAGCTATCCCTGCAAGTTACATTTAGTACATAGAAGGGGAAATTTTGTTAAAACTGAAAAAAGTCAGTTGCTATACGAATTGTTAATAATTGCGGCAGTGCCACGATTATTAATACATAGGCCCCTAAGTCATATGAATTTGTATTTTTGTATATATTATTTATTTGAGTTTACATTCTCTTATATTGAGCTATATTGTACAACTGCATTTGGCACTTTATTCCCTTTGAAAAAGTATGCCCAATGCAATTTGAATTAAATCAATCATATGGAACAACTTTTTTCTTAATGAAGCATTAGTCTCTATTTTTTATTGTTGAATTAATTCTACACTATTTTATGCTACATCATGGATAAACCTTCTCTGGACATAAATAAGAATTCAATAATCAGCATGAACCATATAGAAAATATATGTCACAGTTATTCAAGTACTATATTTGAATTATACCTACTGTTTTGCTTTACAATTTTCTTCCTACATCACAGTCACCTCAGCCAGATATTATACCAACAGTAATAAATCTTACATGCATCCAGCACTGCCTAGAATACACCAGCCCCCCTATAAACAAGCAGCTTGTTATTAAACACAGTTTGCTATTAAACACGTGACAGTTGTTCTCTGGTAATAAAACTTACTCGATTGCATGATGCATGAAAAATTAATATGTAGGAATTATGGGGGTGATTCAAAGTCCAACGGTATTGCTATCGCAGCTGCTAAAATGGTAGCAGCTGCGATAACACTATCATGGTAATGCAGCAGGAGGCATCACGCCTCTTGCATGTATTACTGTTCCGATCTGTGTCCATGGACGCAGCATCGGAACATCTGCGTGATGCTCTGCAGGCTTGAGTGACCATGGGGTCACTCAAGTCGGCGAATGCAGACGCTGAAAAAAGAGTTCAGGATATCTCTGTCAGCTGACGGAGATCCTGGCCTCTTCCCACCCTCTAACAGTGATGACACGCCTCCGTTGCAGTCCCTTCTCTGCCCAGAAATAGCAGCAGACTGTCAATCACTGACAGTCTGCTGTCGCTCTACGTGAGAACACACAGGACCCTAGTGCACATGCGCAGTGCGGGGCTTGCACTGGTGCATACCGGCAAAATCAAAGATGTGCGCTAACCAACGGGTTCGCGCAGATATCTGAATTAGCCCCTATAAGAAATTATACACCCCCTACTTTGTAATATTAGAATATTATACCATACTTGCCGACTTTTAAAAGTTCCTCCCCTGAGATGCCTGGGGAGGAGAAGCAGGTGGGTGGCGTTGGGGGCGGCGCCAGACAATCTGCGTCATGAAGCCCCATCCCCTCGGGGTAAAAAATGCAGATAATCCCACATATTTTTGGATAGAGGCGGGGCTAAATGACACGTTTATCATAGAATTGCACCATTAGGCCCCGCCCCCTACTCACAGATCTGCTGATTGGTGAGAACATTTTCCCCATTCTGCCTACTTCACTAGGAAGTGGGTATAATGTGGGAGAAGTGTCTACTTTCCCGGGGGTGCGTGGGGTTACCCGAAAAATTGGGAGCCTCCCGGAGGCAAGTATGTATTACACTTCCTAACATTTCTCATCCCTGAATTGAAAGGAAATAAACCCAGGCGCTTTAGGAGTTTACAAAAATACCTTCAACCTCAATGCGGCTGTATGAGGAAGTCACCCTCATAGGTATAGAAAGATAAATTATGGAAAAGACAGTCGCAGAGAATGGAGGTACAGTAATAATAAATATACTCAAATCAATTATCCATAGAAATATATACTCATTTATTTATAAAACAACACATTAGTAATATCAGTAAGAAAAAAGTTAGTAAAAAATATATCGATAATAGTTGGCCTTATAGCATAAAATATAATCCCTGGGAATTGCCCAATATAAAGAACTCTTCTTTCTACAGAGAGATAAATGCGAATGCAGTCTTAATAGCAAAGTCACTGAATAGTGATGAGGCTAATTAGCCTGTGTAATAGGTAGAAAGGGTTCTTGCAAAGAAGTATTATTACCTGCAGACTCCTGTCCCTTGTTGTAGGAATGTTTGGCAAAAGGTCAGTGAGTGAAGAAACCTATTGCCTGTTGTTGATGCGCTCAACCCGACCTGCGGGGAGCGTCTGATGACAAAGGCTGTCCTTTGGATTCCCTGGATCACAGGTCTGGCGGTGGATAGGCTCGGTCTGAATTGAGACAGCATACGTGCTTACACCACGATGGCTGCATAGTTAAACAACCGGAGACGTGTACCACCTTCCAAACACTTGTTCATTACCACGTGCACCAGCAGAGCAGCAGTGAACAGGAGATATCTCCCAATCTTCCTACCACCATGGACAATGCTGCACCAAACAGGAAGATGGGACATGCAATCAAATTTGGACTTTCCTACCTAAATTGGGGCATTTGGGAGGTATGGGATATTAGAAGCTACCTTGGAAACCTGTACTCTGTATAAATTAACTAATTCTACGGCCTATTGCTTTTACTAACAACTATTTACTTATAACAGACTTATATTTTAAAGAAGAGGTGTCTTATTTCTTTATATGGAACATGCATCAGTTATATAACAACTTCTTACCTGCGATGGCTTCATACAGAGAGGCACTGTAGTCTACATATTCATATTCATCAAACTTTTGAGGTCCCCAACACATGGCTCTGCAATCCACATCGGCTTGATAATAGCCTTTTAAGGCCTCCTCAAAGTGCTTAATAGCGTGTTCGTATTGCTCCTTATCATACAGCTTCATACCTGTATGGTAATCATCCTAACAATTTATAAAATAGATAAATATTAGTGTATATTGTAAAAATGTGATGTCATAACAGAACTACTGTAGTTGATTATTAGAACTGAATAGTAATTTTATGACCTTCTGTGTAAAGGGTATGTGGAGAAAAGTATCTCACATGACAGTGTTTTGTCAGAGCAGGAGTAGCACAGAAAGTACATTACAGGCATATAACCCGTAGAAGAGACCATAAAAAATACTTTTTTTTAACCAGTTTATTGGTGCAGTCATTCATTCTAGTCAAAGAAATGCTCTGTGTATTCTATAACGGTCACTAGAATGTTCTTACTAGAATGCTCTCCGCAATATACAAGTGTTAATTGAATACTCCTTGTATTATTGTTTCTCACTAAAATGCTCTCTGTATTGTATATTGATCACTAGTGGCGTTTGTTATAGGTGAGTCAAATATTCTTTATTCATTAGCAAATGTCTCTGGGGCTTAGTCAACATACCTAAAATATCGAAGGAGGTAATTAGGGTTAGAACTCGCATGGAGTTCTATCTAATTACCGGAGGAATTCATCATTCCTCCTCCCTATAACTATCTATTACGAAAAGCTGTCACTTTTGCGATGACAGCTTTTCGGGAAATAGATAGTTTTCCCTATCTGCTCTAACTTACCGCAGCTGGAACCCGTGCTGCGCATGCACTGTTACAATGGTAAACCCAGCGCATGCGCAGCACTACTTACAGCTGCGGTAAGTGTGTGTGCGCTCCCCCAAACCCCCCTCCCCCCTCCGCTCACCTCCCCCGTCCCGTACTTACCTGCCCGCTGCAGCGCCTCCGGCTCCGTCCTGCTGGTCTGTCATGTGGTCTCCCAGCAGCACACAGTGCAGTTTAGAAAAAAAAAAATATTTTTTTTTTCTAAACTTTATTGTGTTCTACTGGTAGAACACGTCGACATTGCAGATGGAGCCAGATGACACATCAGAGCGCTGGAGGGAGACGCCGGGGGACCTCACCAGCTGGAAGCAGGTAAGTCTGTCCTGCTATTCGCCACCTCACAGTGGCGAATAGTAACTCAATCAAATTCCGAAAATACATAATTTTCGGAATTTGATGAATACCATAATTTCCATATCCCCAAACTAATGTATGGGGAGTGTGGAAATTAACGCAGGGGGACTTAGCAAGGAGCTATCAGTGATATCTCCTGTGCTAAGTGGCTTCATGAATACTAAAATAACGTTATTTAAGGAAAATATCCTTAAAATCTTTATTTTAGTGTTGATGAATAGGCCCCTCTGTCTCCTATTAATTATATGCCAATATATTGATTTCAACGTTTCGATTGTTCTAAAAAAATTTGTTTATAAGCACTGAGGGGGTCATTCAGACCCGGTCGTTAGCGCCGATGTGCTCGGACCGGGTCGATGGCCCCCCACAGAGCATGCGCACGCCGGCGCCGTCGTGCGCATGCGTGAGACCTGCTACGACCGACAGCGCCGGTCGTTGCGGGTCTCGATCCAAAGGGGGCGAGCTGTCGATGTTGATTGACAGCTCGCCCCGTTTGGAAGGCGGGCCGGGGGGGGGTGGCAGCCCAAACGTAGGCGTTCCCATGGCAATGCCTACCGTTTGGGGGAGGCCCCACTGACATCACTAGTGATGTCAGTGGAGAGCTTCCGGCTCTGACAGAGCCAGAAGCTCTCCAGGGCTTACGACAAGTGAGACCCTATCCTAGGGTCTCTGACCATCGCGACCATCACCCGAGCAGTCGTTAGAGCTGTGGGTGTTAACCCACAGCCTAACGACCGCAACAGAGGCGGGCGGTCAGGATGCAAGTGGCCACCCAGTTTCTGAGCGACCGCTTGCATCCTCCGACCGCCTCTGAATGAGGCCCTGAGTTCTGCCACCTATTTAGGGCCAATTTAAACCCTGCTGTGGAGAACATTTAATCTTTCAGATGAGTCCCTGCTGCATTGGAGATTACAATCTAAATTACTCGCCACGCTCACTATTTTTGCTTTACACTGCTTGTATAGTGAGGTGTGTGAAGTGGCTCAGCTAGTATAATGTGTTGAGACTGGAGGAGGGCATGGGGGGAGCAGATAGAGCTCATGCTCCAAGTGCCAAGGCTCACAGGGGGCGCCGCCTGGACACATTTATTGTTAACTGACCACCAGGCAAAGGGAACTAGCCAAAGTAGATCCAATCAGAATCCCTTCTGATGTGTCATATGACTGCTGCAGTTACATGGTACACACACTGCATGGAGGCTGCTGCTGTTCTAGGTCCCCAGTGGTAGACAGCACAGCAGGAAATAAGGTAAGTAAAGTGTAATGTAATGTGGGGACTAGCCTGTTGTGTGGGGAATGTTGGTGTACAAGGGGGCATGCTGTGGTGCAGGAGCCATGTTGGTGTGCTGGGGGGATATTGGTGTGCAGAGAGAGCATAATGATGTGCTGGGAGAGCATGTTGGTATTCTGGAGGAATTGTTGTGTGCCGGATGCATTCGTGTGTGGGAGTCATACTTTTGTGCTTAGTAGAGAATGCTGGCATGTAGGGACAGCATGTTGGTGTACGATCAGAGGCAGGTTAGTGTGGCTTGGGGCATGTTGGTGTGCAGATGGCATGTTGGTGTGCAGAACGAACACATAGGTGGGCTGTGGAGGCATACTGGTGTGTAGGGTGGCATGTTATTGTGCAGAGGGGCAGGTTGGTGTGCAGATGAGGCATGTTGGTGTGCCGTAATAGCACGTTGGTTTGCAGAGGACAAGTTGGTGTGCAGGAGGGGCATATAGTTGGGCTAGGGGATCATATTGTTGTGCAGGGCAGCAAATAGGTGTGCCAGGGGAGCAAGTTGGTGTGCAGGGTGGTAGGTTTTTGTCCATGTATAGGAAAACATATATATATTACATGGTGCTGAAGTCGCAAGGTACATGTTGTTGTGTAGGGGGCATGTCGGTGATCAGGTAAGCATAGTTTTATGCAATGTGGCATGTTGTTGAACATAGGAGTTTGTTGGTGTGCAGGGGGAGCATGTTGGTTTGCAGGGGGCATATTAGTGTGCAAATGGAGTATGTTGGTGTGCAAGGGGCATGTTATGTGCAGAGGAAGCGATAGTTACAGGGGAATTACATTGGATGAGGAAATGGGGTAGGTAGTGATGATGAATGAAAGGTATTTTTGTGGGTGAGGTATGCTGTCAGGGAGTGGTGCTGAGTAAGTGAAATTGCAGTGGGTAAAGAATGGGGTAATTTTCTATATATATATCAATTGAATAAATATGCGTTACTTCAAATGCTTAGTAAAAATTTACCTATAGTACTATACACAGAGCTGTACAAAAATGAGTGATATGTGACACCACCAAGGGCGACTATTGAAATGGAAGGGGTGGAGCATGTCGTAGCATGCCATGGCTCCACCCTACAGCTCTGGAGGAGAGATCAGTGGAAGAAGCATTAGACATACACAAAACTTGATTATATCTAAAACAACAATACTTGTTCAGTCTAAGGTACCAAGTAAATACAACATACGTACAATTTTAAAATACATTTTATCATTATATATTTGCTGAGAAAAAGCAAATAATCGTTGTTTAAAGAACTCTCATCAATTGAATACATTTTATGTACATATGTGTATAACAGTGATTTAAAGGGTGTTTAAACAAATATAAGCATCACTGGCTTATTATAAAGGATGTCTCATAGTTCCATTTTCCCTAAGCATCACTAAAAAACACAGATTGTTTACTTATGACTAGGGTAAGAAATGTTCTAAAGTATGTGACTTGATACTTGAAGTTGAATTTTTCCACTTTAGTGTCCAGAAATGATTTAAATACAAAATATAATTTTCATCTGTTAAACCAATCACACAAAATGTATTTTCAGGCCGTGAGCAGTGAAGGTATTTTATTGTGAAAGACAGCAGAGTCAGCTAAAATCTGTAATGCTATTAGACATTACTACCATCTAAGCCAGGCAGAGTGTAATGTATTGGAACATAAGGTAATAAGTAATCTTTCTCCTTATAGGAGCCTTGCCGAACAAACACAGGCTCACTTATACAGATTTTTGTAAAGTGAAAATTCAATAGCAATGACTCATTAAGTCCAAAGTTTCTAATCAAAATTAGTCTAATAAGAGAATCAGATAGTTTGAGATTCAAAAGAAATAAAAATCCATATGCCTAAAAGATTATACCTAGAAATAACTAAGCAACGGCAATATAACACAGGCCATTATAATTGCAATGACGTAATTTAGCATCTCATGCTAGTACCACAGTGTTTGACTATAAAGTAGAAGCATACCCCAAACCATTTTCACCAGCAATGGTTACTTTTTGTAATTAGTACCTTTATGTCTATTCTAGACAGAGCCAGCTTATGACATGTGCATCCTGTACCCTTACTGTGCCTATTAATGGGAGTGGGGATGGGATAGGTGAGGAAATGTTCGCACATCCATTTTTCTTGTTATGAAAATAACATCAGCTAAACCAGAGAGTTCAGAGAGAGTATGATGGCCCTAGAGCGTGCGAGAGGAGAGAGAGGGAGAGAGCGCGTGCGAGAGGAGAGAGAGGGAGAGAGAGCGTGCGAGAGGAGAGAGAGGGAGAGAGAGCGTGCGAGAGGAGAGAGAGGGAGAGAGAGCGTGCGAGAGGAGAGAGAGGGAAAGAGAGCGTGCGAGAGGAGAGAGAGGGAGAGAGAGCGTGCAAGAGGACAGAGAGGGAGAGAGAGCGTGCAAGAGGACAGAGAGGGAGAGAGAGCGTGCAAGAGGACTATCAATAACATGTCTGTGTCACTCTAATAACACCCTCACTTACCTACATCTGCACCTGATTAGCCAACCCTCTGTAACCACCCAGGTACAGTACACAACCACTATCAGCCTGTGTCACTCTAATAACACCCTCACTCACCTACATCTGCATCTGATTAGCCAACCCTCTGTAACCACCCAGGTACAGTACACAACCACTATCAGCCTGTGTCACTCTAATAACACCCTCACTCACCTACATCTGCATCTGATTAGCAACCCTCTGTAACCACCCAGGTACAGTACACAACCACTATCAGCCTGTGTCACTCTAATAACACCCTCACTCACCTACATCTGCATCTGATTAGCCAACCCTCTGTAACCACCAAGGTACAGTATGCCAAACACATTTTTAATATACTTTTAAATGCATCCGCCAGAATCTGTACGAACATTATCAGGATGCATGATGGAAAAAAATAAAACACACATTGGCCCCAATAGAAAAAGACAAACATTGGCCCCCGACCGGAAAAAACATAACACATTAGCAATCACAGGAAAAAAGAACATACACATTGGTTCCCACATGGGAAAAAAAGCACATTAGCCCCTCAAGAAAAAAACCCAAATACATTGACCCTCACAAGTAAAAAATAAAACACATTAATACATTTACCCCCAGCACTCAATAAGTTTCCCAGCACCCATTACTAAATTCACACATAGCACCTATTATTACATTTACCCACAGCACCCATTCATTTTCCCAGCACCTATTACTAAATTTGCACCTATTAAGCACCAAGCACCTATTACTACATTAATTTTCCCAGCACCTATTACTAAATTTGCACCTAGCACCTATTAAGCACCCAGCACCTATTACTACATTCATTTTCCCAGCACCAGAGGTGTAAACAGAGTGGATGGCGCCCAGGACAGATAAGAAAATGGAGCTCCTTGAAAACTGTTCCATAAAATTCTTACATTTACATTCAAATAAATACATACTGGAAACCAAAAATAGGGAAGTTTAAGGGCAATGTGAAAACATCAATATGACAGAAATGAGCACCACATTCATGAATGGAATATTTAAGTGGACAGATAGGGACCTGGGTGCCACCTAGGCCCCCAGAAACTATAGGGAATTTGATAGTGTGAAATACATTTTAGATGTCTTTAACATTCCTGTCACCAGTTGAGACTCAAATGTTCGGCCACTTAAAAATAACTTTCTGCTCTTATTAATCTATCACCCACTTCAAAGGGTAAGTTGTGCTGATCTTACCCTGTAAAGAGGGGTGAAGTGGAAGACTAGGGAGGAGGAGGTGTGTGGCAGCTGGACAGTGTGTTGTGGGAGCAGATGGGAGAAATGGAAAGGGGACATATGATATGGGGAGACAATGGGAGACATACACACAAAGGGGGGACACAGAGTAGCTCACATATAGGTTGCTGACAGAAAGACATAAAAATGGTGACCTATACATAGCGAGAGTGAAGTTAATGACAAAGGATGAGACAAACATGGAGGGTGATGTAATAGAAACATAGAATTTGACGGCAGATAAGAACCACTTGGCCCATCTAGTCTGTCCAGCACATGCACACGTACACACTAGGGTTATCAGTAGCCAGTTAACCAACAGGTATATTTTTGGATTGTGGGAGGAAATCAGAGTACCCAGAGGAAACCCACGCAAGCACAGTGAGAATATACCACACTGTTTAGGGCCATGGTGGGAATTGTACCCATGACCTCAGTGCTCCACACATTCCTGGCAGTGCCCATCTCCTACACTCGCAACACATTCCTCAACTCCTACACTCCCCCGACTACACTCCTTCTAATGCCCATCTCCTGTAGTCCCCTTAAACTCCTGGTAATTCCCATCTCTTACTGTATATCCACCTCATACTCCTGATAGTGTCCATTCCTGTAACCCTCACTTCACCCACATAACTGGTAGTGCCCATGTACTGCATACCCCCGTACACACTCCTGGTGATACTTATCTTCTACATACCCTCCAATACACACTCATGGTGGTGCCCATCTTTTACATACCACTCACCCCCTCCCCCACACATACACCTGGTAGTGCCCATATTCTGCATAACCCCCTTACACACACACACACACTCCTGGTGGTGGCCATCTCCTGCATACCCCCTCACCAATACCACACACTCTCCTGATGGTGGCCATCTTCTGTATGCACCATCCCGAACTTGGTAGTGCAGACATTTTGCATAACTCCCCCTACACACACACTCTCTCCCTCTCCTGGTGGTGGCCATATTCTGTATACACCCCCCCACGGTTGAGCCCGTATTCTACATAACCCCCCTTACACACACACACACTGGTGCTCTATCTCTCCTGATGGTGCCATCTTCTGCATTCACTCCCCCTCTTCACACACACACCTGGTAGTGCCCATACCCCCCCCCCCCCACACACACACACACACACACACTCTCCCCCCTGGTGGAGGCCATCTTCTGCATACAATCCCCCCCCACACACACACACACACAGACACACCTGGTAGAGCCCCAAATCCTCCCCCCCTACACACACTCTCTCTCCCCTCTGGTGGTGGCCATTTCCTTAATACTCCACCCCCCCCCACACACACACACCTGGTAGTACCAATACCTCCCCCCTACACACACACACAGTCTCTCTCCCCTGGTGGTGGCAATCTTCTACATACACGCCCACTCTACACACACACACACCTGGTAGTACCAATACCTCCCCCTACACACACACACACACACACACACACACACACACACACACACTCTCTCTCCCCTGGTGGTGGCAATCTTCTACATACACGCCCCCCCCACACACACACACACCTGGTAGTGCCCATATCGTTCCCCCTTACACACACACTCGTTCCCCCTCTTCCCTGGCGGTGGCCATCTTCTGCATACGCCCCCCATACACACACACACACACACACACACACACAGACACCTGGCAGTGCCCATACCCCCATTTCCTACACAAACACACACTCTTTCCCCTGATGGTGGCCATCTTCTGCAACCCCCCCACACATACACACACCTGGTAGTGACCATACACCCACCCCCCTACACACACACTCTTTCTCCCCCCTCTGGTGGTGGCCACATCTTGAATACAGCACACACACACCTGGTAGTGCCCATAACCCCCTACACACACACAGTCTCTCTCACCTGGTGGTGGTAATCTTCTACATACACGCCCCCCACACACACACCTGGTAGTGCCCATATTCTCCACCCTTACACACACACACACTCTTTCCCTCTCTCCCCTGGTGGTGACCATCTTCTGCATACACCCTCATCCTCCCCAACCGACACACACACACCAGGTAGTGCCCAAACCCTCCCTACACACACTCTCTCTCCCCTGGTGGTGGCCATCTTCTGAATACACCCCCCACACACTCACACTTGGTAGTGACCATACCCCCCTACACACACACATACACACACACACACACTCTCCCCTGGTGGTGGCCATCTTCAGCATACACCCTCCCCCTCCCACACACCTGGTAGTGCCCATACCCCCATTTCCTACACAAACACACACTCTTTTCCCTGGTGGTTGCCATCTTCTGCAAACACTCCCCCCAAAGACACACACCTGGTAGTGCCCATACACCCACCTACAGACACTCTTTATCCTGGTAGTGGCCATCTTCTGCATACATGCCCAAAAACACACACACATACAACCTGGTAGTGCCCATACTCTGCATTCCCCTCCACCCACACCACTACCTACCTGGTGGTGGTCATCTTCTCCTGGGTCTGGATCATCATAATTCAGCAATCAGCTCCCTCCGAGAGCCTGCCACGCCTCCAATACTTGTGGCCGTGCCCCCTCCTATGCTGCCGGTACTGTACTGGCTCCGTGCACAGGGGGAGAGGGTGTGATTTCCTTGTGTGTAACTGAAGCCAGGGGTTTGCCAGAGAGAGCAGAGGGCAGCTGTCAGTACATAATCATGTGCTTCATAGTATTGTTATACAATGAAGCTCTTGGTTGTATGCTGCCGGCTGCCCTTCCCCCGCCCTCTGTCTGACAAATCCCTAGCTTCTGCTACACATAATAGTGGCATCTTAGTGCAGAACAACAGGGTGCGGTATCATTGTAGCATCTGTCCGCCCCCAATGCCCCACCTCCCGGCTAAGCTACCGACCTGCTGTCGTGCTCCAGCCTCCTGCTCCTCCTGGCTCTCCTACTCTTGCTGTGATGCTGCTGCCTGCTATTACCAGGAGCCTCAGCAGCAGTAAAATTCAAAGTCCGTCCACCCGTCTAGCCCCGCCCCCACACCAGCATGATGACAACTTCCAATGGCGGTGGCCGGCACTGGCAAATTTATAAAGCGGCCTGGCTGACAATGTGTCAGCCATCTCGGCAGATGAGGAGATGGGACCGGCCCAGCGGGAACCTTCCGGCTGTCCCGGTGACCCAATCCGCCCCTGCAGGTTAGTATCTATTACAAGACAAGTGATGTCACCAAAACATCACATAAAAGGGGCATATGTATCAAATTGATGTAAGATATTGATGTAAGATAAAATTGTGAAATATATATCACCAACCAATCAGCTCCAAACTATCATTTCTTAAGGTGCATACACACAACGATTTTTTGAATGATTTATCGATAACGACGTCGTTATCGTTAAAAAAAATCGTTCAGTTTATGAGTTATAACGATGAACGATAATCACAAATGCGCACTCCCATTTGTAGTTATCGTTCATCGTCCATTTCAGACTGTCCAACATAACGATTTTCAATAAGGGAAGGAACACTGGCCCTGATTCAGATCCTGGCCGCTCGCATAGCTGTGGGTCACCACCCACAGCTATAATGAGCGGCCAAAAAGATGGTCGCGATGGTCTTGACCATCGGGCTTGCAATGAGACTCTTGTGGTAGGGTCTCTTCTGCCGCAAGCCCTGGAGTGCTTTTGGCTCTATCAGACAAGTGACACAAGTGATGTCAGTGGGGCCGGCCCCAGACGGTAGGCGTTCCCATGGGAACGCCTACGTCTGGCCAGCCACGTCCCCGGCACGCCCACCAAAGGGGGCGTGCTGTCACTCACCAACGACAGCACGCCCCCTTTGGTGCAAGACCCACAGCAACGGCTTGCCCGTCGCTATCCGGGTCTCGCGCATGCGCACGACGGAGCCGGGTCCATCGTGCGCATGCGCACTGGCCCAACATCGACCTGCTTGCGAGTGGGTCTGAATCAAGCCCTTTATTCGTTCATCGTTCAAAAAATCGTTCATTACACTTCAAAAAATTGTTCACTTTTTCAAGGGAAAATCTGACAGAAAATCTGACAGAAAATCATTAGTTACAAAATCGTTACGTGTGTATGCTCCTTTAAACACAGCATACAAAATGTAAGGGTGGTATATATCTCTCACATCAAGTTTTGATACATATGAAGAAAAGTGGCTTATTAATTAATGGGAGATAGGGCCTGATTCAGAGCCGCTCGTTCACTCAGAGCGATGTTTGCCCAACTGCGCATGTGTACGGATCGTTATACGCATGCGCGAACCAGTCAGTGCGGCCGAAATTTGTTTTTTCGCTAAACAGCGAATGCCTGATATTTTGAGTGACAGGAGGAGGCGTATGTGGGTGGTAACAGGGGAAGGTGCTTGAAAACGGGGAGTGGAGATCCGAACGCAGGCGTGCTTAAAGGTCAAAATGGGCATTTTAAGGGTGTGCATAATTAATATAGGAGCGTCAATGACCACGTCACTGGGTTATTTTATAGCCAGAACTGCTCGCAAGATTGTGGTAGCAAAAACCAACCACAAGAATAGTGAGCAGTTCATACGCTGGTCGATGTACTCGATTAATCTAATAAATAGCGGACATGACATAGGATGTGAGCGGCCAGGGGGTGTATTTTTCCAAAAAACTACCGCAAGTTTTGTTCGCTCGTTCAGACCTAGAGGCGTGAACAGACCTCAAAGAGCGAACGGTTCATTTGAATAGCCACCCCTATTTTCTGGATGAGCGAGCACTAATTGCGTCCGGCTCTGAATCAGGCCCATAGCCCCTTTCTCAGCAGAAACAGGTGAACGTGTATTGACACTAGTTCTTATATCTTGAGGTCCTAATTTGAATGTAATCGGTGCAGCTGTCACAATAAAATAGGTATGCACTCCTCTCAAAACAAATGTAAAAAGAGAATTAAGACTGTGCACTCAAACCATTCATAGCTGACAAATCCATGCAAATAAAGATATTTTAAATACACTTTATAAAGAACAATATTAGTTTTGAAAGAGCTAACAATAAATTAGCATCAAACTATATATAATTATAACAATCCACAGTGTCAGGGATACAGCAGCAACACCAGCATTGTAGTTCTACAATATATCGGCAAACAGTCTGAGAATGTATATAAACACAATTAATAAATGACTACTTTAGGCACGTCTGGATTTACATAAATGTAGCTAAATGTAAATATGAGCTGAAGAGAGGTGTCAAGTTCCAGCAACAATGTAGCCACTTCACAATAACACTCATGAGTTGTATCCAAGGCCAGCTAGTTACAATAAAGACCGTGCACTGGGTATATAATAATTGATGGATCCTTTGACTTTTACATGTAGAATTCAACATATTAGTGAAGAAGCGTTTCTAGTCCCAGCTGCACACGGCCGCACGTGACACTTTTCTTTAGCTCATTTTTACATTTAGCTACATTTATGTAATCACAGACATGCCTAAAGTTGTAATTTATTAATTGTGTTTATATACATTCTTATCTTGTTATTTTGTTCTTTATTATTTCTTTGTGGCAGACAGAGTCATCCATACACAATACACTGAAGCTTGGCTGATGAAGGGGTAAGTGAAGCACTAGCGCTAGCAGCCATTATTGCCACGTAGGTGAGCACAACTCACTTGCTCCAGTTAGATGTAAACTGCAGTGATAATAATTGTTCTATCCTTGCCATAATCATTTTTCCTATTGATAATTTTTGCATACTGGATACAGCTATATTACCATCTGCTCATATCCTATACAAATAGATAAAATGGCAATTATTCTTATGTATATTAAATGTGATTCGTTGTGTATGTAAAGAGCATACCGGTACTTTTCTTATTACAGTATAATAATCTCTCAGTTACTGTTTTTATTAAATACGAAAAGATTTCTAGTAATAACTCTACAGTAACTCTTCTATATGCAGTCATCAGTATATATTTCTATTGTTACTTTGGGAAACCTGCACCTTTCCTTGCACTGTTTATATTTCTCAGTAATTTAAGGCCTCCCTAATTGTTCTTATTCTGTAATAGATGTAATGAAGCAAGTGTAAAAACGCTTTTGCTATGATCATCTTCCACACTGGGTAACTCTCTTTATAGCAGGGAGAATCCAATACTACTTCGTAGCGAAATGGGTGTGACACCAAAAGGTAACTGTCAGATGTCCCAGGTATATGCAAGTGTTGGAACCTGCTAAATACAGTTAATGATTGGGAACCAGTGGAGAAAAAAAAGATCAAAGTACTAGTGTTGGTAAGTTATTCAATAAGATGATATTTTAAATGGAGAAATCTCCTTTAAATGACCAGTGGTACAGCTATAAGTGGGTAGCATACTTCTGACATGCAGCAAGTACAGCACAATTATACAAATGTTGTCTGTACTGTAGCTCAATGAAACGCCATAACGATTTACATAGAAAAACATATGTGAACAGAGAACACGCTTTAAAAGGGTTCCTAAAATTGTTATAAAGACGTTATTTCAATATAAGACAACTCACAGCAGATCCTTTATAAGGCATGAGAGCAACCATTACCTTGTTGCATTTTACACTGGAGCAAAACGTTTTTAAAAGTAATGTTACTGTAAAATGATCTACAAATATTTAACAACAATATTACAATGGGTCATAGGCGCTGACTGTGCAAAGAGCACACCGTGAAATAACTGATTTTAAAAACAGAAACAATGTAAAATCAGGTGAACAACATGACAAATTGTTACGTAAAAAGCCAAAACAAATGCAGGCGGATTGAAAGTGGTTTTAATGGCCGGTGGGAAATACATTGTAAGGAGAAACATATATTGTGTGGTTTCCTTTGATTGTTTAAACAATTACTAACCACTGTACTGTACCCTCACTAATATACAAAATACCTGGACTAAGTAATGTGTCAGCCATGTATACTTACCATATAAGCACGTCGCTCCCTGTCAATCAGTGGGACGTCCGACTGTACTTGGTAACTCTTTAAATCTTTCTGCACTTCCATATGCTCGGGATTTGCCATGAAAAATGTATGAGCAGCTTCTGAAGCCTTATCCATCTGATTTAACTGGAAAACAAAACAAAAATGCATATTATAATATAATTCTATATACACACACATCCATATACACATATATCTATTATATTTTATTCCTCCATCATTTATGGCAATAGTGACCAAGAACTCCCAGAGATTGGGGGTGAAGAAATCCCTTCACCCCCAATTTATGTATTCCACAGATTATTGTAGCTAATGAGATTACACTGCAGCACATAACATCACAGGCCACTGTGTAATAACAGCACACATACAGCTCCGGGGACAGTGTCAGGTGGAGAGTTTGACTGGAGCAATACACCTGTCAGACCGTAACGCAGGTGTCCTAAAGCGAGCTCAGGGAGGACAGAAATCTACCATAAAGCAACATATTGTCAATGCCAGAGGACTTAAACATTCTGTGGCCATGTGCCCATACTAACAATGCATTTTATTTTAAACATTCTTTTTACTGTCTACAATAGTCTATTCTTTATGCACATGTTTTTAGTTTGGTCACACTTATAAATATGAAACTAGTTTAGGCTTTATATTTGTTTTTTTTTATATAAATGTCAACAGTAAAAGTGAATTCACTATTTTAAAACTTTCTTCTCAGTTGTTTGACAGCTTGTCAGCATGTTCAGTAACTATTATCTACCTTTTGCAGGAATATCATTGAATTAAAATAAAGTGGTTGCAAAATGAGGTACAGTATGTATACGAAATTATATTATATTATATTAAGTTGGTAGTTCATAGTTGCTCATTAAATGCATGAACACACATTTAGTTATTACACCAGTGGTTCCCAAATTGTGTGCTGTGGCACCCTGGGGTGCCTCGGGACACTTGCAAGGGTGCCTCAGGTTGGTGCTCCAGCACCAAATCAAATTATTTATGGTCAATGTAAGAGTCAAAAACATAAAATATGTGGACAAACAGAAGTACAGCCCTGTCCACCACCACATAACTGAACCTAAGGATGACAGGTAAGCATCATTTACTTAATATTTTTCTGAATTTCTCAATGACAAACTTTTGGCTTAGGAGTGCCACGAAAACAACGATGATACTCTAGGGTGCCGTGATTCAAAAAAGTTTGGGAACCAATGTATTATACTGATATTAGGGTTGGATTCATTCATGCATTTCTTATGGGTACATATAACAAATAGATCATTTGAAACAAATGAAATGGGAACCTGGGTATGAGAAAGGAGGCTGCCTTGAGTTAAGTGGCTAGTACTTACCCTGCTTTCCAGTTATAATGTCACCAAGCCTGCACCTTTGCCTAATACTATTTGGTGAACAGGTTGCCCCTTCGAAGCTTACTTTACCGTTTGTTATCTACTACTGCTACTATGTACTATGTTTGGGGGTTTACATTATTATGGGGTAGCAGCAGTTGTCTGAAATTGAACTATATGCAAAAAACACTTTTTTGTAAGGACACAGTGATAAACACATCAGTAGTATTGCTCTTTACAAGGTCACTAGAAAACAGGCTTTATAACTAGAAACTGATCACTCACAGAACATTGCAGGACATGGTTTATAAACATTGCTGCATCAGCAATCATAATATCCAAGGTAGGGAGGACATGAGGGCAAAGCACATGAGGGAAGAGGACTGCTCTTGATAGCATACAGTTTACAGGGGAGGGGCAGACACATGAGTGACGCAGAGGGGATAGACATTTCCAAGTGCTTGGCAATACACTGAAACAATAATCATGATTTTTTTAAAATTCACAAGAGGAAAATATTAGATACATTAGTAAGTGAAGTACCATGTTAAACTGCCATTCTCTCACCAATATTTAACAGTACCTTCTTTACTTGATACCATGGGGAATTAATTAATAGTAATTATTGCATTTTTTCCAGGACTGCAAGTTGAAATGATAGAGTTGTTTGGTGAGGCTCTGGTTTTCCTGACATGACATCATCAACACACAATGATTCTCCTGTTCTCAATGACGTCCCATACAGAGAGCAGGTTTTCCCCTTGAGCTCTGCATTCCAAAGCTATGAGCTGTGCTGTATTACACTCAATTCCCCTCCGAATCTGGCCATTAGATCAGATTTTGTTACATTTTAAAGGATCCCTTTAGGGCTTAAGCAAACACTCTTCATACCTTCACAGAAAAGCTTCCTCTACTAACATGCTGACAAACTTATGGCATAGCTCATTGTAGCCATTTTTACAGATATTCTGTGTTTGTCAGGAAAAACAAACATTTAAGTAGTCAACTAATAAAAAGGCTCAGATGAATAAAGCTTGACAAAATAGCAACAACAACATGAGCTTAGCTTTCCTGGCTGAGATCACTGTGCCCAGAGACAAGTCAGATGTTGAGGCTTGTTTGTTATTTAATTGCACTCGGGCATCAAGCGACTAAGTGCTTTACCACACCTGTGCATATCCCACATCATAAATATGTGTTAGAACTATAACTCATGGTGTTTACCACCAGAAATGCCATTGCTGGAAGCCATTGCAAGGGAATGATCCTATCATTAGATCAGAAAACTTTCATGTTGAGGAATTGATGTTTTCACAATGATACCTCTAGTTCTGCTTTAAAAAATACTTTAAACATGTGTTTTTATTCTATCAAAGTACAAAATAATTTATAGTGAGACTGATAGTGTCACATGTCAATATGTAACCCTGCCTTCCACTAGTTACTATAACTGCCATGCTTCCACCCTCAGGATTCCATGGAGAGCACTCTGCTTGCTTCATTTTCTCGGCCAGTGGTTCTAAAACTGGGTGCCATTGGGCACTTGCAGAGGTGCCACAGCTTGGTGGAACAGGACCACATCAAATTATTTATGGTCAATGTGATAGGCAAAACCAGTGCTGGTGGCTGCCAATCATAAAATATGTGAACAAACAGAAGCACAATCCTGGGAATCGACATGAATTACCCGACAGCGGCTGCCCGACATGGGTGAAAATCCTGATCGTCCCCAGGTAAGTATTTACTAACTTAACCTCCCCCCCTAACCCTAACCCTCCTTAGGGGTGCCTAACCCTAACCTTCCCCCCAGTGCCTAACCCTAAGCCCCCCCTCTAAGTGCCTAAACCTAACCCCACTTCTCCGCCGCCTAAACCTAAGTCCCCGGGGGGTGCCTAACCCTAAGTCCCCGCATGGGGTGCCTAGCCCTAAGTCCCCCCATGGGGTGCCTAACCCTGCCTCCCCCTAGCCTAACCCTAACCACCGGGGGGGGGCCTAACCCTAAGGGGGGTATCCACTAGATGATAAAGTTGATAACGATTGAGCGATAATGATAAAATCGTTAGATAATCGTTCAAACATCGTTTGAACATCGTTTGCAAATCGTGCAGTAATTGTTTCTAACGATGTACGATGCGTGCTCCCGCTGGTCGTTTGATCGTCTCCTCCATCGACTGAACATGCAGGTCAATTTCACTTGATTGCTTACAAATCATTTACACATCGTTTACGCTGAACGATCAAACGATGAACCACTATCTGCCCACTATAGCTGAAAGCTCTCAATCACAGATTAAAACAACATAGTTTATTGTTAGATCTATTGCAAATTGTTCAGAGTGTAAGATCATATTTCAAGGGAAACTTCAAAGGAAAATCGTTAAGAGGTTGGACAGGGATAAAATCGTCTAGTGGATGCCCCCCATAAGTCCCCCCCTGGAGCCCTAAACCTAACCCACCCCCCCGCAGCTGTCCGCGCTCGGCGCCCGGCATCACTTCGATCAAGATGCCGGGCGCCGGTCTCCTGGCGTCGGTAAAATGACAGGCGTCTAGACTTAGATGCCTGTCATTTAACCCTCACCAGGATAAAGCAGTCAGGAAGCCGGCTGTCGGGATAACGTCCGCCAGCTTCCCGACTGCATACCTAATCCTGTCCACCACCACATAACTGAACCTAAGGATGACAGGCACAATTTACTTAATTTTATATTTTTCTCTGAATATATCAATAAGAAACTTTTTACTAGGGGAGTTGTGAAAAAATGCTGGTACTGTAGGGCGCCGTGATTTAAGAAACCACTGGTCTAGACTAAGATTTTAAATAAAAAATATTATGTGCAGGATTTCAGTCTGGAGTCTTGAACATATGGAATGGAAATATTTGAAACCTCAAACCAGGTGTTGGGTCCTGCCCAGGGGCGCAGAGAGCCACGCCGGGCCCGGGGGAAGGGGGCGTGGCTTGAGTCAATGAGGCCACACCTCCTCAGGATTTAAACAAATAACTAATAATTTTGCAGCACTGCGTGCTGGGGAGGGGTGCACTGTGAGTCCCTCAGCCCGGGACATAGCCAGGGGGGGCACGATCAGAGTGATCGCTCCCCTCCACAGGCATAAGAGACTGCTGTGGCTGCTGCTCATTGGCCGCGAGCAGTCTCCCCTGCAGCCCAACACACAGCAGCATGTGCTGGGCTGCAGTGAAGTAACATGGGGGGGCATTCAAGTCTCCCGGAGGCTGCAGAATGCACTGCCGTGTCCGGCTGGCGCTGCCTTCTTCTCCAGTAAAGTGGGTGACCTGGAAGGCCGATAAAGCGATTCATGCTTAAATCACATCATCATGGCCATGTCCCCTTCTTTAGAATGCCGGCAATCTCGGCATTGTAAAGCAGGGGACGGACCACGATCGCGTCGTCAAGCCCCCACTGATGTGCCAACCTGGCTGCTCCCTTCTGGAGGGTGCAGCCAGAAAATCAACAACGATTCGTAATACTGTCCATCTGAATCAGTAAGGGCTGGATGTACTAACATTGTGCGGTACATCCCGCCAGACATCGCATCCCTACTGATCGTATATGTACTAACATATGTGATCAGTACCGCAAATGGCAGCTCTTCCGATAAGAGATGTCCTTTGCGATCAGCGCTGCACCCTGGACATCCGGGTTTATGTCCTGGGAGTCCATCTGCGCATGTGCAGAGTGACGAGTCGGCGGCGGCACATGCCGGGAAAGATCTGATCGGATCACTCATACCAGCGCGATGCTGTAGAAGCCCATAGGCTTCTATAGGGTGCATTACGCTCCACATCGGAGCCTTGGCGGCCACCCAACAGTACAATAGTACATATGGAAAATGCGGTAAAACCCCGAAAATTGGGTTTTTATTGCATTTTCCATTTAGTACATCCCGGCCTATGACTGTGGAATAGGTTATGAAAAAGCTGGAACCCTTTCATACTTAAACTACGATACTTACTTTTACACTGTGGCTATAGTTGTGGCTCCAGGTCCCGGGTGACTCGGCCGCGCCGAGCGTCTTTCTCGCTCAAAAAGTGCATCTTATTTGTATAAAACTGGTAGCGACAAGACAAGACTGCATTGCTGGATTACACTGATCAATATGATGTGTGACATTTGTACATCAAAGTGAAACAAAGGGGTCCACGTACTAAAACATTCACTTATCGTGGAGAAAAAGCAGAATCTACTTTGTCTATCCTTGCAAGAGGAGGTGGCATCTAATGAGACTGTTACTAAGAAAATCCCCACCAGGGAGAGAGACATGGGCGCTGAGAGGGGAGGGAGCGAGTACAGTTTACCCGGGCTCGGGCTTGCTAGAGGCACCCGGGTCCTGCGTCGCCCCCCCCCCCTCCCTCACAGCAGCTCAGCATACAGCTTGTGGGCTGTGGCGGGGGAGCGATCACACTGATCGTGCCCCCCCCAGAGCACGGCGCTGCAAAAGTGGGTTGTTTATTTATTTTTTGGCAAGGGGGCATGGCCACACCCTGCGATTAGGCCACGCCCCCTCCTTTACCGGGGCCTGGTTGGGCTCTCTACGGCCCTGGAGAGTGAACCCCCATGGCAGTGACATCAGGGTGGCATTTTGTATTGTCTGTACTGTGGACTCACCTCTCTACCTTCCTGTGCAGCAGAAACTATTATTTTTTGTTAAAACTTTATTGGCAAGTGGACAAAGTGAAAGAGAGGTCACTTCCTGTATCACCAGTGAGGAAAGGCAGACAACGACAGCTAGATGTAATAAAGCCGCTGATGGGGAAGACAGCTGACAGTAAGGGACCTCTTTCCTTAGTAACACCTGGGTCACTTAGCACTGCTATAGGTGCCCATGGCGGCTCGATGTTCCAGCCTGCTGTCAGCGCTAGAAGCGATATGTTCAGAATTTTTTTCTGCCATTTCATTGGCCCTCTCATCTCCCCTTAGTACATGGACCCGTGCCTGGATCTGTGTAAGGGGCTCCAATGTGAGCGGCCGTGGCTTTTCCTCGCTCCAAGTTCTGTTGTTCTTAATCTGTGTCTTTATGACTGTGTAAAACCAACTCCTTTCCATCAATAGTTTTTTATTAGAAATTTGTCCGTGAATCACGGAAGGGAAGGGGTACAGAAAGGAGAAAAGGAGGGGGGGGAATCAGAAAAAATAACAACATTTCCAAACATACACACAATGTATAAGAGACAAATGGTATTAGTGGCAAGCTAATCACATATCCGATGAT
The DNA here is from genome assembly GCA_031769625.1 of Taudactylus pleione. NCBI lineage: Eukaryota > Metazoa > Chordata > Amphibia > Anura > Myobatrachidae > Taudactylus > Taudactylus pleione. The sequence goes on from JAUIMM010000370.1 coordinate 5,385,554, forward strand.
TACATTATAGTAAAACAATATTAGTATATGAGACCACAACCAAACCTCTCAACAAGATGGGGAACTAAGGGGTTTCTAGGAGAAGTAATGCACCTTCCCCAGCTGTAGTAAACTTAGACTAACTGGACCACTTCACTAAAGGGGAAGAAATCGAAGAGGAGTATGGTAGCCCTACAGTTTCCATTAAAAAAGTAAAATGGATCTTACTGATTATTTTAGAGAGGGGGGGAGGATATGAACATTTCCAGTGTTGAGCAATATCTGCTCTCGTGGCAATGAATATATGTCCTAGAACGTAGCAATCCGCCGTAGATAGCCCCGAAGGGTAGATATGTAGTAATGCCAAAGCAGGGGACTCCTGGAGGCGTACTTGTAGAACTTTATAGGCTAATGTGAACACCTCGTTCCATAGGTGTCATATACGGGAGCAGCTCCAGAATATATGGAATAAATCGCCTATTTCCATACAGTTTCTCCAGCAAAAATTCGATTGAGAATGCCAAATGTTATGTAGTTTAGCTGGTGTGAAGTCTCTGCAGCAATTTATATTGCATTTCAAGGTGGTTATGGCATCTGGAGAAGCGGTGGGCTGTTAAGTATATAGATTCCCACTGGTGGGGTGTAAATGTGGTTTGTAAGTCAGCTTCCCACTGAAGTTGCGTAGAAGATTTACCCGTTTCCTCTCTATCTTGGTATAGGGAGTACCAAAACCGTATTGAACCTCTGGAGTTCCCCGTTGACAATCTAGATAGGATGTGGGCAGGCGGAAGGTGTAGGGAGCCCGGAATTTTAAACATACTCAATAACCAGTGGTACAGTCAGGTCAATAAATATTGGGACATTGACAGAATTTTCAGATTTTGGCCTCTATTCACCACCACAATGGTTTTGAAATGAAACAAACAAGATGTGCTTTAACTGCAGACTTTCAGATTTAATTTGAGGGTAATTACATCCAAATCGGGTGAACGGTGTAGGAATTACAACAGTTTCAATATGTGCCTCCCACTTTTTAAGGGACCAAAAATAATGGGACTATCAACTCAAAAGCTATTTTATGGACAGGTGTGAGCTATTCCCTCGTTATTTCATTATCAATTAAGCAGGTAAAAGGTCTGGAGTTGATTATAGGTGTGACATTTGCATTTGGAATCAGTTGCTATCAACTCTCAATATGAGATCCAAAGAGCTGTCACTATCAGTGAAGCAAGCCATCATTAGGCTGAAAAATCAAAACAAACCCATCAGAGAGATAGCAAAAACATTAGGTGTGGCCAAATCAACTGTTTGGAACATTCTTAAAAAGAAAGAACGCACCGGAGAGCTCAGCAACACCAAAAGACCCGGAAGACCACGGAAAGCAACTGTGGTGGATGACAAAAGAATTATTTCCTTGGTGAAGAAAAACCCCTTCACAACAGTTGGCCAAATCAAGAACACTCTCCAGGAGGTAGGTGTATATGTGTCAAAGTCAACAATCAAGAGAAGACTTCACAAGAGTGAATATAGAGGGTTCACCACAAGATGCAAACCATTGGTGAGCCACAAAAACAGGAAGACCAGATTAGAGTTTGCCAAACAACATGTAAAAAAGCCATTACAGTTCTGGAACAACATCCTATGGACAGATAAGACAAACATCAACTTGTACCAGAGTGATGGCAAGAGAAGAGAAGGAAAGGAACTGCTCATGATCCTCATCAGTGAAGCAGGGTGGTGGTAGTGTCATGACATGGGCATGTATGGCTGCCAATGGAACTGGTTCCCTTGTATTTATTGATGATGTGACTGCTGACAAAGGCCCTCATTCAGAGCCACTCGCTATCGGCAGTACGCTCGTTCCGAGCGATGTTTGCACATCTGCGCATGCGTACGGTTTTTAGTACGCATGCGCGAACCAGTCAGTGCGGCCGAAAATCATTTGTACGCAATATAGCGAGTGCCTGCTATTTTGAGTGACAGAATGAGGCGTATGTGGGTGGTAACAGGGGAAGGTGCTTGAAAACGGGGAGTGGAGATCCGATCGCAGGCGTGCTTAAAGGTCAAAACGGGCGTTTTATGGGTGTGCATAATTAATATAGCAGCGTCAATGACCACGTCACTTGGTTTTTTTTAACTCAGAACTGCTCGCAAAATAGCGGTTGAAAAAACCAACCACAAGAATAGCGAGCAGTTCATATCCTGTTCGATGTACTCGATTAATCTAATAAATAGCGGACATGACGTATGGTGCGAGCGGCCAGGGGGCGTTTTTAAGAAATAAAAGAGCGTATGTTTTGCTCGCTCGTTCAGACTTAGAGGTGTGAACAGACTGCAATGTGCGAACGGATCATTTGCATAGCCACCCCTTGTTTTTGAACGAAAGACCGTAAATAGCGAACGGCTCTGAATCAGGCCCAAAAGCAGCAGAATGAATTCTGAAGTGTTTCGGACAATATTATATGCTCATATTCAGTCAAGTGCTTCAGAACTCATTGGACGGCGCTTCACAGTGCAGATGGACAATGACCCAAAGCATACTGCAAAAGCAACCAAAGAGTTTTTTAAGGCTAAAAAGTGGAATGTTATGCAATGGCCAAGTCAATCCCCTGACCTGAATCCGATTGAGCATGCATTTCACTTGATGAAGACAAAACTGAAGGGAAAATGCCCCAAGAACAAGCAGGAACTGAAGACATTTGCAGTAGAGGCCTGGCAGAGCATCACCAGGTATGAAACCCAGCGTCTGGTGATGTCTATGCGTTCCAGACTTCAGGCTGTAATTGCCTGCAAAGGATTTGCAACAAAGTATTAAAAAGTGAAAGTTAGATTTAGGATTGTTTAGTTTGTCCCATTACTTTTGGCCCCATAAAAAGTGGGAGGCACATATAGAAACCGTTGTAATTTCTACACCGTTCACCTGATTTGGATGTAATTACTCTCAAATTAAATCTGAAAGTCTGCAGTAAATCACATCTTGTTTGTTTCATTTCAAAGCCATTGTGGTGGTGAATAGAGGCCAAAATATGAAAATTCTGTCAATGTCCCAATATTTATGGACCTGACTGTATATACGGGTATACGTAAATAATTCCCTCTGTGGTAGGTTGTATTGTAGCTGAAGGGAGGAAAAAGTTCTGATTGATCTATTGTTAATCAGATCAGAGATAGAGGAAATACCACAGGCTTGCCATTGAGAAATGCTTAAATCAGGAATTAAATGTGAAAGGGTTCCTAAGGAGAGGTTACCGGTTGGTAGAGAAAGACCCCTAGCAGAGATTGCAGTTAGATTTAAGGCTATTAATGAGTCTACCACGGCTCGAGGAGTGTCTTTCGCCACAGGGCGCAGTTGTTTGGGTGTCCGCAGAAACTCCCAAAGGGGGTATGAGCATAGTTCCCTCTCCAAATCTACCCATGGTTTGGTCCCAGGGGGAAGGGACCAGTCACCTATCTGAGCCACTAGGCAAGCATAATGATAAGCAAACAGATCGGGGACCTCAAGCCCACCCAGCTTGCGCTGTCTAGTTAACCTAGAGTAAGCAATCCTAGGGGTCTTTCCCCTCCATATATATTTCAGAATTATAGAGTGGAGCTGTCGAATATAGTTTTTTGGAACTAGATAAGGGATTGCTCAGAACAAATACATAAGCTTTGGTAAAATCGACATTTTGAACGCTGCCAGTCTACCCAACCAAGATATTTCAAAACCTACCCAGCGTTTCAATAAGTCATCTATATGGATCAAAAGGGGCTTAAAATTTAATTCTGCTAGGTTAGACATAGTGTTAGATATGTGTATCCCTAGATATGATATGGAGTTCTCCTTCCATATATATTTGAAATTTGTTTTAAGTCCTGTCAATATTTCAGATGGGATATGGAAAGGCAAGGCCTCTGTTTTAGTAGTGTTAAGTTTATAGAATGACGAAACGCTATATTGGTCTATGATGTTGTGTAAAGTTGGTAGTGAAGAGCATGGGTCTGTAACGAATAGGATTACGTCATCCGCAAACAAGCTCAGTTTATGTATTGAAGGGCCCACCTTGATACCCGGGAATGCGTTAGAATCTCGAATTGTAGCGGCAAATGGCTTGACGGCCAGGATGTACATAAATGGGGAGAGGGGGCAGCCCTGTCGAGTACCATTTGTTATCTCAAAAATTGGAGATGAAAATCCATTGCTCAAGACAGACGCCGAAGGGCAGCTGTAGAGTGCTGAAATTGAGGTCGCTATTTCCCCCTGGAACCCAAATCTCACTAAAACGGCATTGAGAAAATCCCAGTTTAAACGGTCAAACGCCTTTTCGGCGTCAAGGGAAAGAAGTAAAGCCTCGCGTTTTTCCCTGAGTAAGAGTTCGGCAAGGTCGTATACTCTACGGGTATTGTCGGATGTTTGTCTACCATGAACGAATCCTGCCTGGTCCGGATGGATTAATTTTGGAATATAGGGGGAAAGTCTATTAGCGATTAATTTAGAGTAGATTTTCATGTTGGTATTGAGTAATGCAATGGGTCTATAACTCTGGCAAAGGGAGGGATCCTTCCCCTGCTTATGGATAGTGATTATTTGGGCTTGGAGCATTTCCTTAGGGAGGGAGCCCGTTTTAGTAGTGTCCAAAAACAGATCTCTAAGTATAGGGGATAGCTCTGTTGCAAATTTTTTGTAGAAAGAGTTTGTGAATCCATCCGGACCAGGAGCCTTTTCTGAAGGCAAGGAGCTAATCACCCCCAAAAGCTCTTCAGTGGACCATGCCGAGTTAAGGGATTCTAGATCCTCCTCGCTCAATACAGGGAGTTCCAAGTCCCTCAGAAAAGAAGAAATAAGGGTGTCGCTAGGTTGAGGGATTGAAGAGTCATCTTTTAAGTTATACAACTTCCCATAGTACCTAGAAAATTCTCTAGCTATATCAGAGGGATTTAGAAGGATTCGTCCATCAGGGGATCGTAAAGATTTAATTCTGTTTCTAGCGTGTCTAGTTCGAAGTTTGCTAGCTAAAAACTTGCCAGATCTGTTCCCCAAGGTATAAAACCTTTGTTGCATTTTAGTATAGGCCGATTGCATACGGGATAGGAACATCTTATGTAACTGATTTCTAATAGAGACTAGTTCTCTTTTGAGCACTCTAGAGGGTTGAGTCCAATTCAGTGACTCCACCTGTTGGAGCCTTTCCTCTAGAGCCGTCTGTTTGTTAAGATATTGCCTTCGAAGCCTAGCTCCCGTCTGAATGGCTACCCCTCTTAAAACAGCTTTCAAGGCACACCAAAAGGTAGGGCATGAGGTATTGAGAGGGGAGTTAGTCTCTAAGTAAGTTGATATGGCTTCAGATAGTGCAGCAACCGCCTCTGGGGAGGACAATAAGTAGCTAGGGAATCTCCATTGTCTAGGGGGCAAAGTAGACTGGGAGAGATTCCACGTTCATGTCACCGCGGCATGATCCGACCATACTACTGGGACAATGGTAGATTTAAGGGTGTGCTGCAGCGTCCACTTATCTGTTAATATGTAGTCAATACGAGAGTAAGAATTGTGTACGTGAGAAAAATATGTGTAGTCTTGAGGCGAATATGTCCTCCATTAGTCGTATAGCTCAAACTCAGCGAGTAAGCGCCGCAGTGCTCCAGCAGGACTTCCCCTCCCAGAGTGACCTTGAGCTAGTGGAGTTCTGTCAAGCCTATCATCCAACACCAGATTAAGGTCACCCATTAGTACTAAATGTCCCTGTCTGACCTTTTGAAGTATTTCTAGGAATTTGCATAGGAAGGTCGCTTGACGTGAGTTGGGGGCATAGATCGAAACTAGTGTGATCATTTTATCCTCTAATTTCCCAATTATGATGAGGTATCGGCCATCTTTATCTGCTATCTTTGATATTAGTTCAAACTGCACTGAATGATGGAGCAAAATAGCCACCCCATTTCTTTTAAAGGGACCATTAGCATAGTAGGCCGTAGGATATCTGGTATTGCTAATGACTGGGGGGGCTAATGAGGAGAAATGAGATCCTGGAGGGCGACTATTTTAGCTTTTCTTTTGTGAAATGTATCAAGAGCAAGACGTCGTTTATTAGGGGAATTAAGGCCATGTGTGTTTAAACTGAAAAACATAACCATAGGGTACAGTAGGAAGCTGATATGAACATAAAAACAGTAAAAGTCCTGATTCCCAAATGGAAGGGGGGGGGGATATAAGGGCAGCACAGGATACAAGGTGTGGGGGGGAGGGTAGTAGAAAAACTGAAATGACCCAGAGAAAAAATTTGGGTCATAGTGTTTGTCTCCGGGATACTTTGGAGACAAAACCGAAATAAGAAGAACAATGGGGTGGTGGTCGACAAAAGGCTCACCCATACAGTAATCTAATCAACATAAATAACTGTAATTGTTGAGAATTATAGGGATCAAAATAAACATCTGACCGGTTCTATAGTTTAACTAAACAATCCTATAGAATATGGGCCATTGAGAAATGGCAATAACATCACTACCAATATTACCTGGAAACTGACTAAATAGTGAATAATAATCTAACATCAATAAACATAATAAATGTCTAGCGGAATTGAGTAGATGTAGATCACAATAGAAAAATAATGTGCAGTTTCCAGGATCAACAGAGTTTCGATTTTTATAACAGGATCTTGTAACTTAAAAATACAACATATATAATGGCGCTAGAAAGGTGCCGCTAGCAAATGAAAGAGAGACATTGAGATATCTAGTGATAGATAAACAACTTACCGTATCCATATTTGTCTCTGGGAATGAATCAGATCTATAACACTATATACTCGCACCTAGAGGTAACTTAACTAAGAGTTGGAATCGTCATACCAGTGACTTTTAGATGACATTACAGTCCCGAAGGTTCAATCAGAAGAGGTAGATTTAGTAGTTCAAATAGGAATGTCCCAGTCTGCTAGAAGCTTGACTCCAGCTTCAATAGAAGAAATCACGTAAGTGGAGGACTCGTATTATAGCAGAATCTTGACAGGGAATCCCCATCGATAAGAGATGTCGTTTTCTCGGAGAGCAGCAGTTATAGCGTGATATGAGCGTCTTTTAGCTAGAGTGTAGGGGGATAGATCTGGAAAAATTTGTAAGCCACCCAAAGCGTCGGAGCCTTCCGCCAATCTTGCCGCCTTTAGAATATTTTCCTTAACGTGGAAAAAATGAATCCTCATTAGGGTGTCTCTGGGGAAATTAGAAGATCCCCCCCTTGGTCTCGGCAAGCGGTGTATTCGATCGATAAGCAGATCATGGTCAGACGCTGATGGGAGTAGTTTCTGGAAGAGCTTGATCACGTATTCCTGAAGCTCGCCATGCGCGACAGAGTCTGGGATGCCTCTGATTTTTAGATTGTTTCTTCTTGACCTGTCCTCGAGGTCTGCCAATTTATCTCTGGTGGAAGTCATCTCGGTTTGTAGCTCAGAATGGGCTGCAAGAAGGTCATTGTGGCATTCCACCAACTCCTGCATCTTGCACTCTAAGTGGTCTGTACGTCCCGCTATTCCCACAATATCCGCCCGGAGAGATTGGACCGAAGTTTCCAAACCTGTGAGAATATCTGTTCGAAAAGCGGTAAACAGCTGTAACATTGTCTGGGTGGTGAGAGGAGCCGAAGGATCCAAATCCAGACCCACTGCTGCCTGTGGAGGGGATCCCATTGTCAAAGGCATTACCGCAGACCCTGAGGGTTTCACCGGAGTTGATGTTAGTGTTTCATTTCTGGGAACTGTTGGCTTTGGGAATTGGATAGGTGCTGGCTGATGGGGTTTTTTCCCTCCTTTCTTCGTCGGCATTGTGTTAGATGAATGCAAAATCAGGGCACCAGGAGTGAATTTAGGCAGATAGAGAACCTGAGATGATAGTGTTAGATCCGGTCGTCAGAACATTACTGTATGGGTGAGTTAATAATCAGTCCATTATAAGAGACATCCAGTCCCGGACCCGCTCATCGGGCGTTATCATGTGGGATTACATATTCAGGATTCAATAGAGCAATTGTAGAAAATCCACTAACCTGAAGGCTTTCACAGAGAGGTTACAGGAGTATGACAGGAGTCGATCTCACAATGTCTGCCTGTAGAAGTATGTCTAAAGCATCAAAGATGGCATAGTATCTTGTAGTTTAATGTAAGCTCTCACCTCAGGATAAAGGCAGGCAAGGCTATGCTCAATAATAGCTGGGTGGCCTTTTACCCTGGATTTTTAACTGTACAGGGCGCCTTGTATGAGATCGTGCATGCGCATTGGGCTGCACTGTGTACTCTAGTCCCCGGCTTCAGGTGAACGCTAGGGCGCGATGTGTTTCACCCAAGATCTCCCCACAGGCAGCTCCAGGGTGCCGGCAGCGGCACCAACCCCCGAGCGCTCGACAGGCTAAAGGGAGGAGGCCGCGGCACGGAGCAGGAGGCAGCTCAGAAAGCGGAGGTGGGAGTAGCAAGATGGCGCCGGCGGGTGCTGCGCTGAGCACTCGGCGCTTGTATTAGGTCCGCTCCGGGGCTCCCCGCTTCAGACCAGCGGCTCCACTAGATGGCCCAGAAGGTAAAGGGGAGATGTAGTCCCCTCCGGGATTCGGGGGGAAGGTTAGTGCGGGATCCGGGGTCCTTCAGTCGTGTGCTACAGCGGAGCTCAGGATGTAAGCGTCCGCCATCTTAGCTTGCTCGGCCACGCCCCTAAAACCAACTCCTGTGCAGTTAATGTCACAGCCCAGCACGGCTTTTCACCGATTCTGCGATGTGTACAAGACACAAAATTTTTAAATACGGTACGCTACTCCTCTCAGAGCAGCTCAGTCGCATTTCGTGCCGTATGGCGTATATAGATGCTATGGGGGCAGACTTATTAAAGCTTCTAAAACAGACAAAAATGGTTGTGTTGCCCACAGCAAAATCAAATCATGTCTATCATTTTCTAGGATTCAATAAAGAAATGATAGCTAGCTGTTTGGGTAACACCCCCACTTTTCATTTTTAGAAACTTTAGTAAATCTACCTCTAAGTGTATGAGGACACATCTGTAATACTTTCAGATACATTAAAACCAAATGAATGTTAGGCAAAGGATGAAGCAATCTGTACCATTGTAAATATCACGTGGTGTAACTAAAGTAATGTGATTGATCTGTAATGTAGTGTTGAGAAACACTTGGAATGAAAAATATGGTATGTCCTATATGTAAATTTACCAACATGGGACTACATGTCCCAGTCACATGTATGACTCCCAAACCACCTCCCTTGAATTGCTGAGTGCTCCACTGGCAGATGGAGAGACAGCCCAACTTCCCAGCGGCCTCCTTAAATTAGGACTGTCCTGCTGTCCCAACAGTTGGCACCTTTGTACCATTTGCCGAGGAAGGGGATTGGCCAAGGCCCATTATTGTGGAATGGCTGCATACACTGCTTGGCTCCATTTGCAGCAGACCAATGCTGATGTGTATGATCTGACTAGAAGGATTGTACAGGAATGATAAATATAGCCTTGTATATTTTATTTAATAGTTTACTTTCTAATAAACAGCATAAATCATGTCAAATAGTCTACAAAGCTATGAAGACGCAACATCTCTGAACAAGTTGAAGAACTCATTTACAGTATTTTTTGAACAAGTACAATAAGTATTAGTAATGTTAAATCCTACTTATAAAGGGTGTTGTCAGGATGAGGCAGCTTTTAAATTTTGCCCTCCAGCCTGTTTATTAACATCACCTACATGCCTATGCATAGCCTATATAGGTGTTCAATGATATGAAGAAATAATGTGTTATGATCACCCTATTAAGGTCATGGTTTAGCATCTTTCTGAGGTATTGTAAACTGTATACAGGTATTACATCTTTACACTATAACCAGGGCCTGGTGTTACATATACGCTGGTTACGCAGGCGAGTAGGGCGCCACCTAGAGGAGGGCGCCCTGACCCGGCCGCGTCCAGTGACATGCAAAGGGGCCTCAGGGGGACGACCGCTGCCGTCGCTGCCACACCAGTCCCCCGCCACTAGTCCTCTGCTGCCGCTGTTAAGGACAACCTGGAGCCAGCAGGTAAGTCTGAGTGGGGGGCTGTAATGTAGGGGGCTGGGCTGTGATGAGGGGCTATGATGTGGGGAGTGAGAGGGGCTATGATGAGGGGCTGTGATGGAGGGGCTGTGAAGAGGGGATATGAAGGGCTGTGATGGAGGGGTTGTGATAAGGGGGATATAGGGACTGTGATGGGGGGATATGAGGGACTGTGATGAGGGGAGTGAGAGGGGCTGTGATGAGGGAGCTGTGATGAGGGGGGCAGTGGTGAGGGGTGCTGTGAGGGGCTGTGGTAAGGGGTGCTGTGATGAGAGGGGCTGTGATGACTGGGGTTGTGGTAAGAGGTGCTATGAGGGGCTGTAATGAGAGGTGCTGGGCTGTGAGGGGCTCTATGGGGGGGAAGGGGGGAATGAGTGTGCTGAGTTGAAGGTCCACTAAGGGGCGCCAAAATCTATATCCGCTCACCCAAAAAAATTGGCTCGGGCGGCCCTGACTATAACCGTATAGGTCCTCTAAGCTCAGTTGCTAACAGCCCCACATTAACAATACTATCGCACATATGCCTTTAGCTGCTGTTTTGAGAACACTACATTTGCCATTTATATATTTAAATATGACATAACTTCAATGCATGTCATGACAATAGATTGACATTCCTAGTTAAATGGAAAGGTTTTCATGTAGAAGGTCCCACAGCTAAATACTGCAGACGTTGCTGCCCTCTGTGATGTGAGACCTCACAAACAAAGCATGTCTATATTCAAGTTTACCTTGATCCAAGATAAACTGTTGTTAAGCACCAGAGTTGCAGCAAAAAGTGAGGACTAAAGTCCAGGAAAGCAAAGAGGCAGTTTTCCAAATATTGGTGTCACAATGTTACATGGAGAGATGCATTACTTGAAAGTTATCAATCTTTTCTTACATGTGTCAGATTACCTGATAAAAAACAAGAATATTAGATCAATGCAACCTGCGCCCTAGAGACCACAGCTTAGTCCACCTGATAATGGCCAAGGAATCTAGGGACCAGGAGTCGTTGCCACTGAGTCTTTTAGTTTTCTTCATTCTCCTACAGTACGTATACCCTCCTTTTAACCATAGCAAATGTGGCTTTTATGCAAGGAGTCAGTGAGATTCAACAGATTATCATAGTTTTTACACATGTCTGGTTAGCTCTCTGTGCCCTGCACTGACATGTCAGTCGATCTGATGTGACCACATAGCAAGGATATCGTGTCACCAGGGGCGTATTTATAATGGGTGCAGGGTGTGCGGGGTATATTTATAATGGGGGCAGGGGGGGGCCACACCGCACACCCTGCACCCATATTTTCTAATACTTACCTCTCCGAAGTCCCGCGTTGGGTATTGCAGCCCTGCACAAAACATCTGGAAAATGGCGGCTGCTGCCATTTTTCCGATGTTTTGCACATGCGCAGTAGACTCTGGGCATAGACTAGGGCCCAGAGTCTACTGATGCAGCACTGCGCTTAGGGTCTCATTCAGACCCACTCGCAAGCACCGATGCGCTCGCAAACGGTTCGATGTAGAGGTCCTGCGCACGCGAAGCGGCCGCATTGCACGTGTGCAAGCCCCGGAGCGAGAGAGAAATTCTCTCGCTCCGGGGCTTACTACAAAAGAGGCGGCTGTCGATGGTGATCGACAGCTCGCACCGTTTTGTAGGCGGGGCAGGGGGGGGGTGGCTTGCCAAACGGAGGCGTTCCAGACAGAACGCCTGCCGTTTGGGGGCGGCCCCACTGACATCACTTGTGATGTCAGTGGTGAGCTTTCGGCTCTAATAGAGCCGAAAAGCTCACTGGGGCTTGCAGAAGACGAGACCCTACCACAAGGGTCTCGTTGCAAGGCCCGATAGTCGTGATGGTCGAGACCATTGTGACCATCAACCTGGCCGCTCACTAAAGCTGTGGGTGGTCACCCACAGCTTAGTGAGCGGCCAGGAGGCCGGCTCATTTTAGACATGGGGCCGCCCTCATTCAGAGCGAGCGTTAGCATTTTGCGAGCGGCTCTGAATGAGGTCCTTAGTGCGCTGCCGGCCAGTGAAAAGAGAGGAGGGGGCCTCAGACGGAGACTGCACACGGGCCCCCTCCTCTCTTAATACACCCCTGCATGTCATTTAACAGACAAAGTAACATTCAGCATTTAAGGGATTATTTACTACTAGCTGGAGTACCCGACGTTGCCCGGGATTTTAAGAATGTTTGTTTACACCTCATCCACCAACAAACCTCTCCTTAGGCAGGCCACGCGAAAAGTGTGACAAACTTCCCCATCCACAGTTCTAAGGTCTTTGAAGGAAGTAGGACCTGTAACGGTGTAAAGCAAACTTCAGTGATAGAAGCATTCAAAATTTGTCGGATGTACAGTGTAAACACGGCCAAGAGCTACTGTTGCTCTGATACCAGGATGACTGTGTACTTCCTGGTTGCTGGATCGCACTACGACATGCACAGCAACTACGTCCAATTACTTGTGCAGCTGTTTCCGGCATTCAGGGCCTCCACAGTGTATAAGATTCATCCAATCGGTTTTACCCTTCAGGGGCTGACAAGGGAATGAACCGGAAGTAGCCTCTGTGCGTTCCATAGTGCGATAGCAACCAAGGAGGTAGACAAAAAAGTTTGGTCGCCACTGTTGACACCATCTAGTTGTGTAAGCTGATGCACGAGCAAGTATAAATAAAAATTAGTGCTGCAGAGCTGCGTTTTTGCATCCCAGTATAGTTGCCATCTTTATGGGCCTGACTGTAAATCAGATGGATGTCTCCTCATGGATGCAGATATAAATTTTGACCATATTCAGACTCATAGTAAGTCTGGCTTAATATCAATAGTGCTTCCTCGGTGCAGGTTTGCTGATTGTGTCGGCAGTGCAGGGTGCCGGCGATGTTGGCAGTGCGGGGGTGCCAGCGGCGTCCTCAGTGCAGGTTTGCTGACTGTGTTGGCAGTGCAAGGGTGTTCTCAATGCAGGATGCCGGCGGTGTCGGCAGAGCGCGGGTGCCAGCGGTGTCCTCAGTGCACTCCCTTAAAACGCCCGTTTTGACCTTTAAGCACGCCTGCGATCTAATTCCACACCCCCGTTTTCAAGCACCTCCCCCTGTTACCACCCACATACGCCTCCTTCTGTCACTCAAAATAGCAGGCATTCGCTATATAGCGAACAAACGATTTTTGGCCGCACTGACTGGTTCGCGCATGCGTATTACAATCCGTACGCATGCGCAGATGTGCGAACATCGGTCAGAACGAACTCTATTTGCGGTTGTTCGTTCTATTCAAATGAACCATTCGCTAATTGCGTTCTGTTCACGCCTCTAAGTCTGAACGAGGGAGCAAAACTTGCGGTTGTAATTTTGAAAAATACGCCCCCTGGCCGCTCGCATCCTACGTCATGTCCGCTATGTATTAGATTAATCGAGCACACCCTGATTGCAGCTTACCCATATTATATAGTTATTATATACTTGGGGAAAAAAATAAGACTGAGAATGGTATAATCAAATGGTATAATCAAATGGTATAATCAGTGCCATTTGCCTGCATTGACTATAAGCCACAATGGGCCTGATTCAGACCAACTCACAAGCGGCTGTCCGCTCGCAAGTGGGTCGATGTTGTGCACTGCGCATGCGCACGACGGCGGGAGCTCCGTCGTGCGCATGCGCCAGACGCGACGAGCGAAGGAGGGCGTGCTGTCGATGTTGATTGACAGCACGCCCCCTTTGGTGGGCGTGCCTCCCTGACGGGGGCGTTCCCAAGGGAACGCCTACCGTCAGAAGCCGGCCCACTGACATCACTAGTGATGTCAGTGGGAGTGATTTTGGCCCTGATAGAGCCAAAATCACTCCGGGCCTTGCGGTTGAAAAACTCAACCGCAGGCTCCGGCTCGCAGTGGCGATGGTCGCGATGGTCAAGACCATCGCGGCCATCAACCTGCACGCTCGTACAGGCTGTGGGTGGTGACCCACAGCTATACGAGCGTCCAGGAGGACGCTCCATAATTATGGAGGACGGCCCTCATTCAGAGCGTGTGCTCTGCTCAGAGCGTACAGCTCTGAATGAGGGCCAATGATCCCTATGGCTACATTAGGGATGGACTGGGGTTCCCGATCAGTTCTGGCATTAATCTCTAGCGTGCAAGGGGGCAGTATGCCGGAAGGCAGAGCTGCTTGGCCCGGTTTCAGTCCAGACCTGCCCATCAGGCCATCAGCCCTTCTGGCATTTGCAGAAGCGCCAGATGCCCAGTCCAACTCTGGGCTACATGCATTTTCAAATAAGTGTCCGCGATTGCAGGGGGGGCAGGGCTTGGCAACGGGGGCGAGGCTTAGCGCTGGGGGGGGTAGCGGCGGTGGCCGGTCGGCGCATGCGCAGGACACTTGTCACAGTATTTTTTTGCAAAAACACAGTGACTAGTATGCGGAAGGGATTCGCAGGGACAGAGCTTTCTCACAATTTGTAGTAAATCCCTGTGATATTGCCTGAAATTCAATGCAAATTCAGTCGGTAATATCACACTACAATCTGCATTACCAATGCGGATTGTAGTAAATAGAGCCCCAAATGTTTTAAATTAGTCCCTAATCTGTAAGAGCCATTATGGTTTCAAGATACCAGTGCAAAGTATATACATTGGCAGGCACTTTACTTTGCAAAGAAAAACTTGGTAATTCCCGGTGACCACATCTAGAGACTCCACATTCCACACAGCAGTAATCAGAAAAAATCAATGAAAGGTATATAACAGAGTAGATCATTTCATAAGTAAAACTGTATCCCCCAGAGCTGATCTCTGTTGATTTACAGGGAACACAAACTCATTCTCAATATATTTCATCTTATCCACAAGTCCTACATAGGAATGTAGAAAGATGTTCAACAGCCAACAGCAATATGGCCTCACTGGTTGGCATGAGAAAATGAATTATACAAAGATAATACTATGCATATATAAGATTCAATAAACTATAAACATCAAACAACATTTATGTTCATTTTACAAATCTGACACAATCACCTTCTTCTGTCTCAGATGGGTGACTAGACTGTGCATGTGCTGAATGACCTGTTGTGGTTTTCAAAAATGTTTGTCCAATTCTAGAACTTCTAACTTTAGTGTTTTTGAACTGTAATTTGTACTTTTCTGCATTACTTTGCATTCCACATGTCCCTGTGAAGTTTTTCCATCCACATTTGTGCTCTGATTTTAGACTTAGGAAAATTTCATAAATGAATCCCTCAGTATTTCAGGTTCCTTGGGCAAAAGCAGTTGAGTTAGAGTCAATATCAACAGAATGTGGTGCCCTTGTACACACACCTTTCACTTCCAGAAAAAATATAAATATTTTTCCCAGTAAACACTATGTGCAGCAAATCTTTTGACGTGTATAAATTCCTCTGATGTTTTATATATTCTAAGATGCAAATAGAACCTGCTAAAAAAGAAAACAGACTACAGAGACCAAAAAGAGAAAAACACCATCAAAGTTAAAAGCTAAACAATTCCTACTATGTGACGTGCCCAGTCCTGACTGACCTAACCCATCTACAGACGCTGAGTGGTGAAAGGCTTATTGATCCTCAAGGAAGAAGGATGAATTGAGACATGGATAGTACAAGCATCCTTTCATACCTTCTGGTGGTACAGAATACCAATTTTAGCTAATATTTGGGCTATGGTCATATAAATTATTATAGAACCAAGATTAACCATAAAATGATTTGCAATGTTCAGAGTTCACTTCTAAAGTATGCACTAAAGAACTCATGAGGGAAAGAGGGACAGAGGTGGGTGGAGCTGTGGATGTGGGTGGAACTACAGCAGGGACGGGGCATCAATTGGTTCATAAAACAATAAAAATAAAATCTATGATCAAAGTTTGGGCTGTGGCAGTAGGTGTTATAACATGTCAGTCATATAATGCGTTGCTTCCCAACCAGCCCCAGTGTGTCTCCCCAGGTAGCCCCAGTGTGTCTCCCCAGGTGCCCCAGTGTGTCACACTACAGCCAGTCCCAGTATATAACACTCCAGCCAGCCGCAGTGTCTCTACCCAGCCAGCACACAGTGTGTCTCCCAATGTAGCCCCAGTTTGTCACCCTAGCAAGCCCCAGTGTGGTTCCCCAGGTAGCCCCAGTGTCACACTCCAGTCAGCCCCAGTGGGTCTTCCTCCAACTCTTCGCACTATGGCTCCTCTGCTCGAGTCCTCTCTGCCCCTCCGCTGCACATGACTTGACGCCATGGTGTTAAAACTTTATTGCACACCGGGAGAGCATTGGGTGGCAGGCTGCAGCAGTATGGAGGTTGGCTGCCAGTCCGCAAGCAGCTCATTACCCTCACCAAATTCAAAATGCTGCTGCTGTGTCCAGTCTCTGTTGCTGCCTGTCCACAAGCTGCAATCAGCAAGTGGCCAGGTACCAGATCTAACAATCGTGCAATTAAAGAGATAGGAAGATTCAATTCCTTGCGCAGCATCAGTAGAAGCCTTCAGCAGGTGTACTCACTGTGGCTTCACCTGGGTCCACCAAAATGGCTGTCTCCTCTGCGGCGGTAGCAAGGGGCCAGGACCGGGGGGAAGGAAGCTGGCATTTGCTGTGGGCTGGACTCGGGGGGATGTAGCGGGTGGTAGTGTGGCTGAGACCCAGGGAAGAAAGCAGGCGGCGGTGCTGCCTTTAGCGGCCTAGGCGAGGGGAGCAGTAGGACCCGGGGGACGTAGATGGCGTCAGAGGCAGATGCAGGCTCGTGAGCCTGCATCTGTTTGTAAAATTTTTTTTACATAAAATAATAAATTAAAGGCATGCCCCCCCTCCAAAAGAGCAACCAGCACCAGGCTTTTAGTAACCCAGTGCTGGTTGTGCAAAATACAGCCGACAAACACCGTAGGGGTCCCCCGTATTCAGCGCAAGCAGCACTGGGTTCTGATCTGGTCCTGGTTCTGGAAATACAGGGGAAAATAATGAGCAGTGTCCCCCTGTATTTCCCAGAACCAGCAGAAGACTTTTTCTAGCGGGGGCTGATGCCACAGCCAGGAGAGCCCCCCAGCCGAAGCATCGGGGTACAAGGACAGTACTATGCGAATGAGAGCTTAGCGGCAGGATTTCACTATGGAAACCCCGCCGCTGAGTGCTCATTGGCTGAGAGAGGTGAGAACTGCGCGTGACTCAGCGCCATTTTTCCAATTCAAAGATGGTGCCGTGAGCCAAACACTTCTCGCAATGTCATCGCCCTGCCCCCTCGGCTGGCTTATATAAAGCCAGGGCGAGGCGACGTCCGGCTAGGCCATCGGCCGCGTGGCAGCAATGAAGGGCTGCCGAAGACAGAAGACGCCGGGGAAGTCCTGGAGGGGCTCAGACGGCTGACAGAGCTTCTCTATCCTTCCAGGGTTTTATAAGATTTGCATGGTATATCTGTTCTGGGTATCTTTTCCCTGGCTGGTAAACTTTATAATTAACCTGCCCCACTTTTTCTAAAATTTCAAAGGGTCCTTGCTACTTGCTACAAGGACTTAGTTTACTTTCTATTGTGGGAACCAACACCAACACTCTGTCCCCAGGAGCAAAGACGCATAACTGAGCATTGCGGTTGTATACCCTCTGCTGTGCCTGTTGGGCCTGTTCCGAGTGCTCCCTCACTATGGGCACTACAGCAACAATTCTTTCTTGCATTTGGGAAACATGCTCAATAACAGTTTTATACGGACTGGACTGCCCTTCCCACGTCTCTTTGGCAATGTCCTAGTCCTTGTCTCCCATATAACAAATCGAAAGGTGAAAACCCGGTGGAGGATTGAGGTACCTCTCTTTTGGCCAACAACAAATAAGGCAACAAGCAATCCCAATCTCTACCATCCTTGTTGACTACTTTTCTTAGCATATGTTTTAACGTCTTGTTAAACCTCTCCACCAACCCATCGGTTTGGGGGTGATAGACCAAAGTTCTTAACTGTTCGATTTTGAACAGGCGGCATAACTCTTTCATGACTTTTGACATAAATGGGGTACCTTGGTCAGTCAGTATTTCCTTAGGTATTCCCAACCTGCTAAAGACATGGACTATCTCTCTAGCAATGGTCTTGATTGACGTATTGCGCAACGGTATCGATCCCGGGTACCAGGTAGCATAATCCATTATCACCAGAATATATTGATGGCCCCGGACAGAATTCATTAAGGGTCCAACCAAATCCATTGCTATTCTTTCAAATGGCACCTCAATAATGGGTAATGGGATTAGTGGACTTTTAAAATGAGGCCTTGGAGCATGATACTGACATTCAAGGCAGGATGCACAATAGTCAGATACCTCTTTATGGACCCTGGGCAAGAAAAACCTCTGCAAAATTCGCTCAGTGGTTTTCTATACCCCTAGGTGGCCTGCCGTTATATGACCATGGGCCAGATCTAACACTGTTCTTCTGTATGCTTTGGGAACTATTAATTGTTCTACAATATCTTCCCCCTTCTTAGTCACCTGATACAAAAAATCCTGACATACTGCCATGTGAGGATATGACAAAGGACTATCGGGGTCTATGGATCCATCGATCACTTTGACATTCTCCCTGGCTTTTACCAGAGTAGGGTCATTTAACTGCTCCACGGCAAAGACCTCTCTGCTGACCTCTAAATCAAGCAGACAATCAACTGGTTCAACAACACTTCCCACCTCAGTGGGAGGCATATCAGTTGGTGAGCCACCATCATGCTCTGCATTCTCTAGTTCGCCAATCATACTAGAAAAAGAGAACAACTCTGACTCTAAAGAAACTTCCTCTACTACTACACCAGTAAGCTTCTCAAACGGGGTCAGGGTGATTTACCTCTGTGCAAAATTGGCTTTCCCACAACTTCCAGAAGTGAGGAAAGTCTCTCCCCAATATTGCATCATATATTAATCCATGTACCAAACCCACAGAGACTATCGCGGAACCACATGGTGTCTCAATGTTCACTTCTGCAGTAATATAATACCGAGTATCCCCATGTATGCAGGTCACACCAACAGTTTTCCCCTTACGCTTCAAGGGGTTCACCAGTTCAGCTTTCATAAGTGTAACCAGGCTACCAGAATCTACTCTGTTGCCTTCTACAGTGAGTACACACATGTGTTTATCTGTCTCAGCCTGCCGGTCAGCAGTACAGGCTGGCTGTGCAAAGAAAGACCCCCTGCGGTTGAAATGAGCAGTATCACATTGCATACATTCAGAGGTAGTGAACAATTAGCTGCAATATGGCCGAAACCACCACATCGGAAACACTGAATCACATTATTATCTAGTCTTTTATGGGGCAGGAACCTTGCTGGCCTGACTGGCCTATCTCCAGGTTCCACACCCCTCAGTCTCAAGTACATTCCATCGCCCAGAACCCTTCTCCCCTGGAACAGTCTTACCCGTGTCGAAGGGAGTTCACTGATGTGCCATTGGGGTTCGGTGGGGCAGACTCAACAGCTTCTCAGCCACCACGTACCTCAACTAACTGGTCTGCGGACTTAGGGTCTGCATGGCTCACCCACTTGTGCAGAGATGCAGGTAGCAATCGCAGATACCGGTCCATCATGACTCTTTCGACGATCTGTGGTCCTGTCAGCATCTCAGGCTGTAGTCATTTTGTGGTTAGATGGACGAGGTCATGCATCTGTGAGCGTGGAGGCTTTTCCATTTGGAATTCCCAGCGGTTGACTCGTTGGGCATGAACAAACGAGGTGACCCCCAAGCGAGTTAGTATCTCCTGTTTTAGCTTTTCATAGTCTTTTGCATCAGCCAGGCACAAATCATAGTAGGCCTTTTGTGGTTCTCCAGACAGGAAGGGTGCCACAAGACTTGCCCACTGTTCCTTGGGTCAACTCTCCCTTTCTGCGGTTCTCTCAAATGCCATGAGATATGCCTCCACATCTTCACTTGGAGTCATCTCCTGTAAAAAATGACTGGCGCGTATGGAGCGAGTGTGGGTTGGAGAGTCAGTGGATGCATCTCCAGACCGGGCTACCAAGTGTTGTACTACCTCTTTTAAGGCCTGGCGGGTTTCCTCGATAGTGACTTGTTGTTGCCTCTGGGCTGTCTCCAAGGCCAACAGTTGCACATTGGTGGATTCCTGCTGAGATCTGGTAGCTTCCTGCTGAAGTTTGTTCGTTTCCTGCTGAGCTGCTGTAGCTTGGAGCAAGGCCTTAACAATGTCCTCCATGTTATATTTAGGTGCAGGTTGGAAGCTGAATCTGGCTTCTCTAAGCATCTGCTGATGCCACTTCATGGATTCCACAATTATGTGTCTGTTCCTTGAAATTGCAGCAAGGAAAAAATTTTCCTTTAAAATTTAAGTGTGTGCTTGCCCGCATTCTCCACCAATTGTGACACAGTCGGGATAGGGGTCCCTCTCCTGGGTAGATGGACTCCCTCTTTACACACAAAACAGCCAGAGAAACAGGACACAATTCTGGGGTTCTCGTGCAAGCTGGTCGGAGCCAGTCTTTATTGTACTGGACACATAAATGAAACAAAACACAAACAAAATCCTAGCCCGTCTGGGCTCTAACTAGACAGCAGGTTCCCTCACTAAACAGAAGACTAAATAAGTTCACGTCCACAGTACTTACAGGTGGTATCACACAGTGTCTCAGAGCAAACTAGCCTGCGGGCCTGCCTTCCCAGGTATGAGACCCTCAGCTATCACAAAACCCAGCTTATCTGAGCCACTTTCAGGTACAAGCCCTAACGAGCCTGCTACCAGGCTGAAAGGCCCAACACCTGGAGTGGCCTGTGTATGGAGACCTCCCTCTCCTCGCATCCACACCCACAGGACCCATTCCGGCTTTTCACTAAAGCCGACATTACTAGTCTGTTTTTCCAAACAGACTTCTCCTGGGGGTTTTAAAACACATAGGACAGGAATATGGGACAGACATAGAAGCCATTCAAAACTGCTCCAGTGCTTCTATCACAATATATATATATAAATCTATATAATATACATATACCTACCTATACATACAGTATATACATATACACAGTAGTGGATTTTATATAAGCATTGTGCCAGACAGGGGCATCTTTAGAGAGGAGGGGGCCCATGTGCATTCCCCGTCCGGGGACCCTTCCTCTCTTCCCAGCGGCCGGCAGCCTACTGACTCGGCTGGCCGGCCACCGGAGCATTAGTAGACTCTGGGCTCTGGAATGTGCCCGGAGTCTACTGTGCATGCGCAAAATGCTGGAAAAATGGGCGCCACGGCCATTTTTCCGGCTTTTTGTACAGCGCTGACACCCGGCGCGGGACCTCTGAGAGGTAAGTTTTAAATAATATGGGTGCAGCGTGTGCACACCCTGTGCCCATTATAATTATGCCCCTGGTGCCAGAGTCTACTGTGCATGCACAGGTCTCCCGGATCATAGCACCTGCACCA
This sequence comes from Taudactylus pleione, assembly GCA_031769625.1. Classification (NCBI taxonomy): domain Eukaryota; kingdom Metazoa; phylum Chordata; class Amphibia; order Anura; family Myobatrachidae; genus Taudactylus; species Taudactylus pleione. The sequence continues at coordinate 5,406,959 of JAUIMM010000370.1, forward strand.
TAGTCCCAGAGACACCACAACTGCGCATGCGCAAATATTTGGGTAAATGACCGCCACTCCATATTCCCGGTGATTTGTACTGCTATTAGAGCGCTGACACGGGACACCGGAGATGCAAGTATTAATAATGGATGCAGGGTGCACCCAGGAGCCTCCCAGCTGTTCCGTAAGAAAAGTGAAGTATGGTATTACTTTTTAATAAAACCTCCCTCAGCAGCATTTAGCAGCTGGCAGGGTAAGTTCACAATAGGGTTCTGTGGAATCCAAAAACATACTGGTAGTTTAATTGGATTCTGACCAAAAATGAACCATAGAGTATAAGTATGTGCAAATTGTACTGAACATGCAGATTTGCTCCTGAATCCCAGGTGGCGATCCCAGCCATTCGGAAGAGTATTCAAGTCTCGGTGAGCTGTATACATCCAGCAGGCAAGTGGGCGATTTGGTGATGATGTGATTCGCGCTGAATCACGACACCTTGGCCCTGCACCCTGCTTTTCTGGCAGTCATGCCCCCCACATCGACCCCACCATGCCACGGTACTCCCGCTGCTGTGCCAACTTGTACATGTGGTAGGGAATATAGGTTGTACACTCCAGACAAATGTGAATGGCCAAATATTCTCTGTAAAGCTCTGTGGATTTTGTCCAGTAGCCTATTAGCTGCGCCAATTTGCAATGTTTGTGGTAGGTTGGGTATGGGATGCCGGCGATCAAAATGCCGAAGCCGGCATCCCAACAGGGTTAGGATACCCACAGCTGTCAGTAGGTATCCTAACCCTTCCACTACCACTAACCCTCCCTGCATCTAACCTCCCCCCCTGGTGTCTAACCCTAACCATACCTGCCAAGTGCCTAACCCTCCCCCCCCTAGTACCTAACCGTCCCCCTAGTGCCTAACCTATAACCCTCCCTGTCTCCCACTACTTACCTTCGGGATGCCGGCGCCGGGATTCTGAAAGGTGTCTGGAGTCCGGCGCCGGTATTCTGAGCACCGGCATCCCATGTGCCTGGATTCTGACTACATCCCGTTCGTGGCTAATAGGATACCGGCCTAGGGGCCTGATTCAGACCCGGTCGCTAAGCTGCAAACGCTTGATAGGGGCGATTAATGACATATGCGTCAAAGTACGCATGCGCGAACCAGTCACTGGAGCCGGGAATTGTGTGCTCGTAGTACACAGACTGGGCGCTACTTTGAGTGACAGATAGCGCCAATTGTGGGTGGTGACAGGGGAAGGTGCTTGTGAATGGGGGAGTGGTGCTGCGAACACAGGCGTATCTGACCATCAGAACTGAGTTTAATGGGTGTGCATAATTAGCAAAGTAGCGTCATTGAACACGTCACTTGGTTGTTTTTTAGCCTGAACTGATCACAGTACTTGCAGTGGGGTAGGGGCTACCTCAAGTGCTGCGTGCAGCTCCGATGGGTCTCGATGTTACCAATTAATCAGACACTTCCTGGAGATGACGTGTGCTAAGAGAGAAAGGTGGGCGGCTTTAAACTCCTGCGTACGCTCACAGCCATCGCTCTCTAAGATATAGGGGGCGTCCTTAAGCCAGACAGTGCAATCGCGGGATTTGCATACCCAGGCCCTTTTGGCCGCGAGCGATAGTGGCTTAGCGTCCGGGTCTGAATCAGGCCCTATGTGTGCATTGTTTAAAAAAATATTGTTACATAAATAAAACTTATTGGCTCTCAAGTTCAAGTAAGAGGTTGATCACCAGAAGGTACTTTATTTGCGTTAGACAGAGAGGGAATGTTAGAGAGACGTGGATGGAAAACTCCTTTAGCCACATGCTACCCTCAACATTTTTGTAACTAAGGCCCTCATTCAGAGCCGTACGCTCTGAGCAGAGCGCACGCTCTGAATGAGGGCCGGGCTCCATTTTCATGGAGCGTCCTCCTGGACGCTCGTATAGCTGTGGGTCACCACCCACAGGCTATACGAGCGTGCTTTGTGATGGCCGCGATGGTAGAGACCATCGCGACCATCGAATTTGCGAGCCGGAGCCTGCGGTTGAGGTTTTCAACCGCAAGCTCCGGAGTGATTTTGGCTCTATCAGAGCCAAAATCACTCCCACTGACATCACTAGTGATGTCAGTGGGCCGGCTTCTGACGGGAGGCATTCCCGTGGGAACGCCCCCGTCAGGGAGGCACACCCCCGGCACGCCCACCAAAGGGGGCGTGCTGTCAATCAACATTGACAGCACGCCCCCTTTGATCGGACACAACGAGCGAAGGACTTTCCTTCGCTCGTCGCGTCTGGCGCATGCGCACGACGGAACTCCCTCCGTCGTGCGCATGCTCAGTGCATAACATCGACCCACTTGCGAGCGGACAGCCGCTCGCGAGTGGGTCTGAATCAGGCCCTAAGTTTGCTGCGTCTTTGGACACAGCAGCGATAGTAACATATGCTAATGCTGCAGAACTTGGTGTCTGAGGAGAAAAGATGCCTCCTGGTAGCATTACAGATCAGAGTGTTATGTCTTAAGATGCATCACTGGATCTTCTGCAACACCATTGGCCATCTGAGTAACCCTAAGGTTACTCAGATTGGCCCTCTCAGCTACATAGCCATGGCCAGGAAGTCTGCGTTGGACGCAGACCATGGCCTCGGCACTCCCAGAACGGAGGCCGGCACTGCCCCCACCCTGCCCACAAACAGCCGCCAGCTGTCAATCAGGCTGCGACTCAGGTGGCACTGCGTACAACGACACAGGACCCGTTCTGCACATGCGCAGACGCCCCACTATCGAAGATGTACGCAAATCTTTGGGTTTGCGTACTGTACATCTCTGAATGAGATGTCTGTTTAATTATGAGAAAACAGCTCTGGAAAGTTGAAAAAGGCAAAGAACTGGTTTCTGCTTCCGCAGAGAAATGTATTTTCCACATTTTGGGACTTGTCTGCCAAAAGCAACTAGTCAAAATTTACTTAAAACACAGGATATAATCCCAATTTACTCTGTGCCACAGCCCAAGCCAAAATGTTGAAAAAAAAGAGCAAAGTATGTGTCACAAGTAAAAAACAGGAGCGGAGCTCGTGGTAAAAATAATACATAATTTTCAATAGAAAATCCAACCATCAAGATACTGCAATTTAAAAAGTTTATGAAAGCACTGCACTGCATCATTTCACTACTTATTTTTCTTTATTATCTTTTGCAGCAGGACAGATGTGCCCTCATACACTACTGCTGCAGTTGCGCCAAACATCCCTTCTTGGCGCGCAAGGTCCCATGCGACTCGGCTTGCATCTAGGAACTTTTCTGCTTGAATGTGTGTCTTAGGGCTCTACAGGTTTCTGATTTTTAAGCAGTTGAGCGATTATCGGTTGTCTTTGCATGCGCCAAGGCATATTTGTAATGCCATTTGTAGTGAATTTTACATTACCTTACACATCAAAGTGATTGACAGTCAGGGACCATTTGGGGAAGGTAACAGGGAGTGACTGCAAAAATCGCTGACGTGTCTCAGCTACTTTCGGGTGGGACGGGGGGTGTCGTAGCCTGTATCTATGATCCCATACACAGATAAAGTGGTTCCGACGTCTCAGTTCAGGCTGCCATTCTCCATGACCATAGGGCTACCTAGTTGGCCGATTATTGAATGATCTGCGGTGACAGCTGCATATTTGTACACACTTGCTTGGATCTGCTAAGCCACTTGCAAATGCGTACATCTCTGAATCAGGTTCCTAGTCGCAATCGGACGCGACAAAACCGCTTCATGAGACTACACTGATTAATTTGATATGCGGCACTTGTATATCTGTGTGCGACAGAGTCTGAATCTGTATATGTAGTGCTATGATGAGTGGCTACGGTTTTCTTTCACGTCAAGTTCTGCTGTGCTTCGTATACAGATTTAGACTCAGTCGCACACAAGTGTCGCATATCATATCAATCAGTGTAGTCTCGTGATACAGTTTTAAGCATCAGATTGCGACTAAGATGAACGTTTGAGCGGAAAAGATATTGCACAGCGCAGCTCTCAAGCTCTAGGTGTCTCATGGTGCTGTAAAGTGTGCTGGGACTAATGCTGGGTGCTGGCAGGTGAGCTGGGAGGTGTGCTGTGAGCTGAGTGATGTTCTGAGAGCTGGGAGGTGTTCTGTGAGCTGAGAGGTGTTCTGTGAGCTGAGAGGTGTGCTGTGAGCTGGGAGGTGTGCTGTGAGCTGGGAGGTGTGCTGTGAGCTGGGAGGTCTGCCGTGAGCTGGAAGATGTGCTCGGAGGTGTGCTGGGAGCTGAGAGGTGTTCTGTGAGGTGGGAGGTGTGCTGTGAGCTGGAAGATGTGCTGGGAGGTGGGCTGTGAGCTGGGAGGCGTGCTTTGAGCTGAGAGGTGTTCTGTGAGCTTGGAGGTGTGCTGTGAGATGGAAGATGTGCTGGGAGGTGTGCTGGGAGCTGGGAGGTGTGCTGTGAGCTGGAAGATGTGCTGTGAGCTGGGAGATGTGCTGTGAGCTGGGAGATGTGCTGGGAGCTGAGAGGTGTTCTGTGAGCTGGGCAGTGTGCTGTGAGCTGGGATGAGAGGTGAGATGGGAGGTGTGATGTGAGCTGGCAGGTGTGCTGTGAGCTGGGCGGGGAAGTGAGCTGGGAGGTGTGAGGGGAGGTGAGCTTGGAGGTGTGCTGTGAGCTGAGAGGTGTTCTGTGAGCTGGGAGGTGTTCTGTGAGCTGAGAGGTGTTCTGTGAGCTGGGAGGTGTTCTGTGAGCTGGGAGGTGTGCTGTGAGCTGGGAGGTGAGATGGGAGGTGAGCTGGGAGGTGTGCTGTGAGCTGGGAAGGAAGGTGAGCTGGGAGGTGTGCTGTGAGTGGGAGGGGAGGTGAGATGGGAGGTGTGCTGTGAGCTGGGAGGTGTGCTGTGAGCTGGGAGGGGAGGTGAGATGGGAGGTGTGCTGTGAGCTGGGAGGTGTGCTGTGAGGGGAGGTGAGATGGGAGGTGTGCTGTGAGCTAGCAGGTGTGCTGTGAGCTGTGCGGGGAGGTGAGATGGGAGGTGTGCTGTGAGCTGGGAGGTGTGCTGTGAGCTGGGAGGGGAGGTGTGCTGTGAGCTAGCAGGTGTGCTGTGAGCTGTGCGGGGAGGTGAGCTGGGAGGTGTGAGGGGAGGTGAGCTGGGAGATGTGAGGGGAGGTGAGCTTGGAGATGTGCTGTGAGCTGTGAGGGAAGATTAGCTGTGAGGAGAGGAAGTGGGGGTATGAAAATATCAAGGGTGCTTGCCTAGGCAAAGCCCCCTGATAATGCCATACCCCCACTTCTAAATGTCCACTTAAACCACTGTTTAGGGTGCTCTATAGGGGCATGAATCAAAATACAGTGCTATGGATTGTTTGACAGAGGGGGGCCCCAAAACTGGAATCTTGCCTAGGGCCCCATGAGGTCTAAATCCAGCTCTGGTGATCATGCATTTCACATAGTGCACTAATGCATTATGTGGTCATGATCAATATCGCCAACAGGCCCGCAGAGAGCTGCGGCGGGCCCGGGTAATAGGGGGCGGGGCCTAATCATGGGAGGCGTGGCCTGGTGCAAAGCCAGGGGAGGTCACGATCAGTGTGATCACTCCCCCCCACAGGCATAGGAGACTGCCACGAGCAGTCTCCCACTGCAGCTCAGCACATGCTGTGTGCTGAGCTGCTGTAAGGGAGGGGGGGGGCAGCGTTGGACCCGGGCCCCTCAGGAAGCCCAGGCCCGGGTAATCTGTACCCACTCACCCCCCCCTCTCGGCGTCCCTGATCGCCAATGAACTGGGCCGCTCATCATTCTCGGTGCTGTGCAGAGCAGTAGTGTACAGGATCAACCTTCTCATCCAATTTGAACGGAGAGGGAGAGCCCAAAAGTTGGAACTGTCCTGAATAAATTAGGACTGCTGGGAAGTTTGTATCTGTGATGAGGCATGATATGTATAGTCTGACACAGCTGGTGTAAAGGAAGTGCCATTAACAGACTGTAGCTCATCTTTTATTTACCACAATGTATCAGCCACTATAGGCCGCTTCTTGTAAAAGGACAATTTTGGTTTCATTTTACTTGGGTGATGTATCCATCTTAATACAGTACATAAATGAAAATGTTGCACAAAAATTCTAGCAGAATTACTGTTCCTGATGCACTTTCTTCTTTTTAACTAGCATGCCTGTTTCCCCCCGACTTTCCGACATGCAAACGCATACATTTCTGATACATGCTTTAGTATTGTTCCACATCTAAGTACATTGCAATTTTATCACGTAAACTAGCTAAATAATGTAAAACAATCAATCTACTAAACAATATAATTGTTACAGTGGCTTATCAAAGGAATGAAAATCCTCTGAGAAGCAATTACTGGTAAATAATATTCTCACAAGGGCATATTTAAAAGAAGTTCAGAACCCTCAGTGAATAGAGATCATGCAAAAATATACTATATTAATAACCAACCCAAAAGGTAAATGGTTTATCATCTAACAATAACATATCATTAAATAATGTAGTTAAAGCATAAGGTTAACTATCTGAGGTGTTATACATGTATCAATCAGCAGGGAATTGTTGGTCAGTAACAAGGAATGGGATATAGTTCGTTTACCGGTGTCCGGAATGCCGGACGTCTGAATCCTGACGCTGGAAGCCCGCCTCTGTACTAAAGATAGGAGTCTAAATACCGACACCTATCTTTAGCCAGACACCGAAATCCCAACGTCTGGCATCCCAAACAAAGGTAAGCAGGGACTGTTAGCTGTTAGACACGTGGGGGGAGTTAGGGTTAGGCACCCCCCGGGGAGGGATAGCCTAGGGGAAGTGGGGGTTTGGGTTAGGCACCCCTGGGGGCAGGTTATGGTTAAGCACCCCCCCGAGAGGGTTAGGTTTAGGGTGCGAGAAGGGGAGGGGTTAGGGTTAGGCATCACTGGGGGAAGGTTAGGGTTAGGCACCAACTGGGGGGGTGAGGTTACTGTTAGGCACCAAAAGGGGAGGTTATGGTTAGGCACCACTAATGGAGGGTTAGGGGGGAGAGGGGAGGGGAGAGTTAGGGTACTTACCAGCCCTAGTCGGGATCCTGATGGATCGGGCTTCCAGCATCGGTTTTTAATCTGCCGTCAATACATCCAGTGGCATTACATACCGATTCCACAAGGAATAACAGGACCCAATGACAGGCACTTATATAAAATAGAAGGGGTTTGTTGGGAGATTACAGAAAGAGAAATAATGATTCATGGACATAAGTGCAGCACCAAAGGTTAGAGTCACAACAAAATAATAGTGTGTCATACAGAACAGGGTCAAGAGTACGGACCAGGTAGTCCTACAGCATAGGTTACAAACCAAAATGCAGATTCAGCTATGTATGATCAATACCAGGATTCAATGCATATCAGACAAAACTGATGCAGTAATACCATATGGACTGGCAAAGGAGAGTACCTGACACTTAAAGCAAAAGTGGAGAACAGGGTTCCCGATCTCAGTGCTCATGAGCCCATAGGACTTCCCTTCCCCTTGAAACTGAGCTATTGTAGATGACTCAGATGTTGTCAGGCCTTGCATAGTATGAGTACCTTTCTATCTACAGGAGGGCAAGATTGGGTTACAAAGCTAGGGATAAGCCAAAAAATGGTTTATCAAAGTTCAGTGCCCCTAGTAGTGGTCCCCCTATGCAGTGCCCCCAGTAGTAGTCCCCCCTATGCATTGTCCCCAGTAGTAGTCCCCCCTACACAGTGCCCCCTATAAAGTGCCCCTAGTAGCAGCCACCCCACCTATATAGTGCCCCCAGTAGCTCTCCCCCTATGCTGTGCCAGAGTCAGTTCCTGTGCCCCCCTACACACACAAAAAAACCCACAACTTTCCTGAATCCCAGCTCCTGCCGCCACCGCCGCTGCCCGCTCCTCCTTGCCCGCTCTTCTGCACTATGGGAAAGACGTCATGACATCTCTCCCATCACCCACTGCAGGAGGAGCCGGAAGGTGTAGCTCATGAGTGAGCTCTAGCTGGCTCCCTCCATGGACACAGCAGCCAATGAGAGTCTGTCTGCCACTGGCGGCTGTGTGTTTGTTACTGTGTGGTGCTGACCGCTCACATTGCGGTGTCTGCACTACATTTGTGGGGCCCGGGGGACACTAGTGGTGGGTGCAGTGGTGGCTATGGGACCCTGCACCACAGTGGGTCCCAGTGCAAGCCACCAGCTGCACTGCCGCTAGATCCGCTACTGCAGGTCCTGGAGAGAGATAAACTGTAGTATAGCACTTGCTTAGAGGCCAAAGAGCAGGCACTTACTCATTATGGTCCTGGGACAAACCCAGACATTATCTTACAATAATCCTACAGAATGTTACACAGCACCTGCATAACAATGACCCTAATTTACCAAAGAAAGACCAGACCAGTCATTCAGAAAACTTGTTTACCATAAGCCATTTCTTATTATATGGTAGGCATGCTCAGTGGTGAAATGCTATATAAGTTCACTCACTATATAATTAATTCACAATATAACAGCACCCACAACTCTTACACAACATGGTTTGGGTCTATATTCAAGACATCCTTGGCCATGATCCCAAATCATTAAGAGCAATTTATCAGCCCGATGTCATTTATTTCCTGCTGTTCTGGGTTCTTTTAAGAAACACATTCCTGACACTGAAACAGAGAAATGTCACAATTCACAAGATCTTATTCCAGTCTCATGTTCTATTTCTTCATGGTAAACTAGATAAACTCTAGCTACAAAACATAAAATAACTATGCTCTCCATGGATTATATAGGAACATGCATGCACAAAATCAATGATTTCTTTGTCTTGGACTTGATTGCTTGACAAACGGTATATCAGGGCTGTCACTTTGCCGCTCATCAGCCAAATGTATAAAGGTCCTTGGCCATGAACAGTTGTAAAATATTTATGCTCACAATGGTTCAACAGTATCATATTTAGATATGCAGACTTGCTCACGTTTGCTTAGTGTAAAATACACAAGTTGGTTCTGTGCATGGACATAAAACTGAATGCATATGCAGATTTACACAAATCTGGTGAAGGGAAGGGGAGGTTTGACATAGGCAAATTACAAGAAAAGCATGTTTGTGTAATTGTTAACAGATGCTGACCCCCATACACACTGATGATGACAATCACCAGCACTAGTCACACACTTCTGATTGGCAGACTCACTATTAAGCTATCTACATTGCTTGTGCATATACGAGTATTATATGATTTGGCAAGTGTATTTTATCAATCATTTTTTCCCATATATGTGAGGGAGAGGTATACTGTACCTGCTGTATTGGAGAAGTATTTATAAATTCTATTCAAATCTACTAGCATATGTCACTATCAAAGCAAATGTTTAAAGAATGGTTTCAAAGTAAATCTGATGTATGCCTGACTTTACCTTGGCACTTATACTGCTAGCGCTATTACATGGTGTCGTTTAATTACACTCATCTCCCCTACCGAACATTCTGCCATGTTATGTTACTTAAAGAAATAACAAGGGAATCAGTAAAGAGTGGAAGTCCTGCAATAATTCAAAAAGAAGGATTTTTATGGAGTGTTTTGAGGTTCTAATACAATCAGGTTGCATTAGGGCTTTTCCCCAAAGTGAAGGATTGGTTTTATCTAGGCCCCCTAACATCCTAAGAATAACTACTGTCTTGAGAGAGATTGTTAGCAGTTGGAATGGAAGACAGACTATGCAGGCACAAGGGAGACTGATGGATGGATAGAACCAATACAAAAGAGAAGTCTGATCTGATAGTTTGTGTCTGAATACCCCAGCATTTCTATATAATCCACTCATAAGAGATACATATGACACATCTTTCCTGCAATGATTACACTTCATCTATAAAGTGATTGCAAACGTCTGCTGTCCTTATTGCAAACATATGGGATACATGGTATAGCTGTAATCTACTTCTGAAAGGCCTTCCTCCTACATCTGAAAGCAAGTAAACCCTATAAACTGTCTCTTGTCAAATAGCAGAGGGAGGGAAGCATTCACTGTCTGACAGTTCACATGTGGTCAGGTTGGATTGAACTGTCATGATGTAAACTAGAGATTATGTCAACACTAGGGCCTTTCCTTTTCTATGAGCTGGAGGGCAAGCAAATATGTAATTAAGCTTTTATTAAATAAAACAAGAAAAACGGCTACAGGAGAATTCCCAGAACTGCTTTCCCTTAATCATCTTTTTTTTGGGAGCTAAAATGGTTTTATAATTCAGTAAAGCCATTTTCTATCACTATTACTAGATTTGCTGTGATTTGTGCTGTCATGGCCTCAACTGTAAGGTGACATAAATGGTGTTGCTGCCCAGGGCGGTTCGTGGCTGTGATGACACAAATGATTACATGGTATAGTACTGTACGTATTTTTAATGGCTTTAAATTTGATTTATGAACTTTAAGCACAGTAATAAATTACTGTTTGATTAAAAAGGTTTAAATACTAGTAAACATATCCATATAGGCAGCATTGTATAAAAACAAAACATTTTACCTACAAAATTAAACTTCAAACCACAAATGACAGTCAGTTGAAACATATCGAAGCAGACCAAATAGTTGCTTAGCAAACAATGTGGAGCTTGAAACAACAACATTAGATCACATTTAAAACTCAAGAACCTCTTAAGTATTTCTGTGCTGGTCCTTCTAATGGAACATATGGAGAACCTCTGTAATAGTCTCAGATTACAGAGGAGCATATTTAAGACTAGCAATGCTCATTAACTTTTAATTGGATGTGCTCATCCAATCTAGGGCATGATGTGTTTTTATTATCCTACAGGCTTGATTGAGAATTCTAATGCTTTTTTTTTCTGGGCACAAGAATGTCTAAAACTCCTTTGTGTCAGATTTGCCGTTGGTGGCCTTGAGTTAGGGAAGAAGTCAGAGGGGAGAGGCCTGGATATCAGAACTCCTCGTCCACAGGTCTTGGAAGGTGACAAGACCTGGTCAAAGGTGCGGAGTCTAACCTGCAGGGAGGTATTCACCAGTGACCCCTCCAAGCGGGATATGGGCTTAGCTCATACTTGTCGAAATCAGTTCCCTTCTTCTGGGAGGCCCTGTGCCTGGCCATGACATCCCATTTGGGGGCGGAGCTGAGGGAGGAGCCGCATGATTGTGTCATCGTGGCCCCGCCCCCTCTTCACAATGCCATTATTTTTGAATCGCGTCACCGGGCCCCCCCGCTGCAAGGGTTTTGATATTAACTGTGCGGGGGTAGGGAGGGATGCCGGCTTCCAGGAGGCTTGCCTGCCTTTCTGGCGGGCCGGGAGCGGCATCCGAAAATTGGGAGGCTCCCGGACAAATCGGGAGGGTAGGCAAGCCTGGCTTAGCTGCACCCTGCAGGCAGGTCACAGTCCTTTGAACAGGTATCCAAGATCCGTGGGAATAGAGACTCAAATATCAGTGGCCCTGGGGAAGTGCCTAACAAAGGCACTACTACACAGGGAGATACACCAGGAGATGATACTTGTGAAGTGCTTGGAATTGGCACTTGAAGTACACTAGGATTGGCACTAGAGAGATACGCACTAGAATTAGCACCAGAGGGGTACACTAGAGCTGGCACTGAAAAAAAGATCCTATAATAGGAGATGAGATACCTCAAAACCCTGTCTGTATTTTCAGAAAAGATCCTAATCTGAAATGCAAGCTAGTTAAAAGCTTTTGTCCACCTACCCCGAAAAAGAATATTGTAATTTCGGAGGGTTTCTTTAGATGTGGGATGTGTGTAGGATGTAGAAATATACCGACTAATTTTGATAACAAAAAAACAGATGTGGAGATTAACAATAAAGTTCACTACATCAAGGATTTTATCACTTGTCACTCTCAGGATGTGATTTATGGTATTGAATGCTCATGTGATAAATTTTACATTGGCAGAACAAGTAGATCCTTGAAAATCATAATTAGTGAACATTTGAGAAATATTGAAAAAGGATTAGATACACATGCACTTTCGGCCCACTTCAATGAAATACATCAATGTAATGTTAGAGACATAAGGAATTTTTATGGACTAAAAAAAAGATTATTCCGGGGCCTAGAATTAAAGATACCACATGTAAATTAGCACGAGAAGAAATGCAATTTATTTATGATTTTAAAACTCTTATTCCAACGGGTCTTAATAAAGATTTTGAAGTGAAATTGTTTTTATAATGTTTTATATGTAGTTCTTATTTTGTTCAGTGTGTAAATTTTATCATGTGGTTTTAAGATTGATCATATTGAATCTCAGAAACCTTTTTTACTTTTTACATGTAATATGAAAATCCAGAAACATCTACAACAAAATGGTCGCCGCAAGTGAAGTACAGCATGTTGCCGTACTCCTGGAGGGACAGATAGAGTACTCCCCGGAAGTTGGAAGCCGGGTTATCTGTTTACCATTCTAAAGGAAGCTGTTATCTGTAAGTGCCGTCTTACATACATCCGGTTTCGCTGGATATGCGCAGTCGCTGGGAGATGGACCACGTGATGATAATAGGATTAGTAGCATCATCTGGAGAGTGGGAAATCGGAGAGGGAGAAAACCCTGATCTGGCCTGGAATGGACTGGATGTTGTCAGGGATTCGAGTTAGGGATTTAGTAGTTAGTAGATCCGTGTCTGGCATTAGCATTTTCATGCATGTTTATAGGAGGGGTATTTAAACCCACCACCAACAGTCTCTCAGTATGCCTTGATAAAGATACACACTATAAGTATTGAAACGCGTTGGTTGGGAGAGACTGACATAAAGAGGATCATGGCACCTCATCTGGATTTGAAAGCACACCTGGGACGCCTGGCGGACTTTCTTAACTTGCTTGTTTTGTCTACTTTAAATTAGGGATGAGCGGGTTTGGTTCCCTGAGAACCGAACCCACCCGAACTTCGGGGATCCGGGGCGATCCGAGCCCAAGCTCGGATCTCCCTGTCTGCCCCGGATCCCTCTCCCGAGGCAAAACCTCGAGATCTGCTGTCAGATCTCGAGGTTTTGCCTCGAGCGGCCATTTTAAAAAAAATGCCTTTGCCTTTAATGGGCAAAGTGCTGATTGGCTGACAGAACCGTCTATCACGGCTCTCAGCCAATCAGCATTATGGTGCTCATTTGCATGTAGCACGGACTCGTGAGATCCGTGCTACATGCATCTGTGTGACTGACAGTGACACAGAGCACAGATGGGTCAGTGAGACCCGTCTGTGCTGCTGTGTATTTCAATGACACAGATGCACGCACGGACCAGGAGATCCGTGCTACTTGCATCTGTGTCATTGACACAGCAGAGCAATAACAGGTCCGTGAGACCCGTCTGTGCTGCTGTGGAAAAAAAAAAAAAAAAACCTGTGTAAAAAAAGAAAAAAAATGGCGTGCCCCCCCCCCCCAAAAAAGAGCAACCAGCCCCGGGCATTAGTAACCCAGTGCTGGGTGTGCTTAAATACAGGGGACAAACGACGTAGGGGTCCCCTGTACTTAAGCACAACCAGCACCGGGCTAGTCAGAACCAGCGCTGGTTGCCAAAATACGGGGGACAAACGACGTAGGGGTCCCCCGTATTCTGCGCAACCAGCTCTGGGCTCTGATCCGGTCCTGGAAATACAAGGGAAAAAAATTAGTAGGGTTCCCCTGTATGTTCCAGAACCAGCACTGGACTTTTTCTAGCGGGGTGCTGATGCCACAGCCAGGGGAGCCCTTTCACCGGGCCCCCCAGCCGCAGCATCAGCCATGACCGCTAGTCAGCCCAGGCCGGGGATCCCTGGAGAGCTGGGGACCCCCCCAATAAAGGGGTCACCCTCTCCAGGGCACCCCAGGCCCAGGCTGATAGCCCGGGGCTATCCCCGCCACCCCTGGTGGCGGTGGGTGGCGGGTTGATTGTGTGGTGTGGTGTAAATAAAGGATATCAAACATTGTCTTTACAAGTAGAACTGCAAGTCCCAGCAAGCCTGCCCCGCATGCTGGTACTTGGAGAACCACTAGTACCTGTAGTTCACCTGTAAAAAAATGTTTAAAAAAAACACAGGACACACACACCGTGACAGTATAAGTTTATTAAACATACATACACACACACACATGTACACATACTCACCTATGCAACCTGTAGCATCGGTCCACTTGGGACCTGTGAAAAAAAACATACTCACCATCTCCTATGCGAGGTTCTGTCCTCTTCGTTCCAAAGTAGGCATCCCCGGACTTGGCAAAAAAACAAAACGAAAACGCGATCCACGAACTTAGTACCGTTCTATTGGCTGAGAGAAGCCAATGAACGCTTAGCAGCGGGGTTTCCATGGTGATACCCCGCCGCTAAGCTCTCATTCGGGAAGTACCATTCTATAGAACGGTACTAAGTTCGTGGATCGCGTTTTCGTTTTGTTTTTTTGCCAAGTCCGGGGATGCCTACTTTGGAACGAAGAGGACAGAACCTCGCATAGGAGATGGTGAGTATGTTTTTTTTCACATGTCCCCTATGGATACTTTACCGGACAAGTGGACCGATGCTACAGGGTTACATAGGTGAGTATGTGTACATGTGTGTGTGTATGTATGTTTAATAAACTTATACTGTCACGGTGTGTGTGTCCTGTGTTTTTTTTTAATTTTTTTTTACAGGTGAACTACAGGTACTAGTGGGCCCTTAATGCCCTGCATGCTGGTACTTGTGGTTCTCCAAGTACCAGCATGCGGGGCAGGCTAGCTGGGACTTGCAGTTCTACTTGTAAAGACAATGTTTGATATTCTTTATTTACACCACACCACACAATCAACCCGCCACCCACCGCCACCAGGGGTGGCGGGGATAGCCCCGGGCTATCAGCCTGGGCCTGGGGTGCCCTGGAGAGGGTGACCCCTTTATTGGGGGGGTCCCCAGCTCTCCAGGGATCCCCGGCCTGGGCTGACTAGCGGTCAGGGCTGATGCTGCGGCTGGGGGGCCCGGTGAAAGGGCTCCCCTGGCTGTGGCATCAGCCCCCCGCTAGAAAAAGTCCAGTGCTGGTTCTGGAACATACAGGGGAACCCTACTAATTTTTTTCCCCTGTATTTCCAGAACCAGGACCGGATCAGAGCCCAGAGCTGGTTGTGCAGAATACGGGGGACCCCTACGTTGTTTGTCCCCCGTATTTTGGCAACCAGCGCTGGTTCTGACTAGCCCGGTGCTGGTTGTGCTTAAGTACAGGGGACCCCTACGTCGTTTGTCCCCTGTATTTAAGCACACCCAGCACTGGGTTACTAATGCCCGGGGCTGGTTGCTCTTTTTTGGGGGGGTGCACGCCATTTTTTTCTTTTTTTACACAGGTTTTTTTTTTTTTTACCACAGCAGCACAGACGGGTCTCACGGACCTGTCATTGCTCTGTGCCAATCACACAGATGCATGTAGCACGGATCTCCCAGGTTCGTGCTACATGCAAATGGGCACCATAACGCTGATTGGCTTCCTGTCTGCCACTGCAGTGCCACTCCTAGATGGGCCACGTGTTTGTGCCGCCCACTTGTGTCGCTTAGCATAGTCATCCAGCTACCTCGGTGCAACCTTTTGGCCTAAAAACAATATTGTGAGGTGTTCAGAATAGAGTGGAAATGAGTGGAAATTAATGTTATTGGGGTTATTAATAGCGTAGGAACAAAAAAATGCCCATTTTATGTGATTTTAGCGGGTTTTTTTATTTTTTAAGAAAAAATCCAGATCCAAAACACAAAACCCAGAACCCAAAACACGGAAGGGTGGTTTTGGCAAAACCAATCCAGATCCAAAACACGAAGAAAGATCCAGATCCAAAACCAAAACACAAAACACGAAAAGTGGCCGGTGCACACCCCTACTTTAAATAAACTGGTAGACATGGATATCTGGTGAGAGGCCACCTTTTCTCCTTTTATATGTATTCTGTTGATTGCGTTCCATTTGTTATTAAATGCAGTATAACACTATGGAGATTCTCTCTTTTTAATCATATTCATCATAAATGAAACGAGTACACTGAAAGGAGGACGGAAAGAGAGGATCACATCCATACAGAAAAACTACTTTCACACATGACTGTCTACCTTTGTTGTAGACCATCGTATCTGGTAGGGGAGCCATCCACACATATACAAGATTGTTTCATTTTATGTAAACTGTATTACACTATGGAAAATATTTTGTTTTTCTTTTTGAGTGCTATTTGTTTTTGAGAAACCCAGAGTGGGACATTTGGGAGAAAAGCATTCGCTAGAATGCCCAACGGATCAATTTTGGTGATATCTGTTTCATTAACCCACTTATTGACTCCAATGATCCAATCCAGGTGTGATGGCCTTTAGTACAGCTCTGAATAAAGAATTTGCTCCTTTGGGTCCATCTTCAGTTACCTTTTCTGACAAAGGTTTTAGTTTGACTTCACCACCTTTAGACATCAAACTCAAGATATACCGCTTAACTCCCTTTACAAGACAATACGGTACAGAATCTATCAGTCCAGAAGAAGAAGTCTCGAAGAAATATTAAGAACCAACAATCAGACACTATCAGAGTTGGTTTTGCTTCAATTTGTTCATCTCCAAAGTACTCTGAGATTTCTAGTCATGTTGATTCTTCCAATCTTCCATTGGATACGGACTTAGATTCTGAATTCGATCACACAAGGCAATGTCCCGTTTTTTGAGGATTCTCTGTTGTCTGAGCCTATCCTTCCGAGCCATATATACCTCCAGGAGTTACCTTTGAGAACTACAACTGTGTGGAAGAACAAACCATCCTTTCATACAAAATATCAACTCAAGATTGGTAGTTCTACAGTTGCTCATGTCAAGTCTTGAAATTTTTAAAAAATTTTCCTGGTATTTTTTACTTCCAGTTGTAGAGGTTTTCTCAAGTTTTTCTGGTATCTCAAGTTTCAAGTTTTTGTATTGTTGCACCACTTGGTGTCTGGAGTCCACCCTAAAAGGAGGGGTACTGTCAGGATGCGGCCTGGGATCAGCCGCTACTCACTTCCGTGCCGGCGTCCTTGGGCTTAGGTGTTCAATCGCTGGGAGTGGAGGTGAGTGGTGACTGAGTATTCTCCCTGGTGTTTGCTAGAGCTTCCGTGCGTGCGTCCTGGATTCCAGGGTGTCGGGCATGGGCGCAGCCATGTTGGTCCATATCACCTGACTAGTCTCTCCCAATGGTAGTCCTGTGGTCACTCAGCTGATCCTCTGATCCAATGACCAGCCACCCAGGGGTATTTTAGTCTGACTCCAGGAACAGGAAACTGCTGTTCAACTTCGCTGTTCCAGTGATTGTTATGCTCTGCGATGTTTTCCACGAAGTATCTACAGTGTGTTGTTTCAGCCCTCACGTTGACCACTAGTGTTACTTGTATTAGCTCCCATGCTAATTCCCAGTGTGTTACTTCAGTTCTCTCACAGAACTCCAGTGTTTCTTGTAAATCCCTGTGTCGTCTTTTAGTGTTCTGCTCAGCTCTAACTGCCTCCC
Source organism: Taudactylus pleione (assembly GCA_031769625.1). Taxonomy (NCBI): domain Eukaryota; kingdom Metazoa; phylum Chordata; class Amphibia; order Anura; family Myobatrachidae; genus Taudactylus; species Taudactylus pleione. The sequence continues at coordinate 5,424,385 of JAUIMM010000370.1, forward strand.
TGTGTTCCAGTGGTGTCAGCTTTCATGCTAATTACTAGTTAGCTCTAAGCTGGATCTCTAGTAATTCCCAGTACATGCCTGTATCCACATTTCTCTGTGTAAGTCAGCACCTGGATCTCCTGTGCTCAAGTATTCAGTTCATACCCTGATCTCCTGTGCTCAAGTATTCTGTTAATTTGCCGATCTCCTGTGTTCAAGTATTCATTCATATGCCGATCTTCTGTGTTCAAGTATTCAGTTCATTCGCTGATCTCCTGTATTCAATTTATATGCCGGTCTCCTATGTTCAAGTATTCAGTCCTAACTAATCCTTTGTGTCCTAGCTATTTAGTTTTCATACTGGCCTCTAGTGTTATCACATTCTTAGGGTTCCCAGTGCTAATTCATTCTAATATAGTTCCGGTCTTCCTGCCACTCCCAGGTATCTGTCCAGAGGGCCACGACCTGCTCACTTGGTGCAGCGAAACCCATATCCCAACTGGAGGGGTGACAGGTGAAGACCACCAAGTGAGTTTGAATCTGCGCCTCTGGGCAGGCCTAGCCAAACCTGGGTTTGGCCACAATAGGGAGACTTAGCACTGTCACTCACCTACTTGTTCCCTAGCCACCCAAACACTCTGGCTTCTTCCCGTACGGTTCCTGAAAGGCAGCGGTTTGGGTAGAGCTGGGGTAGGAAGCAGGCAGCAGTATAAACAGGGACAGTGGGTTAAAGGAAGGCAGTAGTTGGGGCAGTACTGGGGGTAGGCAGCAGTTTGGGCAGTGCTAGGGGAAGGCAACATATCCGCTGCTCTCTCTAGATAGATCAATGATAGACATTGGGAGGGAGGCCTCAGATGGTGATTGGATGGGGAGACACTGCAGGATTGCTATTGGCTGCTGCACACACAGCCAGAACATATAGGTTGAACACAGCACATTCTGCGGGACTCATTCATTTTTCAAAACTGTGTCCCTCACTATATAGCGTGTAAAAGATGCACTATAGCGTGTTAGTGCGAGCTCTGTAAACTGTAATAAAAGGTGAAGCAATAAGCAAAACTAAACCTTCAGTTTTGGGTGGATTAGTTTGAGCCCTGCATAAATGCAATTTCTGGAGATATTTTGAAAAATTCTCTGATGATGTAACGCAAAATAAAATAAGAAAATCCAACAAAACACAACTCGATGCTAGGGGAAAGAGGGGGTGGATTTTTTTCTCACTATCAGTCATGTGTCTTTTGTCTTCCAATTGATATTTAATTTATTATGTCACAGAGAGGTGTTTATTGTTAAGTAGGTAAGAAACATAGCCAGTTGCGAGAGTGACACTAGTACAGTACCCCCAAGATAACTCTTACAGAAGTTTCTGATAGAACAACTACAGTATCTTCTGTTCTATTGACAAGATGGCAAACTAGATTCAATTAAACATCCAGTTGGTGATCCTTAGCACTAATCTAAAACAGACCGTCTATTAAATTGGGCAGCTCTTCAGCATCAATAGCCCAGTCCACGTGAACCAGATGCCTTTTAAAACACTTTCTTCACCACCCTCAACCCAGTGGCATCACTAGGGGATGCGGGGCACACCGGCTTCACCATCTGAGGGGGAGAATGGATTGCGGGGATAGTCCCTGTGGGCATCCCAGCATCACATGGATGTATGGGCGGGCCCCCAGAGTGATGAAAAAAGGGGGGGTGCCACGAGACCATGCCCCGGTTTGGGCATGCACGGGACTCTATTTGGCGCAGTCGCTGATACAGACTTCATTAATGCCACTGCCTCATCCTGGTAGACAGGTGGAAATACAGCAAAAAGAACATTAGAAATGGTATATTATGGTAAAAACAAGGAATGTTAGTTCCACATACTGTATTGCAATATATGTTAAGCTGACCAACTTGTGCCATAATCTTTCCCCTGTGGCCACTAGAAATCACTCAGACATTTAAACATGACTATGCATATGCTTTTTCTACACTAGAATAACACAGATATAAAAAATGAGCTATGCTTCTCGTTTGGGCTTAAACTCATCTGCACATAGGCTTCTAAAAATAAGACCTCTTTTAGGTTTAAGCACAGCAGCTATTGGACACCTGGTGAATCACCTGATACGAGGTTACAGTAGATTAAAACATACTCTCATGCTAAATACACCAAAACACAACCACCTGGCGGGGGTCTTCTTGTTATGTGGAACATTGTTTGGATTCTTTCAGGAACTAGGGGCCTGATTCAGAGCCGGACGCTATTTGCGGTCGTTCGTCCAGAAAATAGGGGTGGCTATTCAAATGAACCGTTCGCTCTGTGCGGTCTGTTCACGCCTCTATGTCTGAACGAGCGAACAAAACTTGCGGTCGTTTTTTGAAAGAATACGCCCCCTGGCCGCTCGCATCCTACGTCATGTCCACTATTTATTAGATTAATCGAGTACATCGACCAGCGTATGAACTGCTCGCTATTCTTATGGTTGGTGAGAGCAGTTCTGGCTATAAAATAACCCAGTGACGTGGTCAATGACGCTGCTGTATTAATTATGCACACCCTTAAAACGCCCGTTTTGACCTTTAAGTATGCCTGCTTTCGGATCTCCACTTCCCGTTTTCAAGCACCTTCCCCTGTTACCACCCACATACGCCTCATTCTGTCACTCAAAATAGCAGGCATTCGCTATTTAGCGAACAAACGATTTTTGTCCGCACTGACTGGTTCGCGCATGCGTATTACGATCCGTACGCATGCGCAGTTGGGCAAACATCGCTCGGAGCGAACGAGCGGCCGCTTACGAGCGGCTCTGAATCAGGCCCTAGGACCGATGCCGGTAGCTCCAGGATTGGATGTAGTAGCAGGACTGGTGGACTATATGTGTTTAGGAGGATAACCTTTTTCAACTAAGCAATTTTCAGATTTTTTTTTTTTTTTAAGTAAGTCTGATATTTTCTGTTTATGTTAAATAAATCTTTTTTTTTTTTTTAAAAAAGGAATACCCTATCATCTCTTTAAAAAACCAAAATAAAATCTGAGATACATGCAATTCTTCTAAAAAGTGTGTATATGTTAAAAAACAATGATATGATGTTACATTTATCCAAGCGTTTATTGCTATCTATGCATATTGTAAGGTTGGGTATGGGATCCTGGCGGTCGAGATGCCGCTGGTCAAAATACTGACAGTGGCATCCCGACACTCAGAATCCCAACACCCGTAGCTAAGTACTGCTAAAGCTAACCTCTACCCCCCCCCTAACCCTCCCTGGTGCCTGAACCTAACCTCCCCCCACAGTGCCTAAACCTAACCTCCCCCTCCCCTAAACCCCGATACTTCTATTCGGGATGACGGCGGTCTGGATAGTGGAACAGGGATCCCGACGCTGTTGGGATTTCGGCACCAGTATTTAGACCATTGACATCCCGCACGCTGGGATGCTGACTATTGCGTATTGTATGCAGTGGTCGAAGTGGAAATTTTAAAATAGGGATATGGAAATATACTTAGACAGGCCAAAAGCCTGAGCCACCCTGATATTTCCATACCCCCACTTCCTCACTTCACAACGCACGACACACCTCCAAGCTCACCTCCCAGCATACCTTCCTCCTCACAGCACACCTCCCAGCTCCCAGCACACCTCCCCTCACACCTCACAGCTCCCAGCACACCTCCCCTCACAGCTCACAGCTCACAGCACACCTCCACTCACACCTCCCAGCTCACAGCACACCTCCCCTCACACCTCCCAGCTCACAGCACACCTCCCCTCACACCTCCCAGCATACCTTCCTCCTCACAGCACACCTCCCAGCTCCCAGCACACCTCCCCTTACACCTCTCAGCTCCCAGCACACCTCCCCTCACACCTCCCAGCATACCATCCACCACACCTCCCAGCTCCCAGCACACTTCCCAGCTCACAGCACACCTCCCCTCACACCTCCCAGCATACCTTCCTCCTCACAGCACACCTCCCAGCTCACAGCACACCTCCCCTCACCTCACAGCATACCTTCCTCCTCACAGCACATCTCCCCTCACACCTCCCAGCATACCTCCCAGCTCCCAGCACACCTCCCTTCACACCTCTCAGTTCACCTCCCCTCAAACCTCCCAGCATACCTTCCACCTTCCACCACACCTCCCAGCTCCCAGCACAGCTCCCAGCACACTTCCCAGCTCACAGCACACCTCCTCTCACACCTCCCAGCATACCTTACTCCTCACAGCACACCTCCCCTCACACCTCCCAGCATACCTTCCTCCTCACAGCACACCTCCCAGCTCACAGCATACCTCCCCTCACACCACTCAGCTCATAGCACACCTCCCCTCACACCTCCCAGCATACCTTCCTCCTCACAGCACACCTCCCCTCACACCTCTCAGCTCCCAGCACACCTCCCCTCACACCTCCCAGCATACCATCCACCACACCTCCCAGCTCACAGCACAGCTCCCAGCACACTTCCCAGCTCACAGCACACCTCCCCTCACACCTCACAGCATACCTTCCTCCTCACAGCACATCTCCCCTCACACCTCCCAGCATACCTCCCAGCTCCCAGCACACCTCCCTTCACACCTCTCAGTTCACCTCCCCTCAAACCTCCCAGCATACCTTCCACCTTCCACCACACCTCCCAGCTCACAGCACAGCTCCCAGCACACTTCCCAGCTCACAGCACACCTCCACTCACACCTCCCAGCATACCTTACTCCTCACAGCACACCTCCCAGCATACCTTCCTCCTCACAGCACACCTCCCAGCTCACAGCATACCTCCCCTCACACCACTCAGCTCATAGCACACCTCCCCTCACACCTCCCAGCATACCTTCCTCCTCACAGCACACCTCCCCTCACACCTCTCAGCTCCCAGCACACCTCCCCTCACACCTCCCAGCATACCTTCCACCACACCTCCCAGCTCCCAGCACACTTCCCAGCTCACAGCACACCTCCCCTCACACCTCCCAGCATACCTTCCTCCTCACAGCACACCTCCCAGCTCCCAGCACACCTCCCCTCACACCTCCCAGCATACCTTCCACCTTCCACCACACCACCCAGCTCCCAGCACACTTCCCAGCTCACAGCACACCTCCCCTCACACCTCCCAGCATACCTTCCTCCTCACAGCACACCTCCCAGCTCACAGCACACCTCCCAGCTCACAGCACACCTCCGCTCACACCTCCCAGCATACCTTCCTCCTCACAGCACACCTCCCCTCACACCTCCCAGCATACCATCCTCCTCACAGCACACCTCCCAGCTCCCAGCACACCTCCCTTCACACCTCTCAGCTCCCAGCACACCTTTCAGCATACCTTCCACCTTCCACCACACCTCCCAGCTCACAGCACAGCTGCCAGCACACTTCCCAGCTCACAGCACACCTCACCTCACACCTCTCAGCTCACAGCACACCTCCCAGCATACCTTCCTCCTCACAGCACACCTCCCAGCATACATTCCTCCTCACAGCACACCTCCCCTCACACCTCTCAGCTCACAGCAGACCTCCCTTCACACCTCCCAGCATACCTTCCTCCTCACAGCACACCTCCCCTGACATCTTCCAGCATACCATCCTCCTCACAGCACACCTCCCAGCTCCCAGCACACCTCCCTTCACACCTCTCAGTTCATAGCACACCTCCCCTCACACCTCCCAGCATACCTTCCTCCTCACAGCACACCTCCCCTCACACCTCTCATCTCCCAGCACACCTCCCCTCACACCTCCCAGCATACCTTCCACCACACCTCCCAGCTCCCAGCACACTTCCCAGCTCACAGCACACCTCCCCTCACACCTCCCAGCATACCTTCCTCCTCACAGCACACCTCCCAGCTCCCAGCACACCTCCCCTCACACCTCCCAGCATACCTTCCACCTTCCACCACACCACCCAGCTCCCAGCACACTTCCCAGCTCACAGCACACCTCCCCTCACACCTCCCAGCATACCTTCCTCCTCACAGCACACCTCCCAGCTCACAGCACACCTCCCAGCTCACAGCACACCTCCGCTCACACCTCCCAGCATACCTTCCTCCTCACAGCACACCTCCCCTCACACCTCCCAGCATACCATCCTCCTCACAGCACACCTCCCAGCTCCCAGCACACCTCCCTTCACACCTCTCAGCTCCCAGCACACCTTTCAGCATACCTTCCACCTTCCACCACACCTCCCAGCTCACAGCACAGCTGCCAGCACACTTCCCAGCTCACAGCACACCTCACCTCACACCTCTCAGCACACCTCCCCTCACACCTCCCAGCATACCTTCCTCCTCACAGCACACCTCCCCACACACCTCCCAGCATACATTCCTCCTCACAGCACACCTCCCCTCACACCTCTCAGCTCACAGCACACCTCCCCTCACACCTCCCAGCATACCATCCTCCTCACAGCACACCTCCCAGCTCCCTTCACACCTCTCAGTTCACCTCCCCTCAAACCTCCCAGCATACCTTCCACCTTCCACCACACCTCCCAGCTCACAGCACAGCTCCCAGCACACTTCCCAGCTCACAGCACACCTCCTCTCACACCTCCCAGCATACCTTACTCCTCACAGCACACCTCCCAGCTCACAGCACACCTCCCCTCACACCTCCCAGCATACCTTCCTCCTCACAGCACACCTCCCAGCTCACAGCACACCTCCCCTCACACCACTCAGCTCATAGCACACCTCCCCTCACACCTCCCAGCATACCTTCCTCCTCACAGCACACCTCCCCTCACACCTCTCAGCTCCCAGCACACCTCCCAGCATACCTTCCACCACACCTCCCAGCACACTTCCCAGCTCACAGCACACCTCCCCTTACACCTCCAAGCATACCTTCCTCCTCACACCACACCTCCCAGCTCCCAGCACACCTCCCCTCACACCTCCCAGCATACCTTCCACCTTCCACCACACCTCCCAGCTCCCAGCACACTTCCCAGCTCACAGCACACCTCCCCTCACACCTCCCAGCATACCTTCCTCCTCACAGCACACCTCCCCTCACACCTCCCAGCATACCATCCTCCTCACAGCACACCTCCCAGCTCCCAGCACACCTCCCTTCACACCTCTCAGCTCCCAGCATACCTTCCACCTTCCACCACACCTCCCAGCTCACAGCACAGCTGCCAGCACACTTCCCAGCTCACAGCACACCTCACGTCCCAGCATACCTTCCTCCTCACAGCACACCTCCCCACACACCTCCCAGCATACATTCCTCCTCACAGCACACCTCCCCTCACACCTCTCAGCTCACAGCACACCTCCCCTCACACCTCCCAGCATACCTTCCTCCTCACAGCACACCTCCCCTCACACCTTCCAGCATACCATCCTCCTCACAGCACACCTCCCAGCTCCCAGCACACCTCCCTTCACACCTCTCAGTTCACCTCCCCTCAAACCTCCCAGCATACCTTCCACCTTCCACCACACCTCCCAGATCACAGCACAACTCCCAGCACACTTCCCAGCTCACAGCACACCTCCTCTCACACCTCCCAGCATACCTTACTCCTCACAGCACACCTCCCAGCTCACAGCACACCTCCCCTCACACCTCCCTGCATACCTTCCTCCTCACAGCACACCTCCCAGTTCACAGCACACCTCCCCTCACACCACTCAGCTCATAGCACACCTCCCCTCACACTCCCAGCATACCTTCCTCCTCACAGCACACCTCCCTTCACAGCTCTCAGCTCCCAGCACACCTCCCCTCACACCTCCCAGCATACCTTCCACCACACCTCCCAGCTCCCAGCACACTTCCCAGCTCACAGCACACCTCCCCTCACACCTCCCAGCATACCTTCCTCCTCACAGCACACCTCCCAGCTCCCAGCACACCTCCCCTCACACCTCCCAGCATACCTTCCACCTTCCACCACACCTCCCAGCTCCCAGCACACTTCCCAGCTCCCAGCACACCTCCCTTCACACCTCTCAGCTCCCAGCATACCTTCCACCTTCCACCACACCTCCCAGCTCACAGCACAGCTGCCAGCACACTTCCCAGCTCACAGCACACCTCACCTCCCAGCATACCTTCCTCCTCACAGCACACCTCCCCACACACCTCCCAGCATACATTCCTCCTCACAGCACACCTCCCCTCACACCTCTCAGCTCACAGCATACCTTCCTCCTCACAGCACACCTCCCCTCACACCTTCCAGCATACCATCCTCCTCACAGCACACCTCCCAGCTCCCAGCACACCTCCCTTCACACCTCTCAGTTCACCTCCCCTCAAACCTCCCAGCATACCTTCCACCTTCCACCACACCTCCCAGATCACAGCACAACTCCCAGCACACTTCCCAGCTCACAGCACACCTCCTCTCACACCTCCCAGCATACCTTACTCCTCACAGCACACCTCCCAGCTCACAGCACACCTCCCCTCACACCTCCCAGCATACCTTCCTCCTCACAGCACACATCCCAGTTCACAGCACACCTCCCCTCACACCACTCAGCTCATAGCACACCTCCCCTCACACTCCCAGCATACCTTCCTCCTCACAGCACACCTCCCTTCACAGCTCTCAGCTCCCAGCACACCTCCCCTCACACCTCCCAGCATACCTTCCACCACACCTCCCAGCTCCCAGCACACTTCCCAGCTCACAGCACACCTCCCCTCACACCTCCCAGCATACCTTCCTCCTCACAGCACACCTCCCAGCTCCCAGCACACCTCCCCTCACACCTCCCAGCATACCTTCCACCTTCCACCACACCTCCCAGCACACTTCCCAGCTCACAGCACACATCCCCTCACACCTCCCAGCATACCTTCCCCCTCACAGCACACCTCCCAGCTCACAGCACACCTCCCCTCACACCTCCCAGCATACCTTCCTCCTCACAGCACACCTCCCCTCACACCTCCCAGCATACCATCCTCCTCACAGCACACCTCCCAGCTCCCAGCACACCTCCCAGCATACCTTCCACCTTCCACCACACCTCCCAGCTCACAGCACAGCTGCCAGCACACTTCCCAGCTCACAGCACACCTCACCTCACACCTCTCAGCTCACAGCACACCTCCCCTCACACCTCCCAGCATACCTTCCTCCTCACAGCACACCTCCCAACACACCTCCCAGCATACATTCCTCCTCACAGCACACCTCCCCTCACACCTCTCAGCTCACAGCACACCTCCCCTCACCCCTCCCAGCATAACTTCCTCCTCACAGCACACCTCCCCACACACCTCCCAGCATACATTCCTCCTCACAGCACACCTCCCAGCTCACAGCACACCTCCCCTCACACCTCTCAGCTCACAGCACACCTCCCCTCACACCTTCCAGCATACCATTCTCCTCACAGCACACCTCCCAGCTCCCAGCACACCTCCCTTCACACCTCTCAGCTCCCAGCACACCTCCCAGCATACCTTCCACCTTCCACCACACCTCCCGGCTCACAGCACAGCAGCCAGCACACTTCCCAGCTCACAGCACTCCTCCCCTCACACCTCTCAGCTCACAGCACACCTCCCCTCACACCTCCCAGCATACCTTCCTCCTCACAGCACACCTCCCCACACACCTCCCAGCATACATTCCTCCTCACAGCACACCTCCCCTCACACCTCTCAGCTCACAGCACACCTCCCCTCACACCTCCCAGCATACCTTCCTCCTCACAGCACACCTCCCCACACACCTCCCAGCATACATTCCTCCTCACAGCACACCTCCCAGCTCACAGCACACCTCCCCTCACACCTCCCAGCATACCTTCCTCCTCACAGCACACCTCCCCACACACCTCCCAGCTCACAGCACACCTCCCCTCACACCTCTCAGCTCACAGCACACCTCCCCTCACACCTCCCAGCATACCTTCCTCCTCACAGCACACCTCCCCACACACCTCCCAGCATACATTCCTCCTCACAGCACACCTCCCCTCACACCTCTCAGCTCACAGCACACCTCCCCTCACACCTCCCAGCATACCTTCCTCCTCACAGCACACCTCCCCACACACCTCCCAGCATACATTCCTCCTCACAGCACACCTCCCAGCTCACAGCACACCTCCCCTCACACCTCTCAGCACACCTCCCAGCATACCTTCCTCCTCCCAGCACACCTCCCCTCACACCTCTCAGCACACCTCCCAGCATACCTTCCACCACACCTCCCAGCTCACACCTCTCAGCTCCCAGCACACCTCCCCTCACACCTCCCAGCATACCTTCCACCACACCTCCCAGCTCACAGCACACCTCCCCGCATACCTTCCACCTTCCACCACACCTCCCAGCTCACAGCACAGCTCCCAGCACACTTCCCAGCTCACAGCACACCTCCCCTCACACCTCCCAGCATACCTTCCTCCTCACAGCACACCTCCCAGCTCACAGCACACCTCCCAGAATACCTTCCTCCTCACAGCACACCTCCCCTCACACCTCCCAGCATACCTTCCTCCCCACAGCACACCTCCCTTCACACCTCTCAGCTCCCAGCACACCTCCCCTCACACCTCCCACCATACCTTCCACCTTCCACCACACCACCCAGCTCACAGCACAGCTCCCAGCACACTTCCCAGCTCACAGCACACCTCCCCTCACACCTCCCAGCATACCTTCCTCCTCACAGCACACCTCCCAGCTCACAGCACACCTCCCCTCACACCTCCCAGCATACCTTCCTCCTCACAGCACACCTCCCCTCACATCTCCCAGCATACCTTCCTCCTCACAGCACACCTTCCCACACACCTCCCAGCACACCTCCCCTCACACCTCCCATCATACCTTCTTCCTCACAGCACCCCTCCTCTCACACCTCCCAGCAAACCTTCCACCACACCTCCTAAGCTCACCTCCCAGCTCACAGCACACTTCCCAGCTCACAGCACACCTCCCTTCACACCTCCCAGCTCACAGCACACTTCACCTCACATCTCTCAGCTCCCAGCACACCTCCCCTCACACCTCCCAGCATACCTTCCACCACACCTCCCAGCTCCCAGCACAGCTCCCAGCACACCTCCTCTCACACCTCTCAGCTCACAGCACACCTCCCCTCACACCTCCCAGCATACCTTCCTCCTCACAGCACACCTCCCCTCACACCTCCCAGCATACATTCCTCCTCACAGCACACCTCCCCTCACACCTCTCAGCTCACAGCACACCTCCCCTCACACCTCCCAGCATACCTTCCTCCTCACAGCACACCTCCCCTCACACCTCTCACCTCCCAGCATACCTTCCACCACACCTCCCAGCTCATACCTCTCAGATCCCAGCACACCTCCCCTCACACATCCCAGCATACCTTCCACCTTCCACCACACCTCCCAGCTCACAGCACACCTCCCCTCACACCTCTCAGCTCACAGCACACCTCCCCTCACACCTCCCCTCTCAGCTCATAGCACACCTCCCCTCACACCGCTCAGCTCACAGCACACCTCCCCTCACACCTCCCAGCATACCTTCCTCCTCACAGCACACCTCCCCACACACCTCCCAGCTCACAGCACACCTCCCCTCACACCTCTCAGCTCACAGCACACATCCCCTCACACCTCCCAGCATACCTTCCCCCTCACAGCACACCTCCCAGCTCACAGCACACCTCCCCTCACACCTCCCAGCATACCTTCCTCCTCACAGCACACCTCCCCTCACACCTCCCAGCATACCATCCTCCTCACAGCACACCTCCCAGCTCCCAGCACACCTCCCAGCATACCTTCCACCTTCCACCACACCTCCCAGCTCACAGCACAGCTGCCAGCACACTTCCCAGCTCACAGCACACCTCACCTCACACCTCTCAGCTCACAGCACACCTCCCCTCACACCTCCCAGCATACCTTCCTCCTCACAGCACACCTCCCCACACACCTCCCAGCATACATTCCTCCTCACAGCACACCTCCCCTCACACCTCTCAGCTCACAGCACACCTCCCCTCACCCCTCCCAGCATAACTTCCTCCTCACAGCACACCTCCCCACACACCTCCCAGCATACATTCCTCCTCACAGCACACCTCCCAGCTCACAGCACACCTCCCCTCACACCTCTCAGCTCACAGCACACCTCCCCTCACACCTTCCAGCATACCATTCTCCTCACAGCACACCTCCCAGCTCCCAGCACACCTCCCTTCACACCTCTCAGCTCCCAGCACACCTCCCAGCATACCTTCCACCTTCCACCACACCTCCCGGCTCACAGCACAGCAGCCAGCACACTTCCCAGCTCACAGCACTCCTCCCCTCACACCTCTCAGCTCACAGCACACCTCCCCTCACACCTCCCAGCATACCTTCCTCCTCACAGCACACCTCCCCACACACCTCCCAGCATACATTCCTCCTCACAGCACACCTCCCCTCACACCTCTCAGCTCACAGCACACCTCCCCTCACACCTCCCAGCATACCTTCCTCCTCACAGCACACCTCCCCACACACCTCCCAGCATACATTCCTCCTCACAGCACACCTCCCAGCTCACAGCACACCTCCCCTCACACCTCCCAGCATACCTTCCTCCTCACAGCACACCTCCCCACACACCTCCCAGCATACATTCCTCCTCACAGCACACCTCCCCTCACACCTCTCAGCTCACAGCACACCTCCCCTCACACCTCCCAGCATACCTTCCTCCTCACAGCACACCTCCCCACACACCTCCCAGCATACATTCCTCCTCACAGCACACCTCCCAGCTCACAGCACACCTCCCCTCACACCTCTCAGCACACCTCCCAGCATACCTTCCTCCTCCCAGCACACCTCCCCTCACACCTCTCAGCACACCTCCCAGCATACCTTCCACCACACCTCCCAGCTCACACCTCTCAGCTCCCAGCACACCTCCCCTCACACCTCCCAGCATACCTTCCACCACACCTCCCAGCTCACAGCACACCTCCCCGCATACCTTCCACCTTCCACCACACCTCCCAGCTCACAGCACAGCTCCCAGCACACTTCCCAGCTCACAGCACACCTCCCCTCACACCTCCCAGCATACCTTCCTCCTCACAGCACACCTCCCAGCTCACAGCACACCTCCCAGAATACCTTCCTCCTCACAGCACACCTCCCCTCACACCTCCCAGCATACCTTCCTCCCCACAGCACACCTCCCTTCACACCTCTCAGCTCCCAGCACACCTCCCCTCACACCTCCCACCATACCTTCCACCTTCCACCACACCACCCAGCTCACAGCACAGCTCCCAGCACACTTCCCAGCTCACAGCACACCTCCCCTCACACCTCCCAGCATACCTTCCTCCTCACAGCACACCTCCCAGCTCACAGCACACCTCCCCTCACACCTCCCAGCATACCTTCCTCCTCACAGCACACCTCCCCTCACACCTCCCAGCATACCTTCCTCCTCACAGCACACCTCCCCTCACATCTCCCAGCATACCTTCCTCCTCACAGCACACCTTCCCACACACCTCCCAGCACACCTCCCCTCACACCTCCCATCATACCTTCTTCCTCACAGCACCCCTCCTCTCACACCTCCCAGCAAACCTTCCACCACACCTCCTAAGCTCACCTCCCAGCTCACAGCACACTTCCCAGCTCACAGCACACCTCCCTTCACACCTCCCAGCTCACAGCACACTTCACCTCACATCTCTCAGCTCCCAGCACACCTCCCCTCACACCTCCCAGCATACCTTCCACCACACCTCCCAGCTCCCAGCACAGCTCCCAGCACACCTCCTCTCACACCTCTCAGCTCACAGCACACCTCCCCTCACACCTCCCAGCATACCTTCCTCCTCACAGCACACCTCCCCTCACACCTCCCAGCATACATTCCTCCTCACAGCACACCTCCCCTCACACCTCTCAGCTCACAGCACACCTCCCCTCACACCTCCCAGCATACCTTCCTCCTCACAGCACACCTCCCCTCACACCTCTCACCTCCCAGCATACCTTCCACCACACCTCCCAGCTCATACCTCTCAGATCCCAGCACACCTCCCCTCACACATCCCAGCATACCTTCCACCTTCCACCACACCTCCCAGCTCACAGCACACCTCCCCTCACACCTCTCAGCTCACAGCACACCTCCCCTCACACCTCCCCTCTCAGCTCATAGCACACCTCCCCTCACACCGCTCAGCTCACAGCACACCTCCCCTCACACCTCCCAGCATACCTTCCTCCTCACAGCACACCTCCCCACACACCTCCCAGCTCACAGCACACCTCCCCTCACACCTCTCAGCTCACAGCACACCTCCCCTCACACCTCCCAGCATACCTTCCTCCTCACAGCACACCTCCCCACACACCTCTCAGCTCCCAGTGATTGACTCACATCCGGAACAAAATTTAAACAGGCAGTTGCTTGTTGCCCGGCGCTGGGACAGTGACAGCGCCGGGTGCCTAAGTGAAGTGCAGTTATGAGATACGGTTTCATACCAGCACATTTCGAGCACTGATTGTATGAATGTACTATAGAATATGCAGCAAGGACATTTTATGTATTGTGTGTAAGTCCCATGTAAAATATATCTTTTATAGCATGTGTCTTAATAATAGATAGTGATTGTAGTGTCAGAATAATAAATAGTGCTACATATACAGTAACTAAAACATGAGTTAATTTAGAACAGAAAAGGAAGTGTAGTTCTGTGCAACCTGAAATGGTCTCTGTGAGAGGTATATTACCAGGGCTTCAGCTAAGGGGAAGAGCTTATTAGTCTGATTTGTTCAGTAGGTTGTAGGGTAGAATAGGGGTTGGGTGACCTTAATTCTGTGAAGCATTAATGCATTTATGCACGTGTGTAAGACACAGAATGTTTTTATCACTGCATCTGTGACATCCCAACAACAGCAAATATACAATAAACACATTTACAAGGTGACATAAGGACACAATATATCTCACAGCAAATCAACACATCCATCTAGGAAGCATTTTATTTTCTCTTTCCGTAAATTAAAAACCAAGGTACAAACTATATGGAGCCGACAACACTGGCAAAAAATAACCTTTTAATAGTGTTATTATCCCTTTTTTTCATCCAACAGTTTCAGACCAGACCAGTTTCCAAATTGGCGAAGTCACCAGACTTCTACTGACAGGATGCTGCAATGGAAGCAGGAGATGTAGGGGGAGAATACAGATATGCCCAGCTACATCCTTGCCTATAGCGCAGCTAATCGCACCATGCGTGGCGCGAAACGGACTCCCGCGATCAGA
This sequence comes from Taudactylus pleione, assembly GCA_031769625.1. Classification (NCBI taxonomy): domain Eukaryota; kingdom Metazoa; phylum Chordata; class Amphibia; order Anura; family Myobatrachidae; genus Taudactylus; species Taudactylus pleione. Next base: position 5,439,644 of record JAUIMM010000370.1, read on the forward strand.
GATGTGGATTTTCTTCTCCGTAGGAATGAATGGAGACACACTTTTGCGATTGGAGACGCGCATTCGTGCCTCCATAGGACTGAATGGAGATGCACTCCCGCGATCAGGGATGTGACATAGCATATCATGGCACATAGCATGATGCGTGCGCACATTTGTGGCGCGATCAGCCATGATGAAGTTGGGCGCATCTGTACCAGCATTTCTACATACATTCTGCGACCAGCAAGATCATCCTGTGGGTGTGTGCCAATGTTTACTGGGTAGAAGTTTTAAGATGTAAAGCGTCAAACTTTCATACAGACAAAATGTACTAAATGGCATATATGAACTGCAGTACTAACTAGCTAATGTGAAGTGAGAACTAAACTGTGGGTTTTATAAAACCCCTCTCCCCCCCTGACTGGAATTACAGACACCTTTCTAATGTTGCTAAAAGTGGTCCAAAAAGTGGTTACTGATGTGTGCAACAGTACAATCACACATACAGTAGATGTCCATCACACAACAAAGTCAATTAAGCAGGGTACAGAAAAAGCTGTCATACGCCAGTGCCGAGTCCCAGAGCAGTACAGTGCCCCATGCTTCCAGCTCCATTTGCTCTATGCAGATCAAGCAGCTTTCTATCAGTCTGCGTGAACATCACCCTCAGGCTAGATCGACAGGTATTAGGTGGACAATGCATAGGTCGACACTAAATGGTCGTCAGGGTCAAAATGTCAACACATCTTTTTAGTATTTTAACCCTAATCCTACCCCTCCTTTGTTGTGCCTAACCCAAACCCTCCTCCAAGTGCCTAAGCCTAACCATTCCCTCCGGCAGCCTAACACTCCCCCAAGTGCCTAACCCTAACCTTAAAAATGTTGAAATAACAAAGAAAAAAGTGTGTCAACCATTTTTGTGCGGACCATCGATGCGTCGACAATTTGTCCCTGTCTACGTTTTGTCAGTCAACCTTTTTCACTGGTCGACCTTTTGTCACTGTTGACCTATTGCATGTCGATAACTGCATGTCAACCTTTTTACTGTCAGTCTGTCATCCGGATACCTTTGCATGCACCTGCCTGGGAGAGTAGGGAGAGGAGACGCACGCTGTCATATTCCCAAGTCACAATAGCTGCCCTCCCCATTCACCACACAAGGAGCTCCCTCTTGGCAATCCTACAATTTGCATTAGTCTTCAAAACCATAAGAATACGTGGATTTGTTAATCCCAGTAAGAAAGTAAAAGGGGGTCTAGGATCGGCCTTCATTAGGCATTTGCCTGGAATGGTTGCATTTTTTCGACCACACCAGGCAGTGCATTATCCAGAGATGTGCAGTCAGAGGATTATACAGGGACGTGCAGTCAGGGGAGGCAGAGCCTCCCGTCATAATGATTAAAAAAATAATAATACAAAGAAGATATTTAAAACAGATTGTGTCATAAATATCTGCTTTGCATTTCAGACTACAGTTAAAATCAGTCGGAAGGTAGTGGGAGTGCTGCCTCCCGCTGACCATAGAAAAGCAGGGAAAGCAGGGGGCACAGGCTATAAAAGCCCATTGAAAAAAATGGGTCAAAGCGGCACGTCCCTGTCAGTCAGGCATATGTGATTGGAAAGCGGATCCATCGTTGGATCCGCTGTCATCACTGGGTGGCTAGCTGGCATATGCAGAGGGGACACGGTAGAGGTGTGGGAGTTAGCGGCAGGACTGGATCAGAGAGGATCCAGACCCTGCTTGCCATTCTACAGAGTTCAGCAGCAGTTCCAATTTCAAAAATGGTGCCTCAGCGTCATTTTCGAAATTCGAGTAGGCTGCCGCCAGCCAATCATGGCTCGCCACGTCATCGCTGTGCCCACTGGTTGTTGCTCAGGAGGGGGGACCCCATTTTAATTTATTGGGATCCCCACTTTCCGAGAAAATCTAGCACTGAGCTAACTAGTTACGGGGTGGTTAATGAAATTGCAAGGGGACCCCACACTAAGTGTACCCCCTGCTATGGCATTATCCCCCTGGCTGGTTCAGCATGGTGCTGGTTACTGTTAAATAGGGGTAACCCTACAGTGTTTGTTTGTTTTAAAGGGGAGAATAGGATGTGTTAATCAGCCAGTGCCTCCCCAGCCATTGACCTCACCGCATGTCACTGGCGTTATCTGATCTGGTAGCAATAATTCGAACAGTCAGATAAACAGTGTGGGCAGCAGCAGGAAGAGAAACTTCCCGCAGCTGCTGCTCTCACAGGGACCTTCCGGTCCCTCTGCTTGCCTGCACCCTCCCCCAGTGTCTGCCATGCACAGTAGGACCACCACCCAGCGACTGCAGAGATTAGCAGCTACTGGAAAAAAGTAAATTAACCCCCCCCCCTCACCTCTTAAAGTGTACCGGATGCCTAAAGCCGCTGTGAAAATGAAAGTCGTGATGTTACAGATATTCTGATGGTGGTGATCAGATGCTCCAATGTTAAAAAATAAAAAAATTAATATTTTAATGAGATCATTTTGGATAAGTTGAATTTAAGGGTGTTGCAGGGCTAATCCATATGTCTGATAGGATAAATTAATATATCTATATCTATACATATATATATATATATATATATAGTATAGCAAGGTGCGGCATTCTGGCCGTAGTAGTAAACACACAACTCTCGGCTGGTTCAATCCACGTTTCAGTTCTAGCAGAACTTTTATCAAGACCTGCTAGTACTGAAACGTTGATTGAACCAGCCGAGAGCAGTTACACAGAGTGTGTTGCTAGGCTCATTAGAGATATATATATATATATATATATATATATATAAAAATATTTATATATATATATATATATATATGTGCGTAAATACTTCTCTTCACCGGCAGCACTCACAGGTCTTTTTAACAATAAACACACATCGCTGCAGTGCTATTCCAACATTTCAATTCTTGGATAGAATTTTCATCAGTGGCGCTGATGAAAACTCTATCCAAGAATTGAAACGTTACGTTGGAATATCACAGCAGTGTTGTGTGTTTATTGTCAAAAAGACCCGTGAGTGCTGCCGGTGAAGATTATATATATATATATATATATATATCTTGGGGGTAATTATCTCGGCAGAGGATGGATTGGTACAGTGTTTAGGTGCTTAATGAGGGTCCACACACAGCTTTCAAGTAAAACAAATGAGATGGTGCTTTACTTCCAGCAGGGAAAACAGGTACAACACAAAGGACCAGAAAACAATAAACAACCTAGCCCCTGCTTAGGGCGTCTAACTCACTTCTTGAGCCCTCTCTAATGTGGTGCAGCTAGCCTGCCAACAAAGTCTCTACCTGCTTCTTGCAGGTCTATCGCCGGCTCCAGCCTGGCTTGGCTTGGCTGCCACAGCTACACAAATACAGTCAGTTCTGGTGGCCTTCCCTGTATCATACAGATATAGGCCCTGGCTTCCTCAGCCTGCAGCTTCACTGCTTTAATGTCACACAGTCTGAGAGTTTGTGGTCCCTCCTTGCCTTCTGCAAGGTCCAGACACAGGCCTCCTGGCCCCCAATGGCTCGCTCAGCTTCACTGGGCTCTCTGGCTGTCACAATCCCACATAGACTGTCTCCCACGGCAGCCTGACTGGTCTGCCTTCACATCAGCCCACACCTGAGCTCTATCCACAAGCCAGCGATTAGGCATCTTCCCATAATGCTTTTCTAGTCTGTGTGGGGGCGGATCTCCCCTGCCTCATATGGAATCTGCTGCTCACCAGTGCCACCTCTGGTGATACTGCCACAATATATATATATATATATATATATATATATATATATATATATATAAAAGCTGTGCTGGATTTGTTGACCCTTACAATCCGGTTATTGGTCAGAGGATCCATGGGCATTTGGACACGAGTACACTCCTCCCTTTCAATTAAAAGTTTGTAAGTTTGTAAAGGCTGTAGCTTGGGTGTTTTATTGTGGCATAACACTTGTGATAATTTATGTGGCAGAGGGGCAGATAACTTCCGTGTCCAAGGTCAAACACATTTAAAAGCACACAAATACATTCAGCAAACTAAAGTGGACCATACACAGTGCGATATGCACCATGCGATGCGACGGGAGATCCAATGTCCGACATATCGGGCGGTCTCCTCACACAGTGCGATCGGGTGGCCGACCACCCGATATGCTGGCTCCACCCTCCCCCACCCATATAGCACTGCATGGGATCGCACATCGCATCCCCCGATCGACTGAACCTGCAGTAATATCGGAGGGTGCGATGTACGACCCCACCGGTGCACGCTCTATCTGATATCATGCCCATACACGGTGCGATATAGCACCCAAATCGTACCAATCCTTCGCATGGGCTGATTTATCGCACCGTGTATCGGTCGCTTAATACAACTGTTTAGTACAAGCACACAAATAGCAACATAGTCTAACATTAAGATATACAAATGTGGCAAAGTACCCAAACTCTTAAAGCTGGTTACACACTAAGCGATGTGTGTACCCAGCATCCTCGTCTGCGACGGACCCGATGGGGGTGCCGGCATCGGTAAGTGTATACACACTTGCCGGCAATGACGGAATGATGGTGCATGGGGGGAAGCAGGGCCGTGCTGCATTCAGCAGCATGGCATTGCTAACTACATTCCCAGATTCAGCTGCAAATACAGATGACTGAGGATGTCGTTAGCGACCTGCAGGAGCGCACATTGCTAGCGATCTAGTGCGTACACTAATTGTGACGTATTCGGCAAAATAATTTCAAATGTCGTCTAGTGAGTACGCACCTTAAGACTTTATAAAACATTAATAAGGTCACGAGCTACGGTTTTACGAGCTAACTGGCAAAATGCAGCAGGCAGAATATGCTGATTTTTTATATATTGCAACATGAACATTCCCATCTTGCAAATGGTTGTGCAACTGTTTGACAGCATTTTTCATTAGCATCTAGCACACATACTGTATATGTATGCTAGATGATGAATGAGTGTACTTGAACAAATATGTATATGCTGCATGTTTGCAGCTTTGCAAATTACCTTCATGACATAATTTTGCACAATTTAGCATGTTCTAGAGATCAGGGACTCTTTGGTGCATTATTTATCTGTGGTTCTCTTGCTTATGTGAATGAGCGCTAAAGCATATGTTCTCTCCCATACCAAGTTGATGTGAATTATATGAATCTTGGAGCAATTAAAATGTAATTAAAAGTTCAAAACGCATTTGTTCTCCAATCTCCAATACTACATTACTTGTAGACAGATGTTTGTAATACATATGTAACCATACAAGCCAACTTTTTTATTTAGATTTGAAAACAGTGACATAACTCAGTTTCCCTGTGGTGCCCAATTTGGAAATAATTTCTCCCCTTATTTAACTTGGAAAATCCTTTTGCAAACTCATGTTATGACCTGAGAAGTACAGGCTTTTCTGAGAAACGGTAGGAATTTTGGCCCTCATTCAGAGCCACTCGCTAGCGGCAGTACGCTCGTTCCGAGCGATGTTCGCACATCTGCGCATGCGTACGGATCGTTATACGCATGCGCGAACCAGTCAGTGCGGCCGAAATTCATGTGCTCGCAATATAGCGAATGCCTGCTATTTTGAGTGACAGAATGAGGCGTATGTGGGTGGTAACAGGGGAAGGTGCTTGAAAATGGGGAGTGGAGATCCGAACGCAGGCGTGCTTAAAGGTCAAAACGGGCGTTTTATGGGTGTGCATAATTAATACAGCAGCGTCATTGACCACGTCACTGGGTTATTTTATAGCCAGAACTGCTCGCAAGATTGTGGTAGCAAAAACCAACCACAAGAATAGCGAGCAGTTCATACGCTGGTCGATGTACTCGAGTAATCTAATAAATAGCGGACATGACGTATGGTGCGTGCGGCCAGGGGGCGTTTTTAACAAATAAACGAGCGTATGTTTTGCTCGCTCATTCAGACTTAGAGGTGTGAACAGACTGCAATTTGCGAACTGATCATTTGAATAGCCACCCCTTGTTTTTGAACGAACGACCGCAAATAGCGAACGGCTCTGAATCAGGCCCTTTATCTTTCACCCTGACTTGGTATGTTAACAAGTCTTCAATTCAACTCATGAGCATTAAAAACATAATGCCCCTGACCTCAGAAATTCATTTCAAGATGTTGCAGTTATCTTTGAAAAAAGTTACAAATAAATTCCTGGGAAGCAATACCAATGTAACTAAACACCACTTTTCTGGAATCCTTATGGGACTTTAACTCTAGAATTTAGAATGTTATTGAAATGTCTCCAATGCTAATTGGGCCAAGATCCAATGGTTCATATAAAAGTCAGCATATTTTGTTAAAATATATGCATTTAAATTCTAGTAACATTTTACTAGTAACCACTTCTCAAAACAAAGTGAATGGTTGGCTAAAATATGCCGTAGTGCCTTTTAATTAAAGGTGCTCATATAATTTAAGCCAGTTTGAAATTCAATCAAATTTGGCTGCATCAGGTTGATTGTACTTACAAACGGACAGTTTGGTCTGGTTCTACACTTGGCCTGCACTTGGTGATCTACAAACTTTAATTTTCAGGTTGTTTGTGGTTAATATTTTTATTTAAAAAAATTATAAATTTCAGCCTCTCCCGGCTTAAATGTCTACATTTCATTAGTATTTTTAACAGTCATGTTACCATGTTTTAACAGTCATGTTACATGCTTAAGCCATTGAGTTTAAGCATGTTTAAAATGGCATAAAAATGCTGAAAAATATTATCTTGTTCGTCATTCATTCAATTTCACTCAATTGTTTAGTGCAAATTAAAGTTTGATCATTTATTGTTTAGAGGTACACCAGTTTGTATTTATTTTGTAAATAATTGTATTCAATCACTAGCCCCAATGTGATAAAATATGTATAACTTACATGTAACAATTGCATAGAAGTTCAAAGAAGTAATGGCAATTATTCTGGTAATACTGGTGTTCAGAGATTGGGCTATTAAATTCAGTGCAGTATTTAAAAGGATTAATTGACTAAAATGCAGAGACAGCAAAGCTGAAACACGTGTTTCTAGTGCAGACAAAGGCCCTCATTCAGAGCCGCTCGCTAGCGGCAGTACGCTCGTTCCGAGCGATGTTCGCACATCTGCGCATGCGTACGGTTTTTAGTACACATGCGCGAACCAGTCAGTGCGGCCGAAAATCGTTTGTACGCTATATAGCGAGTGTCTGCTATTTTGAGTGACAGAATGAGGCGTATGTGGGTGGTAACAGGGGAAGGTGCTTGAAAACGGGGGAGTGGAATTCGAACGCAGGCGTGCTTAAAGGTCAAAACGGGCGTTTTAAGGGTGTGCATAATTAATACAGCAGCGTCATTGACCACGTCACTTGGTTTTTTTTAACTCAGAACTGCTCGCAAAATAGCGGTTGAAAAAACCAACCACAAGAATAGCGAGCAGTTCATACGCTGTACGATGTACTCGATTAATGTAATAAATAGCGGACATGACGTATGGTGCGAGCGGCCAGGGGGCGTTTTTATCAAATAAACGAGCGAATGTTTTGCTCGCTCGTTCAGACTTAGAGGTGTGAACAGACTGCAATTTGCGAACGGATCATTTGAATAGCCACCCCTTGTTTTTGAACGAACGACCGCAAATAGCGAACGGCTCTGAATCAGGCCCAAAGTCTTCCACGAGGTCAAAGCAAGCAATAATTGCTTGTGGCTGAATGACACACACCACTCAACATTTAAAGTAAGCGAACTGACAGCTGATAGGAGTGGACACGTCAAACTACTATCCCACTGCACTAAATGTCAGTTAGAGATAAGAGAAACTGGAAAGAAAATTGGAAAGTAGAATGGAGATTAAAAGAAAGTGGAAGGGAGGAATACTGGGGCCATGAAGGGGGGGAAGAGATATGAAAGCAGGACAGAGCAGGTTAATAAGAAGAGAGCGAGAGAGAGCGAGAAAGAGAGAGAGATAAAAGAGATAATAGAAGGCAATACAAAGCAGGCTGGAGAGACACAAGGGGTGCTGGCTGGAGAGAAACGAGGGGCGCTGGCTGGAGTGAAACGAGGGGTGCTGGCTGGAGACACACAAGGGGTGCTGGCTGGGGAAACAGAAGGGGTTCTGGCTGGGGAAACTGGAGGGGTGCTGGCTGGGGGGATAGGAGGGGTGCTGGCTGGAAAGACATAAGGGGTGCTACCTGGAGAGACATTGCAGGGCTGAAGTTGCAGAAACACAGGGGGGAACTGCCTATTTTGTCAGGACCGGGCCCACAATTTCTGATGGCAGGCCTGATTTCCAGTCTAACACATCTATCACTAACCAATGTGCTAGGCTCAGAGAGTGACAGAAGACAGGCGGATTGCTGGCTTGATGCTTTTCACTGGGTATCACCCAGCTTCCTCCTGCTTCTGAGGAAGCTGGGTGATACTTACCCAGCAAAACGCATCAATCTACTACTACCTCTTTGCATGACTCCAGTCTCACATTGGACCAGATTACTGCAAAAAAAGTAGTTTACCTGTGGATACCTCCTCCAGCCCTAATGATTTGCTATGGATGGCATGGACCTACTTCTCTACCTATCGGGTAACAGCTTTTTCTAATTACTGGAATCAACACAACCCATTGTTTAAACTGGACTATACACTTGGGAGAGTCTGTGTATATACTGTACAGTACTTATGAACTGAGACTTTTATAGGAGCCAGGATTAGCTACTATTATTTTAACATGACAATGTTTTGATTGCACTTTGCAGCCTATGAATATAGTTTTTATTTAAATAAATGTGTATTATTATTATTTTAACAGCCGTCCATTAGTTTACAGTCATTTAAATTGTTTATATTTAGCACGGTCTCCACGCATTCAAATTATTTACATTATTTGGGGACTGGCAACCGCCCTGACAGCTGTTTTTGACAGCGCACATAGGTTTATTTAGCTTCCTTTATATTTAGGGATATGCTTAATAAGTACATGACATGTCTGTTTTAACAAGCAATGTATACCCAGGTGCAGCCAGATCAGTGACATCACATGACGCAATGTATACCACTATGTAGACACAAGCCTACTCTCCACATTTAGAGACAAGAGACGGAGATTTCTCACTCCTTTACATTCTGCCAAAAAAGTAGTTTGGACTGAGAAGTCTGGAAGCTTTCTGTCCTTTGGACAAGCTCTCTGGCAAGGAAACATGAATTACAGAAATTAAAAAAACACACACCACACTCTGACCTTGTGACAGCAATTCTCTGCCAAGTATGAAATTCAGAAACAACTCTACAATACATGAAACATTATGTGGAATACTACAGCACTACTTGTAAGAGATCAGTATACTGTAAAAGTACAAGGATTGTAATGGACTTAGGACCTCATTCAGACCCGCTTGCTAGATGCGTTCACTCGCACAATGCGTATGCAAATTTGGGAAGGCAGGTGATCGCACGGCAAGGCATCAGCACACCCACTATGTCTTAATGAGCGATCACTCAGTGTATTTAAATGCCCACCAGCCTGTCTTAAAACGCCCACTTGCGAACGTCACCTCCAGGAAGTGAATGCAACCATTGGTACATCGAGTACCATTGGATGGTATCGCAGGGCTAATTGCTGACCATACCCTGCAGCAATCACTGCGAGCACTTCTGTGTAAAAACCAGCCAGGTGACGTGTACAATGACGCTGCCTCTAAATTATGCATACCTCTGAAACGGCGTTGAGGCGCTCAGGCACGCCTGCGTTCGCACCTCCACTCCCCCATTTTTAAAGGTTAGCCCCTGTCACCACCCACAAATGGCTTCTCCTGTCACTCACTCTGCTGGGCAGTCTACGCGCAGCGAGCTAACGCTTCCCGATCTCTCGTACTGGTTCGCGCACTGCAATGTGTACGCATGCGCACAATGCGAAAATCATCCGGCTACTAGCGAACGCATCCTAGCGAGCGGGTCTGAATCAGGTCCTGTAATCCCTACTTTTTATATTATAAAAAAGACAAAAAAAAACAATAATATACTTTTGATAAGTAAAATAAAATGTAAAATCTGATGCAACTGCTATCATCGTTATGGTTAGCCATCTCAGGAATGAGTTCATAGTAGAGAACACTGACATTTTTTTTAATTGAATAACTAAATAAAATTTTCAGACCAGGTCACTTGTACATCATTATTTGGTGTTGAAACACATGGGGAAGTGCTGTTTATATGTTTGATATGCGATTTAGATGAGGAATACCCGTGCTTGATATGTGCTGGACACATTTGCATGAGTTTGTGAATGCCTCCATATATAAACAGCACATACCTTATTTCCATTCATTTAATTTGCCACTTATTTCAAAGACGTTTACAGTGTGTAGAACCCCACTGAAATTAATTGGCTATTGAAACTAAAAAGAAAAAAAAAGTGCATGCAACCAACTCCATAATGTTGGGTTGGCACTCTGGGCCGGATTCAGACCTGTTCGGTAGGATGCGTTCGCACGTAGCCTGCCGATGTTTGCAATCTGTGCATGCGTACAAGACGCAGTGCACGTGCGCAAACAAGTCCATGCGATCGGGAAGCGTTCACACCCTGTATACAGACGCTCCGCAAACATGAGTGACATGTTGTGCCATTTGTGAGTGGTGACAGGGTGTGGTCGATGGTAACAGGGGTGTTGTGGTGCAAACGCAGGCGTGTCTGTGGGTCTGAACGCCGTTTCAAGGGGGTGCATAATTAAGATGCATCATCAGCGTACAAGTCACATGGCTGAATTAAACACAGTAGGGTTTGGTCAGCCACAAGTGCTGCGTATGGGTCCGATGTTACTCGATGTTACCGACTGTTTAATACACTTCCAGGAGATGATGTGTGTTACTAAGGGAAAGTGGGTGTCTTGTGTCAGGCTGTTGGGCGTCTAAATACATACCGAGATCACACGGCAAGACCTAGTGGGAGTGCTAATGTTTTGCTAGCGATAATGGGATTTGCATACTTTGGCTGCTGACGGCTGCATGCGAACGCATCCTAGCAAACGGGTCTAAATCAGGCCCTCTGTTCCTTGCCAGGAAGGAAAACCCTATTCCTGAGCTTGGGAAGGTACCTGTCCTGTGGCTGACCTTGGTGTGTTCTATTTATTTTCACATTGCTTCCCAGTGCCTGCTTCAGTGAATACTGTATGTGAGTGGTTTTAATCTGAAGTTTAAGCTTTATTATACTTTATTATTATTATTATTATCCTTTATTTATATGGCGCAGCGCCTTACACAGTACATAAATGAGCACACAAGAAAAACAGTTAATAGTAATACAAAACAATGCAGGACAAGGACAAGGTTATAAACTCAGCTGCAAAACACAAGCAGCAGGACATGAGCAACCAGGTGTTAGGTGCCGTTGTGGGGAGTTAGGAGTAAATGATACTATAAGTAGGGGGAGGAGAAACACGTGAGGATGAGGGCCCTGCTCGTGAGAGCTTACATTCTAAAGGGGAAGGGCAGACAGACAGGGGCGACACAGAGGGGTAGATAGTGAAGAAGGAGCATGGAGCAGTGGGTTAGGATATGTGCTGCGGAATGTGTGTGTATAAGATGACCTGATGTTATGTAAAAATTAAGTCATTCATACATCTATCTCTATGATAGAAAATAGATTGTTTGTGTTATTTACATGAGAGATGTACAAAGTAAAGTAGAAGCACTTTAATTTGTGTGTTACATTTTAGCATCTATATACAGCCTATATACAGCCTGACAAGAAATGCAGCTATTATGGGACTGTCCCGCCATCCTAATACAGTAGTGACTACTTTAGTTCCAGCTGCTGGGTGCTATGCCATGCTCCTGTGAGTGGGTGCATCTCACATGCTAGACCCACTCACAAATGGGTGCAGCCATACATGATGTGGTCCCACAGGATGTTGCAGTACCCGGGCCCAGAATTTCTCTTGGCAGCCCTGGAGGTGACAGACAGAACGAGGAGGGAATGGGGCTTAGTAGTGGGGTAACAAGACCATGGAGGGAGGTGGTTGAGAGTGGAGGTATAGGAGAGGTGGGGGAAAGAAGCAGAGGGTTGGAAGCAGACTGATGAGAGAAAAAAAGGAAGAACAGCAAGTGGAGGAAACAGGAGGGGGAAGAGAGGGATGGATAAAGTAGAGGATTATGTGGACATAGAATATGGGGGTTGTGTGAAGTAAGGGTGTTCATGCTGTGGACAAGGTAATAATTGAGATGTAAACTGGAGTGGAGGCTGTGAGATATAGAGTCAGTGTGGATTAAAGTTGTTAAATGTTCAAAAATACATGTAAAGAACAGTGCTGCTAATGTATGAGCACAGCTCCAAAAGTGATATATAAAGGAGAGGTATGTGAGTAGTGGGTGCAGGAATTAGTTTTTAAACAAATGATTAAAGTGGATAGATGTGACACAATTGGAAAAGGCAATACAAAATGAATGAGGACAAAATTACAATGTACCCGAGCTGATCCAGTCTGAAGTGTTCTGATCAACAAAGATCAATCAACAAGAGCAGCACACAGACAGGGCATGGGCATGTTACATAAACCCTTTGATGAGTGCTACCAACAACAGTTCGTTGTGTGGTTATTAATGATGGGTGGGTCGGCCTCGTAAAGGTGGTCAGGTTTGTACCACTCTAGTCTACTCTAAAGGCTGGTTGCTTACCCCCTCCCCCCTTCAAGTTTCCAGCAGTTCAAGGAGATGATAGAAAAACTCATCACTTAGCTTTATTTAAATGAAAAAGTCTTCATCAGTGTTACATATCTAACATTAGAACATGCCTTGTGCAGAGATATATTGTTCCTGTTATTTAAATGATATTGTGGTTTTCTGTATATTATATTATCCATGCGGGCATACACATTTTATAATACTCCATTTTTTTGGCAACATTTCCTTTTGATTACTAAGCCAGAGCATATTTTCAACAGGAGGGCACAAACAATGTTTGTTTGTGAAGGAGAGCAGTGCATCAAAGGCCTCGCTGCCAAGCCAAGTTTACGCTCTAAAAGGATTTACCAGATCAGTGCATTCAAAAGGTCATTCCTAAGAATGAGCAGTGAAAATGTATCCCTCGTTGTGGTTCTTGCTTCGGTTTTAACAAAATGGAAAAAACAGACCAGAAACTAGTACGATAACAAAGGAAGCAACAAAGTATCATACGCTGGTGCTGGATTTACAGCACGTCACTTTGTGGTGAGAACAGTTTGTTCCTACAGACAAGAACCTTTGAAACTTCTGTTCTGCTATGTCTGCATTATCTAGTTTTCAAGTGGGCATGCCATCCCCGCATAAACTACTCTGGTGTAATTAGAAACAATTGTAAGTTGCTGGAGGTTGAAAGAGGAAGGTGTTGTGGTAGTTGGAAGAAAGATAAGATGCATACACACTTAATGATATGCTTCATGAGCATCGGTAAGTATTTCCCCTACACTGCCAGGCTCAATGTCATTAACGACATTGAGCATTCACACTGAATGATATTGTTAACGATATCGTTCAGTGACGGCACCCTCCCTCATCCCCGTACTTGCAGAACCTGATATCGTCAGGTTGCTCTGCAAGTACGGGCGATGAAAGACATTGTTAAAGTTCTGCGGTAGCGCACATCGTTAACGATGTCTTGCATACACACTGGACGATATTGAAAGCAATCAATGATAACGATATTGTTATCGTTCATATCGTCTAGTGTGTAAGCAGCTTTACACCTTCCTCAAGGGTCTGCTCAAAGTGTAATGGCAGCCATTTCACTCTGAGCAGACCCCTGAGGAAGGTGTGATCTATACACCGAAACGGCCATCAGGCTGGGGCTCATTACTATGCTGTATTGAACTTAAAAACTGTTCATGTTGCTTTTGATAAATATCTTGTTTACAACTATGGCTCTGTGCATTGTTTAAATAAATGCATTGAGTTTTTTTGCAAATACATTGGTGTGCTGGCCTGTTAGCCCTCATGGCACTGCAGACACAGTAGCTACTAGCTTGTTATGACTGAGCACCCTCTCTTACATTGCTGATCTGTGTGTCTCTCTCTTTCTCCATAATTGATTGATTGATTGATATATATATATATATATATATATATATCAATCAGTGGACCCTCCTGGTCCCGGCACCCCGATGCTAACCCCACTGCCACCCCGCCTATCGCCTTGCCAACTTGTTCAGCATCAGGAGCCCTGAACCTTGTCTGCTCTTAGGTGCTATTACCTGGCAGTTATGGACTACATAGAAAAGCAGCCAGTATTTACCCTGCATGCAAAAAAATAAATGTGTTTGCTCCCCTTGCACTGCAGCATGGTTTGTCCAGGTACACAGTTACTTGCTCTTTTTTGCTTTACTCAGAATCAAGCCCTTATTGCAACTTCTATACATGTATTTGCCAAATCCTTTCCTAGAAGAAGGAAACAGAAGTGAACTTGTGCTAATCTTCCAGCTTCCTTTCTTCAGGGAGGATGTATTACTCCAGAATACACTTTGGCAGAATGCACAATGTGTGTGAACCAATTAGATGTACAGACATTTATCACAATTTCCATGACTAAAATATTTGTACTGAATGTCCCTTGGAATCCCCACCCTCTCTACAGCATATGAAAATAATAATGGTCAGATGACTTCACTACTTAGTACATGTGTAGTCCTACACTAGCATGAGTGATTATAAGTAGAATGTGAGGTTTTATTTATTGTGTGTTGAAAAATGTACCTTATCCAGATGTTATAGTATATGGACTAACATATGTACAGCTTGTTATTTCTAAAATGTCCTACTCCTACGGAAGTGAAGTCTAACGCATTTGGTTTCTACTTAGCAGTTCCTAACCTAATCCTTTTTTATTTATTATTTGGATGGAACATGTACTACCTAATCCTGTCATGTTAGCCAGGGATGTCGAGAGCTCAGACGGCCTTGGTACTGTGGGCATGATCAGGGCCGGCGCACCACTAGGCAAGCTTAGGCAGCTACCTAGGGGCGCCGGCCACAAGACGGCGCTTCTGTGTCTGCCTAACTACGGAGGGTGCAGGGAGTGTGGTTGCTATGGGGCCCGGCAGCTTAAGAGACCCGCCGGCCCAGCGATCGCACCCCCTGCACCCTCCATTTGCCGGACGCTCGCTGAGATTGTGTACCAGCGGGCGCCCAGCTCCTTCTCTCCCCCCCCCCCCCCGCGGCCAGCAGCAGCCGGAGGATGGAGCCCACTCCTGAGCTCCGGCTTCTGGGTCCCGCAGTGCACTGTGGGAGCGACGTCATGACGTCACTTCCATAGTTCCGAGGAGCAGGCGCCGGGGACGGACGGCAGCAGGCTCTGGAGCGGGGTTTACGGTAAGTATTTTTTTTGTGTATGTGTGTACGCAGGGGGGGGGCTTACTACAGGGGACACTACAGGGGCCTTACTACTGGGGGCATCATATGGGGGCACTATTGGGAGCACTACAATTGGGGACACTACAGGGACCCTTACTACTGGGGGCGCTTCAAGGGGCATTACTACTGGGGGCACTGCAGGGAGCGTTACTATTGGGGGCACTGCAGGTGGAATCATCCCTTTAATTTGGGTCATGTGAATATTATTAGAGCGCTGTGTATGTGTCTGTGAGCTGGGCGGAGGGTTTGGGGGAAAACAAGGGCGGCATTGTGAACCTTTGCCTAGGGCGCCCTGAAACCTTGCACCGGCCCTGGGCATGATTAAATCAGGAAGGCGTGGTCACACCACCTCCAAAAACATATGTAACAGAATAGTATGTGAGGAGAGGCTGCGTAGTCTCTTCTCTCTCACAGCCTGATGTGCTGCTGCAGTCAGAATTAGTCAGAATTAGTGGGCAGAAGAGAAGTATTACAGGTGGGGCCGATCACACTGATCGCCCCTCTTGATCCATCCGTCTCAGCAGTGCTGCAATATCCCCCTGAGCACCTGAACCAGGCCCTGGCTGGGCCCCTCCAACCGGTAAGTAGTATGTGATACCCTGTTAGGTGGTGTAAGGATGTGTTACGGTGTTCTCGTACCTTACTAAAGAACCTATGCGTCTCATTTATCAATGAGTTTTATCATATGAAACAAGGCTTAAAAATGTTCACTAATATTAATGGTGCTCCAGCCAATGAGCCAATCAGCTCCTTACTGTCATCTATATGAATAAATGACAGTTGGGAGGTGATTGGCTGGAGCACCATTTATCATACGCAACAAGTTTTAAAACTGGTTGCGTATGATAAAACTCGTTGATAAATGAGGCCTTATGTATGAACGGATTCATCTGTACTGCTTCGGTTTTCTCTGCGCTCTTAGTAGGCCAGAGAGGTAAGTAGCATTACTCCGAACACAAGGAATTATACTTGATATTTTCAGTTGATCTTTCTTCATTCAAATAAACTATTTCTCAGTTTTGTTTAGGCAAGAAAAGGCCCATACAGAGGTGTCCACATACATCTTTCCTAAAATCTAGCTATATGGCCCAATTTGCCATGCCATGGACTCTGTGACTTAGCCACACCTTGTGATGTTTATTAAAATTTGCTACTTTAATCTGCTACTATATCCAAATTCTTTTGCAGCAACATTTTTTTTCAAATTTATCCAATCGCTACTGGTGGTGAAGTGTCTTAGCCATGCTAAGCATCTCGTGCCAAATAAAGCAAAAAAGGAAAGGTGTGTGAGGACAAATCTGTTCATAGCTGTTTTATGACAGCAGTCAATTTGAATAACAGTGTGTCTGCCTGCTCCATCCATCTCCATCCATTGCCTCAGATCAACAGCACTGTGGCAAGTTCAGCAACAGTATTTTTTTTGAACTGTGCAACATTTGGAAATCCCCCCCTAGAAATCCTGTTTGCCCCTGAAAACAGCTACACTTATATATTCAAGTGTGATGTGGTTATCACCTTGTATGCACATGTGCCGCAATGACTGCGGTCCATGGCATCTCCAGCAATTATGTAGGTAAGTGTGATGACTACGGGGGAAGTTCAGGGAGAGTCACGTGGGGTATCATGGTTCACACTGAGGGGATGTGAGCAGGGGCAGGGGGGGGGGGCACACTATATGTCAGCCACAGCAGCCACTAACAGCTCTGAGGTGGGGCACATCTTTAGTGTGCAACTGCTAGACTAACATTTAGGTATGTTATATCATAGATTGTTACATGTATTTGTAGTGCAATTTGTAGTGCTGGACTATTATAGGGACACTTTGGGTGGTAACCTGGAAACCATGGCAGTAAGGGTACCCATACTGTCTACATTTAGAACTATGGTGCAAATATAAGAGAGAAAATGAGCATAGCTTTTACTATAGTGTAATGAAGTAGGTGTTCTGCAAATTTCTTGCAATTAGAGTTTGCAACTTTGATACGTTGATTAAAGTGGTCCTAATGTAATAGTAAATAATGATGTGCATCATTAAGTAGCCAGGTACCAAAGTATATGGAGTGGGAGGCACATGGCTTTAGCACAGCATATCATACATGGTAATTTGACTTGGCCACTGTACGCTAACACTAGTTGTGGCATTAGCACTGGAGACCAGAACGTCCAACTCACCCACTAAAGAAATCTTACCTTTCTAAAGATATAAAAGCAACACTGTTCATTATAAAGGTAGCCTACTTTAGAAAACACACATTATATATAGTATGTGTTAGTGCCTCTTTAAATATGTTTATAGTTTTCAAAAGCTCTTTTCTTCTCTTGTGACTGCTCAACTTGTTCTCTCCAAGAAAGAGTAAATACAGAGATCTGTTCTCGATAGGACATTTCTAATGAATATATGCTTCATGATTAACAGTTGTTAGAACTGTATTCATTGGCAAATGATGGGAAAACCCACACAAGTCAGCAGCAATGTCCGTTCTATAAGTACATGGAAACACTTCAAGCTCAGCCAGCTTGCAGAGCAGCGAGTATGTGTTAAGCCTGTATCCAGAATGTGAAGTAGGGACTGTTAACTTATGCAGATCCCTTAGGAGATTTTTGATTACGTGCATTCCTACACATTGTGCAGGGTCTTGTCAACATACATTACAGGGTAAGTCAGACTTTCTTGAGCCAATGCACTGGAAAAAATCCTTGGAAAATCTGACTAAGTAATATATACAAATGACAGAAGTTTTAGGGAGTGGAAAAGATGTATAGCACTTAGGATCATTTGCTATAAAATGTCTTCGGTTTTGTTGAGCAATTGCAATGCAGAGGCCTGTATATTTCTCTATCAGCAACACAATCCAAGTATCTGAATTATGAGAGAGAAATAGATGGAAACTGACTCTTTTTCTTTGCGGGAGATTTATCAAACTTTCCAAAGAGGACAAATGGAGATGTTGCCCAAAGCAACTACTTATAGACAGAATGTACTAGATAAATCATAGCTAGATTCTGATTGGTTGCCTCTAAAGAGAGCATTTACATGTGTCCTCTTTGATAAATCTCCCCAAAGGAAGAGAGTTGGAGATAAAGGTGCTGATTCTGAGACGGACAGATCTCTGTACATGGACGCAAATGGCGAGTTTTTTATTATATCGCATACACAGATGCAAATTTACACATTTATGCATATGTCCATCCTATTTCGAGTCGGACAGAACTTGGACTTTTCTGGGTAATGACAATGGGATCACACACAACCGCAATGATTTGTGGGAGTGCTGTGGGCGTGTATGTAAAGCTCTGTACCAGTCATGTGTATGGGGAAGGGTAGTCTGTTTCTGACTGATCTCTTGCACCTAGCAGGGGCTGGTGCAAGTGCCAATAATAAGGAAGAAGTGGTGGTGGCGGCGGCGGAAAATTAGCTTTCCACTTGCACATAAATAGACCCCCATATTAGCCCTACAGATTCTCACATTAGATAAGGTAGTAAATCTGGCTTCTGTGGCTGCCCACAACTACAGCCTCTTTGCGTGTTACTCAAAGTCAGCCCCAGAGAGTCCAATGTATTAATAATCACAATTATTTTTCAAACAGTACTGTGGCACTTCGCGGCTGATCGGGACATCACCGCAATCCTCATCACTTTGATGTATCAAAATGTTGTTGCTGGGACAGCTCCTTCGATATTTTGCTGTCCTGTCAAAGATTCATGTAGGGGACTGCTGACAATGGAGACTGTACTGCTAACACCATCTACAGAGGGAGATTTCATTGCTCGGTGTTGAGACACATTAGACGATGTGTACCCAGTTCAATATCGCCGGCGACGGGACCCGCATCAGCAAGTGCATACACCACGAGTCTGATGGGGGGGGGGGACATGTCGTGCTGCATTCTGCAGCATGACGTCGTTAGTGACATCCCCATCGGCTCTGCAGTAGTGCTGACACTCATATTATGGGTACAAACAAGACGATGTACCCAATATGTCACTCTGAGCCGCGTGATCAGACGACATATCATCTAGTATGTATCCACCTTTAGAGAGTAATAGAGAGTAAAATGGTGTACACAGAAAAAAGTGCTTCCCCATAGCAAGTTGGCATAGCGGTTTTTTTAATATATCTCCGTAACTATTTCATAAAAAAGCTACTGCATTCTAGTTTTAATGACTCTAACAATGTTTAATAAAAAATATATTGATTGTTCAACACAGAGAAAAAAAAATCAAATTTATTCCTTCCCTTGCGTCTTTTAAATGAAACAAAATCCTAAACAAATAAGTTAACTTCAATATTAGGTAACGACAAGACAAAGGTTGAGCAGGTAATTAATCAAATGTCTATGAGCAGCATGTTAAACCTAAAGCAATTTATTAAAAACACCCATAAATTGTCTGAAATTAGTGCACATTCACTTTGTAGTAACCTATTTATAGAGGTGTTCTGAAATGTAAGGGTTTAAATGGTTTTGAAAAAAGATTTGAATGCAGCAGTTTTGTTGCTTTCATTTCCTCTTCCACTGTAAGCAAAGACCAATTACAATGATGCTCAACACCCCTGAAACACCACAAAATGCTTCAAACTCAAAATGATTATTATTTTTAAAAAAAAACTAAATTTTCCCTCTGCCACAAAAGTGCTCTAAATTTTGAATGTATGAGGCCGTAGAATCTGTGATCTATCAGATTGAAATACTGCCACACAGGAGGTTAGGTGAGGCTTAATCAGATATAGAGCAGGATTTTATCAGCTGCTGCAATGTAGATAAGCATGAAATTGCTTCCTGTAAACTGACAACACGCTCAGATGGGCAAAAGACATGAATTGTGATACAGACTTGGCTCAAACAGCTGGCATCGAGTTACTCACACAAGAAGTTTGAAATTTGTGTATCACTCAAACTGCTAACAGATGGAATTTATCATCCAACGTCCCCATGCTACAGCTATCTTAAGAAATGAAACAGGACCAGCAAAAAAAAACAGGAAAACTAAAAAATAAAGTAAAATGAATAAAATTAAAATATTGACAAGTGTGAAACAGCATCTTTACCCTCTTAATTCTCCAACTTTTGTTATACTGGTCTTCATAATAGTAAAATAAATGATAGACAAGCAATTCCTTCAGTCTTTAACCCTCTGAGCACTACTCAAGTAGCATTTATGGTGACTGCTAACCCACGCTAGGAGAGTATCAATCACATGGTCTGTGTCCTTAATTCTGTTTAATGATCATTAGAATTCTGTTTAATGATCATTAGCAAAGAACTACACTGAGCAAGGAGAACCTGGCTTTCTTACAGAGGTAGAGTATACATTTGGAAGAAACCTGTTCCTGATCATGGAAGCACAGAGATGTATCAAGCCTTCTAAAGAAAACAAGTGAAGAAGGTGCCTAGAATAACCAATGAGATTCCATATAGCTATCATTTTATAGACTGTACTAGATAAATTATAGCTACAATCTGCTTTGTCACAATGGGTAACACCGCCATGTGTCCTCTTTAGAAGGTTTGATAAATCTAGTAATCACCTTGTTTTGTCTGCAGGAGAGAAAGTTTATTCTCCAAGAGTGACCCCTAGTGTTGGATAATATTTTTACATGCTCTAACATAGGCTTATTCCCCTTTCAGACATAACTTTTTGACCCAGGACATTGTCAGGGCCTGCGACTTGACCCATGTCTCGGCTTGGAAATAGGGTTATTCTTTGTACTGACCTGGGTCGCCAGTAGTGTGAACGGTGCAACCCGGTTTTTAGACGTGGCTTGTGCTGAAAATACACTTGATTGGCTGTTTGGGGCACTTGCAGAGTATTGTGAGCCAAAAAAGTGTTCCCTTTCAATAACTCACACTGAATGCCAGGGTATACATGGGTTCAGTGTGAAAGGGGTCGACCCGTGAATTTGCCGGGTCCAAGGTGTAGTGTGAAAGGGGGTCCCTAGCTGAGACATGGGTTGAAGCTGTGTTAAAATCCTGGGTCAGAGCAATGTCGGCGTCCTGGCTTATGCCTGAAAAGGGCATTACATGTCAATTACAGTACATCTAATTTTTCTATACTATTGCATGTAAGCACATGCTGTACAAATAAAAACATTTAAAAAAACAAGAATACACTGAGGTATAGTAAGCAACAAATAACATGGAGGCATGTTACCAAATGAAGTTTCAAAGCTATGCTTATACTTTGTGTGTATAGACGAAATTGGAGGTTGGTCCAGGGGTGCACCGGACCACCCATTAGCCCACTTCTGCCATATTTAATGAAGGCAGCGGTGCGGTGCCTGTTTGGGTGGTCTGTCTGCTGCAGCCAATCACAATGGATGAAACAACGCAAGTGGCATATCAAACATGGCGCCGGCCGCGAGCAAATCACAGCTCGCGGTACGGCAATCAATCAGGAGCAGCCACAACCTTCCTTTCCCTGTGCCACCCCCCCACCATATCTAGCCATCTCTGTGCCCACAATAGGTCCATTCCTCACTATCCTGCACTACCCTTTAGTTTAGTCCTCCCTGCCCTGGTCCCGCCAGGTCCATCCCCCCTATGCTGCATCCCCCCTTGGTCCAGCCCTTACTGCCCTGCATCCCTCAGTACTGTCATTGATGTCTTGTGACCCTCCAGTTGCAGCCCTCTCTGCCCTCCCATATCGACATCACTAGTCCCAAAAAACACTTTTCCTCTTGCCCTGCACCTTATCCCACCCACCCATTTCATCTTCCACTTCTCCGTTCTTCATCCCTTACCAGACTTCTCCTTTTATGCTGAAGGCGATACTACCTGATGATTAGAAATGACACAGAGAAGCCTAGGCATGGCAGTAAAGTTTGGCAATTTTCCCCAGTGGAGGCTTTACAAGTGTTAAGGTTGGATCTGACTTTTTCAATGTTTTTTTTATGTGGATCTGGCTTTTTCAATGTTTTATTATGTGAATCTGGCTTTTTCAATTTTTTTTTATCTAGAGTTGTTTTTTGTATGTATTTCATGTGGATCTGGCTATTTCAATGTATTTTGTGTGGCTCTGGCTATTTTAATGTATTCTATCTGGATCTGACTATTTCAATGTATTTTGTGTGGATCCGGCTTTTTCTATTTATTTTATGTAGATTATTTTTATTTGTTTAAATGGGCAGCACATACTGCCTCACAACTCTGAGGTAGTGGGTTCGATTTCCACTACGGCCCTAACTGTGTAGAGTTTGTATATTCTCCCTGTGCTTGTGTGTGAGTTTCCTCCAGGTGCTCAGGTTTCCTCCCACACTCCAAAAATATACTGGTAGGTTAATTGACTCCCAGCAAAAATGAACCCTAGTGTGTATATTTTGAAGGGAATATAGATTGTAAGCTCCACTGGGACAGGGACTGATGTGATTGGCCAAATATTCTCTGTAAAGCTCTGCAGAATTTGAAATGGGGTGGACACGCCCCTTTCTTTGGAAATGTGCGCAAAAGTTCCCTCTGCGCTAACAGATACCCTGCCCCCTGAAATCTAGAATTATATATATAATATACTGTAATATATGCTAAAGCTGGGACCACCCATTACCAGATCTCTAGTTTCGCCCATGTTTGTGTGCAGGATAAACACAACAATTCTTGCAGTGTATACAAATGTAATTCTTCTCTACTGATTAGACTGGACAATTTCTAAACAAAAAGTAAAAGAAGACAGAATTCCCTACATATAAAGTTACTGTTTACTATGGTGGATCAAATTATTTATAGTTTTAAAGGTCATTTTAGGTTTTGAGAGAGAAGATCCTCAGCTATTTCACACAGAATTGTGGCACAGTGGTATAGGCACCTTTGCCTCCCAACACTCAGGCCGGACTGTAATTTGCAAGTTGTATTTGCCTTACCCTCCTTGTGGTCATTATGGTTCAGATCACACTGGTTGTTAATTATCTTCTTACAAATATGGCCCCAGTGCGAGTCCTAATGTTACTGATTTGCATTTGGTTAAAGGGATGAGACATCTATGGACAAACTTTAGAGTGGTACTGTATGTATAAATTGGTGACACTAATCTGTTCCAGTTCTCCAGTCAGACTTCAAGAGAAGTATGTCCAATTGGCATTTGCCACAGTGATAGAAAAATTAGATTAGAATTTTTACTGGTACAACAAACCAATATGCTAAAATAAAAATGTGCTAATGTACCATGCAGCCGGACACGGATTAGTATTGTGTGTGGAGCTTGTATTTTGTCCATATATCTGTGATATGAAAATATGTTGCCAATTATGATAATAATAACAAAGCGGCAGTTTGCTTCTTATTGGACAGTCAGAGAAAGGCAAAATATATATTATTCTTCACCTAATATGAACTCTTGTGCTTTTTAAAGTTTAGGTGCATGGAGTCTATTGTAACAATAATAATGATTTTTATGTAATAAAGCAAATCTCAGGCAATATGGTTTATTTGAACTGCAGGGAAATACATTCTAAACATCTATACTTCCACGATTTAAACTATTGGAGGTTTTACAGCAATATACAAAAAACAGAACAACATAAATGAAAAAAGTTATAGTTTTACATCTACTAAACCTTCTTACACTAGAACAGACTAAGTCAAATGTTTCTGTCTCCATTATACTCACTGAAAAAGCCACAAATGTTTTATTTTAGTAAGTATTTCATGTCTGACAGCAAGCATATTCTGTAGTCATTTATACTAATGTATGTTTCAGCTGCCAACAGGAGTTTCTAATAACCAGCTTACCACAGTCCTGGGGAAAGGATTACGTGTAGGTCTGCATGCACCGGCTATGATGTCATTGAGTAACCACAGTCATTCACAGGCTGCAATCACTCCACACAAAGTGAATTATAAATTTGCACCAAAAACACTTTTTGTTTGTCTGCTCTACAATGTCAAACTGTAACATTAATCAGTTTATAAATCATAGTTGTCTTGTTTTCTTAAATATATATATATATATATATATATATATATATTGTGACACAGTTAGGTTAGGCGGTCCCTCTCCTGGGTAGAGGACTCCTTCCTTTCACACACAGCAGCTGGGAAACAGTACGCCAGACTGGATGCAAGTACAAGCTGGTCGGCGCCAGTCTTTATTGTACAATGTCAGAAACAAACATAAAGAAAACATAAACATATATCCTAGCCCTGTCGGGGCACTAACTTCACAGGTAGTCCCCTCACTACCAGAACCTGGTAGGGCTTAATGCCCTCACCAGCAACAAAAGCACAGCACAACACTCACAGTTTGGTTTCCAAGTGTCTCTGAGCAAACTCCCTGCCTGCTCTCCCAGGTGAGACACTCAGCCCTAAACACACTAAGCTTATATTGGCCACTCTCAGGTGGAAACCCTAACAAGCCTGTTACCAGGCTGCGAGAACCAAAACCTTTAGTGGCCGTGGGTGGAGCCCTCCCTCTCCTCTCACCCACAACCCCCAGGTCCCAAACCGGCTTTTCAAAAAGCCGAAACTCAAGCCTGCTACACTGCAGACTTTCTCCTGGGGATTTAAAACACATAAGACAGGAATCTGGGATAAATGTCCCTGTCACAGACCACTTTACCAGTGATCCTATCACAATATATATATATAAACCACACATTTTAAAATGGCAGGTAGGTTACCCCTTAAGTTACCCATCTCCCTTTTATAGTAACTACAAGGAAACATGTTAAATAGCCAGGACTGCCATTTATTTTTTGCTTTACTTTATTTGAACAGTATTGTCTGTTCAGCAAAACAGCCCATTACGGGTAACCTGGTAGGAAGGAAATATAATTTTCACCATAAAACAGCAGAAAAAAATAAATATATTTCCAAGGATTTATTAGCAATTTCAAAGCATGAATTTCATAACAGAATACCTTTAAATATTGCAAAATACTTTTTATTTTTGCAACCATATACAGTAGATAAAATCATTACTATTGTGACCTGTTGAGTACATGACACAAAACACAGAAGAGCAAGAGACATAGCATTATTGTGAAGACAAGCATGGACATAAACCTCGCAGGGAATAGACAAAAATCCATGACCACACATTAGGTGGTCTGCGGAGGGGGAAGGTGAGAGGCTCCAACAGACCAGCATGTACGTCTACATATGCCTGTTAGGAGGCTTACTGTATCTTTTACACCTACTATAGGGCAGATGCAAGTACACACTGGTATTGATGACTCACAGTGAACCAGACGCATATGCTACAGAACAAAGAATAGAAAGTGCGCTACAAAACCAAACTGGCAGCTCCTAACAAGCAGGATCTGCTACCTGCTGAAAATAGAATACAAAAAAGAAGGTGTGTAGGAGCGCTGGTTTGTAGAAGAAACAATTCAATATAAAAATATAACAAAGGATTTAATAACAGTAAATAAATATCAGATGATACAAATTCCAACATAAGTATCACATAGGCAATATTTTGTGCAATAATCAAACCGTCCTAAATGGACACAATGTGACCAAGCTGTGGATACAATAATGAGTCTATTCCAGATGGAAACAAAGTATAAACTTTGACAGGAGCAAGCGGAACATACACATGCCTTCTGAGGAAACCGGGGTTTTTTACTACCCAGAGAAACGTGTCAAGGAATTCCGCTTGCTCCTGTCTGACCATTACTGATCTGGTTGTCTGAGTCCTGTCCCTGCATGAGGAGTTTATCGTGAGCTCTTGGAGGCTGATTGTATCTATACTGGTGAAGCACCTGTCACTACGGAGCACTCAGTCATCGGCTCCCAGCCTGCCAGCACCGCCAGCTCCACATTCCCGCTGACGAGCGGTCAGAGCGTTACCTCCTCCAAGAGACCGCACCTGCAGCTTCTCTTTCGGGACATTTGGACATTGGAGAGATACACTGGTAACTATCTTGCACATACGCACGTTATACTCCCGCTATTAGCGTTGGAGCTACTATTTCCCCATTTCATCTATACATTGCTATTTGCATGGTGATTTCTTGTCCGTGCCCAATCAGTGGCTCCCGGCAGCAGCCATCTTAATATTGTTGGCTCTATTTTATCATGACAACCAGTTCATCAATTACATATTGACTATTACTGTTTAATTCAGGATCAGTTTATACTTTGTTTCCATCTGGAATAGACTCATTATTGTATCCACAGCTTGGTCACATTGTGTCCATTTAGGACGGTTTGATTATTACACAGAATATTGCCTATGTGATATTTATGTTGGAATTTTTATCATCTGATATTTATTTACTGTTATTGAATCCTTTGTTATATTTTTATATTGAATTGTTTCTTCTACAAACCAGCGCTCCTACACACCTTCTTTTTTGCATATGCTACAGTAGAGTTGCAGAGACATATGCGTCTCAAGATCCATACAACCCTACATATATCAGTGAAAATAAACTTTTTCTGTGCACTTCTCTTTTGAGTAATAGATGCTATTTTACTTCCACCTCTGGGACTGGATCAGAGATGTGTTGAAAATATGCTATTTAGATGCCCATAGGTGGCTTTGCAGATCCAAGCAAGTGCGTACAAATACGCAGCCACCATTGCGCACCATTTGATAATCAGCTATCTGAGTAGCCCTGGTCACACATGGTGGCCGTCTGAACTGAGACATCAGAACCACTTTGTCTGCATATGGGATGGCATACACAGACTACGACATGCACTGAAAATGGTCGGACAAGCCTGCGTTGTTTGCTGCCACTCCCTGTTACTTTCCCCAAACAATCACTTTGCAAAGTAATCCTCAAAGAGAGCAGCATCGCAAAGTTACCTTGGTGCATGCGCATTGCAACCGTGACACATGCGCAGTCGACTCATAATCGCTCAACTGCGTTACTATCGGAACAGCGTATGTGTCTGAATCAGGCACTCTATCAGACTCCTCCTTCCCCACCGTGAAGACACTTTGGTGTTATTTATTATGATGCCAAATGTTATCATTATCCAAACTGTAAAGGTGCTTACACAATAGATGATTGTTTTAACTATTTGCCCGACTCTGATGCATCGAAACTTCAAATTATTGAAATTGTTAAGTGTGAACGGACTATGTCGTGCAGTGTGCACTCCTGTGTGGTTGTCTGCCACATCGTCAGGTCAGCCCTACATGCCCTACCTGATGATGTGGCGGACGACCCCATGCAACGGGATGCGGCAGGGGCCAACATATCGGACGGTCGGGCACTGGATCGTCTAGTGTGTACAGGCCGCCCGATATGTCAGTCCGTTGGCGGCGGCGGGGGGGGGGGGTTGTGCGCCGGTCGCTTCGCTGGGTACACACGTCATTTAGTGTGTACCCAGCTTAAGCATTGTTTCTACCTTGTGTTGATTGATGTAGAAACATTTAAAAATGCAGATTGGGAATGCTTCACTAGCCAACATGCTGGAGCAAAGTGTCAGCACAATCCTTTTAAGAAACAAGTGGGTTATATACTTCATCATTATTATTAGTAGTATTTTAAGAAATGTTATTTTCAAACAGATAATAATAATTCTAAAAAAAAAAGAAAAATAAAATCACACCCATATTAATCATAGAAAGTGTTTATACATAGGACTACTTTCTTCTCTCTAATATTTTTGAAATTATTTGAAATGAAACTAGACATTGTATGACTACAAGGTATTCACTGTGCCTTATAAAAAATGTACATATTCACCAAAACTACACGCTAACCTGTTCGTTGGCGATGGCCATGTGTATCATCTACTGTACCAAAAATATGTTGACTACAGTATAAAGAATGGTGATTCAAAAACATTTAGCTTTTACAGAAATCAATTATCATATATCAGGTCTTTACTATTTCCTTTCATTGTGCTTGTATAGGTCTATTGCAGATACTGAGCATCTCGTACAGAATACATTACCAACAAATTTCAGGTATGTCGGTATGTCTGACTGTGGTTTTATTGGAGCTGAACTAGTATCTTTCTAATTCTGCATAGTCTAACTAGTGCTTTGCAATCACTCAGATCAGCGGTTTGGATTTTAAAAAGTATGTTCCCCATTCCCATCTAGCAAGCACCATATTGCTCTTACATTTCTGCATAATGGAATTTATTTCTGTTAGCAAAGATTTAGCTGTAATGACTTGATTGTATTTTGTATTACCTGGGTGGGGGATGTTGCTCAGTGATGCCTAGTTTATGGTAGGATACTGCTTGTGTTTACACAAACCCAGTGCCAAATTTCTTCATTGATTAGTTAGCATTTGTGGTCAGCTGTAGCATGTCTCAATCAGACTTTCTTTAAGTTTAGAATCAGTATAGAGGCAGCCGTGGATGTCAATTGCAGCCGTCTATTATAAGCACTAAGTGTGTTATAACACAAAGTGTAATTATATAACAGTTAAAAAAAACAGTTGAACAAACATTGAACAACATCTACAACAAGGTAATTACAATATCATTCCTTACCAGTAGTTTGTGTGTTGTACATTATTGAATGTATTGAAAAAATGTATCAGAAACTTCTATTAATGATCTCACTCCATGGAATCATCTCTAAGACTACTACATCCTTTACTCTCTCTGCAGCTCATCCTTCTGTACATATTGCTGCACATTACTTTCCTCTTCTCTTACAAACACATATGAGCTTTTAACTTATCTATACACATTGACAATAAAATCCACAACCTGTCGCCATAACAAACATTCAGACAAATCCAACAAATATATTTATATCTCGCTCCTGTTGCTTCTATTAGCTGGTGACATATCTCCAAATCCAGGCCCAACCCACATGCCACACCCACAACGAACTATAAATCCAGCTAACCTCATAAACATTGCATGCCTCCTTTCACCATCCAAGTCACTAAAATGTGCCTTATGGAATGCACGCTCTGTCTGCAACAAACTAACATCCATCCAGGAACTCTTTATTTCAACTAACCTCAACCTTCTGGCAATAACAGAAACATGGCTAACACAATCAGACACTGTCTCCCCTGCTGCACTTTCACATGGTAACCTACACTTCTCACACACCTCCAGGCCTAGCAATTGTAAAGGAGGTGGGGTAGGAATATTACTCTCCCAATCTTTCACATTCACAGTTCTCCCACAGGTACCTTCACTCACATTTACATCATTTGAAGTACATTCTATCAGAACTTTCACCCCTTTCTCTCTGCGAGTTGCTGCTATCTATCGCCCGCCTGGGCCACCGCAACAATTTCTGGAACATTTTTCAGCCTGGCTCCCTCACTTCCTATCCTCAGACATCTCCACCATCATTATGGGTGATTTCAATATCCCCATTGACAGTCCACAATCTCCTCATGCCTCCAAACTATTCTCTCTAACCTCCTCTCTTGGCCTCTCCCAATGGACTGACTCCTCTACTCATAAGGAGGGCCACTGCCTTGATCTTGTATTTACCAGACTATGCTCAATTTCTGATTTCACTAATGCTCCTTTCCCTCTCTCAGATCACAACCTTATCACATGCACACTTTCCTCCATTACATCAACCTCAATGTCAGTGAAATCAACCAAACCTCCTAAAACCCGCAGAAATATTAATGTGATTAACTTTCAACAACTATCTACCTCTCTACAACAACGACTCTCACCAATTTCTGCACTCACTTCTCCTGAGACTGCTGCATCACACCTAAACCAGATTCTAGTAAAAGCCCTCGATGAAGTAGCTCCAGCTACCCATCACACTCTGCGTAGACTTAGACGTCAACCGTGGCATTCTAACTTAACAAGGCATCTACAAAAACTCTCACATAGAGTAGAACGTCAGTGGCGAAAGTCTCGCACTCCAAGTGACTTCCTCACATATAAGTCTATCTACAACTCTTATCGTACTGCTGTGGACACTGCCAAGCAAATATATTTCCAATCTCTTATCTCTGCTCAAGCCTCTAACCCCAAGCAACTTTTTAATACATTTAAACTGCTTCTTACCCCTCCCTCACCCAAGCCACCTGCTACTATCTGTGCACAAGATCTTGCTTCCTATTTCAAGGACAAGATTGATAATATCCGAAATGAAATGTTATTCTCTTCCTCAGCTAGTGACCTACTCAATTCCCTACCTGAACCCTCTGGCACATTCTCTTCATTTGACCCCACAAATGAAGATGAAGTATCTACTCTCTTCTCATCCTTCTACTCTATTACCTCTCCTCTAGATCCTATACCCTCACAAATTAGTAAAGCTCTGTCTCATGTGCTCATCCCAACCCTAACTAAAATCTGTAATCTCTCTCTTTCTACTGGCATCTTTCCATCACTGTTCAAGCATGCAGTGATTACTCCCATTCTGACAAAATAAAATTCTGACCCTAACACTCTCTCTAATTACCGTCCTATCTCCCAGCTCCCATGCCCCTCCAAGCTACTGGAGAGACTTGTCTACACCCGCCTCACACACTTTCTTAACACCCACAACTTATTGGACCCACTTCAGTCTGGCTTCCGTTCCCAGCACTCCACAGAGACAGCACTGACTAAGGTAGTAAATGATTTGGTCACTGCCAAGACTAAAGGCCATTACTCACTTCTAATTCTTCTAGATCTCTCTGCTGCTTTTGACACTGTTGACCACTCTCTTCTCGTACAAACATTACAATCCCTAGGTCTTAAGGACACAACTCTTTCTTGGTTCTCTTCCTACCTATCTGATCGCTCTTTTTCTGTTCGTTTTTCTGATTCTGCCTCCTCTTCACTACCTCTATCAATTGGAGTACCGCAAGGCTCTGTCTTAGGTCCTTTGCTATTCTCAATCTATACCACCTCTCTTGGCAAACTAATCTGCTCTTTTGGATTTCAGTACCATCTGTATGCGGATGATACTCAAATCTACCCATCCTCTCCAGATTTACCACCATCTGTATTGGTCCGTGTCACTGAATGTATTTCTGCCATTTCATCTTGGATGTCGTCTCGCTACCTGAAACTTAATATTTCTAAAACAGAATTAATTATATTTCCACCGGCCAATAACAGTTACCAATCTGATCTCTTTATCACTGTTGATAACTCAACAATCCACCCCACCCCACAAGCTCGCTGCCTTGTGTCATCCTTGATTCTGAACTGTTCTTTGTTCCCCACATTCAATCTGTCTCAAAATCATGTTACATACATCTAAAAAACATATACAAAATTCGACCATATCTCACACAAGACACTGCAAAAACTCTAATCCATGCACTCATTATTTCTCGCATTGACTATTGTAATAGTCTCCTTACTGGTCTTCCCAAAAACAGGCTATCGCCATTACAATCCATTATGAATGCAGCTGCAAGGCTTATCTTCCTTGCCAAATGTTCATCGTCTGCTGCCCCGCTCTGTCAGTCCCTCCATTGGTTGCCGGTTTTCTACCGCATTCAATACAAAATACTGTTACTTACACATAAGGCCATTAACCGAATTACACCAACATACAGCTCTTCACTCATCTCAAAATATCTCCCAACCCGACCTCTCCGCTCAGCACAAGATCTGCGTCTCTCATCCCCGCGCATTACTTGCTCCCATTTACGGTTACAGGACTTTCTTCGGGCTGCACCCACTCTATGGAATGCCTTACCACACACAATAAGACTTACCTCTACTCTTCAATCCTTCAAGCGTTCCCTGAAAACTCACCTCTTCAGACAAGCTTATCAGATTCCAGAACTGACCACATAACCTTCATAGCTTCCATGTCTTATTACATCCCCTCTCACAGTCCACACATAACCTCACATATTGTCTTTCTTTCACATAGTCATGACATTTTGCCGACATTCCTGTGTGACTGGATCATGCAGCCCACCAAGAAACTCTGCATTCTGGCTGGACCAAATTGCAATATATATAGCACCTATCCTTGTGTATCAATGCCTATTTCCCTATAGATTGTAAGCTTGCAAGCAGGGCCCTCTTACCTCTATGTCTGTCAGTTATTACCCTGTTTTGTTCTATCAATGTTTCCAATTGTAAAGCGCAACGGAATATGCTGTGCTATATAAGAAACTGTTAATAAAAAATAAAATAAATAATTCTATGACTAAGATTTATATTCCTTTATAAACCGCAATACATTTATTTGTTATTACAATGACAAGTCTCTCTGTATATAGAGTTTTGAAAACCATATCTCAGTTCATAGTTACCATCACAGTGTGGGGGTGAGGCTTATGCTAGCCATACATTGTGCAATCAAATTTACCATCAGGAAGACATTGCCATACATGGTCAGATAATTGGGCTGCCTGATCAGATCCCAACACCAATCATTGCATCCGTCGGAATGCTGGAAGAGTCTTCATGCCCAACAGAATAATAATTGCGGCTCAGTTACAGCCATACACTGTGCAATTATCACCCAAAAATTGCACAGTATATGGTTGCTTTTAATTATACTATTGATCACACACCGTCCCACCCACATAAGTTCGGAGTCTGGGGCAATGCATTGGTATTTGGGAGTCTCCTGTATTTTCCAGCTAAGTAGCCAAGTACGACCCATTTTATCATTATGTTGAATTAAAAAGAGACTTAAAGATGTTAAAAAGGAGAGTTTTTTTACTCCAAAGAAAAAATATAATGTGATATCTGCATTATTATATATACCATATAGTGCCAAGTGCAGTATACAATAATATATTATTTACTACTAGATCCAAACTAAGCCTTTCAATTTACAAAAAAGCCAAAGCAAGTCAGAGATCAGTGATGGATTGTTTTTGCTACAGTTTCTTGGGGCTGTAAATGTGCGTTCAATCAATGAAAGCAATTGCTGATGAGAATTGTAACCCTAGTTAATAGAGGAGTGCATAGCATGACGACACTGCCGTTACCCCTTACAACATCCATATTTGGAACGGGCCCCCTATGTCAGACTTGCCTGCAGTACATAGAAAACAGGTTTATTATGTGTGTGGTTCCCATGAACAATTCATTAACAACTCAGACACATCATATTGCTCTCATTAATTGTCTCGCTGGGAGAAGGCCTGGAACATTTTTATTTGACTATGTAAATACATCGAACCAAAAGAAAAAAGAGAGAAAACACCAGAAAGTTTATTACAACATGACTAATAAATAAAACTGATACACGTGTCCACATACATCTTACTTCCTTGTGCGTTAAACAGCAATTTTAGTTGCGACATGAATCGGTAGCTCCAAATATCTTTTGGTGCAACATTTTACCTTCAAATGTGTGTTACTAGTAAAGTGATGTGAACAGGACACACAAGCAGCTTCTGCTGATTAAAATGATATGCGGCATTCCTATATTTTGTGTGCGACTGCATCTGTATGCAAAATGCTACGTTATAGCGTCACAGCCGCTGACACTTTAACATAGCATTTTGCATGCAGTCACAGCCGCTGACACCTTAATGTAGCATTTCCCATGCTGACACACCCGCAGTCACACACAGAATATAGGTATGCCGCATATCATTTTAATCAGCAGAAATTGTGCGGTCTATTCAGATTGTATCGCAAATAAGACAAATTTGAAGGTAAAAAGTCACAAGACAATATATATATATATATATATATATATATATATATATATATAAAGCAGCTTTTTCTACCATAAGTTGAACTTTAATTTGTGCAGATAATTTCGAAAATGCATACACAGAGACTTTGTGCAAAACAGCTACTGTTATACAATTATAATAGTAACTATTTTCTGCTGATACATTATTTCCTTTTTTAAAGCCATTAGAAATGTTTCTCGTTGAAATATGTGGTTGCTATAACTGAATTTTTAAATATATGGTTTTATACATTGCTGTGGTTGATTAAACAATTTTGAAAATATATGTTGGCATATTTGCAAATGAATTAGCATTTAGACATACCCATTGCGCTGTTGTATCATGTTTTACTTTTAGTTTTTCTGGTTCACTACCATTTTTCAATGGTAGCAAGGGATTGTCCATGCATGTATATATGTATTCATTAATGAAATGTATCAGTCTACTTTTATAATTATTGTGATTATAAGTCCTTCCAAGCGCCAGAGGCTATTCTTTGTTTCTTCCAGTAAGCAGTTTTCTGAATGCTGCATTTCTTAATACAAGCTTATCACTTTTATTATACAGGGTTAAGAGATTCATATTTCATAGCCCAAATGTGGGACAATTTGATTTATAGACCTGCAAAAATCTAAAGCCCTACAGGCATGTGTAATACTTTGTAAGGTTTGCATCCACCTTCTTAGGGACGAAGTGTTCTACTTGATCAAAAGCTGTGTAGTTGGCTATCCATGTAGACACTCAGTACAGAGTGCTGATATAGGATCTACAGGATACCAACAGCCTCATTATGTTACCTAATATGAACTGATGTTGGGCTATGCACGTAACACTGTTCCATTCTTTGTGCCAAACAAATTTGTGCTGCCAAAATTCCTCTTCAGTAGTGGTTTCATGACGACCTCGTTAGTAGGATTGTAAACAGTGTTAAAAGAGCAAATAAAATCACTTTAATGCTACAGAGAAGCAACAGAAAGAGAGGATCACTGCCATGGACTTTACCTTTTGCTGCTAACAATATTACAGTCACATCAGACTACAGTATATATACAATACTGTGCAAAAGTTTTAGGCAGGTGTGGAAAAAATGCTGCAAAGTAAGAATGCTTTCAAAAATAGATGTGTTAGTTTATTTTTATCAAATAAAAAAATGCAATTAAGTGAATGAACAGAAGGAGCATGTAAGTCGCACTAAGAGTGTGTCACTAGTAACTAAGCTGACCAGATGGTCACGTGACACCATTGCTAGGCAACAGTGGAAATAACAAACAGATCTCCAGAATGTAAACATGGAAGTCACACATATACAAAATCTTATTCAAAGGGAAGTGGTAACTCATGGAATCCATATCATAGGATAGTCATAATATTAAGCGCAATACAAAAGATCATGGTATAAACTTCTTATTCATATATATTATATATATATATATATACACATACAGAGAGAGAGAGAGATACCATCCCTATAAATACAAAAAATTGACAATTAGGACACTGATTGCAATAGATCACAAATCAAAAACTATATTAAATAAAATAAAAAATAAATAGAATATAAAGAAATACCAAAAAATACCAAAATCAGAAATATACAAATATTACAGATCTTCCAAAGTCATTATATCTTAGACCATATTGGATTATCATATATCAGAGTGCCCCCTACAGGAAGATGTTCAGATGTATCGATTCATTCAGGCCTTTTAGCCAAACTGTGTCCAATTCTGACCGCCGGGATCCCATGCATCGGCATCCCATACCCATCCCATATGAACTACATAACATATCCAGCTCACTTAAAGGAAGGTTATAGTCAATGGGAGATCCTCATCTTACAGAAAAGGTCAACACTTAAATATGTTCTATAGTCATACAGGGTTTTTAGAGATCAGCAAAGCCAGGGTAAGAGAAATTTGTATTGCCAGTGCCTGCAATTTCATGATGCCAAAGGGATCATAGCCTTGCGTTTCAATATAAACTGACGCCGATAGAGATTGTCAACGTGTAGGGATAGACTAATGTGGGGGCAGGGGAGATAACAGCAAAGGTACATGTACATAGGGGAGGCATATATTCACATTTTCTCCCTCAGGCTGGCTCTACCTTTCAAACCTATTAATGATAAAAAAAATGAGGTGACAGAAGAATTGGCTGTACTGGGCCACTAAAGCTGGCCACACATCTAGAGATTATCTGTCCAACCAGCCAACTAGTTGATTGGTTGGAATGAAAATCTGGTAACGTATGGGAGTAACTGATGATCAGCAATTTGCTCCTAAATGCCAGAAAACAGATGAAAATGGTCGTCAGACAAGTTTGTTAAATGTTTGATCTAAGTAATTTGCTCAAACAACAGTTTTTGACCATTTTCCGGCATTTGGGAGCAAATTACTGATTGTCATTTGCTTTCATACGTTACCAGATTTTCATTTCAACCAATCAACTAGTTGGATGGTTGGACAGATAATCTGTAGATGTGTGGCCAGCTTAAGACACAGATAATATGCACTGACCATTACATTTAACATTGGGTAACAAAACAGTTTGAACACTTGGTTTGTCCAATCATCTGCATTTAATTAAAAAAAAAAAAACACTTTCAGATGGCGGTAAGTATTTTACCTGAAAAATTTAGACATTTATTTATTTTTTCTAAAATATTTAATTGATCACATTTTGTTATACAACAAAGGAAGTGGGACGACTAGTGGGGAATACAGAGATTTGTTTCTAAATTAATTAGCATGTCTGAGTTTTAGAGGTTCATACTGTAACATAATAAAGCAAAATACAGAACTATGATTTTAAAGCTACTTTACAAATTGATTGATTTTAGTTTAATATAATCTTTAGCAATTTTATTAGGGAGATTATTTTGCCAATTTCCACCAATACTTGTAAGACTTAAAAAATTAGCACATTGTGTTATGTGATTTGTTATAATGCGATCTAAAGATTTATTGTCATTTAAAAGGTCACTGTCTGGAAAAATACTTGGCGTTTTAGTGTGACCATGAATAAACAAAACGTGACCAAAAGTCACCACCCAAGTTACTTGGCTTCATTTCCTATATTTATACAGCATAGAATAGAGACTGTTAAGGAAACAGGCAAGGTACTTGTGGGAAGGCTTTCCATGAATATTCCAGCTGCGCTGCAGTAGTTACTAGGTGGTTGCAGGGAGAAAATGAACAATGTTGAAAAATACTAAAAAGTTCTACATAAAAAAAAAACAAAGAAAAAAATATTCCTGTTTAAATTTAGTATGAGCTTAACTCTTAACATTTTCTATGCTAGAACCAAAAGTAAACCACAAAAACATTTAATAAACAAATAATACCATAATTAAACTTTTGTAAAGAATAGTTTTACTTTTATTTTAGATAAGTTAGCAAATATTAACAATTTAAAGTCCTAATGCCGCCATTTTTCAAGATCTAGCTAATGACTAAAGTGCAAATGAGACAATTGTCCTGGACAAGATTCTTTTTGACCAATGAAAACTGCCCTCACTGGTTCAGCCAACCAAAAACACAAATTTTTCTCCTAATACCTATCAGTACTATCACGCCAGTATACATTGGCATATGGTATAATACAAAGAATTTTATTTGATATATTATACCCATTTCACACCAAGCTTCTGACCCGGGATATTGCCGATTCAACCTGGGTCACGTCTTGGTGTGAAAGGGTATGACCGTGGTAGTATGTAGTGTGAAAGGTTTGACCAGGGTTATTCGACCAGGGTCTCACTACCAAGCTGCTAATTGAAGGATCTGGATTGCTTCGTGGCACTGAAAGATGACATCAGTAGGGGACGTCCACTTTTGATGACTCTACACTATTTTGCAGGGCAGATACATGTTCAGTGTGAAAGAAGCCGACCTGGGAATCACCAGAGACCAAGGTACAGTGTGACAGGGGTATTGGAGCTGTGACCTGGGTTAAAACCGTGCTCAATAAACCAGGAAAAAGTAGGGGTGGAGCCCTGGCTTTGGTCTGAAAGTAGTATAAGTGATTGCTTCACACACACACACACATACACACACATACATTACAATGTGACTTAGTAGTAAAAAGATAGAAATGTTCTGAAAGCATTAGATGAAAGTGATCTACCTGGTACACACCTAAATGACCGGCAATCATGCCGACGTTCAGGTAGATTAGCCTTCACCCTGGACAGCGCATGATTGCCGGTACACACTTAAAAGATTTAATGAACAATGGAAGATTACTGTTCCGTCCTTCATTAATATGCACAGCCTCACATGCGATATTGTGCAAGTGTGTAGCCAGCCTAAGCAGATTGGATCATTGATCAATTGGCCATCTTTGTATCATAGTATAAGATTGACTGCCATCCAGTCTTTAACAATCTATTGTATAGTAATGTGTGTGCAGGTTTAGTGTCACGCAATATTTTACTGTAAGTTATGATCCTGCATAATGAACTGAATACTGTACCTCACAAAAGTCCCCTATATGGAGGTACATAGTTTCACTTTCGTACTCTCTTCACTTAGTTTTGAAATCTCAGGTACCGATTCAATCCTGCACAAAAACCTCTTCTTGCACATGAACCTGTTGGTTGGTGACGTGATGTAGCAATTTATTTGCTGGTGCATTTGAATAAGACACTTTTGACTGCTATTGAAATCTATTGTGAGCGTCACATTTTTTGTTTCCGAATAAGGGGGACACTGTAATGTGCATTTTCTAGTATATGATGGCTGCTGGCAGACCATCGACAGTTAATCCTTCGATGGCCATCCCTAAATAGCCTCAGTGACTGGGGCAGTTTAGAGATGTATCGAAGGTTTGAACATCGATGGGCTCCTTCGAAGGGTTGAATATCAATGGTCTCCAACGATGGTGCCACTGGTGTTAAACACGGAGAGCATGAAACCAACGGTGGAGAACAATTGATGGTTTGAACAATCAATGCTAATCCCTGTAGTAGGACATGGGGGGTGGCTGAACTGCATGACTGAGGATGGGGATAAGCAATGGAAGGGGCAGGGCTAAGTGGGGGTGGAACTAAACCCCATTCGCACCTGCATTGGTAAAAAAAATAAAAAAACATTGTCGCATCTCTGCCATCTATGTAGGAGAACCATTGGATATCCACAATTGGTGGCAAAACCATTGACCATCATTGGCAAACCATAGACACTCAGCTGACAGGGCCGTCGCCCAGAGCACTGTAGTCTGGAAGGGCGCAGATGTCCGCCTCTTCCCATTCCTTGCACATGTCTACCTACCCGTGGCACACCAACTGGCCTGCTGCACTGCCTGGATCTGCCTCTTCTGTCAATGCGCAATTGAAAATGCAGGGCAGTTGAATGGCTTTTCCTAGAGATATCAGACAGAGATGCAATTGACAATCCCCGGTGGTTTGGAATGAAGCCACATGACCACCGCAGAGTACAAGCCAAGGCTAAACTGAGGCAAAAAGCATCTCCTCACAGCCTGGGACTCCTCCCCTCCCGAGTCCCTCGCCTGGCTCTGCAAGTGCAAGCCCAATTACAAAGCAGTCAGACAGCTTTTTCACAAAGTAGCTGAAATGCATGCTGCCCAGGATCTCCGGGTTGCAGGGACAGACCTGCCAGATTGTGACTGCCCCACTTCACTACAAAAAAAGGGAGAAAGAGGGAGAGAAACAGCTTAAAGGGAACCATGGGCCCTGTGCTGCATATAACCTTATAGAAGGCAGCAATAGGCCATATGGTATAAACATTGTACACCGCCCCCACCTTTTCTCCATCTTCATTATTTTAAAAAATGCTTTATTAAAGGATTTTTAAAATTACATTAATCTAGTTTCACTATTCTATATGACAGTTACAATACAGTTATTGTGGCGGTACAAGTGCCTACATTTGGAAACCTCCCTTGTGAAATCCTGTGTTTGCCCCTGGTGAGTGACAATGTGGAGTGACTGAAGTG
Source organism: Taudactylus pleione (assembly GCA_031769625.1). Classification (NCBI taxonomy): domain Eukaryota; kingdom Metazoa; phylum Chordata; class Amphibia; order Anura; family Myobatrachidae; genus Taudactylus; species Taudactylus pleione. Next base: position 5,479,432 of record JAUIMM010000370.1, read on the forward strand.
TCTCACTCCACATGGCATATTGAGGCTAAGCTTATGAGGTCACATCTGTAACAAGGCTTACAACTAGGGTTCAAAGAGGTCCTGAAGCGGTGGTGGAACTCATCTACCCTACGGCCTTTTCCCCCCTATCCCCGCCACGCTAGGCGGAGCTAGTCTGAGAGGCTAGAACAAGTGTGGAAACTGTTCTTTATACACACACTGTTGTATATGGGAAACCGTAAAGTGAATGGTCGGGGGCTTGGGGGCTGCCTAGGCCCCCAGAAGCATTGGGAGCTATGATAGTGTGAAATACATTTTAGATGCTTTTTTAGCACTCCTGCCATCAGCTGAGACTACAATGTTAGGTCGCTTAAAAGAAAAAAAAAAGTTCTATATCATTAGTGTAACTCTTAATAATTTTTCTGCCGTGCCTGAGTTTTTTTATGGGGTCCCCACTAACTAATCTATGTCACTTGGGTGCCCCATGTCACAAAAGCCCTGCCGCAAAATGAGCCACCGGGACGCAGGCTGGCCCCACAAATTGAGTGACAGGAGGGTGGAACCGGAGTAGGAGGAGGAGGCGGAACATGGAGCCGGAAACCGAGGCAGGGTTGGCGCCCACCGCCAGGAAAGAGTGGCTCTCTGTTTGTGGGACTTCTGTACATGGACATGCTGGAGGTGGAACTAGTTTCACATACCATTAGAGGTGACGGAACTCAGTTCCACCCCGTTCCAGCCCACTTTAACCCCCTGCTTACAACATATATCTTTATAACAATTCTAACAGATAAAAGCATACAGTTAGGTCCATATATATCTGGACATTAACACAATTTTCCTAATTTTGGCTCTTTACACCATCACAAAGGAGTTGAAATGAAACTATACAGATGCAGCTGAATTGCAGATTTTCAGCTTTAATTCAAGGGGTTGAAAAAAATGTTGTATGAAACATTTAGGAACTGCAACCATTTCCTTTCATATTTTTATACACAGTCCCCTTTTTTTTCCAGAGGCTCAAATGTAATAGGATAAATTAATAATCATAAATAAAATGTTAATATTTAATGACAGCCTGGAACCCATGGACATAACCAAAAGCTGCGTGTTCTCCATTGTTATACTTTACTAAGCTTTTAGCAGCGGTCTTTGGTTGTTGTTTGTGTGTCTTTCTGCCTTTAGTTTTGTCTTCAGCAAGTGAAATGCATGCTCGATCGGGTTGAGATCAGGTGAATGACTTGGCCATGGCAGACTATTCCACTTATTTGTCTTAAAAACTCATGGGTTGCTTTCGCAATATGTTTTGGGTCATTGTCCATCTGTACTGTGAAGGGCTGTCCACTCAACTTTGCTGTATATGGCTGAATCTGAGCAGTCAGTATATCCCTATGCACTTAAGAATTAATCCAGCTGATTTTGTCTTTTGTCACATCAGCAATAAACACTAATGACCCAGTGTCATTAAAAGCTATGCATGCCCATGCCATCACACTGCCTCCACTGTGTTTTACAAATGATTTTGTATGCTTCGGATGATGAGCTATTCCAAGACCCCCATACTTTTTTCTTCCCATCATTCTGGTACAGTTTGATCTTCATTCCATCTGTCCCAAGAATGCTGTTCCAGAACTAGGCTGGCTTTCAGAAGATTTTTGACAAACTCTAATCTGGACTTTCTATTTCTGAGGCTTTTGAATGGTTTGCACCTTGTTGTGATCCCTCTGTATTTGCTCTTGTGAAGTCTTCTCTTTATAGTAGATTTACATAATGATATGTCTACATCCTGGAGAGTGTCCTTCACTTGAAAAACTTGTTCACAACATCCTGTCTTTTCCATGGAAAAGATCCTGTGATCATCCACCACTGTTGTCAGTCAGACCTTTATTGTGTTACCGAGCTCATCTGTGTGTTCATTTTTTTCTCAAAATGTACAAAACTGTTGGTTTGGCCACTCCTAAGGTTCTCGCTATCTCTCTGATGGATTATTTTTGTTTTGCAGCCTATGGACGGCCTGTGTCACTTGCATTGAGAGCCCCTTTAACCATATGTTGTGGGTTCACAGCAACAGCTTCCAAATGCCACACTTTTGCCTGCTTTATTGATAAAGATATAATGAAGGAACAGCCCACACCTGTCCATGGGACAGCTTTTGAGTCAATTGTCCATTTACTTTGGTCCCTTGAAAAATAGGGGGCTACATATTATACTTCCTAAACCCTTCCTCCAATTTGGATGTGACTACCCTCAAAGTAAAGCTGTTTACACTTTAAAACCATAATCACTATAAAACTGTAACTTGAATATGTTTAGGCAAATCGCTAAAATAACAAAAATTGTGTCAGTGTCCAAATTAGGGATGTGCAGGCTCGGATGAGTTGGTATTTGCACGCCGGGTTCGGATTTTTCCCTCCTGGACAGGAATGATGATGTTTGTTCATGAAAGATGACGTTTTGCCTCTTTTTGAGACCCGATTTTTGGAGGAAAAAATCCGAACTCGGCATACAAATCCGAGCCAATCCGAGCCTGCACATCCCTAGTCCAAATATATATGGAACTAACTGTATGTTAAAGCTCTAAAAATGAAATTACGGTTACCAATAAGAAACTAACTTTGTTATTATTATCTGCTTTCCAGACTAAAGGCTTGCATACGGAATATTGGCATTAGAAATTACACCATTTTCCAAACTAAAAAATGAATTCAAAGTTGAAGATGAAAAAAAGGAACTTTTATTAGAGCTTTTATATAAACAGCATAATTTTATTTTCCCAGAGAAGACTTGCATTACAAATCTTTAGTAAAACATTACAAAGGAAAAACCTTGAAATAGCAAAACTATAAGAGTATAAGTTTCTGCTAACAGGATCCAGACTGCCTGATTATTAAAAACAGGGCCAGTAGGACAGTGGCATGAAAACATGGCATTAAGTAATAGGCCGCTACTAGCTAGTGGAATTTCAAAGAAAAACAACACACAAAAAGAAAAACTCAAAGTGCCACTTTTGGGCAATTTTTCAAACTTGAAAAGAAAACACTGAAACCACAATAGTGAGACATGGTCTAAAACAACATTATTACATTTGCAAGTGTAAGTGCAATAAGAGGTTCTAACTATGTCCAGCAACACAGCTCTGTAAATGAATGATCATCTGATCCAAGGGATATCAGTCAGTATTTGCAGTGTATTCCTTTGCTTTTCATTTACATATATATCCAGATATTAGAGAATAAAGTTACCTGCTCCTGCTGCCTAATGTTTAAATTCACCTAATCCCAATGACATGTTTAAAGGCTGTGGTGTAGTGTATGGTTGTTGCCTTATGCGGTACATACATAAGAGCAGAGTGAACAATTCCACTTGTGGAAAATGAGTGTAAGAACTATGGAATGTGCATTCGTGTTTACTCTTCTAAACCCAGTCTTCATGATTTACTTACTTTTCTAGTAGGAGAGACATTTGCAGGTAATCCTACCATATCAGAGATGGCACTCTGCTACATTATGCATATGCTTTACAATTGCAAGATTACAATTATATTGTAGATAAGTGTAAAAATGGCAATTCCCAACAATTTAACCTTGTAAATGGCTGCTAGAGTTTTAGTTCTAAAAAAAAAAAAAAAAAGCAGATCATTTGTCTGTGCTTTACAATGAGTCCGAAAAACGGCATGTCTCCCAACCATCCAGATTTTTTTTTGGGACACCTTGATTTGGGGGTTCTGTCCAACTATCCTAATTGGACTAGAGGTTAGGGAGGTATGTCCCCATTCACTGTTGTACTTCTTAGGCAAGTGTGTACAGGGCCTCCATCAAAGAGATACACCATACCTGTACAGGGTACGGGCTGAAAGAACGGGCCTGGTTGCACCAATGATCACAGTCGCAAACTGTGAATGAGTAGCAATTTGTAGTCAGGATCACTGGCACCTGCAGAGCCATATAAAGGTGGAGGCACATGCCCCAGGCCCCTCCCCCTCTGGATGCGAAATACTATGTTACAGTGGGGGAGATGTATGAAACGCTGAAGCGGCATCAGTGCCCCTGTCATTATCGGCACTGCAATCTACAAGATAACAGCACTGATAGCCTGGGATATGTATGAATGGTCAGTTCGCCTGAGCATTCTGCCTGCTGTAGTTGTTGCTATCGACAGCTGCAGCTTGGCGATGCCCTATCCCCACAGCAGGGACAACACTGTCCCTGCTGCATGGGCTGCCGGCTCCAGGGCCGCACGCAGGATCTTGCGATACTTGTGAGATCCCGCGCATTCTCAGTGGAGCCGGTCGGGACTGAGACACAACACATCAGCACTAGACTGATGCGCTGTGTACTCAAGCAGGTATCGACAGAGGGGGGGGTTATCACTCCACAGCTCCGGCCAATGAGATGTTAATACATCTCATTGTTAGTGCTTCCTGCTTTGCCTCGGTAAAGAGACGAAGCCGGTAGCGTTACAGTGGCACATTAAGTACATCTCCCCCAATGTCAGCGGCTGTGACACCGTAACATAGCGTTTCGTAAGCAGATACACCCTCAGTAGCACACAATATAGGCATGCTACATATCCTATCAGCAGAAGCTGCTTGTGCATCCTATTCACATCACTTTGCAAATAAGACGAATTTGAAGGTAAAAAGTTGCACAAAAAGACGATCTGCGCTACCAAGTCACGCCACAGCATGGTGCAACTAGAAGGGCTGCGCAAGGAAGTAAGATGTATGTGGACACATATGTATATCCAGAAAAATATACATTGGGGTAGATGTATGAAGCAGTGAAAAGTGTGGAGAAGTGTGCCAGTGGAGAAGTTACCCATGGCAACCAATCATTTTTTAGAATGTACTTTATAAATGCAACCTCAAAGCTGATTGTTTTCCATGGGCAACTTCTCCATTGGCACACTTCTCCACTGTTTTCACTGCTTCATACATCTACCTCCAGTATGTGAAACTGGGTACAGAATTTGTATTATGAATAGTCAAGTTTTTAAAACCTGGCACTGTACCAGCATTAGAAAGATGTATTAAATAAGTCTCTGGATTCAACTAATTTTATTCCCAACCCACATAGACGTCATACCCTAATCACATTTTTTTTTTTAATACATAACTATGACAAATTAACTATAGAGAACACTACTATTCCTCTGGATGCCAATGGTAAGGAATAAACACACACACTAACAAAAATGGTGTTTAACACACGTTTGATTATGGGATGTAGTCAGGATCTCGACAGTCACAATTCCGACAGTGGCATTCCAATGGTCAGAATCCCAACACATTATTAGGGTTAGTTTTAGGGGGAGGGTTAGGGTTAGGCTGCAGAGAGGAGAGTTAGGGTTAGGCTGCGGAACAGAAGGGTTATTGTTAGGCTGTGGGAGGGATCGGTTAGGGTTAGGTGGAGTGTTAGAGTAAGGGTTAGAATACTTACCTAAATCTGTCTGGATTTTGACCATCGGGATGCCATTTTCTGTATTCTGACCATCGACATCCCAACCCTCAATTACAACCATCTCATTTACTTTATTATTTTCCCTTACCATTTTTTGTGCATTCTGTTTTTATTAAAGGTTCCAAATGAACAGATATACAAAAATAGTATAATTCAAACACATCCATATCAGGACAGATAATGAAGTAGTCATATACAAATATTGGAATCCAATACAATTATATTCAAATAAAAAAGAGGAAAGGACTAGGGATCATGGGACAGAGGGGGAGGAAGGAAAGGTCACCGCATGTGGGGTAAACTGACGTTAGCAGAGTTAGAAAAAAATCGAAAACATTATCTGGGAGGATGGATGGAATACATATACATTTCAAATTCTGCGGTGGACTTCTATTCCATCCATGGGAACCAAATACTGGTGAAAGTGGAGGACCTATCTGTAGAGGAGCTTAAAAGGTCTTCCATCGACATGTAGTAATCGATACTCTGGAACCAATCTTTACGGGTAGGAGGGGTGCAGGAATTCCAAAGTAATGGAATAACCGCTCGGGCCGCATTGCTAAGATGGCGTAGCAAGGATTTCTTGTAGGACCCTAATGAGGTATGTGAATGATTAAGCAGCCAAAATGTGGGATCAGTAGGGACGGGGAAACCTAGAATTTGTTGCGAAAAGGAAATAACCTCAGACCAAAATTTAGATAATTGAGGGCAGTCCCACCATATATGTCGTAAAGACCCATGAGCTGAGAGAACCATTTTTATTATTAATGATCCTCAACCCCTTCCCTATTAATACTCTGATCCTCCTTATTACATCCCATATGTTTGTTTATTTACACTATATCACTCAGTTTTGCCATTTACAGATATCTTCATTTTATATGAATTTTTGTACCCCAAATAGTGGTGGTTAGTTGGATCGTTATGCTACTTGGCTTTACCAGGGGTGATACAGTCACTATCAATGTTCTATGTCCCTACTAGAATGGAAATCTAATTGAGAACAAACCTTAATCCAATGAAACCGCCAAGGCTTTTGTGCAGTAAAATCACAGGTGGTTTCAACAAATGACACCACTACAATTTTAAGTAGAGAAGCAGCTGCGGATTTATAGGAAACTACAAGGCTTCTGAATTGGCCCAAAGCAATAAGTAATTTAAATGAATGAAACCACTTGTTGACATTTATGTGACAGAGACACAAAAGGTCTACAAGGATGCTCGCCTTACTACTGCACAGCTTTAAAAGTAAATTAGCTGGCAGCAACTGTAGGGATTTTACACTGCCTTGTGAATTCATGGACCATCAGTTGGGCATGGGTAACCATGTAATAAAGGATAAAATCTGTATTCAAATTCTTAGCTGTGTATCTTTACTGTCCTACACATAATTCCATTGCAGGTTATTACTGTGCTTAGTTTGAAAAAGCAATGTTTATTACACAGTTAAGCTTTTATTGTGATTGTATGAGGAATGTTGTTGGACTGTGATAGGATGTTTTTTTATAGTTAGCAGCTGTGATGAAATATGTGGTGGAGCTTCTTTAAAGTCAAAACAGAGGTATGCCAAAAGTAAAAAACATGTAACTACACAATATATCTATATAAATATATAATCTATGCTATGTACTTACTGAGACTCACAATCACATTATTCCCTCTGGCATTCCTGACTGAAAAATACAAAATATATTAATGTATATTTCTTCCTTTTGTGTATAAACGTACACAAACTGCACAGACTGCAAGATATTCTGCTTTACCTGCTCTCTCTATTGGTTCTTAACCTCAACAGTCAGGTATCCCCAATATCCCCAACATGCCATGTGAGAGGATTTCTGTCTGTGGAAGCAGGTGGGATAATTACTGTCCCAGCCAAATAGAGAACTCGCCTGTGTATGAAATCCACAAAACATATGACCTGTTGGTGGTAACGTGAAGACTGGAGTAGAGAACCACTGCACCAGCAGACAGTTTTCATGTTTTTATTTGTGATCAGTGGCAATAAAACTTTGTATCACCGCCTCTTTTCATATTGATACATTACAGAATCATAAAAAATAACAAAATTAGGCACTGTGCACTGTCATAGGCCGGTCATACACGGTGTGGTGAAGCGATGGGGAATCCGACGGTCTGCACACACGGTGCGATCGTGTGGCCGACCGTCCAATATGCCGGCTCCCCCCTCCATCACCCGCATAGCAATACATGGTTTCGCACATCGCATCCCCTGATTGCATGGTTCTGCAGTGCGATCAAGCGCTGGGATGTACGACCCCACGGGAGCGTGCTTTGTACGAAATCAGGCCCATACACGGTACGATATCGTACCAATCCATCGGATCGGCTATTTTATTGCACCATGTATGGGCAGCATAAGACATACATTAGTTTTCTCATAACCTTGCTGTCTTCACAGGGCTGAAATTTGCCAACCATCTGCACTCACTGGGATCACTAGTTTCTATATAAGTTTCCATCTCTCAACCACTCTGATTGGAGAGTAACATACTGTACAGTAATTCACCCAATATACACAGGGCCTGATTCAGAGTTGTACGCAAACACGATAGTTTACGTACGTACAACTCTGATGTTTGGTGATCTGCATATGCACTGCGCAAGTGCAGATCTGTGTCTGCGACCATGGTTGCAGTGCCCTCTAAGACACCGCATGATTGACATACTGCAGCTATTTGGGGGTGGCGACACAGAATTCCCAGAAAATGGTGGCGTGACAGCAGCGTAATTTACCCCGACGGTCTGGGTAACCTGGGGTTACTCAGATGTCCGATGGTCACACAGTTGATCCAAATGCTGCATCTCCAGACACAGCATCGGATCAGAGAATCCAGCAGTGTGCATCTTATTACTTAAGACGCCTCCTGCGGTTTTTGCATATTGTAGAACAACCGTTGCGTAGAAAGACACAGTAGCTGTGCTAAAGCATACAATTCTGAATCAGGCCCACAGTCCTTTATTCACTCCAACCATTTCTAATATGCACTAGTCTCATAATACTAAGTGCATGCATTACATTTACTAATTATCACCTAGTACATATGTTTACGCACAGTCCGATACAAACTGTTCTGATCATTGCAGGCTCCTCAGCAAACATCCCTCAGATCCACTTGCATTTTCAAAATGTCAGAGATTTAGAATTAATGTGTCACCTAAAGGCAAACACAGCTATAATTACAGACCTACATAGTGTCTGGGATCTAAAGATTACAGCTCACTTATCCCGTCAATGGATTCCTCCATAAGTCTGTCAGTATGCAATAATTAGAGAGAAGGGTCACAATTCTGAAAAATTTAGGCAATTCCGCATTTGCTTAAGAGAGGGACTTGCTACGTCATTTTAGTTAAGTGCATTTGCTATTGGTATAGTTTGGAAAAAATCTACAGCAACCAAATAAAAAATGACTTTGTTGGAGTTTTAATAATGTATATTTTTAGACTATTTTCTAAAAATGCAGAAAAAACACTTTGATGATATAGCAGTAGTAGCAGAATATGGTGAAATCCTGTATTTTCCTTCATTCCAGGGGGCCTATTCATCAACACTAAAATAACGTTTTTAAGGACATTTTCCTTAAATAACGTTATTTTGGTTTTCATGTAGCCACTTAGCACAGTAGATATCACAGATATCTCCTTGCTAAGTTCCCATGCGTTCATTTCCACACTCCCCATACATTAGTATGGGGATGTGGAAATTGTGGTATTCATCAAATTCCGAAAATTATAAATTTTCGGAATTTGATGCAGTTACTATTCGCCACTGTGAGGTGGCGAATAGCAGGTGAAATTTACCTGTATCCGCGTGTGCAGGTCCCTCGACGAGTCCCTCCGGCGCTCTGCTCCGTCCTCAGGCTGGTCGGAAATGTGTGCTCCCCAGCAGGGCACAAGAAAGTTTAGACAAAAAAAAAAAGTTTTTTTTTTTCCTAATCTGTCATGTGATCTGCTGGGAAACCACATGACAGACCAGAAGGACGGAGCCGGAGGCTGCTGCGCGGACAGGTAAGTCGGGGGGGGGAAGGAGGGGTACGAAACTTAACGCATCTGTAGGCAGTGCTGCGCATGCGCTGGTTTTACAGATGTAACAGCGCATGCGCAGCACTGTTTCCAGATGCGATAAGGTAGTGTAGGCAGGGAAAAGTATCTATTTCCCGAAAAGCTGTCATCGCAAAAATGACAGCTTTTCGGAATAGATACTTATGGAGAGGTGGAATGATGAATTCCACCCATAATTAGCTAGAACTCCATGAGAGTTCTAAAGCTAATTATCTCCAGAGCATTTTTATGTTTAATGAATAGGCCCCCAGGTGTATTAAATATCTCAGAAGATGCAGCTGTTTAAAAAAAACTACTCTCCTACTTTTGTTCTTATGACCTTACTCTATGGACCACTCCCATTCTGGATCTGGGGGTAAATTTACTAAACTTTGATTTTGATCAACTCAGGGTTTTTGATCGATTTTCTGTAAATTTTGCAAGTCTGAGATTTACCAACATCAAAGCTGACTAAAAATTTACCAAAAAAACCTCAGACAAATGCAGGGAGGCTTCCGTTTGCCTGTAAACCCCCTCCCCAGCCCACCCCCATAACCACAATACCAGTATATACTTCAATTTTACTAGATTTGCATGTTTTAAAGATCTCAGTATCACAAACGAAATAATTACCACAACCAGTAATGATTACATCTGCGCACCAAGATCTGGAAAACATGCACTGTTAGGAGTGTACTACTACATATAGGGATAATTATTAATACTGCATAACATACACTATCCAGTACACAAGGAAATCAATTTGTACAATTTGCCCCCAATCTCCTGGACTTGCTCCAATGCTCTGGAAAGGTGCCCACATTTGAAATAAAAACATTCAGCTCAGGCAGGAAGGCCCTGCTGCTGCAATTAATGGGTTAACCAGGTTTGCTGGCCCCAGGGCTGTAACTAGGGTAGTGTGACCAGTGCCATGGCACAGTGCTCCGCAGGGCAAGGGGCGCTGTTTGGGCCTGGCAATTTTCCTGTTAACTATCATTCTTACTTGTAGCTTCCTCTTCTTTTATCCCCAGCATCTCCTGGCCTCCCCTATCTCTTCTCTGGTCCTTCCCCATGAGGCCATGGCCATTTTTCAGATGCACTATCTTATGTCCCTATTTAAAAATTGTGTGTGTGTGTGTGGAGGGGGGAGGGGGGGCGCCAATGCTCTCTCTGGCACAGGACACCAAAAAGTCTAATTACAGCTCTGGCTGGCACTGTACTGTATATGTCGGAATTGAGACAAAAACATCACTTTGTATGACACATATTATTTAGCTTTTTAAGTGCTAATTAGGCCCTCTTCATGGAGTGGCCACACTCGCTCTAAAATCAAGAATTTGGAAACCCCCCTCTAGAAATCCTGCATTTGCCCCTTAGGCTGACTCTTTACCAAAATTGAACATTGGTCTAACATTGATACTTTTACATAGACAACTACAGAATCCCCAGATTTACTAACAAATGGTTTTAAATAAATTATAAATAAAAATCGACCACAAACCGACTGACAAACCATCCCAACAATAGACCTGTCTGAGGCTGGCTAGTTTGGGTGAAACACTGCACAGATCATTATGGTCTGTGCAAGCTTCTTAGGGTTAAAAAACCGAAGTGGGGTCCCCCCTAAACCCATAACAGCCCTGAACATTACAGCCTGTTCCGGTCATGGATAATCGGGTGTAAAATCAACAAGGAGTTCACCCTATTTTCCATTAACCAGTACCAGCCAGGGTGGTAATGCCATAGCAGGGGAATACACAGTGTGTGGCCCTCCTGCCATCACAATAACCATTTCCAAATGGTCAGTCCAGGTTTAAAAATCCTTGGAAAGTGGGGACCTCAAAAATAAATTTAATATTGTTCTTTAGAGTGGAACTACAGGTCCCAGCAAGCCTGCAAGCACATTGAGAACTACAAGTAAAAAAACAAATCTAAGTCTCTGCAGGATTACTATCTAGCATGTGTAATAAAGGATTACATCAGTCCCCTGCCTTTTTTATAATATTTTCTTTACAGTGGGGTTACAGGTGCCAGCGGGCCCTTACTGTCTGGGCATGCTGGCACTTGTGGCTCTCCAAATGCCAGGTCAGACTTACTGGGACCTGTAGTTCCACAGAAAAATATTTTTTAATACATTACCCATGCACCTACCACCTCCAGGGGTGCGGGAAAGAGCCTTGGGAGGAGGGACCCCAATTTATTTTTGGGATTCCCACTTTCCTAGATTTCCAGACCTGGACTGACCAATTTGGGGCTGGTTAATGTGATGGAAGGGGGACCCCACGCTGTGTGCCCCCCTACTATAGCATTACCACTCTGGCTGGTTCAGGCCGGTGCTGGTTAATTTAGTGTAGGAGGGAACCGCATGCCAGTTTTTCCCCTGTTTTTCCATGACCAGAACAGGCGGAAAGGTCCAGGACTGGTTATGGATTTAGGGGGGACCCCACGCAGGTTTTTTTTTTTTTTTAAATTTTTAACTATTTCAGTTCTTTTAACCCTAAGAAGCCTGCAGAGATCAAAGTGATATGTGCAGTGCTTATTTTTTGGAGAGTTTGCTGTAGTGTTTTAGGATGCATTTGCCATCGGTTATGAATTGAAAGATTAAAACCAACTGCTTTTACACCTACAAAATCCAACATGACATCGATGTTGATTTTTAAAATCAAATTCAAAACCGACTGTTAGAAAGTCTGCAATTTAGACGCTGAAACACATCGATTTCTGACGATTTTAAAATTGATCACAAAGTCGACCTCTAGTAAATACCATACCCCTAGTCTTCTCCCACCACTGTGTAATGACTGACTTCACCAAGTCCCCGTTCCCTCTCTCTAACCATCATATTTTCTCTTTTAAATTCTCCTTCTCTCTCCCCCTCCCTCTCTCAAGGTTACTCTTACTAACCTTGATGCAACTGACCCTGCCTTTTTCTCCTCCTTACTGGACTCTCTCTTTTCTCTGCCCTGACCAAGGTGTGTTCCTTTACAACACAACCTAGATTATCCGTAATTCAAATAGTCACTGATTCACTGCGCCATTATGTTAATTAAGCAGAATGCATTTTGATCTGCATTAGAAGTAAGAACTGCCAGCCTTATGGAACTCTGTAGGCTCTCACTCCCGTGGGTCAGCATGCAACACTTACTTGCCTACTGTCCTGGAATTTGTGGGAGGCTCCTGTACTTCGGGTAGTCCCACGCACTCACAGAAGAGTAGGTGGATCACCCGCATCCCACCCACTTCCTAGTGAATTGGGCAGAATGGGGAGACAATATGTGGAATTCAGGAGGGGCAGGGCTAAAATGGCACGAATCGCATAATTTAGCTCCTCGCAGACCCGCAAATCACTACATTTTGTCATGATGCGGTGGGGCCTAATAACGTGGAGAGCGCGTCCCCGTCCCCAAAGCTGTCAGCTGCATCTGCACTCCGAGTTTCTCCTGGATAGCAGTTCATTAAAGTCGGTAAGTATGCTGCAACAGTACAGTATGTGCCCCTTCAGTAGATCCTCTGGTCCGCTGTATTAGCAAGAACTAATGTCCATATGGTAACCTGTATGTACAAAATACTCCCTATTTTCTTGATCTGCTGCTCTTTTTTTGGGAATAATAAGTTAACTAATTATAGATAATTTCCAAAAAGGGAGTTGCTCCAAAGAGTTTATTATACTTTAACAATATTCTGTCTTTATTGATAATGATTATTACATATTATTTACCTTTTCCTAACCTATGCTTCTCATATATACTATCCAGACCTTGGCTGGTATGTTTACTGCTTATCTTATCTCATCATTTTGTATAGTCAGCTGCTGTGAATGAAGTTAGTTCAGTGGGCCGTGACCTGTAGGTTCCCTGCAGAGATATACATCACTTGTTAGCCCCAACACCTCTGATCTAGTAAGTTCCAATCTAGGATCAGTTCAATGCATGTCAGAGTCTTAAGCATTGTACCCTGTGTAAATGTCCCCTAATGTTTACATGTATTATAAATGTTATAAAGCCCCAGGGGCAGAACTATGGGAGACAATGGAGGCGCCTGCCGCTGGGCTCCAGCTCTGAAGGGGCATCTCCTCCATTGTTACAACATATTCACCACACTTAGGACTGTAACTATGTACCTGGAGTGTACAGTCATGGCTGGCCAATAAATGGCACCTCAATGTTCCTTCCTCACAATCCAGCCCATCTGTGTCACCCCTGTTTGTCTGCCCCCTCCCCTTTAGAATGTAAGCTCTCACGAGCAGGGCCCTCTTCCCTCATGTGCTTCTCCCTCACTTACTCCAACTTTAATTTACAACAGCACCTAACCCTTGGTTGCTGACGCCATGCTGCTTATTTAAGTGTTATGCAGCAATGTATAAATCATGTATTTGTCCTGTGTTGGTTGTACTGTTAATAACTGTTTTTTGTGTGTGCTCATTTCTCTATGTACTTGTCTTTTGTGTGCGCATTTGTATATGTACTTTGTAAGGCGCTACGGAACTCTTGTGGCGCCATATAAATAAAGGATAATAATAATAATAATAATCTGCATTAATTTGCGAGTACGATAAAAAAACAAAAAAAATCAATCTTCCGCTTATTGCAGTTTTTCCGCAGGACCTAACCGGCTGTATGTGTGAACCTGTAAAGAATAACTATTCCAAATTAAAGAACAATACAAATCTGTAAGCAAAGGATCTGGCATCGAGTTTCTGAAAAGACAAACTGGAAGCCAAGAATGATAACTTAGCAGGAGACAAATACTAAATGCAACAAAGAGGAGGATGCCAGGTAAAATTAGTGCCAGCTTCCTTAATTAAGTATGATGATTTAAATGTCCTTTCTGCTCAGAATTTATGTTGGCAGAAAACTGCCACTGCTGGTTTATGTCTAATTACGTTTGAATGATTTCTAATTAGGCTGCTATTGTGCGACTAATACAGAACCATGTGGAAGAAACAATACTAAATTCTTTTTGCAAAGTTGTGCAACTGAACAGTTGTTCTGAATTTGAAGCTTGTTTTATTTCTTGGAAACTAATCTTAATTTGTAGTTCCTAAACTCATAACACATAAATATAATAAGAAACAGCCAGTTGTAATGCAGCCCATTTTAGCTCACCTGCAATAAAATCACTTGGTTCGCAGACAAGCAATATGCAATCCTCTCTGAGTGCATACATCAGCTGAAAAATATTACAAAATTGACAATAAAAGACCTTTGGGGGAAACAATGAGCTGCCTCTGCCAATTCTTTGTAACGGAGAGCATGTCAATGTTTTATACTGTTGATGCTACTCCTGAATTTTGGGAAGGGCCATACAAGCACAGTTTCTATGTCATCCAAGTTAAGAATAAAAATGTAGCTGTAGTCTATACAGAGAAGGAGGTGACAGGATAACAAACACTAAAACAAAGATAGTTCTGCTATACTATGACTGGTTCTGGGCAGAGGACGGATGTGAAACAAGACATGCAGGCCATTGATAGCTGTTTTAGTGTATAGAAATAACAGGCAATAATACATGCTTGCCTTGTCTCCTGAAATGTCCATGACACTTACAAATTTCAGTGAGTTCCACTGGACTTCTGAGAAAGAAACCAACCCGCCCTGAAGGAAATAGATCAGATTGGGGAAGGTGGTTGTGTGGGAGAGGGGTGAAACAATTTTTTTCAAATCCTAAATATGTAGCCCCACCCCATGGCTGAAAGTTGCAGCATTTTAGGAGCAGAGTGAAAGGGAATGGGTATGTAATGCTGGCTGTCAGGATGCCTCCCGTCACAATACCGACAGCGGCATCCCGATGGTTGGTATCCCAACAGGGGTAGGGTAAGTATAGTTACCCTCCCCCTCTTCTCCCCCTAACCCTAACCATCCCTTCTTGTAGCCTAACCCTCCCCACCCCGCACCCTAACCCTCCCCGTTAGTTTCTAAACCTAAGTCTCTCCCCTTCGTGCCTAAACCTACCCCCCCCAGTGGTGCCTGACCCTGACCCTTCCTCCTAGGGGTGCTTAACCCTAACTGCCACCCCCAGATTTAACGCTAACCCCGCTAACTGACCTAAACCTAACCCTCCCCACCCCCCCACGGCTAACACTAAGGGCGCCCCGGCTTACCTTTGTTGAGGCACACCATACAACCAATGTCATTAAGAACAATCTTCAGCGCAAAGAAGAACAAGGATCCTGGAAGTGATGATATGGCCCCCACAGTGCCCTGATCTCAGCATCATTGAGTCGGTCTGGGATTACATGAAGAGACAGAAGGATTTGAGCAAGCCTACATCCACAGAAGATCTGTGGTTAGTTCTCCAAAATGTTTACAACAACCTCCCTGTCGAGTTCCTTCAAAAACTGTTTGCAAGTGTACCTAGAAGAATTGATGCTGTTTTGAAGGCAAAGGGAGGTCACACCAAATATTGATTTGATTTAGATTTATTCTTCTGTTTCATTCACTTTTCTTGCAATTTTGTTAATTGATAAAAAAATAAAATATTAACACTTCTATTTTTGAAAGCATTCTTACTTTGCAGCTTTTTTTCCACACCTGACTAAAACTTTTGCAAAGTACTGTATATAAAATAGTTCAGTTGTTCATTTGTATGTATGTTGGCGATAAACTCGGGAACTACTGAACAGATTTTGATCGGATTTTCACTGAATTGTTTCTTGAGATCCTCCGAGTAACATATGCTATACACACACCAATCCTTTCTCCTCATAAGAAAGCCATTACAAAGATAACTAATACCCCTTTTCCACCACTGCTAAAATCCCAGTTTATTGCGGTCAACCCAGGTGACGGCTCAGTGGAAAAGGCTCCTAGTAAAAAATCCTGGGTGGACAGACCCGGCATTCCTTCCCCGGTCTCGAGCAGGGTTTTACGCAGGTAAGACCTGGGTATCCCGGGTCATCTGACCCCGGACCCATTTACAGCATAGGGAGAGCTGCATATTCTGGGGTTTGGAGATAATGTAATCTCCAAGCGCTAGTAGAGATAAACCCCGGCAATATCCCAGGTCCAGCCTGCAGTGTAAACAGGCTTCAAGGCGCTGTGACACGTCTTAAAACCTATGTTCCGTGTCCCTGGCAGGACCTGGGATTTTGACGTAAAAGTGGTATTACTGGACTTAGCAGCTCCTCGTGTAATCTTGTGACTGACAGGCTCCGGAGGACTCCAGTGCAGGAGAGGACTGAAGGAGAGGGAAGGGGTGGCCACCACACTGCATGCATGGCTCTATGCAGGCAGAATGACTGATTTTACTGACAACCAGTTGAGAGAGTTCACATAATACTTTAATCGTCATTTCAGTTTCAATTAATAAAATTAATAATCACTCTGCATCATTGAATAAAATTAATAATAGTTTGGCAATGACGTGTAGGCACTGCTAGTATTTAATACGGGAAGCAATCGGGAAGCCGACTGCCTAAATACCGGCAGCCGGCTTCCGACTGTCTTATCCCAGCATGGGTGAAATGCCGGGCGTCTAGATGTAGACGCCCGCATTTCCCCGACGCCGAGTGACCGGTGCCCGGCATCACCGGGCGCTGCGAGCGGACAGCTGTGGGGGGAAGGGTTGGTAGTGATGCCGGGCGCCGTGAGCGGACAGCCGCGGGGGGGGGAGGGTTAGATTTAGGGCTCCCGGGGGGGACTTAGGGTTAGGCACCCCCCCCGGGAGGGTTAGGGTTAGGCTAGGGGGAGGGAGGGTTAGGGTTAGGCACCCCCGGGGGGGACTTAGGGTAAGGCACCCCCCCGGGGGACTTAGGTTTAGGCAGCGGGGAAGGGGGTGGTTAGGGTTAGGCACTTGGGGGGAAGTTAGGGTTAGGGTTAGAGGGGTTAGGTTAGTCTATACTTCCTGTGATAGGATCACTGGTAAAGTGGTCTGTGGCAGGTACATTTGTCCCAGATTCCTGTCTTTTGTGTTTTAAACCCCCAGGAGAAAGTCTGCAGTGTAGCAGGCTTGAGTTTCGGCTTTTTGAAAAGCCGGTTTGGGACCTGGGGGTTGTGGGTGAGAGGAGAGGGAGGGCTCCACCCACGGCCACTCCAGGTTTTGGTTCTCTTAGCCTGGTAACAGGCTTGATTGGGTTCCCACCTGAGAGTGGCCAATATAAGCCTAGTGTGTTGAGGGCTGATTGTCTCACCTGGGAGAGCAGACAGGGAGTTTGCTCAGAGACACTTGGAAAACCTATCTGTGAGTACTGTGCTGTGCTTTGTTGCTGGCGAGGGCATTAGGCCCTGCCAGGTTCTGGTAGTGAGGGAACTACCTGTGAAGTTAGTGCCCCGACAGGGCTAGGATTTACGTTTATGTTTTCTTTGTGTTATTTCTGACATTGTACAATAAAGACTGGCGCCGACCAGCTTGTACTTGCATCCAGACTGGTGTGCTGCTTCCCTGCTGCTGTGTGTGTGTGTAAGGAAGGAGTCCTCTACCCAGGAGAGGGACCCCCTAACCTAACTGTGTCACATTACCTATCCACGATCGGGATTTCCAGCGCTGTAGGCCGGCGGTATATCATACCCATTCCTTTAATACAACTGTTTTACCAATAAAATGTCTGAGCATCTCTAAGTAAAGCCTGGCCAAATATCTCCTGATTTATTTCAAATATTATTATTTTAATTTTGAAATATATAGAAATGACCTGCAGAGCAAACAAATAACCTGGGTTATTTTAGTGTGATAAATGCAGGAAATATCTGCTTTATTGGGAACTGAATTTGACTGGAGTTTTAGGACTTTTGAGCCCATTGGCCAGCTCAGAAGAGGTTAATGACCACTGAGCTCTGTGAAAACCTCCACCAGCATGGTCTGTGTCCTATTCCCATGCATGTACATTCCCAAAATCTCCAGGTATGCTTATTAGTCACAAATAAATACATATTGTCTCAAGATCAGGTCAAGGGTACCATTTCCTGGGATAAGTGGTGGCATTTCTCTTGCAGCAGCTGATTAACAGCACACCAGTCCAGTGCCTTGGTACAAGCATCTGCAGCTAGTTTTATTTTGCAAAACAAGATAAACAAAACATAAAAATAAATCCTGGCCTGAACGGCACTACACATAAGTCTCCCCCTCTAAGGGTGGGAGGACCTAATTTCCAACTCACGCAAACAGCACTTAAATACAGCATTTCCATAAAGCCATAGCAGGGCCTCCCAACAGGCCTGTCAGCCTGCTCCCCAGGTAGTGAAAGACTGCTGAGAAAATTTCCTCACAGTTGACACATCAAGGTCTTCAGCAGACACTGACTCAGTGGGTAAATGATCTTCTTTATGTGATATCAGAATTTCAAACAGTCTGTTTTATACAATTGAATCAAATTGAAAAAACACACAAATACATGCTTTTCAGAATATATTGTATTACCAATAACAGATGCTTTGAAGGTAATGTTCCAGAGGGACACAAATTCATCTTTCTTTGTTGACTTATGTCTCATAAGTTTCCATCAGGCACATTAGAAGAGATAATAGGAATGTCCAGCTTCTGTACACTTCCTGTGCAGATTGTAGAGAGGATGTAAACTCATGCAATCATACTTCTGATACTTCTTTAAAATACACTCAAAAACACAATACACTTAAAGTTATATTCATACACTGCAATCAGTCTATATGATTGTGGTTTGAAATATTTAAACCCATATCTGGCACAATGCTTAAAGTATATACAGGTTGAGTCTCTCATATCTAAATATTCTGAAATATGGAATATTCCGAAATACTGAATTATTTTGGAATGACAGATAATGAAACCTTTGATTTTTGATGGTTCAATGTACAAAAACTTTGTCTAAGGCACAAAATTATTAAATATATTGTATAACATTACCTTCAGGCTGTGTGTATAAGGTGTATATGAAACAAATTAATTTAATTTCTGTACACAAATTTAGCTTGAGCCACAAAACGATTGAAAATATTGTATAAAATCACCTGCAGGCTGTATGTATGAGGTGTATATAACACATATAGACATTCTGTGTGTATATTTGGGTCCCATTCCCAAGATATTTCATTATGATATGCAAATATTCCAAAATACGGAAAATTCCTTTATCCAAAATACCCCTGGCCCCAAGCATTTTTGATATGGGAGACTCAACCCGTACTGTATTAAGAAAGTGACAGCCAAGTAAACACTAAAAAAATGCAATTATCAAGAAAAGAGCTGCAGTAATCTGACATATAACATCAATCATGCTGACTGCAAAATTAATGATATCATTTGACTTCTTGTTTATGACTTGGGTTCTGCAGTAATAAGGTGGAAGCATGGAATAACATCGAATGCAGAAAGAAATAAAGTGTTACATATTTTAATTAATAGTGTTCACTGATCTATTTCATACTAGCTATTATGCCCTGTGTTGGGATACGGTCATAATACTGACCGCGGAGATTCCGGTGCTCAGAATGTCGACGCCAAAATCCCGCCACCTGTAAGAATCCCAGTGCCGCATCCTGAAGGTAAATAAGGGGTGCCCAGTAGTCACTTGTCGATTTCTACAGACCACATTGTGCAATTAAAATCATGAAAAGGGAATATTTCGGAATTGCTAAATAAGTTCTGCTTAGGTTATCTAGGTGCCTACAGTTTACAGTCTCTGATTTATGGTCCATTTCAAAATGTAACCTACAGCTGGCCTACCACCTCCCGAAACACAACCACTGTGTCAAGAGTTACCAGCCTATACCATGTAATTAGGTTAACTGGATAATTTTGCAATATTCATATGCACTACCCAGTTGTTGCTATTAATACAAAAACAGGACTTAATTATTCTTACAAAATGGCTAGAAGACCCAAATATATTATAGCAGATTTAGGATGTTTTAAAATAATGATTCTTTCTTGGTAGCTATTTGACACCGGATTTATCTAGAAAACGGTGTTTGCTTCACAGTAGTTCCATTGAAAAACACTTTCCCATCCAAGCTGCAGATTTTAGTTGCATTTATGACCCATGTTTCAAGTCAGCATTTATAGACAAATGACTAAAGATGTTCCATTCATTAGCTGCCCCATAGTAGACATAGGAGGGCAAGTGTATCTTCATTTCCATTGCTCACATTTCCTGTTTCTGGAATCATTTGTGTGAACAGTAAAAAGCAGTGTTACATAGAAAAGAAGGATTCCACATCTATCACTTGGACACATTTAATAGTGGATGAGTCATGGGTCATCTTCACAGGTGGTAGGCTGAACCAGCAGAGTAATAAGAAGCTATACTGTAACATAAAAAATAATTTGTGATATGGAAAGACCTGACATGACACTATGGCTATCCATTATACAATTCCATTACTTGATTTTCCTATCCTCACATACCAACAAGGTTAATCCTTGTAATGTGTATTTAACCACAGGAATGGGATGGGCAATTCTACGGCATGTTCCAGCAGTGTTACTGACTCAGCATTGAGTACTAGCTGGATGCGGACAGGTCCCAATTACTTTCTCAGTGCTTTGCCAGCGACATGAACAAGCACAGCAGCAAAGCCTGAGGTGGCAGCGAGAGAGAACGCCCTTATGCTTTCTGGAAAGCAAGACTCTTTGGCTGCTAAATATAAACATATAAACACAGAAATTGGAGAATAGAACAGTTGGACCAACTACAATGCTCTACATCACAGGTTCTCAAACTCGGCCCTCAGGACCCCAAACAGTGCATGTTTTCTATGTCTCCTCACAGAATCACAAGTGAATTAATTAGCTCCAGGTGTGGATCTTTTAAAATGTGTCAGTGAGTAATGAATACACCTGTGCACCTGCTGGGTGACCTGGAAAACGTGACCTGTGTGGGGTCCTGAGGACCGAGTTTGAGAACCACTGCTCTACATTAATATGATCCTTAAACCTATCTCATACAGTAGCTTTTTTCAGTCCCGCAATTCCCTTAATTCCATGGCCAATCAATGTTAAGGTCTTTCTCTTCCCTTTATACATATGACATGTTTGGGTGATGTCAACCACTGTAACAAATCTTTAGGTCGACTCCAAAAAAAAAAAACAGTTCTGTTTGAGGTCACAAATAGAAGAGGCCTAAGTAATAAACACAAAATAATTAATTAAACCTTTGTAGAGAGGAAAACAAATAAAATAATCTAAAATCTCAAAGATGCATCTCATGGTAAGCACATTGCTGTAAATGGCATATATAAAATCTATTCCGTGTTAACTGCAGGAAGTAATGCGCTTTTAGGACTACTGAATTAGCTTTTTAAGATAACTTTCTCCATAATGTAAACTGTATTTTAGTGGGAATGACAGATGCTGGCTTGAGAGATAAAGAAAGTAAATATAAAACTCCCAAAGTGACAGCGCCTTGTTTATGTCCAGAAGGCAGTGCAGACATGAAGAAATGACACTGTGCAATGAACAGGATGTGATCTCAGGTCTGAAAAGAACATTAGGAACATAGGCTATTAAAAGAGAAAGTCAAGCACTTTCAAACTGATAGAATGAAAGTAAGAAGTAAAAACAAGTGGGAGTAAAATCAAAGAGCTTGTATCCTATGTTCCAACTTGTGTTGCTATTTTAGAACAATTTGGTTACTTGGATACATTTTTACAAAAAGGCAAAGAGCTCTTTGTGTGGCAAAAACTTTCTGCAGATAATGCATTTTTCAATAATCAATATTTTTCATCTATGTTAAATAATTTTATTTTTATTTTGAAAAGATGATTGTTTTTATTGTTAATTTTGAAAACCAAGTTGAGCTGAAAGCCCAAAGATCTGTTTCAAACACACCAAAATGTTGTCAATGGTCCTCACCACTGAGCAAGAAAGTCACACAAATGGGATGTTCAAACAGAGAAGGGAACCAACTACCTCACTGCCTGTTTAAAACAGTAAAGTGGAAGCTGGAGAGAGAAGAGTTGGAACTCTGGAACCTACAGACAACCTGCCTAATCAGAAAGCACCTGTCGCAAACTCTCAAATACATAGTGGACGCAACCCGTATTTAGAGAATTGACAAGACCTATTCCTGAGGCGCGGAGATTAATGTGCCGGCGGTATTCACCAGAGACCCTCGCAAGAAGGTATGGACTTAGCTGCGTCCGACACACAGGTCGCGGCCCTCAGGTTAGGTTTCCCTATACAGGTGCTGATGTCTAGTAGAATGCGGGGAACTTGTAGTGTAGTAGACTAGCTGGGTCAAACCCAAACAGACGAGACGGTACCAAGGAGCAGACGTAAACGGGTCACAGGGAATTGCCGAGGTCAGACCAGATATCAAACACGGATCCAGGGGTCAGGCAGAATCGGAGTCACGAACAGGCCAAGGTAAGAAAAAATAGTCAGGATGTACACAGGAACACTGGAGTATGGTAATGGAGCCTAAACTCTGGCACTGGAGTGCTCCCAGGAACTTCCTTTTATAGATCAGAGTTCAAACTAGCCCCAATCAGCGCTTCCTATTTTGAGTGCCTGTCACTTTAAATCTTTAGCAGAGCAGCGTGCGCTCCCCTAAGGAAGCCGCGGCCGCCTGCACACAGCTGCTGGGGAAGGAGAGGAACAGGTGACAGCGGGTGCCAGGGATCTCCTGCCCGCTGTCCCACGCCAGCCAGGACTCAAGCGTCGCCGGACCAGGTAAGAGAGACCTGGATTCGGCTGCGCCATGACAGCACCAGCAGAAGTGATAGTATTTATCATGTTCTGTTGTGTGGCAATGTATTCAAATAGCATGGAATACAGTGTATGAAATTAAGTGTTTCCACCTTCAGATTACTTTTATTGGCTTTGGTACGCAGACTTGCAACTTTTTACAACTCTTTCTTCTGTGTGTTTTCAGCTCTACATTTATATCATTAGGAAATATTTTCAGGAGAATGCTGCTATAGTGCTAATTGGGAAGAGAGAGATTTTATATTTAAGAATGACATTTAATATAATATATATATATATAGAGGGAAAAGGAGAGAATGCCATCCAC
Source organism: Taudactylus pleione (assembly GCA_031769625.1). NCBI lineage: Eukaryota > Metazoa > Chordata > Amphibia > Anura > Myobatrachidae > Taudactylus > Taudactylus pleione. The sequence continues at coordinate 5,502,856 of JAUIMM010000370.1, forward strand.
ATGGGCAGTTCCTTCAGACTAGGAAAAATATGTCTCTTAGCACAGAATTTCAGTAGCTTGTTTTTCCGAATATAAAAAAAAGCACCACATTCTCACTTTCTATTTAAAAATCACTGTTTCTCTTCAGTTACATTTTCTGTACTCTGAAGTATTCCAGTGGTTCTTTAAAACTATGTCTTTAAAGGCGGAAGTTGTAGTTCAAGATTAAAAAGCAATGTCCTCTAAGCAGATGTCCTATGAACTGCCACCCACGCTATTGTTAGCTTTAAGTGACACCACAGTTAAGCAGAGATTGTTCACTGCTGTTAAGTAAAGACTGTTTGGAATCTCATGTACATACCACCTAAGAGGATGGAACACAGACAATAGGAGTCATCAAAGGTCATTAAAAACCTGTGGATGTGCACTGTTCTCTTCTCTCTATTTGTGCAGGTGAGCCTAATGCTAGCAACACATTAGAATAACGTGGATCTGATGGGCGACAGGACCCATACACACTTGCACGATGCAGGGGGTGACGGCACGATGTAGGATGCCATGCTGTATTCAGCAGCATGGCATTGTACACAATGGGGGTCATTCAGACCTACTCGCGAGCGGCAGTGCGCTCGCAAGTGGGTCGATGTTCCCCACTGCGCATGCGCACGATGGAGGGAGCTTCCCCTCGTTCTGGGTCTCGCAGCAAAGGGGGCATGCTGTCGATGTTGATTGACAGCATGCCCCCTTTGTTGGGCGTGCCGGGGGCGTGCCTGCCAGACGGAGGCGTTCCCATGGGAACGCCTACCGTCTGAAGCCGGCCCCACTGACATCACTAGTGATGTCAGTGGGAGTGATTTTGGCTCTGATAGAGCAAAAATCACTCCAGGGCTTGTGGCTGGGAAACCCGACCGCAAGGTTTGCCTCGCAAGTCCGATGGTCGTGATGGTCAAGACCATCGCGACCACCTTTTTGGACGCTCGTATATGCTGTGGGTGGTGACCCACAGCTATACGAGCGTCCAGGAGGACGCTCCATTTTAATGGAGGAGGGCCCTGATTCAGAGCGAGCGCTCTGGTCAGAGCGTCCGGCTCTGAATCAGGCCCAATATCTTCTGATTGACCATACAGCATACAACATACACTTAACGATATGCCCGATTTGTTGGTCTGATTTGCCTTTGCCTGGAGAAGACAAAATCGAGCTGATATCATTCTAGTGTACACCCAGCTTAACTTTCTGCTATAGATATTGTGAGTACAGGGTAAATACTGATCTTTAGAACTAAGCATCGGGAAAAGGGGAACGCAAATACATTTGCAGGTTTGTAAATACGTATGATAGAAACATGTTGCTACAAAGTCCAAACTTCATTTATACCAACTGAGGTTTGTCTTCGAATATAAAACTTGGATTAGTCTACTTTATTTTTTTAAAGTGAGGTCACAAAAATAACAGTTATGGTATAACATACCTTAGTTAACTCTTTTTCTTTGAGGTCCATAGGTTCCACAGGAACTACCTTGGGGTGTGTAGTTGGAGTTGCACCAAACAGCTACAGCTTTCAAGCTCCCAGCATGTATAGGGCCTCCTCCCTATATACCTTGCCCCCAGCCACAGGCATTCAGTTTGTAAACAAGCCTAACAGCAAGAGACGGAAAGTGTAGAAGGAAGTACAATGTACACAAGAAACACTCTCAAAAACGAAGAGGGAATCAGTGACACAAAAAGAAAAGAACAGATCCCAGCTCAGGCCAGGTGAGTCAGGGTGGGTGCCCTGTGGACCCTATGGACCTAGAAGAAAAAGTTAACTAAGGTATGTTATACCATAACTCTTATTTTCTTATTCAGGGTCCATAGGAACTAACTTGGGGATGTCCTAAAGCAGTTCCCTTAAGGATGGGAATGCTCCTGAGCAGAAAGGAGAATCTGCCGGCCAAAGGAAGCATCCTGGGAGGCAGAAAGTATCAAATGTATAGAATTTTATGAAAGTGTGTACTAAAGACCAAGTCGCCGCCTTGCACAATTGTTCTGCAGAGGCACCATGTCTAAACGCCCACAGACCGAGTAGAATGTGCTGTCACCGTGTTTGGAACAGGGAGATCAGCATGAGTATACACATGAGAAATAATCATATGCAGCACCGAGCCAGAGTCTGCTTGTTAGCTGGCCAGCCTCGTTTATGAAAGCCATAGAACACAAAAAAATGCATCTTATTTTCTGATGGAATTGGTATGATCCATGTAGACACGAAGAGCTCGAACCACATCCAGTGAAACTTTACCTACAGAAATATAAAAAAAACTGAAAGGCTGGGACTACAAGTTCTTCATGTGAAAATGGGATACCACCATTGGAAGGTACTCCATCCTTGTACAGTGGACAGCTCTATTCTATTCAAAAATGGAGAGCGACATGAAAGTGCTGCCAAATCAGAAACTCTGCGAGCTGAGGAGATAGCGAGGAGAAAAAGGGTCTTCGCTGTCAACCATTTGAGGTCCACTGCATCTAAGGGTTCAAAGATGGGATCCTGCAGCACCCTGAGAACTAAGGATAAATCCCATGGTGCCACCGGAGAGACAAACGGAGGTTGCAGATGGCGAACACCCTGAAAAAATGTTGTAACGTCTGGCAGAGTGGCAATTCTGCGCTGGAACCAAACTGACAATGCAGAAACCTGAACTCGCAAACTAGCCAGACAAAGACTTAAGTCTAGTCCAGCCTGAAGAAAAGCAAGAACTCAGGAGACCCTAAAAACCTTAGAGTCATATTTTCTGTGGGAACACCAATGAAAAAAGGAATGCCAAATCCTGTGATAGATGCGGGCTGAAGCAGGCTTCCTAGCCCTAAGCATCATCTGAATCACAGAAGTAGAAAAACCTTTGGCCCTTAAGATGGAAGACGCAAGAGCCATGCCATCAAAGCCAGCTGAGGTAGATCCAGATATAGGCAGGGACCCTGTACTAGCAAATCCGTCCGTAGAGGAAGTGGACTGTCTATGGAAAGACATGTTAGACCGTTGAACCAATGTCTTCAGGGCCAGGCAGGAGCTATTAGTATCATCCTGCTGCCTTCCTGCTTGCATTTTCTGTCAAGGAAGAGGAGGGAGATCGGAAGATACAGGTATGCCAACCTGAAATCCCACCTCATGAAGTCGACTGTGGTTGCATTGTTGGACTGAATCTGAACAGGCCTGCTCTGAAGGAGGTTCTGTGCCAGAGTGAGTGACCTGTGCACTGCACGAAGCTCCAAATATTTATCGGTAGGCGACTTTCCTGAGCTGTCCATCTTCCCTGAAAAGGTGTAATGACCTGTCACCGCGCCCCATTCTCACACACTTGCATCTGTGGTGAGGAGCACCCAATCTGGGATCCATAATGTGTGACCCTTGTCTAAATGAGTCATCTGCAGTCACCACACAAGGAAGAGGTGAACTTCTGGCGAGATGCGGATCATTTGAGACCTTTTCAGATGATGCTGACCATCCCAATGAGACAGAATCCATCGTTCCAGTGTCCTGGAATGGAACTGGGCATAAGCAACCATGTCGAAGATGGATACCATGGACCCCAGTTCTTGCATTGCGAATTGAACTGACACTTTCTGATTGCGGAGCAGTTTGCGTACCCGTACTTGTAGGGCAGCAATCTTGTCCACTGGTAATAGAATCCTTTGCCCCAGAGAATCCAGCAATGTCCCCAAATGTACCATCTGCTGAGTTGGAGAAAGAGAAGACTTTTTTGTGCTCTTGTAGACAGGTAATGGTCATTTGGAGATGGCGTTGTAAAAACCTCCGGAGATTGTGCCAATATCAGGAGGTCGTCCAAGTATGGTAGTATCCTGACTCCTTGTCGCCTAAGATGAGCCGCCATGACTGCCAAAATATTGGTGAATACCCGAGGTGCTGTAGACAGACCGAAGGTCAGAGCCTGAAATTGCTGACCCACGACAAAACCTCAGAAACTTTTGGTGAGAATGTGCAATAGGTACATGCAGATACGCATCCTGTATGTCTATGAAAACCATGAAATCTCCAGGCTCCATCGCTAGCATAATTGACCACAGGGTTTCCATACGGAATTTGGGTACATGGATAAATTTGTTGAGAGACTTTAAATTAAGATTAGGATGATGAGACCCATTTGGTTTGAGAATCAAAAACAAATTTGAATAATCACCCCTTTCCTGTTGCGTTACAAGAACAGGCATTATAACCCCTGACCTCAGGAGGGCCAAAATAGCCTCTTGGAGGGCCAAGGCCTTGACTGGGTCTGAAGGAAGAGTTGTACAAAAAAAACTTCTGAGAGGGATGCCTCAGGAATGTGAGGGTGTACCCATTAGAGACCACTTCTCGAACCCAAGCATCCGTAGTTGTCTAATGCCAGGGGTAAGAAAACTGGAAAAGTCGGCCTCCTACCCTGAGATCCCCCAGGGGGAGGCCCGTTCCATCAGGTAGTGGGCTTACTGTCCGGCTTGGAAGCTGGACGTTTGACTGACCAGGATTTCCTGGTCTGTGTTTTCTTGCAGGAAATATCCTGTCTAGAGAAAGACTGTCCCTTTGCTCTTCCCTGCGGGTGAAAGGACCGAAAGGACATCTGCTTATACTTAAGGGTAGACGTAGAATGCAAGCCAGCAGATTTAGATGCTGCCAGAACAGTCACTATGTTATCCAATTCCATCCCAAACAGTACTTTCCCAACAAAAGGTAAGGGCTCTCTTGGACCCTGTATCTGCCTTCCAGGTTCTTAGCCACAGGGTCCTCCGAGCAGCCACCGCAGTTGCCGATACTTTAGAAGCCAGAACACCTGCATCAATAACTGCTTCCCCAACATACGCAGCTGCTTCTCGCATTTAGGATGAAAATGTTGTGGGTACCCCATAGAGGGATTCAGCACCACTGCATGAGACTGTGATGCTGTTGTATGGTCAACTAAATTCGACAAAACCTGAGACCAAGAGGCCACCCAAGGTGGTTCTTGTGCAGGTGCTGGTGTACCAGATTGGAGAAGAGGCTGTTTATAACAGGCACTACACAAACCATCTTGCACAAAATCCTGTTCTAACAAGCCTGCCGAACAGGATCTACACAATACCAGCATAGGAGGCTCAACCTCCTTCTTTCCCGAGCTTTTAGACATAACAATGTATCACAGGTGCAATAAATGCAATGTGACCGTCTTCACAAATAAATGAAAAAAACCAACACACCTGTACAGAGGGATGAGGAGAAACACAGTGATAGATATATCTGATAGAAAATAAAAGACAGTGTCAATACAGCAGCTAGCATTAAAGTCACATACAATGCAAATATAATTTCATATGCCAATGCAAAAGGTAAATGGGCTATGAATCAACTGGTCAAACCCCCGGAGGCTTGGTAAGATATAGAGCACTGTATACCTGACCCAAGGGAGAGGCGAACAGGGAGACTGACCCACACCTCTGAGAACCAACGGCTTTCAGCAGCGCACCATAGGTGAACTGCGAGCGTCTCAATACACGAGGTGGTCATAAATAACAAACCAAACATGGGAACACACACAGGAAGTTGCGTCTGGGTTGAGGTGGAGGAGCAGCCGGGGGAGTGCCTAACTCCCCTAAACTGCGATTTTGAGGGCCGGGTATGCTGGCCTCAAAGTAGCACACACTTACTAGTGCGCTGCTAGTGCGTCTACTATCCATCCCCGGCATCAGATGGTAGGGCCCCAGCAGCCTTAGTAAGGCACTCTGACGAGCACTTCACCTGCAGCAGCCTCCGATGTGTCTCCTACACCGGAAGCCAGGACTGTAGCGCACGATTCCCCGCAAGTGAGGAATCGCCTTACCTTGTCATCTCCTTGGATCCCATTGCAGTCCGGGCCCCAGCGTCGCTGCTAACTAAGCTTCGCTGAGAATGGCAAAATCCCTGAGCCTCCTACCCTCTTTAGTAGCTGACGTTTCGGCATCAGCGGAGGTAGTAGGAGTCGTAGTACATGCTTCCCTTTGGATGCTTAGTACTAACTCAACTCAGTAGTATATAAAAAACTAAGGTAAATCAAAAAAAGAAAAAATCCTAGGACTGCCTAAGCAGTCCTGCTGTTATAAGAGGTGTGTCTGGACACTTGCTGAGCACCAAACAAAAAAACTGAATGCCTGTGGCTGGGGGTGGGGTATATAAGGAGGAGGCCCTATGCATGCTGAGAGCTTAAAAGCTGTAGCTGTTTGGTGCAATGGATTACTCCAATTACATACCCCAAGGTAGTTTCTGTGGACCCTATGGACCCTGAAGAAAGCTCTGTCTTTATTACGTCACTATTTATATGCTTTCATTACATTGCCTTTATGTGCTTTTTCACAAAACTACACCTGGAGGGTGCAAAGTGCACCTCAGAAATATAGAGATGAGGTTAGCTTCCCAGCACATTTGCCTAACATGGTAATGTATAAACTTCTGTGAGGAGGTAAAGGCCGAGTCCCGTCCCCCCTCAGTAAAACATAACAGCGCTCTAATTTTGCCCTCTCTGTCCCTGCAAACCCAGTTAAATAATTCTGTATTGCAAAATGAAATCTCACATTTTTACTAAAGTACATCAGTAGGCACAGTTGTGTGAATAATAAGCAAATTACAATGAATGTTTCAAATGTTTGTACACCTGTACAGATGTGTCCTCATAGATCTATCCTCAAAACACTACACATCGCAACTTGCCTGGCGTGAGTGAGATGCCAGGTCCCGTCAGTGATGTCACAAGGAGGGTGCGGGCCGCATCCAGGTGTCACCCGCTGAGGGATGGCACTAAAGTTCCTCAGTGACAGGAGCAGGGTGCTGCAATGTAGCATTGCAAGCTGCACTCTGCTCCTGACACAGTGAGGGAGCCGGCATTGAACACAGAGTGGTTCACGGTGGCAGACCACACTTTCAGGAACCCCACAGTGCCCCCTGCCAGTGAAGCCACATCCCCTTTTTCCCGGTGCACGGCTTCTCCACGTGCATTACAACCAAACAGGTGTCACCGCGGGGAGGGACGCCACTGGGTCCTGTCCAACCCTGCTAGTGTCGGGCATCTTTTTTTTTTCCGAAAATGTGTCTAAGTGGCAATGCAATGTGAGTAGGACAATATGTGACACTTGTACATCTTTGTGTACCTGAGTCTGTGTATGAAGCACAATGGAACTTGGAATGAAAAAGCTGGGGCCACTACATTGTACCACTTCATATGCAGATTCAGGGACTCAGTCGCACACAGATATACAAGTGTCAGATATAAAAATTATTCAGCATAGTCTGCTGGTGTGTCCTATTCACATTGCATTGTGTTGTAGATGCATTTTTGGCAAAAAAAAGACAAACAGGATGTCCAGCGCTAGCAGGGTCTCACAAGGTGCTTTTTGGCACAACTGCAGAAAATATGTATAAGGACATATCTGTATATTCCACAATCTTGACCCACATATCCACGAGCACAGCAGTAAAAACATACGTATTTGTACAAAATGAATCATGTGATGTTACATACATATTTGTACAGTGCAAACTCACTGTCGCTCTCTCTCTCTCACATATATATATATATATATATATATATATATATATATATATATATATATATATTGTGACAGAAGCACTGGAGCTTCTATATCTGTCCCAGATTCCTATCCTATGTGTTTTAAAACCCCCAGGAAAAGTCGGTTTGGAAAAACAGACTAGAAATGTCGGCTTTAGTGAAAAGCCAGAATGGTCCTGGGGGTGTGGATGTGAGGAGAGGAAGGGCTCCATCCACAGGCCACTCCAGGTGTTGGGCCTTTCAGCCTGGTAGCAGGCTCGTTAGGGCTTGCACCTGAGAGTGGCTCAGATAAGCTGGGTTTTGTTTATAGCTGTGTGTCTCATACCTGGGAGGGCAGGCCCGCAGGCTAGTTTGCTCTGAGACACTGTGTGATACTACCTGTATTTACTGTGGACGTGAACTTATTTAGTCTTCTGTTAGTGATGGAAACTGCTGTCTAGTTAGAACCCAGACGTGCTAGGATTTTGTTTGTGTTTTGCTTTATTTATGTGTCCAGTACAATAAAGACTGGCTCCGATCAGCTTGCACGAGCAAGATGTCAGCAGATTCTTAGAGAAGCCAGATTCAGCTTCCAACCTGCACCTAAAGATAACATGGAAGACATTGTTAAGGCCTTGCTCCAAGCTATGGCAGCTCAGCAGGAAATGAACAAACTTCAGCAGGAAGCTACCAGAGCTCAGCAGGAATCCACCAATGTGCAACTGTTGGCCTTGGAGACAGCCCAGAAGCAACAAGTCACTATCGAGGAAACCCGCCAGGCCTTAAAAGAGGTAGTACAACACTTGGTAGCCCGGTCTGGAGATGCATCCACTGACTCTCCAACCCACACTCGCTTCATATGCGCCAGTCATTTTTTACAGAAGATGACTCCAAGTGATGATGTGGAGGCGTATCTCACGGCATTTGAGAGAAGCACAGAAAGGGAGAGTTGGCCCAAGGAACAGTGGGCAAGTGTTGTGGCACCCTTTCTGTCTGGAGAACCACAAAAGGCCTACTATGATTTGTGCCTGGCTGATGCAAAGGACTATGAAAAGCTAAAACAGGAGATCCTAACTCGCTTGGGGGTCACCTCGTTTGTTCATGCCCAACGAGCCCACCGCTGGGAATTCCAAATGGAAAAGCCTCCACGCTCACAGATGCATGACCTCGTCCATCTAACCACAACATTGCTACAGCCCGAGACACTGACAGGACCACAGATCGTCGAAAGAGTTGTGATGGACCGGTATCTACGATCGCTACCTGCATCTCTGGACAAGTGGGTGAGCCATGCAGACCCCAAGTCCGCAGACCAGTTAGTTGAACTGGTGGAGAGGTATGTGGCGGCTGAGGAGCTGTTGAGTCTGCCCCACCGAGCGCCGATGGCGCATTGCTGAACTCCCAACGACACGGGTAAGACTGTTCCAGGGGAGAAGGGTGCTGGGCGATGGAATGTATTTAAGACTGAGGGTGTGGAACCTGGAGATAGGCCAGTTAGGCCAGGAAGGTTCCTGCCCCGTAAAAGACTAGATAATAATGTGATTCAGTGTTTCTGATGTGGTGGTTTTGGCCATATTGCGGCTAATTGTTCACTTACCTCTGAACCTATGCAATGTGATACTGCTCATGTCAAACGCATGGGGTCTTTTTTTGCACAGCCAGCCGGTACTGCTGACCAATAGGCTGAGACATAAACACGTGTGTACTCACTGTAGAAGGTAACCGAGTAGAGGCTCTGTTAGATTCTGGTAGCCTGGTTACACTTATGAAAGCTGAACTGGTGAACCCCCTGAAGCGTAAGGGGAAAACTGTTGGCGTGACCTGCATACATGGGGGATACTCTGTATTATATTACTGCAGAAGTGAACATCGAGACACCATGTGGTTCCGCGATAGTTTCTGTGGGTTTGGTACGTGGCTTAATGTATGATGCAATATTGGGGAGAGAGTTTGCACATGTCACGACCCTGTCTAGTTGTCACCTTTTTGCCTTGGGACTTACCCCTGTCAGCTTCCCCATGGAGCTGTGTGTGTAATTTTGCCTGGAGGATTTGCTCTGATTATTGCACCTGGCCTCTCCTCTGTCTGTGAGCACTGCTAGCCCTGATTGGAATCACAGGTGTGGTTCTGATTCTCAGAGCTGCAGAGATGAATATCCCTCTGCATGTTGTGCCTTCCACCACTCAGAATGCTACTACCAGACCACCTGTCCGTATCCACCAATTGCTGCCAGACCCATGATATATATATCCTCTCCTGATAGCATTCTGGGCCTGAACATCTCGTCTTCCCGTGGTGTATGGTTCATGCATTCAAGTCTGTCCCTGTAACCTGCTACAGCAATCCCTGGCACTATCCAGAAAACCTGTTTCAGCTGTACCTGGCAATCCAGTAAATCTGCTGGCAGCAACCCCCGGTGCTTCCAGAAAACCTGTTACAGCCAAGCCTGGCAATCCAGTAAGCCTGCTGACAGCAACCTCTGGTGCATCCCGAAAACCTGCTACAGTAATACCTGGCATCCAGACGTCCTGTTACAGCAATACCTGGCCTGTGCTCTGCTGCTAGTCCTACTCCTGGTTGGTCCCTGGCACTCTGTAAACCTGCATCGTGTTACCCTGCCTTGCTTCCTGCTGTGGATCAACTCCTGCCCCTGTTACCTACCTATTCCCTCCCTGAACCTAAAATTCCCAAACCTACCCATTCCTTCCTGAAACCTGTTATTTCCAATTATCCTGTCCAGCCTGCAAATTCCCAAACCTACCCAATCCTTCCTGAAACCTGTTATTTCCAATTATCCTGTCCAGCCTGCAAATTCCCAAACCTACCCATTCCTTCCTGAAACCTGTTATTTCCAATTATCCTGTCCAGCCTGCACCTGAGTTCTAGCCTTTGTCATAGTAATTCCAGATTACCCTGTTTAGCCCTCGTCTCAGCATTACCTGACTTCCCTTCAGCCATTGTCACATTCCAGTCCTGAGTCAAGTTCCAAGCTCAACAGTTCAGTCCACGTCATTCCAGTCCTGAGTCAAGTTCCAAGCTCATCAGTTCAGTCCACGTTGTTCCAGTCCAGAGTCAAGTTCCAAGCTCATCAGTTCAATTCAACAAGTCTTCCTGCCGGTCCCAGTCCGGTCCCTCCAGTTCCTGTCATTTATCATCAAAGGCAGTTTTCACTGCTACCCAAGTCTTGTAAATAGAGCTATTTACATTATCTGTGATTCCAGTCATGCCGGCCTCCGTTGAAACCCGATCATCACCTGAGACAGGTAACTCGCAGACACCAATCATGACAGAATGTTCAGGCCCAACGATGGTGGCGGATCAAGCACCTATTAAGGGACTAGATGCTTTCCGTAACCTGGTCACTCGCTTGGATTCACAGGAGGCCGTACAGCATCAAGTGCTACAGCTTTTGAAAATCCTGAATAACCGGCTAGATGTTACCCAAACCTTACCTGAACCCCTAACTACCTTCCATCGACTGCTGGAACAGCTTCAGGCTCTACTCCGCAAAATTTTTCAGATCATTCCTGAATTTCTTAGAGCTGCCTCTGTCTCGACTAAAACCTCTGCCTTGGAATCCCTAAGAAACAAGGATTCTTCTGAACAAAGTAATGTCAGACATCGAAGTTACCCACACCCCAAGCTCTCTGTGGCCGAACGCCAGCGGCGCAAAGATTTACAGCTCTGTCTCTATTGTGGGAGTTCTGACCACTTCATTAAAGACTGTTTCCTTTGCAACTCCAGCAGTGCTTCCAAGTGTCAACGTCTCAGTGCCCGTTCCGGCTCCAGCCCGGATTCTGCCCGTTCCGGTCCCAGCCCGGATTCTGCCCGTCCCGGTCCCAGCCCGGATTTTGCCCGTCCCGGTCCCAGCCCGGATTTTGCCCGTCCCGGTCCCAGCCCGGATTTTGCCCGTTCCGGTCCCAGCCCGGATTCTGCCCGTTCCGGTCCCAGCCCGGATTCTGCCCGTTCCGGTCCCAGCCCGGATTCTGCCCGTTCCGGTCCCAGCCCGGATTCTGCCCATTCCGGTCCCAGCCCGGATTCTGCCCGTTCCGGTCCCAGCCCGGATTCTGCCCATTCCGGTCCCAGCCCGGATTCTGCTTGTCCCAGTAGGGGACTCCAGTCAGCAGCCCCAGGAGGGGTCTCAAGTCTCGTACCCCAGGAGGGGGTTTCAAGTCTCGTACCCCAGGAGGGGGTCTCAAGTCTCGTGCCCCAGGAAGGGGTTTCAAATCTCGCATCCCGTTCCGGTCCCAGCCCGGATTCTGTCCGTTCCGGTCCCAGCCCGGATTCTGCTTGTCCCAGCAGGGGACTCCAGTCAGCAGCCCCAGGAGGGGTCTCCAGTCTCGTACCCCAGGAGGGGGTCTCCAGTCTCGTACCCCAGGAGGGGGTTTCAAGTCTCATGCCCCAGGAGGGGGTTTCAAGCCTCGCGCCCCAGGAGGGGGTCTCAAGTCTCGCGCCCCAGGAGGGGGTCTCAAGTCTCGCGCCCCAGGAGGGGGTCTCATGTCTCGCGCCCCAGGAGGGGGTCTCAAGTCTCATGCCTCAGGAGGGGGTCTCAAGTTCCTGTTATCAGGGAGAAGTGTCTTGTGCTACAAAATCTGATTATGGTTCCTGTTCACCGTCTCCTGCATATATTGTTCCAGAAGATGACAATCTCTGTAGTCTGTTCTCAGCTTTGATTGTTGATGCTACTGTCTCTAGCTCCCCAGGACTCCTTCCAGTTCCATCAAATGGTCCGAATTCCGAACATCGGTCAGCTTCAGTTATTTCGACTCCTCATCAATCGGAGCATCCTCAAATTTCCTCCTGCCAGGCACCTGAAAGTGCTCCACAATCCTTGAACACACAGGATTCGTCAGATACTTCACCATGCATTTATTTTGATGGGGACTTAACTCAATACTATGCCTTATTGAAACAATTCTTCGGTATGATGAATTCTTCCCTGCCATGTGGAGTCAAGTCTACTAATATTGTAGAGTTTGTTATCTCATCTTTTCAAGGTAAAGCTTGGGACTGGGTTGCTCCTATTTACAACTCCAAAGATCCAATGCTTCAAAATATAGACTTTCAGTGAAGCTGTTGTCAAAGAATTTGGTCCTTACCCTGTAAACCAAAATTCTAGCGAAGTTCTCAGTTCCAAAATATTGTCCAAGCACTCTGTTTGTGCTACCAAGAATTTGTCCTCCACTCCTCTGAAATCTGAACAAGGTCAAGTTTTCAAGGGCCAGCGTGCCGAATTCCAGGCATCCCAAGAGAGCAGTACTTTTGAATCTGTAACCCAGAATATGACTTGTGCACACACCTCCTTGTCCCCTTTCTGCTACTGTTCCTCCCAAAAATCTGATCCTGTCCTTCCCAGCCACATATTTCCACAGGAGTTGCCAAAGATTCCTGGTCCGTTGGTTGGCACAAAACGTTCTCGCAGCAAAAAGAAGAATCGTCGAAGGTCTTGAACTATCTCCTTTGTAGACTTTCCACTCCAAGTATCCCAAGAAATTGAGAATTGGGAAGATGTCTGAAGAAAGTTTTTGTTTTGGTGTCCGGAGTCCACCCATAAAGAGGGGGGTACTGTCACGACCCTGTCTAGTTGTCACCTTTTTGCCTTGGGACTTACCCCTGTCAGCTTCCCCATGGAGCTGTGTGTGTAATTTTGCCTGGAGGATTTGCTCTGATTATTGCACCTGGCCTCTCCTCTGTCTGTGAGCACTGCTAGCCCTGATTGGAATCACAGGTGTGGTTCTGATTCTCAGAGCTGCAGAGATGAATATCCCTCTGCATGTTGTGCCTTCCACCACTCAGAATGCTACTACCAGACCACCTGTCCGTATCCACCAATTGCTGCCAGACCCATGATATATATATCCTCTCCTGATAGCATTCTGGGCCTGAACATCTCGTCTTCCCGTGGTGTATGGTTCATGCATTCAAGTCTGTCCCTGTAACCTGCTACAGCAATCCCTGGCACTATCCAGAAAACCTGTTTCAGCTGTACCTGGCAATCCAGTAAATCTGCTGGCAGCAACCCCCGGTGCTTCCAGAAAACCTGTTACAGCCAAGCCTGGCAATCCAGTAAGCCTGCTGACAGCAACCTCTGGTGCATCCCGAAAACCTGCTACAGTAATACCTGGCATCCAGACGTCCTGTTACAGCAATACCTGGCCTGTGCTCTGCTGCTAGTCCTACTCCTGGTTGGTCCCTGGCACTCTGTAAACCTGCATCGTGTTACCCTGCCTTGCTTCCTGCTGTGGATCAACTCCTGCCCCTGTTACCTACCTATTCCCTCCCTGAACCTAAAATTCCCAAACCTACCCATTCCTTCCTGAAACCTGTTATTTCCAATTATCCTGTCCAGCCTGCAAATTCCCAAACCTACCCAATCCTTCCTGAAACCTGTTATTTCCAATTATCCTGTCCAGCCTGCAAATTCCCAAACCTACCCATTCCTTCCTGAAACCTGTTATTTCCAATTATCCTGTCCAGCCTGCACCTGAGTTCTAGCCTTTGTCATAGTAATTCCAGATTACCCTGTTTAGCCCTCGTCTCAGCATTACCTGACTTCCCTTCAGCCATTGTCACATTCCAGTCCTGAGTCAAGTTCCAAGCTCAACAGTTCAGTCCACGTCATTCCAGTCCTGAGTCAAGTTCCAAGCTCATCAGTTCAGTCCACGTTGTTCCAGTCCAGAGTCAAGTTCCAAGCTCATCAGTTCAATTCAACAAGTCTTCCTGCCGGTCCCAGTCCGGTCCCTCCAGTTCCTGTCATTTATCATCAAAGGCAGTTTTCACTCCTACCAAAGTCTTGTAAATGGAGCTATTTACATTATCTGTGATTCCAGTCATGCCGGCCTCCGTTGAAACCCGATCATCACCTGAGACAGGTAACTCGCAGACACCAATCATGACAGCACACTTCTGTAAGTTGTGGGAAAGCCGATTTTGCACAGAGGTACATCACCCTGACCCGTTTGAGAAGGTTACTGGTGTAGTAGCAGAGGAAGTTTCTTCAGAGTCAGAGATGTTCCCTTTTTCTAGTATGATTGGCGAACTAGAGAATGCGGAGCGTGATGGTGGCTCGCCAACTGATGTGCCTCCCACTGAGGTGGGAAGTGTTGTTGAGCAAGTTGATTATCTGCCTGAATTAGAGGTCAGAAGAGAGGTCTTTGCCGTGGAGCAGTTAAATGACCCTGCTCTGGTAAAAGCCAGGCAGAATGTCAAGGTGATCGATGGTAAACCCATAGACCCCGATAGTCCTTTGTAATATCTTCACATGGTAGTATGTCAGGATTTTTTGTATCAGGTGACTAAGAAGGGGGGAAGATATTGTGGAACAATTAATAGTTCCCATAGCATACAGAAGAACAGTGTTAGATCTGGCCCATGGTCATATAACGGCAGGCCACCTAGTGGTAGAGAAAACCACTGAGTGAATTTTGCTGAGGTTTTTCTGGCCCGGGGTCCATAAAGAGGTATCTGACTAGTGTGCATCCTGCCCTGACTGTCAGTATCATGCTCCAATGCCACATTTTAAAAGTCCACTAGTCCCATTACCCATTATTGAGGTGCCATTTGAAAGAATAGCAATGGATTTGGTTGGAGCTTTAAAGAAGTCTGCCCGGGGCCATCACTATATTCTGGTGATAATGGATTATGCTACCATGTACCAGGAAGCGATACTGTTGCGCAATACGTCAACCACGACCATTGCTAGAGAGCTAGTCCATGTCTTTAGCAGGTTGGAAATACCTAGGGAAATACCGACTGACCAAGGTACCCCATTTGTGTAAAAAGTCATTAAAGAGTTATACCGCCTGTCCAAAATCGAACAGTTAAGAACTTCGGTCTATCACCCCCAAACCGATGGGTTGGTGGAGAGATTTAACAAGACATTAAAACATATGCTAAGAAAAGTAGTCGACAAGGATGGCAGAGATTGGGATTACTTGTTGCCTTATTTGCTGTTGGCCATAGGAGAGGTACCTCAATCCTCCACCGGGTTTCCACCTTTCGATTTGTTATATGGGAGACACCCAAGGGGGTTACTAGACATTGCCAAAGGGACATGGGAGGGGCAGTCCAGTCCGTATAAAACCGTTATTGAGCATGTTTCCCAAATGCAAGAAAGAATTGCTGCTGTGGTGCCGATAGTGAGGGAGCACTTGGAACAGGCCCAACAGGCACAGCAGAGGGTATACACCGCAATGTTCGGTTACGCGTCTTTGCTCCTGGGGACAGAATGTAGGTGTTGGTTCCCACAGTAGAAAGTAAACTCTTGGCTAAGTGGCAAGGACACTTTGAAATTTTAGAAAAAGTGGGGTAGGTTAATTATAAAATGTACCAGCCGGGGAAAAGAAAGCCAGAACAGATATACCATGTAACCTTATAAAACCCTGGAAGGATAGAGCAGCTCTGTCAGCCGTCCGAGCCCCTCCAGTAAACCCAGGGCCCTTGGTTCCCGAAGTGACAGTGGCAAAAACCCTGTCAGCGGTTCAACAGCAGGAAGTTAAGGAATTTCTTATAAGAAATAGGGTACTGTTTCTGACATACCAGGAAAAACCATGGTCATTAAACATGACAATCACTGACCCAGGGGTTAAGGTTAACCTAAAGCCCTATATGTTACCAGAAGCCCAAAGAGAATCAGTATAGAAAGAAATTAAAAAAATATTAGAGTTGGATGTAATTGAAGAATCACATAGAGTGGTCCAGTCCCATTGTGCTTATTCCAAAGCCAGATGGGAGTGTGGGTTTCTGCACTGACTTCCGGTAATTGAACAGTATGTCAAAGTTCGATGCCTACCCAATGCCTAGGGTGGATGAACTAATTGAATGGCTAGGGACAGACAGATATTTAACCACTCTTGACTTAACCAAAGGGTATTGGCCCCTGCCGTTAACTGAGAGCCTTCTTAGGGATTACAGGGTATTATAGGAGGTTTATACCCAATTTTGCCACCATTGCAGTCCCACTGACTAACCTTACCAAAGGCAAACAGAAAGTCATGGTGGAATGGAGTCCTGAAGCAGAGAAGGCTTTTCAGGAGTTGAAAATAGCGTTGTGTTCCCAACCAGTTCTGATGACTCCTGATTTTGACAGGGAGTTTGTTGTACAAACTGATGCGTCAGAAGTAGGTATTAAAGCGGTCCTGTCCCAGAGCAAGGAAGGTGAGGAACACCCTATTTTTTACCTAAGCAGGAAATTAAATGTACAAGAGAGAAACTATGCTACAGTTGAGAAGGAAGCATTGGCCATAAAATGGGCATTGGAAACTCTCATGTACTATTTGGTGGGAAGGAAATTCAGGCTGATCACCGACCATGCCCCGTTGAAGTGGATGTCAGAAAACAAGGAGACCAATGGCAGAATAACAAGGTGGTTCTTGGCATTACAGAACTTTAAGTTTTCAGTAGAACACAGGCCAGGAAGCCAGCTGGGCAATGCAGACGCTTTGTCACGCGTTCATTGCTTGGGGGCTGCAGTTGTTCCACCCCACTGGTCGAAACAAAGGGGAGGGGATATGTGATAGAAGCACTGGAGCAGTTTTGAATGGCTTCTATGTCTGTCCCAGATTCCTGTCCGATGTGTTTTAAACACACACACACACACACACATATATTTATTGTAGAACCTTGGCTGTTATCATTAAATATTATACATACTCTATGAAAGTGTATGGCATAGAAAATATTGCTGCCAAAGTCCACTCTCCTGTGCCGCCTGCAAAAGAGCAAGGTGCCAGTACGGAGACTGCACATTGTCCCCATCATCTCTTAAGCCACCCTACTAATAATGTTGGGGATATACATGCCACATGGCACTGGTCACACTCCTGAGACACATACACACATTTTCTGTCTCTACAATAGGCCCAGTATCACAAAACAAATTAATAAAGAAATGTAAAGCGTGACTACAACACTGGTGGAATTTTTCCATAAACATATATAAGACTGTCTGGGGCTTTCTGATGAATACAGCGACAGCATCCTCCAGCATAACCCGATGACTAAAGACATAAGGATGATAAATGTTACAAGAACATGAATGCAATCATTACGTTCCCACATGTTTTATGGCAGGTGATTGTGTTTAGATAAAGATGTCAAATGCAAATTTATAATCTGTGTTTAGATCTGGAAAATGTCTTGTATTAGTTCAAATAATAGGTCTACTGTTGATGAATGTCATTGCACCAAGGGTATCTTAACATTATCGTATATGCTTTACTGGTAATATACATCGTGTCTGATTCCAGTTTTACACTGAAACAGAAAAGTGTGAATTGCCAATTGTGCTGGTTTATGATTTCCACTCAAAACAAGTAATGCTGCTACCAGCAGACTTCCCACTTTGGATATAACAGAATTATGGTACTTTCCACATTGCTACTCAATATGTTGACAATTAAAAATGTCAACATTGTTAAAATTCAAACATTTAACATGTTGACACCAGAATGTCGACATAGTTGTTTGCTTACCCTAACCTTAAAACTAACCCAAACAATAACCCATACCATAATCATACACTTGACAATAACATTATGAACATGTCGGCCTTTTAATAATGTCGTCATTTTTGAAAGTCGACATATTGGTTGTTGACCTAAAGTCCATGTCGACATCCTGATTGTCCACAGAACCTGTTGACATGCTGGTGTCAAAATTCTGACAGAATCTAAATAATAGAAATGGTGAGTGGACTCACCAAAGTGGGCGCAGAAAGCTATTAATCAATCGTATAAAAATATTTTAAAAAACATGAATTTATTATACAGCCATGAATTCGTAAACACACACTTCTTGTGTAGTAAGTAAACACAAGTAATGTCACTAATAAGGATAGTAAAATTCCTGATACAGGAGATTTTTATCTCAATTTTAATAGTCACTGTCCCATAAGCAAAATAAACATTGCTGTTGGGCAATGCTAAGCATGAGGTTCCTGGTTCAATTCCCACCCAGGATTTCAAACACACGGTACTGCACGCTAAAGGTACCTGATACAGGAGATTTTTCCTCAACTTCAATAGTCACTGTCCGTGTGTCCCAAATAAGCAATTCCGTTTACCACATAGTTCTAGTGGAATATAAATAATTTCAGTTGCTGAAGTTGGAGTCTTTAGTGTCATATTATAGTCCCTTTTAATCTGGGGTTATTATTCTAACTGGATCACCTTCCATCAAACCTACATTTATATGACGCTCAGTACGGACATGTTTTCAATCCCCAAATAGCCTAAAATGATCTTGTTGTATTTGTTGTCTTACGTCCTGACATAATGACCACTGGGTTGATATTGATCTTGTGTTTTTTACTTAATGCTACAAGATATTAAAATGATACCATCTACATTAATAGCAATCACTCTGGTAGAAACGATAACAAATTAATGAGTGTTGAGATCATATAATTCCGTACTGACTTTTGTTAAACAAAATAGAGATGGAAATTACTTGAAGGTCATAACAAAAGAGGAAATAATGCCCTTTTATTTACTAAATGGCACATCTGCTGCATAACTGACCAGGAGCTGGCACTAGTATCTCAACACAATTATGTATTAGCTATATGATGGCAAGTTTTAACAAGAAACAAGTTTGAGTTGCCAATCAGCCAAACAAGATGACTTTAATGTTCTTATCAAGGACTTGATTCATAAGTACTATATAATCCAGTGGTTCCCAAACTTTTTTGAATCACGACGCCCTAGTGTATCAGCATTGTTTTCACAGCACACCCCTAAGCCAAAAGTTTGTTATTGTGAAATTCAGAATAAATGTAGTGAAGTAGTAAAGTGAAGTAAATTGTGCTTACCTGTCACCATTAGGTTTGGTTATATAGTGGTGGACAGGTTTGTGCTTCTGTTTGTCCACATATTTACATTACATTGACCATAAATAATTTGATTTGGTGCTGGTCCACCAACCTGAGGCACCCCTGCAAATGTTCCGAGGTACCCCAGGGTGTCGCGGTGCACAGTTTGGGAACCACTGGCGCTTCATAGCAATAGGCTGCATGGCCCGTGCACTGCACGGAGGAGGTGTAATGTGCGGTCTTTAAGTTAAAAGACCGCACATTACACCTCCTCCTCCTTGCAGTGCACGGGCCATGCAGTCTATTGCTATAATGTGCACAGCCCCTGGCCGACCTCTGCGCCGCTCCAGTCCCTACCTCCTGCTGCTCCAGAACCTGTGTGCAGCCCAGCAACAGGTACGTTGGAGGGAGGGGGTGGGTGGAGTAGGGAGAGCGCCCAAATTAAATATAACATATGAAGGATAGATATCTTTCAGTGTAAAAAAGATAATTTATTTAAAAGGCATTGAAAAAACTTGCATGTTGTTACAATGAAATTCGTTAGCGATTGATCACTATAACGGATTCTAACAGCAGCACTCTGCAGACACTGCAGTTATACCGGTTCCATATCTACTTATGACCACGATCCAAATGCAAGCAGCTTTAGCTAAGCTGCATATGAAAGAGGATCTGTCTAGAGAAGCGTCCGTCAGCTACTATTATTATCCACCATGTGCATTTGGTGCACTATACTGCTAATAACCAAACAGACTGGAAACAATATACTGGTCATTCTACAAGTGCACTCTGGGTCTGATTCATTACCGATCAAAACTGAGATCGGCCGATTGTTGCTTTCTGCGCATTCATTGCAGTGCGTGTGTGCGAAACGGCCACTGCTATCGGGACCCATCGCAGAGTGATTTACAGGAAGTGCCATGTGGGGGAGGTGATGGGGGGTGGTTGGCAAAATGCAGACCTGCCAGTGCGTTTGAACACCGTTGCATGGGCATGCATAAAGTATCCACTGTGATGCCATACACAGCTTGAGTACTCATAGCGTGCGATGAAGTTAGCAATTCCTGAGTATGGTCAGAGCTTGTGCAAGTGTGCGTGAGGCTGCGATGTTACTCAATAGTATCGATGGTTTTGCAGTCTTGCTAAGGATTACGGATGTGTGTAAGGTAAAGTGGGTATCCTTATGTTGTGCTGCGGCAGTATAGTGATCACAATTGTTTAGCATACTATAACAGTGAGACTGCGTGCGTAATCGCTATTGCAATTGCAGTTGCGATCCGTAATGAATCAGGCCCTCTGTTCAGTAAGTTACCGTTTATGAACCGGCATCAATAAACATGTCCTAAATTACAGTCCTGAAGACTACCTGGGACAATATATTTTATCTATGTATTGCACTTTGTACATCAAGTCTATATGTACCATTTAAAAACATTTTTCATTGCCACATACTACAGAACTTTTTAAAGATGATGTCTAGTGACTTTTAGTGATGTTTGCATGCATCCTCGTTTTAAAATTTATAAGAGATTAGGCAACATGTAGTCCTTTGTATTTATTAAATGTAGTTATTTTAATTACCAGCATGGTGACCTGCGAATGACCCTTGATGTGTACTGTCCAGCTGCAGGGTTAATTATTTGTTTTAGAAAATGACATGTAAGCGAGGCGGCTGGCAGATTTATGTATAGCCCAGAGGTTCCCAAACACTGCCATTAAAGTCAAGGTTTTAAGGATATCCATGCTTGAACCCAGATGGTTAAATCAATTAACTGAAGTGCTAATAAAGTCACCTGTACTTAAGCATGGATATCCTTAGAAACTGATCCAACAGGCCGCAGTAACGATAACCGCAGTAACAAAAGACAAAGAGCCATGAAACCTAATCAACATCTGCAAAAGCCAGTGAGCCAACAAAAGGGGGGCTATGTGACAGCACAGGTAGGCATAAAATATCATGTAGAACTCTGAAACTTTGCACAAATCTTGGGAGCCAATCTGGCATTGGAAATTGTTCCATCTTCTTGTGTTACCCTGCGAACAGATTCATGTAAGTGAGACTGTTCTGTTATTTTTTTCCCTTTTGTTTATAAGAAAATGATTTGCCTAAGACTATGTACTGTATGTATGTATGTATGTATGTATGTATATATGTATGTATGTCAGTACCATTAATTGTTTATGTATATACTTAAAGTACTGTATCTTTCTCATATTAAACTTCCTATAAGATCGGTCTCTGTGATACTTATTGTGTCCACTTTGCCTGTGGATTCTACTTCTGCATGCTACATAACTGTACTACAGGATTATTTGGGTAATGATACCAGGTAACCGAAGGAGACCGGAAACTTCCTACTTGGAGTGTGTTGCACCTGAAATCCTTGCCGTGGTAGTAATTATTTGGAAATTAATAGTGAATGGGAGAGATACTATTTTCTGTAGACAGACCAAATGGTAGTTTGTTTTTAATATCTGTGTCATGCAGACTCAAGAGAGTGCTGATCTTGACAAAGTTACAGACAGCAGTTACAAAATTTGTATATCTTGGCATCGGATCCATGACAATAGCATTTATTGCCTTATACCTCTTGAATTGTAAATATAAAAAAGTCAGTAAATTGATAGGTCTCATTAATAAATGTATTGTGTTTTATAACAGCTTTCCAAATGCTTTCCAAATGTAAACATTTAGAGCTGCTTTTTGTATACAGGTGTGAAAAAGTTTTTGCCTCCTTCCTGATTTCTTCAATTTTTAATATTTGTCACTTAATTGTTTCAGATCTTCAAACAAAATTGAATATAAGACAAAGACAACCTGAGTAAACACAAAATACAATTTTTATAGATTATCTAATTTATTGAAAGAAAAAAGTTATCAAATGGCTCTGTGTGAAATAGTAATGCCCCCTTAGCTACTCATTCAACCAATGAACCAAATTGAATTGATAAGTGGGTTCAATTACTGTACACTAGACACAATCAGGATGATTACTGTCAGTCCTGTTGAATCTAAACACCACTTAAATAGAACCTTTCCAGCAATGTGAAGTTGGCTAAAAGGTCTCAACAAGCAGCACAGTATGTCGTGACTAAAACAAATTCCAGAAGAGATGAGAATGATATATTTCAAAATCATTCTATCTGGAAAGGGTTACAAAGCCATTTCTAAAGCTCTGCGACTCCAGCGAACCACAGTGAGAGACATTGGGGCAGATGTATGAAGCTCTGGAAAGTGATAAAGTGCAGAGTGATAAACGGCCAACCAATCAGCTCACAACTGTCATGTTACTAGCTGTGTTTGAAAAATGACAGGTGGGAGCGGATCGGTTGGTCATTTATCACTCTGCACTTTATCACTTACCACAGCTTCGTACATCTGCCCCAATATCTCCAAATGGAGAAAACTTTAAACAATGGTGTATCTTCCCAGAAGTGGCCGGCCTACCAAAAATCCTCCAAAAGCATATTGACGACTCATCCAGATTGTCACAAAAGAACCCAGACAAATATCTAAGGAATTGCAGAATTGGAAGAAAAAAAACTGGGTGCGCTGTCACTTCAGCTGCTGGTAAGAGGTTGTCAGCCCCCAATTATAACAATGAAATGAGAAATATATATAGGAACCAGCGCTTATAAAATTGAGTATATATTACCTAAAAAGTATATGAGAAACGGATGTATGGACAATAAATCAACACATTTATTATGATAATAAAACAATAAAATTGATTTGTAATAACAACATGAGGTAATCTCAATGTGCACTCTGAGTATTTGTGAAACAACTGCTAGGAGGACTCCTTAATTAAAGTTGAAATGACTGGTAATTAGGACTTACTTTCAGGACAGTCACTTATTGTGCGAGTCGATTGGTAAGTGTATACACACTTACCAATTCATCTGACTGATGTGCCGGGCTTGACAAGTGGGCATTAAAAATCGCCTTCCCAGTTGAGCTGTCAAACACCGCTGGGTCACGCAGCATGTGTACGGACGATCAGCGGGTCACCGATACACACCAGCAGATGGCTGATATATCAGCTATCTGCTGTGCTGCACAGCAGATTGGATATGTCTGTGAACGATGTTGTTCAGACATATCCACTATACACACCCGGCGATGCACTATAGATATTTGAACGGGTGATAAATCTATCAGTTACCCAGCTTTAATGTCAGTGTTCATAACTCCACCATAAGAAAGAGACTTGGCAAAAATATCCATGATAGAGTTGAAAGGTGAAAATCACTGCTAACCAAGGGGAACATAAAGGCTTGTCTCACATTTGCCATACATTGATAACCCACAAGCCTTTTTGTCGAATGTTCTGTTGAGCTATGAGCCAAACACTGAACTTTTTGGAAGACATGGGTCCTGTTACATCTGGAGTAAAACTAAACACAGCATTCCACAATAAGAACATAATACCAACATTAAAACATGGTGGTGATAGTGTAATGGTGTGGGGATGCTTTGCTGATTTGGGTGACTTGCCATAACTGACGGAATGATGCTATCAGTTAATTGTGAGGGAGAATATCCGGTCATCAGTCTGTGATTTGAAGCTCAAAGCAATTGGGTTATGCTTCAAGACAATGATCCGAAGCACAAGAGCAAGTCCACCTCTGAATGGCTCAGACAAAACAAAATTAAAGTTTTAGAGTGGCCTAGACAAAGTCCTTACTTGAATCCATTTGAGATCCTGTCACAGATATTAAACGGACAGTTCATGCTGGAAAACCTCCAATGTGGCTGTATTAAAGCAAATATGAGTGGGACAAAATACCTCCACCACAATGGGAAAGACTGATCTCCGGTATTGAAAGCGTTTGGTTGCAGTTGTTGCTGCTGTCAGGTGGCACAACCAGTTATTAAGTTTAAGGGACAATTAACTTTTAAAATGGGTGATATGTATTGAATAACATTTTTCCTTCGATAAATGATCATTTAAAAACTGTATATTGTGATTATCAAGTTGTCTTTGTCTTATATTCCATTTTCTTTGAAGAATTAAGTGTGACAAATATGCAAAATAGAAGAAATCAGGAAAAAAAACTTGACATGCTATAAAAATATATATTTATAACACCACATCCCTACTTGCATTGTCCAATACCTGTTTAACATTGTTCATGCTACATTGGAGCAGACAACTGATCATTTCATTAGACAGGTGGTAGCAGTAACACAATTCCTATATTCTCAATACAAGTGGGGGTTTTTTTTGTCGATGAAAAGAGGTTCTGGTATTCAGGAAAAAGGAGTTTACCTAAAGTTAAGTTTTGATACAAGATTTACTGTACAGTAGCTTCCATACTCTGGATAAGTGTGCAGAAGCTTATTTTATTAATTTCTTAATTTTTCAGAAATTAGAAAAAATTAAAATTAGAGCAAAAAAAGAAAAAGAAAAAAGGCACTGGTACTGCGTAAATGAGTACCATCACAAAAAAAGCTCTCACAATTCATTAGAAGTCTTGCTTCCAATGTAGCCACAAACGAAGAAACGATCCACCCTGTTGCCAAATGAAAGACAAGTATGTATGTATATATGTATTATGTAGCATTGTAACAAGGCTAAATAGTGCCCTGTACCAGCCTACCCCCTTAGCGCCTGACGTCAGGCGCATGACATCATTACTTTGCGAGGAAGAAGCGGGCCCAGCAGCACCTGTGTGCGGCGCTAATTGGAGCATCCTGTGGACACTCTAGTCAGCAGCACAAGCTGCAAGGTGCCCGCCAGAGGCATCTAAAGTCAGCTCCAGCAGCGCCACATCAGTGATCCTGGCTGCAGGGTGCCATACCAGGCGCCAGGCTCCCTGCTAGCCAGAAGCAAGGGCCGTGGGGCTCCCACAGAGCCCTGCACGGCGGCACCGGTCGCACATCCCTAGTTATGGCCCTGTATATAGGTATGTGTTAAAACCTAGGTGTAGTTCTATACATGTGTGGCTATATAGGATTACTTTATTTGAGGATGTAAAGTAACAAAAAACATAGTTGAATATAAATGTCTTCTACACCAACAAACCTTCTATTACTATAAAAATACATGGTAGCTAATATGAAGTTAAATTTATGTGCCAGAGATACACTTGGGTGCCAAAATCATGTCTTCATCCAAAACCAGCAATATTGCAAACATAAATAATAGGGACATCGGCGTTGGATCAAGGAAGAATTTGCTTTCCAAAAGGGAGACATATTGGAGCGGTGCTACAGTAGGTTTGGCCAAGTGCGGTGTTTTCCAACATTTGGTTCCACCTCTGTCTAACACCAAAGTGTAAATATGCTATGAATACAATACCGCTGCTATTGGGAAAATTGACACGTTTTACTACATTTAAAAGTGACAAACTTTTTTTTCAGATAAAATAACAGTCTGAGAATGACACACTTCACAAATTAAAAGAATGGGTGTTCCTCTAGTACGCAATTAGCTGCTTGTGTTCAACTATAATACAACTGGGGTACCACCTATACCGCACACAAATCACATATATACAAACTATATGAACCTAAGGGGACACTCCCCAAAACTATTTCACGGCGGGTGGAGGTGACCCCATACTAAGGAATGTAAGAGTATTCATTGATGTGCCTTTTTGATTATATATATATATATATATATATATATATATATATATGTATATATATATATATATATATATATATAATGTTTGTGTGTGTGTGAGTGTTTTGTTTTGGGGGCATCCCCAGAAAACTGCCTTTGCACACAATAGAAATTCTCCTCCTATAAATTACGGAAATATATCTCTAAATAATACACAAAGATCGTTTTGTGTTTTGTTTTTTAACATATATCATCACCTGTGCTGTATTGATGCTGGAAGAGACAGAAAACCACCAGCAGTTGAGGGAAGTAACATTTCTATTTATTTTGTAGCGCCAGTGTATTATTACAATCAACATATTGTTTGTACTTTACAAATGAAGCCTATGGAAACTATTGCCCTCTAGAAAGTCTGCTAATTTCCTTCCTAGTTTATGACATTTTTAGGATTCCATCACTCAAATCTTAAACAATGATAGTTGAACTCTGTTGCATATTCCTTCATGTTTTACGTGACTGCAGTTTTGCACTATGGTATCACAATGAATGAATCCATGAATGTGGTCACAATTTGTTTTTATTTATTGTTTGTTACATGTTCTTTAACATCAAAATAATGAATTAGACATGCCAGGTCTTGTATTTTCCCCAGCATGTGTGATATGAGGTTCCATAACATCTGAGATATTTTGACATTACAAACTGACATTACTTTGCTATTGTCACACTCCATTCCTTGTTTAAGCAACAACTGTACATATAAAAATATAAAATGGGATTACTTTATTAATAATCAATATAAATAATTCAAATGTAGACATCATTTCAAAAAGCTGCAATGCATTGTAAAACCAAACATATTATTTGCACTGTAACAAACTTATTGCACAATTAAAAAGTAAAATGTATACACCGGAGTACAATTGACTGGTCCATTTCACAGGTATAGTCACATTGCAGTGGAATTTATTGTTAGCACAATGGGAAACACACTTTAGAACTGTGTTAGATTATGATAATGCTGGACAAATTTGGGGGGGTCAGGTAAATAACATTACATCTACCCTAATTTCTAGGGGAATACCGACTGTCTGTAGACTTGTAAAATGACCCAGTTGTCTATTAGAAAATTATCTGATAGAATTTAATTTCCCAGATAAGTATTTTCCATCTGCAATAGCTTGGGCTAGATTGCATACTGATGTAACACACACGGTTAATATTAATGCATTGGGCATATGTATCAAAGCTTGATGTGAGATAAAATTGTGAGATATATATCACCAACCAATCAGCTTCTAACTTACATTTTGCAGGCTGTGTTTAATAAATGATAGTTTGGAGCTGATTGATTGGTGATATATATTTCACAATTTTATCTCACATCAAGCTTTGATACATATGCCCCTTGTTTATATATACATTGAAAGAAACAAAATGTAGCCCATGCCATAATCGTCCTGTTCTGCTTTCCCCACTTCTTTTCAATTGTAAAATCATAAGTCAAATTAGTTAGCCAATGTAGAAAAGATTATTACTAGTAATACTGCAACTGGAGTAAACTTGGAAGAACAGAATCAGACTTCCAACACTGTGAAAAGGGCTGTGATGTTGACATGTGTGGGACAAAGTGACAGGATACTCTTTGCTATGGTGTTTTTACTAGTACTTCAGACATCTTAAATATTCCTAATATAGCTGATACTGTAGATTGCTTAATTCTTTTACACAGTATAATGCATCACACTGAAACAGTAGAAAATGCGAGCTAATATAAACTGGCAAAGGTTATAATTAGAAGTGTCCGTCACAGCACTATTCCTGTATGACACACAGTATACAGCTGGTGGACCATATACTGTACAATCGCGTACGTCGTACAAAGATGAGGGGGGTCATACCTGAACCTAGGACAATGTGAACACAAGCAGCAGTGTCTTACCTTAAAGTACGCCCTCTGCAGGAAGTTGTAGGGAATCCTCCGGTGAAACTCACTTTTGATGTCCTCGCTGACTCTGTGCCTGGACACTGCCCCCAGCCTGCCCTCCTCACACTGCCTGACACAGGCTGCTCGAGGCAGCAGGACTCCAGCTAAGGTTAAATCCCAGTTACTCGGGGACAGTTCTATGGGGTACCTGCGCTTGCAGCCCACCCTGCAGCTTATCTTGGTCTGTCTGAGCTGAGTGAAGCTGCTGATTGCCAGTTCCATATAGTCAACCACCTTTTGATAGTCATTTCTATAATATGCATCTACTCCACTGTCATAGAGCAAGTCATAGGGTTCCAGACTGTGGACGGAGGACTGCAGTACAGATAGAAGTAATGGGACACACAGCTCCTGGAACAGCATGTCTGCTCTGATCCCACTCACACAGGGTCTGGATCCCTTTAAAAAGGGGTCTGTGCTTCTCCTCTCAGCACCATGTGCAGCCCTGACTGACTCACACACAGACTTTAGGCAGCAGCCGGCAGACCTTAAAGAAACACACGCTCTATTTAGGAGGAGTCCAGAGAAGCAGCTCTAAGTTTAACCATCCACAAGGGGAATAACAAGAACTTCTCCTGCAGACACAGACTTTGGAATAGTTGCCAAGCCAGGAATGCAGAGAGAACGATGCTATTTCTGTATGTTAACATATGTATGTTGCTTGTGTCTGTAGACACCTAATGTTTATTGTTAATGCCCATGTAACCACGTATTTCCTATAGTTATGTTTATTTACAGTATCTGTGTTGACACTTTATAACTATATTCAGTATAAGTAGTATACTGTATGAATAACACACAAGCACCATAACCCTGCCACTCAGAGATGTGTCTTTGAATAATAAGTTATTATATTTATGTTTATGAATAGATACAGAAGTAAATTTAACAACAACAAAAAGCCAATTTGGTAAAATAAAGTAAAATGTATATATAATTATTATAAAAGTATTTAAGTACTTCATTTTCATTGTCCAACTTGCAGTAGACATTAATATGCAATAAATTCCTATGGGTTACCACTTGCTTTATGCTTAGTTTATGAATAACATCTGTAAATGTTGTAGTGTGGATTTTTAGGGGTCTAAGTTTCAGAGTCAGCTCAGTGGCTTTGGCTACTATCATATATTATTACAGTGATATATAATGATGTACTGCTACAATTTAGCAATCCTGAACTCTTTAGAGGGAATAAACCCTGATCCTAAATGGTGGTTTTCTACCTCTAACCAGGAGCATAACTCCGCTGGAGAAAGGTTACAATAAAGTGCACATACATATTGATTTTTCACTCATGAAGGGATCCAGCAAAGCCTCTCCGGCTTTTGAGACGGTGTTAGGTAGTTATATGCTGTTTGTTAAATTCGCAAAGGCCATTGACCACATTGAAGTCTTTGGGGACAGCGGTAAAGAATACAAAATAGGTTACCACCAGAGGTTAAACCCTTATTATATTTAGGTAAGCAGAGTAATAACTAGGTGTGTGTGACCTGAGAGCCCTGGGGGTGGCACTTTCCCACAACACCTGCATGTAACTTGCAGGGTACCAGGAACAGTGCCCTGCGGTCATTAGCACTACTGCAGAGCCACCAAGAGCATCCAAGAGACACTCCAGGAAGGCAGCCTGTAGAGCTGCTGCTGGAAGTGCTCTACTTCCCAGAGCTGGTGGCCCCACCCCCTAGGTGTGACATGATCTCACAGATTTAGGGGGCGGGACCAGCATAGGATGCACTGCCATTCTGTTACCGCCCTGGAGGAAAGTTAAATCTCTGGCTTATCTCTGATTCATAATTAGACTATGTAATATGATCAAACAAAGAATCCAAAAAAAAGGGAAACAAATCTAGAGAAACTGCATGAAAATCCATCTTGGTAAATGGGAACATCATTAAT
This sequence comes from Taudactylus pleione, assembly GCA_031769625.1. Taxonomy (NCBI): domain Eukaryota; kingdom Metazoa; phylum Chordata; class Amphibia; order Anura; family Myobatrachidae; genus Taudactylus; species Taudactylus pleione. The sequence continues at coordinate 5,532,619 of JAUIMM010000370.1, forward strand.
ACACTATAATTTTTTTTTATAACATGTGGCATTTTGCAGCGGTAGACGGGGTCTTGATGACACAGTGAATAGCATCATCACGGCACCAACTCGCTCACTTTACTGCAGAAGTGGATGGGATGTGGGAGGGTTTACAACTCCCAAGAGAGCACACCAAAATTCGTGAGCTTCACGGACATTCTGGAAGAATAGGCAAAAATGTATTGTGCTTGTTTTAATCTCTGAATTCGTTAAAGAAATGATTAGCCTGTCCCAGATAGATAGGTGGATCCTGAATAATACAACATGTACTTCAAATTCTGCAACATTATTGCATTTGATTAATATTGTGGAGTTTATGTAAAGTTGGGCATACCTGTTATTTTTGTAAGATATGTATTTCCTTATTGTGCATGCATACAAAACAATGTACGCATATGTCTGTATGCAGATTTTGGTGCATCTTACACTTTCCACTACTTGCGATTGGAGAGGCTGAACAAAGGAAGAAAAGGGGCAGGCAAACACAGGCCATATATAGATTGGCGTGCATATCACTTGTGTGGGTGTTGGAGTACTGGTGCAACAATATGCAATGATGATAATAATGATCAGCAAACAGGGCCGGATTAAGGGCCACATGGGTCTGGGGGGCTAGAAATGACCAAGATCCCTAATGTGAGAAGTGGAGGTGGTGTGGCCAGTGCCATGTGGGTGTGTACACTCTACACTATCAGCCCCAATGCCTCCCTAAATATGTAAAGGTGGAAAAAATGCTTAATATAGTGAGGAAAATAGAAATAGCCATTAGACGTAACTAGACTTTTTGGTGCCCTGTGCCAGAAAGAGCATTGGTGCCCCCTTCAATTTTCAAAGGGACATAATGCACCCAAAAAAGGGCCATGGCCTCATGGAGAAGGGCCAGGGAAGAGATAGGAGAGGCCAGGAGATGCTGGGGATGAAATAAGAGGAAGCTACAAGCAAGAATGATAATAAACAGAAATTTGACAGGCCCAAACAGCGCCCCCTGATCTGTAGTGCCCTGTGCGATGGCACCGGCCGCACTACCCTAGCTACGGCCCTGAGCCATTTAATACTTATGATCTATGGCCATCCATGTGGCCAGCTGATCATCATCATGCTGTCATTATGATGGGCCTATTTTAATGTAGAGACCTGGGACTGTAGTCTCACCCGCCCCAATGTTAATCTGGTCCAGTCAACAGCACTAGCTTGGCACTGCTGATTCCGGATAGACCCCTCGCACATAGGGTTCGATCCCATTAGCCGCGAAGGGTACGAGTTGCCGTTGAAACACCGGCAACGGAACGACACCTCGCACCCTTCGCGGCCCGCTCTGAGCCTGAATTCGCAGAATTTTGCTTGTAGCCCTATGGGGTTGCGAACAAAATTCTGGTAATCTAGGCTGCAGTAAAGTGCGGCCATTACCGCGATGACTCGCGCCGTCGAGATCATCGTGGCTGATAGGATCGACCCCTAACAGCAGTGGCGTCAGAAGGGGGGTGCGGGGGGTGCGGCCCGCATCGGGTGTCTCCCTTCAAGGGGGTGACACCAAAAACAGCAGCATACAGACCCGCGGGCCGCACCTGCTGCCAGCACACCCCCTTCCTCCGAGGTCCTGCACTCTGCCGCCGCCGTCGGGAGTGACTTAGTTCTCTCTCCGCGGCCGGCGTCCAGAGCCACAGATAGGCACAGAGCATTTCTATGTGCCTGTGTGTGGCTCTGGACGCCGGCCGCGGTGACGTCATCACTCGCGTGGCATGAGGAAGAAGGAGGTGCGCGCCCGGAACCCTCCTGGTGGAAGCCAGCCTGGAGTGGACATCCTGAAGATAGGTAAGTAAGTATTGCACAGGGGAGGGGGCACAGCATAAGGGGCATTACTGGGGGTGTTCTGGGGGCACTACTGGGGGTACTGTATAGGGGGCACAGTATAAGGGCATTATGGAAGGCACAGCATATGGGGCACTACTGTCTGGGGGCACTGCATAAGGGGAGCTCCTGCGGGGTACTGCATAAGGGCACTACTGGGGTACTGTATAAGGGCACTATAGGGGGGCACTGTATAAGGGGTGCTACTGGGGTACTGTATAAGGGCACTATAGGGGGCACTGTATAAGGGGTGCTACTGGGGGTACTGTGTAAGGGCACTACTGGGGTACTGTATAAGGGCACTATAGGGGGCACTGTATAAGGGGTGCTACTGGGGTACTGTATAAGGGCACTATAGGGAGCACTGTATAAGGGGTGCTACTGGGGGTACTGTATAAGGGCACTACTGGGGTACTGTATAAGGGCACTATAGGGGGCACTGCATAAGGGGAGCTACTGGGGGCACAGCATCAGGGGCTCTAATACAGGAAGCATTGCATAATGGGCTTTAATATAGGAGGCATTGCATAATGGGTTCTAATACAGGAAGCACTGCATATTGGGCACAACTACAGGGGGCATTGCATAAAGGGGTATTACTAAAGGGGAAACTGCATAATGGACACTATTACTGGGGGCATTGAATAAGGGGCACTACTACTGTGGGCATTGTGTATAAGTGTCAATAACGTGGTCATTGTGTGAAATGGGCACTCCTGTGTGTCAGAACATAAATAAGGGACACTACTTTATGGTGTAATGTGAATCTCTAGCACTATGTGCGGTGTAATGTGGATAAGATTGTGCTACTGTGTGGCGTAATTTGAATTAGGGATAGTATTGTATGGCCATGTCCCTTTCTTTCAAGATCACGCCCCTTTTTGCGCTACATGCCTTAGGCGCACGCTGTCCTTTTATTGATAAATCGCCGGGGGGAGGGGGGGGGTCGTTCCACCACATCTCTAGGACCACTTGAAGCATTGCTACCCAGAATATCGGGCGTGGCATCGACACGCCTGCCGGGTGCGCCTGGCATTCCGTGAGGAGCACAGTGTGACTGCTGGACTGGTAAGGGGGAAGAGTTCGTGGAGCTGCGCTCCATGGTCCCGATTTTTTTTTGTGGGGGGGGGGGGTGTCACCATGCATTACAGTACCGGGTGACACCAACCCTAGTGACGCCTCTGCCTAACAGTACTACAATTATTAGGGATACTGCTGTATACTATGAAGACTGGCTGTCTATTTGCATTACTTGATGTTTACATTTGTACTGTGGCAGGAAAAGTGAATCCCATTTAACTTTTAAGGGGGAAAAAAACAGATGTTTGTAATTAATTTAATGTGTATGTTGTATTTGTGTACACAATTACATTTTATGTGGAACATGTGATTTGAATTCCTTAATAAATGACAAGTTGCTCTTCTATCTTGTGTATATAACACTTCATTTCATTCAGCCTTTTTCCCAGTACTAACTGTTTTTATATAATTATCTTTTGGTTCTGTTTAGTTTTCTGTTTTGTCCAGTTGTTTATATAACTCCTTACTATTTACTAATAGGATATACAATATACATTTGCTGTAATTAGAGGCACACAGAATATTTAATGTTCCTGGGCATGATTTCCAGCTCCCAATGCATGCATCGTTATAAAGTTATGGATGTATGCATGAGTAACACTTGATAAAAGCACTGTTTCTCTGTTGAATTAGTCCCCGTTCTCACAGCTGGTTCTTGTTAATGTAACTTTGATTACACACATTGCCTGCAGTGAATTGCATGAAACACTATAGTGGCTCTAGGCTAGGGTTACCAGGCATCCTCTGTCTCATAGGACGACCTCTGAATGCTTTGTTAGGAATGTCTTCACCAGCGGTTTCAATTTTTTCCATGTTTTACTTGCAACCCTATTCTCCAGACAGTGTTAGACTATGTGCGGACAGGACATATGTTTTATTTCTCTTTAAATATACCTTAGCCATTTTAATGAGGTAGGTTTTCATTCACTCCTATACATGGCATGCTATGAAAAAATGCTTACAAACATGTATTGTCTTATAAGTGAATGGATGAACATGTATGTGTTAATTAAGAATAATTATGGTAGGTATATTGTCTTATTCCATGCAAGGTCATATAAACAAACAAGTTCTAATTGTACTGAATACCAGGACCAAGGCACTGCCACATTTATTCCACATGATGCCTCCAGCCTTTCTGTTGTCTTATTCTGCTACTATTGTAAGTTAGTAAATTACAGATAAGTCTTAACTTGAACAGGACACCCACTATTGGCAGGGATAGCTTGGCCATAGGCCTTATTGGGCTTGGTGCCCTCATGGGTCAGCAGAGAGATGGACGGGTAGGAGAACTGCAGCCGACACTATAAAGTAACTAGTCCCTCCCCTTGTAGGTTACGTATTCCCTATTGCTACTGCATGCAATCCTCGTCTCCTTTCTGAAGGCCTCTCTTCATCACAGGGATACTCTCTGTACTGTATGACAACAATTAGGATGCTTATTGTATTGTACTGTAGTCACAATCAAGGTCTCTGTATTCTATCGGAGTCAATGAGAACTTCTCTCTTTTGAATAGTGGTCTCTGGAATGCACTCTGTATTGTATAGTCATCACTAGAATGTTCTCTGTATAGTATGGCGATCACTAACAGTGCAGATGGAAAATGGTAAGCCTGGTCAGTGCAATAGGTGCACGCCACACTTCCAGGGCACCCCCTCAACCCCTCACAATAGGGCACCTCTCAAGCCCTCACAGGCCAAATTCTCCGTACTCCAGGCTAAACATTGTGTATATTTAGATACCTCTGATCACCATCATCATCATTTAGATATATACTATACACTATTTTTTTTTTCACAGTACTGCAGAGTTTTTCTCACTTTAGCCTCACCTAAGCTCTCCCCTGGCTGCGAACATGTCCTATCCATTGCAGCAATAGGACCCACTGGCTCCCAGTATGCATGACAGAGATGGCTGTCTGTCTATCTACAGATGTGTCCCGCGACATCTTTGCCGATCGCTCTAACAATGTGCGCACGCATCGTGCCATGTGATTACCTGAGAGAGCATAAGCTATGGCGCTCACTGCGATCGCACCATGCATTCCTATGGCGGCGCGTGTGCGATCACAGTGTGCATATCTGTTCACGGGTACACACCTCACACCATGCGTGGTGCGATTCACTGCGTATGCAGCAAAGATCTAGAACGGCACATCTGTATCTATCTATCTATCTATCTATCTATCTATCTATCTATCTTATGTCTATCTATCTATCTATCTATCTATCTATCTCATGTCTATCTATCTATCTATCTATCTCATGTCTATCTAAACTGAATTCCATTTAAAATCAGGGAATACATATTTTTAAGCTGGCCAACTGCGTTAAAGTATTTCTTTTTGGCCAACCCTACACTGTCCCTCAGAAAACATGACAATAATTAGTATCATATAGGGGTAAGATAGGTGTAGAGAGGATAATTTTTAGAGAGCACTTTAAATATTGAAAATTGGTGTAGAATCTGGTCAGACAGGCATGAAATTCTCTAAGAGGGGAGCAGAATGGGTTAGTCTTGGAGTTGTGTGTAAGAGGTGGCTATTAAAGAGGAGTCAAGGGCATAAGGGAGATTATCTTGTGGAGAGGTCAGGTAATTATAAAGGAGAGGTGTTGATGAGGGCATTTAAGCTAAGACAACGTAAGCTGAATTGGATTCTGAAGGTTATAATGATTGGAAGGGTTTTCAGAATGTGAAGAGATGAGGTTCAGGTATGTTGCAACACACTGTATAGAACTGATTGGTGAGGGGATAACTAGGTGAGGGGAAGGTCAGAAATTTAGAATTTATAGTCACTGTGGGAGATTACAGAATACATAATGGTTTCGGTAATGTCCTGGGGGAGTTAGGGATGTGATTTGGCAATGTTTTGAAGGCAATTGTGATGTAAGCATGAGGGCAAGGATGTGTATGAGGAAGCTGAGGCATGATGATATTGTAAATGGTGAGGGAAACTAAAGGGCAGATAAGTTAACTGGGAGACGATTTCATATGTTGAGCTTTAACTAGCGATGGAACCATCAAGTGGAGATGTTGGAAAGGCAGTTGGACACACGGGCTAAAAGAGCAGGAGGGAAGGTTAGTGAGGTAGATTTAGGTGTTGTCTGCAAAGAGTTTGTAGTAGAGGAGCATTTCAGTTTTCCACAGAGAAAAAGTATAAAGAGAAAGAAGCAGATGGTTAAAAGTAGAGCCTTGAGGGACCAACAGAGGGAGTGGAGGGGAGGATTTGCCAGGAGTTGAAACATTAAAGGAGCATTCAGAATGGTAAGAGATAAACCAGTAGATCACAATAACGCACAAGCCCAGCCAGTGAGAGCATTGAAGAGAAGTGGCAAGTGGTCATGAAGAATGAGTATGATGGAGTGACAATTACTGAAGTCACATACAGGCATCATGATTCTGCTCAATAAAGTATTAGGTAATGACATTGTTAGTTGTGACCAATAGTTTAATCTACGATAAGGGTTACTTAGGTAAACTAGACTGTTTGAGCTTTTTGACCAATGAAACTACCCCCCCACCCTTCAAAGAAAAGTCAACAGATGTGGATATATCACAAGTTTCCTTTACTTCCTTAGTCAAGATAAAATGTTAGCACAGCAATCAGGCTTAGAAATGCTGCCTACAGCTACATTAGGTTAGGCGTACAGTGCATTGGCAGTAGATGAAGCATTGCTAGGGTTACTAACCTTCACATTTCAAACTTTGAAAGCTCTGCTTAGTATTCTAAGTGTAACGCAATATGACTAGATACATATCTTGTGGCTTGTTAGTTATTATGGTATGTACATTTCTAACATTGTGCTTATGCCCCCCACTAATAATTTTGCTAAACTGAAATATATATTTTGAAAGTGTGCGACGATCACGAATTACACTGATTCTCCTTATATTACAAGTAGCTGAAGTATAAAGATGGGTATGGAAAATCCATGTGAATGACGGTAAAATAGCACTCGGGTTTTCAGTTGTATGAAGGATGGGAAGTTATTAAATTTCTCTCATCAACTTGGAATTAAACATTTTAGAATCAACATTCTAAAATAAGTAAGTAAACATCCTACATTGCACATGGCGGTTACTGAGGAGCTGAGGCTTATGCAAAAGCCAGAAAAACGACATATTATGTTTCCATTTGTGAATGGAATGCACCAGTGCTAAGTACAGCAATGTTTCTTTTTCATATAGTATAGACATTTTAATTAATTTCCAGACATTAAATGAATACCAGAACATTGCTAAGTTGCAGTAAGTTTGTTTGGCTTCCAAAAAGAAAAAAATGCAGATGTCTATAAATATAAATAAAGTGCAGAAGAACGCCAACACAAACTTTTGGAGTTGTTCCACTGTTAAGAGTTTCTTGGGAGGACTATCTAAACTTACAGTATAAAGAATGTCTTCTTGCTGCCTGGATATAAGTGCATGTATTTACTCAAATTATACTTTATGGTAAATATTTTGTTGGTTACATGTGTGCAGTACAGTACATTAAACAGTTTTGGTTTCCTCTTTCAGCTCCCTCCTACTTCTTTCAGGTTCAGTCGGAGAGTTGAATACCGTCCAGTAGAATTGTGTTTTTCCCAAACTCCACTCTCAGGGCACCCTAACAGGACAAGTTGTTAAGGCTATCGATGCCTTTGAACACATTGTATAATTAAAATGACTAATTAAACTGTCTGTATAAACACCGTTACATGGGCGTGCATAAATTAGCCACTACGATTGCATACGCAGCTCTGCATTTCTGAAAAGCTCCCAAAGGTTGGCCGCCAATTTTGCGCTGATGTTACAGATATTTAGGCAGGTATGCGTCATCGCACACAGGACAGCAGTGGGTGTCCTTATGCTCGGGTCATCTTTGCAGACATTAGCATATTTTCACTGCTGTGTTGCGTGCGTAATCGCAGCTACAGTCGCATTAACGTCCATCTCTGTATCAGGCCCTATGTCCAGTATAAGCTTTGACTCAGGATCTCATTCAGAGTCGGTCGTAAGCGGCCGCTCGGTCGTACGCATCCGATGTTTCCAAACCACGCATGCGTACGGTTAGTTGTGCGCATGTGCATATGAGAACTTGCGATCCAAAATGCTGTCGATCGTACGGCTAACGAGCAGGAAGTGGCTTCCGAGAGTTGATTGACATGAAAGGCCGTTTGTGGGTGGTGACGGGGGTGGTGGTCTAAAAACGCAGGCGTTCCTCACCGTTTTCAGGGCGTTTCAGGGGCGTACATAAATTTCCTGCTACGACCGACATAGAAGGGCGGAAGTAGTAAAACGTCACTCTGCGAGCAGGTTAGAGGCCTGGCTGATCACACAGCTTGAGGTTGGGTATGTGCTCTCTCAAGCCCCAGAGTGCAATCGATACTATCGAATGTGACTGATGTTATGTCTGATGTTTCTATTTTGTGCCACACAATGCAAGCAGCTAATAATCGTTTGTTGTTGCTAATAACACTGCTAATTGGCATGTAATTGATTCAGTTGCGTTTGCATTAGCGAATAATAAGAATAAATAAATTTCATGGGGATGGCTTATTCTATGCGTTTTTTGTTAATTTTTGGTGTAATTTGCACACAACACAAGCGGCCGCAACCATCAGAAGAAAATGAACATACAGCGACTGACAACGATCGACTCGATCACTAACTGCGATCACTCGTTAGCTAGAGGAGGTGCTTTGTTCATGTATGGGCGTCACTTTGGTTGCGATCGCCCGGCCGTACGATTGTTTTTTTTCCGATTCTCGATCGTTACGCGTATGACCGAGCAGCCGCTTACAACCGACTCTGAATGAGGGCCTCTTTCTTTTGGAAAAACAGACATTTCTTAAGGCGGATACACTAGACCAGTGGTTCTCAAACTCGGTCCTCAGGACCCCACACAGGTCACATTTTCCAGGTCACCCAGCAGGTGCACAGGTGTGTTCATTACTCACTGACACATTTTAAAAGATCCACAGGTGGAGATAATTATTACATTTGTGATTCTGTGAGAAGACCTGGAAAACATGCACTGTTTGGGATCCTAGGACCGAGTTTGAGAACCCGTGCACTAGATGATATGCTCCATGAGCAATATCGTCAGTGTTATCCCTTGAACTGCTGGGGTCAATGTTGGGAACGACATTGAGCATACACACTGAACAATATCGTTAATGATATCGTTCAGTGACGTCACTCGGCCACATCCCGAACATGCAGTATCTGATGATATCGTCAGATTGACCTGCAAGTTCGGATGTGGGAAGACATCGTTATGATATGATATCTTATTTTTGGTGAAGGGGAAAATTTCCACTTTTATTTTATTTTGCATTTCCTCAATGCAGTGCAAAACAGTTTTAAACTTTTGTAGTACAACAGGGTTTTTGGGCTTCAAATTCTGCATCCACAAATGGGTGCTTTTTAAAGTGAGGTTTGAGAAATGCACTGCATCATTTTCATACCTCACAAGAGTCCCAACATCAGAGGTCTCGATAATGGGACATGGTGCATACTTTCCTACTTTTGAAAAATAATTTCAGGGAGATTGTGAAAGCAGCACCTATGAGCGCAACGGTAAAGTGGGGGTGTACTGCTACATCTGAGAGGCGTGTCATAAAATTGAATAACATACAAATGTAAATGAACCCCAAAGCAGTTAGTGAGATCTACTTTGATGAAAACACAATGATACTTTTCAGAAAATGCATGAAGCCATAGGGATCATTGTGCCTTGTAACCAATGCAGAAAAATTAAACTAATGATTCCATTTCAATGTATATATCTATTTTTTTTTATATACACCAGCTGCATAAAGGGGGTAAGGCAGGGGTGTAGGGAGGGCAGTTCCACTGGAGCGTGAGCTCCAGGCGCCTAACTTACCAGAGGGCGCCCTGCAGTCAGACTCCGGAGCAGCTGTCAAGTAGCTGACAGCCTGTGCCGGGTCCGCAGCAGCTTCTGTCCGGCCTTCCTGCTCTAGTAAGAAACTCCTGGTCACTAGAGGAGCTTGTGCTGAGCCCTGATTGGTGGCGCTCAGCACATGTTCATCTAACCCCAGCTGCAGCAGCATGGCGAGGAAGAAGCTGCAGGGTCCACATTAAGGTACAGTAAGAGAGGTTATACCCCAGTTATGTCTTTCACCCCCCTTCCTGTATGTGAGACCCTTCCTGCCTGTGTGTACTGTATGTGTGACCCTTCCTGTCTGTATGTACTGTATACATGTATGTGTGACCCTTCCTACCTGTATGTACTGTATGTGTGATGCTTCCTGCCTGTATGTACTGTATGTGTGACCCTTCCTGCCTGTATGTACTGTATGTGTGTATGTTAGATTCTTCCTGCCTGTATGTACTGTATGTGTGACCCTTCCTACCTGTATGTACTGCAGGCTTGCCTACCCTCCCGATTTGGCCGGGAGCCTCCCGATTTTCGGGTGCCGCTCCCGGCCCCCCGGGAAGGCAGGCAAGCCTCCCGCAAGCCGCCATCCCTCCCTATCCCCCTGCAGAGTTACTAGGGAAACCCCTGCAGCGGGGAGGCCCGGTGACGCGATTCGCGCTGAATCGCGTCATCGTGGCCCCGCCCCCCGCTTTACAATGCCGTTTACTCCGGCATTGTGATGAGGGGGCGGAGCCGCGATGACGCGATCTCGCGGCCACACCCCCAGCCCGCACCGGCCACGCCCCCCGCTGTAAGCTGACATTCAGCCCCCTCCCGGAAGGAGGGAGCTGAATGTCGACAAGTATGATGTACTGTATGTGTGACCCTTCCTGCCTGTATGTACTATATATGTGTATGTGTGACTCTTCCTGCCTGTATGTATGTATGACCCTTCCTGCCTGTATGTACTGTATGTGTGACCCTTCCTACCTGTATGTGTGACCCTTCCTGCCTGTATGTATGTATGTATGTGTGACCCTTCCTGTCTGTATGTACTGTGTGTATGTATGATCCTTCCTGCCGGTATGTACTATATATGTGTATGTATGTGTGACCCTTCCTGCCTGTATGTACTGTATGTGTGACCCTTCATACCTGTATGTACTGTATATGTGACCCTTCCTGTCTGTATGTACTGTATGTGTATATTAGGGGTGTGCACCGGCCACTTTTCGTGTTTTGGTTTTGGATCTGGATCTTTCTTCGTGTTTTGGATCTGGATTGGTTTTGCCAAAACCACCCTTCCGTGTTTTGGGTTCTGGGTTTTGTGTTTTGGATCTGTATTTTTTTTAAAAAAAGCATAAAAACAGCTAAAATCACAGAATTTGTAGGTTTTTCTGCTCCTATGCTATTATTAACCTCAATAACCTTAATTTCCACTCATTTCCAGTCTATTCTGAACACTGAACACCTCACAATAGTGTTTTTATGTCCAAAAGGTTGCACCGAGGTAGCTGGATGACTATGCTAAGCGACACGAGTGGGCGGCACAAACACGTGACCCATCTAGGCGTGAAACTGCAGTGGCAGACAGAATGGCAGTTTGAAAAACTAGGCCCCAAACTGTACATAATGCAAAGAAAAAAAAGAGGTGCAAGATGGAATTGTCCTTGGGCCCTCCCACCCACCCTTATGTTGTATAAACAGGACATGCACACTTTAACAAACCAATCATTTCAGCGCCAGGGTCTGCCACACAACTGTGGCTGAAATGATTGGTTCGTTTGGGCCCCCACAAAACAAGCTGGCAATTAATCTGTCCCTGCACAAACTGGCTCTACGGAGGCAAGATGTCATCCTCATCCTCCTCATCCACCGATTCCTCACCCTCTTCAGTGTGTACATCCTCATCCTCACAGAGTATTAATTCGTCCCCGCTGGAACCACAGGTCCCTCTGTACGTTCTGGAGGCTGGTCTCCCTGGAAGAGTTGATAATACCTTTTATGAACATCATCTTCTCCACATTTTGTGGAAGCAACCTCCTACGCCTTTCACTGACAAGGTTCCCGGCTGCACTAAACACTCTTTCGGAGTACACACTGGAGGGGGGGCAACTCAGGTAAAATAGAGCCAGTTTGTACAGGGACCTCCAAATTGCGTCTTTTTCCTGCCAGTACAGGTACGGACTGTCTGACATGCCTACTTGGATGCTGTCACTGATGTAATCCTTTAACAGACAGACGCACGCTTGTCGCTGCTGCTTTGAGGATGCAAGTGCGGCTACAGCCCACACAATTCACAAAGACAGAAAAAAAAAGAACAATATTTTTATTGTTTGTGTAGCACACTTTGAGGGTGTCACCACCCTTTAACAGACAGACGCACGCTTGTCGCTGCTGCTTTAAGGATGCTGGTGCGGCTACAGCACACACATTTCACAAAGACAGAAAAAAAAAGAACAATATTTTAATTGTTTGTGTAGCACACTTTGAGGGTGTCACCACCCTTTAACAGACAGACGCACGCTTGTCGCTGCTGCTTTAAGGATGCAGGTGCGGCTACAGCCCACACATTTCACAAAGACCGAAAAAAAAAGAACAATATTTTTATTGTTTGTGTAGCACACTTTGAGGGTGTCACCATCCTTTAACAGACAGACGCACGCTTGTCGCTGCTGGTTTGAGGATGCAGGTGGAATCTAGACGGGATTTGGAACCTGGGGACACACTACCTCCATCAATTGTCTAAATCCCACTGCACTAATGGCGGATACCAGACGCACGTCTAACACCAACAAAGCAGTCAAGGCCTCAGTTATACGTTTTGCTTCAGGATGACTGCTGTCGTACTTCATCCTCATCGCTAGGGACTGTTGGAGGGTCAATTGTTTAGTAAAAGTAGTGATCCTCTCTGGGATGATGAACAACTCCCAGCAGCAGCAGTAGCACTAGGAGGAAGTGGTTCTTGATCTTTCCCTATTTTATTTTTAACGGAGAAAGTTTGGTCCTCCATTTATGTTATATTGATATATACGTGTGGCTAAAGCGCACACAAACACAGAAAATATTTTTTTATTTTTGCTGGAGAGTAGTGCACTTTGTGGGTTACATCACCCTTTAAGAAATGAGCCAGCCGGCTCTTTACTTATGGGACACAGGCGCACGCTTGGCGCTGCTCCTTTGTTGATGCAAGTGCAGCCACAGTGCACACAAGTCACAAACACATAAAATATTTTTTTTTTTGGTTTGGACTGGAGTGTACTTTGGGGGTTACAGCACCTTTTAATGGTCAAGCCAGCCGGCCCTTTACTTATGACACAGGCGCACGCTTGGCACTACTTTGTTGATGCACGTGCGGCTACTGCGCACACAATTCACAAACACAGAAAATATTTTTTTTTTTGGTTTGGACTGGAGTGTACTTTGGGGGTTACAGCACCCTTTAACGGTCAAGCCAGCCGGCCCTTTACTTATGACACAGGCGCACGCTTGGCACTACTTTGTTGATGCACGTGCGGCTACTGCGCACACAATTCACTAACACAGAAAATATTTATTTTTTTGGTTTGGACTGGAGTGTACTTTGGGGGTTACAGCACCCTTTAATGGTCAAGCCAGCCGGCCCTTTACTTATGACACAGGCGCACGCTTGGCACTACTTTGTTGATGCACGTGCGCTACTGCGCACACAATTCACAAACACAGAAAATATTTTTTTTTTTGGTTTGGACTGGAGTGTACTTTGGGGGTTACAGCACCCTTTAACGGTCAAGCCAGCCGGCCCTTTACTTATGACACAGGCGCACGCTTGGCACTACTTTGTTGATGCACGTGCGGCTACTGCGCACACAATTCACAAACACAGAAAATATTTTTTTTTTGGTTTGGACTGGAGTGTACTTTGGGGGTTACAGCACCCTTTAACGGTCAAGCCAGCCGGCCCTTTAGTTATGACACAGGCGCACGCTTGGCACTACTTTGTTGATGCACGTGCGGCTACTGCGCACACAATTCACAAACACAGAAAATATATATTTTTTTGGTTTTGACTGGAGTGTACTTTGGGGGTTACAGCACCCTTTAACGGTCAAGCCAGCCGGCCCTTTAATTATGACACAGGCGCACGCTTGGCACTACTTTGTTGATGCACGTGCGGCTACTGCGCACACAATTCACAAACACAGAAAATATTTTTTTTTTGGTTTGGACTGGAGTGTACTTTCGGGGGTTACAGCACCCTTTAACGGTCAAGCCAGCCGGCCCTTTACTTATGACACAGGCGCACGCTTGGCACTACTTTGTTGATGCACGTGCGGCTACTGCGCACACAATTCACAAACACAGAAAATAATTTTTTTTTGGTTTGGACTGGAGTGTACTTTGGGGGTTACAGCACCCTTTAACGGTAAAGCCAGCCGGCCCTTATGACACAGGCGCACGCTTGGCACTACTTTGTTGATGCACGTGCGGCTACTGCGCACACAATTCACAAACACAGAAAATATATATTTTTTTGGTTTGGACTGGAGTGTACTTTCGGGGGTTACAGCACCCTTTAACGGTCAAGCCAGCCGGCCCTTTACTTATGACACAGGCGCACGCTTGGCACTACTTTGTTGATGCACGTGCGGCTACTGCGCACACAATTCACAAACACCGAAATTCTTTATTTTTTTGGTTTGGACTGGAGTGTACTTTCGGGGGTTACAGCACCCTTTAACGGTCAAGCCAGCCGGCCCTTTACTTATGACACAGGCGCACGCTTGGCACTACTTTGTTGTTGCACGTGCGGCTACTGCGCACACAATTCACAAACACAGAAAATATATATTTTTTTGGTTTGGACTGGAGTGTACTTTCGGGGGTTACAGCACCCTTTAACGGTCAAGCCAGCCGGCCCTTTACTTATGACACAGGCACACGCTTGGCACTACTTTGTTGATGCACGTGCGGCTGCTGCGCACACAATTCACAAACACAGAAAATTATTTTTTTTTTGGTTTGGACTGGAGTGTACTTTCGGGGGTTACAGCACCCTTTAACGGTCAAGCCAGCCGGCCCTTTACTTATGACACAGGCGCACGCTTGGCACTACTTTGTTGATGCACGTGCGGCTACTGCGCACACAATTCACAAACACAGAAAATATATATTTTTTGGGTTTGGACTGGAGTGTACTTTCGGGGGTTACAGCACCCTTTAACGGTCAAGCCAGCCGGCCCTTTACTTATGACACAGGCGCACGCTTGGCACTACTTTGTTGATGCACGTGCGGCTACTGCGCACACAATTCACAAACACAGAAAATATATTATTTTTTTAGCACTTGGGGGGAGCACCCCTGATGGACAGAGCACCCCCTGGACAACACTACAGCACCCCTTTAGGACTGGGACACTGCACAGGACTTTGGAGTGGACACAGCCCCTATGGAGAACTGACTGCACTACACAGTCCAGCCAGCCCCTATGGACTTTGAAGTAGTGGACACAGCCCCTATTAACAACAGCAGCACAGCACAACACAGCCAGCCCCTATGGACTTTGAAGTAGTGGACAACAGCAGCACTACACTACACTACACTACACAGCCCTAACTCCCACCCTCCCTCTTCACTGTCCACAGCCGAGTGAGAAAATGGCACCGACGCGGGTACCTTATGTAGGATCCAAAACCCGCGAGACTCGGAAGGCGGGATGATGACGTTTTGCCTCGATTTCAGATCCGAGTCAGGCGGGAAAAGTCGAGTCTGACTCGGATCGGACTCGGATTGGGGGGGCTCGGGGGGGTTCTGATTTCAGAAATCCGAACCCGCTCACCCCTATTGTATATGTGTAACCCTTCCTGTCTGTATGTACTGTATACGTGTATGTGTGACCCTTCCTACCTGTATGTGTGTATGTGTGACCTTTCCTGCCTGTATGTACTGTATGTGTGTATGTGTGATGCTTCCTGCCTGTATATACTGTATGTGTGACCCTTCCTACCTGTATGTACTGTATGTGTGACCCTTCCTGCCTGTATGTACTACTGTATGTGTGACCCTTCCTACCTGTATGTACTGTATGTGTGTATCTGTGACCCTTCCTGCCTGTATGTATGCATGTGTGACCCTTCCTGCCTGTATGTACTGTATGTATGTATGTGTGACCCTTCCTACCTGTATGTACTAAATATGTGTATGTGTGACCCTTCCTACCTGTATGTACTGTATGTGTGTATGTACTGTATGTGTGACCCTTCCTGCCTGTATGTACTGTATATGTGTATGTATGTATGTATGTGTGACCCTTCCTGCCTGTATGTACTGTATGTATGTGTGACCCTTCCTGCCTGTATGTACTGTATGTGTGTCCCTTCCTGACTGTATGCACTACGGTATGTGTGTATGTGTGACCCTTCCTGCCTGTATGTACTGTATGTGTGACCCTTCCTGCCTGTATGTACTGTATGTGTGACCCTACCTGTATGTACTGAATGTGTGTATGTACTATATGTGTGACCCTTCCTGCCTGTATGTACTGTATGTGTGACCCTTCCTGCCTGTATGTACTGTATGTGTGACCCTACCTGTATGTACTGTATGTGTGTATGTACTGTATGTGTGATCCTTCCTGCCTGTATGTACTGTATGTGTGACCCTACCTGTATGTACTGTATGTGTGTATGTACTGTATGTGTGACCCTTCCTGCCTGTATGTATTACATACGCCCTGTTCCTGCTCTGCCTCCAACAGTTTGTGTAAGTGTTCTTGCTCCCTTGCCATTTTGTTGCCAGGAAAACGGCCTATAACTGCTAGTGAAAGTAATGATCTAAAATATCTAGGAAAACTCTATCATGTATGTGAAAGTTATATGGCGTTTGGAATTTGGAGAGCATCAAGTTGATGCCAACACCTTTTAAGTTGATGCAGACAAAATAAAAGCTTCTGCAATGACAATGTCAAAGTTATCATTAATACAGTGACTTGTTCAAGGAGCAATTTATTTGAAGAAATGGAAAATATACTTAATATATGGGTGAATGACCAGGTACGAAGCATGTGAAGGTCACTCGTATTGCACCTGTTTTTTGCCTTTTTTACACTTTTTCCTCAATTTTGCTGCTTTTTACTTTTTCTTGAACTGGTGCACTGCTGAGCTGCTTGGAAGTAGTGAGGTGAGAGGCACATGAACTGGTGCACTGCTGAGCTGCTTGGAAGTAGTGAGGTGAGAGGCACATGAACTGGTGCACTGCTGAGCTGCTTGGAAATAGTGAGGTGAGAAGTACAGAAACTGGTGCACTAAAGCTGATTGAAAGTAATCAGGTGAGAGGCACACGAACTGGTGCATGCTGAGCTGCTTGGAAGTAGTGAGGTGAGAGGCACATGAACTGGTGCACTGCTGAGCTGCTTGGAAGTAGTGAGGTGAGAGGCACCTGAACTGGTGCACTGCTGAGCTGCTTGGAAGTAGTGAGGTGAGAGGCACATGAACTGGTGCATGCTGAGCTGCTTGGAAGTAATGAGGTGAGAGGCACATGAACTGGTGCACTGCTGAGCTGCTTGGAAGTAGTGAGGTGAGAGGCACATGAACTGGTGCACTGTTGAGCTGCTTGGAAGTAGTGAGGTGAGAGGCACATGAACTGGTGCACTGCTGAGCTGCTTGGAAGTAGTGAGGTGAGAGGCACATGAACTGGTGCACTGCTGAGCTGCTTGGAAGTAGTGAGGTGAGAGGCACATGAACTGGTGCACTGCTGAGCTGCTTGGAAATAGTGAGGTGAGAAGTACAGAAACTGGTGCACTAGAGCTGATTGAAAGTAATCAGGTGAGAGGCACACAAACTGGTGCATGCTGAGCTGCTTGGAAGTAGTGAGGTGAGAGGCACATGAACTGGTGCACTGCTGAGCTGCTTGGAAGTAGTGAGGTGAGAGGCACCTGAACTGGTGCACTGCTGAGCTGCTTGGAAGTAGTGAGGTGAGAGGCACATGAACTGGTGCATGCTGAGCTGCTTGGAAGTAATGAGGTGAGAGGCACATGAACTGGTGCACTGCTGAGCTGCTTGGAAGTAGTGAGGTGAGAGGCACATGAACTGGTGCACTGTTGAGCTGCTTGGAAGTAGTGAGGTGAGAGGCACATGAACTGGTGCACTGCTGAGCTGCTTGGAAGTAGTGAGGTGAGAGGCACATGAACTGGTGCACTGCTGAGCTGCTTGGAAGTAGTGAGGTGAGAGGTACAGAAACTGGTGCACTAAAGCTGATTTGAAGTAATCAGGTGAGAGGCACAGGAACTGGTGCACTGCTGAGCTGCTTGGAAGTAGCGAGGTGCTGTAATTTACAGTTTCAGAGAGCAGTACCTCTAGTGAATACTGGTCTTGCAGCAGAATCCAAGATGAGTAGCACACCTGATGGACTGAGGTACTGCAACAGAATCTCAGGAGAGCAATACCACTGCTGAGAAAGTGTTACTGATCAGAATCTCCAGAGACCGCAACCAATGGTAAGACAGTGGTACTGCAGCAAAGTGTAGAGAGCAGCATTACTGGTGGGGATGTAGTTATAAGACCGGCGGCTGCATGACCGCCGGTCTCAATCGAAATACAGACGCCTATATTAATCCCGGTGCCAAGGAAGGTGCAGTAAGTCCGGGGCGCCCTTAGCGTTAGCCGTGGGGGGGGAGGGTTAGGATTAGAGGCTCTAGCGGGGTTAGCGTTAGTGAACGAAAGATTGAGCGCTAATATGTGTCAATTAAAATAAATAAAAAGGTTAAAAAAAAGGTTTAAAAGGAAAAAAAAACAGGTTTTGAAAAATAAAAAAACAACTTTTTAAGATGGGGTTGGGATAGATTTAGGGTTGGGGTATATATAGGAATATACAGTTAGAAGGAGAGTGGAAATGATACAGAGGGGAGAAAATACAGGGGAGGAAATAAGGAGGAGAAAGTAGATAAAATCCAGAATTAATGTTTATGCTCTTTTGAAAATTGTGAGATGTAGCCAGGTTGAATCAGCAGTATAGGTGGAACTGTCCCTATTCCTTACCCTACTTAGTCTTGGTTCTTCAGACTGATAGCGCAGTTCTCCCCTGGCCAGCTTCTTGCTTCCACGTGTGTGGCAATCGCGGTTTCTGGTGATGATGTCAACCGCTGCATGCTCCTTGTGTCGGCTGTTCAGCTGTGTCTATGTTGCCCGTTTGTCACATCCAACACGTTTCGTAGCACTTGGCTACTTTTTCAAGGATGACTGGTAGTGTTGTAGTGACTTCATTTATAGGTACTGTTTTTGTTTTTTTTCAAAATGTTTTCTTGTTTTTGTTTAAAATGGAACTTCCAAGGCAGGAAGTGTCCTTCATTTGGTGGGAATCACATGTTCCTTTATAATACTGTATTTGTGCTGGATCAGAAAGGGAGAGTTAAGGAAGGTTAAAGATGTACAATAAGAATAATAAAATAAATAACATTATTAAAGAAAATAAGAATGTATAAAATATAAGATATAAAATGATGTTAAAATAAAATCTTAAATTATATATATAAAATTATAAAAATTGTAATGGATTATTTAAATTGGTAAAATGTAGAAAATTAGGTATAAGTTTGTGATTGCTAAAATAATGCTATAATGTAAAATAACGCTTTAGTGTAGAATATGGAGGTCAAGGATGAAGAAAAGACGAGGATTAGATAAAGACACCAAGTTCTACGTCAAAATTCAGGCCGTTTGGTTGTAATGTATTTACACGGTTCGCAAAATACGCGCTATACCGCATTTATACTACAAGAAACTTGGGACCCAGTTTTTAAAACTGTTCGGGTCCCGGAGGACGCGCTGGCGCTGTGTGTACCTCAGTAGCCAATCAGTGTGCAGCAGCGTCCCCTCAGCCATTCACCACAGGGCACCATGCCCCCAGCCATTCTCCACACGGCGCTGTCCTCCCAGCCAATCACAGTGCAGCAGCTCCCCCCAGCCAATCACCAGGCGGCGCCATCCCCCCAGCCATTCACGAGGCACCGCCGCCCCAGCCAATCGCTGTTCAGCGGCTCCTACCAGCCAATCATCATGCGGCACTGTCCCCCCAGGCCAATCACCAAGCAGCGGCGTCCCCCAGCCAATCACGAGGCGCCGCCCTCCCAGCCAATCGCCGTGCAGCGGCGTCCCCCAACCATTCACCACGCGGCGCCGTCACCCCTAGCCAATTGCTGTGCAGCGGGTCCCGAGCCAGAAGTCAGTGGGCGATTTGGCTGCAGCAGCGTTGGTGCCGGGACACTCTAGCAGCCGGCACTCCTTCAGCCAGCTGAGCTCTCTGTATGCAGGAGGTGGACAGCGCTTGGGGCAGAAGGGACCTGCAGGCGGACAACAGTGACCTGGTCAAGGGTTCCCAGCAGAAGCAAAAGAGGTAACCACTGCCCCAAGTTTTAGCTACCCTAACCCTCTCCCTACCCCCAGCACTGCCCCAAGTATTGACTGCCCCTAACCCCCTCCTTGCCCCCCCAGTACAGCCCTAGCTGCTATCTACCCTACCCCCGCCCTACCCCAAGTACTGCCTGCCCCTAACCTCTTTCTTGGCCCCCATGCTGCCCCAGCTGCCATCTACACTTGACCCCTCCCTACACCCAGTGCTGCCCCAGCTCCTACCCTGACCCCACCTACCCTCAAGACTGCCCCTAACACCCTCCTTGCCCCCCAGTACTGCCCTAGTTATCTACCTTTACCACTCCCTACACCCAGTATTGCTTGCCCCTAACCTCTTCTTTGCCCCCAGTATTGCCCTAGCTGCTAACAACTATTTTCCCCTATATGCCTTCCATACTGCCCCTGCTGCTATCTACACTTGCCCCCTCTCTACCTCCAGTGCTGCCCCAGCTGCTATCCTGACCCAGCTCTGCCCCTAACCCCCTCCTTGCCTCCCAGTACTACCATAGCTGTTATCTGCCCTGGCCCCCTCCCTACACCGAGCACTGCCTGTCCCTGACCTCCTCCTTGCCCGCAGTACTGCCTCAGCTGCTATATACCCTCACCCCCTCCTTACCCCAAGTACTGCTTGCCACTAACCCCCACCGTACCCCCACAAGTACTGCGCCAGCTGCTATCTACCATTGCCCCTCACATAACCTTCCCCTAGTACCCTCCATGCCCCCCAGCACTGTCGCATCAACTGTCTGTACTTACCCCTCCCTACCCCCAGCCGTGCCTGCCCTTACTCCCCTATAGCTGTAGCTCTACCCCAATATCTCCCTGCCTTTACTCTCAGCTCTACCCCAACCCCCTCTACCCCTATTGCTATATACCCCCCAGCACAATCCTAACTGGTGCCTGCCCTCAACTCCCATAATATGTAACGGGACCCAGAAAAAGTGGTGTAGGACCCCAAATTTTTAAAGTGAGGGGTCCCTGGGACCCACAATTTTTTACGCTTGCCGCGATCACTGATTTACAGTAGTTGGTATATCCATCTTGTTTCATTTCTTTTTAAGGTTGTTACATGGCATCCACCTCTCCAATCTTTTTTGACTTTTTGTATTCCTAAGAATTTTAGCCCTCTGGGGTCTTTATTGTGGGACTCTGCAAACTGCTATGATACACTATGAGTGGCCAGTCCCCTTTTGATGTTGTAGATGTGTTCAGATACTCTTGTTTTCAACTTTCTTTTCATTTGGCCAACATATTGTTTCCCACAAGGGCATTGTAAGATGTAAATGACTCCTTCACTGTCGCATGTGATTCTGTCTCGTAAATTGTATTCTTTGTTTGTTGATTGCTTGTGATGGTCTTTATTGGTTTTGTAGATGTATTTTGATTTTTGCATCCCATGCAGTGGAGACAGTAGAAGTGTCTTTTGTTTGTTATTTGATTGTTTTTGTTTCTGTTGTGAAGAAGCTCTGTTAGTTCTTGTTGCAAGTTTTTTGCTCTTTTGTAGATTACTTTAGGTGCAGGTGGTAAAACTGTTTTTAAGTCTTCACCTAATTGTAATATATGCCTGTGTTTGCGTAGGATTTGTTCAATTGTTTTGTAGCTTCCATTATATTGGGTAATAAAGGGTAATTGTGGTTCTTTTTGCTTTTTGTTGTTTTGTAGTTGATCAGTACTTTTCTATCTAATTTTGAGATTTTGTTTATTTGTTTTTCTAGAAATTCTTCCTTGTATACTTTTTGTAAAAACTTTTGTTTAATATTCATTGCTTTGGATGATAAAGGTGATTTTTTTCTGTGCAGTTCCTTTTGATTCTACGAAATTGTCCCCCTGGGATGTTCTTAATCCACTTTTCGTGATGGTTACTGTGGAAGGGGAGCATATTGAGGATAAGGATGTTGTTTGTGTAAGTCAGGGTCCAGTGGAAGCAGCTCTTGGCCATGATAAGAATAAGGCCATTGTCATGCCTGGGTGTTGGACCAACAAATCCACCTCTTATGTATGAAATTATTTTTTCCCAAATCCTGACATTTGTCAAGCCATATGCAGCCGTTGTGGAACCACAGTAAGTAGAGGTAGGGACGTTAAGCATCTAGGAACCTCCATGCTATTAAGTCATCTGCAGCGAGCTCATGACAATTATTTGATAACATCACAAACTGGTGCTAAAAAAATAACAACAAGCAGTCCAGCATCAGCTAGCTCCCTTCGCTCTACTAGATCCCAGTACCTGCAATCTGTACTGCCAACACCTTCCGCAATATCCTCAGTAATGATCCGAGGTTGTCCAGCATCCAATTTGTTATTGCTAGGTGACTCCTCCCCTTTCCAGGACTCCTCAGAAGAATCATTGAGCACTAGGCCTGCTGCTGCAGCTGGGGGTGGATCTTCATCCCAGAAGTGGACCAAGAAAATGACTAGTAGTAGTTTAACAAAACAATTGACAATCCTATGCAAGGGGAAACAAGTATGACAGCTCTCACGCAGTTGCACAGCGGATCACTGATGCCATATAGGCTATGCTAGTATTAGATCTGTGTCCAATATCCGCAATTAATGCAGTGGGTTTTACACAGTTAATTGAGGTCCTGTGTCCCCGTACCAAATTCCATCTCAGTTTCATTTTACCCGAAAAGCCATTCCTCGGCTGTACCAGGACATAAAAAAAACCTTAATTTTTGGCCTACAAAATGCCATTGTACTCACTGTCCACTTAACCACAGATATGTAGACAAGTGGTAGTGGGCAAACTAAAGATTACAAGACTGTGGCAGCCCACTGGGTGGGTGAATCGCCTTCAGCAGCAGCAGAAGCAGTATCTAATCTCATTCAGAGGCAGGCTACTCTGTGTATCACCGGATTCAATAAGAGGCATACCACTAACAACCTCTTAGAAAAACTAAGAGATGTCATAGAAACATGGCTTAACCCACCTGGACTCTCCTCAGGATTTGGGATTTCTGATAACACCACAAATATTGTGAAAGCTTTACAGCTGGGTGAACTTTAAAACATCCCCTGTTTTGCTCACACGATCAACTTAGTGGTGCAGGGTTTTTAAAAACATGACAGGGACGTGCAGGAGATGCTGTCTGTGGGCCGAAAAATTTCAGGACATTTTTGTCATTCTGCAACAGCATGTAGGAGATTGCAGCACCTGCAAGAACAGTTTAATTTGCCCTGCCATCAACTGAAACAAGAGGTGGTAACAAGGTGGAACTCCACCCTTTATATGCTTCAGCTGATGGAGGAACGTCAAAAAGCCATCCATACTGTAGCTATACAACAAGCCATGACATTGGGATAGGAGGGGGAATGTACCTTAGCCTAGCACAATGGAGAGTACTTTCTGTCTTGTGCATGGCGCTCAAACCATTTGAAGTAGCCACATGTGAAGTGAGTGCTGACACTGCTAGCTTGAGTAAGGTGTTTCCCCTAATTAGGCTTTTGGAAAGTCAGCTGGGGAAATTGAAGGAGGAGATTAAATAAAGTGAATTCGCAAAGTATGCCAGATTTGTAGATCAAGTTCTTTATTCGCTTCGCCAGGATTCATGGGTGGCCAATATCTTGAAATCTGATCACTACATTTTAGCAACCGTGCTTGATCCTAGGTTTAAGTTGTATGCTGTATCTTTCTTTCCAACTGACCCAGATCTTAAAAGATGCAAAGAGCTGCTAGTGAGCTAGTTAGCAGCTTAGGTGACACATGGCACTACAACATCTCCTCATTCAGTTTCTTCAGCAGCAGCCAGAACTAAAATCAGCTTTCCCAAAAGACACAGTGGTGATGCAGATAAGTCAACCCAACATTTGACATCTGGTTGGGTCTAAAGAATTGCCCAACATTAGTGACACCTCTACCGTAAATCCATCTGATACGATCACCATCCAAAGAATGGTGGAGAATTATTTTCATGACACCATACAAATAGACATGTCACAGAGTCCCTTCGAGTGCTGGAATGAAAAAAAGGCAATTTGGAGGCCCTTGTACAAACTGGCTTTGCATTACTTAAGCAGCTGATGTCACAAATGGGCGGGTATTTAACATGCACTTGCCCAGTTGAGCTGTCAATCACCGCCGGCCCGCGCAGCAAGTGTCTGCAGATATATTGGGCGTCGGCTGTGCAGTACAGCCGACGCAATATGTCTGTGAATGACATAATTCACAGACATATCGCTGGTACACACTGCCCAACGTACAAACGATATATCGGCCGTGCAATTGAACGGCCGATAAGTCAGCCAGTGTGTACCCAGCATTAGCTTGCATTTGGGCAGGTATTTTTAAACATATTTTTTTTTTCAGTATGTTGCACTTAACTTTTTGCTTTGGCTGTGAAATGATGGTGTCCTGAATATGTCTTGAAAAATATCCACTATCTTGGAACAAAACGTTAAATATTTACGGTGTAACACTTTCAGTGATATGTAGCTAAAATACCTTATCTTGATATCAAGTTGTTTCTAGTGAATCCCCTCTTTATTCTATATATATGATATATACCAATATATCTGTTTGTTATTACCCAGTTTTGTTCTGTTAATGTTCCAATTGTAAAGCGCAACGGAATATGCTGCGCTATATAAGAAACTGTTAATAAATAAATAAATATATGCTTACATTTTCTTCGATAGGAATATTGGGGGCAATCCAGTGCGATGTGCTGGGAATTTAGCTCGGCAATGTGATTTCGCATTTAAAAGTCATCGCTGCACAATCTTGTAATTCAACTCCAAACTCACAGACAAGTTTTACAGCAAAATTCCATTTTTTCTCTTGCACGCTGGGCCGGCGCCATCATTAGGCAGTCTTGGGCAGCTGCCGAGTGGCACCAGCCCTGAAGGGCACCGCTGGCTGCCCTGTTATGTTAGTGACACAGTGTAACTATAATGGTCGGCCCCAGTGTAAATTCCAAGCGGCGGCCACGGCACTTATAAAGCCAGCCGTGGCCATCGCTATGTCAAGCCAGGCTACACAATACACCACACTACACAGTACACTACTTTCATGGCTTGGCCGTCCCTTTAAAAGCTGAGTGGCGGCCCCGGCACTTGTAAAGCTGGCCGTCGCGGCCACCGCACTATGTCAGAGACAGGAACTGAGACAGTGTGACTGCAGAGTCATTGCTGCACACTGTCTGTCTCCTAGTCCTTACTCCCCGGCAGGCCCCCCCACCCGCAGCATCAGCCGGTGGGTTCAGGGCAGGCAGGCAGGCTGCCTGCCTGCCTGCTTTGACACAGAAGTAGTAGTGGCCGTCCATAAGGCGTCAGTGCTGCGCCTGCATCCACTGCCCGCTAAAATAACGTGCCAGCAAGCCAGTTAGCCATGCCAGCCAATTGCCCACCCCCCTAGTTCTGTGAACTTTCCCTTTTACTCCTCCTCTCTTCCTCTCAGAGACGAGGAGCAGGGAAGGGAATGACTGCTGCCCGGGCACAGGCGGTACCGTTATGCTGCCTGTGGAGTGGACTGTCTGTAATAATCATCAATATGTATGTAATACATATATTTTATATTATTAACAAGCAATGAATGTTGTTGTGTGTAGTGTATTATATACTGTCTACAGCACCATTACACTTACTGACACACAACACAACAACAACATACATTGCTTGTGTTATTAATTTTAAAATTCAAGTTTGTATTTGAGCTGCAGAAAGGAAGGTATTGGAGGAGGTGAGGGCAGTATTGTGTAGCTTTGCCTATGGCGCCTAGAAACCTTGCACCGGCCCTGTTCGCACTCTCATGATTATAGGAGAAGGTGAGGGAAATATATATATGTTTTACGTTAGCATTGCTGGGACAAAGTACAGAACCTTTTAATAACGTTCTGCTATGTTATTTGGAACTTTCGGGGGATTAATGGTGATATCCCCATTTTTTCATGGACTTCTCCCAGTTGGAACATTTTAAAATTGATGTGCGATATTGGCACAGTTCCCGGGAAAGACTGTTTACAAATGAATTGCGGGTGCGCGCTTCATGAAAATTAGTTGTGAATTAGTTGATATTTTAACTATTATAACTTATAAGTAATATATTTCATCAGCAATTTCTTTCAAATTTATTTTGAACATTTTTTAATCTGATGTTGATAAAAAAAAATTGTTAAACCATAAGAATAAAGAGAAAGCAAGAAAACACTATTGCCTAACTATTGGTCATGAGACACTGGGGCTATTTATCATCACTTAATTTCTACAAAAGTAGGTGAAAATGAAGTATCGGGGCCATCATCATCATGTCATAGATATCTCCTGCAAACCTGTCAGCCCCAATCTGTCCTGCAGTCCCCATACACTAGTATGGGGACCTAAATTCATCAAGCTCCGAAAATACAATATTTTTGGAGCTTGACAGCGGCAGCATTTACCATCTTCAGATGGTGTTTGTTCCCACACCCTGCTCGTTCTCTATGGGAAGGAGTCCCAGGTTGCTTCGCCCTTGCCGGACTCCTTCCCCTGGACGTCGTGGCTTTGTGCGCCTTAGTGAAGCCAAGTTCATGCAGGCGCATTAGCACTGCAGAGTCAGACTCAGCCGTTCTAAGTTTCACTGCTACGAGAGTAGCAGTGAAGGACCTCGTGGAGACAGATGATTTTTGGACCAGCTGTCTCCGCACCAGAACTTGTGTCCACCACTGCTACTCGCAGCGAGTTGGATACTTTGGGGGTATTGAATAGAGTTGGGAGGGAGCTCCTGGAGCTATTCCAATCAGCACGATATTTACTACAACGGGAAGTAGTTAAGTCTGAGAATGGCGGTTCTCGCGACTTAACCTGGGTGTTGACTTGCGAGAACCGGCATTCTCCGACTGAAGTGCTGGCTGCAAGGCTGTTAGCGATGGAGAAAGTAGGTGCGTAGGTGAACGCAGAGCGATCACAATTCTAACTTGCGCACGCGCACTGCGATGCATAAGCATGCGCAGTACACAACAATTGTCCGTCTGCGTAAGCTATCGCAATATCGATCCATACTGAATTAGGCGCACAGGGCCTGATTCAGAGCCGGATGCTATTTGCGCTCGCTCGTTCAGAAAAAGGGGCCGGATATTTAAATAGAGCGCTCGCTCTTTGCGGTCTGTTGACGCCTCTATGTCTGAACGAGCGAACGAAACATGCGCTCGCTATTTTTTTAAAAACGTCCCCTGGCCGCTCGCATCCTACGTCATCTCCGCTATTTATTAGATTAATCGAGTACATCGAAAGGCGTATGAACTGCTCGCAGTGCTTGTGGTAGGATTTTCCTACCGCAATTATGCGAGCAGTTCAGGCTAAAAGACAACCAAGTGACGTGGTCGATGACGCTGCTTTGTTAATTATGCACACCCTTAAAACGCCCGTTTTGACCGTTTGGCACACCTGCGTTCGGATCTCCACTTCTCGTTTTCAAGCACCTTCCCCTGTTACAACCCACAAACGCCTCATTCTGTCACTCAAATTAGCAGGCATTCGCTATTTTGCGAGCACACAATTTCCGACCGCAATAACTGGTTCGTGCATGCGTATTACAACCCATACGCATGCGCAGTTGTGCGAACATCGCTCGGAGCGAACGAGCGGCCGCTTACGAGCGGCTGTGAATCAGGCCCACAGTTCACAATTGTTCGATAGGGTCAAAAATTCACTTAAAAGTTTACTTAGATGATCTGTTATGATCTTATTTGTGCCTCCATATCCCTATTTCACCACATTGAATTTGGACTCAGTATCAGCGTTTGGAGCAGGGAACATGTATGCACAACTTTCAGATCAGAAATGATCAGTGGCAGATGAATGCCTAGGGGCTGAGAGGCTGCAGTCCATCCAGTAAAATCCGCCACCTCAGTGTAGTCAGTGCAGTGTGTGACTGCACTGGCTACACTGTGACTGACAGTGGCTTCCCTTTGGAAGGCAGTCTCAGGGAGAGATATCTCCTCCTCCTGGGACTGCCAGTCCAGGCTGCTATTAGCAGAGGGCGGCTTCCAGGAGTAAGCCGCTACTCTGTCTTTCAGCCAGCCCTACCCGGCTCCTAGGGGATGCAGCCCTTTGGAAGCCGGTGAAAATGTGCATGCGCGGCTCCACGCCGCTAGTGCACATGCAGAGGCAGGCTGGGCAGGGGGGCATGGTGCCATGTGCCCCCCAGGCCACAGCGCCATATGCTATCCCGGGCCACGGGCAGACTGTGTCTCTGTGACACAGCTGCAATGCGCGTGTAGCGCTGACCGGACGGAGTTCGGTCAGTGCTACACAGTGACTGACAAACACACAGCCGCCGGCGCCGGCAGCAGTGTGTTTGTTTTAAGTAGCAGCCAATGAGAGTCTGTCAGACTCTCACTGACTGCTGCGCCCACTGCAGGAGCCGCTCCATCTTCTGGCTCCTGCAGTGGGTAATGGGAGAGATGTCATGACATCTCTCCCATAATGCAGGCCTGGGAGGACGGACGGAGGAGCGGATGGTGGCGGCGGGAGCAGGAGCGGGGATTCAGGTAAGTGTTTATTTATTTTATTACAGGTGTGTGTGTGTGTCTGCTGTGGGTGGGTGGGGCACTACAAGGGGGTACTCACTACTGGAGGCACTACAAGGGGGTGGACTACTACTAGGGGCACTACAAGGGGGGACTACTACTGGGGTCACTACTGGGGGCACTACAAGGGGGGGACTACTACTGGGGTCACTACAAGGGTGGGACAACTACTAGGGGCTCTGCATTGGGGGACTACTACCAGGGACACTGCATGGGGGGTCCTCCACTGGGGGCACTACAAGGGCAGACTTCTACTAGGGGCACTACAAGGGGGGGGACAACTACGAGGGGCACTGCATTTGGGGAGAACTACTAGGGGCACTGCATTGAGGGACTGCTACTACTACAAGGGGGGGCTACAGCTAGGGGCACTACAAGGGGGAAACTACTACTAGGGGCACTGCATGGGGGGACCTCCACTGAGGGCACTACAAGGGGGAGACTACTACTAGGGGTACTGCATCGGGGGATCTCCACTGGGGGCACTACAAGGGAGTGGACTACTACTAGGGGCACTACAAGGGGGGGACTACTACTAGGGGAACTACAAGAGGGGGACTACTACTAGGGGCACTGCATGGGGGGGACCTCCACTGAGGGCACTACAAGGGAGGGACTACTACTAGGGGCACTGCATGGGGGGGACCTTCACTGAGGGCACTACAAGAGAGGGACTACTACTAGGTGCACTGCATAGAGGGGGGCTACCACTGGGGGCACTGCATAGAGGGAACTACCACTGGGGGCACTGCATAGGGGGGAACTACCACTGGGGGCACTGCATAGGGGGGAACTACCACTGGGGGCACTGCATCCGGGGACCACTACTGGGGGCTCTATGTAAAGGGCAATACTGGGGGTACTGCATAGGGGGGGACTACCACTGGGGGCACTGCATCGGGGGACCACTACTGGGGGCTCTATATAAAGGGCAATACTGGGGGTACTGCATGGGGGGGACTACAACTGGGTCCACTATTTAAAGGGCACTGCATAAGGGGTACCACTATTGGCACTACATGGGGGGAACTACTACTGGTGGAACTATATAAGGGGCACTGCACAGGGGGGTCCACTACTGGGAGCACTGCATAGGGGGGATCACTACTGGGGACACTACTGGAGACCTGCATAAGAGTATTAGCAGAGGGCCTGATTCATAGTTGTACGCAATACCGAATGTTTACGGAGTGGAGTGATTATCGGTAAATCAGGGCCACTGTCTTGTACTTGCCCCCCAGGCTAAAAGTTGCCAGCCAGTCCCTATGCACATGCACCGGTCTCAGCACCTGTCACATTGATTTTGCAGGCGCCGAGACCCGGCCAGTAGCTACGCCGGTGGTGAGTCCCCCTCAGGTGAGAATTCTCGGTGGCGGCAGCCGCCCTCCTCTAAGAGGGTAGGAGCCACCGCTGGAAATGATAATGCAGATGGAGTCCCAGAAGTCTTAGCTGCAGACTCTGGGCATCTAGTTAGAGGATGTGCTTACATAGAGTTTAATATGGGAAAGTGACATGTCTGCAATTTTACTGAAGTAGCATCCATGGCTGACTGCTGTAGCTTATAGTATGACACATTATGCAGGTAGGAGGCTGTTGAAAGTGTTCAAATGTCTATATGAAATAGTTTTAATACTTTCACTTTCCACCCTACTTTCTAAACCAAATGGAGCTTTTAAGACTGCCAGGACACTTTTGGAAAACCAGAATATTTTAAGATGAAATAACAGGTTGTAAATAAGAAGATATCGAAACTTTGCAGCATTAAAGCCAAACGAAGTGCCGTAATAGACAGATGAGAGTATGAGCTGTTACAGACCTCTCCCAAATCATAAAGTGTTAGCAATGTCTTCTCTTTGCTTCCAACTCTTTAGTATCAGATATGATTAAAAAAACATCTGTGACTAACGTTCATTGTTCTTACATTTATTGTAAATTAATAATAAAAACAGCAGTATAGATGGGAAGAGTAGTATATTATTGTTTAGGAGGACAGATTGTGAAATATCTCACCATAAAAGCAGTAAAAGTATTAAATGTTGGGCTGATAGGATTCTTCTAAACTCAGGGGAGCCGAGGGGGGGGGAGCAGGTACTAATTACCTTGGCCCGGGCTGTTGGAGGGGCCTGGCGCCACCCCCCCCTCCCATTTAAATCACAGCAGCCCAGCACATGCTGCTGAGTGCTGGGTTGCAGTGGGAGACTCACTCACTGAGCAGCAGCAGTCTCCAATGCCTGTGGGGGGGGAGTGGTCACACTGATAACCAGGCTCACAGTGTTCCCCCTCCCCAGCAAACAGCACCACTATGCTGCAAAAATGTATTTTTTTTTAAATCCTAAGGGGGTGTGACCACACTTCCCACAAATAGGCCACGCCCCCTTCACCCGGGCCCAGACGGTCTCTCTAGGCCCTGTCTAAACTACAGTATATAAGTGAACTTGTGTTAATACGTATATATGTTAATACGTATATAGTAGGTATGATGAGACTTGGCTTGGGGGCAGAGATCCACTCAATCAGGGGCCCAGCAGATTATTCATGACTTGATAGTGAATTAAGAAGGATCAGAGCTGTAACTAGACTTTTGGTGCCCTGTGCCAGAGAGAGCATTGGCACCTCCCCCCCCATTTTTTAAATAGGGACATAATAAAGTGCACCTGAAAAAGGGCCATGGCCTCATGGGGAGGGCCAGAGAATTGATAGAGGAGGCCAGGAGATGGTGGGTATAAAAGAAGAGAAAGCTACGAGTGAGAATGATAATAAACAGGTAAATTGACAGGCACCGAACAGTACCCCCTGCCCTGCGGTGCCCTGTGCCATGGCATAGATGGCACTACCCTAGTTACGGCCCTGAGAAGGATATATCATCTTAAGGAAGGAAGGAAGGAAGGAAGGAAGGAAGGAAGGAAGGAA
Source organism: Taudactylus pleione (assembly GCA_031769625.1). NCBI lineage: Eukaryota > Metazoa > Chordata > Amphibia > Anura > Myobatrachidae > Taudactylus > Taudactylus pleione. The sequence goes on from JAUIMM010000370.1 coordinate 5,564,228, forward strand.
GGAAAGGAAAGTGGAAAAAGAATATAGGCCACTTAAACATATGATTATACTAAAATTAATTATTATTTGAATTAAAAGGACACCTAGGAAAAATGATGACCTCCTTATGGGTGATTTTACCCATCCAATCATAAATGGGAACAATGAAACTAGTGGTTTTGTCAAAAGAAGTTGTTTTTAAAAGACAACTGCCTTTCACAGCTACAGTAGAAGGGAAGCTCTGCAGGACCAAATAGTAATAATATATAAGGTACGGCCAAGAGGGCATTTAGATAATAGTAATCGCAATATGGGAACATTTAACTTCAGCTTCAATAAAACCTTTTATATAGGAGTTCCAAATCAATGGTTTTTAGAAAGGCAAAATGTAATCAGCTCAGAGAAGTAATGGAGCTTGTAGTCTGGGGAATCCATTCTCTTAAATAAAGACAGAAAATCCAAATGGAAAACACACTTTCTGTACAAAAAAGACAACACGGATGAATAAGAAAGGATTTGAGGGGAGGGAGTGTTTAAAATGCTAAATATGTAAAAAGGAAAGTTTAGCATAGATTAAGGCTATACAATTATTATCACTATTAACATATAGGGGCCTATTCATCAACACTAAAATAACGTTTTTAAGGACATTTTCCTTAAATAACGTTATTTTGGTATTCATGAACAGACTTAACACAGGAGATATCACAGATATCTCCTTGCTAAGTTCCCCTGCGTTAATTTCCACACTCCCCATACATTAGTATGGGGATGTGGAAATTGTTGTATTCATCAAATTCCGAAAATTATCAATTTTCGGAATTTGATGCAGTTACTATTCGCCACTGTGAGGTGGCGAATAGCAGAATCCACTTACCTGTATCAGCGTGTGCAGGTCCCCCGACGAGTCCCTCCGGCGCTCTGCTCCGACCTCAGGCTCCGGAGGCTGGTCGGACATGTGTGCTCCCCAGCAGAGCACAAGAAATTTTAGAAAAAGAAAAAAAAAATTATTATTTTATCTAATCTGTCATGTGGTCTGCTGGGAAACCACATGACAGACCAGCAGGACAGAGCCGGAGGCTGCTGCGCGGACAGGTAAGTCGGGGGGGGGGGGGAAGGTGAGCGGAGGGGGTGGGGCGGGATCGGGGGGGTACGAAACTTAACGCATCTGTAGGCAGTGCTGTGCATGCGCTGGTTTTTGCAGATGTAACAGCGCATGCGCAGCACTGTTTCCAGATGCGATAAGGTAGTGTAGGCAGGGAAAAGTATCTATTTCCCGAAAAGCTGTCATCGCAAAAATGACAGCTTTTCGGAATAGATACTTATGGAGAGGTGGAATGATGAATTCCACCTATAATTAGCTAGAACTCCATGAGAGTTCTAAAGCTAATTATTTCCAGAGAATTTTAATGTTTAATGAATAGGCCCCATAGTGGCTAGCAAAAGCCCTAAAAAGCCTGCATTACAAATTAAACTTAGCCAGATTGTTTCCGATTGTATTTTGTTGCAAACCTTTAGTAAATTTTCAAACTCAGAATTCATTATTTGTCTGTAGATTCTTTTTTCAATAGAAGCGGAAAAATGCTGCTTGCATAAGTACTCAATCCCTGCAAATTAGTACTTGGTAAAACCACCTGTTGATGCCTTAACAGCTTTAAGGCTGTTGGGGTAAGTTCCCAGGGCCGTAACTAAAGGCCCCCAATACACTGCACGATATAGCACCTATATCGTGCCGTGTATGGTCACAATATCGTACCTGATATCGTGCTGCGCGCTCCCGCAAAGGTCGTGCATCACATCCCCAGATCTTCCTGCAAAACCATCTGAACTGGGATGCGATGTACGCAGCGGGATCAATGTTTCGGTCCTACATTTGGACCTTTGTCAAGGTATCTTGACAAAGGTCCAAATGTAGGACCGAAATGTTGATCCCGCAATTGCTGTATTTTATCCATTTTTGAATAAGGATTGTCATTTAAGGAGACTGGTGAGTGCACCCCATTTTTTTCACTTTATGATATGACCTTGAGTGGTCATTTTTGGGTTAGCCACCCCAGCATGAATTTCTAAGATGTGAGTGTGGACACCTCTCTATCTATCTATATCTATATATATATATATATATATATTTATTCATATATATATATAATATATATATTATATATATATAGTATCCAAGTGATAACGGACAGCGCTCAGGGACTTGCAAAATGTCTTATGACACGCTGAGGGGTCTATGTATTAATAATCGCGGTACTTAGGATTGTTAATGCTCCAACTTGCCAGGAATATTTTCATTTTTAATGAAAATATCCTGGCTATGTGTTACCGGGAACTTGCAGGAACAGCGGTTGCAGTAACTGCTGTCCCCTCGAGTTATTTCACCGAAGTGAAAGACTTTCCCAGGGAAAGCTGATGCTGCACATGCGCACAGCATCAGCTTACGGGGCCAGACAGGGGCTGCGAGAGAGATATACTGTAGAAAGATGTCTCTCCTGCCCCTGGACACCCCATAGACAAACAGTAGTTTACACCATCTGGAGATGGTGTAAACTACCGGTGCTAAACTCCGAAAAGCTTTGCTTTTTGGAGTTTAGTACATACTGTAGGGGTCAGATCATAGTCCCCATTGATACTAAAGGGGATTGCAATCTGAAATGCTAATTAGCACTTTACAGGAGATTTCTGTGAAATCTTCTGCATTGTGATATTAGTACATAAGATCAATACATAAAATTATGCAGAAACTGCAGCTTCTACATAATTTTATGTAAAAAAATGGCTTAATACATAGGCTCCTGAATCTGTTGTGAATTTTGTAAGTCACTGAGTGCTGTCCATTATTACCTGAATATGTAAGGGCAGCTGCAACTGTGGGCCTGATTCAGAGCCGCTCGTAAGCGGCCGCTAGTTCGCTCTGAACGATGTTCGCACAACTGCGCATGCATATGGGTTGTAATACACATGCGCGAACCAGTCATTGCGGTCGGAAATTGTGTGCTTGCAAAATAGCGAATGCCTGCTAATTTGAGTGACAGGATGAGGCGTTTGTGGGTGGTAACAGGGGAAGGTGCTTGAAAACGAGGAGTGGAGATCCGAACGCAGGCGTGCCAAAAGGTCAAAAAGGGCGTTTTAAGGGTGTGCATGATTAACAAAGCAGCGTCATCGACCACGTCACTTGGTTGTTTCTTAGCCTGAACTGTTCACATGATTGCGGTAGGAAAATCCTACCACAAGCACTGCGAGCAGTTCATACGCCTTTCGGTGTACTCGATTAATCAAATAAAAAGCGGAGATGACGTAGGATGCGAGCGGCCAGGGGGCGTCTTTACAAAATAGCGAGCACATATTTCGTTCGCTCGCTCAGACATAGAGGCGTCAACAGACCGCAAAGAGCGAGCGCTCAATTTAAATGGCCGGCCCCTTTTTCTGAACAAGCAAGCGCAAATAGCGTCCGGCTCTGAATCAGGCCCTGTGTCCAACTCAGAATCAGGAGGGATCCTACCCTCCTCAACAGACCCCACCCCCATTAGGGCTGCTTCCATAAATTTTCCGGGCTGGTTTTCCATCCCAATCCGCCCCTGGCTGCCACCCCCATACTTCACAGTTGGGATGGTTTTGCTGAGGAATTCAAAGTGCTAGGTTTGCACCACACATTTTTTTCTCATCTGACCACAAAACTTTAACCCACATTTTAGCTGGGTCATTCTATTTTCTGGCAAACTCCAAACATGCTTTGATGTGTTTATTCTACAGTAAAGGCTACTTTCTAACCACACTCACATACAGGCCTGTTGTATACAGAGCTCTTGCAATGGTTGACTGTTGCAAATTCACTCCAGTTTCAGCCACTGAATTCTGTAGCTCCATCAAAGTGATAGTTGCTGAGTTTTGAGTTAGGGGCCCATTTATCAAAGTGCATTTGAGGTAAATTCCCCGAAAACACCTGTTTTCGGGGGTTTACCTCAAATACTTAGTATCCCCCAGATGTATGAAGGAGGGACCGCAGCAGGTATCTCCGATACATGCTGCGATCCCTCCAGTGCCGCCGGCAGCCGCCTCCCCCATTGGTTTCTATGGGGGATGCGATGCTGCCAAATGTATCAATATCGGGAGTGCGAAACATTCCCGATATTGACCCCAGCAGCTAACGCCATCTGAAGATAGCATTAGCCGCTGTGTCCTATGGGCACTTATCCGTATTTCAGCCGGCGGAGGGATCTTCCAGATCCCTCTGCCAGCAATGGGCGCCGCTCACGTGCAGTCCGCGAGACTGCGCATTCGCAGCAGCCCGGAATGCGCTCCGGCCAAATCGCAGGGACGGGCTCTTTTCGGAGCCCGTCTCCCTGCATGTGCCAGGTCATACATTCGGCCGGTATGATCGCATTTTGCAATGCGATCATGGGCGGTACTGCATGCCCTGATCGCATTACAAATTGCAATCCTTAATAAATGGGCCCCTAACTGTCTTGTCTAAAAAGTGCCTTGGTGGTATTATGCAGCTTCCATTTCCTCACAATTGATCCAACAGTGTTTATAGGGAACCCCAATAATTTTTATATTATTTTGTAGCCTTTTCCTATCTTGTGCATGTCTATAATTTTAACTTTAATTTTCTTAGAATGTTCTTTTGTCTTAATATTCACAGCTTTCCTTCAAATTCACAGGGCCATATCCAATTAGCCATGGTAAATTACAGCGGCTAATTAGCTCGCCCGTGGCTATCCAATTAGCCCCGTAGCCCCTGATTTGTCCCGAAAAATAATCCACGATATTTGCATTTTTGTCACCCAAAAGAAGGCGAGAACACATAGGGCCGCGAGCTTATCGCGGCTCCTATGTGTTAATGGGGTGGTACAACAGTTAGTAGTCCGATCTGGAGATGCTTCCACTGGACTTCCAAACAACACCAGCTCCATATGGGCCAGTCACTTTCTGCAAAAGATGACCGAGAGTGATGATGTGGAAGCGTATCTTACGGCCTTTGAGAGAACCGCAGAAAGGGAGAGTTGGCCCAAGGAACAGTGGGCAAGTCCTGTGGCACCCTTCCTGTCTGGAGGACCACAAAAGGCCTACTTTGATTTGTGCCTGGCTGATGCAAAGGACTGTGAAAAGCTAAAATGGGAGATCCTAACTCACTTGGGGTCACCTCATTTGTTCATGCCCAATGAGTCCACCGCTGGGAATTCCAAATGGAAAACCCTCCACGCTCACAGATGCATGACCTTGTCCATCTAACCACAAAATGGCTACAGCCCGAGATGCTGACAGAACCACAGATCGTCTAAAGAGTCGTGATGGACCGGTATCTGCAATCGCTACCTTTTTCTCTGCGCAAGTGGGTGAGCCATGCAGACCCTAAGTCCACAGACCAGTTAGTTGAACTGGTGGAGAGGTGTGTGGCGGCTGAAGAACTTTTGAGTGTGTCCCACCAACCCCCGATCCTGCAATGGCGATCTCCCGTGACTACTGGTAAGACTGTTCCAGGGGAGAAGGGTGCTGGGCGGTGGAATGAATTTAAGACTGTGGGTTTGGAACCTGGAGATAGGCCAGCCCATAAGAAACTTGATAATAATTTGATACAATGTTTTCGATGTAGTGATTTGGGCCATATTGCTGCTAATTGTCCACTCACCTCTGAACCTATGCAATGTAATACTGCTTATGTCCGTCGCAGAATGTCTTTCTTTGCACAGCCCGACTGTACTGCTGACCTACAGGCTGAGACAGATAAGCAAATGTGTAAGGTTACTGTAGAAGGCAATCAAGTAGTGGCTCTATTAGATTCTGGCAGCTTTGTTACACTTATGAAAGCTGAACTGGTGAACCCCTTAAAACTGTTGGTGTGACCTGCATACATGGGGATACCCGGTATTATATTGCTGCAGAAGTGAACATCGAGGCACCATGTGGTTCCGCGATAGTCTTTGTGGGTTTGGTACATGGCTTAATGTATAATGCAATATTGGGGAGAGACTTTGCTCACTTCTGGAAGTTGTGGGAAAGCCGATTTTGCACAGAGGTAAATCACCCTGACCCGTTTGAGAAGGTTACTGGTATAGCAGCAGAGGAAGTTTCTTCAGAGTCAGAGATGTTCCCTTTTTCTAGTATGATTGGCGAACTAGAGAATGCGGAGCATGATGGTGGCTTGCCAAGTGATGTGCCTCCCACTGAGGTGGGAAGTGTTGTTGAGCCAGTTGATTGTCTGCCTGATTTAGAGGTCAGAAGAGAGGTCTTTGCCGTGGAGCAGTTAAGTGACCCTACTCTGGTAAAAGCCAGGGAAAATTTTAAATTGATTGATGGCAAATCCATAGACAAAAAATGAATATGTATGGGTGCTAGCCTATAAAGATGGTAATTGAGACTCAAAAAATCATCAAGTATGTGTAATGTTCGATATCCAAAATGGCTGACAGCAGCCCTTATATAGATGGGAAAATTGCTGGATTCCCATAAATCAAAGAACATACAGACAAAGAATATATAGGCGCTGGTCAGTATAAAAAAGATTTAATAAATATATATGAAAGAGACAATATAAAGAAAAAATACTCTAAAAAATAAATAAAAAACATATTATAACAATAAAAATTAAAAACATGGATCAAATCTCAAGTAATATATATTACACTGATATACACCAATATATATAGTCTATCAGTTGGGACTGTATTATTGACTGGTGCTTGTGTTAGAGAAAAAAGTGTCAAACCTATAAACTGATTTACTATATGACAATAACCACCACTGGTCTAGATGATTAGTGTCAAAGATGATATCTGGTTAGTAAATTCAATTATATTGCCCATCTCAAGGGCTGTTTATACCAAGATGAAAGAAAGAAAAACAAGAAGGTGTCAGAAAATTGTATCAAACTAAAGGTATTTAAGAAAACCACAAATTGATAATTCGATAGTTGATACAGTGTTTAGAAAATTATTACTCCCAATATCACATCAGAATGTGGTTAAAACTTCACAGTATCCAGAAAAATTCATAATTCATCAGACACACGTCCTGCTAAAAACCGATATAAACTACAGAAAATTATTATTACAATTATGGCGTTTTGATTAAATCAAAGATCTAAACCAAGATCCGTTTTTTTCTAGCTTTATCCATTACTGTATACAGAGAAATAGAACAACTCAAAGAAACCTCTTGAAGCAACATACAGTATATGCAGGGGCAGAGTTAGAGCAAAATAGCTAAGCATACATAAAAGTGGCTGATTAATGGATGGGAGACCTATGAGGGTTCAGTGAGTTTCTTCTTCTTTTTTTCGGTTTTAAAAATCTGCATTTATATAATGACTGGCTAATAATAAACTAATTCCTCTTCTTCTTCCCATATACATTTATATATAATTTTTTTTCTCTCTCTCTATCTTTAATACCAGTATAGAAAGTTAATATGTATATACTGTGATAATATTTAGCATATATATGTCTCTTCTTCCAATTGTATTTATTAACTCAGTGGGTCAATTTGTCTGCACAATAGGAATATTAATAGGCATTCATGTGTTAGTATGTGGACTCTATATAGAAGTTTTTCCTAGATTCCATTTGTAAGGTGAAAGTATATAATATATTATATGTGAAACTATATGGTTTCTAATAAATAGGATGATATTTGATGTTGTGAAATGATATTGGATTAGGTGTGGGCCATCTCAGGTGGTTAATCAGAAGTAGATTAACACAAAGTGTGGGACTCATATATATGGGGCTAGATATAAATCACAATTATTTCAAGTGAAGCCTATTTAAATAGATATTTATAAAAATGCACCAACAGAGACATTTCGTATGCCTCATATATATATATATATATATATATATATATATATATATATATATAAATAATAAAGGGTATATATATATATATATATATATATATATAATGGTGTTTGTACTCTGCAAAAGTTTAAACTGATCATTTTCAGAGCATTAAATTTGTCCTGCATTAAGTGACTTCCCTGAGATAAATCACACATACCATATACCATTATGATTATCTATAAATTCTAAAAGCAAGCTGATAAAGGAATCATGGATAACCCAGTTTGAGCGTATGTGGAGGGATCCAATGGGTTAACAGCTGTTATTTTTCTGAATCAGCAAAGCAGGGCTCATAAAGAGCTGATGGGAGAAGACCCTTACACACTGTTCTGAGGAAGCCGCTGAATGACTGAAAGAGGCGGAGAAATGCGTTAATATCTAATATCTATTGCGGTGGAGAGGAGCATAAGAATAAAAAAAGGGTGATATACTTACCAGGAATCACAATTTATATCTAATACTACGGCATAGGAGGCAACACATATAAAGAGGCTGACATATAGCCAGCTTCCGCCGTCTGCAGAGGGAGGTATTTTTTAGATTAATTTTTAACCTCTCCTTATTGCGGTCCCGTAGCTGCTAGATACGGACAGCAGTCGGGCTGCTAGTCAGTATAAGTGGTACCTACTGACAGAGTGGATGTTCTCCTGATCACGTAAGGATTTCATTTAAAGTAATCAAAAGGATACAGGTTATATAACCTATTTTTTGCATGCATGTCTTTTTCCTTTTGTTCTATTCCTGAGAACACTACTCTCCACCAATTGATATCCCCAGAATAACGGAGCATAAAACTCTCTTTTTGTGTTATACAGAGTTTTAACAATTATGTACATAAACTAAACACTTGAATCATCAATATCTATATTGGATCAGATGTACTTCCCTTGTATGCAGAGAAATAGAACAACAAAGAAACCTTGCAGCAGCATATATGCAGGGGCAGAGTTAGAGCAAAATAGCTAAGCGTACATAAAGGTGGCTGATGAATGGATGGAAGAACTATGAGATTCCAGTGAGCTCATTATTTATCTGTTTTTTCTGGACAATATTACAATAATTAAATCAAAACGCCACAATTGTGACATCAATTCTCTGTAGTTTATCCCCCCTTTTTTTTGTTTAACATATATTATTTTTTCTGGACTATATTATAAATATTTAATCAAAACGCCATAATTGTAATAATAATTTTCTGTGGTTTATATCGGTTTTTAGCAGGATGTGTGTCTGATGAATTATTAGTTTTTCTAGATACTGTGAAGTGTTAACCAAATGCTGAAATGATATTGGGAGTAAGAATTTTCTAAACACTGTATCAACTATCAAATTATCAATTTGTGGTTTTCTTAAATACCTTTAGTTTGATACAATGTTCTGACACCTTCTTGTTTTTCTTTCTTTCATCTTGGTATAACCAGATATCATCTTTGACACTAATCATCTAGACCAGTGGTTGTTATTTTCATATACAGTCAGGTGCATAAATATTGGGACATTGACAGAAATTTCATATTTTGGCCTCTATTCACCACCACAATGGCTTTGAAATGAAACAAACAAGATGTGCTTTAACTGCAGACTTTCAGATTTAATTTGAGGGTAATTACATCCATATCAGGTGAACGGTGTAGGAATTACAACGGTTTCTATATGTGCCTCCCACTTTTTAAGGGTCAAAAGTAATGGGACTATCAACTCAAAAGCTATTTCATGGACAGCTGTGGGCTATTCCCTCATTATTTCATTATCAATTAAGCAGGTAAATGGTCTGGAGTTGATTCTAGGTGTGATATTTGCATTTGGAATCAGTTGCTGTCGACTCTCAATATGAGATCCAAAGAGCTGTCACTATCAGTGAAACAAGCCATCATTAGGCTGTAAAATCAAAACAAACCCAACAGAGAGATAGCAAAAACAGCTTTTTCGACACCAGAAGGGTTGTTCCAATACAAGATGTTGCCCTTTGGGTTACGTGGGGCACCGGCTACCTCCCAAAGGCTGATGGACAGAATTCTAAGACCCCATAGACGATATGCTGCTGCTTGTCTAGGTGATGTAGTCATTCATAGTCCTAATTGGCAGTCTCATTTGCCCAGAGTACAAGCAGTGTTGGACTCCATCTATAGGGCAAGATTGACAGCCAACCCAAAGAAATGTTGCCTAGGGATGGAAGAAGTAAAGTATCTTGGTTACACCATTGGCAGAGGTTTAATAAAGCCACAGCTTAATAACAAGGTGGTTCTTGGCATTACAAAAATTCAAGTTCACAGTAGAACACAGGCCAGGAAGCCAGCTGGCCAATGCAGATGCTTTGTCACATGTCCATTGTTTGGGGGCTGCAGTTGTTCTGCCCACAGGTTGAAACAAAGGGGGGGGATATGTGATAAGAGCACTAGAGAAGTTAGGGATGGCGTGTATATGTGTCCCAGATTCCTGTAATATGTATTTTAACCCCCAGGAAAAGTCTGTTTTGCAAACAGATCTGAGTGTTGGCTCAGATCTGGGGGTGTGGATGTGTGAGAGAAGGGAGGGCTCCATCCACAGGGCCGTTTCAGGTGTTAGGCCTTTCAGCCTGAGAGCAGGCTAATTAGGGTTTACACCTGGAAGTGGCTCAATATAGCTGTGTAAGAGTTTTGATGCAGTGTCTCACACACCCTGGGGAGAACAGACACTGAAGTTTTGTTCTGAGACATTGTGACATTGGTATGTACTATGTTTGTGGTAAGGCAGTAGGCCCTGCCACATGTAGAGAGGGAGTTACTTGTCTAGTTAGTGCCCAGATGGGCTAGGGTTTATTTTTATGTTTTGTTTGTTTGATTATTGGTGTCACACAATAAAAACTGGTGCCGACCAGCTTGCACGAAAACCCTCGACTAGTGCTGTTTCCTGGTTGTTGTGTGTAAGGAGGTGTCCATCTACCCCGATCATATCACAATAGGTAAAACTATCAGACCTCTGAAGAAGAGGGTATTAGAACATATAGGCACAATCAGAAATGCACAACGGGACAGAGCCAATTTTAAAAGCTTAACACCCATAGCCAGACATTTGTTGAGGCATCATGACTGCAACCCGAGGGGCCTGCAAGCCTCAGGGTTAATTCAAGTACACCTAGGCATAAGTGGAGGAGTGTCACAACCCGGGTCTGTTTCCCCTGTCGCCGGGTCACTTACCGATTCTGCCAGCATTCTCTGTCACATTCCAGACACACAGGCTTCAGTGTTTCTCGGCCTGCTAGGCCCCAAGCAAAATCTAAGCCTGCTAAAGAGTACTGCATTGACAAGTCCTGATCACCTGACTGTAGTGGCCAATCGAGTGATAGCCTGAGCTCTTCGTACCACCTGTCTCTGCTCAGCCTATGCCAGGTAACCCAGGGGTATATCCCAGCTGCTGACTCTACCTAATTGCCAGTACAATGTCTAAGCTTAGTTCCTACTGAGTGAGCTATACTGAGCTCCTGTTGCTTACTTGTATCCTGTTGTGCAGTTTTGCTTTCTTCTGCTATATGGACTCAAGCAAGTGATCTACACCTGGGACAGCTATTCCACTGGCTGCACAGAAAATCTCAACCTGTTCCTGATGTCCGAACCTGCAACTCGCCTGTGTATACCATTCTCATTGCATGGTGAGCGTTCCTGGTTCCTGCACCATTGATGCCGTCCCTGGTATCATCATCCACTATCCATTCCGGTGTCTGGTCTGAATCCGGTTCGGTCTATGCCTGAGGCAGCTATCCTACAACTCGCCTTTGTATACCATTCTCACTACATTGTGAGTGCACCTGGTTCCTGCTCCATTTGATGCCGTTCCTGGTATCATCACCTACTACCCATTCCGGTGTTTTATTTGCATCCGGTCCTGCTACCATCTGAGTGCTCCTGGATCCTGGACTACAGCGACAACCCAGTTTCAGCCTGGTGAATATGTTGCCAAGATCTACCACTCCAGCATTCCGGTTGCAGTACTACAGTACTAATCCAGTATCAGCCTGGTCAATCTACTGCCACACTCTCCTCTGATTGCACATAACAACTTGTCTTCAACACCGACGTCCCTGGTGGTCTAGTGGGTACCCTGACCGGGTTTGATTCCCGGTCAGGGAAGTGTTCTTTACCACATGCCAGGAGGTCTCCTTAGGACTGCCAGTGGTCTGTACATGCCTCCAGACACCAACATAGATGAATATCAGACACAGGGTTCACAAACAAATACTAGTCTGACAAGGAGACTTAAATAAGAACTTTTAAAAAAAGAAACACAAATTATATTTTGGATAGATAGTCTAGACCCAAAAGGCCTTAATGAAGGAAGTAATTTTTCAGTGTTCTTATAATTTTGAAATGGACACAATATTATCCGGAGATGTTGGTGTGACTATCATGAGGAAGATAGCTGCATAGCCATGATGTAAAAATTGATATTTCGATAAGTAAGAGTATATTCACAACGCTTCACTTTTTCCACATTTTGTTATGTTACAGCCTCATTCCAAAATGGAATAAATTCATTTTTGTCCTCAAAATTCTACACACAATACCCCATAATGACAACGTGTAAAAAGGTTTTTTTTTAATAAAAAAAACACTAAGAAATCACATGTATATAAATATTCATGGACTTTGCCATGAAGCTCAAAATTGAGCTCAGGTGCATCCTGTTTCCACTGATCATCCTTGAGATGTTCCTATAGCATAAGTGGAGTCCACCTGTGGTAAATTCAGTTGATTGGACATGATTTTTAAAGGTATACACCTGTCTATATAAGGTGCCACACTTGACAGTGCATGTCAGAGCACAAACCAAGCATGAAGTCCAAGGAATTGTCTATAGACCTGCGAGATAGGATTGTCTCGAGGCACAAATCTGGGGAAGGGTACAGAAAAATATCTGCTGCTTTGAAGGTCCCAATAAGCACAGTGGCCTCCATCATATGTAAATGGAAGAAGTTCGGAACCACCAGGACTCTTCCTAGAGTTAGCCGGCCGTCTAAAATGAGTGATCAGGGGAGAAGGGCCCTAGTCAGGGAGGTGACCAAGAATCCGATAGTCTCTCTGTCCGAGCTACAGCATTCCTCTGTGGAGAGAGGAGAACCTTCCAGAAGGACAACCATCTCTGCAGCAATACACCAATCAGGCCTGTATGGTAGAGTGGCCAGACAGAAGCCACTCCTTAGTAACATGGCAGCCCGCCTGGAGTTTGCCAAAATGCACCTCAGACCATGAGAAACAAAATTCTCTGGTCTGATCAGACAAAGATTGAACTCTTTGGCGTGAATGCCAGACGTTATGTTTGGAGGAAACCAGGCACCGCTCATCACCAGGCCGATACCATCCCTACAGTGAAGCATGGTGTTAACAGCATCATCCTGTTGGGATGTTTTTCAGCAGCAGGAACTGGGAGGCTAGTCAGGATAGAGGGAAATATGAATGCACAAATGTAAAGAGACATTCAAAACCTGCTCCAGAGTGCTCTTGACCTCAGATTGGGGCGACCGTTCATCTTTCAGCAGGACAACGACCCTAAGCACACAGCTAAGATATGAAAGGAGTGGCTTCAGGACAACTCTGTGAATGTCCTTGAGTGGCCCAGACTTGAATCCAATTGAACATCTCTGGAGAGATCTGAAAATGGCTGTATACTGACACTTCCCATCCAACCTAATGGAGCTTGAGAGGTGCTGCAAAGAGGAATGGGCAAAACTGCCCAAAGATAGGTGTGCCAAGCTTGTGGCATCATATTCAAAAAGACTTGAGGCTGTAATTGCTGCCAAAGGTGCATCAACAAAGTATTGAGTAAAGGTTGTGAATGCTTATGCACGTGATTTCTATTTTTTTTTTTACATTTGCAAAAATCGCAAAAAAACTTTTTAAACGTTGTCATTATGGGGTATTGTGTGAATAATTTTGAGGACAAAAATGAATTTATTCCATTTTGGAATAAGGCTATAACATAACAAAATGTGGAAAAAGTGAAGCGTTGTGAATACATATATATAGAGAGAGAGAGACAAAGAGAGAGAGAGAGAGAGATATACCCTCTAGTAAATAATAAGCAATCTGAATCCCTATATAAATCTGTTTGGAGATATTGACACATATGACTAGGAATTAAATAAGATCCTTAACAACAACTCCTAAATAATGAAACTTGAGTATACAACCTTAGTATACTTTAGGGAGGAGATTTTAGAAGAAGATTTTTAGGATAATACTATAATACTTTCTTTGTCGAATTACATCAAGGTTAAAAAGCTATTGGACAAATTATTAACAACAATGGGTAATTGTTGATGTAACAAATAAATCAGACTGTTTGTCCTTACAATACAACACATGTAGGATGAGTAAGGTTTTCGATGAATACACTGACATCCATTTATATGATCAGGCGGAAAAGTTCCTCACTCATTGACCAATGAGGGGGAACTCTTCAGACTTTGAGAATCATGCATTATGATGACTATTTTACTTATAAATTACATGAGATAAATTAGAGAATTTGTCTAGATTAATTATAATAGATATACTTTCTCTTTAATAACCAAGGTTTAATATAACCATTCTAGAAGTGGTTTTCTGTATTAACTGGTCACACATCACATTCTGGATAATTTTGACACATGTAAACTGGTTATGCATATCGCATTCTGATATTTTTTTGACATTTCACTTATTTGTGTTTCTTTGATTTTGTTCTTTCTTATTTAGTGATAGGGTTTATTTGTTTTTCACATGCATCATTTATTCACTATTTTTTAGAGGGAGATGTGCTACAAGAAATGATTTCAGGTCAACACATTTTTTCACTCATAATACACGGTAATTAATATATTTACACGCACGAGTTACATCTATTCTTCACTTGGAATACACAGGAGACAAATATCTTCATACACATGTAATTTAAATTTAGTTATTATCTGTTTATGTATTCATATTTTTATTAAATATTTGCACTAATATTAGGTTATACTATTCCTTTGGAAGATACTCAATGAATGTCTATATTATTATGGATAATATTTTATACACAACTTAAGGATATTGAGAAAGAATAATCTTTTATATAAATATAATTATATTTCATACTAACTATTAGTAATATTATAGTAGCACATAAAAATATAGGGTTTAAGAGGATTTTAAAAGGTGTTTATATAATTGATGAACAATAAATTGACACTAGACATTTAATAATAAAGATATAATATTTATTGATTAGACAATTATATACAATAAATATTTGGGAATAAGTAATAAAGGTAAAAACACTAATAAATATGTATTGAGTTAGAATATATAAAAACTTGAAAGTAGAAATTTATAATTAATGAATTCTCAATATACCTAGACAATCTCTGATTTTTGCAAAATTAATTAAAATATAATGTAGTCATAATCATGAAAAAGGATAGCTCTATCTCCTAGAATTAATAATCAATAACATCTATATATGATACTAGTGAGGATATTAGTGTAAAATATGGAGCAGTGGATTAAACAGACTCTGGTGGCTATGTGATTATATCACCATGCCACGAACAATGAATGGACAGAATGAGAATATGACTGGAAGACTACAGAGCAATGGATGAATCAAACTCCGGAGGCTAGGTGATTAAATCACTATGCCACATGCACCGACAAGCAATGAACGGACAGAGGTATTTGAATCTAATCAGATAGATGCTCATTGGTGGAGTGGGACACAGCGTGGTACAAAAAGGTGCATTCTTTGAACAGTCGGGTTAGCCTGTGAGAAAGCTAGTAGGAAGCAAAACGCGCATCAGAAGTTATGCTGGTGTCTAACATGTACTAACAAGATATTATTATAAACTATGCCACAAGACTACATCACTATCTTTGTAACCTAGGTTGATACGCTCTGTACAAAGACTGATTAATTTGAAACATTGAAACACTGAATAACTAATTGAATGTGTTATCCATTATATTAGCAAGGAAGCGCTGTGATTAGTGAGTCGCTATCCATACACATTGGGAACAACACACTAGGGAAAATGCTGTTACATGTGGATAATATGAATGCATGTTAAAAAGAGGAGAGAAAAAAAGATGAAATGTCTATAAAGTAGAGAGATATCTATGTCCATTTCTGGTTAAACAAGATACACAACAAAGCATTTGTAAAACATGTTAATCACATGTGAAATAAACTGATTCACATAAAGCGAACTAATATATTATATATATATATATATGTAAAGGTACATTAGATAGCGTTATAAGCACTGATGAGAAGGTTGCCACACATGGCTAATGTATATACAGCAACTATAATCTGTACATACATGATATCTGTGAAATATCTAAATGATGCATTAAACGCTATTGGAAGATAGATCTGCAGTGGTCTCACTACACTGGAGTTAGGCGGGAATCTTATATGTGATTCAGAGAATATGTGCTGTAGGAGTGTCAACACTGTGCTGGAAATAACAGTTATAAGATAACAACCACTATAAGAGACTCAAAGTTGCAACATTGTACGGAATATCTATATCTCTTTTAGAATTGATGTGGTTAACCAGTAAGATACGTGTGAGGCTAATACATTATACAAAATAACTGAATACATGTAAAATATTAGTTCCTTCTCTTCTCTGTGCTTTAAAGAGGATTAATACTTCTTGAATAAAATGATGAAATATTATAAATGATATGTGTCATAAAAGAATTCACAATTATAAAAGACTCCAGCTAACCAAGTTTTTAAAACACATCTTTATTTTCTTGTACACTGTATTTGTTATGTTTATTTCGCTTGCTTCTCATGTGTACCTGTATTAGATCAAAAGCTAATTTTTTTTATGTAGTGATTTATTAAAAGTTACATTTTAGACTATATGTGCATTATTACCTGAGTGCACCAATAAGAGACTTCTTTTTCCTCTTCCCCCTATTCCCATTCCTTTGATATAAACTTGGAACTTCCACAGCACATGGGTTGAATACTTATGCATGCATAACGAAACATGCGCTCACTATTTTGTAAAGACGCCCCCTGGCCGCTTGCATCCTACGTCATCTCCGCTATTTATTTGATTAATCGAGTACATCGAAAGGTGTCTGAACTGCTCGCAGTGCTTGTGGTTGGATTTTCCTACCGCAATCATGCGAACAGTTCAGGCTAAGAAACAACCAAGTGAAGTGGTCGATGACGCTGCTTTGTTAATTATGCATATGCTTAAATCGCCCTTTTTTACCTTTTGGCATGCCTGCGGTCGGATCTCCACTCCCCGTTTTCAAGCACCTTCCCCTGTTACCACCCACAAACGCCTCATCCTGTCACTCAAATTAGCAGGCACTCGCAATTTTGCAAACACACGTTTTCCGACCGCACTGACTGGTTGGCGCATGCACATTACGACCCATACGCATGCGCATATGTGCGAACATCGCTCGGAGCGAACGAGCGGCCGCTTACGAGCGGCTCTGAATCAGGCCCTGAATCCAAACTCCAAATCACAGGCCTCAGGTTCAAGGCAAAGTAACAGCCTAGTCAAATTGAATTTTTAATTATATGATTATATGCTTTTATGATACCACTCTGTATCTGCTGAGAAGGAGCATGAAACAGGGCCTATACACCTGGATGAGAAGCTGGTGATGGATGGCATTGCAAGATACAAAACAACATGAACACCCCAGTAAAGTACAGTAATATACACTGCCTGTTAAACACACACAATCTTGGCAAGCCCATAATGAAAAGTGGTGTACAATGGAATTACCATTGTGCCCTCCCACCCACCTTTATATTGTATATTATAAAGGGCATGCACAGTTTAACAAAGCAAGCACTTCAGCTGAAGTGCTTGGTTTGTTTGGGCCCCCACAAAACAAGCTACCAATAGGCTTAAGGTGGTTAACAGTGTTGTTAATACATTTGTAAGATGTTATCATCCTCACCCTCATCCGTGTTAATATCATCATCACACAATATAAACTCATCCCCACTGGAATCCACTGTTACAGAAATCTCTATACTTTGTTGTAATTGGCGGCAAAGGTCTTCCTCATATAATTTGTTGTTCATTTTTATAAACATCAGTTTTTCCACTTTTTTAGGAAGTAGCCTGCTATACCGATGGAACACAAGGTTCCCGGCTGTGCTAAACACTCTTTCTGAGAACACATTTAAGGGTGGGCAGCTTAATTAACGCAAAGCTACTTTGTACAAGTGGCTCCAAATTGCTTTTTGTTGCCTCCTAATATTCAAAGGCACTTTGTGACATGCTAATTTATCATTGTCATTAAAATAATCCTTCACCATTCTATTAATACTTACTGTAACAGATTGAGTTATGGTTGAGGTGTCAATAAGTTTGGGCAATTCCTTTAAACCTGACCATATGTAATAATGCTGTTTCACTCTGGTGCACTGAGTTGACTCATCCTCATCATCAGGGTCTCTTGAAAAAGGACAGTATTTTCCTGGTGTCACAAGCTGCCGCTGCATCTCGTCAGACAACAGTTCTCTGGGCAGCTCTCAGAACCGTTGCTAGGAGACGTGGATGATGCTCTGCTATTCTGTGAAGTCCTCCTACCTGGCTGCTCCATCATCTCTGCCTTGACCGGATTGGTGCCTTCTTCTTTCCTGCTTCCTGGTTGCTCAGATGCCGGTGATAGCGTTCAGTACAGTTTGTGCTTTCCGGTTCCTGGGTGTGAAATTCTTGCTCCTGCGTGTTTCAGCTTCTCGTGTCCAGTGTATATTACAGTCTCAGCCACATTTCAGTGGCTGAATGGATAATCTGCTAATAATATTCCAGAAGTCTCAGCTGCATTTCAGCATCTGAGTGGACAATCTGCATCAAACATCTCAGCGGTCTCCGATGCATTTCAGTGTCTGAATGGACAATCTGCATCAAACATTTCAGTGGTCTCAGTCGCATTTCAGCATCTGAGTGGACCATCTGTGTCACATCTTAGCCAAGTTCACAACAGCTCCCAAGGCTGCAACTGTGCCCTAAGGCCGCACCTAAGCCAATTTCACAATAGCAAGGCTGCAACTCTGCCCCAAGGCTGCACCTAAGGCAAGTTCACAACAGCCCCCAAGGCTGCAACTTGACCCTAAGGTCGCACACAACCAAGTACACAACAGCCCTCTTGGCCGCATCTCAGCCAAGTTTACAACAGCCCCCAAGGCCGCACCTCAACCAAGTTCACATCAGCCCCCAAGGCTGCGACGTGGTCACCAGACCATCACCTTGCCAAGTATCAATCAGCCTTCAAGGCTGCAACTTGGTTGCCAGACCACATCCTTGCCACACATCAATCAGCCCTCAAGGCTGCAACTGGGCTACCAAGCCTTACTCCAGACAAGGACTTCCTTTAGTTGCCCCCATTGCTTCATATAATCCTCAGCACTATTGCCTTAAGTCAAAGGTCAATCTTGCCCTAGATTCATAACACCTGGCAGCAGCATTTGCAGGAGAACCTGAAGCAGGAGATGTCATTGTGGCATGTGTCACTTGAGCTGACAACTTCCTCGCAAAGCTCTTTGCAACTCTTAAGATCTGTCTCAGTTGGGAAGAAAACATTACATATGACTTAAACCAAGGATCAAGCATAGTTGCCAAAAATTCAGTGATCCGATTGCAAGATGTTGCAAACCCTTTAGTCACGGTGAAGCAATAAAAGAACTTGATCTACAAGTCCAGCATACGTAAAGGAATTGCTTTGTTTCATCTCCTCCTTCAGTTTCTCTAGTTGCTTTACCAGTAGTTTAATTAACTGAATCACCTGACTTAGGCTGGCAGTGTCTGAACTCACTTCAAAGGTTACTATTTCATATGGTGTCAGTATCTTGCATAGAACGGGGAGTATTCTCCAACATGCTGGTTTAAGGTACAATGGGCCTCATTCAGAGGCAGTCGTTAGATGCAAGAGGTCGATCTGAATCAGGGTGGCAGCTTGCAACCTGACCGGCCACCTCCTTGTCGATTGTTAAGCTGTGGGTTAACACCCACAGCTCTAACGACAGACATGGGTGATGGTCACGATGGTCAAGACCATCGCGACCATTGGGGCTTATGACCAGACCCTAGGGTAGGGTCTGGGCATTCGGAAGCCCCAGGGAGCTTCCTGCTCTGTTCGAGCAGGAAGTTCCCCACTGACATCAGCAATGAAGTCAGTGGGGCCAACCCCAAATGGCAAGCATTCCGACTGGAACACCTCCGTTTGGCCGGGCACGCCCCTGGCCCGCCCAGCAAATAGGGTGAGCTGTCACTCAACATCAACAGCTTGCCCCGTCTGCTATGAGACCCCTAACGACGGAGCGCCTGTCATTAGCCGGGTCTTGCGCATGGCACGACGGAGCCGGCTCCATCGTGCGCATGTGCTGTGGGGCAACATCGAGTCGGTTGTGAGCGCTCAGCGCTCACGACCGACTCTGAATGAGCTCCAGTGCCCCTCCTCCCAGTCCCTATGTCTTGGCTTGTTGTGTAGGTTTGCATGGCTTGTTGCTGATCCTGCAGTTGCAGAAGCATATTAAGGGTGGAATTCCACCTGGTTACTAACTTTTGTTTCAGTTATTGGAATGGCAAATGTAACTGCTTTTGCAGCTGCTGCAATCTTCTACATGTGGTTGCTTAATGCAGAAACTGTCCAGAAATTTTACGCCGCTGTCATTTTTTTAACAAATTCTAAACCACCAAGTTTATTGTGTTTGCAAAACATGGTACATGTTCAAATTCACCCAGTTGTAATGCTCATATAATGTTACTTGCGTTATCCTAAACGACAAATCCTGAGGAGAGTCTTAGTGGGGTAAGCCATTTTGCTATCACATCCCTGGCTTTTTCCAACAGGTTGACACCGGTATGCCTCTTAGTGAAGCTGGTGATACAGAGAGTAGCCTGCCTCTGAATGATCTGGCTTTGTGTGAGTTGTTGCTGCTGCTGCTGTTTAAGGTGAAACATCCACCTAGTGGACTGTCACAGTCATGTAATCCTTAGTTTGACCAGTACCACTAGTCCACAAATCTGTGGTTAAGTAGATTGTCTGTACAATGGCATTTTCATGGCCAAGAATACTTTTTTTTAACTTCCCAGATGAGGAGTTGCTGTTCTAACAAAATGGAATCGAGATGGAATTTGGTAGCAGGGACACAGGGCCTGATTCAGAGGCGCTCGCAAAAAGCTAGCACTCGCTCTGAGTCAGGGCGGGCGCTTGGTTTTTTAGTTGCGGCCTCTTGGCCGCTCGCATAGCTGTGGGTTACCACCCACAGCTTATGCGAGTGGCCAGGATGATGGTCACGACGGTCAAGACCATCGCGAACATCGGGCTTGCGATGAGACCGATGTGGTAGGGTCTCGTGGCTACAAGCCCCAGAGAGCTTTTGGCTTTAATAGAGCCGGAAGCTCTCCTACTGACATCACTGGTGATGTCGGTGGGGCTGCCCACAAATGGCAGGCGTTCGCATGGGAACGCCTCTGTTTGTGAAGCCACCCCCGCCACGCCTACAAAATGGGGTGAGCTGTCGATCAACATCGACAGCCGCCCCTTTTGTAGAGAGCCACGGAGCGAGTGCTTTTTGCGCTCGCTCCGGGGCTCGCGCATGCGCACTGGGCCACCATCAACGCACTTGCGAGCGCAATGCACTTGCGAGCGGGTCTGAATCAGGCCCACAGGACCTCAACACACAGTCTAAAATCAGATGCATTGATGGCGAATATTGGACATAGTTCTAATGCTAGCGTAGCCATCATGGTTTTGACTGTCAGTTGTGCAAATAGATGGCTGCTTTCATGCTAGTTCCTCTTGCAAATGATTGTTTCACAGTCAACTTGTATTTGAAACTAGTCTTCTTGGTCCCCCTCTGTGATGACTATTCATACACCTGGAAGTCCACGGGGCTGCACGTATTGCAAAGGACGGCTCTTATTGGAAGACCTGTCCTTTGTGCTACTGATCGCATATGTTAGTGCATATGCAATCAGTAGGGATGCGGTGTGTGGCGGTAAGTACTGCACTATGTTAGTGCATCCCGCTGTTGGTGAGATATATTTATACAATTATGTAAAAGCTTTCTACACCATATCATCCATACCTAATCTGCCCAGCTAATCCCTTCAGATGATGCAATGTTTTCAATGTTACTCAGAGAGGTTGTTAGGGTTAATGGGACCAAGATTTTCTGTTTACATCAGACGGAAGCAGCTTTTGGTTCTCCAACCACCGGCAGAGTCAGAAATACATGGATGATAAACTGCGGTCTAGCCGGCAGTGTCACCAAACAATAATAGCGCAGCTAAATTGCTAACACACACAGAAAAGAAAAAAAAAAACACTTCTTTTTCTTACACTGGAGAAGAGCACCCCTGATTGACAGAGCACCCCTCCTGGACAACAGCACCCCTTTATGGAGTGCAGCCCTAGCCCCTTGATGGACAGAACAACACAGCAGCAGCCCTTATGTATTACACAGCAGCCCCTTAATTGACAGGACAAGTGACACAGCAGCTGGAGCACCCACTGAAGCCCCCCTTTATATACTGCAGCTCCAGCCACTTTATGGACAACAATGCAGCAGTCTTCACCCCCAGACCCCGACAGGACAAGTTGGACAACACACTAACAGACAGTGACAGCAACACGTTCAGTTCACCATCCACACCTGGAGTGAAAAAGGAACCTACCACCGGAACCAGAGCCCGCCCTAACCAATTTGGTGTCCTAGGCAAGATTTTGTCTGGTGCACCCAGAAGAAAATCCCAGGTTCTCCCCTCACAGCACCCTTCTCAGCACACTGCTGTAACTAAAGAGAAAAGGTTTTAGGTGAAAGTTCATTATACCCCCACCTCAGAAGGCATTCTACAGGGCAAATTCTACCTTCACAGCACTCCTCTTCCCTCATTGCACAGCACCCCTCGCCCAGCACAGCACCTGTCACCCAGCACAGCATCCGCCCAGCACCTCTCACAGTACAGATTACACTACAGCTCCCATCACTCCTCACCCAGTACAGTACCCCTCTCCCAGTACAGCACAGATTATAGTACAGCACCTCTCGTCCAGCACAGATTACAGCACCCATCACCCCTCACCCAGTACAGCACCCATCACCCAGCACAGATTACAGCACAGCACCTCTCACAGCACAGATTACAGTACAGCACCTATCACCCCTCACCCAGTACAGTTCCCCTCTCCCAGTACAGCACCCCTCACAGCACAGATTATAGTATAGCACCTCTCACCCAGCACAGATTACAGCACAGCACCCATCACCCCTCACCCAGTAGCATACCCCTCTCCCAGCACCCCTCACAGCACAGATTACAGTACAGCAGCCATCACCCAGTACAGTACCCTTCTCCCAGTACAGCACCCCTCACAGCACAGATTACAGTACAGCACCTCTCGCCCAGCACAAATTATAGCACAGCACTCATCACCCCTCACCCAGTACAGTACCCCTCTCCCAGCACCTGTCATCCATCACAGATTATTACAGCACAGCACCTCTCATAGCACAGATTACAGTACAGCACCCATCACCCCTCACCCAGTACAGTACCCCTCTCCCAGTACAGCACCCCTCACAGCACAGATTATAGTACACACCTCTCGCCCAGCACAGCACCCCTCATAGCACAGATTACAGTACTGCACCCATTACCCCTCACCCAGTACAGTACCTCTCTCCCAGCACCTGTCACCCGGCACAGAACAGATAACAGCAAAGCACCCATCACCCCTCAGCCAGCACAGCACTCCTCACCCAGCATGGCACAGTCAGTCAGCACCCATCACTCACAGCACAGGCATACCCCCACACTCCACCTACTCCCCATATGTCTTTATCTCCCCCCTCCCATAGCAGTGTCATCAACCCCACTCCCCATATGTATCTGTCTCCCATTCCCCCATAGCAGTAATTATTATCAGCTCCCTGAGCCCCTACTCCTCCCCATATGTCTTTGTCTCCCACTCCCATAGTAGTGTCATCAGCCCCCACTCCTCATATGTGTCTGCCTCCCCTCATCCAGCTCTTACCTTTATGCTGTGTGGTGGGGCAGGGTCTAGCAGCAGCTCAGCGGGTGTTGCCTGGCTTCCCCTCTGCACAGCTAGAACCCGTTCCGTCCTCCTCTGCACTCTGCAGCAGCTGCCAGCCAGTGAAAGTGAAACTAAACACGTCCTGTCTGTTAGAGAAGTGTCCTGCTGCTGCTGCAGCCTTCTGACTGGCTGCACCGAGCCAGCTCAACTCAAAGAGAAAAAATCTACATCTGGCCCTGGGCTTGGGATGCCCCTAGGCATTTGCCTATAATGCCTATGCCTAGGACCGGCCCTGACTGGAACCTTTATAGAATCCATAACCCGCGAGAATCCAACAGTGGGAGGATGACGCTTTGCGTTTTGCCTCGTTTTGAGATCCGAGTGAGACGGGAAAACCTGAGCTGGTCTTGGATCCGACTCGGAATTGAAATGTTCGTGTGGGTCCGGTTCTCGGAAAACCAGACCAGCTCATCTCTAATTAAAAATAAACCGGATATTACTAATTTATTATAATTTATTTTTGTTATTTTGAAGCATTCTTCTTTGCCTTCCTTATACACATAGCTTCAGTGGTTACAAGAGGAAGTGCCTGTAATTGGACAATATTTTACCTGTTTAATTATTTTGATTTGAAACTATGAGTTAATCTGCCAGGGGCTTAATTATTAATTCATTTTCCCATAAAATCATTTGGCAATGGCAAATTTAATTAAGGCTATATAAAAAAGAGCATAATGCAGGATATATATCAGAGTTACGCAAACTAACGCTGCAGTCCCCTTTTTTCTAAATTTTACTTTGCGCATGAGCCACAGCCGCCTGCCAAACACAGTTTTTAGCTCTAGCCCTGAAAAATTATCCTTATGGTCACGATATACGCTGATAAGGAAAGATACTTTTTGGGGACTCTTTGCCATCAATGATAAATAGAACACCTACATTTCAATTCTTGTATGTAATACTCAGGATAGAGCTACTAAAAAATAAAATGAACTGCAATCCTGTAACTATACCTGTTCGACTTAATTATAGGATTGTTTTTGCCTGTGGATGTTTAAACAAGAGTTGAGAAAACAGAATACTGTAATTTAAAAGCTCAAAATAGCTGTAGCCTCTGCAGTTTTTTTTTACATACAGCAATCTGTCTCACAGCTATTTCAGTTTCCTTTTAATAAACAGTTTGAAATATAGAAAAATGTAACCTATTGCTATAATTAGAGATGTGCGGTTTGGTTTTCCTAAAAACGTAACACACCCGAACCTTGGGGTTCCAAGTAGAATCGAGTCCCGGTATGGGTTTGCTGTAAGAGCCTGATTCAAAATTGTACGCTATGGAGATGCTTTCATAATTGAGTGATTATCAATAAACTGCTCATGCTGTGCACTGCACAAATGTGCCAAGCTCTATTAGCGATGCCACTCGCCACGCCTACCTTCATGCTGTTTGGCACCATTTGAGGGTGTTGCTGGGGAGTGGTGGCAAAAACACAGACATGTCGCATCCGTTTTCTGGGTGTGTGGGTAATGTGTTACTACAGAGGTGAGGAAGAGAATGTGTTACTCCTTAGGTGAGAAAGGGAAATAAGTTACTACAGGTGTGAGCGAGGGATTGTATTTCTACAAAGGTGAGGGAGGGGAATGTTGAATGTGTTACAATGCTAAGGACTTAACATTTTGACTAGGTTTTTTCCATTTGGTTCTTCACTTGCTTTGTATTTGGATTTTTCATTTTCTCAAACATGGCTATTGAGTTTTTGAATGTTAAAGGGGTGATGGTGCCTCACACCATTGTCCCCATTACAGGAGACGGAGCTTACATGTTCCGGTCCTTCTCCAATCTCATATATGACACTCAGCTAATGGCTAGGGAGGTGCATGAAGTAATTGTGAGGCACGTGGTGGACAACTGGGAGCAGTTCTCTATCATGTCCCACGACAGCAAGGAGGACAACTACACCAGCCCTGCTGAGTACCTCCTTGACATGTCCCAACCCTTTACTTACGGTAATTTATGCAAACTGGTGGCGTCTAGGTAACTATATGAGTCTGTCTTTGAGGTTTACTGCAATGGTGAACTCTGACAGTTTTTGTGCTGAACACCACCCTGTGAGGAGGCTATGCTTTACCCAGGACCTCTCTAAGGGCCATTGCAATGCGTACCTGCCACATAAGCCTCAAAAAATGTGCACCACACCACCCCTCCTCCAGCCCGACTCCATCTCACACCTCTCACAGGCATCACCTCTTCCTGTCCCCAAGAAGGCTCCTGCCAAAGCCAGATACAAACTAAGCACATACTGAAAGTTAAGTTAAGATGGTATAAAGGAACTGAAAATAGCTAAGGTCTAATCTGGTGAATCTGGGTACATCAGCTAGTATATATATATATATATATATATATATATATACTATATATATATATATATATATTATATATATATATATATATATACTATATATATATATATATATATATATATATATACATTCTAGGAAAAAAACAGGTGTGCACGATGTAGTAAAATAATAATTTTATATAAATAAATGTAAGTTTTTATGGTACTTTTAAGTTAAAACAACGCAGCTTATCACAAGCCTGATGAGATTTAAGATGTCTGTAACTCCAAACACCGCCGCTGTGTTTGTTAAGCTCTGAAGCAGCAGATGAAGCTTTACAAAAGCCGGCAGGGACTTCCGATATAGCTGTCAGCGTGTGAGTTCCACACCTCGCTGTGAAGTCCGTCACAGAGTAATCACATGAATCACCATCCAGGGGACCCCCAGATGCATTTTGTCCTCAAAGACTGGGTGAGTAGCAGGAGTGATACTCTGTAGAAGGAATGATGACACCTGCCGGAGCAGCTGGTGAATGCGCACAGTAGGTGGAGAGTTGGTATTTACACAGTAGAGATGGTGAGCACAGGAAGCTTTAGCAGCTGTTGAGACTGGAGCCACGTAACAAGTAACAAGTGAAGTTGTGCTTTTGCACCAGAGGAGTTTAAGTAGGGCATCCAAGATCCCTATTGGCTGTTCAAGTCAGCTGGAGGAAAAGCAGTTTATGGTTGGAAAATCAGGAGTCAGCTGACTAACCAACATGGCAGCACCCATGCAGTGCTGGGACTGGTAAAGTTCTGGAAAGATGCTAACCTCAGAAAATGTTAGCAAACACAAGTGTCATGGACCACTGCAGTGACCCACAGGTGCACCCCAGGAGGCGAATCAGCAGCACCGAATCAGGTAACAGATTCTCAGAGCCAGAGGCGTTACCGGGTCAGGTGACACCGAGTGCGGGTGGCTGAAAAGGGGGCATAGCCTAACATAAAGGGGTGTTGCCTCGCAGGAAATCCCTCCGGGGGCATTCCCAGCTTCCACCGGAGGCTAGTGTCTGCACTGTCGGCTCCTCCTCTGTGACAGAAGCCGACTGCTGCAGGAGAATGTCACACTGCAGTACTCAGTTCCTGTCACTGAGAAGGAGCCAGCATTTTGGTGTCACCCGCTCCAAGGTTAACACCCGGTGTGACCTGCACCCCCACAGCTATGCCACTGCTCAGAGTCCCATGTGTGACAATATATGTCACTTATTTGGAGAGATTTCTGGAAAAGATCTGGGTGCTAGATATATCTCAGAGGACTGATTTTTCTTTCTGAAGAGAACATTGTTTTCCACTATCTGGTTTGCAGAATCACTAACGCCGCGTATCCACTACTTGACATCGTTATCGTTCAATCGTTCATTATACTGTGCAGTGGATATTGTGCCCATCGTCAGGTTGGACAGTAAGTTCAGGCGATGACAGATGCTGACAACATATGAGAGTTTTATGAGAGTTTTCTTTTCCTTCTCCCCCCTTTCTTTATGAATTTCAGATGCTGACAACAACCAGCGGGAGTGCGCATCGCTGGTCGTTGCCGGTATATCTACTGCACGATTAATGAACGATTTAACGATGTCGTTCTTGTTCAATCGTTCATTTATAACGTGTAATGGATACTAGGGATGAGCGGGTTAGGATTTCTGAAATCTGAACTCCCCAAAGCCCCCCCAATCTGAGTCGGGAACCGAGTCCGGCTCGGGTTTTCTCGTCTGACTCGGAACTGAAATCGAGGCAAAACATCATCATCCCGCATTCCGGATTTCACGGGTTTTGTATTCTATAAAAGGTCCCCGCATCGGCGCCATTTCTCACTCCGGCTGTGGATAGTGAAGAGGGAGGGTGGGAGTTAGGGCTGGCTGGGCTGTGTTGTGTCGGGGTGTGCTGCTGTTGTCCATAGGGGCTGGCTGGGTTGGGTTGTGCTGCTGTTGTCCATAGGGGCTGGCTGGACTGTGTTGTGCAGTCAGTTGTCCATAGGGGCTGTGTCCACTCCAAAAGTCTATAGGGGCTGGCTGGGCTGTGTTGTGCAGTGTCCCATAAAGGCTGTAGTCCTAAAGGGGTGCTGTAGGGTTGTCCAGGGGCTGATCTGTCCATCAGGGGTGCTTCCCCCAAGTGCAAAAAAAACATTTATTTCTGTGTTTGTGAATTGTGTTCACTGTAGCTGCACGTGCATCAACAAAGGAGCAGTGCCAAGCGTGCGCCTGTGTCATAAGTAAAGGGTCGGCTGGCTCATCTCTTAAAGGGTGGTGTAACCCCCAAAGTGCACGTAAAAAAAAATAAAAAATTCTTCTTTTCGGTGTTGTGAATTGTGTGTGCTGTAGCCGCACGTGCATCAACAAAGGAGCAGTGTCAAGCATGCATCTGTGTCATAAGTCTGTTAAAGGCTGTGTGTAACCCCCAAAGTGCACTCCAAAAAAAATTAAAAATTCTTCTTTTCTGTGTTGTGAATTGTGTGTGCTGTAGCCGCATGTGCATCAACAAAGGAGCAGCGCCAAGCGTACACCTGTGTCATAAGTCTGTTAAAGGGTGGTGTAACCCCCAAAGTGCACTCCACAAAAAATAAACAATTCTTTTTTTCTGTGTTTGTGTGTGAAATGTATGCGCAGTAGCAGCACGTGCATCAACAAAGGAGCAGTGCCAAGTGTACGCCTGTGTCATAAGTAAAGGGCCGGCTGGCTCATCTGTTAAAGGTGGTGTAACCCCCAAAGTGCACTCCACAAAAAATAAACAATTCTTTTTTTTCAGTGTTCGTGTGTGAAATGTATGCACAGTAGCCGCATGTGCATCAACAAAGGAGCATCGCCAAGCATGCGCCTGTGTCATAAGTCTGTTAAAGGGTGGTGTAACCCCCAATGTGCACTCCAAAAAAATTAAAAATTCTTCTTTTCTGTGTTGTGAATTGTCTGCACTGTAGCTGCACGTACATCAACAAAGGAGCAGTGCCAAGCATGTGCCTGTGTCATAAGTCTGTTAAAGAGTGGTGTAACCCCCAAAGTGCACTCCAAAACAAATAAAATATTCTTCTTTTCTGTTTTGTTATTTGTGTGCGCTGTAGCCGCACGTGCATCAACAAAGGAGCAGCACCAAGCGTACGCCTGTGTCATAAGTCTGTTAAAGGGTGGTGTAACCCCCAAAGTGCACTCCCAAAAAAATTTAAAATTCTTCTTTTCTGTGTTTGTGTGCGCCTTAGCCGCATGTATATATCAATATAACATAAATGGAGGACAAAACTTTGTCCGATAATAATAAAATAGGGAAAGATCAAGAACCACTTCCTCTTAGTGCTGAAGATGCTGCCACTAGTCATGACATAGACAATAAAATGCCATCAATGTCGTCTGCCAAGGTCGATGCCCAATGTCATAGTAGAGGGCATATAAATTTCCAAATGACAAAATTCAGGAAAATGATCTTAAAAAAAAACATTGAAATCATCTGAGGAGATACGAAAACTTACCAATATGCCATTTACGACACGGAGTGGCAAGGAACGGCTAAGGTCTTTCCCTATGTTCATGGCTAGTGGTTCAGCTTCACATGACGATGGAAGCCCTCCTCCTGCTACAAAAATCGAACGAGTTAGGCTGGCAAAAGCACTGTGAAGAAATGTGCATTCTAAGAAGATATCACAAATCCCCAAGGAGAGTCCAAGTGTGGTAGCGGTTGCAATGCCTGACCTTCCCAGCACTGGACGGGAAGAGGTGGCTCTTTCCACCATTTGCACGCCCTCAGCAAGTGCTGATAGGAGCACCCACAGTCCACTTTCTGATATGCAAATTGAAGATGTCACTGTTGAAGTACAACAGGATGAGGATACTGGTGTAGCTGGCGCTGAGGAGGAAGTTGGCGAGGAGGATTCTGATGGTGATGTGGTTTGTTTAAATCAGGCTCTGGGGGAGACAGTTGTTGTCCGTGGGATGAAAAGCCCATCACGGTCATGCCTGGGCAGAAGACCAAACATTCCACCTCTTTGGTCTGGCAATATTTCTATCCAAATCCGGACAACAACTGTCTTGCCATATGTACCATATGTAAAGGTGAAATAAGTAGGGGTAGGGACGTTAACCACCTAGGATCATCCTCCCTTATATGTTACCTGCAGCACGTTCATAAAAAGTTACTGTCAAGTTCAGAAACTTTGGCTAAGACCGTAAGCAGTCCAGGGACACCTAAATCCCTTTGTCCTGTTGTATCCAAACGCCTGCAAACCACACCATCAACTCCGTCCTCGTCAATTTCCTCCTTAGTCAGGATCGGAAGTAGTCCCACAGGCCATGTTACTGGCATGACTGACTCTCCTATCTGGAAATCCTCCGGAGGATCCCGCATTGCTACGCCTACTGCTGCCATTGCTGCTGTTGTTGCTGGGAGTCGTTCATCATCCCAGAGAGGAAGTAGGAACACCACTACTTATACTAAACAATTGACCCTCCAACAGTCCTTAGCGAGGAGGATGAAGTACGACAGCAGTCATCCTGAAGCAAAACGTATAACTGAGGCCTTGACTGCTATGTTGGTGTTAGACGTGCGTCCTGTATCCGCCATTAGTGTAGTGGGATTTAGACAATTGATGGAGGTAGTGTGTCCTCGGTTCCAAATCCCATCTAGATTCCGCTTCACTAGGCAGGCGATACAGAGACTGTACAGAAACGTCAGAAAAAGTGTCCTCAGTGTCCTAAAAAATGTGGTTATACCCAATGTCCACTTAACCATGGACATGTGGACAAGTGGAACAGGGCAGACTAAGGACTATATGACTGTGACAGCCCACTGGGTAGATGTATCACCTTACGCAGCAACAACAGCAGCATCACCAGTAGCAGCATCTCAGAAACGCCAGCTCGTTCCAAGGCAGGCTACACTGTGTATCACCGGTTTCAGTAAGAGGCACACTGCCAACAATGTCTAAGAGAAACTGAGGGAAATCATCACCCAGTGGCTTACTCCACTTAGACTCTCCTGGGGATTTGTGATATCTGACAATGCCACCAATATTGTGCGAGCATTACATCTGGGCAAATTCCAGGATGTCCCTTGTTTTGCTCACACAATAAATTTGGTGGTGCAGAATTTTCAGAAAAACGACAGGGGCGTGCAGGAGATGCTTTGGGTGGCCCAAAAAATTTCGGGCCACTTTCGCCATTCAGCGACTGCGTTCCGAAGACTGGAGCGCCAGCAAAAACTCTTGAACCTGCCCCTCCATCACCTGAAGCAAGAGGTTGTGACGCAGTGGAACTCAACCCTCTATATGCTTCAGAGGATGGAGGAGCAGCAAAAGGTCATTCAAGCCTATACATCCACCTATGACATAGGCAAAGGAGGGGGTATGCACCTGACTCAAGCGCAGTGGAGAATGATTTCCATGTTGTGCAAGGTTCTACAGCCCTTCGAACTTGCCACACGTGAAGTCAGTTCAGACACTGCCAGCTTGAGTCAGGTTATTCCGTTCATCAGGCTTTTGCAGAAGCAGCTGGAGAAAGTGAAGAAGGAGCTAAGATGGAGCAATTCTGCTCGGCATGTGGGACTTGTGGATGAAGCCCTTCATTTGCTTTGCCAGGATTCCAGGGTGGTCAATCTGTTGAAATCAGACCACTACATTTTTTCCACCATGCTCGATCCTAGGTTTAAAGGCTATGTGGTGTCTCTCTTTCTGGCCGACACAAGCCTGCAGAGGTGCAAAGACCTGCTGGTGAAAACACTGTGAGTGCAACATGACACGTCAACAGCTCCTTCTTCATTTTCTCCCGCAACTGGGGCTGCCAGGAAACAACTTAGGTATCCTAAGCAACCCACTGGCGGTGATGCAGGGCAGGCAGGACCAAGTTTGGACATATGGTCTGGACTGAAGGACCTGGCGACAATTTCTGACATGTCTACTGTCACTACATATGATACTGTCACCATTGACAGAATGGTGGAGGATTACATCGATGACAGCATCCAAGTAGGCATGTCAGACAGTACGTACCTGTACTGGCAGGAAAAAGAGGCAATTTGGAGGCCCTTGTACAAACTGGCTCTATTTTACCTGAGTTGTCCCCCCTCCAGTGTGTACTCCAAAAGAGTGTTTAGCGCAGCCGGGAACCTCGTCAGGGAAAGACGTAGGAGGTGGCTTCCACAAAATGTGGAGAAGATGATGTTCATAAAAATTACTTATCAATTCTTTCAGGAGACCAGCCTCCAACACGTACAGAGGGACCTGTGGTGGTGGATTCCAGCGGGGACAAATTAATACTCTGTGAGGATAAGGATGTACACAACACTGAAGAGGGTAAGGAATCGGTGGATGAGGAGGATGAGGACGATATCTTGCCTCCGTAGAGCCAGTTTGTGCAGGGACAGATTAATTGCCAGCTTGTTTTGTGGGGGCCCAAACGAACCAATCATTTCAGCCACAGTCGTGTGGCAGACCCTGGTGCTGAAATGATTGGTTTGTTAAAGTGTGCATGTCCTGTTTATACAACATAAGGGTGGGTGGGAGGGCCCAAGGACAGTTCCATCTTGCAACTCTTTTGTTTCTTTGCATTATGTACTGTTTGGGGCCTAGTTTTTCAAACTGCCATCCTGTCTGCCACTGCAGTGTCACTCCTAGATGGGCCACGTGTTTGTGCCACCCACTCGTGTAGCTTAGCATAGTTATCCAGCTACCTCGGTGCAACCTTTTGGACTAAAAACAATATTGTGAGGTGTTCAGAATAGACTGGAAATGAGTGGAAATTAATTAGGGGTGTGCACCAGCCACTTTTTGTGTTTTGGTTTTGGATCTGGATCTTTCTTCGTGTTTTGGATCTGGATTGGTTTTGCCAAAACCACCCTTCCGTGTTTTAGGTTCTGGGTTTTCTGGTTTGGATCTGGATTTTTTCTTAAAAAATAAAAACAAACACTAAAATCACATAAAATGGGCCTTTTTTTGTTCCTACGCTATTAATAACCCCAATAACATTAATTTCCACTCATTTCCACTTTATTCTGAACACCTCACACCTCACAATATTGTTTTTAGGCCAAAAGGATGCACCGAGGTAGCTGGATGACTATACTAAGCGACACAAGTGGGCGGCACAAACACGTGGCCCATCTAGGAGTGGCACTGCAGTGGCAGACAGGAAGCCAATCAGCGTTATGGTGTCCATTTGCATGTAGCACGGACCCCGGAGATCCGTGCTACATGCATCTGTGTGATTGGCACAGAGCAATGACAGATCCGTGAGTCCCGTCTGTGCTGCTGTGGTAAAAAAAAAAAAAAAACCTGTGTAAAAAAAGAAAAAAATGGCGTGCCCCCCCCAAAAAAGAGCAACCAGCCCTGGGCATTAGTGACCCAGTGCTGGGTGCGCTTAAATACAGGGGACAAATGACTTAGCAGTCCCCTGTACTTAAACACAACCAGCACCGGGATAGTCAGAACCAGCGCTGGTTGCCAAAATACGGGAGACAAAAGACATAGGGGTCCCCCTTATTCTGCGCAACCAGCTCCAGGATCTGATCCGGTTCTGGTTCTGGAAATACAGGGGAAAAAAATGAGTAGGGTTCCCCTGTATGTTCCGAACCAGCACTGGACTTTTTCTAGTGGGGGGCTGATGCCACAGCCAGGGGAGCCCTTTCACCGGGCCCCCCAGCCGCAGCATCAGCCCTGACCGCTAGTCAGCCCAGTAAAGGGGTCCCCCTCTCCAGGGCACCACAGGCCCAGGCTGATAGCCCGGGGCTATCCCCGCCACCCCTGGTTGCAGTGGGTGGCGGGTTGATAGTGTGGTGTGGTGTAAATAAATAATATCAAACATTGTCTTTAGAAGTAGAACTGCAAGTCCCAGCAAGCCTGCCCCGCATGCTGTTACTTGGAGAACCACAAGTACCAGCATGCAGGGCATTAAGGGCCCACTAGTACCTGTAGTTCACCTGTAAAAAAATGTAAAAAAAACCACAGGACACACACACCGTGACAGTATAAGTTTATTAAACATACATACACACACACCTATGTTACCCTGTAGCATTGGTCCACTTGTCCGGTAAATTATCCATAGGGGACCTGTGAAAAAAAACATACTCACCATCTCCTATGCGAGGTTCTGTCCTCTTCGTTCCAAAGTAGGCATCCCCGGACTTGGCAAGAAAAAAAAAACAAAAACCCGATCCACGAACTTAGTACCGTTCTATAGAACGGTACTTCCCGAATGAGAGCTTAGCAGCGGGGTATCACCATGGAAACCACACTGCTAAGCATTCATTGGCTGAGAGAGGTCATCTCCCGTCTCTTAGCCAATGAACGGCTCCTTCCATTGTAGTCAATGGTGGGAGCCGCAAGGTTATTAAAGTTTACACTGCGGTTCCCACCATTGACTAGCCCTAAAGGCTATTGCCCATTAGGTGAAGAGGACACCAGAAGCCCTGGGGAGGTGGCAGCCATGAAAAAAGAGCTAATTGGCTGCCACCCTCCAGTCGAAGATGCAGGAAGCCCTGGCAGGTTGGCACCCACCAGGTGAAGACACCAAAGTCCTGGGATGGCAGCGGCCACGCAAAAGAGCTTAAAGGCCGCCGTCCCCCTGGCAAAGATGCCGAAGCCCTGGTGGGTTGGCACCTGCCAGGTGAAGATGCCGAAGCCCTGGCTGGATGACGCTCACCAGGCGAAGACGCCAAAGCCCTGGGGTGGTGACGGCCATCCAAAAGAGCTTAAAGGCCACCACCCCCCAGGTGAGGGTGCAGGAAAATAAAATATTACATTATTAAAAGTGTATTGTGTTTATTTTAATATTTTCTTTACAGGTGCCAGTGGGCCCTTATGCCCTGAATGCTGGTACTTGTGGTTCTCAAAGTACCAGCATGTATGGGAGGCTTGCTGGGACCTGTGGTTCACCTGCAAAGAAAAATATATAACACCACACCTACACAATCAACCCGGAACCCACTGCCCAGGGGTGCCGGGTATTGCACCAGGCTTTCAGCCTAGGCCTTGGGTGCCCTGGAGTGGGGGACTCCTTTATGGGACTCCATTTATTTATGACCTGGAGAAAGGGCTCCCTTGGCTGTGACATTACCCCCTGCTAGAAAAGGTATGTTGCTGGTTTTGGTAAATACAGGGAAAGCCAACTACATTTTTTCCCCTTTATTTCCAAAACCAGGACCGATCAGAGCCCAGTGCTGGTTGCATTAAGTACAGGGGACCCCTATGTCTTTTGTTCCCTGTATTTTGACAACCAGGGCTGGCTCTAAAAAGCCCAGTGCTTGTTGTGTTAAATACAGGGGACCCCTATGCTTTTTGTCCCCTGTATTTTTACAACCAGGACCGGCAGTGAAAAGCCGGGGGCTGGTTGTGCTTTTGGGGAGGGTGGAGTCACTTCAAACAGTCAACCAGAACACACCGCTCCAGGGGTGCCGGGGATAGCCCCGGGCTGTCAGCCCAGGCCTGGGGTGCCCTGGAAAGGAGAACCCCTTTATTGGGGGGTCCCCAGGGATCCCCAGACTGGGATGGCTAGTGGTAAGGGTTAATGCTTTGGCTGGGGATCCTGTGAAAGTGTTCCCCTGGCTGTGGCATTATCCCCCCACTAGAAAGAGCTTGGTGCTGGTTATGGAAAATACTGGGGACCCCTATGCTTTTTGTCCCTGTATTTCCAAACCAGAACTGGCTCGCTAAGCCCAGTGCTGGTTGTGCTAAATACAGGGGACCCCAATTCTTTTTTCCCCTGCATTTTCACAACCAGGACCAGCAGTGAAAAGCTTGGGGCTGGTTGTGCTTTGGGTGGGGGTGGGGCCGGGGCCACGTCCTTTTTTTATTTTACAAATATTACATTTTTAGTATAGATGGATCTCACTGATATGTCCATGCATCTGTGTCTTATTGATTTTATTTTCTCAGATGCATGTCTAGCATCGGCATCACAGAGTGAGATTGCTGTCACTCACAAAATGGTGGAGCTGCTAATTCACATAATTGTGTGCTCATTGGAATACACACATGCAGTCTATGCAACTGAGGTCTGAGCAGAGGATAGAGCTGCATAGATGGGCTAAGAGTGTGGTGGATGGGGGAAGGGACAGATTGGTGTGGATGGGGGAGACAAAGACGTGGAGAGGAGGGAGATTAAGCAGCACAGAGGGGAAGACAGAGTGGCGTGGCCGGGGAGAACGTAGTGGTGCAGATGGAAGGAAACATAGTGGCACGGATGCAGGAAGACAGGGCAATGAGGATGTGAAAAGACAGATTGGTGCAGATGAGGGACTAAAGAACTAGTACAGTTAGGTACCACACAGCTGTAGGGATTGGGGAAGATAGAGCAGCATGGAGTAGTGTACATGCATAGACAGAGTATGATAGTTTTAGAAATTAGGGAGCTGAGTGGTTTACATTCAGCTCCCTAATGTACTACATTCATCTCTTTTGAATAAGATGGATGTTTGGAGTGAGAATGATGTTGGAACCCAGTGGGATTGTTGTGGGCACTGAGTGGGAAGTGTGTGCCACATAACTGCTCAGACCTCAGTTGCATAGACTGCTTGTGTGTAAGGCGTTTTTTTAGTTTGAGAGGCAGAAATTCAGTAGATTTTGTGAAAATTCGGATCATGTCTAAGAAGCCTTATTGGGACATGTGAAACTGTAAGATTTTTTGTCTATGGAATATATCTATATATATATATATATATATATACATATACACACACATATACATACATATACCACATCATCAATAAAAACCTATATCTGCAAGACATTCAGTGCCATAAGTTCAGACAAGCCAGATGGTCTCTGATTTTATATATACTTATCCTCACATATCAACATGGAAGTACCCAATTTCTCCAAAATTGCAGTCAAAGCTGCTTCATTGGGCCATGCCACTATTTTGCAGGTTACGCTGGTAAAACCAAAGCTATTAAAATGTTTCACGAAAAGATAACTAATTCTACATGTCTTGTATATGCAAAGAAAAAATCTCCTTGCCAAGTTTCTCTAGGTCCATTACATCCACTGTCTGTACCTGCTCATCCTTGTTCATGCTTGTCCACAGATTTCATTACTGACATACAGTGATATAAGAATTATTACACAACTGTGAAATAGTGGACCACTTTTTAAAAGCTGCTTATTTTATCCCTCTCAAAGGATTACCTCTACTCAGAGCCTTGCTCAACATTGCCCACAAATAGTTGTATCTGACTAGGGGTAATATTTCTATATTCTGGTGGGCCTCTTGCATCCACAATTCAATGGACAAACTGAGTGAATTTTGAGACTTTCACATTTCACATTTCCTCGAATCAAGCTGCATGTGTGGATATGCTTCCCTGGGCAGAGCTTGGCCAAAATTACCCACTATCACAACAAAATATATGCCCCATTCTATTGGGTACAGGTGTCTTCTAGTGCCCGGAGTCTACTAAGGCTCCGGTAGCTGGCTAGCAGCGTCATACTCTGAAGGAAAACATGCAAGTTTCAATGGTGTGAACGATGGTGTGTCTAAAGACGCACCAATTGGTATTTTAGCGCCTACGGATGCTGACAGTGGGTATCTCAGTCTTTGCACATTCGGTCACATGGTTGTGTACACCAGGGAAGGACTTTATAGGGGCATTTGCATAAAGTCTCAGGTGGACGACCGCCTATAGCTGCTGCCGTGTCTGCGCCACATCTGAATCAGGCCACAGTCTCAAAGTTAACTTAAAGTTTTCTTTCCGTTTCTGTTTTTACCTCATTAGAACTGATTTATTTTTATTTTGCATGTCACTTTTTGTATCATGTGAATAGCAGGAGCACTATGACCGTGAAACTGAATAGATTTGCCTTGTTTACCTTCTTGGCCGATATTGCACTGATTTATTTTGCTGTTGCCTTTCAGCTCTGTAAACAAAATGCATCTGACATACTGAAAGTATAAAACATTAAACCCTTACGTCTGATCTTCAGGAGTTATTCATCTGACTCATACTGTTGTTTTCCTTTTCCCGGCTATTTATTCCACTCTTGACATTATGGATGAGTTATGGATGACTTGATGTTAATAAATAGTACAGATGTGTGGATGAAGTACAGGACTGTGGGTTTTGTCTGTTGGTTTTGCTATATTCTATCACAAGACAATGTTTTGTCTTGGTGCTAAATTACGATGATATGCAAACACACACATACACATGTATATTTAAATAGTATATATATTTATATGGGGGTAGGGGGGGGGTAAGGTGCGCTCTTCCTGCTAGTAATGGTGATGGTGATGACTTGTGTGTGTTTGTTAGTGGTGTTAATTAGAATGTTTCTTCTGGTGGTGGTGATGTTTTGGGAGTGAGGAGGGTGTGATTGGGTATGGAGTGTAATTTGGAGTAATGTGAAAAGGGGAATGGAATAGGATCAAAATGAGGCCAGCGAGACACAGTAAGTTTGGGCAAAATCTTTTATTGAGTAGTCACAATGCTGCTCTGTTAAGATCCCGGGCAGGTGGGTGGGGTTCAGTGATGAGTGGTGATGAGACTGGGGAGGTAGGTGGACCCTTTTAGGGGGCTCCTTCCCGTGCGGTTCAGTGACCTTGCACGTCACCCCTGCTGGACCTATGGTCGACAGTCTAGGAAGTCTCGGGGGGTGGGGGGATTTGCAGAGTGGGTTGGAACACCTGTGCGGCGTCCCACGTGTTGGTGTGAGTCTTGGCAGTACTTACCTACCGGTAGGTTTTTTGTTATGGTGATGTAGGTCGACGTTGCGGCCGTTGCAGATAGGTTGGAAGCTGCAGGTTTGTTGGTGAGCTGGATCAGCGTGCTGCTGGTGTGCTGCAAGTGCACGGCTGTTCTGATTGGTCTGCGGAGGTCAGCGACCGGAGTATGCAGCAGAAATTGGCTCTTGGTCGTGCCACTGGTGGTGCGGAGCCAGAGGTGTGGATGGGTGAGCTGCTGGGAGGCTGGGTTGCAGTGTGTGTGCTGGGACCACCCCTAGGGGGTGGTCTGCCCGGGATACTGATTCAAAAAAATCCAGGGAGGAGGGAGGATGTGGAAAGTGTGACCGGGATGGAGCTGGTCACTGGCGATGTTGGCTGGGCGGACTTGCGGCCGGATGTGCGGGATGCTCTTATCACTGACGTCCCTTGTGGAAATGGGGATCGACGGTGGAGACACCCCTGGCCAGGAGTGAGTTGCTGAGCATGCCTGGGAGCAGGGGGGGAGAGGGGCTGGTCCGGGGAGGAGCCGGTCACTGGAGGTGTGAGCGGTGCGGACCAGCAGGTGGGTGGGCTGAGAGCTTTCTGCACTGGTGGTCCCTGGTGGGGATGGGGATCTTTAGTGGAGGTCAGCCTGGATCGGTGTCGGGTTAGATGTGAGGGTCACCAACGCGTTTCGGCACAGGTGCTTTCTTCAAGGAGGTGTGAGAGAATCAATGCTTCTGAGGTTCTTATGTAGGTCACTTCCGGGGGTGGGGGTGTGATCAAGTGACTCATGGGGCCAATGGTGTGTTTGAAAGGTAATGTGGTGCAGGTGTGTGCAGGGACTTGCTGAATGGTGATGCGGTGCAGGTGTGTGCGGGAACTAGCTGGAGTGATGAATTTAATCAGATTAGGCCACTGGTGTGTTTGATAGGTAATATGGTGCAGGTGTGTGCAGGGACTTGCTGAATGGTGATGCGGTGCAGGTGTGTGCAGGAGCTAGCTGGAGTGGTAAGTGTAACCATATTAGGCCAATGGTGTGTTTGAGAGGTAATGCGGTGCAAGTGTGTGTAGGGACTTGCTGATTGATGATGCGGTGCAGGCGTGTGCAGGGACTAGTTGGAGTGATACGTGTAATCATATTAGGTCAATGGTGTGTTTGAGAGGTAATGTGATGCAGGTGTGTAGGGGCTTGCTGTTTTTTTTTTTTGTCAAAGGTAATGCGGTGCAGGTGTGTGCAGGTACTTGCTGAATGGTGATGCGGTTCAGTTGTGTGCAGGGACTAGCTGGAGTGATACGTGTAATCATATTGGGCCAATGGTGTGTTTGAAAGGTAATGCGGTGCAGGTGTGTGCAGGGACTCGCTGAATGGTGATGTGGAGCAGGTGTGTGCAGGAAGTAGCTGGAGTGATAAGTGTAATCAGGTTAGGCCAATGGTGTTTTTTTTTTTTTTGAAAGGTAATGCGGTGCAGGTGTGTGCAGGTACTTGCTGAATGGTGATGCGGTTCAGTTGTGTGCAGGGACTAGCTGGAGTGATACGTGTAATCATATTGGGCCAATGGTGTGTTTGAAAGGTAATGCGGTGTAGGTGTGTGCAAAGAATTGCTGAATGGTGATGCAGTGCAGGTGTGTGCAGGGACTAACAGGAGTGATAAAAGGTGAGGTGATAGGGGTTGGGGCTGGAGGAGAGCGTGGGTGGGCTGGTTGGAGATTACTTCGTTATAACGGATTTGACTTCGTTGTCAATGTTGAGTCCCCTGGGGGTTAATGTTTTCAGCGTGAATATCCATCTAAGTTCCTCCTTGTTGAGGATTTTGTTATGGTCTCTGCCTCTCCAGTTTTTTTGCATGTGTTTGATTCCTATGAAAGTGGTGCCTTGTGTTTTTTAGTGGTCTGGTGGTCCTGCCTATGTATTGTTGATTGCATGGGCATTGTATGAGGTAGATTACATTGTTAGTGTTGCATGAAATGTGTTCTTTAATTTTATACGTGGTGTTTGTCTGTGTGGATGAGAATGTTGTAGTGGGTGTGGTGCTTCTATATTTTAGTGTGACGCAGTTGGTACATGAGCCGCAGTGGAAGAAACCCCCTGTGAGTTTGGAGTTGTCTAGAGTGCTTTGTGTTCGGATGGGTGGAGGAATGTGGTTGGATACAAGTTTGATATGGATGTTGGGGGCCTTGCGGTAGATGACTTTGGGTCTGTTGGGTAGGATACTTGTCAGTTGTGCATCTTTCTTAAGTAAGTGCCAGTGTTTGTTGATGATTCTTTTTATTTGTGTTGCCTGGTTGTTGAATTGTGTGATGAAGGGAACGTGGTTGTCTGTGTTTTGTGGTTGTTGTTTGTATTCAAGAAGTGGTTTCCTATCTTCTAGTCCTATTCAGGTGTGTGGCTTCTAATGTGTCCGGTTTGTATGCTTTGTCCGTGAATTGTTGTTTAAGTGTTGTGGCTTGTTCGTGATAGTCCGTGAGTTTTGTGCAGTTGCGTCTGATCTGCTTGAACTGTCCTGTGGGGATATTGCTGAGCCAGGAGGGGTGATGACCACTACTGGAGAGGATGTAACTGTTGATGTCTACGGGTTTTTGAAAAGTCTTGGTCTGTATCTGGTCATTATCAATGTATATTTCTAGGTCTAAGTAGTTGACGGAGGATTGGCTGTAATTGGTCGTGAATTTGAGGTTCCAGTCATTGTTGTTGATGTATTGAATGAAGTCAAGGAGTGTGTGTAGGGGACCCTTCCAGATGCAGAGGATGTTGTCTATGTATCTCGTCCATAGGACCAAATTCGCATCCCAGTCATGTCCCGTCCATATGTGGGAGTCCTCCCAACTGCTCATGAACAGGTTAGCATAACTGGGCGCGAACTTGGTCCACATAGCGGTGCCAGTCCTCTGCAGGTGGAAGTCCCCATCGAACCAAAAGTAATTGTGTGTGAGAATGTATTCAATGCCCTGGAGGATGAATGCAATCTGTTCTGGTTCCAGTGTGTCGTCGTGATTGAGATGGTGTTTGATGCTGTCAAGACCCTGTTGGTGATTGATGATCGTGTATAGGGATGTGACGTCGCTGGTGACTAAGTGGTACCCCACTAAGTTATATATAACCACATATGTACCTGTACAATGGTTATTTATTCACTTCTCTTGGGGGTCTGTGCCTCAAGAAGAGTAAATGGAGACTCTTTACCGAGGCAAAGCAGGAAGCACTAACTATGAGATGTATTAACATCTCATTGGCCGGTGCTGTGGAGTGATAACTCCCCCCCTCTGGTGATCCCTGCCTGAGTACACAGCGCATCAGTCTAGTGCTGATGCGCTGTGTCTCAGTCCTGGCCGGCTCCACTGAGCATGCGAGCGATCTCGCAAGTATCTCGAGATCCCACATGCAGCCCTGGAGCTGGCAGCCCCCTCAGCAAGGACAGTGCTGTCCCTGCTGTGGGGATAGGGCAACGCCAGGCTGCAGCTGTCGAAAGCAACAGCTGCAGCGGGCAGAACGGTCAGGTGAACTGACCGTTCATACATAGCCCAGGCTATTGGCACTGCTATCTTGTATCTTGTACAGCTGGAGGAAATGCATATGGGGGAATACTACTGGGGGCACTGCATAGGAGGGACTACTACTGGGGGCAATGTATAGGGGATTTCTACTGGGGGCACTGCGTAAGGGGGACCACTTCTGGGGGCACTGTATAAGGGGCACTACTGGGGCGCTGCAAAGGGGGACCACTAGTGGGGGCACTGTATATGGGGCACTGCATAGGGGCCCAAAGCATATTCTTGCACCTGGGCCCACCACTCTCTAGTTCCACCACTGCTAACAGTGCATGTTTTCCTGGTCCCCTCACAGAATCACAAGTGAAATAATTAGCTCCACCTGTGGATCTTTTAGTATGTGTCAGCCAGTATTTAATGCACCTTTGCACCAACTAAGAAAAATGGAAACCATGCACTGCTAGTGCTCCCTGAGAATGAGTTTGGGAAACACTGTTATAGACTATCTGAGGAGAAATGGAATCGGGTAAAAAAAAAAAAAAGTCCAAGATTTATAAAAATGACGGTCTTTGAACAGTTCACTAATGAGTAAGTCACTCTCCTTGTGCTGAAGTCTGATAAAAGCACTTGTTTCTGTACAGATTTCTGTAAAGTAAATGATGTCTCCAAGTTTGATGCTCATCCTTCAGCTGGGGTCTTCAACCTTTTACACAGTGTGAGTCACATAAAAAAATTCAACGAAGCCCGAGGGCCACTAAGCTACAGTATACGCCACACAGTAGCACAATCTTGATTCACCCAATTCACATTACACCACATAGTCGTGTCCCTTATTAATGTATGACACACAGCAGTGCCCCATTTACATAATGCCCACATTTATGCCCCTTATACACAATGCCCACAGTAGTAGTGCCCCTTATACAATGCTCACAGCAGTAGTGACCCTTACACATAATGCCCACAGCAGTAGTGCCCCTAATGCAATGCCCACTGTAGTGCTCCTTATTCAATACCCCTTATGCAGTGCCCCCAGTAACAGTAGTTCCCCTCATGTAGTGCCCCCAGCAGTGGTGCCCCTTATGCCGTGCCCACAGCAGTGATAGTGCCCCCAGTAGTGGTAATGCCCCATATGCCGTGCCCTCCGTAGTGATAGTGCAGTGCCCCTTATGCAGTGCCCACAGTGGTAATGCCTCTTATGTAGGGCCTCCTGTAGTGGTAGTACCCCTTATTCAGTGCCCCCATTAGTGCTGCCCATTATGCAGTGCCCACAGTGGTATTGCCTCTTATGTAGTGCCACCAGTAGTAGTAGCCCTTACTCAGTGCCCCAGTAGTGCTGCCCCTAATGTAGAGCCCACAGTGGTAATGCCCCTTATGTAGTATCCCCAGTAGTGGTAGTGCC
This sequence comes from Taudactylus pleione, assembly GCA_031769625.1. Taxonomy (NCBI): domain Eukaryota; kingdom Metazoa; phylum Chordata; class Amphibia; order Anura; family Myobatrachidae; genus Taudactylus; species Taudactylus pleione. Next base: position 5,607,953 of record JAUIMM010000370.1, read on the forward strand.
CCTCATGTAGTGCCCCCAGAAGTGGTGCCCCTTAGGCAGAGCCCCCATTAGCAGTGCCCCAGAATTAGTGCCTCCAGTAGTAATGCCCCCCAGTACTAGTGCCCCTAATAGTAATGCCCCCTAGTATTAGTGCCCCCAATAGTAATGCCCCTAGTAGTAGTGCCCCTAATTGAAATTCCCCCTAGTAGTAGTGCCTCTAATAGTAATGCCCCCTACTAGTAGTGTCCCCAGTAGCGAAGCCACATACAAAAAAAAAATACTACTACTTACCTTAAACCCCGCTCCCGCGTCTGCTGCCTTCGGTCTGCCCAGCTGCTCTTCAGTCTGAACTATGGGAGAGACGTCACAGCGTCTCTCCCGTTGTGCACTGCACACACTGCGAGGGCCGGAAGTCAGAGCTCAGGAGTGAGCTCCAGCCTCCGTCTGGCGGTGTGGTGCAGGTAGGGAGCCGGATGCCCGCTGGTAACAAAATCTCAGCGGGCGCCTGGCAAATGGAACCTTTTGGCTGGTCATGGGGAATAGCTCCCCCCAGTTGGCAGGCCACCCGACAGAGCTCCGCGGGTCACGGATTGAAAACCCCTGTCCTACGCCTCATTTGAATGACATCCTTGACTGTCTTACATCTGCATGGTATGTTTCCATCCTGGATCTAATGAAATGATATTGGCAGATCAAGGTGGCCAATGAGGCAAAGGACAAAGCTGCATTTTACACACCATTGGGGCTATTCTAATTCAAAATAATACTGTTTGGATCCCATGCTTCTGCTACCTGTCATGGATAAGGCACTCAGGGCCTGATTCAGACCCGCTCGCAAGCGCTATGTGCTCTCGAGCAGGTCGATGTTAGGCCACTGCGCATGCACATGCCGGAGCTCCGTTGCTCCGGGTCTCACACCAAAATGGGGTGGCTGTCGATTTTGATCGACAGCTCGCACCATTTTGGAGGCGTGGCCGTGGAGGTGGCTTCACAAACGGAGGCGTTCCCATGTGAACGCCTGCCATTTGTTGGCGGCCCCACTGACATCACCAGTGATGTCAGTGGGAGAGCTTCCAGCTCTATTAGAGCCAGAAGCTCTCTGGGGCTTGCGGCCACGAGACCCTACCACAAAGGTCTCGTCGCAAGCCCGATGGTCGCGATGGTCTTGACCATCGCGACCATCATCCTGGCTGCTCGCAATAGCTATGCGACTTGCCAGGAGGCTGCTCCAAAAAAAAAAAAACGCCCTGATTCAGAGCGGGCGCTCTTTCAGAGTGTCCGGCTCTGAATCAGGGCCTCAATTCATGCCAGTTTATTTATTGAAATATCATGATGTTATATTAATTTACAGTAAAGTCTGAAAGAATTACTTGAATTGGATTCATGTGGTCCTTAAATCATTTGTGTTGCATTACATTCAACTTGAAGAAATGTGCTCTAGGGAAATTTGATATTAGAGATCTAACATACAGTATATCCCTTACAGTAAAATATCTGTCTAATAAAGTTCAGGTTCTAAAAACTGCCTTTGTTCTGCAAGTAAAGTAAAAGAGGTTAAATTTTTTGCTAGAATGGCTACTATAGGGAACATACCTACATTTTGTGGCCACTGACTAAATATTTTTGTTGCCATGAACCAAGCTGGTCTGTGGAGATTGCTCACTTTGTGGAATGCCAGCCCGCCTTGGTCTAGTTGGTATCTTGCTCTCCAGTTTCTCCTATTTGTGTGCACCATAGACCGGAACACTTGCATCCTAAGGAATAAGGTTTAGGGCACAGTCAGAAATGAAAGCCTTAAACTCTATGGACTCTATTTACTGCAATCCGCATTAAAATGCAGATTGTAGTGTGATATTACCGGCTGAAATCGCATTGCGAATTCATGCAATATCACAGGGATTTATTAAAAATCCCTTGCAGGGAAAGAGCTTGTGATAAAGCTCTGTCCCTGCGAATCCCCTCCTCAGCCTTAGCACTGTATTTTTCGGACAAAATACAATGAAGAGGTGCTGCGCATGCGCCGACCGGTCACCGCTACCCCCGCCCCCCAAACGACTTCGCCCCCTCGACCCCACCCCTCCCTTAGTTTCACTTACCTGTAGTGATCGGTGCTCCTGTGATGTCCTCCGTGGCTCCAGTCAGCTGGTCTCCCCTCCTGCACTGTGACCAGGTCAGGATGGGAGACCAGCTGACCGGAGTCACGGAGGACATCACCGGAGCCCCGATCACAGGCCCTGGCCTCAGGTAAGTTATTTATTTCCTTTTTTATTTTTTAGCAGTGACCAGCTTGTGGTCTGTTTAGACCACACAGCTGATCACTGGGGCCGGCTCCAGGCTCTGCTCTGCCCGTTACAGCGGAGCAGGAATCTGGTAACCTGGGGAGACCCTGGATAACGCCTGCATAACTCCAGGTGGCGTTATTATCACATGGCTTCCCCCAGTATTTTCTCACAAATATATTTTTAGTAACTACCAGGCAGATCGCATTTCCCATTACAATTATGGGAAATGCAATCTGATTACTAAAAATATGTGATAATTAGGGCTTGGAGTAGAATTTTTTGAATTCTACTCCAATTGCCCTTTAGTAAATATAGGTGATACTAAAATAATGTGAAATGGATGTGAAAACACCCTTTTTCACTTTATTTTAGTAAAACAAATGTTAATAAATAGAGCCCTATGTGCTACAGAGAATTGTGCACATTTATTACTGATTACACCTGAAATCCTTTTCATTACACTTACAAAATTAATTGTAAGATCCTCTTTTAGAGGCAGAATATAGTTTTAAAGGATAGTGCAGATGCATATATCCTTCTTTTGTGACCTGTATCTTAACTGCAACTTTCTCCCCTCTTTCTGGCCTGGCTTCAGTAGGGCTGGAGTGTTGGATTTCTGCCTTGGCTGGTGAGGAGCCAGGCTCTGATGGGAGTGCATGTGGTATCATCTGACACTACAACATCAATGTTTTTCCTTGATAAGTAATTATCTGGTGCCCTATCTCATGCTAGCAATCTGCTGCTGTAGCTAATACCCTGTACTCTATCCATCCCTCCCAAAACTCTGTTCTTTTATGTGATCACTAAGGGAAATAGAAAGAGGGTGTTGCCTTGTAGACAAGTGGGAGCTACTTTCTAATAATAATCAATGGTATATTGTGTCTTTGCTCTGCCACGGCTGTGAATCATACTTACCTACTTTTGAAAACTCATTTCAGGGAGATTGTGAAAGCAACACCTATGAGCGCGGCGGTAAAGTGGGCGTGTACTGCTACATCTGAGAGGCGTGTCATAACACTGACTTACATCCGAATGTAAATGAGCCCCAAAGTAGTCAGTAAGATCTATTTGTTGATGTAAGATCTATTTGTTGATGAAATACTCTGATACTTCTCAGAAAATGCATGTAGCCATAGGGATCATTGTGCCCTATAACCAATGCAGGGAAATTATACTAATGATCACATTTGAATGTATCTCTGTTTTTTTTTTTTTTTAATATAAAAGCAGCATAAATGGGGGTAAGGTGTAATCAGTGAGATTGCTAGACTCTTCAGAGAGACAGGGAGATTATTGCTATTTCAGGGAGTTGGCAAGTATGCTGTGTATGTTTTCTATAATCCAGGAGCTACAATTCAGATTCAGCTGTAAAAATGATGTATTTTGTAATATTTTTTTCTGTTTAATTAAAATTTAGTTATGCTTATTTTTATTGCCAGAATTATTCTTGTAATTACAGTGTAAATAAAATGAATAAGAAAACTTCAGTTAACTTCTTGAACACAATCTGTCTAGTTAAATATCTTAGGTAGGACTGCAAGTTCTGTCTCTAGGTGTAAATTGTAATATTGATGGCTTGTCAGGCTGTGCGTCTGAATGAAGCACAGTTTTAAAACAGGAAGCTGCTCTGTCAGTAAGTCAATTTATTTTGGATCATTTGCTATGGCCTTAAGGGTGTTACATTAACTAATAGGGAATGGATATATTTAATAAGTCAGCAGGCCAAGTATGTTGTCTGGAATGAACATTATGCATGACATGCTATAAATATAACACAGTATATTGACTGACAGTAATAACAAGGCCTTTGATCAGGAGAAAGCTGAAGGAATAGATTTACTATATAAATAATGTGTATTTTACAGCAACCTGGGTAGTTTTCCTATTTTAAACATAGAAACCAAATTAGTTTGCCATTTTTATATTCTGCCTTCGTAATATTTTTTTTTATCTAAATCTTATTACGGACAAGTAAGCTGCATAGAATATTATATATTTGCATGTACATATATGGTCTTATTTTAGAGAAAATTGTATGAGATATTGTTCAAAGGTACATTTGAATCATAAATGGGCAAAGAATTATGCACTTCTGAGGTATCAGACATTGAAAATCTGGTTTGTTAAGTAGAATCAGAATCATCTTTATTTGCAAAGTATACAGCCGTATACCCGGAATTTAGCTGCGGTTTACTGTGCGCCAAGAGCTCACATAAATAACAATACAGTACATAAATAACACACAACCAACTGGCATAGAAACCAATGGTGCTGATTTTGTGATCAAACACAGGGGACTGCAGCAGATATCTCCGATACACATACATTTTGGGGATACTTAATATTTGCAGGTATCCCACAAAATGATTTTCATAAATATGCCCTTAGGTTTAAGCATGTTATGTATTTTTTTTTATTATTTTGTATTTTTGTACAGTACAGCAGAAAAGTGTTGTGCCTTATGAATAAATTACATTAATTACAACAATAAACATTGGGATTATATCTATGGGTGGTGTAGTGGGTGCCATAATTTGTAGGATTGTGATTTGGTTGCTTTCACCCGTTTAATTTGTGTCATGTGATTGCTGCACAATAGTATCCAGCATCTGGGCCAGTGCTCTGCAGAATTGACTTGTTACCTGTTGTGCTTTTGTATGCGCCTTGTGACTGTAAGCCCTAGCAGCCTAAAGTCAGTCCTCTCTATGGAGTTAGCAATGTTTATATTAGTATGCTGGCCTACACTTATTGGGTCTGATTCAGCGACGGGCGCTATGTGCGAACGCAGTGATTACATCGCAAAGTTAGAGTGTCAGGTAGTCAATGTAGGGGTTTTAACGGGGTGTGGTTAGAAAATCGCAGGAGTGTCTGGCCGTTTAAATGCTGTTTCATGGGCGTGCATAAATAAGCCATTGCAATCGCTTTCGGAGTATGAGAGCTGCAGTGTTTGCGGCCATTCAGACTTGACTTACATGCTGCGTGACTGCCCGATGTGCGTCATTGTCACAGATGTTTACGCTGTGGTATGTCAGACGGATATGAGGGCAGCAGTGGGCTTCCCTATGTTCGGGTAACCTTTGGAATCTTTAGCATATTTTCGCAACTGCATTCCGTGCAAAATCACAGCTGCGATTGCATTAACATGAATCTCTGAATCAGGCCCATTGTGTGTACACTTTTTTTTAATGGTGCACACCTGAGTATTCTAATCCAGCATAAATTCAGTTTACAAGTTATGGAAATCATACAGGATTCCATTAACGTTTTACACATATGGCTCATATTTTTTGGGTAGTCATCCGGACCCCCTTAAGAGTGAATGGATTTCCAGCATCCCACACACTTACTTACTAGTGAAGTGGGCAGGCTGGGGAGTGTAATGATAGGAATTGCAAATGTGGAAAGGGGTGGACCAATATGATGTGATTCTAGGATTCCCCTACCCACTTCTTAGACCTGCGATTGGCAGGATTAGGCCTTAATGATAAAGCACCCGGCCCTGGCTCCTCAGGGGCTAGATGCAACTCCTCTCTGGGCTTCTCCCAGAGAGGACTTCATATAACTTGGAAAGTATGCCTTGTATTGGGGCTTGTGGTTGCAGGGGTGCCATGACCTTTGGCTCATCCGGTCTCTCCTCTGCTGTGGAGCTTCTGTTGGAGTCGATGGTCCTATGAAGAGAATCAGGTGCCGGAATCCTGAACTGCAGACAGAACACCAGTGCTGGAATCCCGACATAAGTGGAGCTGTTGACGCTGTTATCCCAACAGCCGACATCCCGATCGTAAGTATAGCAGGCGCCCTTAGTGGGGGGGGGTTAGGGTTAGGCTGCAGGAGGGGGGAGGTTAGGATTAGGCTGCAGACAGGGGGTTATGCACCACCGGAGAGGGGTTAGGTTTAGGCGCTAAGGGGAAAGGGTTAGGTTTAGGCACTAACCGGGAGGGTTAGGGTGCGGGGTAGGAAGGGTTAAGGATGAAGGGATTTTTAGAACCAGGATGCCGCTCTCGGTCTATTAACAGCCGGCATCCCGAGTATCGGGCTCCCATACCCAACCCAACCCAATTCTAGCAATCTAGGGTCTCCAAGAGATGAGGTCACAAAATCAGTAATCAGTTTTTGACACCCTTGATAATGTAATTGTGCTGACTGGTGGTGGAGGACATGATGCATGTAAGTACAAAAGCTTTATTGATTATATACTCAGCCATGGATGTAACTACCATAGGTGCAAGGGGTGCAGCTGCTATGGGGCTCAGAGCTGAGGGGGGCCCATCCTCATGGTCAAAGTTACATGTGTTATATACATTTTTCACAATTCGGTGGTACATAGAAGCCCTTACAAACATTTGCTATGGGGCCTTCATATACCTAGTTACTCCCCTGTACTCACCTGCTACATCTCCATCATTTTAGGCAGGAAAGGCTGAGTTTATGCTGGAGCTGCTTCCTTTGCCTAGATTCTGTGAATGGAAACATGGGACTGTTTCTGTTTTTTTTACTTAAGCCCCTTTTAAGTCTAAAATGTGTTAAATACAGAGACATAAAAAGATATTTTAGCATTTGGGAAAAGAGTGAAATGTGATTCCCAAAAAGTTCTAATTTTTTGCTAAAGTACGTCCGAAACAACCATTGTGCTCCTCTTCAGATGTGTTCCCTGTCCAGTTGTCCTAGTTATGGACCTGTACAGACATGGCATAATATTTTTATTAAAAAAACCACACTAAATAATTGTTGTTTAATCTCTGTTTTATTGTCAATGCATGTTATGGTTTTCTTCTAATGAAATAAAAGCATTAATATGACAGTTTTAATAATGTAAGCTAATGGTATTGCTTACCTCCCAACATGACCCTCTCCAGGAGGGACACAATGCTCTGGTCCTGGACTTCCCTGGTAATTTATGATTGGTGGCGGCTCCAGGAGTGGGGCTCCAGTACAGTCCAAAAATCAAATAGGGGAGTCACACCAACTGCCAGTGAGTCCCAGCCAGTGATGTTTGGCAGCGGTTGAAATGGCAGTTGGTGTGGCTCCCCTATTTGAATTTTGAACTGTGCTGCAGCCCCACCTCTTACCAGGGAAGTCTAGGACTAGAGCATTGTGTCCCTCCTGGAGAGGGTCATGTTGGGAGGTATGGTATTGCAGTGACAATACTGTATACATATAACTAATAAGGTAGTAAAAGAACATAAGTGTTTATTGCTTACATATAGGGCAATTACAGAGCATTCTCAATGCCCAATACACAGACATTCAGCACATATAATAACATACTTGGCAACTCTCCTTGATTGTCAGGGAGACTTCCTGAAATAGTAGCAATGACAGTGAACTTTCCAATATGTATGGTCATTGGCATTCCGTTCTCTCATATAATCAGTGTCATATTACCGGTACAGGACATTAGCGTTAATGACAGTGAACTTTCCAATATGTATGCTGATGGTCATAGGCATTCCGTTCTGCATGGCTGCTCACACCATCCTGGAGCATTTCTCACTTCTGGGGGTCTATTTACTAAGCAGTGTTAGGAGACAGAGTGAAAAGTGATAAGGAACTGATAAGGTGCCAGCCAATCAGCTCCCACCTGCCATCTCACAGGCTGTGTTTGAAAAATGAAAGTTGGGAACTGATTGGCTGGCACCTTATCACTTCCTTATCACTTTCCACTCTGTCTCCTAACACTGCTTAGTAAATAGGTCTGGAAGGTAATGAGGGTGGTGAAGCTGACGCAGGCATGTTGCTGAAAGGGGCTACATCCAAAGACGCACAGCCGCTCACATAGGAGGCCACGGACAGACGGTGAAACTGCACCTGCCATCGGGCTGGTGCATGTTTTGATGGCACGACCGATGGTGGCGTACAGTATAAGGACATTCCAATCAGTATTAGAGTGTGCATGGACGCTAAAGGTGGGTGTCTCACAGCTTGCACAGTCAGCTGAAAGTATGTGCACAAAGCAGTGGTTCCCAAACTTTTTCGAATCACAGCGCCCTAGAGTATTAGCATTTTTTCCACGCACCCCTGGGGCAAAAGTTTCTTATTGAGAAATTTAGCAAAAATGTAATGAAGTAAATTGTGCTTATATGTCATCCTTAAGTTCAGTTATGTGGTGGTTGACAGGGCTGTGCTTCTTTTTGTCCACATATTGTTTGATTGGCAGTCATTAGCACTGGTTTTGCCCATCACATGGACTAAAAATTATTTTATTTGGTTCTGGACCACCAACCCGAGGCACCCCTGCAAGTGCCCTGAGGCACCCCAGGGTGCCACAGCACACAGTTTGGCACAAGGTAAAGAGTTTGTAGTTGTATTTGCACATAAGTCACAGATGGGCGACCGCCAATAGACGCTGCTGCGTGCAAATCAGATTCATGCCCTATGTGTGGCACACCTGCATCCTGCACTGCTCCATACAAAAGGTAGGAATCATGTACACTATCTACACAACTGGCTAGAGAATACAGAACTCTATCACGATACTAAGTAGCCAATTAATTTAATAGATCTATTTAATTTCCAAATTACACAGCCGCTTGTATCATGGGTAGAATAGGTCTTGTCATGGATGAGTGTTATCATGCACATGTGGGTGTTATTATATAGCTAATATATTGTCAAGAGTAACTGATTATTATATTACATACCTCTCTTGCAGAAAAAAGAAATTTCACTTTCTAACCAAATAGAGCATTCACGTTATTCTGCAGAGATACAGGGGTATATTTACTAAAGAGACAGTTTTTAGAAGTGGAGATTCTACGTAACATTTATCTAGCACCTTCTAGAAGATAATAGCTAGAACCTGATTGGTTGCTATGGGCAACATCCCCACTTCTAAAAACTCTCACGTTAGTAAATTTACCCCACATTATCTATTCTTATTTCATGTGATATATTATGAGTGACGTTACCTGTACACTATCAAGGGTTTTGAAGCCTTTTCATGCCAAGTCTTCTGTTTAATAAGACCCTTCAGGACAATCAGAATCACAGTTGTAATAATGTTGGTGATACATATGTTTAATGTAATTATTGATTACAGTATGTTATGCATATTTTAATTTCACTGGATTCACATACAGCTGTTATTTACATTGCTCTCAGTGGCTGATGTTGAAGGATTAGTGAAAGACTGACCTCCAGAGGCTTTTCCTGTAAACTGCAGAGTTCTTTCCTTTGAACTGTAGTAGAATTGCAATGCTTTGTGCACATATGTTATTGGCAGAGTACATATATGTATCGTACAACATCTTCCAGGGAACAAGTTAGTACTAAAAATAAAAAAATATTCTACTTGGTGCTAAGTCAACATAAGCATCATGGACCTGATCCTGAGTCGCAGTGAAGCGATGTTGAATCTACACATGCGTCCCGATTGTGTGCGCAGAGTAGCAGTACTGATTCAGATGCACAGAGTCTGACATGTGACTGGGAGGTGACAGACAGGTGGCTATTTAGATGCACAGAAATGCAGCATCTTATGGGAGTGCTCTTGGGGTGTCTAGGGTGTGTCACTGAAAGTGGCTGCATACACGTCACATTGGCGGCCATACTCAGATGGAGATTCTGCACCTAGCATAGGGCTGGTACAAGTGTCAATGATGTGACCAATGCTGGTGTCTAATGATACACACAAAGCATGACTGCTGCGTCTGTAGATGCTCCATTTGGGCCTCTCAGACCTTCTACATTCTGATGCACAACTGTACACTAGGAAATGAGTAGTGTTTAAAAGCTCTACTTAGACTGTTATTTCAACCCATAGATGATAACAGAACATGAATCCTGGCAGTACAACTTCCACCTCCATCTCTACCAACTTAAAGATAAATTGATATGCAGCTGGTACATCCCCTTATCCCTTCTGGCTGGTGAAGCTGCCCTGTTCAAGGATTTCACACAGGCTTCCACCTATCATTGTGACATCTATAGGTGATTGGAACCTTTTGACTTTTTACATTTTGATAATGATGATATACTATGTACATATTATATAGTAAAAACAGCTAAAATCACATAATTTGGGCCTGTTTTTGTTCTTACAGTATTATTAACATCAGTAACATTTATTTCCAATCATTTGAAGTAAATTTTGACTGCCTCACAGCTCATAATATTGTTTTCACCAATATAGGCCAAAGGCTGCAGCAAGCTGGCTGGCTAAACAACAGAGTAGCACATACACATGGCACATTACACCGCACAATAGTATCCATTAGTCACATTACACCACACAGTAGTACCCCTTTATACACACTACGTCACACAGTACTGCCACTTATACACATTATTCCATGGTATAAGGGGGTACTCTCCTCCTCCAAATCATTCCTCCTCCCCCCCTACCCGGGGAGTGACATCTCCCCAAGGGGCCTATTCATCATTTGGAGGCTGTATGACCCCCGATGATTATGTTATCATCTCGCTGCAAAAGAAGTATCCAACTTGCAGCGGGTGAAACTTGACACCGGAGCAATTCATTATTCTGAAAAGCAGCTGTCTCCTTGGTTACTTACCTCCTCCCGGTCATCCTGGCTACACAAGACCTGAGGTCACGCACAGCACAGCTGCCATGGAAGTAGGGAGGAGGTGGCGGAGGGATCTGGTCGGATCCCTCATCGCCTCCCCGGAACTCCTTCCCATTGGAAGGAGCGGGGATCAGAGAACAAGGGAAGTCTGAAGATGGCACTTGTTCCCGCAAGCAAACTAGTTTGCTGAATATCAGGTGGTCCTACCGAATCCCTGATGATGAATGGCCCGGTAACTAAAATATGCGTAAACTTTTCCACATGGTTACCGGGCCATTTAGTGTTGATGAATAGGCCCCCCAAGTCCCTGCAGACACTGCGGGAGCTGGGGGAGGGGAGGGGGCAGAGGTCAGCCCCTCAGTCTGCAAACAAGTAAAAGTAGGTGTCTTATATATGCACTGTGTCATAAGTACTTTCTGACGAAAAATAAGCTTCCAACTGCACTCTACCTCTGCTACCATATACAATTACAAAGTAATGTAAAGTAGATCTATAAATTGTAAATCCTTCATTATTTGTGCATGCTTTAATAATAATTTATTATAATAGAATGCTAAAAATGTTCTTTCCAAGCTGCTTTTTTTCTATACACTCAACCTGGTGCAGTAATATATATATCATACATTTACATCAAGACTACATCTAGATGTATTTTAATGGATTCAGCATTTTGTTTAATAACCAACATTTACAGGACCCTGTCATATGAGATTAGCGTAAAAAAATAAATAAAAGAATTAGAAACTGGTAACACCTAATAGCTTTCCAACCAAGAACATGGATTTGTGCTTGTTTTTGCACTCCGCTTGGCACATTATTTTGTATGAAAAAACAAAACAAAATCTTCATAAATAAGGAATATGAGTGGTTTCACAAAGCAGGAGGCAAAATCCATTTACATCCTCCAGTCTCTCAAATCAATATTTATGTTCTTGACTTCTCCTCCTCCCTCTGATTACATATCATGTAAAAACATTGGGTGTAATTTTCATGCAGACAGCGATGCATCAAAATTATGAAATGCAGGCAGATAATTACAAAATTGTGAAAACACTGTAGATTACCTGATCACAAAAGGTGGTCGATATAAATTATGTGTACTGTGGAGTACCATAATTATAGGAACATACAACTATTTCTTAACTATAGTAAGCCAAAAGTATGGTTATATGAATATTTACTGTATGTGGATTTACTTGGAAATATTTTGTAAATAGAACAGAAGAAATATGGTATATGAATAAAATGAATGGGTAAATAATCCTAACAAGAAGCACAGGTAGGCTCCAGATATAGCAGGAAGGGTTATTTGTAAACACTAATAAAAGGAGACCAGGTTGTTAACTGGGCCAGGGGTTGTAGAGCCTGTCTCACAATTATTACCTCGGTGATCAATTGTACTATCAGTTTTTCTCTAATAGGAAGTAATAGTGGCTGAGCTACTTAAATAGGGCACAATTAATTTTTGGTCTCCAGTAAAATGGCTGCCACATACACAAAACAGTCGATAAAAGAGATATTGTGGGCACTGATTTGCCGATTTTAGAGTTGACTCTAGGCTCAGAGTAAGAAGGAATTGCATGTAAGATTACAGAAGGTGCCTGACTGCGTTTGGCCCTGGCTTTCGCAATAGACATTCTAGTGCATGAAACAGCAGTAGCAGGACCACCACTCACAAATAAAGGCTATGGTATGCTGGTTAGGTCTAGAATTGGGTGCTGCAAGGGACCTCTGACCTCAGACCCATGTGACCCGTGACCAAAGGGAGAGGGGCAAGGATCAGAATGGGGGGCCGAAAGTGGCCCCTCGTAGGCTTGCTTCACTCGTCATGCTTCAGGAATGGTGGCTCGCTACAAAAATATATTCCCCCTCTATACCCACGTGGATGGTAACACTGGAGCAGTCCAGCCCTTCTGCACCGGTCACGTGGTTGCAACATCTGAGAGGTTCCTTTTCCAACTAGAATCTAGCAGCAACCATGGTCTGAGCTTTTTCTTGCCACTGCATGTGGTATATGGAAAGTTGGCAAATTTTCCCATCATAGCTGATGTTGTGAAATTTATTTTTAGATTTTAGACTTTCTTGCACTTTTTTTCCCTTAACCTCCTTTAAAAGTAGAGGTTGAAGTACTATTACTGCAAGCACTAGTACTGGGTTATGCTATTTCTATCAACTTATTCATGATTGATTTAATTTTTTTACACCAGGACAGGAGTAAAGCTACTGTAGTTGAACTTAACTGTCACCACACCAAGTGACTGTACAATGAGATGGGGGGGTGGGGGGAGGGGGTATGTACCATGCTCTAAAAAGTGATAAACTGGAGAGTGATAAAAGACCAGCCACTTAGTTCTCAACTGTCAAATTACAGGTGTTTGAAAAATGACAGTTGGGAGCTGATTGGCTGGTGGTATAATCACTTTTCAGAGCTTAGTACATCTGGCCAAGAGACTGTTACCTTTACCATGCAGTTTTCTAGAAAGACTAATTTTTTTTTACACCAGGTAAAAAGGTTTTATTTTTTCCGCTTTCGTTATTTTTTGGGGGCACAGCTAAGCTAATGAGGACATGACAGCATTACCTACATTAAGTACAGTAACAAACTCTGCCTTTCCAAGAGACATTCTTGAAACACTTATTTAATTGCATGAGAAAAGACTGCAGATTTTGATTTTACACCATAAAAAAATAAAATAAAATCTCTTACGGTGCAGCTAATGCGGACACACCAACACCCAGAGTAAGTACAGTAATATTCGCTGCCTTTCCAAGTCACATTGGGGGGGGGGGGGTATTCAATTAGGCTGTGAAAAGTCGGATTCGGCGGTAAATTTTCGCCGATTACATCATATTTCGCCTATTTCAATTATCCCCATATTCAATTTCAAAGACTTTTCGCAGGTTTGAAAAGTCTTTGAGAAAAAACCAGGGATAACTTTTCACCATGTGCCCACAGTGATCCCCCATGTCTGGACATCATTAGGGGGGTCCCAGGATGAATTCCTGAAAAGTCTCCTATATTTCCCGGTACTTACCTTTCCGCAGGCTCATGTTTTCGCCGGCTCCAAATTGAATACAGGGATAAAGCAGGCACGCACCCGATACTTTATCCCCAGAAAAGCTCCGATGTGGAGCGAAAAGTCCAGCACGGACTTTTCGCTCCAATATTGAATACGGGCCTCAAACTTGAAATTTTTTTTAAATTGAATCATAAAAAAACTGCACATAAAACAAAATGTCTTTTTTTGCAATTATTTTTTAAAAAACAGAAAAAAAGAGGTCTTCTTTCTTTGTGGTGCAGGTCTCACACAGCACAGTGGTTTTTGGACAAATAATCTAGAAATCACACTGTATGTAGTCTAATCTCTACCCTCATACACAAGTGAGAATATAAATTATATACTGTAGTGAAGCTAGATTAGATTTCTTTGTTGAAAAACAAGTGCAAGAAGTTTACTTTAACAAACATCTACAACAGCCTGTTTGCAGCACCAGCAATCCAGTGCTGCAATGTCTGACAAACAAACACACAGTAGCCTGTTTACAGTGCACTAGATTGCAGTTGCTAGCTAGTGTGTCCTTCCCACCTACTACAAATCTAATCCTAATGGCATTTTTTGATGCACAACTACATCCCACACCCCCTACCTACACTGTCCTGTGTGAAGTGGTATCTGATCACAAGGAAGGGACTGTTATATGCAATCCTAAACATGCAAGATCCTAGTTTTCCATTATGTTTAGCCTCATTTTGAGTACTGA